>CM020226.1:15734865-17018983 GCA_009819775.1 Phoenicopterus ruber ruber
ATGCCAGGAGCCGCAGCAGATGGGCTTTCTCTTCTCCCTCCCAAAGTCCCGCTCTTCGCGGGAGCTAGTCCTTACCAGGAAAGACCAATTTCACCACTTGCGCAGGCCGGTGAGGGCCAGGCACGGGGAGACACGAGCAGAGACTCTTCTCTAATCTTAGCTAAGCTCTCGCAAAGCCCCACTGCACATACACAAACTAGACTTTTTCCGAGGCTCATAAAACTGAAACAACCGCGGTCAGATCCTTATGGCAATGGCAATGCGCCCGTCTTTAGCACAAAGCCTATCTTCCCCCCTTGGATTTCAAGTCCCTGTTTCAAAGTATGGAAGCATTAGATCTTTCCAAAGAAAGGATTTCCTGAATTATTCTAATACTGAAAAAACAATGTATTCTTCTCTGCCCTGGCTCTCACAGGCAGTTGAAGTACTTGGATGAAATTTTCTCAAAAAAAAGAAAAAGCCAGAGTCATGACATAAGAACAGGATCTCGCACTTAGAAGGGACAAGCAACCTCCAGAGCAGGCTGCGCTACCAACTCTGCCTCTAATAACATCTGCCAACTTTGTGAGCATTGTACATTGTTTAAAGAATCTAATCAAGTTACATATTCCTTTTGAAGTCAGACAACTTTGATTTAACAATGGCTTCAGAGCTTTGAAAACCCCAATCTTTTCTAGTTTGTCTTCCATGATGGTTCCTTACCTGTCTCCCGTCATTGAATAAATCATTATAAACGTAAACCAGATGCCTGATGCTAACAATAACTTTAGAGAGCACTGCTTCCCCGAAGATGTATGGGCAATGACTAACACACTTTTAGCCTCCAGACTTATTTTAAAGCATTCTGAAATTGTCCACTGGTGAGATGAAGGCTGCCTGAGACAATAACTTTTACATTAAAAATAATCTCTGTCTTTAGCAGCCACAAAGTCACGATTGTCCCCCTTCAGCCCTGCTGTCTCAGCCTGCCGTGGGTGCTCTGCGAGCCGTGGGTTGCACTTAGATGAATTCATGCCTGAAGACGTTGGACAAAGAAGACCTTGCACCACCTTAAAGAAAACAAGGTATCTGTGTTTAAATGCACGGGAGCAGCGGCTTATGCAGCTTGCGGCGAGCACGCAGCAGCCAAGCATAGCTCCTCGCAGCACAGCTGGCATTAGTTTTGGTCGCGATGCGACAAGGCACAGCGCTGAGTCTCCAGACACGATGGCTCTCTCCGGCAGGAGCGGCAAGCGGTTGCGCTGACCTCAGCCTCTGCATCGCAAGCTGAGCTAAAGCACTTTGAAACTTGGAACTCACCTTGCCTGAAGACAGATCAGCAACGCGTGGAGCAGTTCAGGGAGACGTGCTGGTGGAAGATAGAGTGTTTCTGACCCAGAGACCTCAGCCTGCAGAAAGCCTGTAGCTAACAGCTGCTCCAGAGCTGCTCTGTAGGGAATATATTGCTTAACAGAGGAATACACTTAAATGCATTACTAGTACAGCTAAATTAGTGTCTGGAGATTGAGCTCTGGCAAAGAAACAAAGTTTTGAAAGCTTCGTTCAATATTCTTTCACTTTCCTATGCCTGCACACACTGAGCCCACAGTTGGGTTAATCTCGCCATTTTATTTGCATATTTTTTGTTATCCCTTATTTTGACATCCCCTTGCTGTCCTAGTCATTTGAAGCAATAACCAAAAAGTGGAGAGAAGAAGGAAGGATGGGAGGAAATCTTTGGATCTGCCAACGTTAGGGAATTTCGTATTAGGTGAACCCTTCCACGCAGATGTGCTTTGCTCCTGTGACGTACTGGCACAGCATGGCAGAGCGGGAAGCTCCGTGCAGAATTTCCTGACACAGAATGAACTAAAAAGGGTCACCGCTAAAAATATTCCAACAGGGAGGCTCACGGGGAGCTCAGGGGGGGTTATTTCTCCCAAGATTGTTTTAAAAAAGCACACAGCACCTTCATGGCAGTACCTCTGTTTTGTTTAAAGCCCTTTGCGTGACGGCCTCCCAAGCGACCTGGTCACACTTGAGCCCAATGCTGGGTTTGAAGCCGTGGCAAAGGCACCACATGAAAAACAAAACCTCACCAAGACAACCAGGGGGGATTTTCCAGGATCTCACCCTTCGTGTGAAGCTTGCGTTACCTTGGCATCACAGCCTGGCTTTTCCTCATTTCCAGCTGCTTGGTGAAGCTTCAGCCGTGGCCTTTTTTTTTTTCATTCTGATTTTCAAATGAAAACTCACCAAATTATTTGATATGGAGAACAAGGCAAAGCACAGAGTGGCTTGAGGGGAGTAAAGACTCTGGACCCAGCATCTCCCAGGAAATTTTGCCACCTGCTTCACCTTCGTGCCCTTGTACGACAACAGGAGAGTCCTCCTTGCCAAAACAGACCCCACCAGCTATCCAGCCACGCTTCCAGCAGTGCCAAATCCATCTCCAGAGGAAGTTACTAGAGCACTAGAATATAAAAGACCATAATTTATGCATTTTAAGCCATGTTTTTGATTATGTCAAATACCGAGCAAAACCTGAAAAGTATCTTTTATAGAAAACGTTAATTCTGGATGATGTTTTTTCCTTATAAAGAATGATTTACCTGTCTCTGGGGTTATGGTCTTTGTACAGCAGAGCACACGTCTGTTCTGGTTCCTTACATCTGAGATACAGATCCCAGGCAAGCAGCTGTCCCACGGTATTGTGGGGTTTCATGACAAATGGGAATCTTTCACAGGCAGCTTTCATTTTTTCATCTGAAAATCTCAATACATTAGTGGTTGCCAGAGTCCTGTGAACTTTCATATCTATTATGCCATCACTACTACAAATGCTTTCAACTTAACAACCAGCCAGATTTCCTTTCTATGACCAAGCAGGAAAATAAAGAGAAAAGACAGAAATTATTACACTACAGAATACCTCCTCCTCCGTCCCACTTAGCAATCACTTTGTAAAGTGATATGAAAGGTTATTTACATTGGGATGCATCTACGGGGATGAATAGGAGCAAATGCTCCAAAAAGGGATCGCAGCTGTTTCCTTTCTTACCTCTGCCCGTCTCTGCCACTGAGCGATCGCCCTCGTGCCGGCAGGCGAGCCGGGGCTGCTGCGCTCCTGGCCACGCTCAGGCGGGATCCTGACAAAGCGCAATAAAAATTGACGAGAAATAAGCATTTAAGTAATCTCACAAATTCATTAGTAATTTGATTTCCTTCATAGTTTATTACTTTTTTCGATTCCTGTTTGGTTTTGGAAAGGGGTTTCTTCAGCCTCGGTGCCTGGATGAGGGCAGGCACGCAGAGAACAGCCCTGTCTGTAGGAGCAGATCTGCTGTTGCATTGGCAATAAGAGTTTCCAGGAAGAATAGAATAAAAAGCAAGGCAACATTGGAGCAGGAACGTTTTATAGCAGTGCATCGCACAGCTGTCCCACCATTGCCAACGCAGACTTCCAAACATGCAAACGTGGTGGGATGCACAGCGAAGGGCTGCAGTCACAGCCCGACGCCTTTTCAGAGTGAGACGTCGGGGTCCCAGGCGTCCGTTCAGTGCGTCTGGCAAAAAGATCGTACATCTAAAAACAACGAGAGTGATACTAAGAAATCAAGGAAATTCACTTTTGTGTCTCTTCCCATTACTCTGAATTCTTCCTGTTACTTGCCCCATCTTTTGACTGTGCCTTCTCAAACCCTTATCAATGGCCCCGTCTGTCTGGCAATCGGAAGCGAAGGCACAGTCTTTGATGAGGACTTGCAGGGCTCCGAGACCTTAGATGGTCACTGGTGGGAGATCACACTCGGGCAACCCCAGGGATCCCCCCGGTCTGGCAGTCTGTGGGTAAAATCCGGGTGAGTGACTTAATATCTTCAAAAATCACCATGGTGAGTAATCCTCCAAGATCTGGTGTTGCCCTCATAAACACAGACTTGACAAATACTTTTTTTTTTTTTTAAACATCAAAAGATCACACTTGCTTTTAAAGTGATGTTTAGTCGTAATATTCTGCTCCTACAGGTCAGTTGCATTGTGAGGAGGACATAGTCATTTCAACAGGAATGATGCAGGATCTGTTCTGCTGATACGCTTGAAAAATTGTACACACAACGGATGCCAATGCACAGTTCATTTGTTACTAGACACAACTGATGGTAGAGTATGTTCTATCCTGGAAACGCATCCACATGTTTTATTTCTACCTTCACTGAGAAGAGGACAGAACTTTGCATTCCTGTACTTTTTATAACTCTTCTCTCACCCCGCTATAGCTAATGGCAAAATTTCCACCGCATGCGGCCTTGAAGAACTGCGGTGGGAGAGCTTTCATCGAGGGGACTCCAGGGGCTGCTTCTGTCTCCTTTATGCCATAGGTTCCACCAAAATGGACCACTGGGGAGTAGGAGCAGCCCCAATTTATACATATAAATGGTGATGCAAAAATCAGAAAAAGTAGCAAATTTTATTATCCCTGTACTTCTGGGGCAGACTGAGCATCCTCGACCTCTTTCGATGCCCTGGGGACACGTCTGTCAGAGCTGGTTCTTCTCATCCCTATTTCATACGTAGCTGTTAGCGTTGTATGCAAGGAGATCACAGCAGAGAAAAAAGAAAATACAAACCCTCTTTCCTTAGGCTCTTGGCTAAAACCCAAATATTTTAAACATTTCTGCTAGGGGTTGATTCCCCCAGCGAGTCTCAGAGCTCTCATCTCTGACTGCTATAAACCAAAGACTGTTTACATGAGATCAGCACATGCCCGTATTGCTTTACACTTCACGGCACGTGCACTTCATATATCGATAGCGATGGGCAACCCATCCCTGCAAGTCCTTTAGCGGTCTTATGATTGGTTTTTTATTTGGAGGACAGGGGAGAAAAGCACAATGGAAGTCATGCAAACGGTTAAATGCAAAGATCTGTTGATCTTGTGAGACCACTGGTAAATAATTTAACAAAGATCTTTAACAAGCCTCACTCTAAAGGAAAAAGTAGGTCCACTTTCAACCCTGCTTTTCCAATTTGGATGTCTAAATCAGTACTGCAGTCCTTTAGAACAGCCAAACTCTGTAGGAATTGCCATAGAGAGTCAGATGCAGAATTCTGGCTGCCAAGTGTAAAAGAGAAAAATGTGAGAAACTCCATAACAGGCAAACATGGGGTAATCTCCCTTCCCCCAGAAGGGCTCATCCGAGCCCTGGAGACTAGCTAAAATGTTAAAGCAAGAGGTTTTGCCCTACCCAAACCACTATTCACGTGAACTCTCCAGCGATGGCTCTTCTCCATAGGAAGATTCTGCAAAGCTTTTGATAATTTTATGGAAATACCACATTGCGTATTTTAAGTATTCCCTTTACCATCTCCCTCCCAGAAGCATTTTAACCTCTCCAATAAAATACAACTAGAGACATAACGTCTTGTGGTCTCTGGGTACCCGACTGTACGAAGAAGCCTTCACTGGTGTGGCTGTTCCAAAGCCACGCGTGAAGCTCGTGCAAGGAGCGTGGGTTCCTCACCAGGAGGCACCTGATTCTCAGGGAAGGGAGCGCAGGGCAATTAGTCACTGTAAAACAGTCTAACGAGGCTAAAGAATTAGGAATTGCCTAGGCCCCAATAAAATCCAGTGCTTTATATGACTCGAGATGCAGTTGGAGGAATCTGGCTAATCTTTTACTCTCCTAGTAAATCATTCATTGAGGCCATCTGTGAAACATGAGAAGAGCAGCTTCAACCCAAGATTCCCGCTTAGCAAAGCTCTTACTAGCTTGGCCGGAAAGAAGCTTTCCTGATAAAGTTGATAGCTAGTCCAAGCCCTCATGATTTCCAGCAGCAGTAATCCTTCTGGGGAGATTAGAGAAGCAGCCCTTGAAGGTCCTGAAGTATGGCCGTGCATTTCAGCAAAGTTCAAGGGAAAAAAAAAAAATCCACAGCCCTTGCCAGGGGAGGGCCTGGCCCAGAGGTGCACCTCTCTGCACTTTCTTTTCCCGTGGCCTCCGCAGACAGGTCTGACAAACAGCCCCCCAAACGGCTGGTCACAGCCCCTCGGGGACAGAGAGCATCTGTGGGGCTCAAGGAGAACATCAAGGAAGAAATTTGGTGCCTCGATGGCCAAGACTGAACCACGGTTTTGTTCAAGGAGGGGCATAGATGCCCATCTGGAAAATGATATTCAGCTCTCACAGCTGAACTCAGAACTCGAATTTCCCTGTTTCGGGAAAGTTCATGTCTGAATCGAACGAGTACAGTGTGGGGTCGTGTCACTTGAGGAGAAATAAGTCATCCAAAACACCCCCATCAACTCTCCACACCAGGCTGCTTATCTGTGTCCTTCATCCAGATTTGATTCGGTTTTTTAAGAAGCAGTTAGACTTTCTCC
The DNA here is from genome assembly GCA_009819775.1 of Phoenicopterus ruber ruber. Lineage (NCBI taxonomy): Eukaryota > Metazoa > Chordata > Aves > Phoenicopteriformes > Phoenicopteridae > Phoenicopterus > Phoenicopterus ruber. Next base: position 15,741,227 of record CM020226.1, read on the forward strand.
ACAGGCGTTACTACTAACCTGGGAACAGAAGAAAGTCCTTAGGCAAATACTTCATAGGGCAAAACAAATAAAAAAAAATTAGCTTACAGCAGAAATGGGCTGGACACCTAACCACAGTATTCAAAAGCATGAGTTACAATCCGCCTCCTCCAGGAATTAAGGCAATACAGTTTTTGACAGCTTTTTTTTTTTTTTAATCTTCTAGTTTCTAAACTCTTAGGATCTGCAATTCCCAGGTGGCTCAATAGCTAGAAGGAACAGAGAGTTTCAAAGTGAAAGATGAGATCCCCCAACTCCTAAAGCCAAATGCGTAAAAGGGAAGTGAAGCAAAAACCCAAATAGGAGACAAAATAAGAGCGCAGGAGGCACAAGCCTACAGTCTTACCTGGTGCAGGGGTCTCAGAGAAGGCAGGGCGTGAGGACTGGGAGGCTGAGCAGGTCCCGCCTTTGAACTCTGTCGAACCCATGTTGTATAAATCCAGACATTCATATTGTGTTTGGGCGCCTTGCAGAAATACAGCCACAGAAGAGAAAATACACCCTCTCCTCCCCTGTGCTTAAGCTAGACAATAACATGGTTGGGTTAGTGTTGGAGTCTTCCAAAAGTCTTGGTCCAAATTACAGCACTCTTAATGACCAAGTAAAGTTGGGGAAGCAATTATGTCTTGGACTAGTATGTCTGACAAACAGTAGGAGCTGTAGTTCCTAGGAAGACAGAGATCCTCTCTGCTATGTGAACTTTAAGCAAAGTTTGGTGTGATAATCCCTGAGCGCTACAGTTTGTAAGAGTTTAACTATTCTTTCTGTTTTTCTTGGCTATCTGGTGTTTGCTCCACTGGGCCTTGAGGTCAGTAACTGTGTGGAATACATCAATTTTTCTGCCTTCTCCCTAAAACCTCCTCAGATCTAAGCAAAGCAGCATCTCGTTGACCATTACACTGACCAGCTTATAGTGGTGCATTTTCTGTTGTGGAGAGAAGTAAGTCAAGGCAAGTAAGATTGGAAGTTGCTTTATTTTGGTTTTAAAAGCGAAGGGTTCTTCCTCCCCACTTACTAAGTATATAACTGTAGAAGAAAATATTTTACCCTGTGCATCAGCTAAGGTGTTAGGGAAGAGTTTCCTCCATTTCCAGTTAGCTGTAATAAACACTATAAATACTCCTTGCTGTAAAGCTGTTTCTATTCTTAGCGTGTTCTGTACCATCCTTGGTAGTCAGGGCAGTCGGCTGTGGTGGTACTAACTGCAGCTTGGATCCTTGCAAATAGAGAGGGTCTGGAAGGAGCAGCAGTAGGGAGAGCAGCCAGCATCCACTCCCTGGGTCAGAAGCAAAGTGGAGGAGGAGGAGGAAAATGATATCCAAAGGGTAACAGAGAAGTGACCAACCTCAGCAAGACCAAGGAAGTACCGTGGCTGTGGCACTGAAAGCCACCTGAGCAGAGCTGCAGAGGAGATAGGCCCCAGCACGGCAGAGCTGATACAAGAAGGGGATCTCCTGTCTAAGTGTCAGCTGGGCTCTGGGACAGAGAGATTTCCATTAGTTGGGCAGGACTCACGTTGTTCAGCAGAAAACTACTCTGGCTTCCCAAGCACATCAAGCGTGGCGAATCCTCCACCCTCCAAATCACACAGAGTGAAGACTGCAGGAGCATCTGTTATAAATCCTCTTCTCTGGGCAAGAGCAGGAAGCACAACTTTCACAAGACTCTCTTAAACGGAGAAAATCATCCAGGCCTTTTCTTTGCAAGACGCGGCACTCCTCCCGGAGCCCTTTGTGATCTAAGTTGTTTAGAAAGTAAATGAAATGGAGTGAGCCAGAGAGACAGTAATGGTTATTTCTCCAAGAAAGAAAAGCTTAATTTTACCATGGGGATCTTGTGTCTGCCATGACCCCTCCAACAGCTCACAGGAGCACAGGAGGAATTAACCAGCAGCGAGGACTGGTTCATTCCTGCAGATCTGTGAAGTTTCATCTTTGTTCTTAAAGGAAATATCCCCCCTCCTGCAAAAAAACAAACCCAAACACCACCTAGTCCTCAGTTGGTAATGTGCAACTTTAATGTGCAAGCCAAAACAGACCTAGGGCTTGTAACCTCTTTGGAGACTCCTGGACTGTAGCTGAGATGGTCAATGCATAAAGAGCAGGCAACCCTGGAGGAGATGGATCCAAAAAAGGTGAGAGGAAAGGGAAGCGGGAGGAGGATTACCAGGCTCAGAACCATTTGTCATTTGCTCATGGTTAGTATCTGTTTAGCTAACTGGCAACTGAGATCAACAGCTAGGATTTTTCCATCCAATCTAAGTGAGCTAGCAGTTGGGTTTCATTCAAGTAATTGTTCTAATGGATAATAATGTATTATTATGACTAGAGGGCTTATTACTAGAATGTTGTACTAAATTCAATAACCCGAACTCACCATATATTGTCCCTCTTGTGGGAGCTTCTGTTGTTTGAGGAGGAGCCTCAGAGTTGCATGATCATCCCTAAAACCTTCTCCCCTAAGTTCCAACTTTGGAGAACAAGTTGTTCATCATATGCTGAATTCAGCCTTGGAGTAACTCCAGTGAAAACAAAAGGAGTAACAACAGGAATGGTTTAGGCCCAATTGCTTTCACATTTCTCCAACTTGAATTTCCAATTTCAATACTAAAGGAGGAGTAAGAAAAACCTCCAATATATGGCACAGTGACAAATATACTTCAAAATGCAAGTCTGCCTGTGCTGCGACCTCATGCCCTTTGGAAGGTGCACCAAGGTGAGCTTCCTCAAGCTTCCCCATAAGCGAAACCCTGCTGTCATCTGGCAGGAGCAATACGTATTCCTTCTTCTGCCACTGTATTGTAACAACTCTTGCACAGGATGGTCAAACCCATCCTGCAGTTCTAGGCTGCTACACTTGTGACTACTGACCTTACACGTCTGAAAAAAAAAAAGTATCTGCCAAGCTGAGATATAAAGTCATGAGGATTTAATTTCATAAAAACATACTGAGTGAGATCAAATAGTGTGTGTTCTGTACTGACCCCATTTTCCAGCGAGAGCTGTGCGCAGATCAGGAGAGGGCACAGTCTCACCTGCAAGTTCTTATCTGATAGATCACCTCCTTGGCATCTCTCTGGTTGACTAGACGTGAACCAACAGAGAGCAAGTGGAATAAGGACCAAGACGGAGAACCCCAAGCTCCTCTGCTGGCTGTCGAACCATGTTTTCTCTCAACATTTGCTGCACCACTCACTCATTAGCTTTTAAGTAAGTTACTTCTAACTCTGACCTGCTGTTTCCTGCCGGGGCTGATGAGCCACAAGTGCGGAGTCGCTTCCTCTGGGCCAGTTCTTCAGTGCACGCTTTCAGTGGCTGCCACATGAAGTTAGCCTAAGAAAAAATGTTGCTCTTGTTTTCACTGGAGTTATTCCCAGGCTCTTTCAGTGTGTTACAAAGGGGGTAACAGAATTATCCAGTGATCAGAGAACTAAACTGCAAGTCAGAAGTCCTGGGTTCAATTCCTAGCTCATATTAAGCCAACACTAACCATATGCCCTCTTTGTGCCTCCATGCACTCAATTTGAGAGTTTTAATAATAATGATGACGTTCACTTAAAGTTATTCCTAAACAAATAAGAAATTTATGAAACATCACAGCAGCACAAAGTGTTAAGACCAGGTTTGACCCATGAGCTTTACAAAGTAAATGCACAGCTTCATTCAACTGACAGGCTGGAAACCGAGGAGTTCAGCTCAGCTGCTATCTAGCTCAGAAATCACTGCACATTGTTTGCAAACTTATCAGGAGTGACTTGAATTGTGAATTAGCTTCAGCAAGGCAGCTGGCAGGCTGCTGAAGCATACAATGCCTGCTGAATCTGCACTTCCTGTTGGAGACGTGCAAAGGAGAAGGCAAACTATGAAAGAGCAGAGAAACCGCTCCCAACTCAAGTCAAAACTACGTGCAGCACAGGCGTAACAGGGCCAGTCGCTGATCCGGGGGCCAAACCAGAATTCCCAGCAACAGCGGTGCTGACAGCACTCAGCCCTTGCGCAGCACTTGCCACGGAGAGATCTCAAAGCACTTTGTGAAGATGATCAGGCTCATCCATCTCCCCCCACCTCCTTGCTAGGCTGGGTTAGACCGCAGAGCTGGAAGGGCAGCGGTTGGACCTTCCCAGACCCACGCTGTAACCCTGCAGGCAGCTCTCCAGCACACAGCCCGAGGCTGGTGCTTGCTTATTTTTGCATCTTGGTTTGCAGTAAATAATCTGATCTATGTCAAAAGCAGCAGCAGACACTAAGACATGTTCTAGCCAGCCTTACCCAAGCACTCACCTGGACACGGCACCGGAGCGCAGCTACGGGGTCAGACGCTCGCTCCGTGCAGGCAGACGTTCCCCTTGCGCTGCAGGTCACAAAGCTGAAGCCGCTGTAAATTCTCCAAGATCCAGGTCTGTGTGTGCCCACACAGAGCAATAGCAGAAAGATGCTTCCTGCGTGCGGTCTGATGGGAACACTGCAGCACCGGTGCTTCAGGAAAAAACCCCAGCTTGGGCACTGAAATTCACTAAAACCGACTGAAATATGCCACAGCATGCTTCTAAAAGACTTCACGGGGCTGGGAAAACAGCCAACATGCAGTATACTCCTAGAAAAGCTCTCTTGCTGCGAGTAGGGCCTTTTCATTCATTTCAGGTTGTCAGTAAATTTGATCAAAGTCTCCTCTAGCATGGGATTGTGCTATTCTTATAACCAAAGAGTATCTGCCTTTTAAAAATCAGTTTCCAGGTTATTAGTACAATGAAGTCCAACCTCACTCTGGACGGTTAGCATTTACTCTGAAAGGAAGAGGTTACATTGTGAGTGAAAAGAAAGAAAACATTAGAAATTTCTCACAATAGAAGTTGCAGGACGAGCGCAGTTTAGACGCACTTCAGCCAGTATTACCGCTGCTCATTAAATATTGTTCCGTGCTTTGCAAGCCACGATACGCCATCCTGTGGTCACCGGGATCACCACTAACTTCTCGCATCTGGTCCAAAGCACCCAACACAGCTAGATACGCGTTGCGTGCGCTGGCTCTTGTGCTCATGGTAAGTACTATATGCGCTATGTTCCTTGTTGCTAATGCAAAGCAAGGCTGAAAAGCTTCAGATGCTCTCCAAAAAATACCTGATAAACCCCGATAAGTGCAAGCTGTAAGATGCGGCTGTGGCACAGCTGGCTTGCTGTCTGCATACAGCTATACCACAACCCTTCTTCCTCAGCACGAGCCTTCTGTTGGCAACAAGGATAACCATGGCACTCCACAGGAAAACCATCGCTTGCTCCGCACCAAGCGTGAGTACCAGCCTCCTGCCATGCCATGCCATGCCATGCCACCTCCCTCCTGCTGGGTGACATTCCTCCTCCCGCTCCGCTATGGTGCTCTCTCTCTACAGGCCCTTGTCCCACCAGGTCCCCCATGCTCTGCCACTGCACCCACAGGTTTTTGGGCATCTTTGTCCCACGCCTACACCCTCAATTCCCCTCTCATTTCCCCTCTCCCCCATGAGGAGTTTTGCCCACTAACGTCTAGGACATGTTTGACAGAAGCTGGCAATCCTGCTCAGTAACTATGCTGCTAAAGACAACAAGTTGAGCATCCAGCCTTGCTTTGGTTGGCCAACAAATGCAACCATAACCTTCAAGGCTGACGCAAACTCAGTGTAAAGGGGGCAGGAGGAAAGCTGTGAAAGTCCACACAAATTCAGCCAGCCCTCCATAGCCCTCCTTTGTGCCCATCTGGCCCACCCTACCCGTGCTGCCCCACGTTGCTCCTGCCGCTGGGTCTTAATACAGGAGGGGAAAAAATGAAGGAAAAAAAAAAAAAAGTAGTGACCAGCAGCAGTAACAGTCCTCAAAAGGCAAATGTTTCCTATTACAGTGCTAGTTCTTTCAGGCTCTTTGATGTCGCTTCTCCCACACAAAGCTGTTTCTTTCACAGTCTGTTCTTGCACACGAACAAGATGTTACACGTACTATATGTAGCACATCCTCAACTCTTATTTAAAGCACATTTGTCCCAACTCACTGTACTTTGTTCTCTGTATCATTTTTCAAACCAATACTCATACATCATAGGCACAAAGGCATTTTTATTCTAGCTCCCCCTTTCGCATTTATTTTTCTTCCAAATTCTTGGAGGTTCTGGTCATAAGCAGAGAAGTGTTGACACTTAACTAGGGTTGAGACTGAGCTAAGTTCATGGCAGTAGCTGAATTTTTCCAAAATTTTAGGGGCTTGTAGAGCAAAGGGTTTGCTTTGTCAGAGGCCAGATCCAATATTTAGATTTAGATTCCGGACTACTTAACTTTAGTTACATTCTTTATTCTACTTCAGCCCATAGTTTTTGATACCACCTGCTTCCTACCTGTGCATTACAGAACCTAACTTTTTCTTAATGAAAAAATTGTTGACCACGTGCATTGCATTGATAAACCGTTACAGTTCTCATGACAAATTTAAATTGCAAATTATTTGGGGCAAGGAAAATCTTTTTGTTCTAGCACAATAGGGTTTTCATAATCTGCATTATAAACTACCCCAATACAAATAATAGCCTGGCGCTTCCGCCAACTTACTTAACTTTGGGGAAAGTTCAGAAGTGGTGGGGACTGCGGCAGAACGCAGGACGTTTCTTTAGGTGATGCAAGGGTTAATCCAGTTAACTTCTGCAAAAACAAACGCATGTCATTGTCTCCAAGATTCATTTGACTCATGTTTTTAAATATGAGTTACTTCTTCATAAACTATATCCAAATGCCTTGCAGAATTAAAACACAATGGATAACTCTTCCAGAAGACACACATTGCATTATCTGAAAAATAATCAAAAATCCCAAACTCTGTTATACCTCACAATAAGTGACGTGCAAAAGTCCACCAGGAATTTTACCACAGCTATATAGTAAGACAGTCAACCTACAGAAATTAACAGCTAATAATAATTGCGTTTGTATAAAAGGTAAAAAAATCTCACAATCCTCAGAAATAAGCTAAGGGGGACTAAAGGTGTTAGAATTATTACACAGTGTAAGATGGTGCTTTTCGGACAGAACGGAACTGCAGCCTGGTGTCACTAACGGGCCTGTTCAATCACAGGGGATCGTTACTGCAAACCGGTATTCAGAGACCCGAGACAGGCCATGCCCTCTGTTTGTTAGAGATGAACAGAACTTGTGGCCTTTCAGTAATAAGTTCTTACTTCACAGTAAGGAGAAGTGTTTGGGGGTGAAAGCATACTGGATTTTGTCGCTGTTACTAATGATACATTCAAAACACTACTGCCTGCATTTAAAAAAAGAGCCTGGTATCAAACCAGCCGAATTGGTTTACTAAAAATAGGTATTTCTTTGTTCTGTGTTTTCAGGTCTTATTTCTTTCGAAACCCCACAATCTTTTGTGATCACCAAAGCTAACATGCAGTCTTTGTTAATAGCAAGAACCTCTCTACTCTGCATTTCCAAACTTTATAATGCAAGAAGAACAAAACAAATTGCTCCAGGTTTAAAAAGAAAATGTTGGCCCTGGCATGCTAATCAGAGGCAAGACTCAAACCCAAGGCCCAATAGGCCCCATATCAAAAGGCTTTAAGATCTAAAAGCAAGTAATAAAAAGCAGCTTTAATGCAAAACAGTTTGGATTGAAACAAGAGACTTCCGTTAAGTGCCCAGTACACTAATAAAAAGGATCGCCTTGAGGTACACGTACAAGTTAAAAGTGGAAGCTGTGTGCGTTTGTGTTTATGGGAATGGCAGCGCCAAGCCGCAGCCCCGTCACTGTAACCCACTTACATGGAGACTCTTCATCCGCAGCAGGAAGCAAACCTGGGCTATCACGCTTAAACCAGCTCCGCAGCCTATTTACTCCCTCAGAAAAGAGACCTGCCCTGAAACAACATCTACTTTTGATTTTAGCCTGACGACAGAGGTCCTAGCTGTGAACCAGATAACCAGTCCTTAAGGAAACCCAACCACCAACTCCCTGCCCTCTCCAAAGACAGCTATAAAACTGCTACTCTAATTTTGACTGGCAAGCACAACTTGCTCTTTAGGAGGTGGATTGAGCAAAACAGTCCTAGACTTGCCAACAAGGAGTCTCTTCCTCTAAGTTTGAACAGCGCAGACCCTCACGAAAGTCTCAGTTGCTTGAAAAACATATTTTTCATTTGAAAATTAGCTGCATAAGGTAGGGCTACATTCAGGGCTAAAACTCTAATTTACAGTCAAAGGAGCTAGTTACTATGTCCTCTCACTGGGTCATCTGGTACCTTCAGTGACCCATCTTACATCAATCACCAAATTTGCTAAGGATTATTTAACAGATCTCAAGAGAGACCGAACTATTGAATGGTAGGCAAAGTCCCTTTCCACTTACTATGGACACTTGCCATTTATATAATAGCCTTGGAATACAAGAGGCAGCTTGTATAGCTCCAAAAATATTTCTTGGCCTTTACTCCAAAAAAGCAAATGAAACAGTCCTATGACTTCATGAAATATTTGAACCCATATTAATGCAAAGCTTTTTTATTATGAAGTTACCGGGAAGATTATATGCAGATGAAATTCCTCCAGGAAAAACAAGTTCTCGTCTTTGTTGTCACACAATATATTAGCAGGGTCTACAGATAAGAACGTGAATATTTGCAAAAAATAATTTCCCAAGCAAGACTAGTCTATTGTGTTTGTGCACCAGAAAAGGAGAGTTCCAAATCCGCCTAAGCCTGCTCAAGTTAACCTCTGCATACAGCCCCCAACGTGGTTCTATCTAGAGAAATGTGCCAAGTTGAAGCCTTGTATTTAAAATGTTTCTAGTATATCAAGTTGTTAAAATGAGTACTCTATTTTTATCATGACTTCAAAAAAAAAATCCCACTTTACTGTTTTTATGCAGTATAGCTTTCCTTGTGCATTTCGAGAATGAGTTTTCCAATAAAGTCTGCAAGACTCAGATTTACATCCTCACCCACTGACAGTTTAATTACTTTCATTGTAGGAGAAAGTATTTAATCACATACAGTCAGAAAAACAGCCCCCTAAATACAGGCTTTTGGGCCCATGATCCCCAATTTGAAATTCAATGAAGGGGAATGAAACATGCATACTGCGATCCATTTCCTGATTCAGAACACTTGATATTATCAAAACATACAGAGTTCCACAGCTGACACACACATTTTTCTAAACCATTGGTAAAATCCTTCCAGCATTTTAAGCCTACGAAATGAGGATTCAGTGTGCTTTGGACATGATCTAAAGGCAGTGCTAGTCAACGAGTCGTACAAAGACCAACATCCTAATGCTGTGCTAATTAACATATTAAAAACAGTCCATCTAAAATGCTGCTTGAATTGCGCTGGTATTTTAACTTTCTTCTCAACAGTTACAACATTAAAGGTAAGTCATCACTGGTGATTCTCAGCAATAGATACGCATTCATGGTTCCTTATTTTAAAAAAAAAAAAAAAAAAAGAGGAGGAGGAAAGACGAATTCTGACACTCATCATGGCAATTCAGCACAAGTAAGTGGTGAAGTCACAAAAAACAGTTAAGTGTAAACAATTACATATTAAAGCTGACTACCAGCACCAGCTGGTCTTCTTCCCCAAACTGGCATCTAATTCATTACAAACAAGACTGTTAATAAATCCAGAAATGCAACTTTTAGTCAGTTTAGTCAGAGCACGCTGTACTAGCCTTTACGCTGCAATAAAGGCTGATTCTGTAAGCAGCAGCAATTCACATGCAGTTAAGTGCAAATATCAGCTATCAGAGTATTAGAAAACTTAAGTTTTACAATGAACAAGTGGTCTTACAGCTATGGGTGTGAAACAGAATACGGTCCTAGGTGGGACCTACTACATTACACATGGACATTAATTCTGAAACAACAGACACAGCGTACGCGTGTGTGCATTACGTATATTTTATAAAAGAGCAATGTCTTCTGGAGTGGAGAATAGCCAGAACACTAAAAAAAGAAAAATGCTGTAACAAGAGTGAATATTTGTGCGTTTGCTTTATGAAGCTTACATTCTAATGTTTACAAAGGCCAGCACTTATATAAGACTCTCCACTAACAAACAAATCTGGAATACATCAATTGTACAGGTAAGTCAGCCAAAAATAAGCAATAGCTATGCTCTTCTCAGTTTTAAGAAAGCATGCAATAGGTTTCCCCCTTCTGCCACCCCTTGTTCAGATTTCTCAATCACAGTACCAATAAAAGCACGGTATAATGAAACTGGGGCACAGGTAACAGGTTGAATTTTATCACAGACTGTTTATCAATATTTTGCAAATGTAAAAGCAGCCCTCTTTTAGCATCAAGAAGGCAGAGAAGATACAAGCATGAATAAAAAAATAATTAAGCGATTTAAGACATCAAAAATTCAAGAAATAGCACTGTGCATATACAAATAAAATTAACATTCAATACTGTAGAGCTCATTTAAAAATGGCACCAATGGACAATATTTTACAATATGCACATTTATTTGAGGTGGGGAACTAATGCTCCACAGGTAAAAATGGTAATACAAATAATAGTGCCACTGTTGGCCCATTATGGTACTTCTTACAATCTAATGGAAACACTTTTAAAAATAATCTGGTATGTACACATCTTCTGGAAACTCAACGGCTTCTTCAGAACAGAAAAAACTATGGTTCTCCCTCTCCCCCTCCCCTTTTTAGCCAGACAGTATTGCCAGAGATTGTGCTCACTTTTAAAGCACATAATCTTACTTTAAATTCAGTGCTATTTTCTTTCAAAAAGATCAGAAGTTGTACTTTTAGATAACAAAAGCATTTATGTTACAAACATTCAAAAATGGAAGCTTATGATTCTGGCAGACAATGTTGCGTATTAAATACAAACCAGCCAGCAATTACTGAACATAAAAAACTTATTCAATCATAAAAAAATACTATAATTCATCACCACAGACTTTTTACATAGTTATAAATAATAAATAGCATAACACAGTAGATTACAAACGGATTTATTTTGCCCCGTTAAAGTCTTTAAAAAGTAAAATATCTATTGTCTTACCTTAGGCTGCCCAAGGTACTGTATCAAGACTACTCATAGCTCAAATATAACTCCTTAGCCAAACAATTTGCAGAGCTCGTATTCAATCCAAACTTTCAAGTCTTTCCTTAGAAATCGAATGTTCACCTAGCTGCTTGCCCTGCTCATGACCCATAAAGGTACAAACACTGTACACAGCAACTTCAAAAGGTAGTACTTTGGCTGCCATCTCACAGCAGAGTTGGGACTGCCCACAGCACCTTGCAACGGAGCACACACCTCGGGAAGGAACGCTAAGGAAAGCAGCATCGACGACAGATTCTGGTAAGCACTCTATAAACAAGCTGTACACAAAGGACTTTTCCCACCCACCCCTCTGGTTTACATTCCATAATTTTGTAACAATGTCCCCTAAGGCACAAAAATACCTATGACCTCACTGCCACAGGAGACATCGATGGTGCCATACATGGTTCTCCTACACAGTAGTTTAAATAACTTAGTTATCTGCACTGTATGTCTTAGATCGAGGCATGGATTAATTTTCCTTGGCCAAATCTTGCTGAATATTGACCTTATTTCATACAATCTGTAGGATAAAGGATCTGGGGAGAGAACTATGCAGCTATTTTAATCACGTTCATAGAGTATTGTTATTTCTTCACTGATGGCAAAAGTGCCAGTCATTTTGTTGTGTTTTGTTTTTAATGTAATAGAGTGAGATTTCCAGACCCGCTGTGGTCTTCTGTAATAAAAACGACTAGCAGCACTAAGAAAAGAAAAGATTTTTTTTTTTCTCCCTTCTGTAAGAGAATTTGAGGCTAGTGACTTAAAAAAAAAAAAGGAGAATAGTTTTACTCAATGGTAGAAGTGCCAGAGAATAAATTAGTATTTTCAAATCCTTCCAAACCAAATTATTTCCCTAGACATAGTGACCACGATAATGATAGAAGTATTTTCCTAAAAATTGCAACACTAATAGGTAGACACCTATTCTCGGAATCAAAAAGTGTATGCAAGTTCCTGAAAGCAAAAAGTTAGTATAATCTGAGCAGACATCTTGTTTAAAAAATAAATTCGCAAAACCAGACATTAATATGGTCTACAATGTCCATTAAATGGATAAATCAAAATCACTGGAAAGTTGCCAAGGATTACAGTTACAATAGTTTTTCCTTTTAATAATCCTCGTGTTAATGGTTCAAGGATCAGAGTTCGTTCCTCTGTACAAGTGTACAGCCAGACACTGACTCAGAACTTAAGTCACTTAGGTGAGAGATCATCCATCAAAATGAATGAAGAACATGAGTTTGAGCATGTTACTGGAGACTCTGTGGTTATGCTGCCTTTAGTCAGTGAATCAGAGGAAGAGCCAACACTGCTGCTACTCCCATCAAGAATATCTGAAGACAGGCTGGGGAAAAAGAAAGAGGTTATTTAGTAACACGGGCACGATGACTTTGTGCACAAAGCAAAGCACTTTCGCCTTTGTAGAAAAGATGTAGGAGACCTATACTACCACTCAGTCTTTACTGCAAGACTGGCAGCCCTGAAAACTCCTTGTTTTCTGTCGCATGTTATGTATATATTCATGCTCCTTACGGGAAAGAGGAGCAGAATTTTTTTTTTTTTTTTTAACATGCAGAATAAATTATGACTCTGATTTTAATCAGTTATAGAAAGGAGGTGACAACTAACAAGAATAAAATCTTAGAAGGTTATAGGAAAGGAATAATAAGAATCTAATCGGCAATGCAGCAAAGATGTCATTCATTAGCTAGTATGTTCTTTAATGTTGCACTATTCAAAGCAAGATTTTGAAGCCTATTTTTCCCTTGTAAGGAAGGAACTCCTGTGTTTGGATTTCGAAGTCTCGATACAAGATTCCAGAGGGCATGTAAATTGACACTTTTGCAATTTAGCTGGAAGCAACATGAAAAAAATACCTCTAGGCAGTTTCAAGTCTGTAGGTAAACTGAAATTATAGTAATACAGAGTTGATATTTTAGAATACTTAGTATCTGACTCGACACAAAAAAGAACTCAGCTTTTTATGATCATAATACAGAAAGGAGACAGACTATAACACTAAAGATCATGAATGTAACAACATCAACTATGTAACCGCAGTAACTAATCACACACGCATTTTCTAAGTATTCAGATAAGTACCACTGATACTATATGACCACTGCCTACAACATCCTGAAATGATGAAAAATCTTTGAGGTGGGGTAACTTTGCTTGTGAACCAACAGGGATTTGTAACAATTATATTCAGTATAAAAGTTTTGATACATAAAATCTAGGCTACAGTCTGCTCAGGAAGAATTGATCAAAGAAGCAGGAACATTGTCACACTACCGCAGGAACAGTTCCCAGTAATACGCATATGCAAGCTACACACAAAGTATTTTTTTTCTGGAAAAACAAAACAAAACAAGAAAGCTCGTGATAAATGCACATTCCCTGTTTTGGCATTTCAGGGCACATGAAATATTTTACCATGAACTGAGATCTGTCAGATGTGTAACATCTGGAGAAAGCATGTTGGTTGTTCCTTGAAAAAGTCTCTTTGGCTGACTTTCAGTTTCCATTTCACCTAAGGAAAATAGTGCAAATAATCAAACTCACTTGAGTCTCCGGAACATCCATTTAATATTTGTCTATTGCAAAAGAGGTTTGTCCCACAATAGAGCAAGGTTGCGTCTGTAACATGGTCAGTCCTCTAATTCAGCCGACCAAGCACTTGGGTAAGACATTAATTTGATGCTAGCTGTTGTTTAACCATCCCGTCCATCCTTAATTTAACTAATGCTTCAGCAGTATCCGAGGGGCTACAATGATCTCAAAGACAAAACCAGGCACTTGCTACTACAATCAGACAAAAACAATCTAAAGCAAACTAATTACTGCGACTTAATTTTAAATAAGTAGTTGAGATGAGGCAACTGACGTAAGTCAAAATATGGAGATTAAAATTCTTAGTAATTAAGAAAACAGGAATGCCAGCTTGGTTCACAGTTTCACCCTCCTGCCTACAACAAATCCTCATGCATATATACACTTTTACAGAAAAGCCGAACAGAAGAAGATTGGCATGTGTATGCATTTCCACTTACTCATCATGGATCAGACTATGTTTGTACCTGTAATCATCTACTGACATTAAAAGATTAAACATGAAGGAGAATTCATATAATCTGTTTAATATAATATGCCCCGAGAACAAGCAAGCTCATTAATAGCTTCTGTACAATAGACACATTTGGAAAAATCATGAACTTGCCAATAACAAGCTTAAAGAAAAAAAAAAACAACTCTCAGCTACAGTATATTTTAATTTTTAGTTTGGCAACAAAACCGTATGAAATGGAAATAAATTTTCTGGCTTTTTACCTACACTTCACAGCAGTTGTGGTGTCAGTCTGAAAAGCTGAAGGAGGTTAAGCATTATAGCAAACCAGTATATATTAATGTTTTGCAAGAGAATTATGCTACCACTCATTTTGTAGAAGACTGATAACCTCCCCAAATATCCTATTTCCTTTAGCCCACGGGGATACATTCCCTTCTTTGAAGGGAAGGAATAACAGCTTTTATCAAGCAGAATGGGCAAAACACATTTATAAAATATTTGGTCTTATATAAAAATGAAGAAAACTCAAATCACCAACTTAGGTAACTCTTTTGCCACTTGAAATTTCACAAAGACAAACCTGCAACGCTACAACACATTGCACAGTCTACCAGCATTAATTGCCTATAGCAGTGAAACATTCTTCAATACATTGCTTTCTCCCTCCACATATCATGGTGTCAATTTGTTACCAGGTCACGTCTGTAGAATATGAACCATAAAGCTACTGCTAAAATTCAGAAAGTAACAGGATTATGTATTTAGAAAAAGAAATTAGGTTCTTTTAAATGGATTAGATGTTTTAAAATTAAGTAACATTTTGAAAATTCCTTGATATTTCAAGTAATAAAGGCAAACTCATATCTCCCTTTTGTAAAAGGTGCTCCACAAGAGCACATAGACAGGGTGAGGAAAGCCTGCCCTTTGCCTGCACTGTTTTTAATACAATCTGTGTAAAGTCTATTGTAAAATGCTTAAAGTAAAACAACACAGTATAAATATCTATTCTCTATTGATCATTGAGCTTGAAAACTTTTGTTCAATTTTGAATGCCTCTACAATTCACAGAAAATAACAGCCAAGATAGAATTGGCATCTATGAGAAAACTTGTCTCTCTCTCCTGTCAATTCACTATAAATTAGACAACATTCTTTATCTGACAGGAAAAGCAGTCCTAAAAATCCCAATAAACTAACTTTTCTCAAAGGCTAAATATAATTCTTGTCAAATAAAAGGACGTGCTTTGGGTGCAGTTAAGAATGCCTAAGTTAAAAAAAATGCGGAAAGGATAAGCATAGCTAGAGGCACACTTGTAAATATCTCAGTCTTACAGTTCTGCTATGGAGACCCATTCTGGGATGTAATTTGAATATCCTTCACACTGCATTCTTTCCTGGAAGTATTCTGTTTTCCCCCTTCAGGAGGAAAGAGCACTGATCTATTCCATTTCTCTAAACACTCACCTTCTGAACTTTCAGAGTAAAAACAAACATACAGTACTAAGTTTAGAAGATACTGCAGGATAAGCAACATTCCTAAGATGATCTGAAGGGTGTGCACCGTACAGTGCTACTCTTAGGAATGTCAGGGCTTACGAATATTCATAACATTTAATTTGATGTGGAATAAAGTTTGCCTCTTTCAAGCAGCAGCTGCTTTTAAAGTTTGTCATTCTTGTGTTTTAGACTAGCTACTTTACACTGTATTTTTAAGTTACAACTGGCAAAGTGCAGTTCACCGTGGATACAAGTGCACTATATTTACAGAACAAAAAAAAAATTATGGGAGAGAGATAAATATATCCAGCTGCAAAACTACATCCACATTAAAACAACTGATAAAATAAATACACATACCTTTTCTTTTAATGGGGCCAAGAACACTGGGCCTGATACAGTTGATTGGACTTTGACTCCTCCTGCTAGAGAGAGAATACTGACACTCAGTCAGGCCTGTAACGGTTCCAAGCCTGAACACCACCATGCCTAGCATCAAATCAACACAACCACACCATATGAAACGTTCTTTAAAACTGTTCCTGCACAACTGGAATGCTTAGGGAGTCCGAATACATAGATAACAAAGCGGTGCTGCCTATTAGAGCAGATTATCTGCCACACAAAGTTGTAGTAAATTTTCTAGGGTCTTTTCCTTCCCTTAGTGCATCGCATCCTCACTTCAATCCATTTATAAATTGTACGTAATATTTATCTAAAATGGATATGCTGACAAAGTTAATAAAGTTCACGTGAATTACACAGGTATTTCCTCACAAATTACCAAGTCCAGTTTGAAGCTGACAAAAGTTCCTATAAGAACACCCCATAAAGCTACCATTGGTAAAGGCTGAACTTTCACAGCATTTTTATGTGGCAACACTTCAGCTATTCTAAAACTAAAGTCTCTTTTAATGCCTTAACATGAGCTTTAACTAATCTTTGTGCTAGCCTTGGAATTTAAGCCAACGTATACCTGTTACTTGCAGATGTTACTTACTTGGAGAATCGCCTTGTTGGACTGGGAATAGGACTTGGAGGTAACCCGTTACTGCTCACAAACATTTGCAATGATGGTGAAAAACATTGCTGCAGAAAAAGCCACATTAAGATGCTTCAGAATTTCCTTTTAAATACTCAGGTGTTTCCCCCATCCTCCAAACAAAACATCCCCAATTAAAGAAAACCTAGTAACAGAATAAGGCAAAGATGATCAAACGCAATCTTAGAAGCATTAAAACTTAACTTGCAGAAATATGCTGGCGAATGCAATACTGCTCAGACTAATCTAAAATTCAAACCCACCAGAAATCTGAAATTGAAATAGACACTGTTTTCTAAATAAGACAGTTGTTTCTGTTCTTCCTGTTACTTTAGAAGTAGCACTACAGTACTCGGTTCTTACTTCTTTCAAGGGGCTTCTTCAACAAACAAGTTGAGTTTACTCAAAATACACCTGACCTGAAAATTTAACACGATATTCCAGAGTAGAGCAGAGTATTTAGTTCTGTAGTTCTGCATCTTAATCTGAGTTTAGCCCATGAATGCCCATAGCTAAGCACAAAAATGTTTCCGTCAAGTTATCTACCACTGCTTTACGGTTGTGATTCCAAAGGTACAGGACCAGCTGCCAGCATCAGTGTTACACTAGGAACACGTTTACCCAGCACTAGTACCAGGCTGCTCCACGCATCAATACTGGTAGGGGCATGTAGTAAAATAGTAGCAATACAAAAAAGCAGAACCACAACAGAGGGTGAAAACAAGATCAAGC
The DNA here is from genome assembly GCA_009819775.1 of Phoenicopterus ruber ruber. NCBI lineage: Eukaryota > Metazoa > Chordata > Aves > Phoenicopteriformes > Phoenicopteridae > Phoenicopterus > Phoenicopterus ruber. Next base: position 15,758,697 of record CM020226.1, read on the forward strand.
AGCCCATCTTTAAACACAGTTGCCAGTTTGTGCTACATTTCAGTTTTCCAATCCTCACTGGAAAAAGTAGTGTAACTAACAGCCACCTCTGCCCTTTTTCCAGCACCTGCCATCAGTCTCCAATGCAAATTCAGCATGTCCGAGTCCTTCTTCACAGTGAGTTTACGCCTTCCTTTCCGTAACTGATGGGCATATTTTCATCCTCCTCACCACACAGATTTGCAGCTTCTGGTCTTTGCCTACACTCTTACTCTACACATATGATACATTCCGATTTTGGTGCTTCTTCCCCAGCGTTCCCCCACTTACGCAGCCGAAGATCATGTCCAAATCTGATTACTCTAATGACCTCTTCCAGCTTCCCTAGAACCAGAACCCTAACCTGTCCAAACATTGCACAAATGGCGGCAACTGAAAACAGTGTGACAGAACTGGCACACTGCTTAAACTCTGCAGGCTCTAAGATGGTAAGCATTTGATTCTTAGAAACCAATAAAACTTGGGTTTGGGTTGGGGGATTGTTGTTTTTTGGTTGTGTTTTTTTAAAAAAAACTATCAATTTGTGAAGTTACACATCTTCACAGTTCACCTTGGTCTAAAATCCTAAAATGTTCTCTCAGTTTAGTATTTCACTTATCCTACCTTTCCTATTCCTCTTGTAGGTGAAGGTGCAGGCGAAACTGGAATGAAGTCTATTCTCTTTGGGGAGGAAGATTTCTCAGACTTGTCCAAGTCATTGTCGCTCTGTAAATACAAGGTTTCAAACTTAACACTGGTACAGGACATTACCTTAGAATCCAAGGCACAACCTTCTAATGGAAAGTCGTTGGGCCAAATGCACAAAATAGCTAAAGCAGATGAACTTCAGTTCTTAAATTATTTTCACAGTTAATTCCTCTCTTTCCCTTAAATTTGTCGTTGAGTGTAAAAGTAGAATTAAATAGGAAACATCTATAAAGAGATTACCAGGCTCAAGCTTTCCTCCCATGACTGGCTTATCTGCATTGCTGTTTGCACTTCCCTAAAATACAAAAAATCCCATCAGTAGCTACAAAGAGGATAACTCTGGCTATTTTATCATCTTGTTTCAGTAACACTCACCTTTCATGTGCTGTTTCTCTGTTCATTAAATCCACTCCTTCCTCCTGCAGGAGATAAATGTCATAAGTCTTCCCATAACATTTAATTCATCACAGGTACTCGGAATGACACTCGTGATTCAATAATTTGCTGTTAGAATTGAAATATGAACAGTAGGAGCACTCCAGAAAGAAGAGACTGCTACCAGCCCAGCTCACCGTTTCTCTTGAATGAAACAACACTTCAAAAATGCAAGGTAGTTTAAACATGACAACAACAAGCCTTGCAAAGATGCTTCCTTGTTGAAATTAATTCTTAAAAAAAGACTCGTTTCCTCTAGTACTTGAAAAACTCAATAGGAAAGAAACTCCCATTATGTAAGTACTTCAATTTTATATAACACTTTTCATTCTGTTACGAAATATACAGATAAAAACTATACTTACCCTTCTGATCTGATGAAGTCGGCTACTAGGAATACGAATAGGAGATGATGACAACAACTGAAAAAAAGTGACAACCACACTGATTAAATCACACACCAACAGCTCGCATACATCCTATTTACCACCACTTATATCCTCAGTGAATTAAAAATGAGCTGTACAACTACACGTGGATGACTCAAATAATGTTGCAAAAAGAAAACCCTGACCTTCAAAAGACTTGTTTTACCACTTAGAAATTCATTCTATCACTCAGCAAGTGGCACAGATCTCAGACTTGCAAGCAGATACTGCTTAGCATCTCGAATGCACAGCTATATATGCCGTTTAGACAAGTGAAGTATTACAAATGAAACTATCAACATTATACAATTCCCTACTGACTCAGGTAAGACGACAAACTCTTGTACTAACTTACTCAACCAGTTGGCTATTATAAAGGAGAAATCTAAACATTTCAACTCAGTCTTGAACAACACTTCCTAAAACTTTACTTTTGCAATTTTTCAATTGCATACAATTTTACACATCTAATTCCTCTGGAATTTTGGCTACCATCACATACAAATGGGCCAACAGTTCCCGCTCAGGATGTCCATGTGTCTACTGTAACACCTACTGATTTGAGTTCCAAAATTTTGGATTCTGATTTTTAAGAAATCTCATAACAGAAGATTTTGAACTAAAATTCCACCTTGCTTTTTCTGAACAGAATAGAAGACATAGAAGAAACATATTCAGGACTTTTAAGTTCTACAGATTTTGAGAAAAGCAATACCTAATCTTCACTACCCTCAGATAAGAAAGAAAAATTTTAGTGGAAAAGGGCATACAGATCCCAGAGCTGACAAGGAAAGGGTGAAAAAAAGAAATGGAACACCTTTGAAAAGTTAAATAACTGCAGTACTGTACACTACTGGACTTTACATAATAGAGGGCAGAATATCACCCAGCAAATAAATTACTCTTCTTTAAATGATTTTCTGATGTCTAGTGTTCAGCCTTTGCAAAAAAAGAGCGGCCCTGTCAAACAAACAGGCCCACAGAGACTTGTGACTCTCTCTTCCATTTTTACAACAAATTAGAACACCCTTTCAAGAGTTTCAATTGTAACAGCAGTTTTCTTTTCCAATCCATGGTCAGGTCCAAATCAACTTTAAGACTGTACTTAATACTAGGAATCACACATAGCTTCAGCTGTTGTACTCTTCTCAGTGACACAGAGTTAATACACCAGTATTATTTCATTGAAGGTTGCAGTTACAGGCAAAAAAAATGCATATTCTGCAGCCTGGAAGCTTGCTAGGATGCTTAGTGCAAATACAAATCAAGTTTAACTTCATTTCTCCAGCCCAATTATTTCTTGTTAGGTGTAAACAAAACATGCTTAAGATTCCTTACCATACTGTGACGGCTCATAACTGTTGTACTGTTCCTGCGAGTTCGCAACACGTAAGGCTGAAAAACCTGTGAGTTGTCACTGAAGGGGGAAAAAAAGTTTCGTGAATAACTCTCTAAGGTGTGCTTTACTTAAAACTACGCAGTGCTATAATACACGCTCCGATCTCCAGTGCACTGAAAACAGCCATTTTATCTCAACAGAAGCACTACTTTCACTGACGAGCCCAGCAAGCACTTTTCTCCTGCCAGCCCGCGGGGACCCGCACGCTGCGGTTCTGCCGTTACGAGAAGTAACTCGCCGCCCTGACTCGAGCGTTCCCAGAAACAAGTGACACGTTTCAGAGGCCTCCACCACGCACCAGCCACGGCGCAGGGAGCGCTGGCGGCCTGCGCGGAGCGCGGCCAGCAGCGGGGCCGGGCACGCTCCGAGCGCGCCAGGGGCCCGGGCGGCTGCGGCGGCGGCCCATGCTGCTCCAGCAGCCGCGCCCCGCCAGGCAGGGCGCTGCCGGGCCGGGCCCGGCGGGTGCCGGGGCTCCGGGGGCCGCCGCTGGCGCCGCGGGCCGGGCCGGGCCGCGCTCACCTGAGCCCGTGGATGAGGGGGGCGCTGTTCGATCTCCTCAGGCCGCCCCCGTCGCTCGGGGCCGCGGCGCTCCCCGGCGGCAGCTCCAGGTCCAGCTCCATTTTCTCCTGAGCCATCGCGGCAGCGGCGGCTCCGGCTCCTCCCGCTCCGCCGCGACGCCCATTCACTGCCGGCGGCCGCAGCGGCTCCTCATGCCGCCGCTCCCCCCGGCCAGGCGCGGCGCGGCCGCCCCTACAGGCCCCGCGGGCGGCGCCGCAGGCACAGTCCGGGGGCGCGCCGGGCCCGGCGAGGGGGGCGGCCCCAGCAGCGCCCCATGCCGGGGGCGGCCCGTTCCCCCAACCCGCTGTCGCCGACGGACGAGCTCCCCGGTCGCGGTCCCGCTCCCCGCGCCGGTGCTGCTGCTGCTGCCGCCGCCTCCGCAGGGGAGCGAGCGCCTCGGGCCGGACACCCCCCCGCGCGCGCCGCCGCACAGCGCGCATGCGCGGGAAACAGGGCGGAGGCAAAGCTGCCCGCCTTCCACAACGCATGCGTCCTGCAACCGCATCCCGCCATGGCGCATGCGCACGAGCCCGGCGTCAGGCCCGAGTCCCCGCTCGGGCGGCGTAGGGGCTCCCGCGAGCCTTCGGAGGGGGGCTGCGCGCGCGCTGAGTGGCTGCCGGGGCAGGGCGTGGGTTTGAAACGGTACAATGGGCGCGCGGGCGGGGCGCGGCCTGCTGGGCCGCGGGTTCGAGTCCGACCGCGGCCGCGAGCCTCGGCGTGTTCTCAACCGGGTGAATCCCGGGCTGGGCCCGCGCCCTGCCCTGACAGGAGGCGGCGGCAGCGGCAGCGGTGAAAAGGCTTTGCAGGCCTGGTCAGTGTCAGATTCTCTCCCTTCAACCGAAATGGCGCCTTTTCCCGTGTTTTTCTCTGCTTTGTCTGGCTGCCGAAGAACATAACTGCGTTTGTAACGAGTAACGAGAGCGCGAGCCTCTGCGCTGTTTTCAGAAATCTGGCATAAAGTTCGTCATAAGACATGTGATTCTACTTCTGGGCTGTATTTAGGTTTGGGAGTGACCTTTACAATTCCATTCCCAGTGATCAAAGTATCTAAGTTCGTGCCTACTGATTTTTATTTCCTATTATTTTTCTGTAATAACAATTGCAACGTACTCATTTGTCTCTTACACGCAGGGGATCTTCAGGGTCTTTAGCAGCACCAAATCTAAAATGGTTTTCATTTTCTTCTGGGAAACAGCAAATCTTTTTTCCAGAGCGCTAGGTACAGAAACAGTTAAGATGGAAAAGTTAGGGTTTTTCATCATTTCAACTTTCTTAAGTGGGAACATGGCTGCATGAATTATTCTCTTACTTCAAAACGATTGAAGGTAGATGTTCCTAGATAACTGAGTAAAACTATTGCTTATATAGCTTGCTATTTATGATGGTACCTCCTTGCATTTTTGTTAATCAAGACTGACTCGAGTGTATTCCATTTTTCTACCTTCAGAGACTGCGTGTGTGTCCCATCAACTGTTTTTGTTGATGCTCACATTGCTAGCATTATACTGACACAATTAATGAAGAATTTTGTGCCAATTAGGTACCTGAGAGGAGTTAACAGGCCCACGAGATTACATTTTAAATATTTTCAGGATTTTTCAGTATGTATTTATATTGAAAAGCCTGCAGACGAAATTCCTTGTCTGGTATTACTGCAGAAGGAAAAAACCTGTTCGCAGTCCCGTGCCGCTGCTTACACTATGGCGTATCGTAGCCAGTAATGACACCTTTCTGTGAGGTCATACAGAATTCCTGTCTCCTCCAAAGATCTAGAAGGTAAATATCTAAAACTTTCTCTTGCTCAATTTCTAATAATTATGATCAATCTGATTCACTGGAAAAACAGGTTTTGCTGCTGCAAAAGGAAAATGCTACTAATCACCTCTCACTGCCACCATTCACCAAAAGCAACGCGACACTTTTAGAACAGAACCTGCACCATTCTCCTTGTCCAGCACCTCAGCACAAGCATTTCATGCAACAGCTGGAGAGTGCCCAAAAGGCAATTCAAGTGACAGTATCTAGCAAAACTCCTAGCCCTGAACGGAAATCTACTCACACGTATGTTGGCTCTGGTCATACAAAAGCCACCTGCAAAATCTGACTACATCACCAAACTATGTGGATTTTATTATTTATTGTTATTGTGAAGTTATTATATTGTAATTACATTGTCCTTGACACTACGGACAGCAAAAGGCTGCAAATGCTGCGTACCAGGATACTGTTCAGGAAAAAGTGAACAACATCCAAAATGTGTTTGAGAGCTCAAAAACATTTGCTGCATGTACTCAAATTTTCCAGTGCCAGGCACCGACACATCAACCTGCTGCCCGACCAGGGTTTACTATAGCCAAGAGAAACTTAATGGGACTATATGTCCAAGAGAAAGTGGGGACTGTCAAGGTGACCCTCAAAGGCCCGAGGAGGGTAATGAGGCAGAGAAAAGGGGATGTGTCTGTGGCAGAGTTGTGCTATGGAACAGAACGAGCTGAAAGATGGAAATGAGGAAATGACAAACTGCTGAGTTAAAGAAACAGCGCAAATGGCCATGGCAACAGGGATTAAAAAAGGAGAGAATATGTTAAACAGAACCTTGGGAGGATACAGGTGAAGGATGGAGATTCAAAGTGGGGAAACAGAGACTGGGAGAATGAGATAGGTGGGTACAGAGACACAGAGGGGCTGGTGGGCAGGAAGTTATGGCGTGGGCAACAACGTGGGAAATAGTTGATAATATCAGAGAAATATCTCTGTGGCTGAAATAAACACAGCCACTCAAAGCTACAAAATGCCATCAGCCTTAGATAAATTAGTAAGCATGTGACCTGTGAACAAAAAAATGGTTTAGCTATCTATTATCTACCTTTCTTCTCTGGTTACTTTTGTTCTTAAAGACTGCCTGAAAATCTCACCTGTAATATAAGCTGATGAAGAGATGTCTGGGCCTGCAAAGAACCATCAACTGTATTTCTGAGAAGTGACAATGGTTAGGTATTAACTCAGATGCTTAGTTTTCAATATTTAAATGTCACCATTGTAGCACTTAGCAAGACAGTACTAATGAACATACTTTAAACACCTAAAATATTTACATCTGAGTTGTAAATATCTAGCTACAATTAGATAAAATGATTTAACTACAATTAGATGGATGGGTGCATGGCGACAGGTATTGGCACTGACACATAAGACAGCAAGTGCACGAGGGCAGAATTCCTCTCTACACAAATGTTTAGATTGGGCTTGACAGAAACTGCTATGGCATAGAAAAATAAGGGTGTAGTGTCTGTAGCACTGAGTACCTGCACCTCAGAGCCGAGCTCGTCGCATGTAACCTTAGCGGGGGGGCCCGGCCGGCCTGGGCTCTCCCACACGCAGCAGACGGGCCAGGCAACCGGGGAGGGGGCAGGTGCGTTTTTAAGCTTTCTCACCGCTTGCAGGTGCGGCTGTACATCTCCAGGCACAAGGGAGCCCCGGCCCCGGCGGGCAGTCCCGCTGGCAGGCCGCGCCGGCCCCTCGGTCACCTCACCTCAGCGGCGGAGGCTGTGCCTTTCCATCCCGCCTCATGTCTCCCAATGATTTTTTGACTGTCCTCGCCTGAGAGGCTCGGCGGGAACAGCAGCACCGAGACCGCACCCCTCCACACACCTGGCTAGCCGCAAGCCCGGCGGCAACGAGCCCCGGGGAACCGGGCCGCCCCTCCGGCCCCGACGGCCGCGGGGACGCTCTGCGCATGCGCCCTGCCGTCGCGAGCCCACCGGCTCGGGCCCGCCGTGCGGGGGCTCCCGGTGGCGCATGCGCGCTGTGCGGCGGCGGGCGCGGGGGGGGGGTGTCCGGCCGAAGCGCTCGCTCCCCTGCGGAGGCAGCGGGATCGCGATCGGGGAGCTCGTCCGTCGGCGACAGCGGGTTGGGGGAACGGGCCGCCCCCGGCATGGGGCGCTGCTGGGGCCGCTCCCCTCGCCGGGCCCGGCGCGCCCCCGGACTGTGCCTGCGGCGCCGCCCGCGGGGCCTGTAGGGGCGGCCGCGCCGCGCCTGGCCGGGGGGAGCGGCGGCATGAGGAGCCGCTGCGGCCGCCGGCAGTGAATGGGCGTCGCGGCGGAGCGGGAGGAGCCGGAGCCGCCGCTGCCGCGATGGCTCAGGAGAAAATGGAGCTGGACCTGGAGCTGCCGCCGGGGAGCGCCGCGGCCCCGAGCGACGGGGGCGGCCTGAGGAGATCGAACAGCGCCCCCCTCATCCACGGGCTCAGGTGAGCGCGGCCCGGCCCGGCCCGCGGCGCCAGCGGCGGCCCCCGGAGCCCCGGCACCCGCCGGGCCCGGCCCGCGTCAGGCTGCCGGGGCGTGGGGGTTCGGCCGCCGCTGTGTCGGGAGCGGGGTCCGTGGCCGCCCTGGCTGTAGCTCCGGGGGTTGCTCCGTGTTCGCCCGGGCCGGCCGGGGAGGTGTGCTCCTCGCCGCCCGTCCCGCCGCGCACAGCGATGGTGATGCTTTGGGGCGCCTTGGGCGTGTGGGCTCCTGACCGGTGTCCCAAGCGGGGAGGGGTTTAGACAAGATACCCCCCAAGCGTGGAGGGGTGCAAGAAAGCCGAGGTAGACGTGCTGTAGCTTTATTAAAACGCTTTGTTTGTTTTCATCTAGGTCTGCTGTGTGTTGTGTAGCTGAGAAACATGCAGTACACAGCGTCAAGGTTGTGGCCGTTATAGATAAAGTAGCAATCTCTGTGATTTCCGTAATAGTTCAAGTTTGACCAAGAAAAAAAAAATCACTGCACTGTGTGTGATTATAACAGTAAATGCTTTCAGAACAATTGGGCGAATCTGGTGAAGAACATAATTTCATGGGACCTTGAAAGATACATAAGTTTTACATTTAGTGTTAAACAATGTATCAGTTGTCCTGGAGTTTTGCTGGACGATACTAATTTCGTTAGTATGGATATTGCCATCAGCCTGTGGCAGGTGGTGTTTGCAGGGGGGGTGGATGTTTGCCCTGTGTTCCAGGTCTAGCTCTCTTCGGCTGACATGGCGGAGACCGTGGCAGTCCCAGGCAAGGGCTAGGAGAAGAGCTCTCTGATATGCATGGTCTCTTGTATGGTTTTGTGTTTCGGTAAGTTTGTAACTCAGAGTGCTATTTCTCGCCTCCTCTGGGCTGTCACGAAGTTGGGAGATGCCCCCATCTGCTACATGGTGTGGCTACCATCTAACTTCAGTGGTCCATGTGCTGCTGCTGCTAGTAGTATGTCTGCAGTTTGGGAGAGCGTATTGACAATAAACTTTATAAAAGATAGTATAATACATGATAAGTACTGTTTTTTTCCTTAAACTTCATGTTTCTGTAAGGAACTGGATATCAAGTAACGAATCTCATAAATCTTTTGTACCAAAATGGTTAACAGTACATTACAGTTCAGAAGAAATACTAATTCTTGCCTATTCGGTCATGATTTAATGTTAAGTAAACATAATTGTGATTCTTTTACATAATCGTAACAAAACAACTATCAGTTTACATTTCCATGCAGTATAGACGTATTGCGAATGGCAGTTGTTCCTCAGGGAGATTTCTGAGCAGGAAAACTAATTATGTAACCGAGATGAGGTGTTTTTATTATCTCAGCCTTCTGTAAGTTGTTTCTTACAAACTATGAGACCCTTGGCTTTTTTTTTTTTTTTAAAAAAAAAGCACCCCATAACCATGCTGTAAACAATTTATTTCAGGGCCTGGGCAGGTAGAACGGTAAGCCTGAGCTCTTGCCTTGAAACTGTGCATACACTATGCGTTAGGTGTTTATACAAATTAAACTGAAATGCCATTGAACTAATTTGAGGTGGTTGCAGTGGTTTGCCTGTTAGGAATTTTCCAGCAGAAAACTGTTTTTACAAGATTGCAGCTCTTGGCAAGAAACTTCAGTTTTTCCCAGAATGGCTTTGTTGGGTAAACTGAAACAAAAGCTCTCGCTCTTGAACAGCTTGCTTTTTCTATTCTGCCTCCTGTTTTGACTTCTTCATGAAGAGATTTAGTAAGGAGCTTGGAGAATGAGTTTCCGTAGAGCCAGAGAACATTTTTAAGTGGAATATTTTAGATCACAGAAGTTACCTTTCATAGAACTTCTGATTCTTGTTTTCATGGCAGATAAAATTGATTTTTAATGGGAACTGTAAGAATTTCCTGTGAAAGGTAAGTCTGAGATCTGACCGGCTCTGGTGTTTTTGCAAGGGAGATTAAAGGGAAGGATGTTGTAGGGGTGTTTTTCTCTCCCTCTTTTCTCTTCTAGTTAGCACTGAATATTGGATGCAGCCTACGGCAATGTATCACAGAATCATTCCAACCTGTTTTCTCCATTCAAACCCTGGATTTTGGGATGTACTGTTTGTGTTGTGTTTGCATACCAACGAGTACACTTACACTAAAAAAGAGTTGTAGCTGTTGGCCTCAGCCAGTAAATCTCATCTCTAAACATCACGTCATGGATCCCTTAAATTTCTCCTGTTCCACTGCCTATCAAATGGCAACTGTTGGATCTCTTGTGGGTGTAAACTGAGTGAAACTTCTTTGAAAATGGTAAATGATGTCTGGTCATTTGTACTTGATGTTTTAGGGAAAGAGAGTCAATGCATTCTTCTCGGCGAAAAGCACAGTGCTTATGCCAATTCCTATTGGCTTTTATTTCACAGTATAAGTTTTGTTTATTTTTTATTTACAACTAGATAAAAGCTATCTAAAACTTAAGTGTCTGGTGCATTTTAAACTGGAGGATTCTGTTCATGATGTGTCTTTAAAGTGCATTATGATTATCAGTCTTTAGAACAAGGTAATACTATTGGTCAAATTCGTTTTAAGAAATTGCATTTGTGTAGTGCTTTTGTTCATACCAGGTTAGCAGCTGAGACAAAAAGATACAACCCAGTGTGATTCTGGGACTTCTTGTAATTTGGCTCTAATTACAACCTTACATTTGGATCTGTTTGCCTGTGCAGTTCCTCGGTGATTTTTAGGCATGGGCATTGTAGGATTGTCGCTCAAAATTTTTATTCTAGTGACTATAAAACTTACTTAATTTCTGCAGCCTTATTCATTAAGTGCTGATTAATGGCTGTTGATAACACTAGTGATGACCAGTGAAACTTGCTTTAGGAATCAATAGAACTAAAATTGCCTTGAGAAAGGAGCCCGTTTGATATCAAATAACTACCCCTGCGTTATTTAAATGGATGCACTGCTTCCTGGTTAGAAACATGACTGTGGTCAAAAGTCTTTGGGCTTTAAGAACTGGTTTTGCTGTATGTTTAATTTAACCTCTCCTGGAAAAAAGTTCAGAACTTATTAAATGTTCGTAGTGATAAGATTTATCAAGATACTGTATTTTTTTTCTTCTATTTTATCTACGGCATTGAAGCTGTTTTCAGTTACTCGTTACATGCCATTTATAAATTTGTTCTGTTGAATGGTGTTCAAAGCAATATGCAAGCTGCAGCCATTCCAAACATCATAAATTCCCACAGAAATGATCGATCTTAACGTTTTTTCCACTTACTCTGAAGACTTGAGTAATTAAAGTCATTAATTGAAGTAGCTGGGACTTGGGGGAAGAGCGATTTGGTTTCCACTCTCTGCCGACAAGCTGAAAGAGTTCTTACATACCTGTCTCTCAAGTGCTTTGTCTTGAAATGGTAGCTGTCATAGCATTTGAAACTGAGCTTATATTAAGAGGTGTTTTTTTCATAGGAAGGAAATGGCTTTTGCATTTGACAAGTGTTTCTTTTCACAGCGATAATTCACAGGTGTTCCAGGCTAACGTTTTGCGAACCCGCAGGAACAGCACCACGGTTATGAATCGTCATAGTCTGGTAAGAAAACTATTAGACCAACCGCATTAGGTCCAAAGCAGAAGTGTGCAAACGGGATTAAAGAAGAAAATGAGATTGCAGTCTGTGAAATGAATACCGCAAGTTTTCAGAAACAAGGCTCTAGACCGTGACATTAATACGCTGTAGCTATAGTGAAATGTTGTTTATAGACCATTTGGCCTTGGAGAGGACTTATATTTCATTGTGATTATAACTTTGTTTATAAAATGCAAGCAGATGTTCTAAGGTAGAGTAAGAAAGGTAGTTCACAAGGAAAACTAATAACACAGATGTATTGTTCAGTAACCAGCGTGCTAATCGTTTCTGATTTTTTTAAAAAGTGCAGTGATGTTCTGATCTTAAATTGTCTTTTATATAGTAATGACAGAATAGGCTGTTGTAATCAACAACTGATATAGCAAGATATAACTGTCTGCTAGAACATGAATCTTGAGACTCACAGAATGAATGATGCTATATCTCTTAGAGTTGTTCACTTGTGATTTCAACTTTTGTCAGACTTCTGCTGTTGCAACTCCCCAAATCTGAATTTTTTAAATATTTATCTAAACCCAGAGAAAATATTGCGTATCTTGTGGTTTAGTATCATACAAATTGTTGTAGAAGGGTGTGATTTTGACTGATTCAGAACACTTGCACAGGGTCACACAGACAGCATGATTTGCTTAACCCTTAAAGCGTTAGGGTGCATGGTGTAGTTATTTCCTCTAGCCAAAAGGAATTCTTGGTCAGACTTTCACGTATAACCAGAAATGTAACTTTTACCTTAAGAAAGCCTTAAGAAACAGGTAGACACAGGATAACATCCAGCTGCATTCAGTTGATTATTAATGTTATGAATTCTCAATTATCTTTTAAGTATGGGAAACAAAGTCCCTGTAATGCTAACAGCAATTATCCTGGTTTTTCTTAGTTATCTTTTGAAGATGCTTTAGAAATAATTGGTTAGCCCCATGTTAATGGTTGAAGAATACCGTTCTCCTGTTTTCCTGTCTGATGCCCCTTAGCTAAAATTGTGTTTTAAAATCAGGACAGAACTACTTCAGCAAAGGTTTGCATCTGTAACTGAACCAGGATACTTATGTAAAAATCTAGAAAGATTGTTGGAAAAGCCTTTCTCCTGCTTGGATATAAAACCCAATAGAACATATCATGGTAAAGGTTTCTTTCAACAGCAGTCTGTTTCTTCATATATATTTTTAGGGTGGCAGCTTAGGGTAAATTTGTTTATGCTTGTGGTCAGACCAAAGGAGAAATGAACAAAAGTGAAAGCTCAGTTTATGATGTTTACTTCTTGAAGATCCTCAATTGTTAGGCAAAAAAGATGCTAATTTAGGGTGCATTGCCTGGAACTTGCTGGGAAGCAGGAGCTAGTTCACTGATGGGCTGGCTCTTCTGGCTGCCCCTAACAGATGTTGCAGTTTTCTGGACTGAATCAGTGTTCCCGTCTTCATGGGATGATTTTCTTAACCCTTCACCTCACTTTGAGGTTATTAAAAAGCATCCTGAAAGTTAATGTCCTTCTTCACCCCTGGCTGATCAGGTGCTGGCAAAATACAGTTGAAATTTTACTTATGCTAAAACTCAAGTGCTCCATCAACCGCTAGATCAGTGCCTTGCCCGCTTTGAAATATTTCTTTGAATTATGGTCTGGTTTATGGTTCTGTTGAAGATGGCAGGGAGATGGAATTGGAACGGAACTTAGAGATTATCTCATCCTTCTGTTGTCTTAAACCAGAATCATACATAGATAAATGATTTTGTGAAAATAATTAAACTTTCAGCCTTAAGGACCCTAAGCAACTTCACCTGGTATTCTTGCTATAGCAAAGGAGTAAGTGTAGTTTTATGAAGTTAAGAGATATTCTAAGGAGCTAGATGACACCTACTTTGGTAAACTAAATTTTACAGTAAGTAGGTGATAAAGTGTACTTCAAAACCCACTTTTTTGTATTTAGGATAACTAATCCAAGTTTTATTGCAGCGTAAGCTTTAACGAAGAGGGTGAAAAGATTCAGAAAGTGACTGAAACATTGTTAATTTAGTATCATAAGTACAGCTGAAATTTTATGTTTTGTTAAACTTTGTGGAAAAAAATTGATTAGTATTTGTCTAATCTGTGTTGTGTTCACTGTCGTGGTAACAATGGGAGTTGCTAAAATGCTCTGATAACTGAAGGTCGTGCTCTATCTAGCTCCATCTTCAGGGCTGTTGTGGTTGTCCCAGTTGCTCAGCTGAATTCTAAAACCTTTTCTTTTCTGAGTAGCTTCTCCAAGTCTCAGACTTCAGCTCTTTTATAATAGTGGCTACAGGGACAGCTATGCCATTTTGGCTGGGTCTTAATCTGCAGTTTTCTGACACTACGTATAATTGCCAAGGAAGGGTCAACTAGGCTCAGTATCTGCTGTTTATTTCCTTCCAGAAGATATGAGTGGCATCTAGTGAGTAGATGTTTTGGGGTTTTTTGATTTTGTTTGTGTGGTTGGGGTTTTTGTTTTGTTTTTCAAGCAAAGCATTTTAGCCTGTGGTTAGACGTTTAGGTACTATTTCAGCAAAGGTTCATTTTTTAAAATTTTTTAAGGTTTTTTTTTTTTTTTTTTCTTTTAAAGCTAAGTAAGTTCCCTGTTAGAGTTCAGTGCGTGGCCCCACAAGTGCTTGTGTTGGCAGAAGACAGGGGGCACTGCAGGGACGGCGATGGAAGGGCAGAGGGGCCGGGGCAGGTGCCTGCTTAGGGGGGGCTGTGCTGCCTGCAAGCTGGCGCTTCTGAAACTTTACCTTCGGTGGGAAAGCTTATCATACTGCAGAAGGGAGCAAGGGAAAGGTGTTTCTCTTCCATCTGATAGACTAATAGTTTGTAATGTTTTTTTATTAAGCTTTGTGCTTTCTTAAAACATTGGGGCATAATTTTAACAAATGGGTTCAGTCTGCTTTAGCAAGTATCCTTTAAAAGTGACTGAGGTTTCTTTTCACAAAAATTAAATCAAAGGACTGTGTACAGGGCAAAGGTGAGTTTTAAGCATTGACAAAGCAAGGATGATGACTTGTTGGAGACGAGATGTAGGATCCTCAGAGTGAGTGGGTTTAGTTAGTGCGTTAGATCCTGCAGAGGAACACTTAACTTTTTTTTTTTTTTTTTTTTTTTTTTTACACTGCGAGCCACTGGTTTTGTATATATTCTATTAATGTCGAACCTTAAAGTATGTGGATCACAGTCATAAAATTAGAATATAATGAGTGGAACAAATGCATTTCTACTGTGGAGTGACAGAGTGAATAGGCCGGAATGTACTATTGTCCTTTCTCTGTGTGAGAATCAAGGTCAGCTCAAGGTCCTCATTGGCTGGTACAGCTTGGAGGAATTTTTATTAGGTGCACAGCGTTTTTGAGAGCCCAGTGGAATAGTAAAGCTGACCTAAACTGGACTGAAGAAGTAGCAAATCAAAACGTTACAGCTGTTAGACTTTAGCAGTATATATTATGATGACTAAATTCTGGCACAAACATTAGACATCCTCTATGTGAGTGTGATAGGCTAGTATCTTTTGTGAGAAAGAGGGCATGGTGTCTTGATATTTGGGGTTTTTTTAGAGGGAGGATTCTGGATATATGAAGCATTAATAGTCTGTGATAATTTACCATAACCTTTTGTGTAAGATAGCAAAATCTTTGTATTCTCCATGGCACTGATTAGAAGATGGTGCAGTAAATGGTTAACTGAATGTTTGTTAGTTCTCCAATTTTAGCGTAATGAAGAGCTCTAGTAATGTTTTGTGAAGCTGATGAACGCTTGTACTGCATAAAGTATATAAGCACTTAGTAATAATACAAACCTTACTTGCTGAACGTGTTAAAAAGACACCTTGGTTTTTTAGAGGGGTTGCCTGGCTTACAGAGAAGAAATTAAACCTCTCTGACTAAAGCTTTGCATTTTTGATCTGTGAATGGGTTGTGACAAAAGTCAACTGAGGGCCAAACATTTGAGGGATGGGAAATATATGAAAGGAAATTGTATTTTGAGAAAATAATTACTTGGTTTTGAGTATGCAGTTTTAGATCATAGTATTGCAGTGAGATCTTGATGCAAAACTGACGAAATTAACAGAAGAGCATTTTTAGTGGCATCCTCTCCTATTTCACCCAAATTGATGACTCTCTTGAGAAACCATAAGGAAGGGATTTAACTCTTTGTTAGCCTTCTAACAGCTGATTTTTTTTATCATGTGTCAAAGTACTCGTTTATAGGCAGACAGCAATCCAGAAACCTTTTTGCACAATATGTTTTTTTGGTTTTGTATTTTTAAAGGATCTATTGGGGAGCCTTCTGGATCACTTAAATGAAAATATTTATGCAACCATATATATTAAGGGTGGCGGTGTGCTCGTTAAAAGCAGCTTCGTTCTGTAGAGAAGGCTGCGAGTTCTAGTTGCCTAGAAATGAAGTGAAAGGCAGGCTGATACCAATTAGCATCTGTGAACATACAAAGCAGTATAATACAGAAATACTGTTGTTATGCTCTTGCAAGTAATGAATGTAGTTTATATATACTGAGAATGTTAGAAATGGTTTGGTTTGGAGTTTTTTTAAATTACTTGGGGGGGGGTTAGCACTATAGACCGGTTACTAACATTCCTGCACCTTTCCCTCCCTTCTCTTGTAGTTTCTAAGTGTTTCAGTTGTATGTGGCTTTGTTTTGCAGTTTGTACCATCATCTCCTATCCGTATTCCTAGCAGCCGTCTTCATCAAATCAAACAGGTAAGCACAGATTCTTTTTTTTTTTTTAAATTTTTATAGGTGGTTGTTTTTTTGCAGTTAATGTGTAATGTCCTTCAAATGACTATAGATGTTACTTTGAAACTGTAGTGCAGAGTCTGCAGCAGTCAGTCACTTAAAGGGGTTTTCAAAAGTAAAAGCTGCATCTTGCCTGTGGAGTTCCAAATTTCATGAAGTAGGCAGTATCGTATTGTGAGAAGAAGAGTTGAGCAGAAGGAGAAATCTTAAAATGGACATTTTAGAAAGGAAACCTGTAATGTAAACCCTTAGGGTAAAGATTCACCAAGTTTTTGGCAGTAGTGCCAGCATAAATATTCAGGGCCAATAACAAAGTGTTCCTTAACTTGTGTTGGCACAAGAGTTTTGTGCAGCCAGAAAATGCGCTGGGTAAGGAAGCACTCTGCCTAAAAAATAGTTTGGACTCCTCTGGCTGGGCTATTTTTCATCTGTATAATTTTCTTATCCAGATCGCTGTACTTGTGCTGTCACAGCGTGAGCGGAGGGGGAAGGGCACAAGAGCAAACACTTAGGAAGGGGAGGGGTGTGGCAAATATCTCAGGAGGCTTAAATAGCACTGCTACCAGACAGCAGACCGCAGTCTAAAGACTCAAGTTTTAAAATCAACAAGCTCAAACTCTTGTGGCTCCTCCATTTTATAGGTTGACTTTTTGACAGTAAACTGTTTATAAAATTGGCTTGAAGATGCTTGATTTTTTTATAAGTGGGGTTTTTTTTGTTTTAGCATGCTAGTTTTTGATGGATAGGCTTGATTTTTGCAGGGTGAAAATGAAAAGTAAAAAACAAACAAACAAAAACCAATTTAATGGTTCGGACAGCATTTTCAGGGTATGATGTCTGAAGTGATGGAAGGCACTTCTGCTTCCCACCTGAGATACTTAAGATGCATGCATAGTAATCCTGAAGGAAAAAAAACCTGCTTGCTTTCATTATGTAAATAATTTACTGGCTTAAAGAGACTCTGGAGCACTCAGGTCAGTTGTAGAGCTGTTCTTATCAACATAAAAAAAAATCTTAGGATTAATATGTAAATGTGCTGAGAGCAAGGGAATGAACTACTGTGGCTCAGCTATATTATATGAAGTAAAGTTTGATAATTCAATTTTTTTGGAAAATACTTCTGTATTCATACTTGTTCCGTACATGTATTAAAGTGAACAAAGACATTTCCTAATCTCTGTTTGATAACTAAATTCACAAGTTGAAATTCCATGTCCTGTGTACTTACTGGCACAGATGGGAATCACCTGTGTGATTTACTTCTGATCTCTTTTAAATCTTAGCAAATAATCAGACAGTTGAACTATGTTAATAAGACTCTTCCTATATATGATGATGATTGTGAAGATGTTTAGTTGAACTTTTATTCTGGACTGAATTAGGGAATCTACTAATTCACTCAACAGACTGGACAGTATGCGGTTAGCTTTAAGGAAAGGTGCATACCTAAGAGGGATCGAGTCAAGTTTGTACTTTAACTTGGTATTATCGTTTAGTTTAATTTTACACCTTTGATCCATTTTAATAATATTTTATGGATGTTTTAGGAAAAAACCTACTGCATTGCAAATGCGATGCTGACAGAGTCTAGTTAGTTACTAATACATAGAATAAGATAACCCTCAAAAGCATGACTGGATCCTTATCTGTACTAGTTTCCAGTATCTGTACTAGACTGCATAAAGATACTCCAGCATGCGGAAATTTTTTGGTTCATATTATCACTGTTCAGTTTTGTAACCACCTCTTGGATAGTAATGAAAATAAAAAAGCTGCTTGAGAAACAACGAACTCCCATAAGCACTTCCTATGTGATGGTCTCTCTTGCTACATCTCTTTCCCATCCTCTCCCCCTCGCTCCTTTTCATGTAGTGAGAGCTTAAGGTTATTGTTGCTTAACCAAGTTGAATTAAGTTTTCTGCATACCGAATTGAAATGAAACTAGAACTTTTCTGATTTGCTGTAGCAAAGGGCTTTTTCTTTTATCTTAATTTTTCATCTGCTAATTTTTTAGGAAGAAGGAATGAATTTGATGAACAGAGAAACAGTACGTGAAAGGTAAGCATGAAGGCCAACTATAATACTTAATGCAGCCTTCTGCGGGCCTGGGACAATACATTTCTTTTCTTCTTTATAGAGAAGTGCAAGTAGCAATGCAGATGAGCCACTCATGGGAGGAGAGCTTGAGCCTGGTAATGCATTCATGCTTTAATTTGTGTTTCTATTATCAGTATCAGGACACTAGAGACTCTCTCATGTCAACATTTTCTTTTATAGTTTGTCCTACAATTAAGGTGTTAGTATATCACTGCTTTTGATCAGCAATTTTTCACACTAACAAGGCATAGAATTATCAGTTGTTTGAGGTTACATGTGGGTTCCTTGGGCTGGTATGTCAAAAGAAAATTGCATGGATATCTGCCTGTTCAAATATTCTTCCATGTTCTGATACTCACCACATAGTGTTTAAGGCCTTTTTTTGTTGTTGTTAAGCGTAAGCTTATAAATGGCTACCTAAAAATTATGAATATGACGGAGGATAACTTTGGAATCTTACTCAATTCCACACCAATCAGTCCTTTTCCTGTTAAAGTACTTGCTCGTATGATTAATTATGTGTACTATTTACAGAGCGACAATGATTTTGAAAAATCATCATCACCAAAGCAAGTAGACTTTGTCCCAGTTTCTCCAGCTCCTTCACCTACCAGAGGAATAGGGAAGGTGAGCAAAATGGGATAATAATGGTTTTATCTTGCATAGTGCTAAATAAATTCAGCTGAATTAGTAGCAAAAGATCAAGCCACCTGCTCCTTTCTACCTCAGCTGTGAACAAGAAACTAGAGAGTAAACAAAAAACCCCTAAAACCTCAAACCAGAAAATACCAGCTAGCAGTTGCACATCTTGTGGATGTGAATTTCTGTGGAGTGTTCAACTGTTAATCTGTGGTTAATAAACCTTATTTTTTATTTGCCTTCCTCTTGGAATAAGAGGAAGGGGCATACATTCTTATTTTATAAACCATAGACAATGATCAGTTGTTACCGTATGGGTGTGATACACTGTTACACGTAAATAACGCAAACTGTTTTACTCTCAGCAATGTTTCTCACCATCTTTGCAAAGTTTGGTGAGCAGCAGTGGATTACCTCCGAGTCCTAGCCCAAGTCCAACAAGGCGATTCTCAAGGTAAGTACCAGATCATATCAATAATAGAAAATTGGCATAGCTTGTTCATAGTAGGCTTTTGAAATACCAGAATTTGTTGTATACATCATTGATTTCTGATCACAAATCCAACTTTATATATTCATATAAACTTTGGATTTTACAATGCTCTAAAACATTTGTTAAAATCCTCGTGTCATAACATTGGGAAAGTGGGCTGCATTGTGGCATCTGTCTTCTCGGTGTAGTCTCTATATTGCTCTTAATCAGATCTTAAGTAATTAAATTGAATTCTAAGGGGAAAAAACCCAAACAGATTTAGGGTTTGTTACTGATTCTGGTTTTAGTTGCATTGGATGTTGTTTTGAGTGTTGTGGGCATACAATTCAATTTTATTAGGTCCTCACAGTTCAGCAAAGTACTGTCTGTGAACTGAGATCCAGTCAGTGCCTAGATGTGAGCTTTTAGACGGCCCCAGATGTGAAATAGTGTGATTTAACTTTTTCTGTTAAGGTCTATGCTTCCTGGTCTTTCTTCAGGAAAAAAGAAAAAAAAAAAAAAAAAAAAAAAAAAGGAAAAAAGAAAGAAAGAAAAAAAAAAAAAAAGGACTTACTTTGGCTAAGGTGGTTTAATGCCTATTTTCTTAGTGTTTTCCACTTAGTAGTTTGTTATCTGAGTATCTTTTGATTCTTTACATGTTTTCAGGCTTCCTTTATTAATGGTGATGTCAGTATAGCATATGTTTTCTTTTAGCAGGAGAAGCCAGAGTCCAATTAACTGCATTCGACCAAGTGTTCTTGGGTCAATAAAAAGGAAAGGTACAGTATTTGGTTTTGGCTAATATAATAAGTCAGCTTGTTAATTTTATAATAATCCATAGAGTTTTCTTCATAACTCTGTTCAATTGGCTGATATTTCAAAGAGTGACTAGAAATAGAGGATATTACAGGTAACCAAATAAATGGAACTATTTGTAGGGACAAAACAGACAAATGGATAAATTATTTTTTACTATTCTGTAAAACTAATAGTTGTTCTGTTCTAATGTCTCTCCATTCCTGTAGCCATATAGATCTGATAAGAAACTAATGTAACCTGCTTAACAAAACAAGAACTACAACTATTGGTATATTTAGCTTCACAAATAGAAAATTTTGAAAGTCCTGGATAACTGAAGCGCACAGGTACTGTAGATTAAAAATCATCCTTCCGATGATTTTAAATCTACAGTAAAAAACAAAACCTGATCCAGAGACCTGGTAAACACCTTACTGCTTCATTGGGAAATGTTTCTCTATCTTCCTACATTTTTCTTCGAGTTTAACTTCTGGTTATTTTATCGCATCTGTTTTTAAATATATCTTCATGCTTCCCCTTTGTAACAGAACACTTCTGGCTCTGAGACAGCTTTTAAAATACTTTTATCTGAGTTCTGTTGTAGCCTATTTAAGCATATATCTATCCTCCCTTCTTCTAGCGTATTTGGAAATCAAAGTCAATATATGTTTAGTGATAAACCTTGTTTATATTGATTGCAAGAGGAAAAGATGATTTTCTTATTCTCAGTTTATGTGCTTTGATGGAGCTAGTTAGTGAACTGATAGCTGAATAAACTGGAACAAAAAAATTATTCTCTGCTACCAGAGAATAAGTATCTGTTACCTAAACCTCAGTTCATAACTCACTGAAGTTTCCTGAAGGTTGGACTAGAATGTTTCCAAGAAATAAAGTCTTTAAAATGTCAACATTGAACTTCCATGTTTTACATATAAAATGACACTCAATAGGTTGTAGTAAGTTTGAACCTCTATTCTGTTTGCTCTCTAGAAGTACACTGAAAGCAGATTTTAGTTTAAATGAGTAGTAACTTTTTATCACTCCTTATCTCTTACCAAAGGTGTAACAGAGATAGAAGATCATCCAAAAAGATTATTCCAAGGATCCACCAACATGCTTACCTCTGAAGTTTCACATCAGGCGGACCTTGGGGGCTGGTAAATGCTGTGCTATTTATTGTGTTGATTTCATCAGAAGCACTACAAGTCTTTTTTCATCTAGCAATGATCATGCTTGAAGTAGTTTTGGTTTGTGTTTTTTATTAGTACAGACATCCCGTACTTTTGAAGCCCTGAAGTTATCACAGTAAACGGGCAGTAATATTCACTACAATTTTACGATTTCTAGGACTGACTGTTGGTGTGCTTCACATATATGGGAGTTGAGCACGTTTAGGAAAAGATACCTCATGGCTGGCAATTTTTGGAGCCTAGTTTCAAGTTGCAGTCAAACGTGAATGCTGATGCTTGTGGGTGGATTGGGTTTTTTCCTTCTCTTTTTTCCTTGCTCTTAGTCACATAGGAAAATTAGTCTGACCCTCCCTGCTGGGAGGAGATAAAAAGTACTATGTAAAAAATGGTAACAACTTGAAATAGCAAGGGATTTTGCTTTAGTATTTTAGTCAAGAGGTTAATAATACATGGGGTGTGCCCACACAGCTATCAAGACAGGTTTGTTCACAGTACATCTGTCCTCTGCCTCGCAGCTAACGTACATAGCTGTGCATGTGCTTTGAGCCTACTGCAGTGGCAACAGTAAAATAGATGTTTTAAAGGTACTTTAAAAACATACCTCCTTTGCACATCCTGCTCACAGTAGGCGTAGCAGGTGCAGGTTTAGTTGCTGCATATGGGTTTAGGAGATGGTAATTTTTAAAAACACTTTGATGCTATCACTGATGATAGATCACCTATAGTTATATATAGTTATAATTTTGTGTCCTGTGAAATATGTAGTGAATGGTACCACTGAAGTATGTACAGTTTCTCATCGGCTCTCCTGACAAGCGAGGCCTCTGGATACATGCTGGCCCAGGACCTTGTAGGAGATGGGGTAAAGCTTGCAATGAATTACTCAGCCCGACGCTTCTCACCTGCACACCGCTTCTGGGTGAGCTGAAGGAGGAAATTGGCAGCACGTTATCTGTCTGTTTGGAAGTGACTGCAAAGTGCGTGGTTGCAGATCTATTTCAAACCATAGGGCTTACTGTTCCTTCAAAGATGTACGTTTGTTTTTAAAATGGCTTCATAATGAATGGAAACTAGTATTTGAAACTTACCAGAAAGAGTGCCTCATTTCTCGTGTCTTGGTGTTGCTCTGTTTTCAGTCTGTCGTCACATGCTCTTGATGACAACAGAAGCAGTGCAGGCTCTTCCTGCGACTCACCGGCTGAAGTCGGCACCAACACGGACTCTCCAGTCTCGCTTTCTGACTCCAGATCTCCTTTTTTACCAGTAGATCTTACGGCTAAGTTACCTATTAATTGAGAAGCAGAAGTCTGCTAATGGACACCAAGAAACAGGCTGGATATCAATAAGGCTTTCTGTTGTGTCTAACTGATTCTGTTCCTCATAGGAACTTCCAGAAATGTCATTATTTCTAGAAAACTTCCAGAATAGTTCCTTGAGGAGGAATTCACATTTCTAGTGATTTGTATGACATTTACTAAAATACAGTAAGCATTTGAATGGCAAACATATTTGATGCTAACATCGGTAAGCAAGCTGTTGATTTACAATGGATGTCGTCGTGTTGGCTTAAGTTACAAATAGCGTGTGTACGTTCTGCGTGTGGAAGACTTGGCTTTCCAACAGCCAGCAGGCAGTGTCCTCGCTAATATAAAGTGGTGCTTATGTAGTAACAGGTAACTTTCACATTTGTCCTCAGTCTGAAACCAACGAAGCAACTTATAATTTGTATTTATTCCCCGAGTGTTAGATATTTATATTTTTTTGTTCTTCATATGAAAGGGGTAATATTAGCGGGGGAATTGATTCTTGTGTTCTATTATGATCGGCTGTTAATCAATTCTGTATTCTAATAGAACATCCGGTGATGTTCTTTTGGTGAATTGTCAACTGAAATTTATATGTTGGATTTTATTCATGACCATGACTGCTGTTGTGACTAAAGCCAAATTAGGTGTGGAACATTCTTCTGGGTTTTTGTATTATTTTTTTCTTCCCCACTTAGGTGATGTATTAAGAGTGGTAGAAGCGCTGTTAAAGGTGTTTTAATAGGGAAAAATAGTAATAATGTTTGGAACAAAACATTAAATCCTGAGGTTTTAGTATGTAGTACTTCAGAAGTGCATTATTTTAACAGACAGTATTCGTCCTCATGTATGACTTTGGACAAAACCAGTGAGGGATCTTGAATGCCTTTTTATGGCCTGAGGCCATCAAACATGTTTAATCTGTGTTTAATCTCCTGATGTCAGTTCCTCAAACAATGGTATCAAGTTATTGCTGCTGTTGAAAACTTCAGACGCTGATTGGAAGCCTAGAATTTGGTAATCTGAGGTGTTTCAGGCTTCTTGTACTATATTTGAAAAGTCAGTGGGTTGAGGCATCCTGATCTCAACTCTGAAATTCCCCAAACAGGAGGAAGAATCTGCAAACGCCACCATAGACGGCTGTTCCAGATTTTCCAGTGGCAACCTCATTTTGGTTGTTGACTCCTGTTACGCAACTGAACTTCCCCAGCTGGGTCCCCGTTTGTACATGTGTGTGCATCTGTACTATGTGGTTTCAAGCCCTCTCTCCAGAGAGGTTAATTATGGAGCAAAATGTTTTTTTTTTAAACACTAAATCTTTGTAATGCGTAATAAAGGGAGAAAAGTATGGAAACTTCGTCAAGTAGGAGAAAAGCCCACACTGAACTCTGCTGTGAAAGAACCACATGGATGAAGCTTTCAACGACAGGGTGGGGAGGCGCTGGCACAGGTTGCCCAGAGAAGCTGTGGGTGCCCCATCCCTGGAAGTGTTCAAGGCCAAGGTTGGATGGGGCTTTGAGCAACCTGGTCTAGCGGAAGGTGTCCCTGCCCGTGGCAGGGGGTTGGAACTAGATGAGTCCCTTCCAACCCAACCCATTCTATGAGTCTATGACAGCAGCCATCAAAAGTAGAAATGGACGATTTGGAGTGTGAAGACCTGGTGACCTGAGGACCAAGGACTAGTTTCCATATATCCTTATTGTAGAAAGAAAATACAATCTATTTAATAGTTTTACTTGGTTCAAGTAAGATATGACATGGTTTACTTCTGATTTCATTCCTCTTAAATTATTGTAATAGTCAACTTCCTGATTGCAACTCCTTTTTGTTTTTAAATTCCGACTGCCCTTCATCCCTGTGGCAGATGGACAAGCTTGTGTGTAATGTCTGTTTGCTCTCTGTCTAATGTGGCATAGTTTTGTTTCGCAATTTCAGATGTGTGCCAAAGAGTTGCTGTGCGTTCACTCTTTTGTGGTGAGGGCAAGACTTTTTTTTTTTTTAAATCTTGCTTATTTCTTAAGAATGAGCCTCCTGGTGTCTCTTCCAGTCTTTTTTAAAAGATGCATCAGTAGAGGGGGTTAATAGTTGCGTGTGGGTCAACTTGTCTCTCTTCTGTTGAATATTTATGCTATTTTTCAAATAAGTGCCAATAAATGGAAAAATAAACATGTTTTGCTGTTTCTGCACTTTGTTAGAGAGGTAACCATGTTCTTGTTTTCATCTGTGATTTAATGGTTTTCTGTTTAAATCAGGATATCTATTGTAACCCACTTAGTCTAGTTTACGCTTAAGTTGGCCCTAAAATGTGCAGCACGCTTTTCTGTTTTCTTAGTGCAATGCCATCCGAAAGGTCTGTGACAACTCTAGGAAAACCAAAGAATAAAATGAAACCTCTTGAAAAGACTTTAATAGCTAAATGCGTCCCTAGTTTATACCTAGAGGAAGTCGTGGGGTGAAATAGTTTGGAAGAGAGATGCTACAGCTGGCTGTTGGGCAGCGCTGCGGCTCTTACCTCTTGGGGAGAAGTGGGGAGTCTTTGTGTTTGCGTTAATAGGGCAATTAATGCTGTCGGAGCAGAGAGGAACAGTTACGTGTCTGCAGTCGTTCTTTTCCCTGCTTTTGCAAACCAGAGATCGCTTTGACCTTGTGGAAAGGGGCATCTCTCTTTCCTGTCTCTCCATGTCATCAAGCAGCTGCAGTTTTGTGCCCGGGAGTCAGGAGGCGTGTATAGTGTTTTCCACTGAAATGAAAGACTAAATTTTGGAACCAAATTATCCCGCAAAACATGTAGCTGGATTCAGGGAATTAGGGTCTTATACAATGCGCATAATCGACCCGGTGCACACTTGTGCTGTTAATATTACCTGTGTTTTACTAATTCCACGTTTACTCCCGAACAACGAGTATTGAAGCTTTGCTTGAGCGTGTGTCAGGGTTACTGGACTATTGCGTAGGGCGTTCCTTGACTGATCTGAGTTTGTTTGACAAGTCTCTGTGCCTTTGTCTTCCTCCGAGAAGGAATGGGCGGCTTTCTTGTCTCAGGCCATATTGGAAGTAGTATGGTCATGTATATGTAAGTATAATATGTAAGTATATATTATTATATATAAACTTGTTAAATTCTGCGGCTCTTCCGGGGCATACAGCTGTTTCTCTCCGGGATTCTGCCACTCCTCTCGAATGGCACCCTTCCAACATCGCGCTCGTGATCGGCGCTTGATTGGTCTGGTTGAAATCTATCCTGTAGGATTTGTTGGCAGCTAAATCGGGTCTTGGGCCAGTGTGTCTTCCTTGACAACTGATAGGTGTTTTTCTTCCTTCCACCTTCTCCAGAATGACATAGTTGCCGAGGGAACATTGATAACCGTGCCAGTGCTCAGGGGACTGTATTTTTGGAATGAGCGCTTCGGTGGTTACTGCATTTAGCAGAGGAACAGATACTTCATGCTAGAAGAGAGGTACAAATGCCAGGAAAATTGAGCCTGTGCATCAGCCAGATTAACTTGCTAGGGTCTTCTGCCTGCTGTCAGCGAGCCAGTTGATCTGAATACTCAACTGAACAGCTGCCCGCGGTCCTCCTGAGATTAGTATGAGAACTTAATCCTAAATTCGTTCTTTTCACCTCTCTTCAGAGAACTTGAGTGTAAATGATCACCAACCTGTACGAACAAAACAGATCTCCAAAGTCTCGTATTGGTGAGACTAAGATAATTCCATTTATCAATGTTTATTGTGGTTCTAATATTAGTGCTGTGTTTGTGAGTCCAGCCCTGCTATTGTGCGATTCTTTGCTAGTGAAGTGACTGAAGGCAGGAGTGACCTGTGGAGCTCCATCCGCTTGCTTCCAGCTTGAGAACAGCTTGTGCCTTTCTTAGCAGTAGTCACTTCAGAAATGTTCACTTTATGCTGTTGTGTTCTTGCATATGTTGGAGTCGTAACTCATTTACTTAAAATAGAGAGCTTCAGGAGTCATAATTAAAATGTGTGAGCTTTTCATATCCTGTTTTAAGCAACCTTTCTCATCAACTGGCAGATGGAGTTTAGGTTGATCCCTCTTCTCCTGGAAGCACCAAGTTAAAATATTTGTAAATGTAATTGAACAGCTACAGTACAATAATTAAAACCTCGAATTCTTTTCGATAACTGGATGCAAAAATGGTCACCTCACATTTTGATTTGGTGTCTGTTTCCTGAGGGTATGTCTTGGATGATTGATTGTTTGTTTGTTTGACCTGTAACAGTAGAGTTTTCCCATTTCTCTACATTTTGTATGAGGGTTTTGAAACTGAGCATCCTTGTTTGATCTCAGCATCCGCATGAACTCGAGCCCAGTTGAGAGCCAGCTGAGGTCCAGGTCAGGAGATGCCCTTCCTCTGTCACGGTGGGCTCCGAGCAGACAGCTACCCTGCGGCTGAAAGCCCCAGACCCTGGGTACATGCTGGGAAGGAGACATTGCTTCCCCCGTCGGGGGTTTGTGGTAGAAGTATGAGAGGAGGGAAAAAAACCTAAACAACTGAAGGAGACTAACCTTGTTTGACTTTCAGTAGCTGGCTTGGGAACAGACATTTCAGAGGGGGGAGGAGTTGAGCGCATTTAAACCAAACCCAAACACGACCTCTTTGTCCTGGTTCCCCTGCGTCTCACAAGGAACTGGTGAGACTCCCCTGTTCCCACGAAGATTCCTCAGACAAGTCTGGCATTTATCAAACTTAAAATTCTTCTAATAGTTTAGTTTCTTCTTTTACTTGCTTTGTAAGAGCCTTGTAAAATGCTCATTCCTTAAGACTCCCTTCTATGATTAATAACGGCGTGTAAATGTTTAGGTTTTCCTGGATGTCAACTTAGGTAGGAAGAGTTGCCATTACATTACAGACTCCTGGTCCTTTGACTCCATGGCTTTGCTATGCATTTTATCAGTCATCTTTGTTCCTTCCTAGTACCTTTCGTTCTGCTGGGATCGGGATGGCTGCAGTTAAGTGTGTCTGCATTTATATTCCACAACAGAGGTGTTAGAGGGAGCCTGTTACTCAGGTGGGCCTTCTCATTAGCCTTTTTCCTCGTGGTGAGGAGATCGTCCATCGCTTTGATTGTGCTGCTGTAATCGTGGTTGTGCTCTTGCTTAAATTATTCCTTTGCAGAGTCTCTGCTGTTTCAAAGACTGTCGTGCGTTACTTTGCCTGCATGTAATTCCACATTATATTGTCAGTGTGGTTATAGAGCTTTGCAAATTTGGAAGAGCCGATATGCATTAGCTACGGTTCATTATCCAAAGTAAACAGCTAGTTAGCATACAGCAGAGAGCCTCTGCAAGGTTGTGTTCTACAGAAGACAAAAATAGAACAAAAAGTGAGTGTATCCCTTACTTGGCTTTAGCTGTCGCGCTGTGAGTGCCTGCCTGTGTTCATACCTCCAGTACTCATTTTTTGAGGGTACAGGGGTTCTCTAGACTCCTTTCATTTATATGTTTATCTTTAAATGGCTCTTGCTAGACAGTGTAGCAATGGTTTCCCAACCTTCACTAGCTTCTGTGGAGCAGTACAAAGCAAGAGATGTGCTGCTGCCACAGCATACTGCCCTCTCCTTCGACGGTTTCAGCCTTAACTTCCTCAGGCAGCAAGCTATGCGTACAAGGAAGATGATAGATGCCATCGCCAGCACCACTGGATGTTTCTCCTCCAGCTCTAATGAGAGATGGTGCCTTCTCTAGCGCTACCGCGAGGAGGCAAGTGCCCCATTTCATGGGGACATAGGAGAGAACTTGTTTTTCTATGGCTGCTCAGCCCCTACCTCTGCATGCAGCTACACAGCGGGATCAAATACCAGGATTACTCAGCCCTGCGTGCTTTGTATTGCAGTCTGTTCCCTTACTACTTCTTTTTTTGGCCAGGAGGGTCTCATACAAAGTCAGAGGGCAAAGCACCTGAGCTGCTCTGACCAAGAACTCAAACTCCCCCCCGGCAGAGAAGGTGATTTAAGGTTAGGGTTTTTTTTAAGACCTCCTGTACAGCTTGGCCCAGGAATTTTGAGGTTGCCCTGGATCGCCACAGCCCCTGTGAAGCATGTATCACTCAGCACCTGAGAACGAACTTTCCTGTAAACAACATATTCCTGGATCTGGTTTACTGGCTCGGGCAAGTTCCCTTCTGTAGTCTTGCCCTACCAGTGGGATGGACTACCAATGCACCTAAGTCTTAAGTATGAGATTCATGCTCCTGACAAAGGGAAGAGGTGATGGAACTTGGCATTTAGAAGGAAAGCTGTCACAAGGAAAGCCAGGTATCTTAAACAGACATTGACAAACAAGGACTAAAATACGGTGATTTATTGCCAAACCTATTTGGCAGCCTCTTTCCAGTTTAGGCTTGTTGGTTATCAGATACTTGCTATGTACAAACATAAAATGAAACAACATCACACAATTAATTGGCTTTGACAATTCTTAGCTAGTTGATTCCAGGAAGGCTTTCTATGCTTCGGTGTTGAAGGCACCGTTCTGTGCATGGGCTTCTCTTGGAGCTGCTGCAAATGCCTCCATTAAGCTGTTTAAACAAGAGCAGTGGCTGTTACCATCTGACAGCACACTTACTTAGTTGTCTTCCTGGGGCACGCTTTGAGAAATGTCAGCAGTAGCTCAGCGTTTCCCTTTGCAGGGACTGGATCTGTTTCCAGGCGATTTCCACACGAGGCTGCTCAGCCCACTCTCCGCTCTCGGGGGGCTCCGTCAGCTGCAATCCCTGGTGAAATGAACTGATTATCTGAAAGCCCCGTCTGTCCCTGGAGCTCTGAAAGTTATATTCGATCTATGGTAGTTTTAAGCATTCTGTGATTCACTCCTTTAGAGAAAATAGGCCTGTCTAAGCATTTTCTGATCCAGACAAGCGCAAACACCTAGAGGAGATCATGTACCAAGCCTACAGCTACCAGGAGTGACGCTAATGAAAGCGATCTCGGGAGCACTGTCATCTCCCGCCTGCCAGCATCGCTTGTTGAGGTATCAGTGCCATAGCAAGTGCTGGGTAAACAAGATGATTGTTTCTGCTGGATGATCTTAAAGCCCTCCTAACTGTCTGCTCAAAATACTTTCCCATTTCAAGGAAATGACTGTTTTGTTTGTGTTAAGAATCAGGAATGGGAAATGACGTGAACACTTAACCATTTTTCCTGGTGTTTTTAAGAGGAGGCATATTCACTGTCTCAGGTCTTATATTTCCAAAGGCATTCAGTGTTTTCCATAACCCTATTAAGTGAGTACTAAAGGTGTGTGCATGTATATATATATATATATATATATATATATACGCATCAGAAAATATCTTCTAAATCTTGCATATCCACCTGGTGAAATTCTCCTAGTGTCCCCCTGTGACCATGCTGTAACATGAGTTGATACATTCCCCCGTGCAGTGCTGAACTAAACTGTCCTCGGGTCTTGTTTTCCCAACACTGGAATCAATCTGTGGTTATACAGCGTGCTGGAATCTCCCTGAAGTAGAAAGAAGTCACAATTCACGTTTGCCATGCTTATTTTGCCCAAGCACCAGTTCTATCTGCATCTGCTGAGTTACACTGTGCAGTTAATCTTTTTTATCTGTGTATTGCTCCTCGCTTGCCCTTGAAAAAGAAATGGTCCAATGTTTTAGTCTTTTTAGTTGCTGATAACTTTTTGTTACTGATTTCTTTGGTCAAGGTGTTTTTCTAAACCAATCGCTTCTCTTTAAATTCCTTGAACGCGACCGCTGGGAATCTGGGTCTCTCTTGTGCTGCAACCTCCCAGCCCAAGCCTCGCGTGTGTCCTGTCCTGCAGGACTAAGGCGTCAAGGCTCGGGTAGAGCGACTCAGTTCCTGGACGTGGGATTCTCTCTCTTCTGTGCTGCTGCAAGTGCCTGGCAAAACACGATCCTGGCCATCACTGGAACTCCAGGATACAGGGGAAAAAAACAGGTTTGGTTTTTTCTTGTTTTTAATCAGCTTGGGCCCTCAAGACATTGTCTTTGCACTAAGTCCTGCTCGTCTTGCCCACATAAAAACACAGGTATTGAAATACGCAACAGCCAGGCTAACGTACCACTCGGCAGTTTCATCTGCCTAACTTCTGCGCAATTCCCTCGCCCTTCCTCAAGAAGAGGCGGGTTAAACCGTCTCATGAAAATGAGAATTAGCAGTGCAGGTACTAAAGACCAACAGTGAAGGTACAAGAGTGCAGCTCTGCCGTGGCAGGAAAACACTGCGACCCAAACAAGAGCGCGGTGTCTGCAGCACCGGCTCTGGAACACCGAGTTCTCCAACCAGTGAGTAACATTTACCTTTTTTTTTTTAACAAATGTTAATGTTTGACTCTATCTTCTGGCGCTGATAGATGACACAATCTCAGTTCTTCTGAGAATCAAAATAAAGTAACATTTTATTGCCCTACAGAGACTTACTTAGTTGTATTATATATAAGAAAAAACGTACAGTGATTAACAATTTAAATTCAACCTTCCTCCTTTTTTTTTAAAAAAAACAACACTCATTTCTGCATGGTTTCTTTGTAC
Source organism: Phoenicopterus ruber ruber (assembly GCA_009819775.1). Taxonomy (NCBI): domain Eukaryota; kingdom Metazoa; phylum Chordata; class Aves; order Phoenicopteriformes; family Phoenicopteridae; genus Phoenicopterus; species Phoenicopterus ruber. Next base: position 15,789,930 of record CM020226.1, read on the forward strand.
TTCCATGCATAAACAGAAAAGTGACCCATAACATGCAGGGGGAAAGAAAGTTTAATTTCCAAAATGTTTTTTATATAGATCAGAGGATATTATATAGATGACTTAAAGATTTGTGTGTATGAATCAAATGAAGTAATAGTGGCCCTTCAGTAGAAATATTTTTAAACTTAACATCTCCACAATGAAATGTCAAATGAAGGGAAATAGTTGTATATGAAACAAGATAAATGTTCACCCAGAATATAAAACTGGAATTTGAGCAGGAGTTTCTGACACAAAAGAAATCCCCTCTCTTAGCTGGGGGGGAGGGACGGTGGAGAGGAATGCCTTTGTTGCTACACTTAGTTTGGTCTCTAAAATAGAAAAAATGCAGAATTTTCTATTAGTGTGCAGCGTGAGTTCAACTTCCGTTAATGCCACTCAGTTCACATATTGCATGCATCCCTAAGAAAGGCAAGGATCTGATTATAGAACTTGCTTTATTGTCTACAATTGTGATACAAAATGGCCGTTGCAGAAATTATTTCCCCAGGTAAGAAAACGAGCACTCAATGATATATTTGTAATGAAGTAAGGAATTTGAGAATTACTTCTTCACCTAAAATTCATGGTTTATTTCATAGTTTCACTGATGGAATTTTTCATTTTCTTCAATGATTAGTCATGACTCTCATCCTTCTGGTATGTATACAGAAGTGTTATGCACCAGCCTCAGCATGTACAACCACAAACCGAATGAACGTTTTACATAAGACAGTTTGCTTTTATAGTGATCACGCACTGATGTGAACATAGACTAAAAATAACAAATGTTGCTTTAATAAGGATTTTTTACAGTAGGCGTAGATATAAAAGTTTTTCAAATTATTTTCACAGGTATCACTGAACATTTCATAGCTGTCTGTTACAGAAGCACTGAAAAGTGCTTTGAGTCTTTCGTTTATTATACATAGTTAAAATATATTACACTTCTGAAGGTATCTTAAATCACTGAACAGTTTTGCTAGCATCTTAATGAGCCAAATGGGAGTAAAAGGCAGTCCACATTCATGATGTGAATATACAGTAAGGTGTTTGACATCCTATTAACTCATTGCTCATGTTCTCAAAATAACCATGGTGATGAGACCTGAAAGACAAGAATTAAGAACTAAACGCTTTAATTTCACCAAATCAAACATTTAAAATGAAGACAAGACAGTTTACCCTGTCACAGGCCAGAAAATAAGGTAAAAGTGCATAAATACATGCAGAATGAATTTATATATGCACTTCACTAAACATTGGAAGTATTGCTCTGAATTTTGATGTAGTCAAAATCTGTGTAAAAATGACGCTGAAGTGCAGTATATCTAGTAACTAAACCTCAAAGACGCTATAAATACTCCAAACAGTTATCGATCTCACTCCTGGAAAATCTGAACATCGAGATTTTGACTTAGCAAGTGTAATACTAGCACACAAGCCACCAGTTTTCATGGGGGCTAGTTATGGGCAGCATAATTCAAATGCTGAATCATCAGTAAGGCAGATTAGCTGAAGGCTCCAAGACATTTTTGTTTCTGCTCTGTGCGGAATAACTGATCAAAGACTAGTTTTAGACAAAGATGTTAAGCTTCCTTGTCAGTCTGCACAGGGAGCTTTCTACAGACTCTTTGTTGTGACCTTTAAAGAGGGAGGAAAAAAAAAACCTACTGCTCTGATAGAGGTTAAAAACAATTAAAACCAGATGAAAGTAGGAAGTGTGGGGCTAATAAACCTACTCATGACACACTGAAAAGTTCACTTTAATTATGTGCAGATACCGGAAAAAGTACAAACCTGCAAGCTCTTAGCCATGAGATATATTGCACAAGGCAAAGAGGCATATGGAAAAACATTAGGGCTCCTTGAATTCCAGCCTTACGTAACATCAAAATAGTAATTTATCAGTTCTTAGGCAACCTTACCTTCTTGCAGGCTCAGATGATGTCAATGTAACAGCCTTTCACTGCAGAGAGCTTAGCTAAAGCCTACAGATCTCACCACAGATAAAGAAATTTCCGTGACTCTCTTACTGTCCTGCCACTACATACTGATTTAACTTACTTTATAATGATTTTGAAGATAGAAGCATGACAGAACAGAGATGTAATGCTGCCTTCCATTAGATAAGCAATTTATCCATTAAAGAAGAATTATAGTTCAGCTATTTCTTAAGGTCTGTATTAGCTTAGACAATCAGTACTACCTCAACTGCTGTAGGCCTTAGCTTGGATTATCTAAATCATCGCGGAGTAATTCCAGAAGCTTCTGGAAGGTGCTACAGGACAGCCTATACCACTTGTATGGGGACTTTCAGGCCATAAAGAGTTTAATTCATTTCTGTAAAACAAATACTTCTCAAATATCGTACAGCCCAGTTGGTGTGGTGTTAACCTCCCTTTTCAGTTAAATTCTACACAATGTAGCTGTACTTTGCTGTGGAAGAAAGTGGTTTCATCTTCTCAAGGGCAATCAACCCTCTAGATGAGCAAGAGTTGCATACCGAAGATGACTCTTTTCACGAACAGTAAAAATGGTGCTACCAAAGGAATCAAAGCCTGTAAGAACTTCATAGCGAATCTAGAAACAGGTAAGTTGTTGCAAATGTATGAAGTCGAATGGTTTAATACTATAGCTGGCACCAGCAGACACTGGAGTAATTTTCAGAATTAGAGATAAAAATGAAGCAAGGATTACTGCAAGGTCCTGATCTGAAAATACATCACCATCGGCTCAGGCAAAGATGTAGGCTTCTGGTTAGCAACACGGGAGTTTTCAAACCATTTCAGCAGACTGACTTGCATGAGTCAGTCAGTTAACTGAGTGTGCGCATTAACCATCGAGAACTTGCATCTTTTCCCATCACTACCTCACCTCTAGCTATCAGTTTGAAGCTGCCTAGCTTGTTTCCTTTAAATCCTCATTTCTGCCAGGTAGTGGGACAGGAGAATTGAGATTAGAGTGACTGTTCTTCAAATCTGAAATAGTTATAGAAAAATTGTCATAACAAATGAAATGTGCAACTTATCTATGCTTGCTAATTTAGGAGCAAGTTACAAATCAGGAAGAACCGTGTATGGTAGTGATCTCTTAGGAAGGGTTTGCAACAACTTATTTCTACACATTTCAACTGCTTATCAACAAGGTAGCGAATGGAGCCTTTCAGACCAGCTCATCTGGGTCGGAGAGAGAAATAAAATAACAGAAGAGATCTAGGTTCTGCAATAGAGTAACACTCTATTTCAATATAAGAATAAGAAATAGCACGTTCCATTCAGTTTTGTTGGCGGATGACTATAGTTGGCCAGTCATCAAATGAAGGTGAAACTAACATGTAGGGGCCTGTATATAATACATATCAACTAAAATCTGGTCTAAAATACTTACAGTAACTAATTTACCCTGATACCACGATGGCTGCAAGTTAAAATGCAAGTGGAGATGCAAACCAAAATGTAATGTGGTGCTTTGTCTTCATCAAGTTTCCTGAAGCCACTGGCAAACACAGAAGTTTCCTAAATCACAGAGGTTGCAAGAAAACATTTACAAAATCCAGAATACTTACCTAAAACGTAAGCAGCTACTAACTTTTGATTCACACTTAAGTGGAGGTAGAGAGGCACCAGGGATTCCATTTCCCCCAATGTAGGTAGCATTAGTGCTGCAATACACACTACTCCTAGGAAGACTGTTAGTAAACTAGGTCCCGACGAGGCAGTTCTGTTTTCTGAAAAATAAAGATGGTACCAATTGTAAGGAATAGCTACCCAATATAAATGTTAAATATTCTGCAAAAATGTTTGTGGTACATTGGAGCTGCAATATCCTGAGATTTTCTTTTCCCTTTTGAGTTTGGAGGGGGTGGAAAAAAACTCTTAAACTCACCCTCCTAAACCTTCTGCATTTTGCAGTGGAGAAGGCTGCTCCCTGTTCTGATGCTGAAACTTGTTTTCACATGACTTCCCAAACACCTCCCTTCTGGAGGAACAGAGCCTGCCAGGCCCAGTAGCTATATATACATACTCATGACAGCTGGATGTTTCAGCAACACTTGAGGTTTCACCACGCATCCTGACTCCATTCCTTGATATGTTCCTTCAGTGATTAGTAATCAATTAGGAAAGAGCACTTGAAGGAGCTGCACAGGCAGATAACTCTGCTTACACCTCCAGAACAAAACTTGGCTACGCCAAGAGCACAGGTTCCTGGGCCAAATGCATTCTCCTCCTTTCTTTAGAGGATTCAAGGGCTGCACCTGCCAGAACCAGTTTATGTGCCACAAATTATTAATATTTGAATCTTAAAAACTGTGAGAGTGAACCATTCTGACAGTCCAATATCACCGGAATAAGGAAATGCAAATGATAGATGAATGGTCCTTCATACTCTTTATTGCGCTGCAGTTTAACAGCTGGAACCTACTCAAAGGCACACCGTGCAGTCTTTGAAAAGAGCTGCTAACGTGTTAGTTGAATACCTCTAACCAAATTCTTGAGACCCATTGGAAATTAGCCAATGTTTTTATCAAGTTTTTCTATCCTCAGTGACTAGCAATGTGTATCCTATTTTAATTCCATAAATCTGTTATTTCTAGGTTGCAGGTTATATGCAAAGATTGTAGTTGCTTTGCTTACTGTTTTTCTGTAAGCAAGCAATATGATGTAGTCAACAAGGTTTTTAAGCAGAGAAATAGCATTTTAATTAAGACCAGTATCAGATTGTTCAGGATGGTTCAAACCCTCTGTACCGGAACAACGATCATAGTAACATTTTGTTCCGTGAGCCCAGAGATCTTGTAGGTTTGCTTTAACCATGTATCCTACTAATACCTAGCTTGAGGCTTTTTTTAGGAAAAGGTGTTTCACCAGCCAACAAACTATGTATAAATAGTGAAACAGTTTGGTTTTAACAAGAGAAACACTCTCAAGCAGGTTGATCTATTTTCTGGAACTGATTTTTGTTCTTGTCAGGAAAAATAAAACAGTGACAAGAATATTACAGTATAAATCAGTAAAAGTAACAAGAAGGTAGACTGTCAAGTCAAGAATCAGTTTAGATTCAGTTCCGGTAAAACTTGATACTTTTTATATCTCCCCCTACCACTTAAATTTAACTATTTGGTCCAGGTTTTGCCCAAGACTGTTGATTCACTTCCTCACATATGAAACGTGCAAAGAGTTTTCAGCTAGCAACTGTGCTCTTCTGTACTTGTGAGACAGATAAATGAGATGGTGCAGAACAAGGAGCACTTTAGAAGATGTTTTGGCAATATTTCCTGCTCATCAGGAAATGGAGGATTAAGGGTTTGGAACAAACTCAGAAGGGGCATATGTTCTGAAAGAGCCCAAGGGAAAAAATAACTACCATCCTTTTGCAGATAAATTCCCATTGGCTGTAACAGAACTTCTGCACCAGAGGAATAGAGCGTGTACTCTCCAAGGTACGACACGCAAACCTGGGGCAGCAAAGGGTCTTGATGAATCAAGACAGCATAAGCAGAATAGCCACAGTTTGGGTTCTTGGCTACTATCATTTCCCAGTGATAAAGACAGCAGTCTTACAGTTAAGTAAAAAGAATGATTTTAAAATTTATTTTAGTCTAGGCTTTCTAGTCACTTGAGCTATTCATAACTGATTCAGAAGACAGGAAGGGCAGAAGATTTCAGCTACCTGGTTGACACAAAGTCTGCTCAAAAAAGACACTTTCAGCCAGGTGTTCTTTTATTCGTTTTTCCTCCTCTTCCTTTTGTTGTTGTTGTTCCTTTGCAGATGGAAGTAGAGTAGCAATAATCTCCTTTTTCCCTAATGCTTTTCTCTGGCTCTGCTCAGACACTTGTAGACGGAATTTATCTATCACACCATAGTAAGAAGCCCGAACATCTCTGTGACGAATCACACTGCAGAGGAAAACAATGTTTTCAAACAGAGGAACTAATAAAAAGCATGTCTCCTGTGGAATTACACTCTACATCCCGATGTTTCCCCTCTTTTCCCCGTACACAGATACACTGCAATAGTACAAATCCCCAGTCTCTCCTCCATCACTCAATGTTCATGAAGGTTTGATCTTGCCTTCTCTCTCCTCTCCCTATGTTCGCTCTGGTTCTCAAATATATTCTCTGAATTACAGCTAGAGAGTCAGTTATTTTCTTGGTAAGCCTTCTCACTGTCCAGCAACCCCTCTGTTGCTCTACTATTTTGAATATGTTGACCAAGATGGCTTCAACAGTAAGACAGAGTGATAGTTGTTGTATTCCTTCTAGTTTTATGGCATATCATGGGAACAATTGTATGTGGGACGTACAAAAGGTACAGTTTTAAAATAACACTGCTCAAAGGCAGTACAGACCTCTCAGCAGTGCTCTGCTCAACTGCCTCCTCTCTGCATTTATGATTCATTATGAAAATATGCATCTAGCATTAAAAAGCTACAACGCTTAGGTTTTGAAGTCATATCAGCTCTTAGGGTTAATATGGATTTTAATTATTTTGCCAAAGTGAAAAACTTCTTTTGTGAAAGGCTATTCTAAATTTCTAAGATAACAATAGCTAATCTGAAAAAATACCTACATATAAGTGATTTGGCTTCAAGAAGGTTGCCATCTCCTGAGGGGAAAAAAATGATTCTACCCTTAGTAATACAGGATAGTAGTCTTAAAATTGCTTCAAAAAACTTATCTTTGTGATAATATATACATTAAACTGCTACAAGAAACAGATTTTTGTGTTTCAGTCTTCATTTAAAGGAACTATATCACATCAAGATATCTACAATCATTAACACATAGCCAGTGGTCATAGCTGGTATCTAGTTTGAATAGACTATTCAACAAGGAAACAGAGACTAAGTCATCCCCCAAGCAAGAAGGCTGCAGGAATGTACGTAGTTTTACGTCACTTTAGAGGCAAAAGAGTGTGCTTATGACAGGCTTTCAGGAAGTTGAGTGTTGGCTGGGCAACTGGCTTCACTAAAACAAAAGGCTTCTCCCCCCCACCCCGCCAATCCTAATTCATACAACTCTCAGAACAGCAGATTCAACTCTTATTTCTTCCTTTAACACTTCCTTTTAAATTTTTGTTTCTACTCTTAGTACCATGGTACTAACTACCAACCTAAACAGAATCTTTACATAACACTGTGCTATGAGAACATGCATCTGCTGCCAAGCAAAGAGATGTTTTCTACAGACCCTTATAAACAGATACATTCTCCTGTTTCTTTTTAGAGACCATTGCATAATTGGAAGCTCTGTAGAATATCTGTTTATCTGGCAAATGGCCATACTTGCATAGTACTGCTCATATCCTAGCAGTAAACACTGCCCTTAGACAGCAACCATTGGAATGGGATGGGGGTTTTGCCGCACAAAAAATTCCCTTGGAAACATGCATATGTCTTATTTTCCTTTATTTATTAAAAGACATTTGTTTAAGATTAACCAAATGTAATCAAGCTTGTGTAAACGTCTGCTAAAGACTGGAACAGCTCACTGATACACTGTGTAGTCTGACCTGTTTTGTTCCATTTTTTAGCATTGTTGCCCCTGCCCACTCAAACTTTTTAGTTCCACGTTTTAAACTTCCTTTCTATTTGGTGAGTCCTTGGAATTTTCCAAATTACACCCAAGGAAAACAGTCTACTGGAAAGAGCCATTCCCCAAGCACAGTATTATTTATCTGACAAAAGATGTATCATTCAATAGCGGAGTTTTTTGCATACGGCCATTTGTTAGCCAGAGATTCCAGAAGGCGTTTTACAGTTTGCAAACTTCTATTCAGAAAGCTCAGTCTGCTCTTTTAGGTACTTCAGACTTTCTTTAGCTGTATCTGTACATCAGCACAGAAATAATGTGGCAAACGGAAGATGAAAAATGTTAGTCTATTTTAGCTTATATACCTACTCTACTTTGAATTATAGCAGCCTACAGACCCTACACATTATTGTGGTCACTTAACTGGCCTTCTTATTTTCTCTGTTATCTGACAGGAGAAACAAGTAACAGGGAGACAGAGATCTGAGAACGAGAGGGGCGGTCGGGGTGAATGGTAGGCAAAAGTACCTTTATTAAACATGGCCCAGGAAAGCGTGCTCAGTAGAACTGCATACATTTTCATTTTGCGAATCTGCAAACAAATATTTCTCACACAGAAATCCCAACCCTGGAGGTCTTGCTTTTCTTGTTATTTCTAACAAAAAAGTACTCGGAGGAGGCTCATATTACTCTCACTGCTGATTTACAAACTATACTACAGGATGCATTTACTAGCATTTTATTCATGCCTAAAGACAAAATTAAAGAAGGAAATATCTCCAATATTGTAATACCTCTGCCCTAGAGCGAAAGAATAGCAAAGACCAGACAGCCACAAGAATATAGGAGATTAGGAAAATATTATATCTTTATCCAACTTAGTTTATACTATGCATGCTGTCACTTGCTACTTCTTAAATAATAAAAGAAATTAAGATAATCAAATGTCATACATTAGAAAAAAAACCCAACCAACTTTTACTTACATATCAACACAGCACTGAGGCTTCACTGCACCAGTAGCATCAACCACCGCATATTTGTTTGGAGTTGTACAAAGAACTGTAACGAAAAGGACAGTAGGGGTAACAAATCATGAATTAACACCTCACCAACTTCATCAACAGTTACACATAAAGACACGAGTTTGGTTTTGTCACAAATATGATTTGTTACATGAATTATAATCGGACTGTTCAATATCACCAACTAACCCTTTAACAGAACTTAACCTAAGAAACCCACCTTTGAATTTTAAGGCAAACTCATAGGGGTTATATAGAGTCAACACCTGCTTGTGTGTTGACTGGTCATCTGCATAAAATATAAGTTCTGTAGGAAAAACAAAAACAGGAAGATTTCCTTCCACTAACTCTGGCTGTCTTTTTTGTTGCTGCATTGGCACTGAATCCTCCTTGCTGCTTCTTGTGTTCTTATGATTTCGTATCCTCAGAGACTTCAGTTTTTGAATCGTTTAAGAATTCCAAAGCATTTTGGCAATTCTAAAGGAAAAAAGGGGAAAAAAAGAGAAAAGGCAAGAAGATTATTTCCATAAGTCTATACTAAACTGAGGTAGTCAATAATGGTGTAAAAATTTATAATGTGATGCTTGGTTATGAATCTACCTTTACTTAAGTTCCTTCAAAAATACGGAAATAGGAAAAATATTTGCATCAGGTTTCCATCTATTTAACAAACTGCTAGAAAATAAATGGATAAGCACTTCTTCAGTGTATCATGGCAGCATTTTGGGGTCTCAGTCCATGACCAGGGTTGCTTATGCTGGGTCTTTGCAACGCAAACTGAACAAGAAGAAGATATCCCATCCTTGCCTCAGGACACTAACACTTCAGAAAAAACAGAGCAGAAATGAGGAAACACAAAGACGTAAGGCAGCTGTAGTCACCATTTAGGCAGGAATCTCTCTGCAGCGGTGACCTTCCCGGATGAGGTCTAATAACTTAAGTATCTGCTCACATAGGCACTGAGGTATGTCAAATCCCAGAGATTCAGAACAAAAGAATGGGGAACACCTTCGCGCCTTGTTTAAACTAAACTCTTGTTACAATTCCATGGTAGTTATAGACAACGAATTGAAAAACAACTGGGATGAATAATACCAAACAGATTTAGGATTTACTATTTGATTAAAAAATAAGACAAGTTTTCTACCACCACTTCTAACCCAAATATAACCATCGTAATTCTCCCTCTGTCACCCCCACAGTTTTGTTTTATTTTGAGTGACATTCCAGAACTAAAACCAGAACCCATGACCCAACCAAGCAACGATCCCAAATGTAATTCATAAAATAAAATTAAGGCCAGACTCCTCAGCACACATACCATTGACTTTACACACTACAGACAGAACAAAGTGAAACAGCTACATATTTCCCCCCCCCAAGAACCTCATATTTTACTGTAGCTCCTATAGGTTAATTATCAAACTGAAGGTGTCCTTTGAGGCTTAACTTTATTCTATAGTAAAAAAATATTAAAAGAACAAAAAGTTCCTACTGACTTATTAGCTGTCATTTCCACTTCCAATGAAGCTTTACAAAACAAGATCCATTTCAGCTGTTCTCCAGTCTAATAAACTCATTTGGTTGCCCCTTAAGAAATTTAGTTTCTGAACTTTCTAGCAGTGAATAGCCCTAGCATTGAGAACAATCAAAAACAAATGCTTATTTTTGCGTTCTAAACATCATGATGTTCACATTTCCAAGCACCAGATACATGTTTCATGCTTGAAACATGACACAAGTTTAAGTGTTTACTAAAGTATATCTATCGTATCTTCAGATTTACAGGTTCTGATTCACAACCTAAGCTTTTAAATTTATTTTTTTAAACTAGCAAATCATCCCTGTAGAATTTAAATTCATGGCTCTTACTGGAATGTCTTTCCCCAAGATCCAGTTTCTTTTCAGAGCACAGGTTTGTTTCCACTTCACTGAAATGCTACTAATAATATTCTGAAAACAAATCCCCAATGATAGTGTTCCAAGTTGATGTTCTGCTACCTTATTAAGAAGACTCTAGAAAAAGAAATAGCTCTGTAAGTGGCAATTTGGCTTCCGAGTGCTTCTTAGAACTTTGGTGAATCCCTTTTGTTTCAGAAGAATTAACAAACTCTGGAATCACTTTGTGCAGCAAGTGGAAGCATTATTTCTTGAACAACTTTATGTACTATTGCAAAGTGAGATTCATTGTTCCGTTCAAATACATTAAGAATATATGAAGAGCTAATGGGGAAAAACTGCCAATGCGTAGGAATACAAAATAACTTCTTTTGAAACTTCTCATAGGCAGAAGATCTAGATTTTTTTTTTTTTTTTTTTTTGCAAAAGCTAGCTCGATGCAGTATGCATATGTGAGAATCTTTGGTTCTCATGCATATCTATACTGCATACATTATGCGTAACAGAAATATAGCCAATCTTTGAAATTAACAAAAGGGATTTTTTTTCCCTAATAAATGTTTTAAACTACTGTACAACCAATAGCAAACTACTGCTAGATATTTAAGTGATTATATTTAATAAAATTTTAAAAATATTATTTTTAATAATTAATATTATTTTGATGTTTTAGTTTTTTTATTTAAACACTGCACTTCATTCTGATTCCTGCCATCATACCACAACTCCAAAATTACAACATCAGTGGAGGTATGGATCACTAAGCCTATTAACAGGCTCATTTTTCTTACGCATCCATTGAAAACAGAATGCACAAACCTCCCAGGATTCCACAACCTGCAGGCAGAAAGCCTTCAATCTTAAAAAAGTATATCCCGTTATTGCTTCCTTTTCTTATTTAACTTGGCTGGATAAGAAGTTACCGCTCAAACTGGCAAAAGTAAAATCCGGCAAACCCAGGCCTATAGTAGACGCGTTTGCTGACACAGCAGTGTCACTCAGGATACAAATTTCTGGATTTCTAAGCAAGCAACCAGCGTTCTTTCTGAGACAACCATTTTGGCTTAGAAGTCACCTCGCTGGGATATCTCACCAAGGGACATCAGTAAAAGTACTTTTCCCAAAGACCCCATTATGAACAATACGTACACCGGGGAGATTTGATGGTTTAGCAACAATAACTGCATACCTTTCATACAGCACTCATCAACAAGAAACTGTAAAGACTTTCACAGAGAACATCTGTATCCTCAGAACTTCTCTGCACAGGTTAACCCGAAAGCAGTGCCCCTGTAAACGTTCAGAACAAGGCTACACAGGTGGCTGCCTTCGGCACCCCGGCCTGTTCACTTAAAAGAAAGTTGGCTGCCGCTCTTCTACACGGTGCGCTGCAGCGCAGCAGATTCTCACCACCATCACTAAACTTTACGCAGTCAATGATTACTTGCAGAACCTAACAGTAAGCACAAACAAATCTGTACAAAACCGAGATCTGCGGTCTCAAGTCTGACCGACACGGTGCAGATGGGCTTCTCCTAGTAGCACCAAGGAAACTCCCCGCAGGTGCAGGAATCTGTCAAATGTAACGCTCACTGCAGGACACCGGCCAAAGCGTAACACCTGAACAATGCCAGCTTGCTTTCCAATGCTCTTTGAAGTCCAGGCAAACAATTGTCACTGGTATTTTTTTTTAGCACAATAAGGATCTTTCCCCCCTGAAGTTACTAAATATATACTGCTGGTGTCACAATAGCACAAATCTGCCAGCGTTTCCTTTGAAATCCCTTTCTTCATAAGTTCAACTCAACAGAGAAAAACACAAAGTGAAACGTAACTTCTCTGTAGGCTCAGAAATAACACCTATTGTGATTTGCTTTTACTTAACAATTATCTGCTGAAAAAATAAATCAAGTGAGGAAGTTTTTTGTTCCCATTTTAACTTCCCACAGCCTCATCACCATGGCTTCCGAGTGCATTTGTTGGTTGGGTTTTTTTCCTAACAACTGCAAATAACTCTACAGAATGTCATCTGGTAAACACTTTATTCAGAAGATAACCTCTTTACAGCCATAGTCTCCACATTCTCCTTTCAAAAATTGTCTAATTACAGTGTAATCTATTTTTGTTGTATCTCATGACCTACCCTCTAAATCTACACAATAAGCCTTTCTACACTACATACTCAATAAAATTTATGCCTTTTGAGTGCATATTTATAAAATAAGCCAGAGTCTTCAAAATTCCCTCCTATGTCAAGCTGAGCAATTACCTTAAGCTACAGGTACATACAGCATACAATCTCAAGCACATCTATCATTGTTTTGTTTCTCCAAAAGTTTTTGAAGGCCTTAACATGCACTTATGCAACCCAATGTTTAAACTACCTGCAATTATTTGGGAGAGTCATCCAATGGTCAGAGCACAGACCCAGCAGCCAGGATGGCTGGATTCCATTATTGCTAACTCTGTCACCGACACTCCATGACCTTGAGCAAGTTGGTTAACCTCACCTCAATTTGCTAATCTATGAAGGCACATATTCTGCGAAGTATTTAAGTAGGCGGACAGGCACATTTAAACTGGCAAAACTACTCTGATACTTTGCAAAGCCTGAGCTGAAACATGCTACTGTTTACCCCTTTACAGAGTGATGAGAAATGTAATTAGTAACTGTCCCCAGGATGCTGTAAAATGAAATAGTCTCAGAGCGTTACCTATTAGCATGAATGACTACAACATGCATAAATCACGGATACTGACAGCAAAATTTATTAGGACCACATTATTTCTTTCCTTTATTTTTTCAAATGCTGAAACAATGACAGTAACAAAAAAAAATTATTCAAATGAGAGACATGCAAAAGCGGGACAAAATGAAATAACAGCTGTGCATTGTTTCTGACCCGTTCTACTGTAATGCTCTGAAGAATCCTATGGAAGACTTTCAAGGGCACATCTGCTTTAGTCTCTATTTTCTCACTTTCAGGTTGTGTTTAATACACTAAACTGGCTGGTTTTTAAACGTGTATTGTGCTCATTAGTGCTACGTGGCCTTTTTCCCTGTCTCAGACCAGGTTCGAACCCTCAGCTCAAATGCCAAGATGCCACAGATTAACCAAGAAAAACACGCTTTCCTCGGAGAAGGACGGGAAGAAAGGCATTCCGATCTGACTCTCACAGCGCACCTACTGAAGGCAGAGAAACAGCAATAATTGCACACGCTTAATTGATCCTCTTTGTTCTCCAACAACGAGCAGCTGAGATAAAGGCTGAGGCATCTGCGCTCTAACGGCCTCCCTCCACAGCCTGCGCCCTGCCCTGCCCGCGACGACAACGCAGCCAGCACCTTCGCACCGGCACCGTCCCGCACTCCGTCCCCCGCCGCAGCTGGCAGCAAGCTCAAGCGAGCCCCAGCCCCGCCGCCGCCGGCCGGCCCGCACTCACCCCCCGGCCCCCGCGGGACAGCCCAGCCCCGGCCGCCGCGCTCCCCGCCCAGGAGCCCCGCGGGTGAGAGGGGCCAGGCCGGGCAGGCGGCGCCGCGCCGCCGGGGCCTCGGAGCGCGGCCGCCGCCCCGCTCCTCCTCGCGGCCCTGCCGAGGGAAGGGGCCGCCGGCGCCGGGCTCCGCCAGCGCTCCCGCCCGAGCCGGCACGGCGAGGGCTGCCGGCGCCGGGGGCAAGCTCCGCGCCCCCCGCCGGAGGGGAGGGGAGGCCCGGCCTGTCAGGGCCCCTCGCTGCCCGGCCCGGGGCCGCCCGGCAACCGGAGGGTGGGGGGTGTCTCGCTCCTCCCCCCCGCGCGCCCTCCCGGGGGTGTCGCGCGGCGCCCCCCGCCCCGAACTCACCCCCTCCGGGGCCGCTGGGTGCGGGCTCGCGCGGCGCCCCCTTTGTCCGCCCCCCCCCGCCTGCTCCCGTCACTGCAGGTAGCGTCGTCGCTATGGCTGCCGGGATCGCGGCGGACTCGCTCCCCCCCTCCTGCCGCCGGCCAGCCATCGCGAGACGTCATGGCGCCCCGCCCCTCGCCCGCCGCCAACGCCCTCCCTCCCCGCCGCCATGTCGGCGCGGGCTGCGGGCCGCGGTGAGGTGCTGGGGCTGCCCCGGCCTCGGGGCTTTGCTCCTCGGCTGCTTCCCCGCACCCTGCGGGGAGGTGGCAGGGCACCTTGCCTAGCCGGCAGCCCCGGGCCGGGCCGCCCTTCCGGAGAGTCCCGGCGCCGTGGGGAGGGGGTGAGGAGCATCGCCGGCCTGCGCTCCCCGGGCAGCAGAACGAGGGGAGGCCCCGTGGCGGGAAGCGGGGGATTTTGCAGCCGGCCTGGCTCCCCTCTCGTACGGGACGTTGTTTTTTCAAGAATAATTTATCTTATCTAATGGTTTCTGAGGCCTGACCCCTTCCCGAAAGGGTTCCTGCGCCCTCTCATTGCCGTTGACCTTGGGGCTGCTGCGTTTTCTGGCTCGCAGGTCCCAGTCCCGCCTTCAGGTTCACCTAAGATGTGGCTCTGGAGCTCCAGCTCGCAGCGATCTGGCCGGTTCCTTCCACACGCGCCGGCGGGAAGGGTCAGCGTGTCTCTCCTGGTCTGAATGCAGAATAAAGCTGGTAACGAGTAGAACACACATTCATGATCACCGAATCGTGCAGCAGCACAGTTTAAATGGCGCGTGTTGTTTCTGTAAACTGTTTCTCGTGCCTTTGGTTCTATACACCTTTGGTCTATATGCCTTTTATTTACTTAATGTGTTTTTATTAAATGAAAACTATTTGTGGACTTTAATTCATGCAGTGTCCACTATCATCTTTGATTTTTTTTCTGACTCTTGCTTTTAAGCCCTGTATTATTAAAAATGCAGCAGCATAATCACCACCTTAAATCATTCCCAACTTTAAGAATATTAATGCAACAAAATATTTTTGTTGCAAGTCAGGTGAATAATTAAGATTTATATTAAGCCATCCAGTCAGCAGGATTGCAAAATCTTTCTCCCATTATCAGACTTTACTGACCAGTGAAATGAACACACTTCTGTGGTGAAATAAACACAGCAGCCATTAGTATTTCACAATAACATCGTGAAATAATCCAGGACAGGAAGTAACATATTTTGTCTATTTAAAATCATGGAAGACATTAAATTAAAAAAAAAAAAATCCTTTATTTTGTAATTTAGCCAAGATGCGTGTGTTAGCACTCATCCTTTTCCAAATACTTCCTTCTGCAGGTCTCATAGTTGCTGGCAGTTCATTAACAGTTTCAGTCTTACAGCCCCAAATTACATAATATTACAGTCAAATTATTATATATAGAAATTATAATCTTGTCAGAATTTCTGAAAATGTATGCAGGGGAAACTTGTAACTTTTTTTTTTTGTTCCTTGACAAGTGTCAATCAGCTCATGGAGTTTAACATTTATGTTTAAAAATAAACTGGAATTCTTGTTTTTAAACGGACTATTAGACTGCAGCCGTCAGGATACATTCAGAAATTTATTATGTTTTTACTGAGTATTAACCAAATGTAGGGTGTTGCTGATTTTGGAAACCCGTCTCAGGAGAAGCAGCAGACATAAACATGCTTCAGAAATATTCAAATTAATAACAAACAGAATGATCAAATTAGAAAAAACATAATTTAAAATGGCTAGACTTAGAAGCACATTAATTAGCCAAATTGGTATCTTCCAGCTCGTCCAGCTCATTTACAAAGAAAGTGCGGAATCTCTAAAAGCAGGTTTTAGGTCTCCCTGTATAAGTTTCCCAGGATTCAGCTTTGGTTGCTTGCTTTGCATCTGCTGGCCGCCTGTTGAAAATCAGAAATCGGGCTGGTCTCCTTCCTCTTCCATCCATCTATCGCTGCAGCTTGTTTCTAGGTTATTCTGTTATTTTAAAAGCCCTGTGTTAACTCCAATTAAATGTGAAAACTATTGTATGCATACGAGTAGGAGTTCTTCTGTCCTTGTTGCTAGTGCCTGATGCTGCAGGGAGCACAAACCCCACATCGCTGACAATTGTGCAGTATGTGCCCTTGAGAGAGATTATGCCCCATCCCAGACATTATTAAAGGTACGTATGTGCCACCACTATTTAACCAGGGCTGACATAGGCAAAAATATTACAGAGCCGCTTGATAAACTCACCGGTGCCAAGCGTTTTGGTTTGGGATGTGCACAAAGTCTGGCTTGGCACAGTCCTACTGCTCTTCTCACTGCCTTGCCAGCAAGGCTCAGTACTTTAGGTGGATGAAAAACTTATTGAGAGGACGTATATGAGTGTGCCCACGTGCCATGTGCTGTGGGTAGACTGCTCATCTGCGATGTGGGAGATGGAGACTATTGCCATGTGTGGCAGTAACTCGAATGATCTCAGATCTGTGGGAAGTTCTCTTTATCATTAGGTTATTGTTTCTTTCGCTTTCTCCTTCTTGGGCTACTTTATTTTGCCCAAATAATTAATTACTTCTGGGATCAGAGGCAGATAGAGGTTGCAGTCCTTGTTACGATGTTGGCAGAGCAGGGAAAAGATGAGAGGAAAAAATCTGGATGAAGAAGAAGTCAGAAATACAGATGCAAAGGAGTAGAGACTTAAGATGCAGCAGAGAATCTGCGACAAGTTTGTCAGGTCACTTTAAGTGTGATCTGAGGTGTAAAAAAAATCTGTTCCTGTAGCTAATGTTTGGTCCTCTGATTTTTTACCTACCTTGGAAACCACTGCGAGTTACCTAAAAGTATTGGCTAGTCTTCTGTTACATAAAACACGGCCTCCTTGCAGCACGAAACCTGAGACTGGAGTCTGCAGATACGGAACGCTCCTGAATGACTCTGTCGTGGTTTTGGTTGCTGTGGTGATTATCCATCTGTTTAAATACTTTATATGGGAGATTCTCAACTCGTTTATCATGGAGAAGATTTTCTTAAGTTGTGGGAAATGCAGCATTATGCCCGATTCCTCTGATTTTCACGCTTGATTAGCAAAATATTCCCCTTTATCTGCCATGGCTGAGGACATTGTGTAGCATTTAGATAGAGAGGGCATGGCACTCGGGTTCTGTGCTCACCGCTAGCCCAGTGTGCTGTAACATTGGCACATACTTTACAGGGGTGCAGTTGGAGAGCTGGCTGCAAACACGTTACGAGGGGGCCTCCTTTAATCAGTCATCAGCCTGAAGCAGTTACACAAAATAAATTGTATTTTTACAAAGTCTGATAGGAAAAGAACTAGCATGCAGACAGGAGAGAACTAAACATTTTATATATCTGAGTCTTACCTATGGCCCTTAATGCATTTAATTCTTAATAGTGAATATTCTTAACGTTATTTTTTTGTTTTCTGGACAGTTGCCTCCTCCATGGCACAACATGGCAGGTCCTCTTTGACTTTGAAGTCACTCAGGAAATGGAGTGACGTATCTGCATTTCCATTCACGCCCATGTTGTGCTGTTTTTATCTTGTCTTTCTGTAGAAAATGATTTGAGTTTTCTTTCTAATTAATACCGATTTATAAAGAAGTCTTCATAAAAGATCTTTTTTTTTTCATTTTAAAAGACTATCAAAAGAAACAAAACACTGCATTCAAACTACCACCTTAAAGCAGCATACATGTTCTGACTTACGATAGAAGCAAGAGTTGCTCAACCTAAACTGTCCAAGCTTTTCTTGTAACTTTAATTCACCGGTAAAAGGGTTTGTTTTTTTTTTTTACTTGCTTATGTGGCAGCTTTTCAAATGTCCACCCCCCAGCGGCAGCACGCTGTATTCCCATTTCGTGTCACTAGGGACTTAAACGTACGAGCATGTATTTTTTTGTGTCAGAGGTTAGACTGTTTGTTTTTATGACTAATAATGTGGACCTTGGGAGCCACATATCTAAGCACCGTTGAGGAAATAGCTAGACCTCTGTTAAAGTGTAATCCCTTTCGGAGCATGCCGATACAGGAGAGTAAAGACAGCTTGAAGCTCTCTCTGCCCATGCTCCGCGCTCTCTGGAGGGAAGCCAGTTCCACCGTAGAAGTCCTTTAGCTCAGCTCTCTGCCCGTGCTAATGGCTCCCCGAGATGTGCCTGTGGACGCGGTGAGCACAGCATGCCAGAGCACCGTATGTGCTGCAGAACAGAAGATAAAATGATTTTGGCGAAATACAGCCTGAAGCGTAGCGTCTTTAAAATACGAAATGTAAACAAAGGCAGGTTTCAGGCCTGCTCTTTCTTGAGAACAAGGCCAGCGTAAGATCTAAGCGATGATTCAAGTCCCTCTCAGGTCTCGTACGGAGTGATTTTTGCCCAAAGTATGTTTGTATTACACTTCAGAGAGGTGTCAGGGTTCCCTTCCTTGTACTCGGTGTCTTACGGTTCTTTGTGTGGGAGCTCCTGACGTATGCTTTGCTCCATGAAGCTGTATGAAAGAAGCCATAATTGAGTCTTAGGCACCATGGTATTTATAATAATTTAGAAACCTCAGAGAGAGCAAACATTTAGAGTTTTACAGACAGTCATCATCTTTATGAAGTGCAGGATCTATTTCTGTGTTGTCTGTAGGACCCTGCTGAGAATCTCCATTGTCCTGCTCACTGGAAAGCTGCAAACCCAGCATGGGCTCTGCTTCTTTCAAGGATGTGCACATACATCTCTTATAAATAAGCAGTTATGGTTGTTTCATTAGACCTCTAATAACATCTCTATTTCATTTTCCTTCCAAAGACGTTTACTTCAGTGTTGACACATATTTATAATGTCATCTCAAAAGTAAGAAGCTATCCTGTCAGATTTACAGCTGTTATAAAATACGATGCTATCTGCATACAAATGGACGGTAGGAGCCCTACAGACATTCCCCCTATTATTACTGCCTAAGGAAGCAATAAAAATTTAACATTTACCATTGGGAAACACCTGCAGAGATTAAATTAAAACTAGATTATATGCTTATCAGTTAAATGTTACAAAAGCAAACTCTTTAGAGATTAACATAAAAATCATTGTTATCAAAATCTTATTAAAAGCTTCACTTAATACAACCCACTTTGCACCTCCGCTGCTCAAGCGTTCTACGTGTGCAACTTATTAAGTCTTTGTGCCGCCGTACAGAGGGGAGGCAGGGCAGCCTCCCTGACGGCTTTGCTATCGTGTTAGCAAATGCCTGCACTGATATTTAGATTTGTCTTTAAAAGCTGACCACAAGTACCGTTCGTCCTTCTCTTGCTCCTGGCCCCTCTCTGAAGGGCTCTCCACGTCGCACGCTCTGTTTCTTGAGCATGGCACCGAGGTGTGCTCCAGGCTCCCGCATGGAGTTCTGCTGGGAATTACTCTGGAAACCACTCGTCCTTCCTGCTGAACTTGTTCCTTATTATGGTCAGCAGGACAAAACCAAGGGATTTAAAAAAGGCTAGAAATGGAGAACAAGAAACTGTTGTTGCTGCTAAGCAGATGGTCTCGTGCTTAGTTCGTGCAGCCTTTGGTACATTGCAAACATGCTGCAGAAAAGGGAGATCTGGGAGGTGAGCAGGCCGGAGCTGATGTCTGACCTGGAAATTCAAAAAGCTTCTGGATTTGGGCTTTGCTGACACCAGTGATTGAGAAGTTCACAGTGCGGATAATCTACGTGCACTGACTTGAGGAGGGCACCATCAGCATAGATCCTACCTGCAGCTGATTTGCACACGCAGTGGTGAGATTTCATTTCTCCATCTGGTATTACGGTGACCCCTTTGACTGGAGGCATCAGAAGCAACCTGCCCAGGGCACGTTCTGAACTGTGTATGGGAGGGTACAACTCAGCAATGGCCACATCCCGAATTACTTACACGAAGGCCCAGGCCAGAAAAAACATTGATTGTGGAGATCCTACAGAGTTTGGTGGATCTGGAGAGTGTGACACTAACAAGAGATTGAGATCATTGATGAGATGACTGTAAAATAACTTGAGCCATGTAGTTTACCAGAGGATAAATTCAGAGGGGGATTAGGGAGTATCAGGCCATGGTTTCACAAACATTTATCCTGAAGACAAATTTGATGCAGGGACCTCCTGGCCGGTTTTTCCCAACCCCATGCCATCTCCTCTGTTGTGTTGGCGCAGACCGTAACATTTAGTTAAGTGAATCAGGGGTGTGGGGGGAATCCAACTTAAAAAACCCCACCAACTTAGGTTTATAAAAATCTACAAAATAGCGCATAGACCAGTGGGGTGGGGGATGCAGAGCCAAAGCGTAGCTGGAGATTAGGGGAGTAGAAATAGCTGGAGCTTGCTTTGCAGGGAAGAAGAAATATCTGTGTAACCATGGCCCAACATTTTAAGTAATTAGAGTTTGCTGGCCCAGCTGATTTTCACTGAAATAGGTTAGGGAGTGTTCAAACAAGTATATCCAGATCAGAGGGGTGGTAACCTATTGCAGGGCGATGCTCACCAGCCCCTGGGCAGACTGGGGGAGGACTCTGCTGTCAACACAGCTGGATTTGGGAGGAGATACGTGTCCACACACAGACTCCCAGCACTGTCGCAGCCTAAACCAGTCCTGCCGTGTGCCTCCCTCTCCAGAGCAGCGCGTCTCCTCTCACGGCTGCCGCGTGCAGGTTGCCTTCCCGTGCGCCTGCAGGGACGAGGCGTACGTTAGCATTTTTATAAAAGCTGTCCTTTCAGGGGACGTAATGGACGTACCTGGTAACTTCAGCAGAAGCCACGGGCGCATCCGAATACTGGGTGTGAGCCCGTGCGCTGTCATTTTACTTGGACAAATTACAGTATTTAACTTGGAACGGCCTGCTCGTGTCTCTTGCTCCGCTTTCAAGCTCTGAGCAGTGTGAATTACCGACATGGGGATTTAAGATTTCATTTTTCAAAAATGACGCACATTTTTGTATGTACATACCTATATCCAAGATGTAGAAACTACTTAACTGTAGTCTGAATTTTCCATAGTCGTTATGCTAAGTAATTCACTTCTACTGCCACTAGAGGTATAACATTCACTTGAGCAAATACCAAAGGAAACATTTAGTTGGAAGCCTTGCCCATATTAATATTTCATTTTTCAAATAATGTTTTTGATCTGGTTTTTTTTGGAGGCCTCAGCCTACTTTGCCTATTCCTGTCGGGCAGTCTTTCTTTTATTGAACTACAGTTGACTGCTTATGAGGTGAAATGCCACTTTGTGATTAAAGGGTACAGAATTGAGCGCTCATTTAAGCTGCATAAAAAGCTAAATTATAGTATCAGTCATGGTATCAATCATCTGTGACTGCCTCTTGTGCAAGCTTGTACCAACACATTTGTAAATCTCGTTTCACATCGCTCATTGTTCTGGTGCAAATTTACATTTATTCTGAAATGCAAACATAACCAAATTTCCTCAAAATTAATTTCCTTTTTTTTGGTATGACGACCAACTCTCAGATATAACCTCCCTTTTGAAACTCACGAAAATGTCAGTGGGGACAAGGACAGCAGGGAAGGTCCCTACGCAGGAGAATGGCTGCGTGAAATGGGGTTTTGTTGCAGAGCTGTGCGGTCTGAGTGCAGTGGATGGGATAGCTCAGCTCAGAGGTGGTGGGTTTTGGGGGGGAGGCGGAGGTTGGCTAAACTACGCCTAGCTGCAGCCCTGCTGGAGCATAATCTCTGTCTGTTGGAAGTTTGTAACCGTTCTTTCAAAATTTTCTGACGTGCTCAGAGCAAGGCTGCCAGCTCAGCGCTGCCGGAGCAGAGGAGCGGCGGGTTGCTGTGGGAACTGCCCGCTGTGCCATCGCAACGCCGCGGCCGTGGCAAGCTCTCCCGCTGCAATCGGCACGGCCCGCTTCGGCTTCCCACTGCATTTCCACACGCTGCTTTTTCACCTCCTCCTCAGCGCTGCCCGAGGAGCGCCGCCCGGCAAGACGCCAGCGTGCCAGCTCGGGAGCGAGCGTGGGGAAAGCGAGGCGACGCGAGCTCTCGCCTGAGCTGCAAACCTCCTCGTGGAGAGCGAGCCCCGAGGCAGCCCTCCTCCCGTCTTCTCCTGGCAGGACGGCACCCACCTCGCTCCGAAGAGAAATGGAAAAACCCAGGAAACGCCATGAGGAGTGCCGGAGGGAGAGATCTCTTTCGCTGGTTTTCGTGAAGTTTAGTTTGTTGTTTGGAGTAAAATTGCAGCGTTCAGAAAATAAAGGCGTGATGGATAGAGTGAAATGTCTGTTTTAATTTAGGATCTATTGCGCTACGACACGGTATACACCATATTTATAGGCACGATGGTACATGTCACAGTACTGAAAAATTATTTTGAAGGGAAAATACTGAAACAAGGCACCAGACACTCTCAGAATTTTTGCTTTTCCCCTAAAATGAAATTTTCACAAAATTACTGCTTTCTTGAAGCATTTAGTTACAGTAAAAGTGGGCTTTTGATGGGAAAGGTGTTTCCAGCGTAAGTGAAGCACAGATCCTCATGACACTTCTGGCCTAGGGCAGCCTTTGGGTTGCTCCTTTCCCCAGTACAACCCTAACAGCACAGTTCGTCACAGACAACATAGATACTGCACTCGCTGTGTTCTTGGTGGGTCTTATATTTTAGGGTTTTTGTGCTTTTTGTAGTAATACTGATAAATTCACTGGAGTCTTATTACACTCACAAGAAATTTTTGACTAGGAGAAACAGTGTACAGTTGGGATACTTTGGATTATATTAGGATAAAAGTCGATAAAGTAATATCACTGAAATTGTAGCAATATGTGAGATAAAAATTGGATCCACTGAATTTAATGAAAACAACAGCACTGCCATCTGACCTTACTTCTGCCCTATATATGGTCATTAGCAAGACTGTGCCATTTATTTACAGCTTCTCCCTATTGCACACACAATCTTAGGCAGTAAATTCGATTGCAGAAGTATTTTGAGTGCCGTTCGCTGGAGCGGTTGTGTTCGGAATAATGTTACCAACATGCCATCTCCCAAAAATCAAGAAAATGGGTGGCAACCTTTTCTGCTTTGTCCACAATTTTGATAACTCTTCCCAATGATAACAGTTGAGTGTCAAGTTGACCTTTATGGTTTTCACAGCTAAGGCAACGGTTACATAAAAAGGATGAATGAGCAACAACAAAAGAGCAAGGTTGGAATCATATAATCTGAAAACTGGAACTGCCTGCATTTATACTTTA
This sequence comes from Phoenicopterus ruber ruber, assembly GCA_009819775.1. Taxonomy (NCBI): domain Eukaryota; kingdom Metazoa; phylum Chordata; class Aves; order Phoenicopteriformes; family Phoenicopteridae; genus Phoenicopterus; species Phoenicopterus ruber. Next base: position 15,813,517 of record CM020226.1, read on the forward strand.
CTTTTTCGGTAAGGCAGGCAGCACTGAAGAGTGGCTAAAGCTCATGACTGTAAGTACGGAAATAGAGGTCCTGCTCTCATTTCTGCCTCATGTTCCCTGTATAAGTCGTTTAAGACCAGATTACAAATGCCACCAAATTTAAATTAAAAAGGCAGAAAGTGTAAATTAAAAAAAAAAAACCCTGAACTTGTAGCCAATAGTCAAAATTATGCCTACTGGTGAAGAACAGGAGGCACACAGCAGTCACGGTGATTTTCAGTGACAAAAGTGCCTTTGGCTCCTACTGATTAGACTTTGGTTTCTCCTTCAGTGAATGAGAATGAAACACTCACTCACACCATGTGAAGCATGCTGGATGTGAGTTAGTTTATGTAACTATTAACAGTTGGGATTAATATTTGTCACTAAACCAAAATATTGGCAAGTACGCAAGTAATAGGAAAGTGTCGCTGTTTCTCAGTCTTGCTAGTTGTTTATGCTCCCCTCTTTAGTTTTTGATGAGGTACAGAAGCCTTGACTTTCACACAAAGTAATAGTTTAATTATTATTAGAGCTGCATGACATGCCCATAACTATGGCTGGGCAGAAGGGTTTCACTTTGTTATGATCCTAAACCAGATTCATCCAATCTGGTGATACTTGGATTTAACTGGACCCTGAGAACCCCGGGACAGATGTTGGACTTCTTTCCTTGCTCTGCAGGACTTTGAGGTGGACATCTGGGATGGCTTAAGACACTGGATAGAATTCTGGTCCCCTTGAGGGAGTAGCAAATAGTCCCTAGACTTTGAGGCCAGAAATTCATACTTTCTTCACTAAGTTCTCTGAAAATTGACCTGTTTGTACCTCCCTCCCAAGATTCAAAAGGAAAAGGAATCTGTTGGAGAAGCAGCAGGTTGGCCTCGATGCCACTCAAGCCCACTGAGTTTTTGTTCAGCTGCTGTATTTGAGGCCTGCCTACTTCTGATTGTAACCGTTCTTCGAATATCTTCAGAACTAACAATGCAGAGTATTGGCATTTGTAAATTTATGGGGTTTGCTAAAGTTTGCTTATATTTTCATTGACCTTGACAGGAATAAACAATAGTGTTTTCAAAGGGAGGACTGAGTTTGTCTGTATGTTTGTCGTGCTAGTTCTTGGTTCAGGATTTTTTCCACTATTGTCTGTTAAAATTTGTTTTATGGCCTGCGTGACACAGTGACTGATGCTGAAACCCTCCGATGTCTTTTGGAAATGCAACAGAAGCAATTTCCAGCCCATGTCGCAGGAAATTTGCATGTTCCTATGAATAAAAATTAGGATGAAAGCAGGGTGTGTGGGAAGGCATGGTTGTGACAGAATCACTCCCGGCTGCTTTCTTGGTTGGAGAGCAATCACCAAATGAGGATTTTTACCAAGCTTGTTTAGATCCTCATAAGTGGATTTTGGCAGGAGGCAGGACGTGGCCGCTGCCAGCTGCCTTGCTGAGTTATGTGTATGTTCTGTACCTCTGTAAAACTGATGATTAGGCTATGATGAGAAAATAAATCTCAATAGGAAAGATCGCAAATTAGCAAAACCCTGAAGTCCATTGTCCGCAAAGAGTCCCATTTCTTAGATGGGCTTGCTGTATTTTAATGACGTTAGGAAAAAGCTCCATTTTGAGACAGAAGGCATAGTGTAGACCTGGTCTATGAAATTAGATAGCACTCTTTTGCCTATCTACTGGGAAAAGGAGCAGCTGAGTGTGATGCTTGCACACAGGCAGCTCTGTGTAGGGTTTCAAGAAAAGCTTTGAAAAAGATAAGATTCTCATTTTGTACTTTGACAAAGAGTTGCCCTGACCGCAAGAGTTTCCATGTTACACTTGCAGCAAGTACAGCAGTTTTCTGTGGCATTGCTGCAGCCCTGCCCTACCTTATTTTATTGCCCTCCCTGCTTGCCACATCACCAGCTCCCGGTAGCCAGGGGTGCTGTGGATGTGCTGGTCCGGATCCCGGAGGCAAAGGGTCCACAGGACAGCTTTCTGAGTCTCTGCAAGCGAGCTGCAGCTCCGCGAGACGGGAAGTAAGAGTCCAGCTTGATAATAGATATCCTTTGGTGCTTTTGTTTTGAAAATAGTAAACGAGTAAGAAAAATACTATGGTTGTATCTGGTATGCAGCAAGGCTTTAAATTGGAGTTTACGTACCTTCTAAGCTCTCCACATATCCCTTATTTGACCACAGGTTTGCAAACGTGGCCATGGGAGGGTTACAGGGGGAACTGGCTGGCAGCCTGGGGACTGCATTTAATTAGCAAGGAATGCACCGGCCGTAGCTGCATTCCCTGCAGGAGCCGCAGCCCACATAGCTACAGGTGCCGTCTCTCTCCAGGCCCAGGAACTGCCCTTCTTCGTGCAGGAGTCCTGCACGTCGCAGCTTGGGCTGCACATGGGAACGAATACGTTTGGATATCACAATCAGAACAAAAGTCTTTTTATTTTCTGTTTATTGCTCTGCCAGTGATGCAGGCAGTATCCTTGGATTTAGGGTCTTGCTGCCCTCTTAGTCTTATTACAGATAAATCCCTGGTTGTCAAAACCTTGGTGGATTCACATTTTTTTATGCCTCTGTTCGATTAACCATTTCAGGACAGCTGAGCCTGACTATCATCAGCTGCTGATCTTACTGAGTTCATCTGGAGTTTCAAGTGATTGATACCTCTGAGAATTAAGCTCAAAGTGCACCAGGCTAGACTGCCTAGAGGTAAAATACCCACAGTCAAAGCTCATTAACCGAAATGTCTGTGTTTCACTGAAATTCTCTTTGGAAGACTGAGACTAATTTTTCCTTTGCTGCCACCATTCTGAAGCATTGTGCCTTGATGCATTGAGATGTAATATACTGTTATGAATTTTTTTTTAAATAGTCTGATGGCTAAATGCCTTCTTTGGTACTAATTTCTAAATCAAAAAAGTTAAATTCTATTTTTATGGTCATTTTAGTTTTATTAGGTGACTGTGGTTGCCTGGGACGTGATTCAGGTAAGCTCCTGTTATGTGTATCACAGGGTAATTTATGGTTTCAGTTTATTAATTTATGCATGTTGTGTAATTGTGGCCCTTCCTAAAGAACAACAGGAACCTCATTAGAACTACGCTTCTCTCTGTGCTTGTTTTCCTTCTGATCTGCACTCTTTTTTTCAAGACTACTTTTCAAAGTATTTTTTTCCCTATTTTGTTTCTGTGCATCCCTTCTCCTGCAGTTTTCATTTCTCTCCTGTCTGTGTTCCTTAACATGTGTGAGCACCGAGGAGAGCTGAGCATCTGGAGAGGGGCAAAGGGTCTGCGAGCTCTTAGTAGGAAACTCCAGAGCATTGGCACTGAGATACTAACCCGTGAAGGGCACAGTCCAGTGACTGTGACTCTCTTCCCAGGAGAACCACGTTAGCAGAGGTGCCGAACAACGTAGCCCCCCCGCCTTAGTGCAAGTACACCACTTGCCTTTTATTTTTTGTTTAGTGTGCTCCAAAGCTGGGAATACAAGTGCTATGGAAACCTTGAGTCATCGGTGGCTCATCGCAGATTTCCACTGTGCTGGACCGTCACTAGGCTTTTGTGGTCTTCCCCCTTGAATTTTCAATCGTGTTTCCTTTCTTGGGCGTATGAAAAGTCTGTGCCCGGCACTGATCACCCACCATGTCCTTTTCCCTCCTCTCTTCTCTGCTGCTTTCTCCTCTCTTTTCTGCCTTGCTGCTGGATGGTAAAATGAGGGAGCAGGAGGTGTGTGTGTGTTGGGTGGAACTGGGAGATTGCAGATGGAGGGGGCAGCCGGAGAGGGTAGGGCTGCTGGGGGGTGAGGGACAAACTGCCCGTCCTTGGCTCGGGGATGCTGTAGAGTATGTGTTGTGCAAGGCTGGAGAAGTGTTGGGGTGACGAATGAGCATGTTGTGACATGGGAAAAAGCTGGCACAAACTCCCAGTTCAGTTGGATTTTCCTTGCAAACACAATGGATTTAGCTGAATAGGGAATAATTGAAGTTTGAAAATGTTTCTGACTCTGTTCTGAAATTGTTTGGAACAGAATTGGCATTATTATAGCTTTCTTTTTTTTTTTTTTAAAAAAAAAGGCTAGGCATATTCATAACTGGAAGTTCTGTCTTTTATAAATGTTGCACATAAAATCTTTTATTGCAGTTACTATTTTTTAAAATGAAACTGAGTGACTTCAGGGTGGAGTTTCTGGGGTTTGTTTGTTTTTCTTTGCTGTCTGAGGTAAATTGTTACTTTCACTTGGCTATGGAGAGCAGTTGTTTGGTTGCCTTGTCTTTCTTTTTTTGTAGATATTACCAAAATATTATTGGGGACTGGGGAGCTTTTTTACCAAGAATAGAGGACAGCTGCATTTTCTACCCTTTGAATATGAGATACAGAGGCTACAATTAAATACAAAAACACAGGATTAAAATTTTCCTTGTTTTAACCTGAGATTTGCACTTAGCTAGAAAGAGCTAATGCAGTATTCTCTCTCTGCACAATTATATGTGTGGTTGCTCTATGGAAAATGGCGGGGAGGGTTGGATTGTGAAGCTCTGCCAGAAGCATCCCCTGCCCTCGGAGGAAGCCTGCTGGAAGACGGAGAAGAGCCGAGCAGGAGAACGCAGAGAACCATTCACTGCTCATTACTGATGTGCAACGCTCGGCCTCATAGCTCAGCACTGAACAACAGGAACTGCCACGCTGTTTCCAGGAACAGCCAGCAGCAGATGCTCAGCAATGAAGAAAATGGCCACATAGCGAATCATCTTGACTTGGTGTCTCCTCCCAGCTTTGGGAAATCAGCTGGGTAAGGGTTTGAAAACCCAGAAGTTTCACCTAAGCTACTGTGTTTATTTGCTGTTGATCACACTGTCCCCTATGAATTTGTTTAATGCCTTTTAAAATCCATTTTCAGTCTCCACAACCTCCTGAGGCACTGACTGCCACAATGCAATTATGGACGGTACGAAAGAGTGCTTCCTTTTGGGTGTGTTTGTTTTAAACCTGCTGCTTAATGACTTTGTTGGATGCCCCCTCAGCTTTTGTACTGTAAGAGAAAGTGAACAATTATTCTGTATTTACCCTTTCCATTCAGCATTTTATAGACTGCTATCATTTCCCTCTGCAGTCATTTTTTTTTCCCCCCAACTGAAGAGCTCTTATCTATTTAATTTCTTCTTGTAGTGAGGCTGTTCTGTATATCAACAACAACAACAACAAAAGATAAATGTGGGCTTTTTATTACTCCTCTCCTTCTTCTACCTCTCAGACAAAAGTGTCAAGGAAACCTTATACAGGAATGCCATAGTTAAAAGATTCTTTGGTGCCTCTTTGTGCCAAAATAATTAGCTTTCAGCTCTTAGAAATTGCCAAAAGCTTCTGAAAGGATGTGAAAACTTTGTTCTTGTAACCCTCTCCAGTTCGAGGTTGCATTCGTATCCAAAACTAGGTAAGGACACGCAGCAAGTAAACAAACAGAAGTGTCTGGATTTTAAGTTCTCCTTTGCTGCCAACAAACCTTCAAACTCCATACGCAAAAATCAAGTGAGTGCAAGGAAGTGACAAAATTGGGACCTGCAAGATCAGGAAGTTCAGTAATTCAGTCTGTACTGAGCAAGGTCAGCAGCGCTGAACAGGAACAAAGATAGCAACTCCAGAGAGAGCAGAGTATTTTTTTTTCTACTTAGTCCAGAATAAGCACAGTATCTTCTATTGTGTGTAAATCTTAAGAGACAAAGGAGTAAAAGAGAGAGCACGTTTTTATTTTAAATTTCTATGTTCCTATCTGGCATAAATACGCCATTTGAGAGAGGCAAATGCAAATGCCTTCAGATCCAGGCGCAAGCATCTGCAGGGAACACCTTGCTGCCCTTTCAGCCCAGCAAAGTCGCACAGCTCTCCCACCTTGTGCCCTTTTTTCCTACCCCGTCACGTTCGAGCTGACTCTTCAAGACTCTGAACACCTATTTCTTCCTTGCTGCTGTGTCTCAGCTCTTTGAGTTTCCCATCTGGTCTGTGCTGCTGGCAACGCTGCTGCACTGCGCTGTCTGCTCCTGCCATCTCCTTTTTTCATGCCACTACACAGAGAGCTGGTCTCGCAAGATGAGGCTGTGTCTCTGCCTAAGCTCTTCCTGGAAACTTGTTTCTTCCAAACACCTACCAGATACTTCAGGAGATGAGCATCTGCTTCCTCTTCCTCATTATTTATCTAAAAAAGCCAAACAAACAAAAAAACCCCAAATAATTGAAGAATGAAAGGATCTTTGTTTTATTCTCCTGTGCACTTGCTTTTTGCTGTTTCCTTCTAACCTCAACAGTGCTGCTTGGGCCTTTCTCTCCTGTCCCGCCTTGCTGTCTTGTTACCACCCACTCATTAGATCATGTCTGAAATTAGCTTTCGAGAACTACAGGGCAGGGTTGATTTTTCTCGCCTCTTTAGTGAGGGCTTGACAGTTTTGAGTGGTTTTGAAAAAATAGTAAAATCAACAAAATAAGCCCTTATGCAGCTGGGGAAACCAGGGTAGGAAGGCCAGGTAGCTATGGAAGATGCTGGTGAAGGTCTGTAGCAGAGCCAGCAAGAGCTCATGTGTCACCAAAGCTTGTGCTCCAAGTAGATAATTCTGTCTACTTCTGTAACTGTCTTCAATGACCAATACATATTAGGATGAAATATTGTATTCGGGGGGGGGAATATTTTGTGAAAAATGCTTACAGTAAAATGCAATGCTTTTATTGCACAGTGTTTCCTGTAGCAGCGTTGGGGGTTTTTTTTTGCAACTAAATGATGATAAAATAAACATACTGATGCCGTGATAGCGTTCAGTTTCAGTAAGGTGATGATGATCTGTTAAGGTGATGTCAGAAATGTTAATATTCATCCCTAAATAATACATCAGATTTCCAGTTTGGGACCAGTAACTTGAGTTTAGGTGCTCTCAGCACAGAGTTAAGGTCCCACGGAGTGGTGTCCCTCTATTTTGAAGACTGTTCCTAACTATTTTTTTTGAGACACAAGGTGCCACGCCAGCAGGGGACAGTGGGTGTTCCCAGCGGAGAGAAATGATGCTGAGGGCTGAAAAAGTGACTTGCAGAGCCAAAATTGGAGACTGGTCTTTCCGAGGGCTGAGGCTCCCTCAGACTCGCAGCAGGGTCTGGTCCGCTTTGGATCAGGCACAAGCAGGATGTGGAGTGCACGGTCAGGTTAGGTAAACTTTCTCTGTGGGAGATACTTTGAACTCTGTAAGGGAGAATTTCTGTTGCAGGCAAGCCACATATACAGTAAAAAATCATAACTGTGTCCAGAAATGAAACAGCCAAGCGTGGCTTTCCCTTTATGACGAATCCTGTCAGTTCAGAGCAGGTCCCCAGCCTGCATGAGTATTCTTTGTCATAAAATAAATGCTGATAGGTAACAGATGAAGCAACGTTCACTTCTCACTCGGTGGCGCAAATCTGTGTACCCTAGCCTACGAAAATGGCTTTCCTAACCAGTCCCTGTTGGCTCCAGTCTATTTAAAAATCTGTGTTTTCAGGTGTCAGTTCTGGTAACGATACACCGTGTTTATGACTCTTCCTCACAGAAACCCAAGCAGAAGGATGTAGTTTTTCTCAGAAGAGGCAATTTTTTAGTCTGTCTTTGTATTTTACCTTGTAGAATGTAATAAAATCCAAATCCTGCTACTTTGCACATTCATTTAATTCATATTGTTGCTTTCCACATGGGTAATACTCTGGATTTTTTTTTTTTTAATAATGCCTTTCATCCAAAGATCCCAAGCTGATTTGGCCCGATTCCCAGGTACAGCTTAGCAACACTTAGCATAAGACCAGTAAAAGGAAGTAACAGGGAATTTCACGCAGTTCTTGGCTGGCTGTCAATTCAAAACCACCTCCAGGTCGGAGCATCCCTGGCCCGTGAGCCCCTGCTTCCCGCGGCGGTGACTGCCTGGTGCAAGTCTCTCCTGTCTCAGCCAGAAATCCCTCTCCCTTTCCTTTCTTCTCCCCCCCTCCCGAATGAGTTCTGCTGTCTCCCAGCATTTATCAGAGAGAGATGATAAATCTTTATGTGGGGAGAACTTGGTGAGACTTACAGGATCTTGGAGCTGGGGGACCCACCCCATTAATCTGCTGTTATTTGCCGTTGGATCACTAAGCTGAAGCACACACTTTCAGTTTTGTATCTCTCTGCATGTGCATAGGTATGTGCAAGATTAATTTATTTTTCTTGTCTTCAAGTTTACAGTAACTCATTCCTCCAGGTTGCTAAATTTACCAGGGTTTCAGTTTCTTTTTCAGTAGCCAGTATGTTTTTCAAACTTTTATTCTGAATGTTGTTTCTTCTTTGGAGAGACTCTTGGACTTTGAAACCAGCTCTCATATGGAAAGCCTTGCCTGTCTGGAAATTTGTTCCAGCTTGGTTTGCTGTTCAAAGTGCTGCTTCGTGGATTCATTTTATGTTTCCTCGGAGACATTTTGTCAGAATTTTGCTTATCTACTATTATTGCAAAACGATCCACCATCTTAGGCAACCAATCACTTCCTCATCCCCCTTTCATTGGTCTTTAAAGCAAAATGGAAATTAAACTGTGTCTGCTGCTATGCAGGCTGCGGTGATCTGGCTTTCACCTTTGGACCATTGGCAGTGTTAGCTGTGCTCACATAAAAACCTCGCAGAAAGAGGAAAGGTACTTGGTGCCATGTGCAGCAAAGGGTTAACCCGGGTGTTGGGGAGAGGGGGTGACAATCTGGACTCTGCCCCTCTGCTAATAGGCCTCTTTTTCTGAAGTGCATGGAAGACAGATGAAAATCTCGGAGTTGCCCTGAATTATTTTCCTGAGCATACAGCTTTCTCTTTTTGTGGTTAAATATGACAGTTATAGCGCAGTATTTATGCACAGTCAATAAATCAGCAGAAAACGTGCTGCAGTCAGGGCATGTGTCTGTAGTCTGTTCCTTATACTTTAGCTGAAAATGGAATTCTTGAATTCGCTGAAGCCTGTGAAAAGAAATTCAGGTGCACGTCTCTGTGGGAGACTTACACAAAGTCTGATGGCCCACAGTAATGTGGGATTTGCACCTCAGCTTCCATTACCGTCCTCCAATCTGCAAACTCAGACTCCTGAAAACCAGCAGAAAGGCAAGTTTTGGCTCAGACTCCCAAACTCTTGCTTGTCTTTCATGGAATGACTGCAGACAGGAGATGGAGCAAGTGAAAGGGGGAGAAATCTTTAAGGGGTGAGTTGCAAGTTTGTGGAAGTTTGTAGTGTAGTTACAAAATAGAGAAAAAAAAAAAAAAAAAAAGAAAAAGATGCTGCTGAGCAATATCCTGGAAAATACTGGTTTGCTTTTCTTTTTTTTTTTTTTTTTCCAGAAGGGGCTGTGTGACACCCTGGCAGAAGCAGCCTGGCCTTTCCTACTGTCTGGCCTAGGAGCTGCTAACTGCTGACAGGTAAGAATATTTAGCCCTGATACAGCACCCAATATCAAAGGACTTGAATTTGCTCAGCTTCTGCCATCTTGAATATAACTCTCTATTCTCATTCTGCCATATCGTTATTGGAGCTGTGAAGGAGAAGTTATTATTTAGCACAATTTCTTACCTTTCATACTGGGGTTCAGCTGTACACGAATTCTTTATGTAAATAGGGGATTTCGTCTTTCTGAAAGGGACAGTATAGATCTGTGGCTGGCTAAGAGCTAAACACTTCTGAATTCTCACTGTGGTACTGAAAATTGCATCTTGTGTGATGCCAAGCAAGTCCCTTGGCTCTGCTGGCAGCCCCTTTTTTTGTATGACAGGGATAATACCTCCCAGCTCACAGGATGGATTAATCAGTATTTTTGTAGTGATTTAGCAGTGACCATTTCTGCTCTGGCTTGAAGCCTTTTAAATCAAGCAGGAAAGTCATCAGGGCAGCTGTATTACAAGACCAAGGTAGGGAGCCACAGGAGCAGAGGGAGGTTTGAAGGGTTTAGCTGTTGATCCAGATTTTAAGTAGATAATTTCTGACTAAGGTATCAAGCGTGCCCCAAATTCAGATGGCTAATCGGTGCCAAAGCTGACCTCCTTCAGTGCCTAAAGGAGCATGGCTAGTGTCTCACAGGTGTATTACTTGTTCAGGTCAGAAAGCAGCTAGATGAGAAAAAAACAACAGATGAAGCAATATAAAAGTGTTAAGAAGAAAGGAAGATTGTTAGAGCTAAAATCCTGTTAGAGGCAACAGCTTAGATGTTTAGCTGTATTAGGACGAGGAACGGAAAAATAATAACTTATCAGCACCACAGGGAAAAATACCACTGATCTGTTTGGTCAGAAATTGACTGAAATGATTCTTCCAGAATTATGTTCCTTTTTACTGTGGGATGGAATATCTACACAGGAACTATTTAAAAATATTTAATTATAGGAGAGTTTAATCAGAACAGCTACTGCAGATTAATTTCCCCATAGAGACAATTTCTTTAACTATTGCAGTTGAAGAAATGTAGATGAGTGTAACTTCAATTAAAAACCAAGAAAAGTTGGAACTTTATAGATGTAGCGAATGTCTGCTGCCATAGCTGCCAGGTGTCAGCACTGCGAACACAAATTGTACGGAGGAGCAACAAAGAACCACTCACTCGAGCGGCATTCATGCACATTAGCAACCATGTTGTCTCTTATTTTCAGGAGGTAAAAAAGTCTCATTAAACTAAATAAATGTCTTGCATTGTGCCCAGAAAATTGCTAGACTTCAGCTCTTGCGGTGTCCAGCAGTAGCAGGCTCCAAAAGCCAAAATCCTCAACAGAGAAAGAGGAAGAGTATGTGAACCTTGCCTGTTGCTGCCCTTGGAAAGGTCAGCCTCTGAAACGAGAAACAAGAGAGTTTCATCTTGACCTTTAAATACTATGTTTGGATGTAAGAGAATTGGCTTTTAGGTATCTGGAAGTCTGGAGTTTAAAAAAAATATGGTGAGGGTATGAACTTGTAATTGTTTAGCATTTCATACAGTCTGACTTGAGGACGCTGCAGGACATGGGGCCTCTAGGCTGCCAGTTCGAATTGGCTGAGGTCAGCTGGAGTAAAAAGTTAGTCTCTGACCTCATCTGGTTGATGTGAGAGAAATGCATAGGTGGCCTCATCAAGTTCTCGGTGCTGGGACCTAGCGGTATTAGCTGGCATCTTCTACCAATACTTTAGTTTCCATTCAGTCCTTAGGAAATCTATTCCTATCCAGGAGCTGTCTTTCCAGACTAAAATGCAGCGGTACAAAAATATGGTATTTTTGTCTTATCTATAGAGAGATTCAAATTCCATTTCTTTCAGTCTGGCTCCTTTCATGTGCACTAATCACTTGTGTAAAAATATTTATCTGTTTATCCCTCCTGGCATTTCTGCTATGGTTGCTAAAATTCAGAAACCTCGATCACAGTTACACTCACACATACACAACTTATGGAGAGGGATGGAATGGAGAGTCTCCAAGTTTGACAGTATTTGTTTCCAAAATGAGCTGCTTTTCAACTATTAATTTATCAATGTATGGTTCACTAAAATTAAATAATGTCATAATGTTATACAAAAAAATACTTGCGGAGGCTAAGATTTTTGAAAAAGCAAAACTCTTTCTAAAACCAGTATAGAGACTTGCCACTGTCCTCCATTCAGATGTTGGGGGTTTTTTGGTGACAAAAGGGATGAGCACATCCCTGAATTAAATGGATTTACATCTCTGATTATTTTGATCAAGATGGGTAATGATATCTTTACAAGCATTCATATTTTGTAATGCTTTGTAACGGGGATTTTAGAATTCACCTGTGGTGGTGTGAAACAACAGTATTGTCCAAATGCTTTACAAAAATGGAATGAAAACTGAAACCGACTCTTTGCCTATTGTTCAAATGAATGGCAAAAAAATCTGCGGAAAAAGCCTTTGAATGTAAAAGCATTGGAAAATGTTATCGGTTACTTAATTATTATTTTAAACCAAGATTCATGTTGACAGTGCTGCTTTTGTGTTTTTTGGATTCGATCCTGGAAGCAAACAAGCATTCATGAGCAGACATAGTGCTAAATATTTCCTCAGCCTCATTGCGCTTTTCCAGTTACAGTCAGTAGTAGCTGCTCGGGCCTGTGTGCGTGCAGGGGCCCATCCCAGCACAGCCTGTTCAAGGGCTGAGGCCTCCATTTTTTCCTCAGAGCAGGACACCTTGATCCCTTCTTTCAGACTGAGACTTTTTTTTTTTCCTCACCTGAGTGGTAGGGAATAATGCAGGGTTTAACGTATTTTCAGTTGTGCCACGGTTAATTTGTTGCCATCCTGCCCTCGTCCAGGTACGGTGAGGTGCCCTGTGAGGACAGTACGTGACGCCCAAACCCGGCCACTGCCTGTGGAAAATGGCCGTTACCTGACTGGAAAACAACCGCACGTGGAGGGCAGAGGATTTAGTGCTTAAGGGAAACCTCTAAAGACCAGAAACGGAGCGATTATATCACCGGCTGATTAGCTGAGCTGCTTCGCCCCGTTCCCCAGGGCCAGCCCACAGCTCCTGCCTGCTCCCCTCAGCGCCGGCGGGGCCGTCGAGGGCCGTGCGGGCGCCGAGGCCAGGCTGCGGTGAGGGTAGGCCGCGGCGGGCAGGTGTGAGGCAGCCGCTCGACTCCCCCCCGGCCGTGTGGTGATTCGGCCGCAGCGGCGGGACGGTTGGGGGTTGGGGGGGGGCCATGAAGCAGCACCGCCACCGGGAGTTCTCCCTCCCCGGGAGCCCCCGCGGAGGGGCGGGGCGGCCCCTGGGGCGAGGGGCGGGGAGCCCCGCAGAGGGGCGGGGCGGGGTGACAGGTGCGGCGCGCGCGCGGAGGGGTCCGCTGGCGCCTCCCGCGTCCCTCGTCACCCCGCCGCCTCCCCGCTCCCCCTCTCCGCCATGAATATGCAAATGTCGGTATAATTGGCAGCCAATGGCGTGCGCGCTGGTCACATGGTGCTGGTGGAAGCTCAGGGAAGAGAAGTTGAGTCTCGGCGAACACAGGCAGCTCAGTAACGAGCCGCAGCGGCCGCAGCCGGAGCAGAGCAGAGCCGGGGCGGGCGGACAGGCGGCCGGCCAGGGGGAGTGAGTGAGCCGCTCCCCCCCCCCCCTCCCTCCTCCCCGCAGGGTGCCCGGCGGGCCGGGGCTCTGCCTGGACCATGCCGATCCTCCTCTTCCTCATAGACACGTCCGCCTCCATGAACCAGCGGGCGTATCTGGGCACCAGCTACCTGGACATCGCCAAGGGCGCCGTGGAGATCTTCATGAAGGTGAGTGCGGGGCCGGGGGCGCCGCCGCCGCCCCGGTCGCCCCCTTCGCCCGCTCACGCCGCTTCTCTCCGCTCTCTCCACAGCTGCGGGCCCGGGACCCGGCCAGCCGCGGCGACAGGTACATGCTGGTTACCTTCGACGAGCCGCCCTACTGCATCAAGGTAATAACCCCCCCTGCGGCCGCCCCGGACCCCCTGCGGCCGCCCCGGACCCGCCGCGGGGCCGCCCTTCGCGTGGCGGCGGCGCGGCGCAGCCTCGTCCGGCCCGGCGGCGGCAGCAGCAGCCTGTGAAGATGGCGGACATTTTGCTTTTGTATGGAGGAGAGAGGCTGAGGGCGCTGCTGAGATGGAGGAGGGGGGGGGAGGAGACGGACGGGAGCGTGATTCACCGCCCCGGCGTGCCGAGGGAGGCGGGCGGCCGGCCGCGCTCCGCCTCCCCGGCCATGGCTCGCCCGCCTCCCGTGAGGCGGCGGCTCCCGCGGGGGCCGCGCCTTGCCTCAGCCCTCCGCCGCGGGTCCCGGCCCGTCTCGCTGCTGCTTTACCCCCCGTCGGCGGAGGTCGTGTCCCGGCCGGGCTGCGGGGGCACGGGGTTAGGGCAGGGGGCAGCGCCCTCCTCACGCCTGCGGGACCCGCGCCTGGCAGCGGGGGGCTGGGGGCCGCCGCGGAGCCCGCCCCTGCCCCCTCCGGCATGGCTGTGTTTTTTTGGGACGGAGGCACCAAGGGGTGTTTTCTGCCCCTGCGAGGCAAGAAGAAGCGACAGTGTGGGTGTTGGGGGTCCGTCCCCCCCTTTCCTCCTGCTGTGCACTGTAACCCACACCGGTTTTGTGTGAGGCACTCGTACTTGCGACTCGGGTGGACATCTCCATGCAGGCTTGTGGTGAGCTGGACGTGGAGTTCCCCTGCCTGGCTTCTCTTGCTCCTGTTTTCTCATTCCTCAAGACTGAGGCAAGTAGGGCCATGCCATTTATCATGCCGACTGCACCACGAGGTTGTGGCAAGAGGAAAAAAATCGACGCTCTGTGTCCCTTAAACCGTAGCCTTCAACTTGCTGATAGAAACGTCTAACTTAATTTAAAATATTTAAATAAAGCATGCCACAGAAAACATCATTGTTATGGGAGCTTTAGAATCCTCCTGAGTAGTCCCGGATTAGGACTGTATTTACCATGACCGGTATAGTGGTTATCATAACCATTGGGCCTTAGACCCCTACAATGAAGGCCAAAGAGGTTCATGTAAAAATTTGTTGCTGGTCATCCCAGAGAAGATGAGAGCCCTCTCTAGGTCCCCCAGCTAAAACTTCTTGAAGAGAAGTTGTGAAAATAATTGTGCTCACTGATACTGTCTACTCACATCTTTGATAATGAGGAAACTTAAGAGCTATGAATCTTGGCTCCTTTCATATTTACACTGCTAAAAAGTACAGCCTGCTTTCTGAAATGACAGAAATGATTTAGTGAGTCAGTATTTATTGTTTGTTATTGCACCTTTTGTTTCCTCAGAAGAAGGTGTGGAAGTCATCCTATTTCTGTGAGTTGAAACCATCCTTTTTGAGTTTCAGAAACCTACTATCTGTCAAAAACCATAGGTCTGCTTTGGAGAGTTGTTTTTTTTTTTTTTTTTTAGACATAATGCACACATCCTTTTCCCCATCCGTGTTTGTGGCTAGATGCAAAACCCAAATCTTTGTTATGTCAGTGTTAACTGTAGATTTCCTGTGCTAAGGGGTTTTTCTCCTAGTTTTGTGTCAAATACTTTCCAAGTATACCTTATGGTTGAGGAAGAAACCTTTCCACTGCAGTGATAGCAAGCATACTGGTGATTTAATAAAAAAATTATTCTTCTGCTGGAGGTCTGTGTGGTAATGCTACAGGTTATTACCACATATATACTCAGATTTGCTGAGGAAGAGCCTTATGTTTAATGAGCATCTGTGTACATTCTGATGTACTAATGAGCATCTGACTGTGTTCCCAGTTTTAGTAAATAGTAATTGAAATAAATGGGACTGTGCGATACCTACCCATCGTAGTATTGAATCACGTTTGACAAACAGTAAATAGCCAGGGGGGAAAAAGTATTGTAGTTCTTGTAACTTGCTAACGTCTCTTCTTAGAAGTTCACTTTTCTACCTTTAGCATGCTGTTTTTTAAGTCGGACCTTGAACAATCTTAAAATATTTTTAAAAAACTTAGTAACTTGTGTAGGAACAGGCTACAAATCCAATAAATATATGTTTATAATAATTATGATCACAGCGCCACTTCAACTATTACGTAAAGACTTCATGGCATAAATTAGCGTGGTTAGGCTGTGATCCTGTCTCTTGCTGGAGTAGGGAAAGCCTTACAGCAACAGCATGATTCTTCCCCTGTGTGAAGACGTGTTCTCAAGGCCTTTTACTGGTACTTATGCCCCTCTGTTGTGTTTTCTAACAACCATAGTTACGCCAGGAAAACTTTCTGGTCTAGGCCAGATTCTGTATGTCTTACAAAACATGCTTGTAAAAGAAATAAAATTTAGTATCTAACTACAGCAGCATTAGCAAAGAAACTTTATCTCTTGATTTAGAGGAGAAAACACACTTGACAAGTGAATGTATTTTGCAAGTCTACTTTCCAAGTATGTGCAGTAGTGCCTGGTTTGAGTTACTGGCTGCTTTATCCTCTTGTTTTCTTTATGATTTACACTAATTAAATTATATAATCTCACAGATAGTTCTTAAGGTTACCAGTGAAGCAATTGAGGGAAATAATCTTGTTGTGCAGTTGAGACCACCCAGGAGGTAGAGGTATTATGGGAACTTCAGCTTGGAGCAGGGGTGACTGTGAGATGAGTGCATTGGTTTTGTTTCAGAATTCGTTTACCTGTAGTCTTAAAGTAGTTTAAATCAACAGCACTGGTTCACTTTTGATGGACAAGAATATGTCAAGAAAACATCACACATATGGTGGTATTGTGCTAAGTGAAAGGATCCTGCTATTGAACAAATGATTTGGTAAAATCTGTGCAAGTAAGATGATGTTTTTGGAACTGTCTTCAGTATAGAGAGTTTGAATTTATTTGAGACCTGTGGCCCCTCTCCCAGTCGCTCCTGTTTTTAATTGCTCATAGCTCTCTGTTTGTGCCGCTTTTTAAAATGGGATTATTTAGTCTCTGAGTTTGCAGCGTGGCTCTGCAAAGAGCTGTGGTGGCATGTGTCTAGAGAGGAGGCAGGGTGCTGTCCTGGCAAGGTGGGGACAGTGAGATGGGGATGGTAGGAATCTCAGTCCCACTCCCGCAGCAAACGCCTCTGGAACCTCATCAGCTATTTGGCTCCTGTTCGTTACGTAATGTATAGATGGTGATTTGTGGCAGTAATTATGATGCAGCCATTTACAACTCTTACTTTGCTTCCAAAATACTCTCCAATAAGAGACAAATAGTTAATATTTTAAAAGCATGTTATGAAAAGTATAAATCTATAGTTGTCAAACGATGTGAGCCTGTATAGGTCAATGGAAAGATACCTGAAAGTTCTGTTGAGTGTTGGGTTGGACTCCTTTTATGGACTAGGAGGGAAAAATAGTATGTTATTTCATGAAGTAAGAATGTTCAACCTAATGTTTATAGTGTGCTTTTCCTCCACTGTTTTTAGATTAAAATTATAATAGGATGCTGTCAATTGAGTCTATCTTGGGCTAGTGGTATGTTAGCAGCATTGAAGTAAGCTAGTCCATTCTGATTTGGGGTAGTTGGCACGCTTGGGAAGCTAATGACACCTATAGTAAAACTCCTTTGTATCCAGTAGCGTGTGGCAGGTGTCTATTACAATTAAAACACTAGTGCTTAAATTTAGCTATTGAAGGAATTCACTGTCCCATGTGTATCCAGTTCTCTTGGGTGAGAAAAATGGATTTAAGAACAGCCTCGCTGTCTGGGACAGTGTTTGATGTTCTTGGCCTTCTAGCTAAGGTAAATGCATTATCTGATTCAATGAATATGGTACCTGATATGTCGTTGTTTTGAAGACTTTGTATTAATGGATTGTTAGAACTCTGAGCTTGCTCCATCCCATCCGCGCTTTGACCTGGTGTTGCAGTACTTCCCAGGCTTGTGTGCCAGCCCCACCTTTCTCATCCCTTTCTGCAAAGCGTGGCTGATACCGAATGCATGGGGAGGAGGGTGGAAACAGGCTGAGCGTATTACTGGCAGTTCTGCAGAGCACTTTCCCAAGCTCCCGCAGTTTGCCGTTCAGAGACACGTGCTGAGGGTTGGTATGCTAGTAATGGTCTTCTGTGGCTTTTTCTATGTATCTACTTACTTACTTTGAAATCGTATAAACTTTTAGCATCCTCAGCTGATTTTTTTTTTTTCATCTATCAATATATGTGTTTCTCTACACCTAAGCACATACCATGGTATAAATGGACAGGATCTTAAGCCATTTTGTTTTTTTTCCTGAAGTAGTGGTGCTAGAGTAAAAAGTATGGGGAGAAGGGAAGAGTCTTCTCACCTGCCCCATTCCCCCAAGCTTTTCCTCTTTCCCAGTGATCCAGAAAAGAGGGAGGGAGGTTTCAGCAAGACCTACCTAGATTTCTCTGTAAATGGAGCTCATACCAGAATCTCTGCCTAAAAAGAGTTTTCAAAAAGGAAAGCAAGGTTTAGCTCCGTGTTTTTTCCATTCTTGATTTTTGTTAAACCTCACATCCTGCAGTTTGTGGTCTGCTTGTGGATTTGTGCTGCAAATGGCTAGTTCAGGCCCAGAAAAAAACCCACAATGGTGGTCTTCTGTGAAGTTATTGATTAACTGGACTGCCCTGTTCCCTGGTGACTGAGATCTGGGTGCTGGCAGCGATAGGGCCTTTTCTCAGTGCTTCGGGAATATTATGTGTGATATGGCTTTTGTTTTATGTTCTTGTGACACTGTAGTATGACCTTCATAAATGACCTGGTCACAAGTCAGAGGACTGAGAGAACCTAAGTTTACTCTGCTGAATC
Source organism: Phoenicopterus ruber ruber (assembly GCA_009819775.1). Classification (NCBI taxonomy): domain Eukaryota; kingdom Metazoa; phylum Chordata; class Aves; order Phoenicopteriformes; family Phoenicopteridae; genus Phoenicopterus; species Phoenicopterus ruber. Next base: position 15,831,766 of record CM020226.1, read on the forward strand.
TGAATTTATATGCATTTTCCTCTTTCCGTTACATGTGAACGGACTCTTGAATTCAGTATGTGACTGCACTATAAATAGACTCCCTGAATCTGGGTGCAGAAATACGTACGTAGCTGTCTGAGAGGTAGCTCAAGATCCTTAATACAATGTATGTGAAACACTTCACTGTTTGAAAAATGCAAACTGGAACTGATAGATAGGATGCCTTCCACTTCTCTTGCTGTTCCCTGCTAGTCTGAACATACGTTTCAGTGCTAAAGAGCTCTCTTGTGGAAGCAGCCCTTCACGATGGACTGAGCAACTTATTCGGTTTCCCTGAAATTCTCATAAGGGGTTGAGCTTGATGACCTTTGATGTTGGGGTACCTTAGAGGCTGGAATAGGAATTTGTAGAAGGCTCTTTTAAGTGTCTATCAAAGAGCACTTTCCATATGTAAATAACCTGTTCATTTATGGTACTAAAATCGTACTTCAAAACTGAGAGTTCATAAGGTCAGACTAACTTTGCTATCTCTTTTTTTTTTTTTTTTTTTAGTGGCACAAAAGCTTTTGCCTGCATTTTTTAATTCTGCTTTCCCATAGAAGCTGTGCTGGCGTAGAATGTAACCAATTACCACTGACTCTGCAAAGGAGGGTGGCAAATGAATAGGCTGTGCTGCAAACAGAGATGTCAGATCTATTTGTCTGTTTCTGGAAGAAATGAAATCAGAGCTCCTGACCCTGAGCTGCAGGGAGAAAGAGAAACCCAGCTGTGAAACCTGTTGGGTTTGAGGCAGAGATCTTCAGGAAAGCTGCCTGAGGTGATAGGAAATGCATTTGTTTGTGTTTTGACTTTTGTTAAGGAAGAAAACCAGAGGAATACCTAGTAAGCTAACCTGTAGCAAATCCACAGAATAATCTTGAATTGATTAGGCTTTTACAGGAACCTTGATACACGGAAAACCATCGGTTTTACATATAAAAGGTCTGGCTTCTGGCAAATGCAAGAACTTGGTGGTCTGACCTGTGCTGTGGAAAAGGATGTATGAACAGCTGGAGATATGGTTAGAGGTTTACAAGTTGGTAGTGAGGTATGTGGGCAGAATTGTTTGGTGCAAGGCAGATAGCAGCTGCAGGGGCAGGAGGGAAGCTGATATCAGAGAGATGCAAAAGGGAAAGAAAACTGAGGTAAATGGGAGAGGCCTATCTTTCTCTCCAGATATGCTGTAAATAATGTATGAACTTAGTGAACCTACTAGCCAAGCATTACTGTACAGATAAAAAAACCCATGTGGAATATAGCACTGAAGAACTGGATGAAGTGTAGGTAGGCTACGCGGTGTCTGTTCTTGATAACTAATTCAGGAGACTATGTTCTGTATTTGTTTAGTGGAGAGAGATAGCCGTTCCTATTTTACCATCATACATGTTGTGAGTCAGTCATAGCAGTATTTTTATTTCTGAACAGTAACGTCTTCCATTGCCTGTGGAGTACTAAGCACACCTCTCCTCCAGTCTTGCAATACATCTTCCACTGTGCTTGGTTTGGGTTTTGTCATGGAATTTGTCTTTTCAGAAGGCTGACTTTCCACATAAATGATTGGCAGGTTAAAGCCAACAATTGCTCTTCCTCTGTTAAACACAATGAATTTAAGAAAAGAAACAGAAGTCACTTTGTTGTTTAAGGAGCACTCATGCAAATCCTGATTGTCTAGTTCTTTTTGAGAATAAAACAAAATCCACTTAATACTGTTTGAGAATCCTCCACCAAACAGTTTTTACCTGCTCCTTTCTATTTAACTGCCTTATCACTTAAGTCTTTGAATGAAGGATGTGTGTTCTCTGTGTATGCATGCAAAGAGGTCCTTTTTTTTAAATTAGGCATCTATGTTGGAATTGGATGAGTAAGGCCAAAGACGATTAAAAGGTTCTTGTTGGTGCAAGTGATAGGTTTGTATTTTATATACTGCAGTGCATATCTCTCAAAATCTAAAAAAATCTAAAAATCTATTTTAGTAAAAACTTAGGAATTGTCAGTTGGCATCCCTGTAGCAAGCATGCAATAAAGTATGGTAGCTCCTTTCGGCTTATAAAGGTACTGAATGGGTTCCAATAGAGAGCATCCTTTAAAAAGCACATTCCCTTTCTTGAGAGACAACATATTGGGTAGTGTAAGGCATGTTAAAATGCTTTTAAACATGCATAAGCATGCTAGTCTTACTTCTTTCTCCCTGTCCTGAGTGGCTGCTGCTTGCTGTCTACCTTTTGTTTGTGGGTTGTAGCAAACATCCTTTTGCAGGAGCTGGTGTGAGGAGCACAAAGCACTATACTAAGGAATTTTGTGCATAGAAATGTACCTTTCCCTTTTAAAAAACCAAACAAACCAGTAATAATCAGAGTGATTCATTCTTCTAAAAGAAATAGTTTGGTGCATTCTGAAAGTGAAGTCTCTTGTAAAAATTCAAGTTCATGCAAGAAGGTGGTGATTAAGTTTTTGAAAGGAACTGATTTTAAATGGAAGGGCAGTTCAGCAATTAACTACTTCTTGATAGATACGATGGACTGAACTCTGCTTGGCTGTCATTTTTATCATTAGTTTTTGAGGTTAGTTAAATACTTGAACTTGTGTTTTCACGTGCTACGTGCCTTCATGGGAAGGGAGAGTATGTGTTGCTAGGTTAATTCTTAATGAAAACATTTTTAACCGGTTCTGTTTCTACGGGAATCTGCAAACTAAAAGCTTGCTTTTTCATCTGAAGTGTGTTGCTGCTTCGTACTATTGATGAGATGCCAGAGGCCTTGAATGGAAACCAACATCTGTTGTTCATAGCCACTGTAGCAATTTATTTTTTCATCTTTTATTTGGTTCTTTATTTGATCTTGGACACATTCAAAGATGTAAGCCCTTAAGACTGCAGGATAAACTAGACAAAAGTAGATATGTTTGCACTAAGAGGCTTAACTCATCCTCAGTGCAAAGGTTGCTTTTATTTTAAAAATAGAAGCTTAAAATGTGGAATCAAACAGTTGAGATGGGTCTCCCTAGTTGTATTTTTGTAGTGAGATGTTCTGTAAGAAGGAAGGTGCTTTGTGAAGTTGGTGGTTCCTGCCACGTGTAATCTTTATTGGCTGCCTCCTCCACTTTTGTGCTGTTAGTATTTGAGTTTCACACATGGGGTTTTTAAAAAGACTTCTTTTTTTGTTGGTATTTACAGAAGGCGGCCTAGGCCTTGTAACCTGGCTTTGTGGTGTAGCTAAAAATATGCACGAAATATTCTGTGATATCTTGAAAATGGGAATTTATTCTTTTTGAACTTAGTGAAAAACTAATATGGTGTTAAATGCTGATTGTCTCCCACTATAACAATGGAAAAAGGTAATTAATGTTGCAGACACTTCTACAATGTTCACCATTGCATATTTTTCCAAAAAGCTTGCCAGAAAGAACTGTGATTTGTAGCAATGGTGCAAGAACAATGTTCTGAGCTTATTGTGAACAAGAAAAGACAAAACTTAGTGCTGTTTCCATACTTCAGACAGTTGGAATCAAATAGGAAAAAGTAATTTCTGTACTGTGTGACTTGTCTTCTGGACATCAGTGCTTTTGGAGGGGAGAGCAGTGCCAGTGCAAGGGCACTGTGAGAAGATTCTGGATGTCTCCAGTCCTTAACAATTCTCTCCTTCACTTTCTATATTTTGAATGCCTGTATCCCTGATTTAATTTAATAACTTAAACTACAAAAAATCAACGGAAAGAGCAGTTGCCGCTGTTCTAAATTTTAAATGCAGATTGTTATTTAAGTAATTAACTCTTGTAGATTTAGAGTCTTGGAATTTTTTCTTCCTTCTTAAACTTGATTCTTACAGAGTACCACTTAGTATGTAACTCTTGTGCTTCTACACCCCCCCCCCCCCCAAGTATAGTGGGTAGTAATTTAAAGGAGTCTTTCGCTTTGCATTTTTCTTGCTAATTTTAGAGTAGTCAGAAAATTGTTGTGTAGCAATCAATTTCAGCTGTAAGCAGCATGTTCTAGGGTGAAGGTTTTAATAAGGTGCCAAGGAAAAAGTACATTCTTGTAATGACTCGATTATTGTACTGATCAGAATCTGTGGTTGCCCATAGACGTGTATTGATCTATATATTCACTCTGCAGAGTATTTGAAGGACAAAGTTTCTTTTGGTGTAAGATATGGCATTTACAAGTATCTCTGAAACTTGAACTACTTATTACCAGATAAGTAAACCAGAGCCTTGTTTTCTTTTAAATAGCTTTTTTTGTTTTCCTTATTTTCTAACTAAAGGGCCAATCTCATGTTTTAGCCAGTTGCTGTGGCTCTTTGCTTGGGCTGCTATGCAAGCTCTTCAGGAAAAGCAGCACTACATGTGTTAAATGTTATTCTAGGCTACAAAATCAACAGTTCAATCTCCTTAATTTTGCTTTTTAAAGATGAAGATGATTGTTGATTTGCCTGTGTTTTCAGAGGTGCTTCTAAACTCTTAAAAGTGTAAAATAGTATTTTAAAAAAATACAAATCTTCATAAGATGGATGTTGTTGAATGACTAATTGGACGAAACAAAGATCTACAGTGTGGTTAAGCTGGTGTTGCTATGCTCTGCTTATAAGTGAGAATAATGCATTAGTATTGGTCTTCATAGCATGTTAGCAGTAGAGCTAGTAGGTTTTTATTGGGGAAAAAAAAAGTTAAACTCTGATTTGTGGGAAAATCTGCATCTGTTGAGCCAGAACACTTGGTGCCTTTAGCCGCTGCCAGGTGCCCTGATGGTGTGCTCGCTCGCTCCCGGGCCGGGGACATGGTGGGCACCGTGGGCTGGGGGCAGGCGGCCCACAAGCCCTGGTGTCTCGCGTGGGCATCGTCTCGGGCCAGCCAGGTCCTCAGCGTGACAGCACGTGAAGAAGGGTGCAGGGCGCTGCGAGGTAGAGCGAGGTGGTGAGTGCCTCCAGCTCATCAAAAGAGCTGAAGCTGAGATAGTTACTGTTGAATTGCACGACTCGAGAGGAAAGCTGTGACTTACTCTCCTCTAAAATAAAAATCTGACCATAACAATGCTGCCAGCTCCACCAACGTATTTTTTGCTGTATCAGACTTGAAGGTGAAGTTGACATTATTTGCTAGGCTAGTTAGTTGAGGTTTCTTGATTTGTGTTCCTTCAGTGAGTATATGAATTTGATTGTGATCTAAACTCTATTTTTTTTTTTAACCAGCACTGCCTTGGATAGCATTTTAGATGTGAATTGAAGAGATTCGTTGATTAGAAGACCTCCTCTAGATGTGTTTCCCTTTTGAGAGTCAAAGTAAACTTGCAATACATGTAGCACTTTGGTGTGCTGCACTAGTTCTGTGATGTGCTTTTGGAAGGAGGAGGGAGGAATGTGACAGTTTTCACAATGAGTGTGGATCGTGCTGTGTTGTCTCAGCTCTGGGCTGTAAAGCGAGAGGATCATCAGTAATTCTCTTCCACTCGACTCCCAAAAATGTGCCATGAAGAATCCCTTGCGCTGATAGCACACATTCTGTAACCTCGTAGCTATTACCTTTATTCCTTGTGACTTTTCCAACCATGCTCGGAGTAGGAAGGGGCCAGGACGACAGAGCTGGGGGCTGACTGACTTTGAAAGCGTGTTTGATAGTCTGGAAGAGCGACAGGCACTGTGGGTGAATGCAAATTTTTGATTGAAACCTCCATGTTTCAACTGTTGCCCTCTTTACAGTGTTTGTTTTGGATGCACCTATAATGGTATTTCTAAAATGACTGCTATGCTGCTGAACAGAAGCACGTAGCCTCTTGTTTTGCTTACTATACTAGAGCTGCAAATTGTATGATTACATCTGTGTTCCCTCTCCATTAAGCTATTGTGTGAAACGTAGCTTGTTCTGGTTCAACTCTGTACTGAAATATCCTAGCTTGTTGAGTGTTTCTCAGAAATACTGCTTTTTTTAACTGGATAATGTTCTTTTATTTAAATAAGAATGCTTTTTGAAACAGAGTGATACCATGATCTCTTTGGTATTTATACTTTCCTTTTTTCATATGTAGTCCTTTCATCCTTGCACAGCAAAAAGTGTGGTGAGCATAGCTGTCAAAACACATGAAATACTGTTGACCAAAAAGCTAACTCCAGAGGTAGATTAAAGCAGAAGCAGCAGGTAATAAATAAAAAGGTAGTGTAGGCCTTTTTTTTTGTTTGGCATTAATTATTATTATCACTTGATTCCAAGCATAGTTTCAGCTTTGAGCATCTCTATTTGACATTTCTAACAGGTGAAGGTACTGCTTCTCTACAAAAGCCGACATTAACAGAAGGCCCCAGTACTCGTTTTGTAACCGGCGCTTAAGAGCCTCTCTTCTAATGTTTTCCGTGGATACTATACTTAAAGATTAATATGAGTTGTTCTTACATAAACATCTTGAATTCTTCTTGATGAAAAAGCATTTCTGTATCTTGTTTAATGTTGAAGTCATCTTAAAAGGACAGTGAACCACATGGTTTGACTGAGCTTGTTTCCTAAAGTGTGTGATTTTAATTTTTTTTTTGAGATATCATGGAGAAATACTTTTTTTCTGTGTAATTGATTGCCTGTAAATAACAGGTTTTTTTATATATGTAAAAAACATATATATATCTCTCTTGCACTAGAATGCAGTTCTGATCTTGTTCACGTTCACTAACATATGCTTTAGAAAACAATCTGGTCCAGTCTATTTTATAAATGAACCTACAGGAGAGTTCAGCTTAGAAATGTGCAATTAAAGGGATCTCCTGTGCACCTCAGTTCACATTGCAGACCTGCTTGGAGTGTTAAGAACAGGATTGCTTTTGGATGAAATAAAACTGGAAGATGCGCCACAGCCATGGAGTGACAAGTCTCCAGGACTATGCTACAGGACATCTTTTCTGGAGTAAAACCCCTGAAATGCAGTAGTGTGGCTGTCATCTCCTTAGAAACAACTGCCTTGTTTGTGCTGCACTGCTTGCTGGCCTCAAGGTAGCCAATGCGTGACACGTTCTTCCTTGCACTAAAGCTGTCTCCGGTTGTGTAGGAAACAATAATTTGGGTGAGGGGAGGAGAGCCTCTGTTTGTTATCAAATACATGGTCTGTCCCAGAGCTGGAGAAAAGGGAAGAATTGTGGTGCCTGGAAATGGATAGAGATGGAGGACAAGCAAAGTGACAGCTTTCTGGTAAAAATCTGGTGTCAAAATGTCTCACCTGTGTGGGATTAAAAGAATGACCTTCTCCAGTGTCTTTTTTTCCCTAAAGATGTATTTTTTCTAAAGAGGTGTTAAAGCAGTTTATGCTTTTCTGGTCTCTTGGAGACATTTTACCTATATGAAACTTGCGTGACTATTTTAATTTGACTGAGACTCAAGAAAGTGTTTTTTTAAAAAAAATAAAATTTTTAAAAAGTCCACTCTGGATTTAAAGAAGCACTTGACCACTAGGTTTCAGTTTGAGTGTCCTACAAAACCAGCAGAAATAACTTGACAGGAAGAAACAATTAGCTTACTATTCACAATGCTTTAGCCTTAAAATGCTAACCTGGTGCTCGCTCACTCTTATGTAAGGAGGACCAAGTGATGGATGCACTTGTACACTCTTCACTGTACTTGACTGCTCTGTGGGCCTATTGAGGAAGTAGTTTAAACCTGTGAATTTACTATCCATTAAAATGCTCCTCAAATGAGAACTGAAAAGGTGTTTTTTTGTTAGGCTGGTCTCGTAGTAAACAGCAGCGTATACCTGCTTGAGCAACCAGGGCTTGTCTGTCTTGTGCCTGCAGTAGAGTCATATCTAAGTCTTACCCTGAAACTCTGTTCCCTGTTCTGCTCTGCAAAACCAGATTTCCATGTGAAAAGCTAAAGATAGGCTCCCCTGGCTTGCTAACCAAGATGTATTTGTCTTTTCATCCATCCTTGCCTGAGAATCTTACTTTGTTACAGAAAAGGATAGGGGTAGCAGCTGTCTGTGTTTCAAACCCTTATCTAAGGGAAAGGGGAGACTGGAAGAGTGGGGAATAAAACTAGTAGTAATATAAATGATTTACTGTGCGCTGGAGAGCTTAACACAGCGATAGCAATTCCACGCAGCTGGCTTGGTCCCATCAAACCTTCCTCCTCTTCCCACAAGTTTTACATCAGACCAGTAAGATCTGCTGATGTACCTCCACCAGCACTCACTAGTCCTCCAAATCCAGGAGAGTACAGCTTGGATCCAAGCTGGCTCATTGCGTTCAGCACTACCCTGATCATAAGCTGATTTCAGGCCTGTGTGCCAGTATCGTTCTGTGCTGGAGGTATGCTAATCTCATATCTAAGAGGTGGGTGTTGCGATGCTGCCCTGTGCCAAGAACAAAAAAGAGTTGATCTTGTGAGCTTCTTTACTAAGCGCTGTTTGATACTGTGCTGTGACAGGACTTCTATGTTGCATAAAAGTAACTAGAGAGCTCAGGTACTGAAATGAGAGAAGAGTTATTCTGCAGCCAAGGTATAGACAGAACCTGAGAGCTCTGTTGCCTCAAAAATGGCATTCATAAGTATTTGGAAGGGAGTCAATGCCCGTGTCTCTTGGAGCTATTCCTTCTGCCCCATTTGCACAGTGCAGACAAACGTTTGTGAGAACGAAGTTAGTAGGTGATGTAGGTTGTGTGATGTTGACTTACTTTAGGACTTCTAAATATTAAATAAAACTGTACACAATGTTTATAGCATGGTCAGTACCTTTCTTCTACTGTGCACTATTTCTAACTAGTAAATCTCTGAACATCAAATAAAAACCATGGGGGTTGTGTGGGCATTGACTCTTTTGTACCAACAAGCTGTGTAACCCTGTCCTTCATGGGGAAGGGAGGCACATGGTACCAGGACCCCTCCTCCTCTCCCCCTTTGTGAAGTTTGGTTGTAGCAAAACTGGGATGACCGAGATAGTCGTGTTTGCTAGAATTCCTATTCCAAAGTTGCTGAAGCTGAGGTAGGGAAGCTCTGGGTTACGTAGGAGGGTATTCCCTGCTGCAGAACCCACTGAGCAATGCTGGGGCTGTGTTCAGGAGATTACAAAGAGGTGAAGGTATTTTGGCATTTGAGAAGCAGCCTCTGGCACTATAGTGGGTCCAAAAGAATACTTCTCTTCCCTAGAAAAGAAACACATGCTCCGTTCTCACACAGATGTGAACAGGTCTGAGTGGTGATCACGTGTACAGGTACCAGCGAAGAGAAAGGTAACTTAAAAATTAACCGTTCTGATGATTTGGAAGGCAAAATGCTCTGCTGGTTTCACTGTCTTCACACAGTACTTGGAAATTCCATAGCAGGAGCGGTTTCAGATTTCAACAGCTGGATTTTTTTCTTACCTTATTTTTTCCAAATGGATGTCACTGACAACCTAGCATGCCACAGGCACGTTATCCTGAACTAGTCTCGGTTTTCCTAAGATGGGTGCATTTAATAATAGCTTGAATTACTGAGAAACTTAAATACTTTAAACAAGCTGTAATATCTAAAATCCAGTTCTTCTTTCTAGGGAAATGTTACCAGAACTCTAAAAATCTGTATGTTTAAATAAATACTGAGTACTTACTGTAACACAGACTGTTGTGATTGGCATGCTAGATTGCAAATTGTCTTCTTACTTGGAAGATTATTTTTAGTAATGTTACAATTTTTGAATCAGATCTGAAAGCAATCCAGTGAACAATAAACTACAGTTCTGTCTTTTGGCATTGCCTGTAGGAACACTAAAGATGAAGAGTTGCAGCCTCAAAAGCACCAGCTCCCTGGATTTCCTGGAGCTGATGAAATCAGGAGAGGCTGCTTTGGGACCTGGAATTCTTGTGCTCTAATGCCCAGCCTCTGGGTCTGCCCATGTAGGCTGACCAAGCTGTGCTAAGAAACAGTTAGAAACAACTGTGCTGCCCAAAGATGTTGTATTTTTTTTTTTTTTAAAACCCAAACAGTCAGCCAAGCAAACTACAATAAAACCAGTGAATACGACAGTGAAGCTAATGTAGCTGAGATTACAACACGTATGTGTTGCACGTATTCAAAACTTGGTAATGTTTTACTTGTACTTTGATATTGCTCTCTTTTGTGTGATAAAGATAGTGGCTCCCCCCCCCCCCAGCATTTTGTAAGATGTTCTTTCCTGCCTCTTGCAACTGAAATCTGTTGTTTCCCTGATGTCTTGAAGGTCTTTTTAAGCTACTGATTCTGAATGAGACTTTCTTTTGCAGCTCAACTTTATTGCTTCTGATGTTCAGTTAGTCCTGGTTCTTGGTGGGGTAAATAAAACCTTCTCTTCTTCACTAGGTTTTTCACCTTGATGTTTGTCTGAATTCTAGATAATCTGGGTCTATCTGCTGCTGCTTGAAGCAGCTGAAATGTTTCTATAGCTCTATGGTGAAATAGAGCAGGGCATGGATTTGTCTGAAAACTAAGTCACCAGAAAAAAATGTTGCTTTTTAAGTACGTTATTTTTTCAGTATGATTTGCTTGCGATGGCCGAAGCCAGGAGCTGGAAGGTGGTATGCTGCTTCCAGATCTCAGGGTTTCGTAGGATGGTATCCAAAGCTTGCAGTTGTCAACACAGAAGGCTAAATGACACTGCATTTTTGCCTCTTCTTGGCATAAGCAAACAGGATGAGATTTTTTGCTTATAGTACTTGTTTTTTCCCAGCTATCTTTGAAAGTCTTTTGGTATGCGTATACAGGCTAAAATTATTTGTTCATATAAATTATCAAAGGAGGAGCTAGTAACATAATGGCAAGACAAAGGCTGCTCAGATTGCTATTAATAAATTCTGGGCATAAAAGTGACTAAGTAGGAATGTAATAGTGAAGATGATGAGAAATTACTCACAATGTTAAAATTGGTTCATAAGCAACTTAATTAATGTTTAGTTCTGACTTCATAATTACGGACATGTAGAGGATACATAGGTTCTGTAGAATATGTTTGTGTTTGGTCCTCTAATGTTGTGGGGTTTTGGTGGTTGTTTTTTGGTTGGTGGGAGTTTTTTTGGTCATTAGTGCTTCTGCTGGCAAGTGGAAGTAGTGCTACATAAAAGCAGGGCTTTTTTCTAAGCAGCATTAGTTGGCAGTATTTTGAATTTAGGAAGGATTATTATTTAATCACTTTAAAGTGCTTTGTTGAACTCATTATGCATATGTTCTGTATTACGTACTTGACTTTTTATTTTGCCCTAAGAATGATCCTACTACATAATTGGAGAGGAGAATATACAGAGTTCTTTGGGTCTTTAGTTTCTGTCCCTGAAATACATGTTTAATTACATACATTGGCTAGAGTCTTTCTGGAAAAAAAACATTTTACAGAAGTAGACCTTCTTGTCATTAATTTTGGTGGTTTTGATTCAAAAGGCTTGTTTGAGGATAACCTAGAGAATGTAGTACACTAACTAATCAGACCTTTATTTAAAATTGGGTATGGAATTAGGAGATCTTGCATTTGCTGCCCTTGTGCACTTAATGAGAAGCTCTTCAGTATTACTCTGTTTATTTAAAAGATACAGCTCTCCTTAGCTTTATCTTTAAAGATCCTGTGAGAGGCTGTAAGATGAAAAATAGTTTTCTTTGAAGGCAAACCAGTGGGTGATCGGCTGCTCCTTGTGCCTTCAGCTTACTTGGTTATGCGTGGCAAAAAGGGCAGCGTATTTTGCAGGCAGTTGACCACACTGCAGCTAGATCAAACACAGTAGGAGCTGGAAGCCAAGCAAATGTTTTCAGAAAAGGAAAACAGCAGAATTTCCGAATATCAGTGAAGATTGTTACTGTTTATTTTACAAAGAAATACTCTTAAATTCATTAGAGTTCAAATCAAGAGTTGTAGGCTAGGAATAGCATTTCTTTTGTAAATGTTTTATTCCCCCCCATGTGCTTTTGCAACAAAGTGACTCAAACAGCAATCTTTGCTGGAAAACACTTTCTGAACTAAAGCCTCGGTAGTCCCGAGAAGCTGAGTTAATCTGTTAGGTGTTTTTACCAGACAACATGAAGCAGTTTCACCTACATCTAAGGGTTCATAGAATTCATACAAAAACGTTTTTGTAATTGTTCACTTTGAATTGTTTTAAGGCAAACGTTTTTGGGATAACACAAATCATCCTGTTGGGATTTGATGTTCTTTTACTCTGAAAAAAAGATCATTAACTAAGTCACTTTTACTCCAAAGCAATGACCTGTGTTTGTACTTTATTCTTGCCTTGGGCTGAGAGCAGGTGTGGGGAGTTGCTGATGAGATGCTGTATTTTGTTAAGCTGCGGTTGTGAGGGGGTGTTGATGGTGTTTTATTGAGAATTACCCAGCTGATCAAACTACACTATTCCTTTGAGCTTCAAGTTTGATGATAAATTTGGGCCAGTCCTGCTAAAAGTCTGTTTGTGCTTTGCCTCATTGCAGTTTTCTCTCTGTCTCCCTTGCACTAATCTAAAGCTTGAAGAACTGGTTCAGGGAGCTAAACTTGACCAAAAACTGTTTTTGTTGAATCTCCTTATGACAATTCCTCATTCTGAAAAGAAGCCCTCCTAGTTTAGGCCTGAGAACTCAGCAGAGACATTGATCATCTCAGGTCCTTCCTTTCTGCTCCATTGTTGTATTCCTTTATGACTCTAAACTTGTCAATCCAAGGACCGTCTACGCAGCCCACAGTGTGTTCTAGAGGTTGGCAGTGGCATATAGCTGTTTAAAGAGTACGGGAAGATCCTGTCCGTTCAGGTTCTTGCACAGCATGGCATAGTCAGCAGGTGATTGCTGCTGAGGCCAGGGCACCGGGGAGGAGAGAACCTGCTCAGAGGTTGTCCCAGCAAAAGTCAGACTGTCTGAAATGATTCTCTCCATGTCTGCGTAACGAGGGTTCCTTGTGGAGCCCGGGAATGTCTCTGGTGCAAGATGATAGTGAGCCTGGGTGAATAACTACTTGCCTACTGCAAGAATGGTTTGGGGAGTGAGATGTGATAGCAAGGCTGATAATTGTATGAATATCTGGGGTTTTCAAGCATTGCTCGTTGTAGTTGAGGCAGCTTAAATCCTGCACCAATTCCCTGTGAGCTAGTGTTTTCTAGAATAGCTTCCGAACTCTGCAGCATACCACTTTTTAAGAGAAGGGTATGTGAATCACAACTGATGCTGGTGTGTGTTAGCCCTGCATACCATAGGATCCAGAGTGCTTGGTAGGACTGATCCATCCTCACCACTTTTTGCTGTTCCTTTGAATGTTCTGCAGGCTTTGTCAGCAATAACAACTTTTTTCATGACCTCCAAAATGTCAAGCTGTGATACTGAGACTCTCTAAACGGTGATTTGGTTCTGTGTTACATGGAGTGTTTGCAACTACTCCATAGGAAGTTTTATGTTGGGAAGCAAGGGCAGAAGAGGGCTGGCAGTTGAAGCACCAAGGTAGGAGAAAGGCAAGGGATTTGTAATGCAGAAGTGACAGAGGGTGCTTGATAGTACATTAAAAGGCAAGAACTCAGCCTGGCGGGCTGGGGTGGGAGGAAGTACAAGAAAAATGGAAAAGTTGAGCGAGAGTCATAGAATATTAAAAATAGCTGATTATGATTTTTTTTTTTTTTTGTTTAAATATTCCTTCTACTAAATTGATGTGCTTGCTTGCTTCATACTTGGGGAATTTGTGGGAAGGGGAGGATGCAACTCGGGAGCAAAGATGGCAGTCACTGTTACTATTACTACTTTATCTTTCTTCTTTTTAACTGTCACTGTTAGATTTTTAACTCCTGCATTAGTATACGTTGCAAATACATCCTTTCTTTCCTTCCAGCCTCGATTTGTGGAGGAAGGAACGAAAGGGGAATAGGTATATGTCAGCAGAAGCAGCAATATTATGCTGCTTGTATCTTTGTTTTATCATTGCTGTTACTTTGGCAGCTGCATTTCCAATTTCCAAATTTGAGAGTTTCCTCTAATAAAATATTCACATGCTTAAGCCAAATACTTCTAGTAATTGCATCACCTTTACAGCAGTTTTCATGGTAAGAGATGGGTATTTGCAAATTTTTTCAAATGCTTGACAGTGCATGTGTTTTGTGAGTCTCCCATTATAGGCTTCACTGTATGTTTCACATCAAGTTGTGCGCACATGGATTAGGGGTGTGTAGCGTGTAAATGATGCAGCGCATATCCATTAATCAGGAATATAATCTAATTTTTGGTGGGAAGGGAGATAAATGACAACTTGCAGTTGATTGCAGTTTGTTGCTAAAATAACTGATAAGCTTTTTTGTTTTATGGAATAGGCTGGATGGAAGGAAAACCATGCAACGTTTATGAATGAACTGAAAAACCTTCAGGCTTCAGGACTAACAACCCTTGGTCAGGCACTCAGGTCATCGTTTGACTTGTTAAATCTCAATAGATTAGTGTCTGGAATAGACAACTATGGACAGGTAACAAATCTGCTTATAGTCTTCCATCTTTTTTGTTTTTCTGTGTTTTTCGAAATTATAGTGGGGGAAGGATTTTGATGGTTCAAGTTTGGTTTTGCATTTTACTTTTTTTTTTAAATGTTGGATAGCTGTGTGTTAAAACTTGAACTGTGAACTTTTTTCTTTTTTCTTTCTTATTACATCTACTGAATACACCCTGGAATATACTAGCACTTCTTTCCTTATTGAACTACAAAGAAAGCAGTAGTATAAATGACCCCGACTAGATACACAGTTGCTGTATGGGAGTATGTACACTGGATGGCAGCGAATCTGCTTTGCAGTTTTATGTTACCTGTAGTTGATGTCCTGACTTCCCCTCTCTCACATTTGAAGAGTCCAGTTAAACGTACTCTGTTTTTTGCCCCGCTGTTGTAATGAAATTTGCAGTTCTCTGTTGTATTATTACCAGTTTATGTACTGCTTTTGTGGCTAGAGGGGTTTCATACTACTACTGGAGGGAAAAGACTAGTAATTCTAAAAAATCTTAAGGGTGTGTGTGTGAGTGCACAGAGTAGCACATCTTGTGTAGTTCTGTATGGCTTCGCACCTATTGAAAGAAAATTACAGGATTATTTTGAAAGATTGCTCATTTTACTGTTTATTTTATAATGAAAAAAATATAAGCCTGTAACTGAAGTGTTAGGCTTACTCTTAGTGTTCCTGTGCTTTTGTGTCTAGGGAAGGAATCCGTTCTTTTTGGAGCCATCTATTTTGATTACCATCACAGATGGAAACAAACTGACAAATACGGCTGGAGTTCAAGAGGAGGTAAACTTGCATTAAATTATTTCAAGTTATGATCTTGCAAGTTGGCGCTATGCTGACATTAATATTAATTGTTTTCTTCTGCTAATAGTACTTCTGCTTCACCACCCTGTTTTATAATAGAGAACAGAAGCTAGCTATGTTGTCATTGCCCAGCCCCTAAATTCGTAGTTCACGTGGGTTTCCAGACTGTAACTTCAGATAAATTAGTGGATAGGAGAGAAATGGGGTCCTTTACAGAGTAATGAATAAATTTGAATATTGGTTTGTCAAGTACTTGAAAATATTCTTAAATCTTTCTTTACCAGCTTCATCTTCCTTTGAATTCTCCTTTGCCTGGAAGTGAACTAACCAAAGAACCATTTCGTTGGGATCAAAGGCTCTTTGCTCTAGTGCTGCGTTTGCCAGGAGCTGCATCTGCTGAACCAGAGCAGCTTGGGAGTGTGCCTACTGATGAATCTGCTATCACACAGATGTGTGAAGTTACAGGAGGTAACTGGATGTTATTTTGCTTTGGTTCACATTTAGCATCTGCCTTAAAAGAATTCTTTTCCTTTGATTCAACTTCACCTCTTGCTGTTTTCTCCATCTGAATTACTCAGTGTCCATGTGAATCTGTGTGGTGCTTTTTGAGCTTGGTTTCCAGTAGCACAGGAGAACTTTTAAAATAAAATCGTATTCCTATTTCAGATCTTGTAGATGCGAGAGAATTTTCTTAATGCACCAGTAGGAGGGGTTGGAAAATTTCTTAGATTGTCCTTCCAGAGGTTGGCTTTGCTCAGTCATGAGATTTATTATTTAAATGTTGAATTGAGTGGGACAGGTATTATTGAGATGTTAATTCTGCTGCAGGGCTAATAAGCAAAGTTTAATCTTAAAAGAATTAATTCTGGAGCCTGTTCCTTGAGATGTTCATCAGATTTTTTTTTTTTTTAATTGGTGCTTTAAAAAAATGTTGTGTGGGAGGGGGAAGTTCGGGGGTGTATAGGAGCTGGTTAGATTTGGGTAGACAAAAGCAGATGGATTACATAGACTTGGTGAAATCAAATGTTCTTAAGGGCCTTTATAAACTTGGCCCTGGACCAGCCTGATTTAGCTTTAATGGCCTCTTTTACTAATGAGTAAAAGCTCAGCAGGTCGATTCCCCCCCGGTTGTATTGCATTTGAAAAGTATTTTGCCTTTTACATAAACTTGTACAAAGTTTGTTGCTATTATTTTGGATAAACTGAAAGCCTTGGCAGTGTGACTTATGTAACAAAACATCATTCTCAATTAAGATTACTCAAAACTTGCTTTCGTATTTTTCCTGTGTAATTTATCTCTTGCATAGGTCGTTCTTACTGCGTTCGGACACAAAGAATGTTGAATCAATGTTTAGAATCTCTAGTTCAAAAAGTCCAAAGTGGAGTTGTTATTAACTTTGAAAAGTCAGGACCAGATCCAGCTCCTATTGGAGAAGGTATAGTAACTGTTTGTGGGGTGTGGGGTTTTTGTTTTTTGTTTTTTTTTCTCCTGAAGTTCAAGAAGAAATGTTTTGTATGCATGCAAATGTCCTTAAGTGTTTTCAGTGTCCTTCCTAGCAGCTTTTCACTGTAGTGTACAGGATGCATTGGATGCCTAATACACTCTAAAAAAGTGATTAAGCTATAAAGCTTATATGCTTCAGTGGTAGAGCACTGGTATTTCTTTAAATACCCCAAATCTTAATGGATGTGCTTTTCATAGCTTTTGAGTAGTTGTATGTTTATTTATGTTTAGTCCTGTCTTTGTTATATTTTTACAAGTGTTAGTTTGATGCTTGATAGGTTAAATGGTGCCATGTTTGCACATATTTGTATGGATGATCTACCTGCTTGCTAGCTCTCCTGTCACTCGTTTCTCACCTCTTTTTGGGGGGCTGAGCGAAGTGCATGTTTGCAGGAATTAGTCAAGTTTGAAATACAGTGTTGTGAAAACTTGGTTTTAAAATAATTAAATCCAGAACTAGTGTTTTAAACACTTAAACATCTCTAAAGTAATCTCAATGCTTAATTTTCCGTATGTTTTCATTCTGCTAATTGATCACAACACAGTAAGTTTCAGTTGAATGTTCTTTGCTGCAAGCGAAAAACTGGGTGCAAAGAACAAGCAGTTATTTTGCTAGCTGCAAGTAAAGTGCATGACAGGGAAGAGGAAAATGCACTCTTAACGTGGAGCAGTTTTTCGGATTTGCAGAAATTCATGGCTGAAAGAAAGGAGAGCGAGCTGACCAGTTCGTACTTAGGAAATTAGGATGTTCTTGGAATATCAGAAACATTATAACTTTTAGGATCCCCCGAGCATCTTAGCATAGCCAGCGTTATTCCTGCTTTCATTTTTGAATCACCTTTTACTTGCTGTATGTATTTTTTTTTGTCTTTTTGCTTATGTAAATGTCATTTTCTGGGAAGGCTTTCCTATAATGCTGTGCAGGACAGTACCTCAGCAAATTCCTGTGTCTCTGTTGGCCCAAATGCTCTCCTATGTGGCAAAACGGCTGGCGAATTTTTTTTTTTGGTCACATTTAAATGGTGTTGTGCTGTAGATGTAAATGTATAAAAATATCTGAGACTTTCCATCTTTACGGGAATTGCGAAAGTCCTAAACTAGAGAGAAATATGATGGGATTTACCAAAGCTATAAAAATCATTATGTATATAATGCAGAGAAACCAAACTGATGCGTAAGTGAAAGGTGTTTTCCATAGTATTATTGGCCAGCTATCTAAAGCAAGGAAAATCAGTAGTATAAAATCTTTTTAAAATGAAGAAGATTCTTTAAATGGGTGATCTCTGCTGTGCTGTTTGCTTTGAAGAACAATCTTTGAAAACTAATGCTGAGATTCTGTACTGCTATAAAATTCTTTGTCCTCAGTGTGAAGGGGAGTCTGTGCTGGTACACTGCAGCGGACTGGCAGAAGACACTGGTCTTTCCAGAAGACAAGTGGGGTTTAAGTGATCTGTGAATTCTTACTAATTAAAAATATGCCAAAAGCTGCTCCTGCAAGATGTATCTGACTTCTTCATGAAACTTCTCTGCCCTTTCGGTTTCTACTAGTGGCAGCATCAGTCAGAGCGCTTTGCATGCCATGTAGAAAGACTGTAAATGCAAATTATCAGTCTTTACAGGCGCAGCAGAACTAAAGACGATAGGCTCACTGTTGCCTATCAGATCTATATCAATGTACTAAGCTTAAGCAGATAGCATTTTCCATAATACGTGAGTATGCCTTGCTGCACTAATTATCTATGCCACAGGAGCGTAAGAGTAGATGTGGGCGAATGTTATCATTGTTTCTCAGATGATGCTGTTGATGTATAGTTTTTTTTCAACCACTGATGTAAAGATCTGTATGTCTTTGAAACAGTTGTAATGAAACACCTTATTGGTTGCTAATACAGAAATTTTGCTGGGAGACAAATGCGTGCATGTAGCTTTTTTCCTTTTTTGTTGTTATTTTGCTTTGTTTAAATTTTAGATGGACTTGTTGATTCATCCAGGCCCATCAATTCATTTGCTTCTCAACCGTGGCATAGTTGTCATAAACTCATTTATGTACGGCCTAACCCTAAAACTGGTGTTCCTGTTGGGCATTGGCCAATCCCAGAATCTTTTTGGCCTGATCAGAATTCACCAACACTGGTAAGTAAAATAAGAACTGAAAAAGGGATTCTACACATAATGAAACAGACTGAAAATGAATAATAAAGTAGTGTGGGTTTTTTTTTTTTTTACTTTCTCTGTTTACTAATATGATCTGACTTTGCTTTAAAAGGGTAGTTAAAACTATTTTTAACACAGAATGGTATAGTCTAATGTAGATGCTGTATGCTGTGATGTTTTTTGCATCTGGAAGGTTTACTTCCATGTATATGGTTAGTTAATTTGGTAAATGGTTTTTAAAAGATTATAAAATTTAACTGTAAATTACTTCATATGCCACAAATCATAGTGAACCTATTAAATTTTAATCAAAGCTTTATAAAATGCATTTATATGGAAAAAGGAGTATTTGTTTTTGATAGAAGATCAACCATGTTTTCTCTGCTTAGTATTACTTCATGTACTCTTCTTTCATTAGCAGGAAGAATTAAAACTGAAACAAAAGAGTTACCCCCTTCAGAAAATGAGGGAAAACCAGCATTCATTTCTCCTTTTATTACTGAAATGATCATACATTTGGCATGTCTTACTAGCCTTTCTAAACATCTCTCTTTTGTTAGGCGTGTTCTGTTTCTGTACTTTGTGAGTGCTCAAGGTACTGTTCCCCCCCCATGATTCAAGAGGAAAAAAATCAGACTTGGCATGGAATATCTTGAGATATCCTTTGCGAAGTGAGCACAGTTTCACATCTGTAATTCTGTGAACATCAAGCTGGGAAGCAGAGTTGGAAGTTTTTTTCTTTAAACCTATCTGTGATATTATAGGTTGATTGGCATGGAGGATTTTAAATATCAAGATAAATAGTTGAATACTAACCGCATTTTTCTCTTGAGGGGAAGAATTGTTTGTACGTGTGTGTGTGTGTGGCTTTTTTTTTTTAAGTTGGAGAATTACTTAATCTATATTCTGTTGTGGGAGCTTGTATCTTTCGCTTTTAAAGGAGATCGTAGAAACTGAGAGTTTAAACCTATAGGATGGTAAAATACATGCGTATGATTTTTTTTTAAGAGAATCAATTTGTTTACCATAAATACCAGATGATATGTTTTTTCCTCCTTCCTTGTAGCCTCCACGTACAGCTCACCCTGTTGTGAGGTTCTCCTGTGTTGATTGTGAGCCAATGGTAATAGACAAGCTTCCTTTTGACAAGTATGAGCTTGAGCCTTCACCCTTAACACAGTACATCTTGGAACGAAAGTCTCCCCATACCTGCTGGCAGGTATTTGCTCTTTATTTGGTTCTAGAAATGTAATGGGCATCCTAAGGTACTTTACTCTTTGTAAGCCTGGAGAATTGGGGTCTGGTTGCAGACTCTGCAGTTGATGAGAAGAAACGTGTCAAGGTTTCAGTTATGTCCTTTCTAATAGAATTATCAGGAGTCAGAATGAGCGTTCCCTCTGCAGGCCTTGTAATCTCATTTAATTCTGTTTCTAGGTCCATCTCATTTTGCTAAGAAATGTGTCCCACAGGTTCCATTTTCGGCTAAATTGAAATTCTCTGTAGGCTTCCATTTGCTTACAGGGGAAACCTAGCACTAGTTTCCATCATATTACCTAATCAACAGCTGCAAATAATTTCCACTAGATGGTTGAAACTGCTAATGGGAATTGAATGGAAGCCGTTGATCTTGTTGACTAGACTGGCCTTGAAGAGGTCAAAGTTTTGTGGCCTGAAATCCTTTCACATGCTTCATTTGTGATATTTGTATAAGTGACTTGCTTCTCCATCCTCTGTAAAATAAGGTTTATAATACCCTTCTCATTGGTGTTCTTGTAAAGAATAGCTTAATAAGTACACCAGGAGTTTGCTTAGTATGATACTTTGACTGGAAAGATGGGTTTGGAGGTGTCTCTTTCATGTTTCTGTTTCCTTAATAAATATTACAATTTAACTGAAAATAAAGCACGCATATTCAGAAGAAAAACTGAAATTACTTTTAATAAACTAATTTCAAAAATGTCCTTTAAGCATTCATAGGTACATTATTTGCCTAAGTTATTAAAATTAGTCTGCTGTTTTTCAAAAACTGCTTTTCTTCTCGCAGCCTCGTATCAGACCCTTACAAACTAGAGAAATAGGCTCATTGTCATAGAAACCATGTAACAAACTCTGTTCCTACGCTCTGAAAAAAATAGAAGAAAACCACTTCCTTTTTACTGCAAGGTTTACTTTTTTCAGGAAAACTATTTTTGGTTAGATGTAGATTATTTTGAGATTCCCAATAAGAATATTTACCATCTTTATCGTGTTGAAATAGTTGTTTGCATGTATTGCTTTTCAAGGTTAATACCCCCATATATATCTCTCTCTCTCTCCACTAAAAAAAAAAAAAGCCAATGTTAAGAATGTTGCCGCTTGGCATAATTAAAAGACACTTCTTAAATATTTGCTTGTTCTCTATGTTTAAAAAGTTTTAGATTTCTTTTATTAGTGTTGTAAATTTTAGTCATGCTAAATCAGTCAGAAGACTAATTTCAAACAGATTGTTTTTTAACATACCTTCAACAGATGTCCCCTAACATATTTTAAATAATTTCAAAAACTTTTCAGAGCATCACTTCAAAGTAGTTTCACTAAAGCACTAAAGATTATCCTGTGAGGAGCATTTCCGCACTGACTGGGGGTACACTAAATGTTGCATGTCTCAGTTTTGTGACTGGGGAATGTAAGTGCATGCTCATCCTTATGTATGCAACCTCAAACTTGGCTGTTCTTGATAATTCGCTGCCTTAATGCAGCTGGATTCAGATTGATTTTAGTTTTTAAATGCCCCATGCTTAATATTCTTCATATTCTTCTAATACAGTGATATCTCTTATTCTTTATCAGGTATTTGTGAGTAGCAGTGGAAAGTACAGCGAACTTGGCCATCCGTTCGGGTATTTAAAAGCAAGCACTACTTTAACCTGTGTAAACCTCTTTGTGATGCCTTACAACTATCCTGTTTTACTTCCGTTGTTAGGTAGGTAATAAATTTACATTGGACTGCCAATGCAACTCCTTCAGACTAAAAGAAAAACAATAATGGTTGGTGTTCTGCCTTAGTTTGAGACATTATAAAATAATGGAGATCAGAGAGTAGAGAATGTTGCAAACTCTTTAACATAATTTGGGAGGAGAGGATTTTCATACCCCCTCTCCCTTTTTTTCTCTCCAGCAGAGGAGGAGAGCTACCTGCTTCCAGTGCATGTTTGATGCTGTTCACCTCCTAGACACGTAGCCTCTTCCTTAACCTGGAGTAAGCTTCAACCTCCATTCTTTTCCCTCATTTAGGGTGTGGTGTATCCAGGTTTTGCAGTTGCTCTTGTAGCAGCTTATTTTTTACTGGAAGATCAGATGCAGTGTTTGTCATGGGTGTTGGGAAGAGGGAATTCCCTGACGCAGTTTAGAGCAGTAAGAGGAATTGAGCAGTGAAACAGTCTACATTTCTTCCCTGCCCAAAGGACTGGTGTTTTTTTCACTCCCACAATGAAATTACTTTCTACAGGAAAGACGGTATGAAAAGGTGCTGTGTGAATAACTGCCATAATAATTGTGTCTATTAGGGTTCTGGCATAAAGGTAATGGCAGAGAGAAGAGTTTCCTGGGTGCTACTAACCCTTCTAGTTGCGGACGCTGTAAGGCTTTTTTGTTCTGTTTTTTGTGGGTGTGTTTAGTGATACAGGATAACAGTGGAGATGAAGAGAATTTACTTTGACTCTTACTGTCTTACACAGGATTTTTCCATTAATTTCTAGAAAAAAAACCCACAACACAGTTCAGGAATGCTTTTTCATAATCCTGCTCATAACCATAAAAAATAAATTTGTGCTTGCTGATAATTTGGATGTGTCTTACATAGTCATCCATGTAGCCTAATAATTGTTCCAAAGTGTGCAAGTAGGATACTTCTAGATTAAATTAGAGTTTCTGTGAATTTGCGGCTCCTGAATTACTGCAGCAGATCCACTAGCTGAAAAGCCATCACTGATGTGAAATGAATTTCCCTATTCATTTTGATGTTGACAGTTGCAGTTCTGCTGTGTCTTCCCTGGCAGCTCCTGTCTTCCCCCTGCCTTTTTGTCAGGGGTGTAAAGCTCTTCCTACTCTTTGGAGAAAGGCATTTTTCAGTACATGTAGTGCTATTTTGCAGTTTACTCACCTGGTATCCCACATCTTAAATTTCTGAAGGCTGTTTAAAGGAAAATGCAGAGCTTCCATGTTGCCTGAGTCGTAAAGTGTATGTTTTCTCTAGAATGCAAATACTGTGCATTCTGTATTGTTAACACAAACACATACACAAAGTGTTATGTTCAGATCTTGTTCCAGGACTTCATTTATCCTTGATCTCTAAGGCATGGTGGAATTAAGTTCTGTGGAATATACATAAAACACAAAAGCAGATGTGGCCCCTTTTCTACTTAGCAGTACAGATAATGACTAAGATGATAAGCAGCATACCTGTTAAATTATTTGTAGGTGTTTTAAACAATACTGACTCTGTGTTTGTCTCTGTAGGTAGGTAGGGGTTGTTTCTATTTTTAAACCCTCGCCCATGTCTGTCTTAATGCATGCCAATAGTGGATACCGATGGTTCAGTAGAGGACAGATTTGCATGTGTAAAACCAATCTTTCATTACTCTCACCCAGATTAAAAAGGATGTGAGAACTTCCAAGCCTAGGAAAAGTCTGCTCTCTTCAGCCACTGTCACCCATACTGGTGCATCAGCGAGGTTCTAGTGGCTACTGACCTACTGGTAGACTATTGTGTTGGAGGTCTGGGACTTATCTTGGGATAGTACCGTGGATAATCTCTCTCCCTTCCTTCTAGTGACTCTTTCAGACAAAGCCCAAACCATTTTACAACTATATTATTTGTAATGTCTTCTCAAGTGGCTTACGTGTGTTCAGCCTTATAAACAGATAGCAAGATGCTTAAGAATTTTTTTCTTGCATTTTTGTATTCCTCCTGCATTTTTGAGCAAAAGAAGTTTTAATTCTGGTTTTGGAAAATAATGTAGGAGACAGCTCTAAAAGACAGGTGAGATAGGCAAGATAGACATGTATGAGGAAGCTTGCAGATGGTATTTGAGCAAACTGAAACAAGTTGTAGTGGTCCGTGACTGAAGGAGGTAAATTGTCCCACATCCTGTAGATTTGGTGAGTTATATCTTGGTTTCTGCAAGAGTGGATTTGGGAATGCCGTAGCCTCTCCTAGCTTGTAACTTAATTAATGGGTCTGCTTTTACAATCTGAAGCTTTATAAGGAAAGGAGCTGATTAATAAGACTTTATAAAACAGTGAAGCCGCACAGTCCATGTGTTAACCTGACCCATGCACTATGGTAAATTGATTGTCTGACAAAAATTCTGGTCTCTATATCTTTTACAGAGGTAAGACAGGGACCATGTGGGATGTGCTGTTGCAGCTGAGCAGCTCCTTTTTGCTCTCATGGGAAAGGCTAGAGAGGTGTCATGACTAGCTTGGGGGGGGTGGTTTGCTCTGAGAACTGAGGAAGCGCAGTGCAGTTCTCGTCTTCATTTTTTGTTTAATGTGAGGCAGACTTCTGAAGACAGAACTTTTCACAGACAGATGCTGATGTACTTTGATGCTGAATGTGTTTGGCCCATGGATCACAGAAATTTCCTCTTGAAGGATTGTTGCCTTTATCTGACACTAGCAAAGCTATTGTACTTCAGATATTCTTCTGTTTAAAAACAATTGTACAGCCAAGTTCATAAAGTAAAAGTCAAACAAGGGGTTAGAGAGAGAGCTTAGCAAAGATGAGGTATACTTCTGAATGCCCCTGCTTTGCCTAAGATGTTTCCTTGGTTGATCTTAGCTGTGTTAGTGGGCCAGCAGGCACTGCTGCGCAGTAGGACCGATTATTCATTGGGAGTGTCAGCAGAAGCAGTAGTGAAACAGCCATGATGAAAATACCATGAGAGGGTGGTTAATACCCTTTCTCTTTGGGTCTAA
Organism: Phoenicopterus ruber ruber; assembly: GCA_009819775.1. Classification (NCBI taxonomy): domain Eukaryota; kingdom Metazoa; phylum Chordata; class Aves; order Phoenicopteriformes; family Phoenicopteridae; genus Phoenicopterus; species Phoenicopterus ruber. Next base: position 15,856,627 of record CM020226.1, read on the forward strand.
ATATGCAGAAGGATGAGTATTTAGAAAATGTCTGCCCGTGAAGCACTGCAGTATGGACAGTTTCCTTTGATGCTTTTACAGGCTCCTTGAGAGAACCTGCAAGTAACAATTTTACATTTTTGGAAACCGAGGGCTGTCTTTCTCACAAATGTGAACATAACAAGCTGGGGCACTGGGAGGGAGAGCCAAACATTTTGCATCAATGGAAAAAGAGTGCCACAATACCTTTTTTAATGGTGAATACTATTTTACGTTGTAGTGCCTTATGTTTGACTAGATTGTTTGCAGGGAAGGATACTGCTTTCCGTGAATGTAAAATCGTGAGTCTCTACTGCTTAAAACAAAGGAGTATATCTGTTAGTGCAGAGGCATTAGAAAGCTCAGAGAACGGTAGGAGTCAACAGGGAATGATGGTGGACTTGCTCTGGTGGAATTTAATGTGAGTGGTGATTTTTTTTTTTTTTCTTTTTTTACAAAAGAAGTGTAAGTTTTTACTTTGGGTTACATGGTACAAGCTGTCACTCACAACTAGACTGTTGTCACATGAACTGTTCTTGTAATGGGGCTCCAGCTGGACTACTAAAATTACCTGCTGACCATTCTCTCTCTCATGCTCTTTTTTTTACCTGTTCACTGAGCTTGAAAGTACATCAAGTCCCCTTATGTGGTACTGGGTATTAAAGATGTGTATTGGTATCCTGTTTGTCACAATTTGGTTGTTTTGTACATTAATTTGAAGTGGATAAAGACTTTGCAACACAGTTTTAAATTAACTGGTCTGTTTGTAGTTTTATCTGATCTCTTGAATTGTTGCAGCTTGTGGCCCTTTCCTAGTGGTTTTTAGTGCCACGTTCCCAATTATCGAGTGCTTTTAGCTCCCTCTGAGTTTAGAAGTAAAAAGAATTCTGCATTAAGTGGACTGTTCAGAGAGTAGTATCTGAAAATGAATAGGTTGGATTAAAACTGATTCATGAAAGGCTTTTTTCAATACTTTTGGATTTTATCTACAAATGTTTGGGATTTAATCTGTGGAAGACTTAGTAAACTGGGTTATTGTTTGTTTGCTTATTTACATAAATGATTATGTGCAGCCCAGGGCACAGTGGAAACAGTACATTTCAAGTGCCTGTGTTGCAATCTGCTGACAGTGTATGTCTCAAACTCTTGGTGATAGAGGCAGGTAAGATGTTGATGGTGATGTTCTCTTTGAAACTTGTGGCTGTGTTTACCAGCATGACTGTCTTCCTTTTAGAGAGTAGGAGTTCCTGCAGTGAGTTTGTGCTGTGGGGAGGCTCTCATTTTAAGTAGACAAATCTTTGCTGAAGCTCTGCTTAGATTTGAGAACTTCTTACTTGGATAGCAAAGATGAGGGAGGTGCTTTTGCATTTGACTTCTCAGACTGTAGCTATGCTGTGGATTAAGCATCATAGCTAGCTGAACATTATGAACGTCTGTGCCGTTTGAGAGCGGCTGTGCAGTCGAACTGCAGGGGTTACATACTGGTACCACCTTCACAGTGCAGGAAGTGAGGCAGTAATAAAGTGCTGATAAGGGGTTTAAGGTTCAAGCTGTACTCATGACCAACTTGTAGACTTTAAAATATCAGGACATACTATGATACCGAACACTTTACATTTTAAATTTTTTTTTTTCATTTTGAATTTTGGGAGAGAGGTATAGTTTAATTTCCATTTTGCTGCAAAAAGCTAATAGGCTTATAAGAATGGATGTTACTTTATATTTGCCATATGTCATGATATCATCACAGGTTCTTTTGGATAATAGTGCTAAGCATGTGGTATATTGAGATTTTAAATGGAGTTCTAACTTGTCCTGTCAAACTCCACCCCACTTCCTTCAGGCAAGGAAAGAGAACAATTAGCATCTGTAGTGTGGTTTTTATACATGTTACCGAATTCATTTAGATTGGAAAATACCTGTAATTAAGTGTGGTTTGACTGAGAATGGAAAATAATATCTTAACATCTGTTCGATTTGTGCAGAATACTATGCAAGTCAAATTTTCTTCTCCAAATATATCTTCCTGAAAGCTCAATCTGGAGAAAACAATTTCCTTGCTGCATCTGTCTTTCGCACACCCTCTTCTGTGCATCTCTGTCTCCTGCAGCTCTCCCCAGTTAATTTTCGGACATCCCTTTCTCCAGTCCTGCATATCCTTCTATTAGCCTCACTTTGCCAGCATGTTACAGCCCCACTAAGGAGAAACTCGATCTCAATTGATAATTCATAATTTCAAATGGCAAATTGCAGGATACTGTGTTCGGTTTTGATGTTTAGAGATCACTGTTGCAGTTTATAGCGTGCATGGCAAATAGGTACATGCTTCAACTCGGTGATTCCTAAATGGCAATATGCACACCTCTAGTGCAAGCAAGGCATTTCTAAAACAGTATCCAAAGGAAATAATCTGTCTGGTTGCCCCCCTCTTAAAGGGCAGCAGTTTTTGTAGCAAATAACTGTCTCTTGTCTCTGTCTGTGGGAGAGTTTGCTGCTGTAGCAGGAGGCAGGCAGTGTGGCTGGAGGTGCACCCCTTCTCTGCCAGGAGCAGCTGCTGCTGCTGTCAGCGGAGTCCAGCAAAGCTGACTAGAAGGATTCCCTGCTCTGATATTTTTTTTCTTTCCCTTTGATGCCCAAGAATGTTTTTACTGGAGACCAGAATTCTTCATAGAGGTTGAACAAAAGAAAGCTGGGCTGAAAACGGAAATGGAACCAAATGAATGTTGTTTGGTTTAATCGGATACAGGGAGTCCCTGATGATGCAAAAGAGAGGCAAGGGAGGTGAAACTCTTAACAGGTGGATCTGTTGCACCTTCCATGCTGCTAGTAGTTGTGTGCAGTATTGAAGTCTGGTGTACCTTGTAAGTTTGCCTATAATGAGGACTTGTTCTGGATTGTCTACTGCAGCTAGGACTGGGGATTCACAATCCTTCAAACCTAAGGTTAAGAACAGTTTTTGTGGGGAAGCCCCATTGGGAGATGGGTGGAGGGAGAAGAAGAGGGGGGGAAACTTGGCACGTTGAATTTTGGATAATGCTAATGGTCTGGGACTATATAAATGAAATCTTCTTTTGTTGTTTTCCTTGTTGCAGATGACTTGTTTAAGGTTCACAAACTTAAGCCAAATCTGAAGTGGCGACAGGCTTTTGACAACTACTTAAAAACAATGCCTCCTTACTACTTACTGGTATGTTCCTTTTCTCTTTTCATCCTCCTGGGTATAATGGCTGGTGTGACCAGAGTCCTGTGCATCATACCTCTTCCTAGTAAATTTTGTTTACATAATGATGATGACATTTTAGGTAGTAAACATTTTGCTTTGCAGAGGTATGTAGATTAGGTCAAACATTTTTAAGAAATAAATTTCTAGTAATATTGAGTAATAGTAACTATATTAAGATATTAAATGTGTTTTGTGTTCATTAAATAAGCTTTGATCAAAAGAACTTTAGATTGTTCAGAGACATCAAATTTGGCATTATTTTTGTAACTTGATAAGGAAAATTCAGATTTGTTTATTAATGTGGGTAAAGTGCTAGAACTTGGGAAGCTGATACTAAGAGAACTGGCTGGGCCAAAGAAAGGGTGGGGGAGGCACCATGTCACCTTTTACATGTAGCTTGGACAATGCACCTCAATATGGACTTGCATCATCCCGGCTATTCTGGTACTGAGCCTTTGAGTGGAAATTGCCAGCGGCACCACACTGTGTGGTGTCTTGGTAATGTGGCAAAATGTCCATTGTGAGCTAGTTAGACTACCAAACTTATGTCTTGTGTTATCTGAATAGACTTGAATTTTAGTGGCCAAAAGTGGAAAAGCTAGAGCACTAATCCATGTGCCTTAGCTTCCTATAATTGATCTTTTAAATTTTTTTTTAAAGACTTATTCTCTTACTATTGTGTATTTTGTTTTCCTTATAGCCATTAAAGAAAGCCCTAAGGATGATGGGAGCTCCAAATCTGATATCAGATAATTTAGATTGTGGACTTAGTTACAGTGTTATCTCTTACCTTAAAAAACTCAGCCAACAGGTAGTATTGATAAAACCTTTGCAATTAGAAGTGCGTTGATTATTTAGTTTGTGGTAATCTCATTATAAAGCAGTTAATCCCTGTGGGAGTTCATATGGGTGTACAGCATATATTATAATTGAAGATTGGTGATCATTTCCACTGCAAATATGGATGAATCCAGAGTGATTCTGTAGCCAGTGATTGTGCCTTCTGTAAGTGGTGGAGGGGAGTGCAAAGGAGACCTCTTCAGCTATATTTTAAGTATCTGCCAGACCTTTAAACTCCAAATATTATCACTAGTCGGATTTATGACTGCTCTTGCCATTGTACTTCACAGCTGAAGTCAGAGGCTTGCTCTCAGTCTCATGTTTATTTCCATGCGTGCCTTGGCAATGTGTATGTTCCAAAAAAAGTGTATGTTCTTGTCCATGGGGAATAAAATCACAGTTCAGGCTTTATAGCTGAGCTTCCTGTTTCCTTCAGGTCAAATCCATTCTACGTGTTAAGCGTGACCTGGTGGGAAATAGTCTTACATATCTTCTTCTCTGTGTCAAGAATGCCATTTCAGGTGTAACTGTCTGAAAGCCATGCCTCCTTAGCGCAAATGGGTCTTAGAACAGTAGCTTACTATCTAGAAGTCAGTGGGGAAGCAGTGCAGCCTTTAAAATTAAAACAAAAAATCCTCCTCCTTAAAGAATGCACAAAATACGTTCCAAAAGCCTCTGAATGACTGAACATCTATTAGACATATAACTTCCTGTGGTATTTTGGTAACTTAATGATATGCAAATTCATATTATTTATCTACAATATGGAGTTGGAATGGCTTGAGATGGCTACTGTGGTTTTCCCAGACATTCTCAGCACATGAAACAGTTTAAATGTGTTGGATGCATTATAAGCTCCTGCATAGGGACAAGCAATTCCAGAATTCTGCTGTGCTCCTGCTGTCCTTAAATCCAGAGTTGCCCACAGATAATGAAGCAAACCCTGCAGAGGATGAGATCTGGGGGAAGTGGGTTGCAATCACCGTGGGTTTTGGGGTTTTGGTTGGTTGGGGTTTTTTGGAGGTATTGCAAGTGGGTCTTATACTTTGAATACAGTTAAAGCTTAATACAGTAAAATTATCTGTAGCTGTAACAGGAAATCTGTGCTAATTGGAGAAGTAACATGTTTTTAGAAACTTACTGATGAAGCAAATTTCTTTTACAACTTTTCTCCCTTATCTTATTGCAAACATATAGTGCAAACCTTAGTTTGTAGGTTGTTTCAAAAATGAAATCTGGAATTATGTTACTGTATCTGAATAATACTGTTTTAGATGTGACTTTACAGTAACCTAAGGCATCCCACCTTCCATTATTTTTTTTTTTTCCTTTCCCTTTAAAGATGATTCTTCAGGGACACAAAGTCACAAGACTTGCAGCAAAATCAGGGCTATTCACAGACCTCCTACTGGCATATAAATTTAGATACACTGGCTAAATATTTTTTCCATATGCTAGCACATTAGGATTTCTTTCTACTTGAGATCTAATCTATGTAATCCAATATATCCCTGGGTAGGTAGTTCCCCTGTTTGTTGAGTAGTTGGGAACTAAATTTATAGTTTTATTCTGTTAATGTACTATGTGGTTTTTTTTACTGGAAATCTGCAATGCCTGCTGATTCTTTAACTCATGGTGTGATTCCATTTTAGACAAAAATAGAGTCGGAACGGATAATAGGTTCAGTGGGTAAGAAAGTTCCACAAGAAATTGGAATAAAAGTGAAAAATCACTCCAGTGGCCTCTCCTTGGTACACAGTAGGGATTTTAAGCAACTGCTGCAAGGGATCACTGGGGAATCTCCACTCAGACTGGCGGAAATGAATGTTAAAGAATTTGCTGGCTTCCACATAGGACTTTTAAACAAGGTAAACAGTGTAATGATCTTGCATGATTAAGCAGTTGATCTCATCTGTTTTAAATGGGTAACTTTTATGGACTTAGTGTAGAAGGAGGAAGTCAGTACTTCCACTTAATCGTGAAGAGTGCAGCATAGGCATAAATAGTGAGAAGAGTAAATGCAGTTTTTTGCACTTGGTTTTGGGACACTGTTTGAAAGTCCCATGGTAGTAAACAAAGATTACTGTGTTTTAAGTGACAATCTCTGCAAAAGACAGCTAGTGTTGTTCATCCAGGAATTAACATGCTTAGTCTTAATGGACCTGAAAGTGCTAATGCTGAATAAGGTCTTGTTGAAAAGAGAATCATTGAGTCTGCTGTATCCAGTTACTCTGAAGTTACCTCAGAAGAATTTTTTTAATAGTTAACATTATTATAGTTCATAGAGGAATTTCTCTGTGCATGAGAACTGATGGGTTAACTGAAAGTTACTTGTTTTGTTATAAAACTAGGATTTGAAGCCACAGGCATTTAGAAATGCATATGATATTCCTCGTCGCAGTCTTCTAGATCAGCTGACTAGAATGAGAACCAATCTTCTGAAAACACACAGGCTTATCTTGGGGCAGGATGAAGGTAAGTAGCTACTGTTCTTCATTAACAGTTTGGAGAGAGTACAGCTATTTTTTTTATTTGCTGAAGTAGTGTTTTCTGTCCTGGGTGTGGGAGCAGAAGTGGACATTGAATCATTTGTTGAGTCAATCAGTGTCCTTTTCTTGACTCTGAAGGGGAAAGAAGGAAATTCTTGCCTTCTGTCATGCAAGATGTCATGCTTGCTTTGAATTTAAAAAAAAAAGAGTTTCATGGGAGAGCTTTCCTGTACAATAAGGTTCAGTAGACCACGTTTTTTATAGTGTATGTGGCTTAAAGCAGAAAGGGGCTTACTTCCTTTTACCCTTGTTAGGTGCTGGTGGTCTAAAGATGCAGTTGTTAGCATAGAGATTAAACTTGCTTATTTTTCATTCTTGTTCTGCCAATTAAGCTCAACTCTTGCCAGCCTTATTTCCAAAATTGTAGTCTTAAGTTCTTCCTCCATAGTGGAAAAAAAAATAGTCATTTCTAGTTCTTAAATGCTAACGCTTGATATTGAAGTGTGTGAAGTTTTTATTGCCTTAGTTTTAAGGTAGACTAAATTAAGATCTCTTGTTCTGTTGCAGACTGCCTTCATAGTGTTCCTGTTGCTCAAATGGGAAATTACCAGGAATACCTGAAAATGATGCCTTCGCCCCTTCGGGAGATTGACCCAGATCAACCAAAAAGACTTCATACGTTTGGCAATCCATTTAAACAGGATAAGAAGGTAGAAGGAGCCACGCTATCTGCTGTATCTTTTTATGTAACATGACTTGAAATAATTTGTGAATTTCTCTCCAACAACTGCAGTATGTTGCTAACCTGTGTAGCTTTTCTGTCATGTGCGGAAAGGAGTGGTGTCTTTCACGTGGTCCAAGAGAAATGTGTAAAGAATCATGCTGATTTACCGAGTGGCACTGCTCTGTCTCTGGTGACGGTGTACATTAGGTATCTCTGTTCTGAGAGCTGTAAAGTGTTTTGAAAGCCACCTGAATTTTAACACAGAGGGACTTACTCTATCAATGAATTGATGATACAGTTTCTATTTTGTACTGTTTTTTTAAAAAAAAAAATTTTTTTTCTTTTCAGGGTATGATGATAGATGAAGCAGATGAGTTTGTCGCTGGGCCTCAGAATAAGATTAAGCGTCCTGGAGAGCCCAATACTCCAGCATCACTAAAGAGAAGGCGTAGCATGTCACCGCTGTTGAGGCGGCCACAGTCACCACCCGTCGTAACGAATCATGTTGGTGGGAAAGGGCCACCGTCTGCTTCTGGATCCCCATCGTATCTGAATCTCAAAGGTGTCCCAGCAAATAAAGGTATATTGAGTTGTAGTACAGCAGCCTGCATGGTCACAAGTGGGAATATCTGTGTAAAAAAAACCCCAAAAAACCCCAACAAAACAAACCCCCCCAAAAGCTCTGTGTGCTTTCTGACTTGATTCAAAAGAGTATGTCAGTATGTATGTATGCTTTAGTGTTAATTAGGACTGAGTTTCTTTTGTTGGCCTAGATAAACAGGCTGCTGCTATAGTTAATGAAGTCTGCAATAAAAAATAATTTTGATGAACTGTTTTAAAAAAAAAATACTGAAACCTTTTGCCAAGATGGTTTGGAGGTAGCGAGGATTTCAGATCAGCTTTTAGTTCTCATTTGTGTATTCTGTGGAGGGAAAGGAAAGTTAAAATATGGTTACGTCTTCATTTCCCACGAATGCTAATTTTCTTACCCACCTGTTGCAGTAATGGAGTCAGAAGAAAACTCTGTTAGGTGGAACTGGGGGAAGGAAGGAAAACATTAGTTTACTTAGAAGTCATAAAGTTGCAATAGAAATACAGAAAATGTTGACTTCATGATAGTGATGGAAGATGGTAACGGTCCAAAGGGAAGTATTCCCTTGGTCACATCAAAGGTTGAATAAAAGTATTGGAGAGTTGTTCAGCACTGTCAGATCACTACGCAGTACTTCAAACAAGAAAGGATACAGAACTACTTCCTTTTGGTTTTTTGATACTGCAGTTATGCACTAGTAAGATACATATTTTTAATTTGTAGATTCCAATAACAGTATCGTCCAAGACGGCAATGGAGAGAAGAAAGCAGAAAATTGTCAGTCACTGGAAAAGCAAATTGATGGCTTACCTGTGCAAATGGCTCCTTCGGTTCCAGCTGCTATGGGAGAGGATGAAATGTTACCCAATGACTTAGACTCTCTACCTGTTGAATTCAATTGTTTAAGTGAAGATGGGTTGGATCATAAACCCGGTACCAACGCAGTTGTTCGAGGGCCTCTAAATTACAGTGGGGCTGGAGATGACCAAAAACGGGTGATGGAGTCTACTTCCGAATCTGTGCCAAATTCATTTAAAATAACACCTATGATGTTGGAGGGAAACAATGCTGATATCAAAATTAAAGTGATGAAAGAGGTTCGCAAACCTGGAAGAAGTAAGTTTTGGGGTTTTTTTATTAGTGTGTTATACATGGTGCTAGAGAGAAGACTTTTTTCTTGTAATAAGGAGCTATTTTCAGTATACATACAACTTTAGATTTTGAATAGTTTCTGATTGCTTGCAAATGAGCAGTGGAGGGGTAAAAAAAAGGAAGAAAGTTGTTAGATGCTGGGCAGGTGAGTTGAAGTTTAGACAGCAGGGTTTGGGAAGTTGAGTGCCAAGTGACCTTGTTTGCCCTTGAAGATAGGTTCACTGCTATAAGAGGTACCCTGTGAAAGCACCCATCAGAGGTTTTGTTTTTGTATATCTACGAAGATGTTACCAATGATCTAATGACACGAGATAGACTTTGCCTTATGCTGCACTGCTCCTTGCATATGAATAGGGTACTTTGATGCTTTGTGTCCGTCAAAACTTCCTTTGGAGGGTAAAGGCATATGTAGCTACAAGGGTGCATCTTGGAGTAGGTTCGAAAGGGAATCTTAACAGTTAATAATAGCGAAGTGATTTTTTTTTTGTGAACTAGTGTAATTAGTGATGGAACACTGTTGTAAATAAACTTTTTAAGAACTGAAGACTAAAAATTACTTCCTTCTTTTTTCCTATAAGGTTTGATAACCCCCCAAAATCTAAAATGTTGTGAGGAAAAGTAACTTGCCTCCTCAGCTTTTGTGACATGTTTTGCCTGTACTTGTATACAGGATCAAAACCAAAACACTAACCTGAAACTCCAACTAATGTATATGCTGTAGGACTTGCCATAGGCGTAATCTTTCCGTTTTTTCTTAAATGGCAGATGTCCCTAATGTGGTCTGTGTCTGAGTGAATTATTTCTACAAATTAAACTACTGAATATTTTTCTAATACATTGTCAAGTGCCAGTAATTAGTATAATAGAGTATTCTTAACTCTTCTGTTTTTCTGATCTTGTGTTGCTTTCCCAAAACTTAGTATTTCATTGAGGCATATAATCATTGCGGCAGACTGAGGCTGTTGAGATGAAGCCATTTTTGTGCTGCATCTGTATTTTATTTTTAAGATGTTTTAAAACTTCCTACTTGGGTATGTGTCTGCTTCCCATTTTGCAAAGTGGGCTCATATACTCTTATACCAAATTCATGTCTAGTAAATGGTGATGTAGAGTAAAATAGTACTATGTTCACTATGAGTCACTTGTCTTGCTGCACAGTTCAGGCAGTCATCAAAGAAAGAGGCTAAATAGTAATGGGTTAAATATGTACATATATTCACAGTTCTGACCATATATCCTCTCTGTGCCTGCTGTGTCACTGAGCAGGCTCTTCGTCACAGCACCATAAGTATCTTCATAGTGGGTTCAACTACGGAAAATACTGAAACAATGCTAATTTTTGTTTCTAATTTAATGCGTCCAGTTCATTCTTCTGCAGTGGATATATTTACTTTGTACTAGTAAGGTAGTCATATTAATTGTGCTCACACTAAGCGTTGATAATGTGTTTTCCTCAGAGAACTAATCCTAACCTCTGCTTTCAGAAATGACAACTCTAGGTTAAAACAGGGCTTGGTGGCCCTACGTGCATATTAACTGCTAATGGTGACACTGTGTTCATGGAGATATGAGGCTTCTCTGCCTAGCCTGCATTTTCTGAGGACAGCTGTTTCTAGCTGCTGCTCTTAAAGAGAACCTGATTCTTTGGTGCCACATTTGAATACCAGATCATCAGTATCACTTCAAATTATTGGTATTGCCTGCTTTCTGTGCATAAAGCTAATGCGGGCTTTTTTCTTGCCTTACGTGTGTTACCATACACAGAAATGTGAAACTCTAGGCTTTGTTTTTTCTTTTGGCTGTTAAGCTTTATTGAAAATACATTTGCAAGATTTATTTTTAATACATGGTTGGATTTTTATCTTTTTTTAGATTATGAAAAAATTTTCTCTCTTCTTGAGGAGGTGCAAGGACCTATGGAAATTCAGAAGTATTTCATTGAATTTGCTATCAAGGAAGCAGCAAGGTTTGTATAGATATAAATGACTTGGAGTCATAAATTAAATGTTAATTTAGATCATGATAGTAAATCATAAACTTTTCCAGTACTATTATTTTCTGTTTTCATTTTTGACATATTTCAATTATTATAGTTGTTTTAGTGGTCAAACTACCATTATATTTTTATGGAGTAAGTGGTCTTTACTTAAAATTTAAATGTGAAATAGAGAGACGGGTCGTTATTGAAGACTGACCCAGAATTTGGGTGGGTTGGGGAAGGGCGGCTGTATTAAATTAAATTTTCTGGCCATTCTAATGCCAGAAATAAAGCAAGCTCTTCCATACTGGAACAGAGAGCCTCTGGTAATATGATTTATCTTGAGTTGTTCAACTGTATTTTTGGGAGAAAAAATTAAATTGCTCTCCTTCTCTTCCTTAGGTTTAAAAAACGTGTCTTAATACAACACTTAGAGAGAATACTAGAGGAACTAGAGTTCAACAGCCTACCCAACAGAGTTAATCATGTCAACAGTAGATAATAATGTACCGGCCAGACGAATACGGACCAGGAATGAGTTTGCTGTGCCGCAGAAGAGCGGAAGAGGATGTAGCTGCTGCCCTCACCATCTTGGCAGTCAAGTGATTTTACCGTCACAGTCTGAGAAGAAGCAGTGGAGCTTTAACTTTAAGAACCTCTATCGGCAGAAGCTGGGCTATAACCTTAAGGATTTGCTATGAAAGGTGTGGCTTTTTTCCTGTGGAGGGTGCTATTTGCTCAACAGGCTGAAGAAAATAACCGTTGCTGCCCCTCCTGCAGGTGATGAGAATTTACTCATTTGAACGCTGTCATTAGACATTTTACGTGCTATAGGCAGCAGGTTGCACTAAAATGGGGCACTGTCAAATGCACGCACTGTCTGCATCGTGGAGAGAGCCCGTGTGTTCCCAAAAAAACCCTCCCAGAAACACCTGCACTGGTAAAATTGCATGTTGCCACCACAGAGACAAGGGTCTTGTTCCCAAGAACTGCTAGCCATGCCTTTAAACTTGAGATTCAGTGTAGATTGAGAGTAAAGAAACTGCTATTGTGTTAATGAAAGCTAAAGACAGCCCTGTGACTGTTACCACACGATGGTCACTAAACAATCTACCTCAGACTCTCTTCTGTTTTGTCTGCAGACATTATGAAAGTGCACCTGAGGCTTCCCAGGTCCCCGACTTCAGTTCTCTTTCATCCTGTGAGGAGGACGGAGATTCTTCAGGTGGCCTTGGCACACGCTGTGCTTTGGAAGCACTAAAAGGAAACGCTTTTAAAAACGTGTATTTTAATGTTCATACAAAAGAGATTATTTTGAACAGTATTGTTACCAGATCACTAATTTGATATTTTAACTGTATAAATTTTTTGGAACATAATGTATATATAAAATAAACCATTTTATTAATTTTTAATAAGTGCTAATCTGAGGAGTCTGTAGCGGGCAGCACTGAGTTCCTCCAATTGTCTGTTACCAACAGACTGCTAATATTTTTGTAAAACCAGTGAGTAGTGTAGCTATACTGCAGCTGAACCTGATCTGCACACCCTCAAACACAGCTTGCAGGGATAGTTGCAGAATGCGTTGGTACCCTGGAGCACCTGCCCCATCACTCAGCTCAGCCTGCACGGGGTGCACGTTTTTACTCGGTATTAAAGGCGCTGAGTTCCAATTTACCAAACCCTTGGTTACCTGAGCTGGTATCCTCTCCTCCGTTCCTCTTACTCTTTCGTCCAAAGGTAATTTTATATATCACGAAACATACAAAGAAGACTGAAGCACCTGCGTGTAGTTATTTTTTTCCTTTGAAGCAGTACTGATAATGTGCCAGTAGTAAGTGGCTCTTCTGATAATTGTGTATTTCAGTTGTTCATACATAACATCCTCTGATCCTCTAACAGCTTTCTTTTAAAGACAGGTTGAAGTTGTGCTCGTGTTAACTAGCCCTTTTCCTCGTACTGCAAATATCCTAGGGATTCTGGTTGACTAGCCATTGTGTGAGAGGCAGGGAAACAGATTTTAGCTGGTGAGCCTGTACTTCTCTGTTCCTACTGGTATTTTTAGTACTAGCCAGTCTGTGAGACATCTTTTCCATCCGCTCTGAAGCAGTGGCCTTGTCTCTCTGGAAGATGCAGTTTGACCATTGGAATTACACCAGTGAAATTCAAGAAGGAAATAAAATCCAGCAACAGCAAATCTCTGTCACAGTGTTATGTGAATGAAGTGCACGGGGAAAGGCGTTACTATAAATGTGTCCTAATTCTTCTCGTAGAAGTAACTTCTGTTCATCTGTACAGTTGGATGTTTTTTAAAAAACACAGAAATACCTTGGGATGATACAAAGGGGGATTCACTCCTTCAAAATCGTTACGTGGAAGCTGTATGTCACCATGATAGACCTCCCATGCCTAATGTTGGACTCTTAAAAGGGAATTTATTTACAGAAGGTCAAATATACTGTGCATACCTTGTTTTAAAATGGCCTGGTTGCATGCATCAAGTTGCATGTAATATGCTATTTTTGAAGTAGTAGGTGGTAAGAAGAGACAGCTCTCTTCTCTGTAGTTAATGGTTATTTAAATTTCTTTCCTGGTTCCAGAGACACTCACTTGATCATAATGTGTCTGAGCAGGGGCTGAGTTTTTAACTAGTGACCTTGTTAGTATATAAGCCTGCTCTTTTGATGTGATGCAGTTGGCTGCCAAATTAGCTACAGGAAGCTGGTGACTTGTTTGGAATCTTATACCTCAGAAAATGCACAGAAATGACAAAATAGTCCATTCAAGTTGAAGCAGTGGGAATTTTCCCTTACCTCACTGTTATTTTATCTGAATAAATTGAATTTGGATCAGAATATTAGATGGGAAGAAACCTTAACGTGGACTGGATGTGAGTCTTCATAAGAAGGAAGGAAGATGTACTGTCCTCGCAGGTTGTGTTGGTGAAGAGATGAAGAAAAAGGAGCGACAGTAATCCATCTAAGAGTGCACACAGCCCTGCGTCCCAAATGGAGCACAAAATGAACATTGCTTGCTTAGGAAACAGTAAACGCTCCACGACCGTGTTGAAGGGAATCTTAACGGAGATAGTGTCGTAAGACAAACAGCTGTGCTGGATGCGCGTGGAACGTGCGTTGAACAAATACAGCCACGAGCTTTGAATGGCACGCTTCACTTCGGTGTGCAGCCGGGACAGCCAGGAGAGGTTACGCTGGAGCCAGGCCTTGCCTTTTCTGGGTGACCGTGACCCCAAAAGCAACAGCTGTGTTACTGAGAGCACGCATCGTCTGTGCGACAGATGAGCCTCTGCACAACAGGAGTGTTCCTCAACAAGGGCTCAGGAGACCGCACAGGTCCACACACGCATACGGATGTGTGGATGGAATCTGGAAGGCTGTATGCATGCACTTTGCTCAAACTTGCATTTTTGAGCCCTTATCTAAGGTTGAAATAATGCGGCACACAATCCGGAATGTTAGGAAGTCGGGAAAAATAATGTGTCTCGCTGTGTTTCCTGTAAGGAGTGTTGTTCAACAATCTGAATTAACAAATTAAGCATGTATCTTCCTGCCATGGGTAGAAGGGCTGTGTGGTACTTTGGAGTCCAGATACCTGTATGTATGCTGGTTCTTCGTTTCCAGACCCGCTCTTAACTAGGCATCCTCGTTGCTCAATATCTTTATTTTTTCCCTTGTAAACACCAAGGAGTTTTCCTCCTAAAACGAACCCACAGCTGTGCAGCTCCCAGTCCGGTTGCTGATGGCAGACGTCTGTTAGGTGCCGCTGTTCCCAATTTGTGTGCGCTCTGCATTTATGATGGGCAAGTGTATTCTTGCCCATGCTTAACCAGCATCAGAAAATGATTTTCCTCTTCCAAAATAAAAGCTGCAGAGGCTGTTACTGTGCTATGCTTGACTTCGCAGTGGTCAAGCAATTGTATAACTCCCTTTACAGGAAACGGTACCAAAAAAAAACCCCCAAATCCCTACTTTTTTTTCTGTTTTTCTTCTGGTAATTTTCTCCGGGTTCTGCCTCTAAACTGGCTGGCTGAAATGGCAGCAGTGTAGGGTATTGAGTTTGTTTCCTTTTGTTCTATTCTTTAATATCTGCTAAGAAACTTGTGATGGAAAAATACGAGTGGAAATGCATTGGCTAACAGAAACAAACTATTAAAAAAAACTATAAAGCTAAACCTATAGTGTTTCATACCAGCCACATGGCATGTCACACCTTTAGCAAATGGACTCTAGAGCGCTTGTCTTGAAGAATATACAACCTAGTTAAGCTGAAAGCAAGGCCAAAGACACTTCAAATCTGGCAGAAACGATGTTTGGCAGAGAGCTGAAGGAAGGATGTTAGTCACTGGATTTTAAAGGAGCTGCTTCTTTCAGGTCTGCAAAAACAAGCTGAAATCTGTCTTAAGTGGAAAAGGAAGAAACTGGAGAAGAATAATGCCTGGGGATTTAGCAAAAAATCTTGTGGCCTGCAGGAATTGTTAAGCTGTACTTCTAAATCTGAATCTTGTGATCAGTTTTTGACCGCCTTGTTTAGGCTGTCATTTGAGGGAGGGAAGACTAAACCAAAAAGGCTGGACCTGTCTGACTTTGTCCATTGCAGTTCAGCTGCAACCTGGCATGTTGTTTCATCCTTGAAAGGAGGCTGTTGGCTTGGCTTTAGCGTTGGTGGTTTTTTTCTCTCGTTCTGCCTTGACAGTGTTTGCGACTGTCTCTTGGTGGTGGCTAAAACAGCGTGACAGCTTTGTGGGAACCCTGTTGTTGTCCATCGAGCAGGGAGAGCGGGCAGGGGCTATGCGTAGAGCTGGTGGGAAAAGCAGCTGCCTCTTGCACACTGTGAAAGCTGGTTCAGCTTCATCTGTTCAACTTCAGAGCCTTCGTTTTAAAAGGATATGAGATGCTTCTCAGGGCTGGGAGTGCAAATCTGGTACTTCAGCAGCAGATTATTCAGAGTTCAGAAGAAGAATGCGCCAGGGAAGGAGTTAAACTGTTGGTACAGCTATGTGCTAAACTCACTGGAGGGTATTTTCCTACGCAGTGGAAGAACGTAGCTGCATATGGCATCCCCGAGTTGGCAGCCATGTGGGTTTGCCAGGAATGGTGACTGCTGATACCATGTAAAGAAAACAAAATCACCCTTTACCATGAGTTGGGAAGCTATCAAAGAAGCTGCATTTCTTAGGATTTTGAGCTTGGGCTGAAGTTCTTACACAATTTGTGGTGAAGTCCAAAAGAATAGTTTGGCCTGAGAAAGGCAGTGGAATGGAAACCCCTGATCAGATTTGTGCTGGAGATTTATTAGTTTTTTTGAGAGCTTGGGGAAGTTTCATCTTCACATCTGCAATGGGAATTTCACGGCTATTTTCTAGCCCTGGATCAGCTCCAACAGCAGTGGAAGTAGACGGATCCTTGGCATTTATATATGCTTGCTGTCAACTCAATCACTGTCACTCCTCTAGCTCACGCAGTCTTGCATAATGTCCCTTAAAATACTGGGCACCTCTGGCAATTTGCTGTATCCCAGTGCTCCACTCGCCACTGCTGAGCAGCTGGTGGGAGGGACAGAAAGCTATTTGCGAAGCATCCTCACGGTGTGTCCCTATTTGTAAAATACTTACAGCCTCGCAGGACAGTGAAACGGGAGGAGAGGTTTATAAGGCATTTTGGTGGTTAGAACAGCAAAGCGTTATTTGTGCGGTCAGCCTGTTTCTTGTCATTTTCTTCAAAGTATGTGTGTATTTTAATGATGCATTTTATTTGTAAATATTTAATATATAGAATATATCAGAGAGAGGTTCAGCCTTTTGTAAAGGATGGAGTTGGAAGACTTCTTGATTCATCCGCAGCTGTGACCCGTCTGCTGGTGCAGAGGTGGCCCTTGCAGAGAAGGGTGCTGGGCCGTGCTCAGGTTTTCCGCGGGGAGGGACTCTGCTCTGGAGCCGTCCCAAGTCTTGAATACGTGATGATAGGCAACTGCCTCCTCGCAACTGGAGCTGGATTTTTGCCGGATTTGTGGAAATGCACATACTGTTTCTTGAGGTGGTGGTAGTAGTGCGAGCAGTTACTGCCTGGGCGCAACTTTTAAAGCTTAGGAACCTGTCAGTATAATCGGGGTTTGGTCGTAGACAGTTGAAGGTGTTTTGGTCAGTGTACGCTGCTGTAGTAGCTGCCTGAGCTCCTGGTAGTGGGTGCCTTCAGGATTCAAGGGTGCTTTCCTGAGTAGGACAGGAATAAAATGAGCGCTCTTTCCCAAGACTAAAAAGTGATTTAAAAAAAAAAAAAGGCATTTTACTGATTGCAGATTATTATAATGTAGCTGCTCGACAGTGACATCCCAGCCATGGAAAAATAACATCGGTTCTTCGAGGTACTTTCCATGCAGTGTATTAAAATCCTTCATGCACAGCTGGCACATTTAACTTTGATTATGTTGTTGAATTGACTGATCTGAGAGCAGCCTGGATCCCAGTTGCTTGCAGAATTTGGAAATAAGGTTGTTCCAATTCATCTGCAGTTGGTTATTTTGGAAGAGAGACAAACTATCTTGAGTACTTTTAGGGCTGCTAATTAAAGTCTTGTGGCACTCCTCTGAGAGTCTTCAAAGATGGATGGAGGGACTTACACAAGGTCGTATAGTGTGTCACTAGCAAAGATGATTATAAAATCCATGCCCTAATTTGGTCTCGTACACTGAATTACTTCCCTGGTGTTGAAAATCCCACCACAAAACCACACGCTGGCTGCTGGGCTCTTGTGCATGTTGGTGGGCTCCTTCCTGCGCTCTCCGACCTGCCAGCCTGGGTCTGGCACGGGGGGAGCGCGGGGTGGGGACGGGACAGGCTCCCCACGGCCGGCTTCCATGCGGAGATGGCTGACGTGGGTGCCTTTTGCTGGAAGTGTGCTTCTGGGACTGGAAAAAAGCGGGAGCTCAGGAAGAGGGGGAGGTAGGAAGGCTGTAGAGAAGTTGCCCAAGCCTGTAGGTGCTCGTGGTGTTACTCCCTCTTCTTTAAAGTCGAGTTCTGGCTCCTGACCTGAGCTGCTCCGGTGCCTTTTCTTTCTCAGCCATGTAAAAGTGTATATTTAAATTCCTCTGGCATTCTTGGATTCGGGGCTCCTCCCTCTGCCAACAAGAAGCAGGCAGAGCATAGAAGCTGCTCTCCAAAATGATCGTTAGTAGAAAAGGAGACGGTGGGGGGACTGACGAGCTCTGGAAGAGGCTGTTTTAAGTGCATCACGTTCAGCAAATCTTCTTGCGGGAGTATTGTTAGAAAATAGGAATGTGAACACGTGGCACTTGCAGCGCTGCAGCGGCAGCGTTTGGCTTGCCAGGAGCCAGATGCAGGCAGGGCATGCCGGGGCTCGGCGTGCTGGCGAGAGATGCGGGGAAGGATGCTCGCCGAGCGGCTGCTGCGGCTTTCCCTGCGGCTGGCAGCAGGTGAAACGGGGCGAGACCGGCTTCTGGGAATGGGACGTGAATTCCCCTGAGGAAAGGCGGTTGCTGGTGAGTCACGGCCCGGACTTTGATGGGAAACTGTTGCTGGATAATAGGTTGAGCGACGGCTGGTTGAGCGATGGCTCTTGCCAGAAGTGCGCACAACAGGACCCGGACTCAGTGTGCCCGCTCTTGAGGCGAGAAGGGGCTGTGAAAGCGAGGAAATGAGAGGGACTCCCCTCGCCACAATAGGAAATCAGTAAGAGGTTGAACACGGCAATGAAAGCCTTGCCCCGTTCATCCCCGGGCACAGATGTGCAGATGGGCAGCTCCTCAGAAAGGTGGAAACCTGCACCAAGATGGTGTCTTTGGGGCGGCTGTCGCGTGTGCTTGGTATGCGGCCGGAGTCGGTGCCTTGCGAGCGGGGTGTTGTGGTGCCGTGCTGATGGACGGCTGCTCTGCTCGGCCTGGAACTGCATCCAACGTGACTCGCCTCTTTTTTCAGCCCTCCTGTCTTAACTTGCACATTAGCGGATCCCTGCTGAGTGTCCCAGTGCTCCGCTCCCCAGAACGTGGCGGGTAGAGCCTCATTTCTGGCCCTTTCAACCTCTGCAGTTCCCGCTTGAGCGTGAGAAGCCAGGGCAGAGAGGAGAGCGCCTTGCAGACCTCCCCGACCACTGTTCACATCGTGCCGGCTGGGGGGAGATCTCAGCCGGTCCCTTTCCGAGGCTGTCCTCTCCTGCCAGCCCTGGCCAACCCAAGGCAGCAGCGCGGCTGCTGGTTTATTAACCAGCCCTGTTGCGCCCCGTAGGATATGTGGGTCCCTCCCATGCGAGATGAACGTAGGTCTCGCTCTGCTGTGGCTTTTCCTTCGTGATCTGAGGCTGCTGTATTGAAACAGGTATTGAGGTAGCAGCCGGCTTCTGCTTCAAAGTGGTGGTAACTTTACGTATAAATGGCGCTGCTCTCACCAAGGTCCCTGGGCAGAGACCCGAGTGTGATGGTGGGCTGCGAACCAGGCGCAGCATGGTGGTCTTGGAGAAGGAGGGGGGATGAATTGGCCCCTTCTCTTCCCTCCGTGTGCTTTGTGTTGTGCTGGGGAGGTGATGCCTGGCTGGGGGGGCTGTGGGGGCTGAGCCCAGGCCTGCAGCGCCTTGCAGGCTCCGGTAATGTCCTGGGGAGCGACAGCTTCGTGTGGACATGGGGAAGCGAGCTGCTCTTTGGAGCGCCTGCCAAACTGGCTCTTCCAAAACTGCTTTTTGATGCAAGTGTCTTGTTTTGTGCACTTCTGCATCCGGGACGGGGGAGTAAATTGCTGCTTCGGCATTTGCTGTGCGCACTGGGCGCTTTTCCTGCATCCTGTGCTGCAGCAGAGACCTCCCGGGGACAGGGGATGCTGGAGCAGCCTGGGGCCCAGGGGATGTCAGTGCTGGCCTTGCGTGGCTGGCCCTGAACTGCTCTAGAACAGACAGCAGAAATACCTTGGGGGGAAGGGGGAATTTTTTCTTTCCTTTTTTTTTTTTTTTTTTTAAAGAAAATCCCAAGTGAAGTCGTCCTGCAGCCCGGCGTGCCTCTGGCTGATCCCCGGGAAACTGGTTCAGCCGGCACCAGTACGGGCAGGGAGGGCACTGCCGGCGCCGGGTGCGCTGCCTGGCAGCAGGGGTTACGCTGGGGATACGGACTGGCAGTAAATCGCTGGGGGTCTGTGGGTTCCCCGGGACCACTAGCATAGGATGAGCCATTGGTTTGATAATCCAAATGTCACCTTTTTATTTTTTTTTTTCCCTCTCCCTTCCTTTGAAACGGCCTGGTAAGTCGTGACACTGCACAGCCGGGGCCCCTGCCAAAGAGCCCTGGGGCTTGTGTTCCTGCTCGCGCTGCCAGGCTCCTGGCTGCCTCGCTGCTTCGTGAACTCCCATTTGCCTTTCTTGGCTGGAAAAAGGATTAAGTTAGCAGGACAGGAAAATTAATTAGGTGCCATTTTAAGGATGTAGCTTTTGTTGCAGTCTGAAGTGTTTTGAAATGACATTGTATCACTGAGACCAATGTGGGGCTGATTAAAAGGCTCTTACCTGCCGGAACACCAGATTTATTTCCGCCATGGTTCTCCCCCAGGTGATTACGGCTTCAAGGTGAACCTCAAGGCCAAATCAAAGGAGTGTTTTGCCTTTGCTGCTAGTGCCGGCTGTGGAAAGCTGGTACCAAAGTTTTTTTCTGCTTGTTTAACATTCAAAATAGCCTTTCTTCGCCCTTCCCCTCCGCGCAGGCAGCCTGCCAGCTCGGCGCCGGCACCGCTGGGACAGCAGGGAACTGCAAAGCGAGCTGCAGCTTCCCTGCCCCACCGAGGCCGGGGGGGAGGCCGGGGGGGCTTCCCACAGGGAGCCTGGGGGCAACGCCGCAGCCCCTGGGTGGTGCAGGGTGAGCTTCAGCCTCTCCAAATCATCTGGTGGAAAATTGCTGCCTTTCAGTGCAGGTGACCCCCAAAAAAGAGCGGAAAAGGTGCCACTTGGGCGGGGGGCTGTATCCAGCTGGAGGATATCCCCATAGCTGATGTCCTCGCTGAAGGTGTTGGAGATGGAGAAGGGCAGCTCTGCTGCAGCGCAGTGAAGGGTGAGGGAACCCGAAGCACGGGAAGCAAGCGATAAGGAGGCCAAAAATCATTTTAGAGTAGAAAGTAATTGCCTTTCCCTGCTTTCTCCAGGGAGAGGCTGCGTTGGTGCTCCAGAGCACCGGGAAGCAGCCGTTAGCCACCAGCTTTCCCGAGAAAGCTTTAAGCCAGCGCTTGGCAGCTGTGGGGAGAGGGCATGCCGGCCTCACCCCTCGCAAGCAGCGCTAATGGGTCTCACAGCTGCACTCTGCCTTCCTGCACCGCGACATCTCCAGCGCGTTCCGTCTCTGCCGACGCGCGGAGGGGAGGCACAAAGCTCCTCTGCAACTGTCAGGCATGTGTGATCAGGAGTTATTTTCCCAAGCGGTGCTGCAGTTCAGCCCTCGCTGAACTCTCTAGGAAAAGAGATTTCTGCCAGCTGCGCTTCCACCCCAGCCTCTGAGTCGGAAAGGGCAGCGACAGTGAATGATCTCTGCCACAAACCGTGGTCCCCCTCTCCTCACCTTGTGAAGGTCTAAACGGCTCCTGCCCTCCTTAGCTTTAAACAAATAAAAACGCCCCACTGAACCCTCGCTGGCTGGTGAGGAAGAGTGGAGAAAATAGCAAAATTAACGCAGATTAAACCTGCTACTCCAGCAACGAATGCAAATTATCAGCACATTTTTTCTTTAAGTATTATTTACTGTAGTAGAAACATCATGTCCTGTAGCCAAAGCAATTCAAGGCGTGATGGCAGTAAGCGCGCACTGGGCGAGGCTGGAAGCTCTTCCTCTTCGGTCTAATCCAAGAAGCTCTTGGCACAGCCTTTGTTTTGCTTTTGAAGAAGGGAAGCTCATCTGCGATGCCTGCGCATTGCAAGGTAAGCACAAGGCAGCTTTGGGAGCCGGTTAAGGTGCCCCTTCCCTGAAACACTGATTACTGGTTTTTTACACCCTCATGCGCAGTGCTGGATGCAGACAGCTGCGGCAGCGCCGTAAGCAGGCGAAGGGCGAGTCTGCTGCTCTCTCTGGTGCAATCATGATGGATGCCATAGCTGTTAAGCAAACTCCTCTAGTTCTTTGCTAACTTCTCAGCCTCCCCCAACGGAAAAGCAGAACAGGGAGTGAAAAGCCATCTTGCTCAAGTCCAAGGCTTTAACTATCTCCAGCCCCAGGAGTAGGCTGAGCGTTTCCCCCAGCAACTGTTGCAATGCCAGACCTTGCAGGAGCCTGTCCCGTGGGTTGGCGGGGGATTAGCACATGGTAGAAAAGCCTTTACTATAGTTGAGGATGTCCCTGCTCATTGCAGGGGGGGGGGACTAGATGACCTTTGAAGGTCCCTTCCAACTCAAACTATTCTATGGTTCTATGTCAGCTCTGCCAGGTATGTCGACTAGGAATCTCAAAGGCAGGCAGATCCCCAGGCTGGTAACATTTCCATCCTAAATGTTTTGTTGAGCTACTTGCAGCATGCTATTTTGATTCCCCCTACTGATCTTATCTCATAGTAATGAGCACCAGGCCAGGCACGCACTTTCACACAGAGCTGCCGTAATTAAGGCAAGATCGCTTCTTGTCAATACTAGGCAGTTGCTTCTTTTAAATATTCAGTCATCAGGGATTTACTGCAGCAGGCTCCAGGATGGTCAGAAACAAACAAATAACCCCCCAAACACTTTAAGGATATCAATTTTTATTGGACATTGTGAGATCAATAAGAAAAAATAATTTGTACAGCTTTGTGATATAACCATTGCTGCTGAAGAGTAAGGCTACTTGTCACAAGAAGAGACCTGGTGCAGCCAACGGGGCGTTCCTGGCACGACCCGCTCTGAGTGGCGGACGATGTTCTCCACTCGCCCTGTCCCACAGCTGCACCTTCCGCCTCGGGCAGGTCCATGTCGCCTTACGGTAGCACAAATGGGGCTTCTCAGACACTAAGGGTGAGCAGCCCTGCTCTAAGAGACCCTCTGCAGATGGCTCCCTGCCAGCCACAGCTGCAGGCAGCGCGGCACAGCGGTTACTGACCTGCCGCGCTTCTCCCTCTCTCCCTCCGCTAATTCTGTCTTTCCTCTGTGCCTCGCAAGGTCACCTGGCCAATGTTCAGCTGCTTCCTCCGTGCAGCGGCTGCCGCACAGCAGCCCTCTTCCCCAAGGAAAGAGCTCTGTCCGCAAGAGAGAGCTGACCCAATACTTGCTATTTTTGAGGCCTTTGGTGACAGCAGCTGGCATGAGCTGATTTGTGACACCAGCTAGGGGGGAGCCAGGACACTTTAGGAAGTAAATCCGGCAGCTCAGACGCTTTCAGCTGGCAGAGTAACCCTTTCTAACCAAACCCAGATGCTTAAGAGTGATTGTAGAGCAGCAGCTACGGATATTGCTCTAGCACTGGGGCACCCACTCCATAGGACGGGCAGAGCTAGAAAAAGAGGCTTCGGTTTACACAGTATTTTTGCTAAGCTTTTTGCCTTTGACAGTTCTTAACAGTTTAAAAAAAACAGATGCTAGGACAAAAGGCTGAGTTTCCACGGCGGCAGTGAGACATCCTCAGACTAGCAAAATTCTAGTTGGCCCCATCGAACGGCCATCCCTTTGCTATGTCAGGTAGGTGAAATGCCAGACCCAGAGAAATTTTAGCATTGATTCAGCCCCTAAGGGGAGATCAGAATTTAGACATCAGTAAGAGTTAAGGACTGTATCATCTGTGCTAATACATGAAGAAATCAAGACAGTAATCTCAAATCAACGAAGGGCTCAGCTGGAAAAGAGGAATCAAATTGAAAGGCTCTGTTGGCAGAAAAGGGGGTAGCTGTACTGTGACCGGTTGATTACCTGGACTGTACTAGTGCCAGCAAACAGACCGAGCTGCTGGACCCTACCCCGGACCGCTGACCAACGGGTATTTCTTATTGATACTTAAATACTTCTCACAGCAGGTGACTCGGGAACTAGTATCTGGTGCCACTGTGAGGTACCAACACAGCGTTCAGCCATCTGATGAACACTCCCGTACTCGCAACCAGAGAACATAAACACACAGTGGGTAAACAAGCTGAGCATGGTAGATTATCTACGTGATCTGACGTGAGCTGCCTCCCCCCCGCAGGCACCAATGTACAGCCGCATCCCAGGCAGCTTGGGGCAACACAGGACAGTTTACATTTGAACGAAGGAGGGCAACAAGGAAATAACGTGATACTGAAAAACTAGGGGGGAAAAAAACCAACAACCCTTCACACAACTATTTTTCAGCATTGTAAAAAAAATAAAAATGAAAGCAACCTTTGACTTCCCGTGCCTACACCATGCAGCTCTCCCAGGCATTCTAGGAACAGGAGACGCTGCCCCTTTTTCTGCTGTTAAGTGATGCAGTGCACACAGTATTTCTGAAGGAGTTCCATAAACTGTAGTGCAAGCAAACTGAGAAAATAAATAGCACTCAAACATTCCCTCTTGTCAAAAAACATTAATCGCAGTAAAAACTAGCTTGCTTTTTGTTTGAACTGAAGTTAAGTCAGCTGCAACTTGTTTTAATATATGAAAATTTGAAGATGTGTTTCACAGCATAACTGTAGAATAATTTACACTGCATTGCCAATTCACAATTCAGTCATTTTCATTAACAGTGTACAAAGAAGGTCCTTAGTTTATATATATATACTTTATAAAGTCTGGAAGATCAATATAAATACTGCTCCAGAAATTAAAAAAGTGTTTACATCCCCGACTTGAATATTACATCTCAGCGTCCTGGATTACTGTTATAATCTGTAAAAGTCTTAGCGGCGCAGAGGTTCAAGTTTTCGAAATTTCAGTGACGAGCTGGATGACAAAGCATCTTGGTTTGAAGAAGAATTCACTGTGTCTGGGGACTGGAACAATACTCTACCACGATGATTAAATACATAAAAAGATGGATGGTTCCTTAACGTGTCAAAAGTCCTTCAAAATAAATGTAAAAAGTCAACGTTAATACTGCTTTAGAAGAGGGGTTTTGGAAGAGTCAGTCTGGGGTATACCAGCTTTTACAGGCACAGAAATAACAAGTTTTGAATCCAAAACTCTTGCTCACTTTGTAAGTTTCCTAAACCAAAACACGGAGGAAATACAAAGCCAAGCGTGAACGACGCTGACTGCTCAATACGCAGAGGCTGTCCACGCCACAGACAAACTTCCCTTTCCTTCCCTGAGCCTAGGGGCCTGCCCGTGGATCACTGCATGCGCACGAAACAAGCGCGCCAGCCTTAGTTCAGCTGTCACTTGTGTTAATACCTTGATGCTGTTTACTGTCAGCTTCCCAGCCCTTTCTGTGCCTGAGGCTCAGCATCAGGTAAACGCTATGAAACACAACAATGTCAACTTGTTTACTTTCTATACTCCCCTGCGTTTTTGGAAAGGGCCAGAGAGGCCGCATCTGCCCATCCAATTTCATATTCTTTCCAAAATCTCTATTCAAAATCCCTTACTTTCTTAAAGTCTTTCAGATATTCTGCCTTGAATAGTTCAGTGTGAGATTCAAATAATTCAGGCTCTTGTAAAGAAGCAACGAGAAACAGAGGGTGGTGAGGCAAGCATACTGCCCTGTGGTCTGTGAGACCATGTCGCAACAGCAGTTTGACTGCTGAGCTCTTACTTCCCACATAGACATTTCATTCCTCTACCAACTCTGCACAGCAGGATTTTGGATGAGGAAAAGCAAGAAGTTTATTTAATTTGTTCCGGTTATCTAACTCTCTCTGAAACTCAAGACGTTGTTGGCTTTCCCAGGTGTGACTCTTCCTCTCAGTGTTACGGCTACAACGTGCGTTTAAGAACTGAGCTAAAGAGCGAGCTATTTCACGGATGTGTTCAGGCTGTATAAAGAGTAGCAGAAACATCTGTTTATGAAAAGAAGAAATAAAACATACTTATTTTTTAGTTCTGAAGTGGCATCCATGTCTTTAAATTCTCCTGCGATATGTACTATCCCATAGCAGGTAACTGCAAAGGCTAACAGAGTCTGAAGAACTATCTGTAACAGAGGGAAGCACAATGCAACGTACACGTTATTTAATATTCTTAATATTTACCAAAAAAATCTCACCTTTCAAACAGTGTCTCCTGCACTCTTCATCCAGTGGCAGTAAGTGCTTTACAGATGCGGGCTATTAACAGTAGGGAAGCCGAGGCACGGGAAGATTAAATACCCCGCCTGTTTAGCATGGCAAACGGTGGCAGAGCTGAGAAGAGCTTCAGCTGCCTGACACGGGTCTGTGCTGCACGAATTGAATTGATTCGCACGGCTCCTCAGCAAGATCCTTAGATCAAAACACCGTGTTCTTGTGCACTTAAGGATCTAATACTCTCTCCGAGAAATGAGTTGGCTGCCAACACACGCTGTGCAGCGGTGGCAGCTGCTGCTCGGTCCAAATGCTGTGCCTGGTCGCGGTGGGTATTTGATCTCCTTACCTTTCTGGTTAAGCAAAAATGGAACAGATAATAATTGAAGTGGAATTTAAAAAACCAAGCAAATAAAACAGATAAAAAAGACCCCCTTCCTGCAGCACGTTGTGCTGGGATCAAACGGGCACGCAGCCACGCTGGATAAACAGATGTCAGCCAACAAAAGCCAGAGGGAGGAGGATGTTTATGCTGCAAAGAAGGAGATGAATGTAAAAGCTCTCTGAGCTACGTTCAGGGAATTCCTGGACAAGATGCTTCAGGGTAGTTCTAAAGAAGGAGAGGGAGGTCTGGACCTGGGGTTTGTTCTCTCTGACAGATGTACCACACCGCAGGAAGTTGGGATAGAAAGTACGGTTCTTTTTGACAGAGGGAGCTCAAACCAAAGTGCAATTTAAAAACTACTTTACCCTTTATTTTTGCCTATCACATTATAAAAAAAAGCAATTGAGAGAAACTAAGCTATCCACATAGCATTATACCTTCCAAACATTGTAAAAACTTTAACTTACATCTATGGGCAACGTTTCATCTTCCTTTTCTGTTAATCTCATATAAGAACGATCTACAAAACAGAAACGCACACACGCATCAAACACTCTGCATAACCAAATAAATGGAAGAGCAACACAAAAACCCCACAAGAACTTGCTGTAGGTCTCAGACATGTGTTAGTCCCGATCGCCCCCGGGCAGCTGGGCTGCTCCGGGTCTCGCTTGGAGGCTCCGCTCCCCCGGAGCGCGGCTGATCCCGGAGCCCGAGCAGCCCCCGCCGCCGCCTCGCCCCTCGCTGCCAGGAGGGAGGGATGGCTGCGGGGAAGGCAGCGGGGACGGCAAAGGCAAGGAATGAAGCCGCGATCCGGCGGCCGGCAGCCCTCCAGCCCTCCCCCCCTCCCTCCTTCGCTCCCTGCCCCGGCTGCTGCGGCGCCGGCACGGGGCGAGCCCCGCGCTCCTCCCGGTAAGTTCCCGGCGAGCGGCAGCTCCGCTCTCCCCGCAGGCCGGCCCGCAAGGGCAGGGCCACCCCAGCCGGCGGGCTTGGCGGCGCCGCGGGGCTCCCCGCGGGGACGACGATGATGATGATGCCGCCGCGGCCCGGCCTGGCCCCCGCCCCGGAGCCCGGCGGGCCTCCCCGCGCGGCAGCCCCCCTCAGGCGGCGCCGCCGCCCGCTCACTCACGCTGCGCCGCCGAGAAGGCCGCGTGGGCCAGGGCGAACAGGCCGAGCCCCACCAGCCCCTTCCACACCGAGGCGGCCGCCATCGTCGCCGCCGCTCGCCCCGCCGCCGCCGCCAGGGGCACCCGCCGCCCCCGGCGCCCGCTGATGGCGTCACAGGGGGGCGGTGCTAGGCCGCGCCCGAGGAGGGGCGTGGCTTGCGCGGGGAGGGGGCGTGGCCTTTCGCGACAGGGGGCGTGGCCGCGCCACCGGTTTCCCACGCGGGACCGGGGCCATTGAGAAAACCCAAGGGGTCGGGGCGGACCCCGGGAGCCGGGTTTGTCCCCGGGGGGACAGCTGAGGGAGAAGCGAACCATGGGCTCCCGGGCCAGGCCCGTCCCCTCCGCGGGGCCGGGCCGGTTCACCCGCGGCTGAAGGCAGAGCGCGGGGCCATCGGGGCCTGGGGTAATTCCCGCTTTCCACGTGTTTAACCTCAAAGCTTGAGGAACCCGTGCAAGAAAAAATGGTGTCAAGGGATGCACAGCGTGTGCAGGAACACACGCCCCGACCCCGGGCCGAGCAAGGAAACCCGACTGTCCCCCGCGGCCAAGCGTCCTGGGTCTTCCATGCCCCCAAGGCACAAAGACAAGGGGCACGGAAGCAATTCTTTGAGGGTGTTTTCTACAAATCACCTTTAGGCTGATCACTGGGGCATTTACTGCAGCCCTTGCCCCACCAGCTGCACGAATACCCCGTTTCTTGGTAAACAGGGTGGGAAGTTTACCCTGATCCCACCTCAGGGCTCACTGAGGCTTCCTGGCACCATCCGCACGCCTCGGCACGCTGTGAATGCACCACCGCCCTCCAGGACCCCCCCAGCCCCGGCTCTGGGGAGCAGCGTGGGCTGCTGCTGTCCCCACACGCAGAGCCCTGTCCCCCCGGGGGCCTGGGACAGGGGCGGCCTGCAGCACACCCCTCCAGAGCACCCCACGCACAACACCCTCATCGGCCCCAACCGCTCCTGTGCGTGGCTGTGCAAAGCCGAGGCCTGCGCAAAACTTCTTCCTTGTTTTGGGAATTTTTTTTCCTCTTGCAAACCTTGCGCTCTGGCCACCTTCCCCCTTGCAAACCCCTTTTTGCACCCCTGCAACCTGCCTTTTCCCTTGCAACCCCTTTCCCAGCACTCCTGAAGCCTTCCCTTGCAGCCCTCTGTCCCTTGCACCCCCGCGGCCTGATTCCCGCCCCCCTTTGCAAGCTTGCAGCCTCCTTCACAACCAGACAACCTTTCCTCTTGCAAACCTCTCTCCGCTCGCTTGCAACCCGCTTTCCCCCTTACGAGCTTCCAGGCGCCGCCTTCGCCCCCCTCCCCCCCACCCGCTCTTCTCCTTTGCTGGCTTAAAAAAAACCCTTTTCTCCGTCTAAACCGCTCCCCCAGCCCGGCGGCCCCGCTCTCCCGCCCCAGCCCCGTCCCTATCCGGGCTCCCGGCAGCGCTGTCCCCGCCCCGCAGCGCCTGCGCCCAGCGCCGCTTCCTGGTGGCGGCGCGGCCGGGCCGGTACCGGGGCGATGGCGGGGCCGGGGCCGGTGCTGGCGGCGGCGGCGGGGCTGTGGGCGCGGGGGGCGGCGGGCGGGGAGGTGGTGGCGGCGCGTCCCGGGGCGCTGGAGGAGGAGATCGTGTCGGAGAAGGCGGCGGAGGAGAGCCACCGGCAGGACAGCGCCAACCTGCTCATCTTCATCCTGCTGCTCACCCTCACCATCCTCACCATTTGGCTCTTCAAGCACCGCCGCGCCCGCTTCCTCCACGAGACCGGCCTCGCCATGATCTACGGTGAGGGGCGCCGGCACCCCCACGACCCCCCCCCCCCCCCCCCCGTACCCACGCCCCCCCCTCCGTGGGAAACCCGTGCGGCGAGGGAAGAGCGGGAGTGGGAGCAGCAGCGAGTGCCGCCCGCCCTGCCCTGAGCACTGGGATCCCCATCCAAACCAGTTCCAGCTCTGTGCTGGGCCAACTGGAACGCCGGGGTTGGCGCCCGGCTCCCACTGTCATGGCACCACCAGCCGGGACCAGCAGCCCACCGTTCCCTTCTTCCGTGCCTGGTGCCCCTTGCCGAGGGGCTACGACAGGGCTCGTTTCGTGGACGTCCGCGTGGGCGAAGGGGTGCGGGGATCCAGGGGGACACGCCGTGTCCCCTCCCAGCTGCAGCTGGACGCTCCCGTCTCGCTGGGATGGCCGGGCTGTGCGTCCCGTCCCGGCTCGCCCCGTGCCGAGCGTTAGCTGGGTGTTGCTGGAGGGAGGGTTGGTTGTTTTCCAAGCCCTGGATATCGAGGGCTCTCGAGGGCAGGGTTACTCCGAAGTCTCTGGCGGTGAGGAACTGGTTGGGTTTTCCCAGGCGGCCTCGCAGGGCAGCTGCAGCACAGGTGAAGCTGGCGGGGTTGGGGGCTACCACATGCCAGGTGGCTTCAAAACCACATCACTGAGCACTGGCAAGTCCCGCTTATCTGCTCCAGGGCTGAGAGTGGGGACTTGGGGCAGCATAGACGAGCCTTTGGACTGGTCAGGGGCCTTGCATCCCGCAGGCTCGGCCAGAGGTTGTGTTTCCACCCTATGTTTAGAGCGCCTGAATTTCCAGAAGCTGTCCAAGAAGAGTGGAGAGGCCATCTGGGGAGATGCTCCCACCCTTTGCCATGCTCAGGGACCCGCAGGGCCAGCAGCCTTATGTCCTGCTGCTCAGGGACCTGTGCGCACAAGCTCCTACTTTTGGGGTTCCTGTGACAGGACCTCTTGGTGAGATGCCCCACATGTGTTCCCACAAGAAGTGGAGTGAGGCCGTGGGTCGGGGGAGCAGGTCCATAGCTGGCTGAATTTTAATGGTGGCCTGTGATTTACTGAGGTGATGTGGCCTCACAAAGCGGCCTGAACCATTGTATGGAGATGCCATACGTGGCGCTGCCCGGGTTATCGAGCATGACTTGGAGTTCAACCAAAGTAGGACTGAGAGTTGTGCTGGGGGAGTGATTAATGCGGCCACGGATCCCTATCTAGGCAAGGTTTGTTGAGTTTAGGATTGAAAAGGTGTCTTCTGCCGAGTGCTGTGGTTAGTGTCTCTTCTCTGTGCTGTCCTTGCCCGTGCTGGTTGTGGGTGATGTGTGACCAAGCTTGGTCAGAGCAGCAGCGTGGCCGAGTCCCCCGCCCAGCAGAAAGCTTTGCTCTGAAGGCTGTGACTTGACCCGTCTGGGCCGTTGGCTTTTGTGGTCCTAAGTTTCAGTTAATTGGAAGTGTCCTTCCAAAGGAAGGGGTGGAGACACTTGCATCAGCCCAGAGGCACAGAATACTGGTCTGCCTTTTCACATTCCTGCAAGCCACTGCTGAGGCGGGTGCAGGCATTGCTGGCCTCCTGCCCGGGGCAGGGGTGGTCACCTCCCCGGGATGGAGCTGTGCTGAGGGAGCACGTGCTTCCAGCATGGAAGGTCTTCCTTCTCATGCTGCCCTGGAGCTCGCCAGCACACGGACTTGCTATTCCTTTCAAACTTGCCCTTAACCTTGTTCTTCTTCTCCTGGAGTTTTCTTTCTCTTGGTCCTCCATTCTCCCTGACCCACCTGAGTGCTCCCCTTGTTCTCAGAGGACGACCCAGGTCATTATTGTCTCCTGCCGATCCGTAAAACGCATCTTTTCTGTCTGCTGTTTTGCAGACTGTGCTTAGAGAATTGCTGGCGAAATTGGTAAGGTCACCCGTCTGGTCACGCAGAAAATCCCGAGTTTTTCCCCCCTATCAAGGCTTTGGGCATTTGCTTCTCAGGTTGTGACAGCTGCCGTAGGAAAAGGGATGTGTAATTTCCCAAGGAGTGGTGAGATGCTGTTGTTTTACAGCGGCAACTTAAAAGCTGCAGGGAGCACATCAGGTACCGCTTCTGCTTCGCTGTGCCCGGCCCCCTGCGATGCTTTCAGCCCCTGCCACGCTTTCAGCCCCGGGGAAGTCCGCTGAAAATGTGGAAGTGCTGCAGCAGGCAGGCTGCAAAACAGAGCCTCAAATCTGGGAAAGAGAAGCAATTTGTAAAAGCTTGGTTTTTTTTCTAATTAAGAAAACCCCCAACAACTAAGTCAAATAAAACTTTTGCGTACATCTGTTCCTGCCGAAATACATCAGAGTTTCCTCGGTGTCTGTGTTTTTACTGCAAGTTATAAGCTCTTGCTCTGGGTGGATTTGTATCTTACAAATCACACTGTTGGCTCAGAGCTGATGTTCAGGAGCTGGGCACAGGCTGGAGTCGGTTCACGGTGATGGACAGTAGGTGTTTAGTAGCCCCTAAGCTTCATTTCAGTGTTTAAAATGAGGTTCCCGCATCGAGGTACTCAACACTTAGGACGGTTAAATGAATAATCTTGTTTCAGTTCTTGGCGGGGTCTGATGGTGGATGTGGCAGGAGCTTCTGTAGAAGTTTAGTTTCCTTGTACTTGTTCCCGCTTGGCCCCTGGATTGCGTACGTCTAAATTGCTTATTGTCAGGATGTCTTCAGTTGCTCGCTACATTTTTCTTTCCTTTTGGTGTCCAGATTAATGCTCGCCTGGGGATCCTGTGTGCTTCCATTGTTGTTAAGTGCCTGAACGGTAATATATTAGTCTGCATTTAAAACCTTACCTCGGAAATGTTCAACAGCACCTAAAAAAAAAAAAGCCCATGGGCTTTTGTTCTTTTTAATGAAGTTGGGAGAAATGCAATGAAAATAATCTCTTCCACTTTGCATAAAAGAGCTCAATTAGTTTACCAGCTTTGCCTTTAGCTTCTCTACTCCTTGCAGCTTTTGGCTGGCAGCTTCCTCGGTGTCAGGTTCCCGCCGCTCTGCTCCCTCCCAGGGCTCAGTTTTGTAAAACTTTTGGCTGCGAAAGCATGTCGATACTGGCGGAGCGGCTCACGGGTTGCTGCTAGGATGGCTCTTCGAGCGCCAAGAGTGTTTGAACCATTTCCTAAGAGACCGTCAGAACCAGGAGGACCTATGCAGTCCCCTGGGCTTGGCCCAGGTATCCTGAGCCCAGGATTTGGGTTTGGTGTCTGAAAACCCATGGCATCCGAGTTGGGTTTGTCTCAAGTGCCTCCGGCGAGCATCGTTAGGTGGGGAGGGTTGATCAGAGATCCACCGTTGGGCAGGAGGGGCCGGTGGTGCGGTCATCTTCGTGTTGGCAGAGTAATTGGCTTTAAGCAGAGCAGCAGCATGCTTTCCCCGTAAGTAACTCTGATAGTATCTCTGCGTCGGGAGCCGCTGGCGGGTGCTGGCTGGTTCGCACTCGTGCCCAAGAGCTCTTTGTGTGGATGTGTATTTGCACGGGGGCGTCATTTCCCACCTCGGTCTGGAGAGCTCTAGGAGCTGTTACAGGGCAAAATAAAATGCCTGATTTGGGACCCCCAAGCCCAGCGCTCTTGGCAGATATTGTAGGTTTATCTGTCCCTTTTCCCTTATCCCATTCCTGGCCAGAGGGGGAATTCGGCCGCAGCCGGAGCACGGCCAGCATGCAGGGCCGGGAACAGCTGCCCGGGTAAGCGAGACGGCAAGGACAAGCAGGGGTGCTATCAGATGTAGCGCTGCTTTGGGACGGGGATCAAGAGTGGAGAGGCGGGTGAGTCAGGATCCCTTCTGAATTCCCAGCAGCGATGTCTGTCCATCCGTCCCTCCTCTTGCAGGGCCTCTCATCTCAAAGTGCTGAGCCCAGGCATTTAAAGGGGTCACTGGATGGGTTTCCAGCTGAGAAAAGACGGGCAGCTGCTGCTGCTGGAGGTTTCTGACTCCCACGTGAATCTCTAAAAGCAACTTTTTTTTTTTTTAAAAAAAGGCTTTTTAAAAGCCACCCCGGGTAGCTGTGGAGGGCTGCAGAGCGCGGTGTACCTGGTGCTGCCTGCTCCAGAGGAGTGGAGGAGCAGTTGCAAGGGGGGGTGAAAAATGAGCTCGCCGGTCCAGCTTTCCATCCTTTCACTTGGATTCTCACTGAAACTGTTTAAAGCTGCTTAATAGTTGTAAGCAGATGTAAATAACCCTCTGAAGCTCACTTTATCCCAGTGAAGAGTTTTGATTGTCTCCCGTGGTACCTTGGGGGTCATCATCTTGTGGATGAAAGGGAACCTGGGTGGTTTGTCCCAATGCTGTGGTGCCATGCACCCCCCTGCCACGTGCTCATGTAAATACGTGCTGTGGCATCTCAGTGCTTGACATCCTTGCCTTCATTTCCATCCTTGTATTTCCAGACCACTGGAAGATCACAGGAACAAAGAGGCTAGCAGAAAAGTAAGCAAAAGGATTCCTCTTTGGTGTCCCCTCTTAGTGATGCTGGTGTGAAAGCAGCTCTCAGATGCTCTGCACGGTATGACGTTGCCTGAAGCAGCTCTCCTTGCTGGAGCTGACCGTGCCTGGTTGTGCACCGAGAGGGACCTTTTCTGCTACTGTCGGGGCGATTCTGTGCCAACGGTGCAGTGCAGGATAAAGCCCAAAGCATGTGGTGAGCACATGGTCGACTGTACATGGCTTAAAAGCGTCGGTAGCTTTGAGAGAGCAGCTCAGCTGTGCTGCAGAAGTGCCGTATTTGACCAGGGACTGGGTTTTGGGTGCAGCTCCCGGGTGTGTCAGCCTGGTCCCTGATGTGAGCCTTCTGTGTCACCGGTGTGATGGGTTAGCAGCGCTGAGTCTGTTTGCAGCCGATTCTTCTGCCTCTGCTCATGGCCTGGATGCGTTCTTGGGTGGCTCTGCTGTGCGTGGCATCCCCTGGGACAGGAGGTGGAGGCTTTTCTTCTGGCCATCGGCAAAATGAGCAAATCTCGTCCTGGAAAACTGCTATCAAGGGAAGAGAAGGGAAAAACCCGGTGGCAGATCGGGAACTGGCTGCAGGAGATGCTGAATGTGCCAGGGCCCCGTGGTCTCCGGCCCGGCCACAGCAGAGCTCCTGCCCAGGCCCTGCTCCTGTGAGATGGTGCGGAGGAAGAGTTTGGTGTTCCCTTCGGTCGGGGTTGTGCCCTGCCTGTAGGACAGCACAGAGCAAGATCTTAATTAAGGCAACAGTAAAGAAGCGGGAGCGTCCCGGGAGGCAAATGGAGAAGCCTTCTGAGTGTTGCGGTCTCCGTTTAGTTCCCACGTGTCTGAAAGCTTTTCATAAATGTGTGGTTCAGAGATGGGGTTAAGATCCAGGATTTCTGTGGCGGCTCAGTGCTGCCTTAATCAAGGAGTTTCCAAACCCTTCTGTGCTGAAGGCTACGTGGAAAGGTGTCTTGTGGGGCATCCCTCCTCCCCAGCCTGCAGATGTCAAAAAGCTCTGCCAGGAGAGCACTCAGCACACCGTGCGGGTGAGAAGGAGCCGGAGGAGCCTGCACCGTGTGAATGCTGTTAATCTGGGTGCGAGACCTCAGAGCGCAGCTCATCAGCTGTGCTGCAAATGAAAAGTGCCGTATATAAATTGCTGACTTGCAAATTAACCCCACGATACTCCTGCGCAGCAGCTGAGCGGGAGGCAGAGTTGGCTCACAGGGCTGCCCTGGGGCTGCTGCTCGTGGTGCAGAGCTGAAGCTTGCAGGCGGCGAGGAGCAGACCTGGGTGGTCGGCCTGGGCTGGGAAACTTTCATGGTTTTTATAAAACGGGGATCGCCGCCGTGCGGCCTGAAAGCTCCCTGGTGTGGGAGGAGGCTGTATGGTGCTGCAGCATCTTACGAAGGATGCTCGCCATCCTCAAAGCGTTCATGGTTGCAGGGTATCGTTTTCAATCCCCTGCCAAAATGAAGAGTTTCATGTATTTCTGTAGTGGCAAAATGTGATGCCGTCAGGTTTCCAGGTGCAACGTGCGTAGTTTGGGCACATGTGAGCAGCGCCTTGCCCAGGTCCCCAGCTGTGTGCCAGCAATGCCACAGTGCTCGCCCTAAGAAAACCAGCGTGCCCTCGATGTTGGCCATTCACCGCACTAGGGCGAGGGTCTGACTGATTGCTGGGTAACTAAAAACCTTCAGGACCAGTCCATGTCTGGTGTTAGAGAGTCAGCACGAGCTCGGAGCATTTGCATGGCTCATGGGAGGATGTGGATGGTTTAATATGGGCAATTGTTTGGATGGTGGTTGTGCTCAGCAGCTGAGCGGAGGGTCAGGATCCTGGCGTGCCTGACGCTGCATCCGTGCTCAAAGAGATCGTCCCGGGAGTTTGTTGTGGCTCATCTCACCGACATGTGTCCCTCCCCAGGGGTCCTGGTCGGCGTGGTCCTGCGCTACGGCATCCACGTCCCCAGCGACGTCAACAACGTGACGCTGAGCTGCCAGGTGCAGACCAGTCCCGCCACGCTGCTGGTGAACGTCAGCGGGAAGTACTACGAGTACACCCTGAAGGGGGAAATCAGCGCCCAGGAGCTCAATAACGTCCAGGATAACGAGATGCTGAGAAAGGTAAGGGAGTCGGCGATTGGAGAGGTGAGCGATGCTCCCCACTCCCTCCATGGGGATGGATCCTGTATCTGCTGGATTAAGTGATTTTTTTAAATTTTTTTTTTTAACTTCAGTCAGATTGTGATCAGCTATAAAATGTAAGTTGAACACAACGTAGTGAAGCTCTACTTTCAGCTGATATTAATAATTTAAGCTGTTTGGACTCTGGGCTCTGTCTCCAAAAGATTCCAGACACATCCTCAGCGTTCACCCGACAGCATTTCATCTGGCGGGAGTACAGAGTTTCCTCCATATATTTTATATGACATTCCTATTTGTGTTTTGTCTTGCAAAGTCTTAACAAACCATTTAACTGTTGTGTTTTTTTTTTTTTTCTTAACAGGTGACTTTTGATCCCGAAGTATTTTTCAACATTTTGCTTCCTCCAATTATATTTTATGCAGGCTACAGCTTGAAAAGGGTACGTGCCTTTACAGCGCCTACATTCTTAGTTCCTCTGCCTCCAGAGCATTTTTAATACTTGAGGGTGCTTTAATACTTGCTCAGCAGGCCAGGGCTGTGGAGCTGGGTACGGTTTTCCCCAGTACATGCAGGATTGTAGGAAGCAGGGCTGAGAATGCCCCGGTCGGTCTCGTCCGTCCCTCTGCCCCGGGAAGGGTCAGCGACTTCAGCCATTTCCAGCACGGGTTTGCGCAGGGGTTTCTGAGGTCAGCCGGGCCATTTCAGCCATCCTTACTTTCAAAACACGTAGGAGGGTGGGAAGGTTTTAGAAAGCAGCAGCTCCCTGAAATGCTGATTTGGAAGAGAGGAAAATGATCCTGTTTAGCTTGGGGGAGAAGGAAGGAGGAATGCTGCTGGGTTAGGAAATCAGTTCTCAGGACTCGGAACAGCACCTTATTAAATACGCGGGTACAAGAAAATTATATGTTCATGTTTATTAATGCTGCATTAACATCTGCTGGTCTGGCAGCGAACACCGTTGTGCTGGGCACCGTTAAGCCGTGCTTGTCCAGCTCGTGGCGTTTGAGCTAGGTGCAAGCTGCTACGGACGTGGTGTGGGTGCCTGTGCAGGCTTGAAATCAATTGTTAGCAAAATATAATTCTTTTTTTTTTTTTTTTCCCCTCCTCCTTCTAGAGGCACTTCTTCAGAAACTTGGGGTCCATCCTAGCATACGCTTTTCTTGGCACTGCAATTTCCTGCCTGGTGATCGGGTGAGTAGCTGGAGCTGGTCTGGTTCTTCTGCGGGGGTTTGAGCTGTGCTCGGAGGCAGTGCTCTTGAGCCTGGATCTGCGGCCGCTAATCCCAGCCCTGAAAGATCACACAGGCTCTCCGCTACTGCCGCTCAGCAGCGGCAAATAATGCTATTTACTGTTCAAACTTTCGCTGTGTGGACAGAGTGATTGCTGGCTAATTGCATAGTGCTTTCGCAGCATCCCATACAGAATAGTTATATATGTGGCAAGGAAAGTTTCACACTTCTCTGAAGATTTTATTGGGGAAAAAAGGCAGTAACTTCAAGTTACTGAAAGCACAGCCCTAACAAGCGTGAGACACAGGAGCAGCAGGATCGTAAACGCATGGCCTGTCCTTACTTGCTGGAAGCAGGTGCCTGGCGAGCACAGATTGTGTTTCAAATTATTTATCCCTACGTGCAGAGGGAGCTAGACGATTCCTGCTCTGAATAGTAGCACGCAGGCTGGCGTAGGGTGTTTTCCGCTGGAGAGTCCAGTGGATTCAAGCAAACTCAGCACCTGCATTATCTGTTCCTCACTGAAAGTTTCAGCCATTTCAAAGTCAGGCCAAGGTCATCCCACTGCAATGTGTTAATGTGAAACACTGCAAAGGGATCGCGAGACCCCAGAGCCTGGCTGCCGCTTTTCTTTAGCCGTGTTATGCTCGTGGAGGAGTTTCGGTCTCGGTTCCTCACTGGCACCGTGTTTGTGGTCCAGTGAGGCGAGTGCTTTGGTGTGCGTGATCCAGCACTCGCCCCCGAGACTACGGCCCTGGGTTTCACCAGGCTCAGCTCATGCAGGACAGTTCTTCGGTGTTCCGGCATTTGGATAACTTTAGGGGTTAATCTGGCAAATTCAGGGGAATCGAGCCCATTTGAATGTTATTTTCATTCACTGCAGAGATGAGTAATTGCTTCTTCTAATCACCAGCTCTGTCGTGTATGGCTGTGTGGCGCTGATGAAAGTCACTGGGCAGCTCGGGGGAGACTTCTACTTCACTGACTGCCTCCTGTTCGGTGCCATCGTATCGGCTACTGACCCAGGTATGTTAGATGGTTATTGTCCCCCTCATTTTACCTCTTTGATCTGTTTTGAGTTGTGGTGAAGAGGGGAAGAAAGTCTGAACCCTGTGGAAGTTCCCTCTTTCTGAATTTTGGAGTTTATTTGCAACATTCCTAGAGGTCAAATTTGTCTCCATGCCTTCTTATTTCCTTCCAGTTACGTGTAATATACCTTCCAAACCTCTGCTTCCTAAATCTTTGTTTGCAGTGAAGTCCTAGCAGTCTCTCTCTTGACTTTGCTGGGTTTTGGGACAGGTCCACTGTGTTTCTGCCATCCTGTACCAACGGCTGATGCAGAACACGATGTGTAATGTGGGGATGGTTCAGTTGACAGTTTTAGTTTAGCTGATTTCCTTTCACTTCCATTTGGCTGGGATTTTGGAAGGTGCTAATCTAATTGAAAGCTGATCTTAATGAGCAGTACTGAGGACAGTAGTGACAGCTTGGTCTGCTGAAGCACTTTGTAAATCAAAACTATGAAAAACACGCCTTGTCCGACTGAATTTCACCTTGTCCGCGATTACTTTTACACGGTAGCTGTTTATTTGCATGTTCCAGCTTCACCTAAAACCGCAGGACCACAGAAAGGCCTCTCCTTCCTCCCACCTTTTGCTGAACAGGGCTTGAATTCCTTCCCTTGCAGCCTGGCTGCTATGTTTGAGACCAGCGTGGTGGGGCGGGGGGGTGGCAGCATTGCCCCCTTCCTGACATTACAGTAGCTTTGGGGGATCTTCTTAAATGCAGATATTGGTCAGTTTTGCGTGGAAGGGAGAGATTGCACACCTGGATAAGCCAGGTCTTCCTCCCTTTTGAAACAAGTGCCAGTGGCTGTCGTTTCTAGGCGAATTGGGACTTTTGCCTGCTTATCTTAACAATGAGTCGTTTCTGTTTTCAAAGGCAAAATGAAGAGCATTGTATGTATATGCGTATATGCAAGAATAACGCTGCAGAACATAACCTGCAGCATAACGTGGCAGTAGCCACATCTGGTTGCCAGGTGGAGATGCGAGATGTGCATTCCCCATGAGTTTTTAATAATTTATTTTTTATGTTTCCCTAAGATGGGCCAGGTAGCGATGTGGCTATTACTGCTGATATTTTTATTACATAAAAAACCTTTAAAAATAAGCTAAAATGATTTCCCAGCTTCTCCAAACGTGTCTTGTGTGGGCAAGTGTTCAGGCCACTGGTTCCTTTAGTGGGGAGCTGTTCTCATGTGGCTGCGAGGTCGAGCATCCTGCCCCGTAACTTAGCCAGGGTGTCGACATCAAGAGGGGGGCACGTTTGCAAAGCGGGGAGCACCTCACAGACGTGATGGCAGTGTGGTAGATCTGGCGGCAGATGGGCAGAGGCCAGGCAAGGGCCGTAGGTAGAAGTAACGCTTAGAAATGCTGCAGACGAGTTGTTGGCGTCACGTCCCTTCTTCAGGCTTGCAAATAGGAACAAGAAGATTTCACAGGTAAAAACGGAGCATTTGCCTGTGCATAAATGGGCTAAACCCCCTTCAGTATGCACAGGTGAGTCCCTGAATGCTGTTTTAAAGGACTTGCAGAGAAGTCGATTGGAATTATCTCAGCCCTTCGCGGCAGACGGAGCTGTGCATGATGCACCATGTGTTACATCTTGCTTGCTTTAGATGTTGTGATGTTTTCACAAGGTTGATATGCAAAGCCTGCTGCGTTTTCATTATCTTCTTGGAGCCACTGGATCGCGGAAGGGCTTGAGGGTGCTCTGTTCTCTGCTGTGTGGCCGTAAATCACAAGAAACCCCCACGCGGGGTTTGAGACGATGCCTGGCTCTTTCCAGTTAGGTCTGAAATGTTAACACGTCTGTGCTGGCACTTCCAGTGTGTCAATCTGTGTTGAATCCAAGGATTTCTCTTGGAGTATCAGGGTTGGAAGGAAAACACAGCCATTGTCCTGGACAAGCCTCCATCCTCCTGCCCTTCTGCAGGTGGAGGAAGGCTCTCCCAGATGCTGCGAGTTAACAGCATCCCAAAAGCTGTGTGGCTTGTGTCAGCGTGGTACCGTGGTCCAGCCCACGAGCTCAGACCCTCAGGAAGCTCAGAGCAGAGTTTGTTCGTGTCTGCCTGCGAAAGATTAAATAGAGCTCATGCCCAGGGTGTGTTTTAGTGAAAGGAAGAGGAGGGAAACAGTAAAGCAAATCCAAATCTGAAAGGGCAGAGGGAAGACTATCAAAGGGAGCACGGAGGGTGGCTGGCACGTCGCAGCAGAGTGGCACAGATGTGCGGGAAGGCAGCTTTCTGAAAAGGGGAGTTTTGTCTTTGATTACACCAAAATAACGGCACCTTTTTGAATGTCTCTCTATTTTTCTATTTGTCAGTGACTGTTCTTGCCATATTCCATGAACTCCAGGTTGATGTTGAGCTGTATGCCCTTCTCTTTGGCGAAAGCGTCCTCAATGATGCCGTTGCCATAGTGCTGTCTTCGTAAGTGTGTTCTGTTTTTATTTTTAATTGTTATGTATGTTACATGTCAGGTGTTGGGGGGAGCCGCTCGGCCTTGCTCCTGTAAGATAGGAGCATCGGTGTTTGCAAGAGCAGGTTTCCCTATTAAGTGTCCCCAAAAGCTGTAGTGACCTTCTGATGCATCTCCTCACTGCAGACCACAGCTGAGGGTTGCGGGTTGTCCTTACAACTTCCCCCTGCATGATGGATAGTTTTGTTTTGCTTTTATGGCTGGCTGACCCAGTCAGAAGGAAGTTTTTATGTCCCTCTGAAATGGGAAAAGCATCGTGTCTGCTTTTCAGCCACAGGATCCCACTGAAACCCCTTGCTGATGGCTTTGCTCCTACCTGTCTTCCTTCCCATCCACAAATACCTGCTTTTGTTTAGGTGGAAATAGTTGGTAAAACAGCTGTTTCCTTTCTCTCCCCACTTTCCATGCATCAAGAAGATGATATTTCTTGCAGCTGGAATTAATACCCTGGACTGAACACATGGGAAACTTGCTGGCTTTCTAAAGAATGTTTTATATTCTTTAATATTTTATGTCCTCTGCATGCAGGACGTATTTTATCTGCGTTTTCACTGTGTTGTCATCATGGGAATTTGTTTGGAAATATATAATATCTGCAATGGTGACAGGTTAACGTATAGCTAAGACTAATGCAGAAAATATTTCTGGAATACTTGTCACTCCGGCGTGCTGGTTGCGTGGGTTGCACTGAGGTGGAGACAGCAAGTAACATATTGTGAGCTGCGTATCGCCACCCGCATGAGTTGTATTTACTGAATTGAACGTTTCTGTTGAGGTTTCTGGAACTGTTTGTATTGCTCGCTCTGGCTTTTAAGCTGGATGTGTCACTGCTGGTGCGAGAGTAAATGCTGCACAGCCAGGTCGTGTTTAAGAAGTGATCCTGAGAGGGGAGGAGATGGGGTCTTCCAGCCTCTGCTGGGAGGTTCTAGGTGGGAGTGGATGGGTTCAGCATCAGAGTGATGAAATTTGTGGTGGATCTCCGCACACGTAGGTGACTGCACCGTGCGCGGTGATGTGCCTCTTGCACTGTTTTAGTACCAGCTTCAGAGCTGTTGCTCTGATTTCCTGCCTTCCTCTTGCCAGAAGCCGAGTTCAATCCGCCCCCCTTCCCTGAAATAAGATAATTTGCACCCAAACTGCAGTCAGCAGTTATTTTGCTGCAAGGCTTTTGTTCAGACCAGCCCAGCAGCACGCTGAATTCTCAAGGGCTTCTCAGCAGATAACCTGTACCCGTTTTAAAGCTTGCCGTGGTCTTTGCCTTCATGGTCATCATAAGCAGCATAAGGCAGCCCCGGTCGGCACGGCGGGTATCGGTCGGTGCAGGTATCTCAAGGACAGCCTCGAGTCACCTGGACACAACCACATCTTGGGTGCAAGGAGGAGGTGAGGGCCTCTTGCTCCAGGGAGGAGAGCTCCTCCGAGAGCAGTTCAGAGCTCCTCGTTATGGTTCCCCTTTTTTAAATTTAGTTTGGTGTTCGCCTGTTTCACAGCAGAGGCGTAAGTGGGGGATGGTTCTGCTCCCACAGGCAGAAGACCTGCTCCCCAGGTAGGAGATGCAGGCGTGAGTTGGGAAGATGGGGAACTGGGCGGTTTCTGGGCGGGTGGGCTGTGTTGATGGAGGAGCTGCTGCCTGGGTGACAGCTGGTGGCAGGCGCTGCCTCGTCCCACGGGGTGAAGAGGGGCTCCAGCCGCGGCTGGCTGAGTGCCTGGGTTCGGTGATTGCCCCGAGAAGCGCCGTCGGCTCCTTGCACAGGGTGACGGTGAGCGCTGTGGGCACCGTCCCCATGCCGGCGGAGGACGAGGAGCCGGGGGCTGGCGCTGCCCCGGGCTGGGACTCCTCCACGGTTTCTGCCAGGAGCTCGGTGCCCCCCGAGGCTCCTCTCCTCCCTGCTTTCAGTCCCGGACAAACGTCTGTTCCCGTGCTTGGGGAGCAGGGTCCGTGCCTTTCTGTTCCTGCATTGTGCTGGCCTGGCCTGGCCTGGCTTGGTGGCAGGGAACCGGTTGCAGGATGAAGAGGAATTGAACCCAGAACCAAAAGGCGGTGGGCAGCGAGGTGCTGGGGCTGTGGTTTGCGAGGGGGGGTAAATGCAGCCGCAGGGTCTCTTCCTGCTTCTTCCGAAGGGAGGTTTCACAGGGGCTGAAAGCCACGGGGAGCCCCGTGGGCAGGGAGAGGGGAAATAAAGCACACAAAGGGCAGCTGGCAATAATGTCTTATTAACAATGCAAAAAACAAAACCAGAAGGAAAACTGTAGTGGATTAAAACACAAACCGACATCCAAACAGTTAGTTGTGGAGGGGAAATGAAACCAGTCTGGATTTAAAAATAAAAACCAAACCCCAAACCCCAGAACCAGTGCACATTGGGGAATGGGAAGTAGAAGATGGAATTGACGAAAGAAGTTCAATCACAGGGAGAAATCTGCGGCTTGCAGTGTAAAAGACAATGCAGAAATATGAAATATATTAAGAGCAGGGAAGTTTAGCAAGGGAAGTGACCCGTGGCATGTTGAAAAGGGGAGGACTGTCATTTGTGTTGCAGAAAAATGTTGGTGCATAGTTAGGGGAGAGGGCTGCAGGATGTGTGGACGAGGCGGTAACTTTCCATTCCAACATAACTCGGGAAGTTAAACAGCAACTATTTAAAGTTCACATCCAAGAGTGTTAACAGATCCAGCCGAGGGATTGTTAACTAGGAAGTTAATGTGTTTTGGTAAGTTTACATCGAAGAAAGCTAATAAGGAGTTGATATTAAAATGGGATTTAGGAGATGGATAGGGGACCCCCGTATCTCAGCCTTTCCCAGTAAAACAGTGGAATGGCTGATGCAAGGCTCGGGAGGTAGGAGGGGGCAGATTCAGAGATGGGGTCAGCACGGCAGACCCGTTTGCCATCGTGTCACAAAGATCTGTTGGGGTTTGGCGGATGAAGATAATAGCATTGTTGTTGTGAACCGGCGCTGTGCCGCTTGCCTTGCTACCTTGCGATATTTCACTGCAGAACTCAGAGCAGTGCAAAATCAGTGTAGTGCACGTTAAATGCAATAAAACGGCATAACTTACAGTTCTCCAGGGGATATTCACATTGGCCGCCTCTGTGGAGTCAATGAACAAATGTAGGCTTCCCACTTGAATGCTTTGGGATCCCAGAGTGCCCGACTTCATAGAGAGCTGATGCCAAACCCCCAAAATACCATCACAAATGATGAACTGTGGCCTAGCAAATGCATCTGCAGGAGATCATGCAAGAGATGGGCTTTGGTCCGATGCTCTCTAACGTCTAGAAAGGAGCAAATGCAGAGCCGTGCCTAGGAGGAGTGGCTGAGCTGCAGAAAGCTGGCGAGGAGCGAAGGGGATCCCAAACTCCGCGGGACAGGGCGGGCACGCTGCTGCCACGTGCTGTGAACGTGGGGGGGTTGCAGTGTGGGACCCGGGTTTTGTCTCCCCGATTTCTCAGGCTCGGTGTTTGCAGCAGTCGTAGCACTTTGCAAAGCTCACATAGCACTGTGGAGGTGTCTCTCCCTCCAGACTAAGGAGTGTTTTGTTCTTGTGTGTGCTTTTCCTCCCCCTTTCAGTTCAATTGTTGCGTACCAGCCGGCGGGCGACAACAGCCACACATTTGATGTCACAGCGATGTTCAAGTCCATTGGGATCTTCCTGGGAATATTCAGTG
The DNA here is from genome assembly GCA_009819775.1 of Phoenicopterus ruber ruber. Lineage (NCBI taxonomy): Eukaryota > Metazoa > Chordata > Aves > Phoenicopteriformes > Phoenicopteridae > Phoenicopterus > Phoenicopterus ruber. Next base: position 15,901,125 of record CM020226.1, read on the forward strand.
GATCTTTTGCAATGGGAGCAGCTACTGGAGTTGTGACAGCTTTAATATCCTTTTTGTTGGTTTTTTTTCACTTGTTTGCATAACAGCTTCTTTTTTGTCTGCACTGCATTTCACCCAGAGCCAGTGTTTCATGATTTTTTTTTCCTAAATTAATGAAAGGCAATGCCATAGCCTTTTTTAAGGGCAGGCTATGTAGTGTTGCTGCGATACACAACTGGATTTGATATCCTCTTAGGCTACAGTTTCTCTCCAAATTGTCCTTAACCATCTGCAACGTCACCAAGTTCACCAAACTTCGGGAGTTCCCGTTGCTGGAGACTGGCTTGTTCTTCTTGATGTCCTGGAGCACGTTCCTGCTGGCCGAAGCGTGTGGCTTTACAGGCAAGCTCCAGCACAGCCCTGCGTCTGGGACGGAGATCTGCAGGGATGATGGGCCTGTTGAGTTTGGCTTCTGCCAGTATCGACTGCAGCCGGGGCTCTCCCTCTGCTTTCAGAAGTTTAATTATTCTGGGTTCTGGGGTTATTGCATTAAGTCCCCTACGCTATTGGGATGCAGCTCAGCTCCCTTTTCATGACCAGGAGTCTAACGTGATGCTCTGCTCCCCAGGTGTGGTGGCCGTACTGTTCTGCGGGATCACACAGGCCCATTATACCTATAACAACTTATCTACAGAGTCCCAACACAGAACTAAGCAGGTGAGAGCCCCTCAGCCCCCTTCAGCCTCTCTGAATTTCAAGTTCAGTGTTTTTTCCTTCCCTCTAGCCAGAATTAGGGGCATCTATCTTTCTACAGATGGATTTTACTAGGATTTCTTCTGCAGAAGTATTTATTGCATGATGGATGGGCTAACCTGTTTTTCTTGTTAAATCTATGTTATGTCTAACTCACTTTCTATTTGTTTTTCTCTTTCAGTTGTTTGAGCTTCTGAATTTCTTGGCAGAAAACTTCATCTTCTCCTACATGGGGCTTGCACTGTTCACCTTCCAGAACCACGTCTTTAACCCTACCTTTGTGGTGGGGGCTTTCGTATCCTTTGGAGCCCATTTTATAAAGCAAGAAAAGAAAGGGAGAGGTGCCTCGTTCCTAAGTTGTGTTTTTCATTCAAATGCGTGGGGCTTTTTTCAGTCAGTCTAGCTTTATTTTTAAAAGGGGATTTCTCCTGTGTAGTGGTGTCTTTGCTGGTTATTTTAAGAAGATGGAGATTCTTTTCCCAGCTTTTCTGCTTGTGTTTTGTTTTTTTTTATTTTTCCCCTGTCTTGTCTCCTTTCATGGGCATTCGAATTAGTTGCTGCAGGACTCGGTGTTCGATGTGAACGTGGTGCCGAAGCGCCAGGCTTCGTCACGTGGCAGCGTGGCACCAGGAGTGGCTTTGCAAACGGGGACCGCCTGGTATAGCCCTTTATTTCCTCTTTTCTCTGCTATTCCATTTGGTTGACCCTGAAAAAAGGGTTTTTTTTCGTCAAATAGCACAGTTTAAGTGACAGTAGATGCCTCTGAATGATGTCATGAGAAAGGATTTCCCCTTCTGCAGGCTGATGCTAACAGAAACAAGCTATCGGCCCTGGTATGTCTCAGAAAAACAGGAATTTTTGAAGGAATTTTTTTCATATCACAGGGAAGCCAGTTCAGATGTGCAGAATTATTTTCACTCTTTGCCTGCACTGAAGCAGGTTTATACTGATAAATAAAAGGTTGTTATCTTTGCCAGTGCTGGCGTGTGGGTTTGCAGCGGGGTCTGCTGAATTCCCCTGATGAGCTTTTGCAGGGCTGCAGTGGGTAAAGGGAGCGAAGCGCAGGGAAATGCCGTTTGGGTGGTTAGATTGAAATTTTGTGCTGTGCCTCTTCAGCAGGAGCTGGCTAACTCGCTGATGAAATAGCTCATTCATGAGAGAGATCATGAAATACGTCTCTTATGCAAATTCATGATGCTCAGGAAAGAACATAAAAGCTGGAAGCATTTTCCATATTATTCAAGGCTGCGCTGAATACTGGCTCCGAGATTATTTTTGCCATCTGGGTGCTGGTATTAAAAGACACAGCTTCAAAGATAAAAGCAAAATGAAGGGGCTGGTGATTCTTGTATCTCGCAGGCTATGAAAACAGAAAGAGTATTAGATTGCCCCCCCGCCCCTTCTCAACTGCTGCTGCTGCTTTCATTTTGCTGAATAATCTTTGGGAACGGGACTTGGCTTAAAGCTTCAAACCCAGCTGTGAAGTGTGGCATGCCGGGGAATGTCAGAGGGGTTGTAGTGGCTGTGATAACTTGAGCTTCGCAGAGGACAAATAATTCTTGGGGTGGAAAACAGACCCGGCAGGGGAGAGCATACAGTGGGAAACGGTGGTTTTTCTCTCCTCTGACTTGTCTAACCTGCCCTCTCATCATTTCCCTTGTTTATTTGTGCTTGTCTCTGTATGATATTCCTGAATTGCAATGTGTACTTTGCTTCGGTGAGGCAGTAGTGTGCTCTTCCCACACTGCTGTAGCACTCAGAGCTGCGTTATTATCTCTGCATCCAGAGGACCGGAGTTTCTGAGGCTCCCCAGCGTTCCCCTCAGGCAGCAGAAACTGGCTCTGTGTGCAGAGGTGGGATGCGATGGGAGACATAGGAAGAGCAATTTCCTTAACGTGTGCAAATACAGCTTGCTATCTTCCTAGGAAGAGCTGCCAATATTTACCCACTGTCATTTTTACTGAATTTGGGGAGAAGAAATAAGATTGGAACAAATTTACAGCATATGATGATGTTTGCTGGTACGTTATTGCATCCTTGCCTCCGACCGTGTGGCTCATCTGCACTTCCTTGCCCCCGAGTACCTGGAAATATTCCTTATTCAACTCTAAATCTTTTAGGGGCAATATCTGGAGAAGAGACTGGGCAGGAGAGGGCTCCCTTAGGCTCGGTGGTGTGAATGCCTTGGTTTTGGGATGTAGGAATGAGCTGCTCCTGCCCTGCGCTTGAGTGCACGGCATGAGGTGGGAGGAGGGTTTGCCTTTCTGGGCTGGGAAAGAGTGGTGATAACCCCGCCTTTCACAGCATATAGAATCATAGAATCGTTCTGGTTCGAAGAGACCTCCAAGATCATCGGGTCCAACCATTAACCTGTCACTACCAAGCCCACCACTAAACCATGTCCCTTAGTGCCACATCTACACGTCTTTTGAATACCTCCAGGGATGGTGACTCCACCACCTCCCTGGGCAGCCTGTTCCAATGCCTGACAACCCTTTCAGTGAAGAAATTTTTACAAATGTCCAATCTAAACCTCCCCTGGCACAACTTGAGGCCATTTCCTCTTGTCCTGTCATCTGTGACTAGGGAGAAGAGACTGACCCCCATCTCTCAACAGCCTCCTTTCAGGTAGTTGTAGAGAGCAGTAAGGTCCCCCCTCAGAGACCTTATGCTTAAGCTTAAATCATTACTGTTAAAGCACTGTGGTCTCCTCCGGTGGTGTATATCCCATCAGAGGGACAGGACCGCATGTGGGGCAGTGTGATGTAAACGCCGGCTGGGGAAGCCTGTGGTGATGGTGACTGCCTGTGCCGTGGGCTAACACACTCCTCCGCCATCCTTCCCTGGCAGGGCTGCGAGGAGCCATGGCATTTGCCTTGGCCATCCGCGACACGGCTACCTACGCCCGGCAGATGATGTTCAGCACGACGCTCCTCATTGTCTTCTTTACGGTGTGGGTTTTCGGCGGGGGCACCACGGCCATGCTGTCCTGCCTGAATATCCGGTGAGTGCGGTGGGCGTGGGGCTCTCCCGGCACAGCACGTCCTCTCCCTCGTCCCGCTCTTACATTAACGTGCTCGGTTTTGAGAGACAAGAGGAAGATTGCGTCCTTCCCCCCCGGACTGCGGCACGTACCCGCCTGGCATTGCTTGTGCTAACCCTGTGCTCGTTTTCTCCTCCACAGAGTCGGTGTGGACGCGGATCAGGAGAACGTGGTGAGTGCGGCGCTGATGGGCAGCCTCTGTAGAGGAATTTGTGCTGTGCTCATCGTTGCAGGGGTTACGTCGGAGACCCTGTGAATGCCTGTCTGTGCTCCGCTCCCTTCCAGCTGTAGGAGGGTTTTTAGCTCCTCTGGTGAAAGCTTGCAGTCAGTGGGAGTCACGGCTTTTCTGTGTCCTCTGTGGTTTGCTTTCAGTCAGTTTGAAAGAAGGGCATGGAAGTAATGCTGGACTGTTTAGTCAGTCCACATTACTGCCGTGATAGATTCAGTCTCTCCCTTGCTGAGTCTGAAATAAATAAAAATATGTGCATGACAGGGAGGCTTTCTGCCTCATCCCAGCATCCAGGGCAGTACAGAAATGCCATTTACTGGCCCATTTTATGTAGCATCTTCCATCCCACTTTTACCCCCAGGTACCCTCAACCTCTCTTTTGCCCCCCAGTTTCCTGTGGGTAGTTATGTGGCAGCCCAGGAACCACTGACCGTGCTGAGATAAATGCTGGAGCCCTGTGGCATCGGGAGTTTTCCTGCCTGGTAGCCCTGAGCTGTCTGGTTCATGCATCTGAAGCCCAGTTGCGCTGTGGCTGCGGTTATAATTGATTTCAGTGTGGGTTCTGCACCTTGGAGGTTCATATTATTCAGAGCCATTTATTGAGCTGTTCACCTCCTGGAGAGAAAGTGTCAAATGCTAAAGGCAGCCCAGAGCCATAAATCTGAAAGCCAAATTTCTGTGAAATATGTAATTGTATTCATAGTCCCCTCCAAACAGTTTTATATTTTTTCTCTGACTAAAAGGAAGCCAGGAGTCCCCATAACACACGATTATTTGCATACAAAAATCTCAGGCGAGATTTGATGGAGGTTGGACCTGTCAGTCACTATTAAATGTGATGTCTGGATGCAGCCGCTGGCTCCAAGGCACTTTAAACCTTGGGGCCAGAAACTGGAAGGCTCTAGCAGAAAAATGGTCACTCTGTGCTTTGATACCACCTCCCTAAGGCTGTTGTACGCTGCTAAATGCAGAGTGCGGTGCTGGAAGCACCTTCAGCCTGTCATGGTGTGAACGTCCTTATAGTTACTGCAACCCAAAGGTTTCTTCTGCAGAGGCAGTGGGAAGGTGTGTGTCTTCTTACGTTCCCGTGGGGTAACTGGCTGCCCCGTGGCGTCTGCTGGCCCTGGTGAAGGTCTTGGCATGTTGCCCTGCTGCTATTTAATGTTTTGCTCTCCCGCAGGGCGTCCCGGAGAGCGAGAGGAGGAGTACGAAGGCAGAAAGCGCCTGGCTCTTCCGTATGTGGTACAACTTCGATCACAAGTATCCTTGAATGGTGGTTGGCACGCGCTGTGCCAAATCCCGTCTGCCTGAGCTGCTCTGTTGACTCGGAGTGTGACTCGCTGCCCATTTAGCAGAGGAGCCAGTGTTTGCTTTCCCGTCACACTGCTGGTTTTTGATTTGCACTTCCTTGTGTGTGTGGCTGCGAGAAATGACCATTTCCACCCGCCGTCAGTGGGAGCGCAGCAGTAGCTCAGTTCAAAGCTGGGCTCTCCTCGATCCCCATGGCAGGTGGGCAGGAAGGGCAGGGGGTCTTCTCATTTGTAGCCCTCTTGCTAGATCCGTGCCCCTCCTGCCTTGCAAATGCTTTGCCATGAATCAGTGGAGGAGCGATTTGCCAGGAGAGGCACAGGATGATGGGACGGGTGGTGCTGCTGAGCCTTGAGTCCTGATCCGCTCATGTCCCGCTGAGTATGGTTGCATTAACGTTGCTCATCCCTATAATTTTTGTCCTTCCAGGGACTTGCGTTTCTTTCCTTTCTGTGATTTCCTCAAGACACTTGAGTCCCTCGCTGCTGCCTCTGCATCCCACTCCTCGACTTACCGACATGGCCCTATTCCTCTTTCTTCCTTAACCCTCTCTGTAGCTATCTCAAGCCTCTGCTGACACACAGCGGTCCTCCTCTGACGACCACGCTCCCGGGGTGCTGTGGGCCTATTGCCCGGTGCCTGACAAGTCCGCAGGCGTACGAAGTGAGTCCATCGGTGTCCTTTCTGTTGCGGTGTCAGTGGAGTTTGACATGTTTACGTTTCTGTGTAGCTTTTGGATGCTGCTCTGCAGCATTGAGCTGGGAGCCTGGGGCAAGGTCAGATACTGGGGCTGATGGATGAGCTAATTCCTGTGAGCATTTTGCTTTTCCAGCTGACTGTTTGGTCATGAAGGGACTCGTGGTGTATTTATGGTGGTTCCTCAGTGACTGGCTCAGTGAAGCTGTCACGGGGAAGCTGTCACGGGTGTCCTTCCCCAGGCCCAGCTGGGATGACACACAATTTTCCCGTCCCGTGCTTTCTTCCAGCCTTGCAGCTGAGCTGCTCCTGCAGCCCCTTCAGCTGCATCACTTGCAACTGAAAAGGTTGCCAGCATCTGAACCAGGGCTGATTTTCTCCTGAAATGGTAACGAGCCCTTGTCTGAGCAGCCCAGAGGGGCAGGGAGATGAAAAGCAGGCTCTCCAAAGAGAGCCTGTAGGCAGTGACCTCTTCCACCATCACCGCAGAGCCTGTGTGCACCCGCGCTCTTCGAGCAGCTGGGTGTGCTGGTCAGGCTTGGCCTCCTGTGGCTCTGCGGGCAGCTGGTGCCGGCACGGCTCTCCGGCAGGGCCTCGGCACTCACGGCATTGCCGTGCCCAGGAGCCCCTTGCAGCAGCTCTCCGTGGCGGGAGTTTTCTTGCCCTGCCTGCAAAGTATCAGCACCAAGTTCCCTGCACAAAACAGAGATGGCTCTGATGGGCTGGTGATGCGATTCCTGTGGTCACGGGTATTTTAGTCCTGTCAAAGCCACTCAAAACCGCATTCCCCATGTATCTGGCTGGGGCATCAGAAAGAAGAGCCGAGAGCGCCCTTTTAGGCAGTCTGCAGAGAAGTTAGTGCGTTGTGTGAGTCTCCTGGGCTCGGAGATGTGTGTGTGGCACATCTGGTTATGGTCATGATGCAGGAGAGTCTGTGACTCGGTGCCTTTATCTGCTCGTTCACTGCCACCGTGCGACTGCAAACGCAGCTATTCAGGAAGAGTTAAACAGCACTTTCCTCCTGTTTATTGCCCAGAACCAAGAGCAGCTGAAGGATGATGACTCTGACCTCATTTTGAACGACGGGGACATCAGTCTGACCTACGGGGATTCCACTGTCAACACCGACTCTGTTGCATCCAGCGGCACGTCGCGGCGGTTCGTGGGAAACAGCTCTGAAGACGCGCTCGATCGGGAGCTTGCTTTTGGGGACCATGAACTTGTAATCCGGGGAACACGCCTGGTCCTTCCCATGGACGATTCGGAGCCACCATCAAACGTCCTGGATAACGCAAGACATGGTCCAGCATAAGGTTGCTCAGTTTAATTGACAGTAATATTTGCATATATGATCAAGAAATATGTACTACCTGAAGTCTAATGCATGTCTCAAAATGTCTAAGCTGTATAAATATTATTTATATGGTGTCAGAAGAATATAAATATTCTCTGCCAAGCACTTGTAAAGAACAAGCTGCAAATTTAAGTTAAAAACTGTGTTGACTGCACTGTGTAGGGTGGAACTGTTTTAGCGTAAGAGTCTTTTGCACACAGTGAGCTTCTTTAATGTGTGATTTGACGAAGGGTTTAGTTCCCAGCGGGGTAAGTAACGGAGCTGACTCCCTGTTCATCCTTTGAGCCTGGCAGAGGAGGGTAGGGAGGTGCTGGCAAGCAGTGGAAATCGCTTTCTATTCAGATGAGGATTGGGTTTTTTTTCTTGGTCTCTGATCTTTGGATAGTCATGTTTGAAATATCAGCAAAAAATCTGCCTGCAGACCCTCTCGCCGGGCAGCGGCCGGTGATGAGCTTGTTCGCTTTGTGGGAACCTGAGCTGGGACCTGGAGACTTTCTGCTTTTTAGTGACCCTCTGCCCAAGCCCTGCCTTGGCGAGCTAACGGCAGGCACCGGCCAGAGCTGGTAGCAGGGACTGCGGGTGTCTGGCTGCTCAGATGGGAGCAGGAGGGAGGGATGGTTTGTGTCTGTAGTCATGTTTAGGAGAAGGAGGTGATCCTACAGAAACTATGCCAGGCATGCACAGATTTTAGGGCTGAGTCCATCTTTCAGTTGTGGCTCAAGCAGCTTTCTAGAACCAGCCATCAAATCCTCACTTGGCAACTAAATTTCACGTTTGGGAAGCGACCGTGTCTTTGTGTGAGCAAATCTCTTCTGCAGTCACGGACGTAGCTAAGATGCGCAGAGCTACCGCAGTTGCACACGGGGCCGTGGAGCCCGGCCAACCTCGAACACAGCTTTACGGCTGCAGATTGACACGGTACCTCCGGACCTCTCCAGAGGTATTGAGCATTTAGGTGGTACTGAAGGGGAGTTGTCCGTCCGTCCTCCTGTATAGTCAAAAATCATTGCACTTTGTTTAATAACTCCTTAGCATGCTGTGTGTCTGTAATCCCCACCCGATCTCTCGTGTCTCTTACCATTTAATGAGAAATGTTTGCGAGTTAATTTTTTTTTTTTTAATTTTCCAAGGAAGAGCACAGAACAATTTGCGATTTCGCACTAGTGTTAAAGGATTTACTCTGTAGTTACGGGAATGGCTAAAGGTGCAGTGAAATTGTTAACCCTGACATCCTTCTTTTTCTCCTGAAAAGGCAGAATCACAGAAATTTACTGTATGTAATTTTATTGTCTATTTTAGCTGCAGTTTTGCTATATAAACCTTTCAGGGTTACCGGTGCACTGCAGGCCCGTTCTGGAGTTAACGCTCTCCAGAGGGCTTAAACAGAGGTGTTTAAAAAGAGAATATATGGAAAAAGAGCTGGGTGAGTCCGAGCACTCACAGCTCCCATTAGGTTTCCTTGGAACAAACTCTGCATCTCTCAGGATCCGACCCTGAGACCTCAGAGCAGTGTCCCCACGGCTGTTTTCCCCAGCACCGCCTGAGAGCTGGCGGAGACAGGAAATACTGACATTTCGAGTGTATATGTATAGTTGAGAAAATAAATTTACACTTTTTTTTTTTTTCATTTTCTCAGGTCTAAGTAACATTGCCTTAAATTTACGGATGTAAAACTAATTATTTTGGCAGTTTAACCCCCAGAAAATGCTTTCTTTTTCCTTCTGAACAAAATGTGTAAGTGTTGCCATAGGACTCCTCTAGACGGGGGGTAACGCTCTGTTTATATTGAGATAGGGCATCTTCCATGCACCAGTAAATGGCAGTCTCGCTGTTAACATAGCTGTTGGATTAGCGCTAGCCTCTTTGTTTCCTGCTATGCAGGAATTCCATAAAGTGTGCATTTTATATGATGTCTGTAACTTAACTTCACGTGTTTAAAAAACCAAAAAAGGAAAAAAAAAAAAAAAAAGTAGGTACCTGTCGACTTTAGGTTTACTGCATCACTTCTACGTCCTGTTTTTTGTTTGTTTTGCCTTTTTGAAGAGGTATGATAAATAACTGCCTCTTGTTTTTTCCTGTATAATCCGACTATGAATTCAATTTACAAAGCCGGCGTGGGTGCAGCCGGAGGCACAGAACGGTTCTGCTCCCCCTGAAAGCCCGTGGTCCCGTCGCAGGCCCCGTGCCCCGGCGCAGCGCAAGGGCAATGCAGGGCTCCCTCCCAGGCGATCCCCAGCTGAGGTGCAAATTCGCAGCCGAGCGCTGCGAGATGGCCACGGCGTAACGTTTTACTGTAGCCTGGGTAGCATTCCTCTCGTTCTCTGACCCTTCGACTTCAATAATTTATCCACTCTCTTTAAGCTTGCCAACACATTACCATAAGCCTCAGCTTTTGACGCCGGTGACAGTTCAGGTAGTACATTAAAGAAAAAAAAAAGTTAACAAATGATGATTTTCTGAGTTACCTGTGAACTCTTATATCCAGACATAATATAACCAGGACTGTTTTGAATAGTCTCGGTGAATGACTGAATCTAAGCTGAAATTCAGGAGTGATTTTAATAAATGACTCGGATTCATCCTCAGCTGATTATTTCCTTTGTCCTGCTGCAGCAGACAATACACGAGTGCCTGGTTTTCAGGTGCAGAGCCCTGATGGCTTGCACGCTGCAGATGAAGTTAAGGGTACCTTGGAGGATCAGGCCTCGAGACCTTTTGCCAAATAGATAAGACAGCCTCGAGGAGGCAGTTTACAGCTCCCATGAAGATTTAGATAAGGTGCCCTTCTGTAAATTGAATTTTCATGGTTTTTGCACATGAAAAAGCATTGTAGGTAAAGTTATGATTTGTACTAGTACTGTCGATTTGTGTGGTAATGGCATTAACTCCGTAGTTGTGGTGTTTGTGCAGCTGACTGTAATAGCTGATGATCACTATTGGACCTTCTGTTTACACTGACTAAATCCTTTACTGTTGCGTTGTACTGTGAAAGAAGGATTATGGGCCTATAAAAGATTTTTTTTTTTTCTGGAATTGTGTGTACCGTTTCATTAATTCACACGGAAATAAATCTGTAGCAAAGTGACGACGTGCCGCTTGACCTTCTCAGACCAGTTTGTTGATGGCCTTCGGCCAACGGGTGAGGCAGCAGCCGCGGATGCGGATGCTGAACCCCGTGGGCTGGAGGGCAGCCGGGCTGGGGTGCGCGCTCCTGCCTTCACCCCGCTCCGGAGACACAGCCTGGCCCCGGGGCCGTGCTGCCTTGCAGGACCAGGCGTGGGGAGCGGAGAGATGCCGATGTCTGCTAAAAGCCACTGCGGCTCCCAGGCTCCTCCAGGAGCTGCTCACTCACACATGTCCTGGGGCGGTGGGTGGACCTGTATGAGGCATCACTACAGGGTGTCTGCAAAATTGAGACTCCTGAGCTTGCGCGGGCTTTTATGTCCCGTGTTTTTGTTGAATTTGCAGTTGGGCTCGTGGCGGGTGATTCTGCCCTCCATCTCCCGTCTGTACCATTTTTTTGGTGCTATGTGCTGGCGGAGCAGCTGAAGAGGTCAGTTGTTCACATGCTTTACAATCCTTCAATGTAGAGGGCAGCTCAGAAACTTCAGGAATCTGGTTTTGAGCGCTTTGATTCACAAAGGACAACCTTCATCTTTTGAATAGCATAAAAATACGTTGTTCGTAGCTCTGTATCGCTGCGGGAGGATAGCTCCTGAAACCTAGTTAAACATACCTCTCTCCCATCCATAGCAGCGGACAGCTGAGGGGACGTCTGTTCTGTTTTCTGAAGGGACTGTGGTCCTTGCGTGGGGCGGCGAGCCCTGAGCTCTCGTGCTGGGCTTTGCCAAAGCCTTGACTGCAGCTCACAAACGTACTGTGAGTCTGCGAGCGAGAAGGGCTTGTCCAGCGTCACGCTGGTCGTGGGTGGCCTGTGTTACTGGAAGTCACAGGAGTGGGACAGGAGACAACGGTGTTTATTTTCTTACTATGAAATGATGCTAATTCCACCGTGCACTCTCACACCTCAGAATCCTGACAATCAGAATAAACATTGCTAGTCCCGCTATACACACGCTGTCCAGCCCAGGCTTGGGTTGTACTTGGGCACGTAACTAAAACAAACAAGGACGTAGTTTAGTGACTGAACAAATGCCTTTTGGCAGCTCTTCACCCTCACAAACCCTCAAAAGAAGTGCAGCACACTGCTTACAAGTGAATTATTTTGTTGAAATAGGGTATGATTCAGGCCCTCGGCCTCACCTTTGGTGAGGGCGATCTCCAGTGCCCCAAATGTAGCTGGGACCAGCCAGCGTGCATCCACCCTCCCCAGTGCACGCGGCTGCAGGCAGGCCTCCTCTGGGATGGGCTCGCTGTGCCATGAACTGGCATGTGGTTTTAGCCGTGCAAAAAAAATTTTGGATAGATGCTGTTCAGAGGCACTGGAAGAAGGGACGAGGCAGATCCCGGCATAGTCTGGGGACAGGGACTTGCACTGCAGGTAGATGCATAGAGCCTCCATTTGCTGAATAGTCCCCATTTTATTAGTTCAGTTCAATTTGAGCAGATTAGGGACAGCTTTCAGTCAAGCTATCGTACCACCTGGCCATGTTCATGTGGGGCTCAGTAAAGCGCTGGGAAGTGGGCCAATGCTGGATATCTACAGCCTCAAAAAATCACAGGGCTGTTTTTAGAGCAATCCTGTATTCTCATGCCCAAGGCACGGACAGTCCTGTGCACTTGGCTCTCCGTCTCCGTGTCATGCTGGGAAAGCCCTTATGTGAGGTAAAATTAAAAAAAAAAAGCAAGCTTTTGATTCTTCTTCTTTATCTTAATGTGGCCTGCAAGGATCTCTTGTCCTTGCTGGGTCCTCTAGATGGCAATATTGGAAAGGACAGTAATTGTCCATCACCGCCGTGTCCCTGCAGGTCCAGGCAGTGCAGAGGCTGCCAGCCTGCCCTTGCTCCAGAGACCCTCTCCATCCCCTGCCATGTTCACCGTGCCTTCTACGCCATCCAGCTTGAGTTGTTATCTGCAGAAAGAAGAGACTCCATTGCAACACTGACTGCTTTTACACCCTGAGCCCCTTCGCAGAAGCCACCACCTTCTCAAAGGAATTGCTTTGGCTTAGCGATGGCCTCGTTGCTGCCTTTGCATGAAGAAACGGAGGAATTTGCTAACACAGCCTGGATCTGGCTGTCTCGGCAGGGTACCTGTGGGTAGGCATCAACACCCAGGAGTCCGGAGGTGGTTGAGGTGACCTTGTGCTCAGAGACTGTACATCCACCCTGCAACTTGCTTTCCCCTTTAAAGCCAGCTGCTTGTTGGCATTTTTTTTTTCCCTGTTAGGCTTTTAGAATCAGGAGTTTAATGCTAGTGGCCGCAAGCTGGTTGCAGGATCGGTTTTAGCCCCTCAGAGATGAGATGCAGCCCTTGCTGGAGCTGCTGACGAGTATCAGAGCTGGTTCAACCCCCATGCACAGCATCCAGCCTGCAAGGGTACCTTCCTCCACAGTACTGCTCCTTTCCGGCTCCCCAGCTCTCACGGGTAGGACATCACCTTTAAGCCCTTCCTCGCACTAGAAGTCACTGACATCTGCAGCCAATTTGTGGTCCCAATGGCTGTTTGCACTTTTCTCTCTGCTTGGCTCCCGCTCATCACAGCCCCAAAACAGTGTTTGTCACCAGATGTGGGGAGTATTCTGGAGGAAATACCTTGGCGAGATTAAGAGAGGAGGTGGGGGTGGAAGTGTCTCTCGGATGCTAGTGGGCCCAAATATATGCTTATAATACTAAATTGCAAAAAAACTTTAGGCCACATGTGTCTGTGATTGGAGAATAATTGGAAGACAAGGCAAGGAAAAGGGCAGTAAAGAAATGGTGTCCTTGCTGACAATCATAACAAAATCTGCCAAGCCGATGAGAGAACCCAGAGGCCATGGGAGTATTTGTGTACTCTCTGTGTCCAGTGCAAGCGTAGCAACACTGCCCAGTGCAAACATCATGTGTGCCCACTGCTTTCCATCTCCTCTGCTCTCTGCTGAGCTGGGAGTGATGTGGGTGTCACTTAATATAAAGGCATTTACAACTCACCTGGTGCCTTCAACCGTGTTAACATCAGAAGCTGCTTTGCACCTCGTTGGCAGGAGCAGCACTGGGGATAGTCTGGCTCCCAGTACCCTGATCTCTCTACCATGGCTAAAAGAAGAGCAGTGCAGCAGCAATGCAGTGGGTCTGATGTCCCTGAAGGCTCCTGGCCCTCAGGCAAGCCTGATATAAGAAGCAAGGTGGGTTGGCCGCTGCAGAGGGGAGATGTCAGGGGTGAGGCTGTGACTGGAAAGCCCAAAGCCAGCGAAAGCAGAATTCCAGCCTGTCACCACTCGGTGTTGCAGGATGGTACCAAAGGTGTGCAAAGGTCTGATCTCAGAATGGAGTTTGGGTACCAGGGGCTCTGGAGCGTGCTACTTTGGGACATACAGCTCTCGCACAGCCCATCTCGGTGCTTTTCCTTACTCCAGCCCTTACAGTCCACGCTGGGCGCTTAGAGCCTGGGTCAGAGGCTACAAGATCCCTTGATGATTGCAGGAGACTCTGTAAGGTTCAGGACTCTGGGGCAGCAGTGCCTTGAATTAGTTGTCCAATATTTAGACATGCGTATATACAAAAGGATTTGGTCTTTATTAATTGGCCTTTCATAGGAAATTCCACCAGCTGTCCTCCTCCGAGGGGTGCCAGCGATGCTCCAGCCCCAAGGAGTCCATATATGGTTGCAATCTCCTAACCCCGCGTGTTTCACAGAATAGTGTGGTCATAGCTACTTTTAAGGATATGTGTGAACATTGCTCCCTTTCCTGTATGCATAAGCTCCCAGGAATGTGGACAATGATAAAAAGTGTATAAATTAAAGCTGTCAGCTTTATGCAGCATGTCAGCTCTTCTACCCGCGGCAGCAAGGTTAGTTATTCTAGCCTACCCACACGGGTGCTGCACTGAGCTGGGAAGGCACCACGGTGCGAAGGATGCTTTGTGAATAGGAAAATACCAACCGGCCGAGCATCAAAGCATTTCGCAATGTAAATGTGCTTAGGCTGAGACAGCAGCAGAAATATTTTCCTTTGCCCTTCCTCCTCCTGTAAGCAATGCTAAACTACAGCCAGGAGCTGCAGGTACCCCGCAGCTACCTCTGAGCCCTTTTTGTTTGTAAGGGACTTCTGTATCCTGAATTCTGCCTGGTCCTTCTGACAGGGACATCTTTCCCCTCTTCCCTGTTTCTGTGGCCCAGTGTCCACAGCCCATGGCTAGCTCCTGCTCCGTTCATTCTCCAAATGCAGCAAAAGGAGCTATTGTCCCCTTCAGTGCTGGTAGCAGTAAATGTCCTGCAACCCGCTGACCTCCTCCTCTCCCCCACGTTAGCTGCAGCCCCTTTGACTGATTTAGGATGAGCTAATCGCAGAAAATCAGAGGAGGGGCCATAGGAGGCATGTTCTGCACCTGCATCCCATCTACAGCATCTCTCTTGCCCCTCCTGCGGCACTGGCCTCTACCGAAATGCACCTTTTCTGCTTAGTAGCTTCAAGGGCATGACTTTAAAGACAGCGAAGGACAGTATGTCTCTCACATCCCTGCAGCATCCTCATTCTCTGCAGTGCCTTGAAGTATCTCCTCTGCACCCTTTGATGATGGATGGCTAAATCTGCTCTTCTGTGATACAGCTCACTCCTAAAATTCCCAGAGGTATAGGAGGAAGGAGAACAACAGATGCAGCATTGCTTGCTTTTCCCTTTTCCCAGGCAGTTAATATTAATCACTGGTGCTTTTGGATATGTTGTGTGACATTCTCCCAGCCTCTGAAGCTTTTGAGATCTGTAATAAGAATTGGAAATGCCTCTGGATCTCAGTGACAGAAGGGCCAGATTTAATACAAACTTCTTCCCTTCTCCAGATACTCTGTCGTATTTTTTAGCTTTGGAACAGACATGAACATCCTAAAGCTGTTTTGCTAAATTATGTCTGGTGGAGTGGTGTGAGGTCACTATTTGCATTGGCATCCATTTCTCAAAGTGCAAAATCAAGGATTCCTCTGATGAGGCAGGTCAAGTGATACAACACTGCAAATGCACAAGGTATGTCTGGATTATGTTTTCTACCCTGGGACTTCAGACCTGTGTCCGCTGCTCACATGAGAATGTCCAAATTCTTACAAAAGGCAAATTAATTTCCCTTGTGACTTCGTTTCTGGTCTGCATGGGCTGGTTCACCAGCTGGAGCTTTGTTCCTGAGATATTTGCTGTCGATAAAATGCCTTAGCTCCGGGTCAGATGCCTTAAAGGGCTGAATGCTATTGTCCCGCTAGAGAGAAGGCAGCGCCTTTGGCACAGTTACATGCCTAAACTCAGCTCCCATCAGTGACTCGTTGCTTCAGCTGGAATCTGTCTGTGCTCCGATGACAGAGCTGATAATAGACTGATGGCACTCGTGACAAGGGTGTAGGGGTTGAGTAAAAAAATTCCCTGGAAAAAATGGATCATCCTGGCTTTACAGATATTTAATTTGAGCTTCCATAGCCAGCACCGAGCCTCAGCAATGCTTGCAAGACTGGGTTTCATTGCCCTAAGGAGGAGAGCCCAGCTGGGGCTCAGGCAGTCGTGCCCAGCCGGCACTGGAGCAGTCGCGCTCGCAGCAGCCCAGAGCTGGCTGGGCTGCAAGGCTCAGCCGACGTGGGGAGTTGCGGGGCAAATCTAACGCCGCAGACGATACACTGGGACTGGAAAAGGATGCATTGGCTCCCTTGAGCTGGGAAGAGGAGCATCCGCTGGCTTCCCTGGGAGTGGATCCGACCCGGGACACTGAGAAGTTGAGGATTATGGTCTGTCTGAAAGTCCTGGACCACAACAAGTGGGACAGTTAATACCTGGACTTCTGTGGCTGGCCGTGCTCCTGATGCAGCAGGATGAGTAAAGCGGAGGCGCAGAGTGTAAATATTTATAGCCCAGTTACCAGGTTTCGTGTTTGGCCGATCTCTCTTGGCTCCTACCACTTGATGTTTGTGGCTCTGAGTTGCCAAGGACACTCGCGGGGTTGCTCAAGGGGCAGAAACCTCTCTGAAGGGAGCCAGGAGCATTGCTGCGGCACTTCTCCGAGGCAGCGGGGCCAGCCTGGCAGCACCCAGGGCACCGTCCGACTCGTTTCAGCAGTGAGAGCTGGCTCTGGCTGTGGTGCCACATCGCAGTGGCACCCCCTGCACCCACCCAGCACCTGCACCCCAGCCAGCAGCTCTGGGAAAGGGGACACAAGGCACTGATGAGCCCCCAAAAGTCGATCTAGCAGTGTTTTTCACTGACCAGCTCAGGTGTGCGTGAAGGAGGTGGGAAGTGAATGCACAGCACCCAGTGCCCTTTTCCTCTCGGGGGATTGCTCCGTCACCCCTTGCTGTAGTCTGTTGCTCTCCTGAGAGGCTCTTTCATCAAAATCTAAACAGCCTCTGCATAACTCTCACATTCTTCCTCAGATCCAGAGTCTCTAATGCCAAAGATTTCTCCCCGCTGTTGGTTCAGTTCATTCTTCTGTTCCCAACCCTCGCTTGGGCTGCCGAGGGAAAAAAATCACAATCTGTTTTTACTGAAGATATTTATTTCAGTTTGGAAATGGAAGGAAGACAGCTTCTCTATATCCATGCCCATATCTGAGATCTTTCTCTTGGGTCTCTTTCAGCTTTGACTTCAAACCATCTTTAAACGACTTTTCTTCAGCAGAATTCAGCAAAGAAGTGAGCTCTCTCATTTTTGCATAAGGGATGATTCCCAGAAAACATGGTTTAAACCAAAGAAAACACACCCGTGCTCCCTTTGTGCTAGCTGAACTAAATCAGTTGAAAATCCCATCTGAACTGGAAGGAGAGCAAAAGTCCAGCACAGACCGTATCATGTCTAAAATCTTTTGGTAGAGAAAGCTGCCTGACGGCTATTTGCTGCAGCTCCTTCAGCACTCTGAGCTCAGGAAATTGCATTCATAATTTCCTTAGTGCCAAACAGTTTGTAATTTTCCCATGACTATTCCTTTTTTGTTGTTGTTTGTGAAACAAAACCTTTGAAAAGCATATACAGATTTACTTTTTGCCTAACTATGAAGCTAACACGAAGCATATAGTTTAAGGGGGTACTGTTCACTTGATTTGTTTGACATAGGGAATAAAAAAATTGTTTGGCATAGGGAATAAAAAAACCCAACCTTATTTGTGACTAAGCTTTCCGTAAATAGCCTTATAATATTAATACAATCTTTTTTAGCAAGGGAAAAATTGATCTGACAGAGAAAGTAAAAATGCTCGTATAGCCAGTGCTGTCGGGCTCAAAGAACAAGCAGAAAAGGCAGAAAGGTGTGACCTGGCTTCTCGGTTATCATCAGCATAGGGCTGAGTAGTAAGTATGATTCCCAGCACATTTATATACAAAAAAAAGGACTTGACTCTGACTTAGCCAGAGGCACTTGGGTCTGGTGAGCTGTATCTGTGGACTGATCACATCGTGTCCTTGGACAAGCTGCTTCATTCTCCACTTTGTCCCTGGTGTAGCCGTGGGCACCACGTGGGTAGTTTAGCTCGGTACCTTGGAGCACACCAAATTAAAGCCTCTGCAATAGCTTCAGATGCCATTAACTGTCTTACTAAAGAAGACTTTCACCAGCATTAATTGTGAGTCACACAAAATCACCATGCGAAGAGCCAGCAGAACATTTGTTAAGACTCCCCAGCTCGAGGCTTTGCATTCAGAGAGACGTGGACACACTGACAGTGGGCGGTGGAGGGGGCTGGGGTGCGTCTCTTGCACCCCGTCCCTTGTCTGAGCGGAGCGGACTGGAGGAGGCTGTGGCCGCAGAGGAGGTTTGTGGGAGTGCCTTGCAGTGATGCCATGTCTCCAGCTCTGCTTTTTGAACCTGAATCTTCTCTACAGGGTGCTTTTATGTCTGACAGCTTGTCCTCTTTCTACCTGTCTGTTGTCGTCACAAAGCTTGCATTTTAAACAGAAGATGAGCAGCTCACAGTCTTTGATAAGATGCCTCCCTAGGAAACATGTGGGAAGCAAAAAGCGCTATTATGTCTTTTTGTACACACAAGAATCCGAGGTACAGTGACACAAGGTGAACCCCGCCAGGCTGGTGATGCTAAGTAAGGGGCTGCAGGCACCGAGCACAAACGCTCCTTTCTGGAGTATGTCCATAGCAGAGCCAGCAGCCCCGGAGCCAGGCAGGTAGCGCCTGAGGGCCTGATGTTATATGACTCAGCCAAAGTCAAGCAAGAAGTTTTACCAGGATGAGGAATTTAATTTTGGTCCCCTGAGCTGTAGGCAAATGCTGTAAGTCCCAGCCCATGCTGTGCCTATCGCTTCTCATGTTCATTGCAATCATCTAATCCAGTTGTATGTGTTTCTTCTAGGTCCTCAGCTTTCTAATTGATTAGATTTTAGCTGCAGACTCAATCAAAAAGAAATTTGTCATGCTTTGAAAGCCTCCTCTGTTATTAAAACACTTATTTTACTTATGTTAGCCTGTGGGTACCTTGAATTAATTTTTTTCCAAGACTAAAATCTAAAGCTAAAATTAATAAAGGAGCTTAATTTCAGTCTGATGCCTGGAAGCCATCTTTTCAAATCTGGAACATGAAACTCCTGGTGAGCCTGACACCAAGGAAAAAGACGACTGTTAGGGGAATTATGTATAGTAAGATAAAGATAAGCATGTTTTAGGTGTCCATAACACACTTACCATCACAAATCCCTTTGCTCTGTTAAAAATAAAACCTTATATTATATTGCTATCACTTTACCTCATTGCTATTAGAATCCTTTGTTTGTTAAATCTCTCTGTATATGTATCCACCCAGTAATTGATAAAGACCAAGCTGACCAACAGAGAAAGACAAAGAACCAAACCTCGTCTCAAATTTTATCTGTTTTGCTTATGCAAATACTCAAATATTTGATGGATCTCTGTTACTGTTGAACGCCTGGCCAAGGTGTTTGCTGCAAGGGCCAAAGTCTGGAAACACTTAAGCAAACTGTGACCCAGTAGTTGTTGAAGTCAATGGAAACTTACTTGACTTCAGCAGACGGTGGCTGAAAAATTTTAGTCATAGCAGTAGTTCTGCAGGAGCAAAGTTATTTGTTTGCCCAGACTATTCCCCATGCTTCAGCTTGTGGGCTCTGCTCAGGAGTAGACAGGGTTTACACAAACCGTGAGACCAGACAAGGCTGGGGTGTGGGGATGGAGAGGCAGAGGTGTGCACGCTCGCAGGGCTAGCGTGTCCCGTGGGTGCATGCCCAGGTGGAGCAATGCCCACGGCTGCAAGCTGCCTGCTGGTCCCACATCCCTGCCTGTGATCCAGCAGGCAGCGGAAACGACACTGGGACCCGGCGCATGAATGTGGACGGAAATGCTGAGGTTCAAATGATCATGCAGCAGAAAACCTCAAGCCCTACCCTTGGCAGAAAACCTGGCGTGTTTGAATAGCCCCCTGCAGGCTGCAGATAAATAGCTGTGACTGCTGCCAACATTCCTTGAAAACTTATATTGTTGCTGGAAAGACAGTTGGAAACCTTCGTTTCTGTTGCCTTTTCAAAACGCAGCTTTGCTGGGGCTGGAGAGTCAACGGATGGGTCCATTTTTGCAGGGCCCTGGTACATCATCTTTTATAAATGGGAGTCACCTTTGTAATTTTCCATGCACGGAAGGAGCAACTTGTACTGGGAGAAGCATTTTGGCCTCTGCCAAAGGACGCCAAGCGGGCTGACACGGCTGCTCCTCTTAATCTGATAGCTGAGCCATCCCTGCAGTTGCTTTTTAAAGGGGGGAACAATCTCTAGCTAGATCCTCTCTCAATGTCAGATTCTGGTGTCACTTTTAGGAAAATCTGAGTAGCAGTGATGCCTCGAATAACGCGGTCACTGTAATTACTCACAGGCTTATTTGATAGCGGTCTTTCAGCAGGTGATTGCCCAGTATTTGAAAATCTCTTTTGATCTGTTGATCCAGGTTTGCTGATGGTATTGTAGGGCTATGCTACAGACGTATTTTGACACTAAATGGTGGAAAGCTGAGTAGTTCTATGCATGTCACCCAATACAACCACAACCCTTTTTTTGTGTCTTACTGGTTTGCCCACTGAATTCAGGAGAACTTCCTGCTTTATCCTTCACTGGTTTACACAGCCACTGATGAAGACAGATCCATCGATGCCCCTCAGCAGCAATTTAACCCCTCACTCCCATGCACGTATATGATTTCCAAACCACACCGACAGGAAGAATTACAGCAGATGCAAAGACAGAGCTGACAGATGCCTGTTTTTTGCAGAGGTTCACTTGGCAGCCTGGCTGCTCCCCGCCGAGGATCGCGGCAGTCTGGCGGTACGCGGCCGGCAGGTTGCGATGCTCGTGTTTGCATCAACTTGGAAAGCAGCACGTTATGTGATTAAACTCCGTGGAAAAAGGGTTTGCATCACTGATGTTTTAACCACACCGTTGTAAAACCTCCCACAACCGCACCCTTACTCCCCGAGAGGAATGACTCTGAAAAGTTTCAGCTTTTCCATTACTTCGCCTGCCTGGAGACTTTTTGCTAATGGCCTGCGAGGTAATCAGCCATTGCAGGTGAGCCCCAGCTGCCTGCAGGGCGGGGGTTCCATTTGGCCACAAGTTATCCCCCACGGCAACAAAATGGTGGGGTGGTTCAGAAGGTTGGAGACTGCTGTATCTCTTTCTTGATTTCTTTTTTCCCTCCCTCCTTTTTTCTCAGATCTCTTAAAATGACTCACTGCAGGGTGCTGTGTCTTCCTCTGTGCATCTGGGGCTAAAAGCAGCCCTTGCAGAAGTCAGAGGATGGCTTGAGCAGTGAGCCCATCACCGGGGCCTCGAGGGATCAGCTTTCCAACATGACTCTTCTCTTTTCAGCTGGGAGGCCCTGCGTGGGCCACGGGTGCTTTATATACCGGTGGGAAAACAACCAGCCCTAAACAGGGCATGACTGACTTCCACACAGAGACAGGGACAGTCAAATAGATGGCACAGGAGCAGCCAGTGTGTGTGGCTGCCTCTGCCGGGAAGGCCTCCCGCTCTCAGAGGCTGGTGAAAGGAGGTGGCTGTGTTTACACAGACAAAGTCTGTCAATTAGGCAAACAACAGGGCAGTGATCCTGGGGAGCCAGCGCAGACGAGCAGGCACGAGGGTTTGTGATGGCACCTTGCCCCCAAAATGGCTGCGTCCC
This sequence comes from Phoenicopterus ruber ruber, assembly GCA_009819775.1. Classification (NCBI taxonomy): domain Eukaryota; kingdom Metazoa; phylum Chordata; class Aves; order Phoenicopteriformes; family Phoenicopteridae; genus Phoenicopterus; species Phoenicopterus ruber. Next base: position 15,922,743 of record CM020226.1, read on the forward strand.
TCAGGCTGCAACAGTGGAAGGAGAAAAGAGCCCTTCCCAGCTGTTTTGGATGAAGAGGCAATGTTGCTTGTGAGAAAGGAGATCTCTCTGGAGAGGGTTAATGAGGGGGAGTGGTAATTGCCCCACCTGGAGCTGAGAGGGAGAGGGAGAGGGACAGGGACAGCGACAGCTGAGGGGAAGGGCTGAGGTGATGGCTGCCCCAGGAGTTCCTGGTCCCACGTCCCCTCACACCCTGCATGCCTGGAGGAGAGAGCAGGAGGGCTCTGAAGGCCTTGTGTGGGGAGGTCATCCCTGTTGGTGTGGAGAGCTGCTGTGTCTCTATGTGGCTGTGGTGTCCCACAGAGGACAGGTAAGCGGGGCAGCCCTGTCTCCTCACATGGGGTGGTTGTCACCACCATCAGCCCCCGGCCTGGGGACACCATGCATGGGGCATGTCACCCCCAGTCCTAGCCTCGCATGTGAAAACTAGGACAGCCCACTCAATGGATGCATGAACCTCATTCTGTGTGGATTCACCCCAAAATGCATGTGGCTTCCTTCCACAGAGCATCAACTTGCAAAAATGGGCCCCACTGTGTGGAAGACTTTCCTCCCCGCTGTGGCTGCAGAGTGATTTAATGAAAACAGCGTGGAGACCCAAAGGATGATGCAAACCTCATCTCTTTCTTCACCGGTGTGGACAAGCCTATGCTCTGAGGTGAGCCCTTTGCTTTGGGGTAGCGTCCAGCCCTGTGGGGTTTCTTGCAGAGCACGCGGCTGTAGAGCAGTCTCCCTGCATGGCTCTACGAGCTCCACCGTTTCCAAATAAAGTTTCCTAGCATTTAGATTTGAGTGAGTAATTCAACCGTCTTGGTTTTAAGTGCTTCTGCTCATAGTTCATTTTGTTTGGATAACTAGTCAAGGATATATTGGAGCATTGGAATTTTTTTTTTTTTTTTTTTGATTTATTGTGTTTGCCAAAAATCAATGCGTGGGGTAACTGATTATCTTCCTTAGCAAGCAATGGTGATAGCATGGGGTTGACTCAGAGTTGTCTCAATCCTTTGAAATGAGTTGTGTCATTCTTGCAGTTTATTCTTGTTTAATCCAATGCTTTGGCAGAGATTGTTATAGCACTATATTATATCTGTAATATGGCAATGCCCGAATGCCTTCTCCTTGACTCTAGTTTCACGCTGTCCTTGCTCTCTAAATCATCTTCTGTTCTTTTCCAAACAGAATAAAGCTGCTGTTGTGATATGTGCGAGGTTAAGAGTGCTTAAATTCTTCTCTGTCAGGTATACTGGTCATTTTAAGTCTGCAGATTTAAGGTCTGATCCTGCAAACACTCACTCCCTGTCAGAGGCAGCAATATTGAAGGTGAGGTAGAGTAGTTGCTCTGTGCCATGTGCCTTTGCAGACCTTTATTCTGCTGCTTCTTTCTGGATGTGACGCTGTGCTCGTGGGGCCGTCTGGGGAAGCCAAAGGGGATCTGGAGGATGCAGAAAGTGTAGGATCAGGCCTTGAGCTGTAACTTGACAAGAGCAATGAGTTACTCAAGTAGCAACTTGCTCTGCTGTAATCAGTGGGAGGCAAGTTAAATAGATCAATTTGTTATTTAGCTGCTACTCTATCAGGCCGACAGACATACTGCCTTAGAGTTGTTTTTAATGGTAGCTGGTGTTTGCGATTTGGCAGTGAAATCTCCCGTTTGCGTTGTATGTGGAAGGCATATAACATTTTAAATAAGAGGCAGAGGATCCCGGCAGCAGCCTGATGTTCCCTGCATCCCTGGGATGCTTGTTACACTGCTGGTGGGCTGCAGGTACCTGCCGTTGGGCTTTTTCACTTAATAGTGCACTTGTGCTTCTCCAGGACACATAATGCAGTTGTGCTCCTCCAAGATGCAGCTGCATCAGGGTGAGTCCCCAAATACTCCTGTGGTGGCAGGGACGCTGACCGGTCTCTGCTGAGGGTGCATTAACTAAGATCCACAGGTACAGGTGCTCCTGGACCCTTGCTACTCTTGTGTCCTCCTACTTCTGCTTACTGCCAGAAGCAGGAAGGCTCCTTCCTTTGAAGGAATACACCCTGCAGGAGGTGGCTGCAGAGTAACTTGCCCCTGGTGACATTTTCCTACAGCTGTGCAACACCTAGTTTGTCTTTAGATCCCAGCACTCTACAATTCTGGTTTCTCCTGGAGCTCTTGGCTTGATTTATCTAATTGGAAATGTTCTGTCTGAATGTCCCATTCTTGAGGGGCCTTAGTCTCTGCAATTGTTCATGAGTCCCAGAGCTCTGCAGCTGCAACCATGTAAGCAGCATCATACCTCAGGGGCCGGGGGCTTTTGCTAATGTTCTTGTTGGTCTGATGGTTGGTTACAGACAGCCACTAGAGAAAAGCTCTTGCTGTTGGTAACTTTTATGCTTGTTGGGAGAGTTGTTGGAAAAACAAGCTAGAAATGGGTATTTGGATTCCTGTGAAAATCAAATATAAACTTCAGTCCATAATGATAAATAATGCTGGTGTTTCACATCTGTATTTTATGCATACCTGAATTTGCTTTTGGCAAGTGGTGACAGTCTGAGCTTTGAACTTCAGGTCGACCCAATGTTCTCATCCCTGCTAAGAATATTGTTAATATGGACGATGGGGATGTTGGAAGAATCTGTGGGACCTACCTGTGAAAGAATAGAGACACACAGAAATACAAATGCTTTTGTAAAGAGAGCGTGTTTACTTTTACACAGTTTTTGTTTTGTTTTACTAAACAAACAGAAATTCCTTGGCCCAAGTACAATAATCTGCTTTCCAGGCATACCAGTGGTGTATCCAGCATACCCACCAGGATGCCCAGGCTCTCCTGCCATTACTCAGAAGCTCTGTGGCTCTCCAAGGCACCACAAAAGCCTATTTTAGTGCAAGAGCTCCAGCCCAAGCGCCTCCTGTTAAAAAGCAAGCTAACTTACTTGCTGGACCACATATCCAATAGCAGAAGCATGGAAGAAAGTGGGACAAACTTGGAAGACATAAGAGCAGAAAAAAAAATGGGATAAGGGATGGAGAAAGGAGGGGGGGAAGAAAACAGACGTGAATGTTGTCAGATTTGCCTGGTGTGGTGCAGCACAAACAGGCAGATTTGTTTAAAAATAGGAATGACTTGCTACATGATAGTACTTTTTCTCATGTCTGCTTTGAAGAAAATACTCCTCTTTTGGTGTCATTTTTGCTGTGCTCTCTTCAGCTGGGTTCCTTCCCTCCCTGCAGGCTGCTGACTTGAAACGCATCCCTTCTGTTTGTTCTCTGTCCTGGAAACTCTGTCTGTGAACCTGAAGGTGACACATATTGTAACAGAGCTGCCAGGAAAAGCTTTAGCTTTGGGAGAGGGTAGTTTGGACAGGATGGGAGGCTGACAATAAATCCCCCCACAAACAAAAGTTTGTTTGTGCTCCGCTTTCCTTGTATGAAACGGTCTGGGAGCACAACTCCTAGCACTTTGGGGGTAGCAGGGCTTTGCTCAGCCTGGTGAGCCCCATGGGTCCCAGTAACAGCGCTTTGCTGTTGTGGGGAAGCAGGGGAATGCGTATGCTGGCAAAGTGCTGTCGCTAGTTGGGTTTTCCCCCCGTGGACCGTGCAGGGACCCTGGGAGGAGCAGGCTGTTCCCCCCCCTTCCAGCTGCTCCCCAGGCAGGAACGGTGCTATTGGCTGGACTAATTTTTTTTTGCAACGTGCCTCCCTGCTATAAGTGGCAAAGCAGCCGCTGTCCCGCCAGCTGGACACCCCAGCCCAGCCGCGCTGCCTCCGCAAGGCTGGAGGCATAGCCCTGGACCGAAGCTCTCCCGCGTCCGTCCCACTGCACAGCCGCACGCGGAGTTCAGTCCATCCCTTCCCTCCTCCGGGCAGCAGCCGCCTCGCAGCAGCTCCCAGGCTCTCCGGCAGCCAGTAAGCACATGCCTCTGTCTCTCCCTCTCGAGCATCATCTCACTGAGCAGGGCAGGGACCGTTTCAGCATCCCACGCTTTGCCGATCTTCGGATTTCAGGGCTTGTGCTGGGTCTTTTCTCTGCCTTGTGACTGCTCTGCTGGGGAAGGGTTTGTGAGAGCAGGGCTGGGGGAAACGGGAGGTCTGTGGGTGTACAATGTACTTCTAAAACACTCTTTCTAGCAAGCAGTTTCTTCAAGGATCACTGAGTTAACCTCAGAAACTGCCTCTGTTTTATGTGGTGTTTTGGGGGTGGGATTTATCTAAATTCTTGCTCCTGACTTCTCTTGCATCCTCTTTTTCTGATACACGTATTCTCTCCTGGAAGGTGGTGGCTTTGAAAGTACAGACAGCCACTGGGGTATAAATATAGCTTTTCTCTTTGCTTCCCAGCCGAGTGGGTGTTTAGGGAATGTTTGCAGTGGTACAGAGCTGTGTAAGAGCTGTCAGCTGTGTGTTTTCCTAGGCAGGTGATCAGATGTGCCTGTTTTAAGCTTTTAATGACAGCTGGGGAGGAAACAGCTAAAGCAGTGGCTGTTTTGTGGGCTCTCAGGTGATGTGATGCTCTCAGAAAGTGAGGACTGATACCCTCTGAATCGTGGGAGCAGGCTGGCAGTAACAGAATTGGGGAATGTGGAAATGCAAGCGTTTACTTAATAATTATCACATCTTCCTCTTTCTGTATTATGGAGTAGCAGGCAGTTGCAGAGTTTCTGACGAGCCACACTTGCAGCTGTCCCCATGTGAATGCAAACACCTTTATCTTTATACAAATACTGCACCCCCTGTGTCTATCTAGATTTGTGGAATCGCTTGCATGAGTGAAACTATTCGCCCATGTGTTTGCAAGATGGGTGTTTCTGTCATTAATCTTTTCTTTAGCAACTAGGCAAAAGATAAGTTAATGCGTGTGACTCTGGTCCAGTTCGTATTGTGTAAGCAGGAGCTAGTCTGTGGTTTAGAAATGGATGTGGCTGCTTTTTAAATCACTGAAATCTAGCACATGAAAGGGGGAAAAATGATTAAAACAATCCACCTACTAATTAGTCTTTTACCTTGTTTTGAAAGGAAGAGTATTTTTTTTAAAAACAACAACAACAAAAAAACTTCCGAAAGGAAACTGACTAAATTCTTAAGCCATGATGTACAAAGCAAATAGCTGATCAAGCAACCAAATATGGCTTTAAAATTTAAACTTTCTTTTTTAATGATAAAAGCACCCACATACTTCACTTCAGCGACAACACCCTCTTTTATTTTTTTCCCTCTAAGTACAGCATTCTTGAATACAAACCAGTTCTTAATTTCTCCTTAAAGAGCTCAGTACATAAAAATTCATTCTTGACTTAATACCTGCTAGAAAAATGTGGATTAGGTGTTTCAGAGCTAACACCACAACTGCAAAAAAAACCCTCATGAGTTCAGTGCAACAGAAAGTTAATTGCTCAGATTTTGGACTGCAGCTCCAAGGAACCAGTTCAGGGCTGGGGTTTTACAGATGTCTTCTGACTTGCACTGCTCTTGGGGATTTTTGGCTGCAGGAGGATTGTAGGATTGGGCTCTTGAAGTGTTTCTAACAGGAGAAGTTATTCCCTGCTGTGAACGATGGCTTGCCTCCACATATGCTGGTATAATTCTCTGCCTGGATGTAAATAATGGCAGCTGTTCAAAAGGAGGCAATGTTTAGGGTACTCAAACACTTGAAAATAAACACTCTCCAGCCCATCTTGGCTGGCCTTTATTTCGGAAGCAGCCTTTCCATCGAACTGTACCATGAATAGAAAATCCAGACATATGGTACGAAGCAGCCGGTGGAAGCCCTGTCAGGTCCCTGATCATGTCCGTGAATAGGGGAAGGATGCTGTAGGATGTGTTTTATCTCTGCTCTAAGCCCATATCCCACAAATATGACTTACAGTCCACACCCATTGCACTAGGATATAACAAAAGCTTTAAGTAACTGCCTTTCTTGCCCCCGAGAAGCAACTTACTTTCTTTTGTGCAATACCTAAGTGAAAAGAGGGTAGTTCCATGTTATAGGACGTCCCACAGCCCCTTCTGTGCTGTGTTCATGCTGGTAGAAACTTGTGCTCCTTTAGTGTGGTTTGGGTACCACAGCTCTCATCGCCTTCCCATCTCCATCTTGGAAACACATACTTGCTGTCAGTACGTAGCACTGGCTGGGAGCTGGGATGTGGCTGAAACTTCCAGTGCTTCAGCAGAGACAAATAACGATGTGAGCCAGGAATAATATTGTCCCCTCAGCAGTAGCCTTTGTGAATTATGTCCTTTGTAAGTTTACTCCCCATCCAGCAGATGCACTGGGGGATTTAGGTGTCAATTCCTTGAAGAACCTTGGAAAATTCCTCTGATCTTTGCTGATGAGACAATCCAGTCCAGCCTGTGTTTAGCACTTTCCCTTTTTGTGGTGCTGCTTAGACCTGAAGTCCCAGTGGTGTTAAATGCAGCAAGGCAAGCCTCGCCACCAGCAATGTGCAAAGCTTGCTCAGGCTTTGGGTAGGCTCCTAAATCAGAGCAGCTTCTCGGCGAGCAGTAGCCAAGTTCTGGCTGCTGATGCCTGGCTTCCTCTGGGGTCACACTGAGATGCAGGTGTCACCATCAGATGTGTGGAGGGCTGAGCCATGCAGCCGGTGCCTGCCTCTCACCGTCACGATCCCCAGCCATCTTCACCTTGCGCTCCGCATGTAGGAGTGCAAAGGTAGCAAAGCTGAGATTTCGGATGCAATTCTGTAACTTTAGCTATGTGAAATCACTTTTGCTTGAAAAGGTAATGGAAATAATGTCTATGCAACAAGCCTTCCCAGACCTGACCTGTGATTTTATTATAAAAAAATGCATTGTAAGCCAAAATACTTCAGGTTGATTCATTGGGATATCTTTATTTCACTTTTCTATTACGGAAGATGCAGACAAGGGAGAGCATCAAAGCAGAAATGTCTGAGATCTGTCATTTCACATCTGATTTTGGCAGAGGGAGTGTAGGAGGAAGAAAGAGACCTCATGTTTCATTTAGATACCCTGATTTGGAGAGGAGTTTTAAGCAGATGGCTCTTGAGACACTAAGACTCTAAAGGATTAAATGCTATTTAGATAAATGCATGCTTCCACTTCTGCAGCACGGTTTTAGAAGGACTGTGCCATATACTCTGGCTTCAGTTCTCTTATCCCTGGGTCCAGTAAAAACCCTGTTTGCAGTCACTTGGCCGGGTGTTGGAGCAAAGGCACTGGGGCTTCCCTGGGATTCAAAGACAGGATATAGCCCAGCATGTTTCAACTCCCTGATGTCTTTGACTGTGGCTTTTTGTAGATGAGCAGCCCAGAGCCAGCTCTGGGGACATCACCCCAGCTGGCTTCTGTGGGAATGAATCAGAGTCGAGAGGTCGAGGATGGTCTGTAATGAGTGTTTCTCCCCACTAACCGTCCGCCTGTGTCCAAAGGGAGCCCGCAGGCTGAGCAAAAATACTGCAGAAACTTGAGCTCTGAAATGATGTGTAAATTGGTAGAATAAAGTCCCTTAAAGAAGGATTATGAGCTGCTTGGCGCAGGGAAGTAGTCCTGTGGTGTCTAGAGGCAGTCACAAAGTTGGGCTAAAATGAGGTCTACGTGGTAGGAGGGAGCACGTGGGTGGGTGCTGCTGAGCCCCACAAAACAGGCAGGGTGCAAAGAGGGGACGGGTGTCAGGAAAACAGAGCCCTGTCCCAGCTTCTTACCCTCAGCCCCAGAGGATGCAGGTGCTGTGTATACCATGTGCTCACCCTCCCTAGGCCCGTAGCCAAAAATCTCTCTCCTACCAGAGATTGACTCACTTTGCTGCTCTAAGTTTTTCCCGCAAAGGCTTTGCTCTGCTCCGAGCTGGTATGTGGAAAGCCACAAAAAAAATCCTTCTCAGCAGGGTAGCGTTTGCCCTCCTTGCACATCCCTGCAGCACGTACTGAAGCAGGCTTTGGCCCTCGATGCTTTCAGGCGTGTGTGGTGCCAAGAATGCTGCCAGAGCAAATTCCCACTGTCAGAGCAAGAGAGAAGAGTGTTGTCTGGGAGATGGATGGATGGACGCTCTTGTGCTTCTCCAGCTCCTTCATCTTCCTCTGAGGAAACAGCTCTTTCCCTCCTGGCAAATAGGGTTCATGTCCTATGGCAGGGCAGGGCTAAAATGACATTTAGGACTTTGGAGCTATTCAAAAGCAGGGCAAGGATTGCATTATAGCCATGCTAGAATAGGATAGATGGGGTCTTGAGGAAGTGCTCTTTCAAAAAAGGCCAAATTAAAGAGTGCTCTGGAAAAGGTTGGAGAGCCAGGACAGGGCTCCCGACAGTGAGGGAGGTGCAGCCCAGGGTGGAAGGGGTGGTATTTTGCTGTGTGCCTGACTGGAAACTTTAAGGCAGAGTTACAATTTTGGTTTGGATGGTGTTACAGAATTGCATTATTTTTGCAAATAGGAAATTCAAAACCTCTTGACTTCAGATTGCTGTTTTCAGAAGACCCACTCGTTCCACAGATATGCCTGATGGGTTTTTTTGTTTCTTGATGTGAATCTAGTGATTGATGTAGTTTGAGATGCACCTCTCTCTTCCTCCTGCTTGGCAGAGCTGGCTGTTTGGCAGATGAGTAGGCAGTTAACAGCTGTTAACTGTGAGGGACTAAAAGTGGTGGGATATGACTGCGTTTGTGATCTGTTGGGATCAAATGCAGAATACCAGCCGTCACCCAGACCTCTAATGAAGAACAGGAAAAAACTGTTCCTGCTGGGAACAGGCACTGCAGGGCAGCTTTTTGGCTTCCTTGTTTCTAATATCCCTCCACCCCTGGAAAGGGGTAACCGAGCCAGAGTGGAAAAGAGACTAGAATTTGCCCACAGGAGGCTGCCTGACAGGTATAATTTGAAGTTTAATAATTTGGACCGAAATGTTTCAGAGCCAGTTACTTGTTGAACTGCAGAGCTACAGTGAAATGAGTCTGTTTTGATGTCTCTACTGTGATGTAGATGGGGAGGAAGAATAGGAGAAATAGCTAAAAAATAAAATAAAAATTAGAAAAAAATTCCCTCCCGTAAAATGCTCCCACTTGTCTTCAAGACATCAGAGACCTTCATGCTTTATGATGCTTTGAGATAGGGGGAGCTTCAAATCAAATGATGGCTGGCTCCAGTGTTGTCTGTCTACTGAAATGATGGGCTTAAGAGACCACTGTTAACAAGCAATTGCACGTGCTAGATATGACGAGGGACTCCTGTTGGGAGGCATGGTTAGTACAGAGATCTATGATCCACCTATTTTGCTTCAAGCTAGCTTTAATGCTGAAGCAGCTGCCCCAGTATGTGAGGGTTCTTGTGTTACACCAGTGTCTAAGCAGCAGAGGACTTCAGAGCTTCTGGCAGAGCAAGAATTGCTCTCCACTGTTTTGCTTGGCCAGAGACAGCAAAAAATCCACTCGGTCCTCCAAACCTCTATCTTATGAACCAGGGTGCTAGACGTGCCTTTCTTTCTTTGCTAAAAAAAAATAGAAGTGGTTCATCACACTAAACCCATGGCTGGTCCAGCCCATAGTGGTTGCTAGTTGGCTTTCCTGTGGGGAATTGGCTCCCAGCTCTTCCCCAATGCCTTCATTTGGGAATATTCAGTTTTCATGTGCTTCCAGTGGTCTCTGACCAAAGATCCCCTTAAGAGTAACTATGAAACCACCCTAAATATAGCTCCCCCATTGCTGATAGGATGCTGGGGTGGGAGAAAATAATATACTTTCTTTTAAAGAAATGCCCCAAGTTGTGGGAACCATTCTGACTTGGCAGGCTACTTGCAAGGCATTTGCTATTTGTTTAACTTGGGACTGGCTGCCCCTGGCAGTTGTTACCATCAGCCGCCTTTCTTATCTGCTCTTTTCTATAATAAACACTGAAGCAAAGGTTTGGAATTAGTCACTTCTGAAGCACTGCCTGCCTTTCCAGCTTGTGTCTTATTGTCTCATTTTTGGACTCCTGAGCCTTTTCCACTTCATTCTATGTCTCTTGGTTTGCCCCTCTTATTGTGCTGACATAGCAAAGAGCTCTTTAAAATATCCCATAGGTGTGTCATCCCCAGGACTGCCTGCATCCCAGAAGACGTGCTGCCCTGGGCCAGCAGTGGGGACTCACGCTGCTGCTGGGTACTACAGAGATTCTTCTTGCGTGACTTACCTAATCCAGCAGACGGGCTGGATGAGTTGTTCTGGCTGATGTCTGTTCGGATGAACAGCCCGTGGAGGCAGTGTTAGGATCCTGAGAGCATCCTGGGGGCCTGGCACCATGTCCTGCTCTTTAGTACAGCATTAACCACAGGGCAGTCAGTGGCTTGAGGAAATGCACCTCCAGAAGCACAGGGCTGTGTGGTCCTCATTCAGAAATCTGAGTAATTCCTACTGATTTGCTTCCACTTTAAAATCCCCTGGTGATCTCTAAGCGTTGTCTTCACCTGGTCTTGCTTCTGACAGTACAGTAGGAGAGGCAGTAATGAGCAGTCCAGGGTGCAAGAATCTCTCTCTCTCCCCCCCCGCTCCGTCTCTCTCTCTCTCATCTCATCTCACTTTAAAAATACACTGAGCTATATATTTCACTCACCACATGCAAATACTGTTTCCTAACTACCCCTGCTCTGCCGACTGAAAGCTGGTCATGCTTCCACTCTGGGACAGCCTGCCAGGTAAATGCCACTCGATGTATAACATATTTCAGTGCTACCTCTGGAAATGGCCCGAGTGACGGCATCGGAGCAGGATGGGAGAGCAGCCCACGTTCACCTCGCAGTGGCACAAAGGCACTCAGTGGGGATGCAAATCTGTTTAGTTCTGTCTGGATTTGCTTTGTTGGATGCATGAGCATGTCATCCACCTTTTGCCGTAATCTTCCCTTCTCTCTTATACCATTATCACCATAATGATTTTTAGCTGAAGGTAGAAACTTTCACTCTGGCTCTGTCTCTGTGGTGGGATGGGTTTCTTGTAGTGGGTAGGAGATACAGTGTGCCTGTTTTCATTTCAGAAGGCTGGACTGGGGGCTTAGCTATGGATTACGTATCTTGACCAACATTTCAGTTTGCTGGATTGAGCTGGTCAGGGTAGAGTTTCTCTTTCTTGCAAAAACACATTCAGCAAAAAAACCCCCAAGCCCTTTGTTAAATATCAGGGGTGATTTGACCAACTTCTGAGCTGTATCTCACTGAGGTCTAGGTGTGACAGAAAAACGAACACTGCTGATCTCTTTCAAGTGCTCTACATTGCAGATCAGAGCAGGCAAATACCCTGGGGTTAGTCCTGCTTCTCCGTGCCCTACATGCTGATGCATGTGATGATGAATGGGAGGAAATTCCTGCCCAAGAGCATAAACAGGCAAGCAGACCTATAAGTGGCCATGGTCTCATAGTCCTGACATGTGAAATGAAGTTGCTGATGGCTGGTGTTAGTGGATATGCTGGTGTCAGACCCTCCCGATACCTGCTTCAGGGAAAGACTGTTTGATTTCTGTCTGGAGAGGATTGCAAACGACATCTCCCTGGTTACTGGGATGTGCTGGAGGAGGCTAACACCCATGTGGCGTCTGGGATGGCGGGAGGCTGCCGTGCAGGGGCACCCGTGGTGTGCGTAAGTGAAAGCACTCCGTTTTGCAGTTTCATGTTGCTGGGGTCAGGCCCGAAGTCAGCTTTCCCTCTGACCTCCAGCGCTAACGCAGCCCATCTCCATAGCAATGGCTGTAAATACAGTCCTCTGCGCTCTTATACCCCAGGCTGTGTTGGTGCTATAATGTGGTGAAGCTCCCTGTGTACTTCACTAGACACTGAAACAAACAACCAATAAATCTGTTATAAACCAATGAGTAATTTGTTTTGGTTACCAGGGAGATTGCCAAGTGCAAATTCAACCTGAAATAGCGATGAGCTCATTCTCTGAGCAACGTTGGTGCCTGAGCTGGAGCAGCCGGATGGAAAGGGAGCCAGCGCCAGTAACACTGTCTGCTCCACTGACATTTGGATGCTGCGCGAGCTGTTTTGCCAGAGAGCTTTTGCCTTGCAAATGAGATCGAGCAGGGGATGGTGTGTAAGGCTGGTTGCTGAGCCCAGATTTTTACAGTTCCTGGAAGCGTGGCAGTGATGTTCCTGGTGGGCTGGAGAGCGCTGGGGGTGGGTAACATGCTGCAGAGGTAGTCTCCTCTGCTGTCTCCCGTATCTTGGAAACCCCTCCCTGTGCAAGGATTGTGGGGAAAAGCGAGATGCTTGACTTGTAGATAAGGGCTAGTTTTAAACGGCTAGTTTTAAACAGCTAGTTAGATAGGTGTATCTGATGGGCAGAGCCTCTCCCCTGCTGCTGCTCCAGGGGCTGGAGCAAGGACTTGGAAAAATCTCACTTTCTCCTGCAATGTACCTGGGGCAGGAGCTCAAAAATTTGGGCTCTGCCATTATTTCACCCTGAAGTGTCCCCAGCTTAAGTAGAGTAGGACTTGACTTTTGAAGGGCTGATGCTAGTTTGTCAGCTCTCTGTGTCTGTCGGTCCCCGCAGTTGCTCCCAGGAATAAGCCCGCAGGCGACACTAGGTGTCAGGAGGACCTGGGCTTGGACAGCCACTGGGGTCACCTCCTGCCAGGGCATAGCGGGCAGTGTGGGAGCAGCCGCTGCAAGCAGAGACATGACTTTCTTGCTCTCTGTTGCAGAACCGAGACCTGGGTGATGGAGGCTGGGGTTAGAGGGGGCTCTCGCAGGGCTGCTGGCTGTGCCAGTCGGAAGAGCAGGACAAGGAGGCTGTGCTGCACTTGGTCTCTTTGGCAGCCCAGCCAGAAGGGGTCCAGGCAGGGCTCCGATAGCATCCTGCACCTTTCTCTGTTAAGGAAGTGTTTCCAGATGCACTTGCGTTCAATGAATTCACATGTTCTGAAACAATACAATTTTTAACTAAAAAAGTCTGTCTGTAGGAGGATGTACTGCCTGTCCCTCTGCACTAGGATGCTGCAGGGGGGAAGCTGACAAAGGTGTTACAGTGGTCTCTGCTGCTCCCTTTTCTTGGTTTGTGCTCCCCATTGCTGAGTTATCAAATACATTAAATGATGTAGAAATATCTCAGCATGTCGCCTGGCAGCTGTCTTGATGAAGCAATGCATAAGCCACTTACTAGAGGGTCTCTGAGGGATTTCACCGAATCTTTTAAGATGTAGTTACCAGTGACTGAAAACAGATAACAATTATCAACAGCACAAATGCAGACAAAAGTTAAGCCCCGAAATGTAATCCATGAACCTACTCACATGATGCAAAACCACAATCTCTTCTTGGGTTAACCTCATGGCTTTCTGGAGCAAGGAATGAAGGTTGCATCTATAAAAAGGGCATTGGTTTCAGCAGGGGTATTTTTGTACTTTGGAAGTCTTTTATTATAACTTTACAAGCATGGAGTGATCTGCCTCTGTGTTCTTGCAAGTCCCTTCCAGGCCTGTGGGTGGATTTCTTCCAGCTCCTTGCTGGAGCCATGTGGGAAATGCTTTGGTGATATGACCAAGTCCCTCAGCATCATGGGCAGCTCTGTCGCAGCCACCAGTGCGTTCAGCCATCAGCTCTAGGGAACGGCTTCATGAAACCCTAATACTTGGAGTAGGCTGGCATTTGAAAGAAGGTGATTTTAACGTGAGGAGTTATAGCTGAGTGAGATTTGGTTGAGAGAGGCATGAGTTCACCCGCATGTATCTGCCTTTTATAGCTGGCAGAGAGTTGGTAGCGCTCTCAGCAGCGTGCCTGGGCCATCCCAATGGCTGGTTTTGAGTCTGTATGACTCCGCTGTGCAGTGCAGCCCTACACCCCGGCCACCGCATCCCTCATACTGCCCATAACTGAGCTGGCCGGCAGCTAAAAAAACCTACAAATGCCACTGCGGCATTTTATCTTTTGCTTTCAGCAGCTCTTTGGAGACGAGACACTGCTTATCTAACTCATGTGTGAATTGTTTGTATGCGGTGTTTGATATTCCTTTATGTCACCTGTTTTCTGTGGGGCGGAGCAGTGAATGTTAGTGTTTGGGAGTGGGACAGGCATCCCTGCAGGTCTGCAATGTCTCTCTTCCCCACGTCCTCCCTCAGCAGTATCCCCCACCCTGGTGTTCCACCTACTTGGTATCAAGGTGTGTTTGCTTTTTGGCTGTCTCTGGGCAACTAAAAACACTGCTGTTCTTTGCAGATCCTGGACTTGTCCAGGACCAAGTCTAACCTTCCTCCACGCTGCTTTAAAGCAGGTGGGGCTTGCTACCAGGCTTGCTCTAGCACGGTTGAGAAGAGAATTTGGCTCAAGATGTGTAACTTTATCAAAGGGACAGTAGAGTCCTTGCTATTGCAGGAAAAGCCCTCGACGATTTGGAAACCTCACCCTTTCCCCATTGTCCTGCAGTATTCCCAGCAGGACACGGGTGCTTGTGGGCTCTCATGCAATGTGACTGCACAAGCTGGTTTTAAAAGAAAGTAAGCCACTGTTTCACATCTGCTTTAGCTTTTTGACAGTTTTCTCTGGCACTTGTGTGCAATTAGCACTGCTTTTTTGTCACATGGAGCCAATCCTCTAATAGTTTGATTTGGACAGTAGTTTGACAGCTAGCAGCAATTGTATTGAGAAGGGCTGTTTCTCTTTGCAGACTGTGTTACTCATTGTCCTGAATTTATTGTCTTGCTTCTACTTGAAAAAGAAAACAAAATCATTTTTTGGGCCTGGATCCAGCCACAGAGCAGAGGATGGCTTAATCAAACACATAAGTGGTTGTACCAACTCCACTTGGTTTATTTCTATGTTTAAAATTTCTAAGTATCTTATTTTTCTTACTCCAAAGTTTGTGTTTAATAAATGTAACAGCCCATAGACTTTGCCCCTTGCTCCAAGAGTGAGCACTGATAGAAATGCTGTAACGTGCAGTGCTGCTATGAGACCGTCGGTGAGAGTATGGGAGAGGAGCGGGGACATTCTCTTGCCTCTGAATGCCCTGGCCTGTCCCTGTGGAGGTGGGGGATGAAGGTATTTGCTGTTTCAGCAAACGAGAGGCACATTAAATTTAGCAGCTTAAGTAACCTCACCTCCCCATCCTGCTTTGTCCCAAACTGTCTCTTGCCAAGTATTAGTCTACTGACCTTAATATTTCCAAAGACACTAAAACAACTGAAAGTTTGCTAGGTTACCCAAAAACTAGAGTGGGAGGGTGTTGGGGGGAGGAGAATTCCCCTGCCTCCCTCTCCGAAACAGCCTCCATCCTGCAGATGATGACACTCAGCTGGGATGCCACAAACCAGGGCAGGGCTCTCGGAGCCATTCTGGGCTGCGTTTCTCTGGTTTTGGCTGAAATTGAATCCTAACCCTGATGAAAGTTTTAAAGATATTTGTTCCTCTTTTTTTGTTTTTTTTTACATTTTCTATCAGTGTTTTCTAACCGACCTCATGGAGAATGCTTTTCAGTGCAGTCCTTGCCCAGCTCTGATCTGACATGATTTCCAGGGAGACCTGGGATTCTTATCACTTCATGAAAAATGAGATTTACCTTCCTGTATCACACAGGCACTTTGAAAATATTATCCCTGACTCCAGAGAAATGGCTCATACATTTTAATGCTGTTATTAGAAATTGAATTGACAACACTTATCCTCAGTGGAAATTGCTGTGCAGCTCGGGGGGGAGAAAATATGCAGAAAGCACTGGTGGAGACTTCAGAGAGCTCTTGTCACCCTAAGATGTGTGTGCTTTTGGTGCAGTGCTGCTGCTGAATGAAAAGAGCGAGGTTTGATATATGCCAGGGATAGGGGAAAGCACAAATGCTTGGCCCAGCAGCACGGGGTGAGACAGCAGTGGGGCTCAAAGCATCAAAACAGCTTCTGGACTGAAAGGCAGAGCACAGCCAGGCCTCACACGGTGGTGGGGAAACGTGGGCTGCTCTGGGCTGGTGTGTCCCAGCGTGCTGTGGAGATGTTGCACACCGGTGCTTTATTTGCTGTCTTAATAAGTGTAGAGAAACTGAGCTGGATGAGTGCTGGCTTAAACTGGCAAATGAGTGAAGTGCTGTTGAGGTGCTCAGACTGGTGAAAGATGCCCTTGGGAGGAGAAGCAGCAAGGAACTGCAACAAAAAAAAAAACCACCAAAAACAAATCAAGTTGCTTTTAAAATCAGTTCTTTTTTTTACAGTAAATGAACTTGCAAGAACCAGCTGATCTCTGCTCCTCTCAGGGCACACGGCCTCTGAGGAGGACTTCACATTTAGCTGCAGTACATCGAGGCTCTGGAGTTGCTGAGCTGGGAGTCTCTTGCTCCTAAGTGTGAAGGGAGGAAGAGGGACACGGCTGGCAAAATACTCCTTTATCAGGGCTCCAGGCTCTTCTGGAAGTCTGGCTGACTTCCCTGGCTTTGCCCGAGTCCTTAGTCTCTTGGAGGTCAGTTTGGGAAAGAGCAGCCAAGGCAAGTTCAGTAGGATCAGTGCGAATGGTCTCCTAGTCTGGCAAGGGCTCCAACTTCCCTGCAAAAGGGGAGAGGCAAAGAGCCTGGCTGAGCAGCGTGATGTGTGGTCGTTAGATGAACAGGGCTTTAACAAGAGGCTTGATAGGCTGATGCGCAAAATATTAACATGAATGGTGGCTGAAGTCAACTCTGGCCACAAACTAAGCCTGGGCAAGGGGGAAAGTTAAATGGCATCTGTTTCAGCAGAGGAAATGTGTGATAACACAGGACCAGAGCAAGGTGTCTTAGTAGGCTGCACCACGGCTCCCTCTTACAAGTGAGCGGGTGCACGTGGGCCTCCTCACCCCCCTCCAGTGGGTGTCTTCTCCTTGGCTTGTCCTGGAACACATCCCCAGACTGTCCTGGAGCACGTCCCCTGGCACGGCCAGTGAGTGCCCATGTGATGCGGTGCCAAAAAAGCAGTTGTGAATTTGAAGCCGCTCCAAGGTGAAGGTTTTCACTTCTCCTGCCCTTGTTGTTTTTGGTGCAACATGGCCCAGCCTGGCTGAGCCTTCGTTGTAAGTGTCAGGGTGCGAGGAAGTTGACCCCTTCTTCCATTTTAAAATGCACTTATCTGAAGTTGGAAGTTAAATCAAACCCTTCCAAAGCAGACGTTTCTGAGAATAACTTTTGTGACTAATCCAACCCCATAGGCCTCACTGGAGGGGACTTTGCAGCTTTGTTTTTCCTTGTAAAGAATGCCCAGCATATGTCCTGACAATTAGTCAGAGTGCCCAAAAATACCCGTCAGCCCTGCAAGCTGATCTCCTTTGGCTCTTAGAGCCGAGACAGACATGGGGTTATGCACTGTGGGGCTTTGGGAAAGGTTATTTTTAAAATGGGCACATAACAAGGGTGATTTGGTCCTTTCAGCCACCAGCACTGTCTAACAACTGAAGGTGTATATAGCCAAATGCTAATCTTGCTCGAGGCGACTGTCCTGCGCCCAGGGTAATGGGCTGGTTGTCCTGCTAAACCCATACGCCAGGGCTGGCTCCTGTCAGCTCTAGATCAGCACTCGGGGCGTGGCCCTGGGGCCTGTGCCAATCTCAGGCAGTGCTTTGATGGTGTGCTGGATGCCAGGGAGTCTTCCCAACTGGCATGCCAATGCTTGGAAGGGCATGTCCTTCTCATTGAAGTGGTGGCCCATCTTCGCCCTTAGCCAGGCAACGTGCTTCTGCCCAGCCCTTTTCTGAGAAGCTTTTGCTTCACCCTTCCCTGACCACCCAAGCTGAAGTTTTCTATCTTCAGTGTCTCCCATGTGCTGAATTTCTGGAAGAGGTTTTGCCAGAATCATGGTCCATCCACAAACAGCCCTTTCTTATCCTCCCCTGAAAATAAAGCTCTTTAAGGGGAAACACCAAGGTTCCTTGGTCTTGCAGAGCACTGCTTGTGCGGGGTTTTGACTTGGCCCACTGTCCTATGGGGGCAGGGGAAGGAGGTCTGCAGAGCCATCTGCCCAGCAGCTTCCTGGGAATCACAGAATGGTAGGGGCTGGAAGGGACCTCTGGAGATCACCCCCTGCCAGAGCAGGGTCACCCAGAGCAGTCAGCACAGGACTGCGTCCAGGTGGGTTTTGAATCTCTCCAGAGAAGGAGACTCCACAACCTCCCTGGGCAGCCTGTGCCAGGGCTCTGTCACCCTCACAGTGAAGAAGTTTTTCCTCACATTTAGACGGAACTTCCCGTGTTCCAGTTTGTGCCCGTTGCCCCTTGTCCTGTCGCTGGGCACCACTGAAAAGACTCTGGCCCCATCCTCTTGACACCTGCCCTTGAGATATTTACAAGTGTTGATGAGGTCCCCTCTCAGTCTTCTCTTCCTCAGGCTGAACAGCTCCAGCTCCCTCAGCCTTTCTCTATAAGAGAGATGCTCCAGTCCCCTAAAACATGATGGTTTAGAATCATAGAATTGTAGAATAGTTTTTGCTAGAAAACATCACACTGAAAGCATTCCCAGCCTTTGGAGGAAGAGCTCAGGCGTAGCCTGTAGCGCCCGCCTTGCAAGTCTTTCTTGCTGCCAGGTCCTGTTGAATGAACGCAGGAGGATGGCAGGGCTACTGGAAACCTATGTGGGGGATGCTGGACAGCATGTGTGTTGTAGCTGATGTTTGGGTAGCTGCTAATTTCTGACTCATAGTGGGTAGATTTCCAGGGAAGGTGAATGACCCAGCTTTCAAGCAGTGATGCAAACTAATAGTTGAACTTCCTTCCGTGCTCTCCACAGTGAGCTGTTTAACTTCACTGGGGGAGAGCATCGCTCCGCCAGCTGCCGTGCCTATGAGAAGTAATTGAAAGCAATTAGGAGTGCAGAGAGTGTAACGGAGGTTGTGAAATATTATTTCAGTGATGGCTCACTAACAACTTGGTGAAACCCCGACACGAGCATTTATTGTGTGGGTATGGTAGGATTATATTGCTGTGAGTGTTCATCAGACCTCATCTTTCCTGGAAGAGACTGCCATGCTGTCTGGCTGGGATCAGTGTGGTATTTATTTGACAGGGACTTAAGTTACTTTTCTCAGCTCTGAAGCCAGGGCTAAGCCATGGGGGAAAGCTGTGACTGGCAAACCTTTGTCTCATGTTTGACTCCACTGGTCATTCATCCTCCACGTGACTGCATCTAAACTTGAACAAAGACAGACCCCTGGCCGAGATCGCCCTAAGGAGCTCCGCTGTCCTAAGCGTGAAGCTTTGGGGTAATAACTTGGGGAATAACTGTGTTGTGGTGCAGCTTGCTTGGCCCCAGGGAGGGCTCCTCTGTGGACCACATCAGCCCTGGTGGAAGTGCTGTTGGTAACTGAGAGGCACCATGCCTCTTCCACCGCTGAGGGCACAGCACTGCGCAGGTGCAGTTAAAGCTGTGGGCATTGTGGTGAGCAGAAACCCCAGAGCTCCTCACGGGAGCTTTGAATGCAGGGGCCTGGCCAGCGTGGGTGAGAGCGTGGCACTGCTGGGGCCCTGAGGTGCTAACCTGGAGACCTTCCCCACCGCTCCTGTGTGACCAGACATGTAGCCTGCTTCCCTCGTGCCTGCTGGCTCATCTTCCCTAGTAAATGCTGCGCACCTTATCCCTGCACCCTCGGTTGCTTTTGTGGTACATGAGCTTGCAGCAACCAGCTGATTTCTGCTCCTCTCAGGGCAGATGACCTCTGAAGAGGACTTCACATTTGGCTGTGGTGCATTGAGGCTGCTTTGCTCAAACTGGGCACCACTGGGTGGATCTGTGCACGACGCAGCCATAAGGCTGCCGGGAAGGAACAGGTGAATGCTGTGTTTGCAGCTTTTTAAGCCAGTTATGGGCTTGATGCTCTTACAAGGCATCTGAATCAGACCAGTCTTGGCAGCACATGTGGATCTTTCTCCCAAGAGGAGCAAAGTCAGTCTTTGTGTCCCCTTAGGCTTGGCTGATGTCCAGGCACATTCAGACCTGTTGTTTTCACCTTGCAGTTCATGCAAGGGGGTTGCAGGCAGCCTGTCAAGCCTCCTAATCTGCTGCCTGCACACTCACAGCTCCCCTCTGCAGACTGAGTCGAGGCAGAAGGACATGGGAAACAGAGCTGGAAAGAGAAACGTGGCCCAGGTTTAACCTACTGCATTTAAGACTAATACATTTGTCTTTCTAAGAGATTTTAAAAAAATCTTCAGCCTTTTGGGACTGTCCCTTTTTGAGCTTGTACTGAAGGTCTAAATCTAACTGTAGGGACCACAGCAGGCACTCGGCATCCTTGCTGCTGGAAGATACAGTCTTGGCATCTTATCTGTAATACAGCAAAGAGCCACAGGGAGGAGGGAGCAGGGACAGGAGGAAATGGACTTTCTTGTGCAGTTGTTCAAAGCCAACCCTGTGCAGCACCTAATACTCCTGCAGCCTCTTCTCACCCCAGTCCTCTCTGGAACCTGTATGTCCTGGGGCTGCTGCCATGGGTCTGCGTGGTGCCTGCACCCCACCATGCTGCAGCTTCTGTTTTCCAACCCTGACATAGCCAGGAGAGGGGACAGGAGCTGAACAAAGCGTTGAGTCTACAAAGCAGCTCTTGATTTATGTGCAGACACTCCCCCCCAGGCCTTGGTGTCACTTTGCTTTCAGCAGCAGCCAGAGGTCTGCCATGTCAGCAACAGGTGATGGGAAGAAGTGCCAGTCGGGAGCGTGTGTGGATGGGAGCCGCAGAGCAGATGGCAGCAGGGAAATAAATTTGGAGCTGCTATGGGAATAGTCCTGGAAACAGTCCAGCCTGTGGATGGAGGCAGATGGGAAAAACCTGGTTTATATCTCTTCCCAGTTTTACTATTTTTCAGATGCCTTTATTTCCAGCTCTGTTATCTCTTGACCATTCTTTCCTGTCTGTTACTACACCCTCATCCTTATTTTTTTCTCTCTTCTTATCCTGCCTTCTTTTCCCCCTTTTGTTTCTACTCACACTATATCTGAGTTCATGAAGGGTTACCCAGCCTGTAAATCTATTCCCAGTTCCTCTATCCCTACCTCCACAGCTGATACTAAAAGCTTCCCTTGGCACTGAAAGGCTCAGCACGCAGATCTGACACAGCTGTGGGCTGGAGTTCAGCGTGGAAGAAAGGAAAACACCCTGTGTGCCTTTGCCATGTGCTGCCCATTTTCCTTCTCGACCTTCCCCTCTGAGCTGGTAGCCTGAGGGCACAGGGCTTGCCTGATGGCTGGTATGTTTGTCCCCTCTGTCACTGCAGTGATGCCCTTGCTGGTTTTGCTCTGGATGTGGGTACATCCCGTGTGAACCAGGGTGTCTGTCTTGTGCTCACGTGAGTGCCTGCAGGATGCTTCAGGGGTGCGGAGGCACATCCTTGTATGCAGAATGGGGGAACTGAGCCAGGTTTGAGTCTTCTGAAGCTTTTTTTGTGATACTTCAAAGAGAAACTGTCTGGTTTTGAACTGAACTGGCTGTTTGAAAGGACTAGGTGGAAACTCCCCATTTTGGTACAGGTGTGATCATGGGTGGCACGCAGGGTCCCTGGCTGGAGGGGAGCAGGGGCCATCCCCCGGCAGCCCCCTCCGGGCGGTCTGCAAACACTGCTCCGCAGTGCCTTTCACCTGTGCAGAGCCAGTGCTGGGAGCAGGAAGCACATGGGATACTGAGTACTTGGAGAGCTGGTGTCAGTCCTGGATCCCAAACCTGCCTGGCGCTTCTGTGGCAGTGCGGCTGCTGTCTCCTCTATCCTGCTGATGGACAACCCACAAGTGCAAAGGCAGGCATTTTCTTGGAGACAGCTGTGTTTGTGTCCTCTCCCCTCTTAAGCCCAACTCCTTTATTGGTTGGCTTCCTGCAAAGTCTTTTATATTTAAAAAAAACAATAGTTTTCAAAAAATGATTTTGTTTAGTTTCTGCCTCGGAAGAGCCAAGGGAAGTTTAACTGGGGTCTGCAATAGGTTGGGCAGAAGGAGTGCTCTCTGCTCTGGGAGAACAGACGTTGCATGCAACCTAAGATAGGTTTAAAACAAAAAAACTCCTGAATCTGCTGTGCTGTTACTTGAAAAGAAAGAAGCGTTTGTGCAAATGGTGAGCGGGAGCAAACCTGGATGTGGAGTGCTAACCCCCGTGCTGCTGGGTGCAGCCCTGGCCGATGGGACCATGCCGGTCCTGTGCTATCACAGCAGCCGCCTCCAGCCGGAGTGAGAGCATGGAATGAGTCCAGTGCCTGCCTGCACGACAGGAAGGGCCGGGAGCAATATGGGGCGCTCATTTTATGGGGAGCCTGGTGAATGGCTAGTGTGCTTTTCTGTGCAGGTTTACTGTGCGTTGCTGAGCAGTGTGTAGGGTAATGCTGTACCTTCTGCTTCCATAAGAGGTGGACAGGTGCTCCCCTCCTGCTCATATTTACTGCTGCCTGCTTCTTTCTTTGATGGTGACTAATACTTCATCAATGCCTGGGTTATACTGGCTCTATTTAGGACTTTCTGCCCGTTGAGTGACAGCAGGATGTGTGAGCAAGCTGAGACGCCCAGACCTTTTCTGGCAGGATTGTTAGGGCAAGAAAATACTCTGGAAACCACAGTGTGAATCATTTGTCTATCAGAGTGGATGACACTATGCCCCAGCCATGCTGCTTTGCAGTCAGACCTGTGCAGTGGGGTCCGTGTGTCCAGGCCAGCTCCCTGGAGTCCTGAAAACCTACAGGATAGGTTTAATGTTAAAAATGTGAAAACCCAAGCCTGCGTGCCCTGCTGTGCACTCCCCGACATGTTTGTAGCACTCTTTCCTCTGGGACCTGCCGGCGCCTGGGGTCTGGCTGCCAGGGCTCAGGCAGGGCTGGCACACCCCCTTTCTAGGGCACCCTCTCCTTCCTGGGGGTTTCTGCTCCCTGCCTTGTTTCACAGGGCAACGATATCCCTCCTTGGCACTTGTGCTATACCTTGCACCACCGATGTGTTTAATCACTCAGGCTTATGGGGACAAAGAGGGGCTTGGGGAGGAGATGGGAATTGTCAAAGGTCATATGGCTAAAACCAGCCAAGAAACCAAGAGCAGCCCTGCCCTCTCAGTAAGGGTTGCTCCCCAGCCCGTTCCTGCTGCGCTGGCCCAGAAGGCCACAAATTCAAACAAAATGGGCTTTTTATTACAGACTGCTCAGGGAATCACCAGAGGCTTTGCAGAGTGAGCTGTGCCATGACATGCTTCTCCAGGGAGTTTCACGGTGAAGCTTTGTGGGCATCAGCAGGGCTGGGTCTTCCTCCTGTTTTTTGTCCAAGATTTCTCCCTCCCACCTCCTCCAGCCCATGCTTGTTGTCGTGCTGCAAACACACATGCATTTGTGCACGTGAAACAATTTGATGGCCAAATGTCCATCCGTACTCTCCACATGCCTCTACAATGCTGTCAAACCGCTGCTGAATTGCAGCCGCCTCTGGGGTGGGACGTGGCAGCTGCTGACATTGCACAGCAATGCTATTCCGCCCTTTAGGATGGGGAGCAAAGGTTACCGTTTCTAATTGAAATATGAGGATATTCTGGGGGAAGTAGGAAATGACTGCCGGGCAGGAGGGTGCCAGCGCTTTGTGCAGGGAACTAGAAAGGAATTAGAATGGTTAACGGTGCAAACTCTATGTGCATTGCCAAAAATGAACTCATGTCTGTAAATATTACACTGCGTGCAGCAAGATTAGCACAGGAAAATACCAGTTGTTAGGGTTCCTGTTACCATCTGAATTATGCAAACAATTTGCTTGAGTTTATAGATGAGCTGGGGCAGAATAACATTGGGTTTTTCCTAGCCAAAGTGTTTCAGTGTGCTAGTATTTTAGCACGTTTCCCAGCCTCAATCTGCTACACAAGTGGATCCATGCTGTGCTCTTTTGGGATGGCATGCTGTCAAGTGTGGCCCTTTCCAGGCCACGTTGGAAACCTGGAGATGTCAGGATGCTGGTGAGATGCTGACCTTGCGTGTGTGCTACCTGGGGGCCCTAAGACGGGTACGAAGGCCCAGTGGGTCACTGAGCCCGGTGCTGGGGCTGGAGGCTGTGCGTGCCCTGCCATGTGCATTCAGTCGAGGAGCTCTCGGGACCTCTGCAAGTGGGAAGCAGAGAAGTTCCCAGTTCCTGGCTGTAGCAGGGCCACTCGGGCCAAAGATGCCGATTGTGTTCAGAGGCCAGACACCACGGTGATGGGCTCCCTGGAAGGAATGATAAACATTGGCTCTTCCCAGTGGCTGTCAGGGAGGTTAACTGACTTTCCCACGGCCATGCAATGAGTCAGTGTCAAGGCAGGATTAGCAGCTGGGCGTCCCTGGCCCCCGGCCCTGAGCGTGCGCCGCCACCAATTGCATAACCCGGAGCGAGCGCACGGCCGTGGAGCTGCCGCAGCCTGCGCATCCCTGCGGGAGCGAGCCCTGAACCAGAGTCCCCTTCGCTCCCTGTTGTGACCTGGGTGGAAATAGGTCGGTTGGAGCCGCGGCGCTGGTATCTTCCAGGGAGCTTCACGGACACCTAAGTAAAGAGGACAGAGACACGAGCCGGTGCCCTCTATAAGCCACGTGCTGGGGAATGAGCCCAGCCAGAGCGTTAGATGCTAGAGAAGCCCTGTAATCATGAAACCTGGCTTTCTAAGTGCTGCTGTTCATGGACTTGCTCCCTTTGAACAGTTAACGCCTTGAGTGTCCTTAGGATAAAAGCTGGAGGAGGACCAGGTATGCTAGTTTTATTGGCAGTAAAACTTGAGCATGACCCTCGTGTTGAAAGCAAGTCTAACCCACCCGTGAACATATCTTCTGGTACTTCTGTGGGCTGTCAGCTGGGTCCCCAGGGGTACAACCCACATCCTTTCTGGGCCCTACAGCCAGAGGACAGCCCCTTGCTGGTCCTGGGACCGCAGCCCCTCTGGCCCCCGTGGGGCTGTGATCCACCTCTTCCCTTCAGCAATGGCAGCGCAGAATTAACGTTGGGTCTGTAATTTAGCTCAGGACTGTTATAAGACACAGTCTAGCTCTAAAGCCAAGGCCAAATAGTACTAGCATGGGGTCAAGTTCCTGAGGCACACTCTGCCTTTGGTACTAATTTGGGTGCTGAGTAGCCGGGCAGGTATTTACATGTTGCCTACAGAGACCTAGAGGTCTCTGGATCCTATTCTTCTCCCTCGGATCACCTAAAATGGTAAGAATTTTCAAGGGGGATTAAGGTTGTGATCTCTGGGGAGGGGAGTGGACATCTGGTAGGAGTCCCGTCCGTATTAATAGCCTCCGTTTAAATGTATGTTTTCAAACGAGGCAGCTTCTTATCGGCCAAGAGACTGTGAAGTCTGTTACCTAAGGGGCTGCTGGTGACTTTGGGCTGCTAATCATGGCTTTCCACAGGCACACAGGTAAAGTGGATGTGCTGCCGGGTGTTGTGGGAGAAGCCGTGTGTGCAATGCCTGGTAAATGGGAAGGAAGGTTTTGCTAACAGGCTCCTGCACCAGCAAAATAACTCATTTGAATGCAGTCTTAAGGCTTGGCAATCTGCAGCTGTAACTAATGATGCCAAACAGGTTTATAACCAGTGTGGGGGACTGGTGCTGGGAGTGCGCTGGTGGTGGCGGCCTCATCTATTTTGTAAAATGCATTAGATGGTAAGTGCTTTTGTACCCACTGCTGTGGGAAGGCTGGGGCTCAGCCATTATTTGAAGAAGACTAGGTGAAAATGAGGGATGACGCTCTTCCTTGCAGCAAGCTTGCTATGGCAGTGAGCAGGGGAAACGTGTAGCAGAGGGGAGCGTGCAGAAGCCCAGCGTGTAAACTCAGATGGTTTGCTCTGCTCTGGTGGGAAGTTTGTGGTTACTCCCTCTTCTCTGTGTTTGTCTTGTAGATCAAACAGGCTGACCGTCACTAGTGATAGTAAAATGTTAACTTTTCCTTTCCATTAACACTGACAGGAATCTTGAGAGCATGTTTTGCACGTCCCCCATGGCATGCAGATGTGTTGTGTCTTCCCATCCATGACTAATCTCCTCTAGCCCTCCAATTACAGACAATTGAAAGCTCTTCAGGATTTTTAAAAGCTTATCTGATTCTTAGAAGCTAACCACATTTGTGTGTGTGTCTGGCATGTGTTTACAGCCCTACATCACAAAGTACAATGGCAGTGCCATTGCATCTCTTGATGAGACATAGCCCAAGGGGTGGACGTGCCCGGGGAGAGGGTGTCAAGCTTGGGGCGCAGCTCCCATGGGCATCAAACCGAGCTGCCACACACCAGGAGCCAGTGGTGCTCGTGAGACTTGGTTGGGAACATACAGCCTCTTCAAAACCGGGGAGGAGAGTCACAGCATGCTGTGCAACTTCATGCTCAGGCTCCCAGGACAAGGCACGAGCATGACGCTTCTTGCATGCCGTGTAACTACTTAGGATTTGCTTGTGTGACGCAGATATACGTTATGCAAGGTACCCTTCTGAGTAAAATCTGACTTCTGTGGTATCATTTTTAAACATCTCAAAGGTGCTTAAAAAGAGCAATCCATTCAATTAAAATGTAAGGCGACATTTATTTTTTAACTTCAGCCCACAAGACGGACTGATGCTGTAGCATCCTTTCATTATACTCCCAGCTGTATCTTTTTCTTTCTCATCTTCCTCAGGAGGGTGTTCACTGGGGCAAGCACCCATGGATTTGATGTTGTGCTATAATATAAAATGCTGAAGTGTCTTCTGAGCAGATGCTGCAGTTGGAGTGCTGCCATCAACAAGTTATAGCGCAGCGTCTGCTCTCGCACCCCACAGGGAGCCCCGCTCTCTGGGACAGCTGCAGTGGGGTACTGTAGTGCCTGCCCCAGGGGACTGAATCTTCCGCAGCCGGAGAGGGGCTCACATTTGGCTCTTGGGGGCACCTGGGCATGAGAAGGGCATCCAGCTGCTGAGGTGGGGGCAGATCTGTGCATAGCTGGGAACGTAACTGAGGAGTCTCAAAGGTGAAAGCTTAAGGCAGCTGCAGTGAGTTAGCTACTGAACAGGACTCTCCTGCTTTACCTGATTTGGTTAGTTTTGAAAGGTTTGGACTTCACTGCTTAAACTCTGCCTAAGTGCTCAGCCTTACTCTAGGCAGTGGTGCTATGCACACTGGGAGCCTTCTTAGCCTTAGGCTGAGCTCTGTATTAAGCACAAAAGCAAGCCCTGGGGGGGAAGTGTTTGCAGGGCTGGAGCAGGGTGTTTTTTAATAGCACGTCCCTACTTCCCTGGGGAACTGTGAAGATTTAATAATGATTGGGATGTGCTCAGACATGGTGGCAATAGGACCGTAGGGAATGTTTTTGGCAACTGCCTGAGGAACTTGGAGCTGTTCTTGTTCTAAATAAAGAAGCTTCCATTTTATCAACAGACTAATTTTTGAATTATAGAGTATGAGACTCTCACGTGCCCCAGCCCGGCAATGGGAGAGCACAGCTATCCACCCGTTACTGCTAGCCCTCCCAGCAAAAATGACCTGCAAATGATTTCTTTCTTTCCTTTGGCTTTGCAAATGTTTCTTGTCCAGGGCAGTGTGCCAGTGACCTTGAGGTGCAGTCCTGAGCATCGCTTCGCATTTTGGACTAACAGGACCCTTATTTTACGGGTATTCCCTGGTATTTATAGCAAACCATGCGACACTGCATAGAGGAATGCTGAGAATAGTAACTCAGGTGACAGACCAGGGGATGCCAGGTCCTGAGTTGAAACAGGCAAGTGTAGCCAATGCCTGGTGGTACGGGGGCTGTGTGTACTCAGTCTGCTGAGAAAAATAAAATTGATGGATAGTCAAAAAGCAATTGCTCTTTTCCTTCCATATTGCCACAGAGTATGCAGCTGTGCGTAGAGGGTTAACACCTTCAGCCTCCTCTTGTTTCCCAAGTGGCAGAATAGTCCACAAGGTTTAAGTACAGTTTCCCTGGTTGTTTTTAGAGACCACACTTCAAGTTCTTCCTTGGTGGTTTATCACATTTAAACATATTCCCCAGAGACATTAACACATATCCTGTGTTAAGTGCTTTGCTTATCAGCTATGCTTCAGCTCCCTTTGAGTGCTTCGGTTTCATTTGTTGTGCAAACCGTTGCGATGCTGCGTTTCCTATATAGCTCAACTGAACTGGGAGGAACCAGCCCAGGGGCAATGGGAGACAGGAACGACAGGAGAGGCACGGAGTTGTGTTAATGCAATAGCGTTTGTGGGCTGGCACTTCTTAAGTCTGTACCCTTTCCATCCCAAAGCTTGCCATGCTGCAGGGTGCAGACGTAGCCCTGACCACTAGCTGGGACAGCCCTGTGACTGCTCTGCAGCATGGTGTCAGCATGACTTGAGGTGTGTGGAAGCTGGTGGAGCCCAATGAGATCTTTATTTGAAAGATGGAAGGCATGGTTGTCCAAGGGCTGAGGGGCTGCTTTTGAAAAGCAGCAGATGCTCTCTGGGGCAAGTGGCTAACTGGCACCTCTGTGGTCAGGTAAATGTTAGGGTTGGATTCCAGTGGGTCTTCGTGCCAAATACCCTGATACTCGAGAAGGCCACTGGTCTGGCCAGCCGCCCTCGGGCTGTAGCCAAATCTATCAGGGAGCTACATTTAGACAGCACCCTGCCAGGGCCGGTGGGAGAGGGACACCTTGCTTAAGGGGGGGTTAGTTTCTGGAAGTATTGCTGGGTTTTTCTTGAGCTCTTATTTTTATTGAGGGTCCTCTAGGCTATTTAAGGATGGGCACGTACTGCACTTACCCCTCTCCCCAGCAGCCTGCGTTCTCTCTTCTCACCTGCTTCTCTCCAGCAGAACATCCTCTGCGCATGGACGTTAGCCTGGCCAGAGAATAGTTCCAGTCTGTCCATAATTCTTCTCTTTTCTAAATCCCCTTCTGTGGCCCCAGAGTCAAGCTGAAATGGGGTTTGGATCAGTGCATGTCCTCAGGGTACGTGATTCTCCCAGGGTTACACAGGAGACGCTTGACCAGGCTATCAGCTCAGAGGCACTGTAGTCTGGTGTAAAGGTACAGCCAAAGAAACTGCGTTCAGATAACTTCCAAGCCAAACCACCTGCACGTACTGCTGTCGTTTCAAGCACACCACTGTGAAATGAAGCACAAAGGTACAGCACTTAACGGTTTTAGTGGTTAGTTTGATGAGTGCTTACCCCGAGCACCGAGTTTTGCGTTGCTGTAGCATGATTGTACCACTGGTGTGAATCCCTACTGTGTGCTCAACAGCTGCTGCACAGCTTGCATGGGGAAGCTATGCAGCGTGCACTAAAATAAAGGCCCCAAGGAAGAGCGAGGAGGAGTCATGTTTTTTTCACTCAATGTGAATATACTGAGTACGTCCTTAGTTTCATGACTTGCCTATTTTCCAGTCAGCAAAGACAGGCCAGCGTTAATATACCTGGAAACTCTGGAAGGTTGAGCTGTGGGGACGTGGTGCAGCTGGAGGGTAAGCAGGTTATTAAGGAGATAAACATCTCCAAACCCATGATCTGCTGCCAAGCAGGCTTTAGAAGATTTATTTATTTTTTTTACAGAGCACAACAAGTATCTGCTCTGTCTACCTTCTGTGAGAAGGGACAGGACTGCTTAGGGGAGCAGCAGTAGGATACTAAATGCCTCTTCCCCAGGGCAGCAGAGCTCCAAAGTCTCCATAGACATTTGCTTCACTCCAGGGAAAATGATCTGGTGGTCCCAGCAGAGCTGCTACCGGTGCCAGGCCCCGCTCTGCCATAGATCAGCAGCTTTTGGGGCTCTCGTGCACCAGGCCTTGGGTGGGCTGCTCCTGTGTGAGGGTTTTAGGAGATGGTCTGGCTGCTGTGGGCTCTTGGCATGGCACGGGTGAGCGGAGATCACGAGCAGACAGCACGTTTGCTGGGACAACATGGTCGGTGTTTGCATCCTCACTGCAAGCAAGGGGATAGAGGTACCTTTCCGGGGTCTAGATCAGGGTAGGGATGACACCACTGAGGGCAGAAAGCTCCTGTAAGAGCTGGAAGAAAATTCATGCCCCAGCCTATGTATGAGAGGAGCTTTTTGGTCCGTGAGATGGCACGAGGCAGGCAGAAGCTGGCCTGTCTGCCTGCACAGCCCAGCTCTTAGGGCTGTCAGGCGCAGTGTTAATTTGTCGGTGGAGCTCCAAAGCTGCTGTGACAGATGTGTGTCTCCTGTTAGCACATGACATGTTACACGGGAACCCAGGATTATGTTACTCCCTGAGCCGTATGTTCACGATTACACGTTGTGGTTGAAAGCAACCCTAAACTCGAGATCAGGAATGTTTCGATACCATTTGCCCTGGACTTGGTGCAGTTGCATTTCTTCTAAATAAAACCCAGTTGCTTGATAAAGCTCTGCAGAGCTGGCCATGGCTCACATAGTTTCCACATTTCCCAGCTGTTTGTTTGTTTCATTTACTTGAACCAATACAAACACAACCCTTGGCGTAGTTGTCAGCAGGACATGGCTGTCTCCTGACCTTGGCAAGGTGGTGTTTCCAGAGCTCGGTCCCCACAGAGTGCAGTTCCTGCCAGCTCGGCCTCCAGCCTGCTTCTGTAAGTTTTAGGGGAAGGGTGTGAACCTGGTCCCCACCTCTGCTGCAGCCTCCCTGTGCAATGCTCCTCTCCAGGACTATCTGTCTTGCTTTCTGGAAGAGAAATGCTCCAACTTGTTCTGGCCTGACATTATCGAAGGGGAGACAGTGAGATGACTCTTGGATTTTAAAATTTGCAAAGTAACAGTGTGAGTCCAGTCTCCTGCCCCAGCATCTTCCACTGCCTGTCCAGCAGCTTCCCGAGCCCAGAGATGAGGCAGAAGAGCTCTGAAATGGCAGCAAAATGTTCATTTGCAGGCAGGCACCTCCCTGGGCTTTGCACATGGCTGCATCAGGGCTGCTCATGGTGTGCTGCCAACAGCATGTTACTCCAAAAGAAAAAAAAAAAGTGGGGGTCAGCAAAGGAGATAGGGGTGGCTGCCGCCTTCGCCCACTTCTTGCTGCGGTGTCTGGGCAGTGCCAGGAGCTGTTGGGTTAACGCGCGCTCCTCCGGTGAGCTGTGCTCGCACTGGCGCCTCTGCTCAAGGCCCTGCTCCTCTCAAAGGCGGCAGCAACGATCCCTCCGCCCCGGGGTCTCCCGTGTAGGCGTGAGGATTTCTCATGCTGACAGGTTGGGCCACACAGTTGATGGTAGATCTAGAATTACTGAGGTGGGCAAGTGTCCAAGAAAAAGTTGTGTAAACAGGTCCTCGTGCTGTGACAACGTGGCAGTCCTGCCTGCGCAGCATCCTGCGGCTGAGGGCGAGCCTGAGGGGGTCCCGCTGACCCTCCCTTGCTGTGAGGGCACAGCTGGGAACGACATACCCTCTCTACACCCCAAAAAACCCAAGCCCTGTTTCAGTTTATAAAGGTGCTGTGCTGGGGCTTGGAGCAGCATGGCTGGAACGAGCAGCCACCATACCGCCGAGCTCTACCAGGAGCAGAAAGCAAAGCAGCCCCTAAACCCCAGGGCTTGGGAGCTTGGTGGGGTGGTCTGAGGTGAGGTTACAAGATGGAGGTGCTAATGGCCTCCCCCACCTCGCAGCAGGAAGCAGCAGCAATTTATATTGCCTGACTGCATCCTTCTCCCTTTCCTGCTCTGTGCTGGCGCTGCAGCTCTATTAGGAAAAGAATAATTAAATTTCCTCTTGGCAGCCCCCATTGCCAGACCGCTGCCGCATCTCCTGTCTGGTTGCTGATGGTGCGGAAAGTTCAAGGCTGCGTCCCGGGTTGTTGGCCATGCAGGGGACACGGGGCTGTGCAGTGCGGGGGGCTGCGGGGGCACGAGCGGCAGGGACAGAGGTGGAGCTGCGTTTCTGGGACTGCATGGGCTGGCGTAACCCTGCCAGAGCTTTTGCAGCCCCCTCGCAGGAGCGTTGCTGGCTTCCTCTGAGGAAGGGCGTCGGGGAAATGGACGGAGCCGTTAGCAGAGGTGGTCTGGGAGGCTGAGACCGGGCGTGCAGGCTGGGGGCAGGTGTCTGGGGAGAAAGCGTGAGTGTGCACCTCCGGCCAAAGTGGAAAATCCTCTGGTCAAGAGCCCCACGCCTGCTAACGTGCTGGCTCCCTGGCCATGGTGGAATATCATGCCTTGGCAGAGCCCTGCTGGCATGAACTGAAGAAGTTTCTTTACATGTAGGGAGATCTTGTTTTTTTTTTCCCTCATGACTTTATATGTGAAAGCCCGGTGAAAAGAGGCAGCTGGAAGCTGCACAACTATCCAGCACAAAAGGCCTCGAAGGGCTGCAGCTGGCTGCGGGCTTAGGCTGGAAACATGGAAACTATTCTGCTCTGCTCGTGGTTGGCGGCGGTTTCTGCGCACAAATTATTATGTGGTGCCTCAGCCAGGACCTCGGCGAGGCCTGCTGTGGGCCTGCCGTAATGAACTAAGTGGCTCTCAGTGAGTGATTTAGGTATCGTTATCCTTGCTTGATCTGAAATATGTAAATAAAACAGTCTAGTATCCTTCCTCTTAAGAAAGTGATGGGGAAAGGCTGGTGTGGGACTCTGCTCTCCTCGCCAGCAATTGTGCTCCCAGAGCGAGCAAACTTTGCAGCGCCGCGCTCGCAGCGGGCTGGACCCCAGGAGGCAAAGCGCTGCGTTTTTGTGCTTGGCCAGAGCCCATCCTGCCTCTCTGTAGGCAGAAATCTAGCATTCGTATCTTGGATGGCTATTAAGGGAACTGAAAATATTTGTGTTACTAATGCATTGCTTATGCT
Organism: Phoenicopterus ruber ruber; assembly: GCA_009819775.1. Classification (NCBI taxonomy): domain Eukaryota; kingdom Metazoa; phylum Chordata; class Aves; order Phoenicopteriformes; family Phoenicopteridae; genus Phoenicopterus; species Phoenicopterus ruber. The sequence continues at coordinate 15,955,370 of CM020226.1, forward strand.
AACTGTAGCAGCAAGCACAGCGCTTCCAGGAGGCAGGGCGGCCCCTGCCCTTGCCGAGCTCCACAGCGCAGCCAGGAGTCAGCCCACATGGCCTTACTCAGTAGGCCGCATTTTTCTGAGATTTCATGGTTATTTCTCTCTCTGTGTCCTAATGGCAATTGGTGACCTGGGAGGGGACATCCAAGCTGTCTTCTTTAGCAGGTGTATGAGTTTGTGATTGCTGTGACCAAACCCAGGTTGTCTACTGCACCCAGCCTCCCTGAGCGTGATGGCTCGTTTGCCTAACCTAGACCCTAAAGGCAAAGCTGGAGACACCTGGAAAATGCCAGTGCAGCTGGTAGAGCACTGTCGTGTTTTATAAACCACTGAGCTGCCTGGTAGAACAAGTGCTCTAACAGTGCTGGCACTGAAGCTGCTTTCTCTACCAACAAGCCCTCGAGGAGCGTGACACCACCACGTGCTCATTACTGAGCCATCTTCCTGCTACTTCTCATTTGCAGACTGAAGAAGCTGGAGCAGTTCTCAGGGCTTCACTGCTGTAACTTCACCCTCTTTCCTCTTGCAGGGCCTGGCAGTTACACTGTGGGCACCATGTCGGAGCGCTTTGACTGCCACTACTGCCGTGACCCGCTCCAAGGGAAGAAGTATGTGCAGAAAGAGGGCCGCCACTGCTGCGTCAAGTGCTTCGAGAAGTTCTGTGCCAACACCTGCACTGAGTGCAAGAAACCCATCGGCGCTGACTCCAAGGTGAGCGCTGAGCAGTTAAATGGGTGATGAGAAGACAGGCAGATGCTGTTTTCCCTCCCCGGTCTGTTTGCGAGCTTCTGTGCAAAAACAAGTTCTCTTGCGAGTCCTCGGGCTGGTGGGACACGTGCTCCTTGGGCAAAGAGCCAGAGGCTCTGGGGCCCTGCAGCAGGGTGCTTGTGATGGGCTGCTTTTGCACAGGATCTAACTTCAGGATCTAGCTTCAGCCACGTGAACTGCTGCAAATGCTGAATTGTCCTGAAGAGAGTATTGCAGGTAATCCAGCCTGCACACGATTTGCAGAAAACTCATCTTCTGGGCAAAGCGCTCGGGAGCCTAGGGTCTGATTTTTGTCAGTTTGTCAAATGTTTATTGCTTCATGTTTATGGCAAGAATAATGTACACCTGACCTAGAGGGAACTTGACAACCAGAGAAGCCCACACTTACAGAACTTCAACTCTCAAAGCTGTTGGTTTGAAGCAACTTCTGCTACCCTGAAAGTCCAAAATGAATGTGATTCTAATTAAGCCCCTTGTGTCAGTGAGTTTGGTTAAATGTCCTTCCCTTAACTGCTTGCAGATGAGCTGCACCTCCAACCACCAAATGCAGACGTGCTTAGGAACTAACACACCCATCCTTTCTGGCCAAGGCTCATGAGACAGTAGCTTGGTTTTAGGGCTGCTCAGCAAGAGAGAAGGGCTCGCTGCTCACTCCATTTCTGTTCATTCCAGGAGCTGCATTTCAAGAACCGTTACTGGCACGACAACTGCTTCCGCTGCTTCAAGTGCTACACGTCCTTGGTCAATGAGCCCTTCATGCTAAGGGAGAACAACAAGGTTTGGTGTAGCAACTGCACCGCCACTGAGGACGCGCCCAGGTGTAAGGGCTGCTTCAAGCCCATTATTGCAGGTACTGGTGCCAGTGATACGGGTACAACTGCTGAGTTCTGCTCTAGGGCAAAGCCATGGCGGTTTATCAGGCCATGGAGGCTGCAGTTAGGGGTATGGGCAGCATAGTGGAAGGTTGGAGCACCACAAAATGGTGCAAGTTTTGACTGTTGCTCTCACCTGTCCGTTTTATGCAAGCATTGAAAGGCTGCTTTGCAGTTAACCCTCATGTGGATAGTTCACCTTAGTAGTTAGTCTTAAACCATTTCTACCAGAAGCTTTGCTCTGTAAATCAAGGTCCTCTTCTCAGAAAGGCTCAGGCACCTGTCTGACAAATACTTTAAGAAAATCTAGAAGGCCCTGGCTAAAGTCAGATACAGACATTAACAGCTCATCCCTTGTCCATGTTACAGTTGAAGTGCTGGGCATAGGTATGGACAGGTCTTGCCTACAGGTGTGTTCCATTGCACAGGGTGGGGAGCTTGTCACAAGCCCGAAACCCCAAGTAACAAGTTATTTCTCTCTGTTGTAGGAGACCAAAATGTTGAATACAAGAAGATGGTCTGGCACAAGGACTGTTTCACTTGCAGCCAGTGCAAGCAAGTGATTGGATCTGGGAGCTTCTTCCCCAAGGGTGATGACTTCTACTGTGTCTCCTGCCATGAGCATAAGTTTGCCAAGACCTGTGCCAAATGCAAGAATGTAAGTCCTTCCCCTTTGCAAAGGCAGCTGCCAGAACTAGCCCTCACGTGTCTTTTGGAAGCTACGAGGGTAAACCAGTAGACAGATCACGCTGGAGCTGTACCCATGCTCATGTTCTTTCCTGGAGATACTGCAAGCAGCTGGTGGTGTCATCACGTGAAAGCGCTAATGGTTCTTGCACCTTGCAGTATCTGAGCAGGGGGCTGCGCCGTTATCTGATGGCAACTCTGCTGAAATCAAGCGGGCACTGGCCTCGTGCTTGCTTTGGGGATGGTTTAAGCTCTCTAGTAGGTATTGTGTATTCAAGCAGTAAACAATGTTTTGTAAAATAACTGTTTTACAACTTTTGCAACTGACTAGTGTAGACAGAATTGCAGAGTCACAGCAGGTAAAATAAACTATTATGAAAGCTGCAGGATTTCAGGCTAGCACCATTTTCATTAAAACTTCCAAGAGATCTTCTCCATGACAAAGCCCTCCTACCCTACACCCCGTGCCTGCATCACCTCTCTTCCTCCTGCCCGATTCTGAAACACATCTCTTTGCCTCGTAGCCCATCACTTCTGGAGGCCTCACTTACCAGGAACAGCCTTGGCATTCAGAGTGTTTCATTTGCTCCAACTGCAAGAAGCAACTGGGCGGGAAGCGCTTCACAGCTGTAGAGGATCAGTTTTACTGCGTTGAATGCTACAAGGAGTGTGTTGCCAAGAAGTGTGCTGGCTGCAAGAATCCTATTACAGGTATGTTGGACTAAATGCAGCTTGCGGGCAGTGGGTGCTTAAGGGCAGAACAGCAATCCCCAAAGACATGCAGCTCAGAGGGCGCTAACGCCAGAAGCGGGTCTCGTATCCCAAGCCCAATCCCAGCAATTTACATGTGATCTAACTATAAGCCACATGCTCTTGCTGGATGGAGCCTGAGTGAGTAACGGAGCTCTTCACCCTTCACATCTCAAATTTACCTCCTTCAAAACTTCCCCAACTAGAACCACTATTGCCCTAAAGAGACATTTGCTTCACTTCTGATGTATTTTACATGTAACAGTTACTGGATGACAAAGCTCAGCCCTGAAATGTGGGCACTATCCTGCCAGTCCCATGAGACTTGCCTCCCATTCTGTATTTTAGAGCACAGATCTGAGCCCGTAACAACCAGGCAGGGCCTTGAGCCCAACCTGTCCTTGCTCTACATCTTGATCTTTCCTTCAGCCCGACTGTTTCCTGGAGAAAGGATCCAAAGGAAAAAGCTTATTGCAGAGACAAGCCACACAAGCCTTACGCTAAGCTGCCTGGTTCTCTAAGAGCAGTAATAACGAGCAGCAAACAATGGGGTTCAGTTGCCATTTTGGCAAATAGGGTCTGCAAGACTACAGAGGCACAGGAGGCAGCGAGAAGGGGATCTGCTGCTTGGTGGGCTCACCCAGCCAAGGGAATAGCTACTATCGCCGTCCTATAATTGTTTTCTCTCCTAGCAGGATTTGGAAGAGGAACCAGTGTGGTTAACTACGAAGATGAATCCTGGCACGATTATTGTTTCAAATGCACAAAGTGTGCCCGTGGTCTGGCCAACAAGCGCTTTGTTTGCCATAATGGAAAAATTTACTGTGCTGAGTGTCCCAAACGACTGTAAGGAGCAGACAGCAACTGCTGTAAAATGGATTTTAGAGCCCTGCTTTCCAAAACAGTCCTGGTAAAGGAGCAGGTTTTTGCATGTTAAGAATTCTAACTTTTTTCCATTTCAGTATAAAAACTAAAGTAGCCTCAACATACTGGTTTTGACTTTTGAAGCTCCTGCAGTACAAAAGCATGTAGCGTTGCAAAACTCTAACTTTGCTTCCAAGTAACTCTTAGTGTAAAGGCTTGAAATGCCGTTAGATTTAGCATTCGAGATCCACATACTACATACTCTGCGTGTGGCTTAACCTAAAACAAAACTAGTTTTAAACTTGCCTGGTATACATTTAAGCTTGGCACTTAAATGAAGTGGGTTTGACAAGGTATGCACCTCCGAAACAGAGACGCAAAGATTGCACCGGGATCAGAGAGACCCATTATGATGCTTTTACAAGTACAGGTACATTACATACATCACACCATTAATAGCAGCTCAGTCATACATACCTTAGCTTACCCTACCACACCAAATTGCAGCACATGTATGGAATGGCTTCATCTTACATATAACAATGTCTTGGCGGTATGATTTAGCTTTAGTTAAGTTTCCATAAACTTGTTTTAGTCTTGATTTCTGCATGGTTTGCCCAAAAGTTCTGCTCATCAGCTTTTTTTACATCATTGTTTAAATGAGGCTGTCTATATACAATTACTAATCCATTCACAAGAAGTAAACCTTTCAACTACAACAAAATGCACATGCATTTAGAAGTGCCTTAAAAATAGCTCAGACAACGATAGCTCTCCTATCATGTCAGTGTATGTTTTATGATTTAATAAAAATAAGACTAGTGCCTGCCTGGAGTCCTACAGTCTGGAAACTTGTTTCTTCATTTTGCCATCTCACACAACTGACACCTCTTACGGCTGAGCTACTGAAATCAAGTCTGATACATTGATACTGGCAAAGCAGAGTCAGCTGTTCTGCCATAGCACCCTTAAATATCTGAGGACCAAAGCAACAATTTCCATAAACTAATTGATTTTTTTAATGTATAACTGACACTGGTCCATCTGCCAAGAACAGCCTCTGTGAAAAAGCCCTTTGGAGAACATATGTATGGCCGCTGTCCATACACAGACCTACCACTACCCTTCAGCAACCTGAACGCTGGTTTAAGGGTTTTTTCACAGCAGTAGTTGATACCATACAGGAATATTTATCAACTGGATGCTGCTCTAGTCACTCCCCTTCATTCACAAGTACCTACAAGAAACAAAGAACCCTCGCAAGAAAAACAAAAGGCAGCAGCTTGCTGTATTCTTGACGGTCACTGCTCCGCTGTGGCTGTGGAGCACCGTTAGACCCACTGTTAGAACATAAAGATGCTGGTGCTACAAGTAAAAAGCAAAGGCTTACAGTGAAAAGCAAGTTAAAGAATTCAACAGTTAGTTAGGAACACGTCACCGGCACGTACAAACGCAGCGAGAGCTGAAGGTGTGTGTTAGTACAAATACCTTCCCCACTACACAAACGCAATCGCCAAAGAGGCTACTAGTTTTGGGAACCTGCAGCAGGGAGCAGTTAGAGCAGTACCAGGGTGCATCTCAAGGCAGGGCAGCACGGCAAGGGGTTGGAGACTCCTAGTAGGGTAATGTTTAGCATTACAGAAATAAAGCATTGTTCAACTGCAAAGTTTATTTAACAGTGCGCACATATTTACATAGAGCTGTAACAGACCATTCAACAAATAATATCAGCACAGAAAAAATATCGGCATCCTTTTTGTTAGAATGATTGTCTCTGCCAGAACGAAACAGCTATCATACAAAAATACATTGTTCTTTTTCCCTAAGGCACTGCTCTAAAGTCTAAAACAGTTCTACCGTATTCTGAATAGCAAACAGCGAGAGTAAGAAGGCTGAGGGTTTCCTATTGTAATTGCGACATCGAGGCAAGAACGCATTTAGTTCCAGCAAAACCATTTGCATTTAACCACTGAAAACACAGCTGCCCTTTGGATGATTCGTTTGAATCGAAGTCTCAGCCAATGGTTTATAGCAGGATTTGAGGCAGCTAGTCTTTACAGTAGTCACCTATCCAGTATATCTGCTACAGGAGACATAAGAACAAGACTGCATTATTACTCTTAGTAGCAACTTTCAGAAGATGCTTAGTTAATCTCTCCATGCTGTAAAAAGCAGGCAAGTTTAGGTTAAACAGATTACTTAATGCAGGCTTTAGGGGAAGGGAAATATATATGCCGCTTGCAGCCACTGTTATAAAGCTAGAACAGGAACACTTACAATAATTAACGTGAACAAAACGTGACTTCAGTGGTCTAATACTGTTATGTACACAATAAAATAATACCTCCATGAGTGTAGATAAATAAGTAATTCAAAAGGAAAACATTTTTAAAAGCATGACATGTTAAATGCACTACGACAGACATATCTAGGTACTCGACATTTTTGTAATATATTAGTGCACACGCTGTAAAATGTTTTGATGTTTGCCAATAGATTAAAACGTATCAGTGATGGTACAATACTGCATTTTGAAACTGCCAATATTTTCACATTAGAAAATAAGGAATTTTTCTTCTCCATTCAAAATTGAAGATACTCAATTTTGCGTTTTTAAATAGCACATGAACCAACAAGTAACAGCGTTTTTCTAGAACATTACAAAGGGAGTTCAGCTTCAACACACGCTGAGCGAGTCTTTTATTTCATCAAGTGTCATTTTAGGAATATGCAAAATCTGTCCAGTAGCTAACTGGGGAGCCTCCAGCGGCACGTTGCTGTACATGATACTGATACGAAAATAATAATAATAAAAAAAAAAAAAGACTCAAACAGGTTACTGTAAAGTGTAAAAGGGAAACAAAAGTGATAGCTGAACAAGGAAATCTTATCTAACAATCAGCTAAACGAATGGAAAAGGAACATCAGCACAACAGTTTCCCTGAAATGTTTCAAGGTGCAAATCTAGAAGTTTGTCATCCCTCCCCTGATGTGTTTGTTTTTTGCAAACTCGAAGATGGATAAAAAGGTAAACAAGCAGCTTTTCAAAACAAGGCCTTCGGTACTTGATAAAACACTGGATTACTGAAGTGCAATCAGATTATTTCCAGGTCTCTAGTGTTCACAGTTCTGTCCAAAGAGCAAAGAGAAGAAAACATTTAACCATCATAACTATGTGTATGCCACATACGTCTGTCATCACTGTCAGAGGCTACGTACAGGGAGTGAGCACAGAACCACTTGGTTACTTACGGTCCAAAAGCAGCACAGTAGCTTTTCTTTTTTTATGCACAAATATTAGTTTTCAAAGTTCTGTACATAATTCTTAAATCACATTATGTCTAAACATTTTCAAATTCAAAATTAAAAGGCAACACTTTCTTCACTAAAAAGTAAATTATGTTGATCAGAACAAAACGTGATCAGCAGTATCACATTAAATCCTTCTATTGCCACGGCCCACTTAGTCGTGGCCTCAAGGAACGTTTCAATAAGGCTATGTCCACGGGGCTAAAATCCAGAAGACGCAGAGGGACAGAGGAGACTCAGGAAACAGTTCAGTCTGGAAAAGTGCTACACTTTAATCAAAAAAAGTGCTACACATCACTTTTAAAGAAAATGTGGATAGCAAGTCTTATTTTTCCCACTGCCATTCATTTCAACTGTTCACGCAGTCATTTATCTCACGGAAAGAGATCTCCTGCTGTGAGTACGTCCATTTGGGGTTTAGCTCCAACACCAGAGAAGTTTAGTCTTACAGAAACGACCTTACTGAAGCCCCTCTGACACACTACGCTGTACTGCATCGGGGTTTGGCTTCTCAAGTACATGTGGCTTCAGGTGCAGCCCTGCTTCTTTCAGAAAATTCAGAATATTGCGTGTGCAGCTTTACTGCTCCTCCCAAAACGTAACACAACCGTCTGTGCAATTTAAGGTTGGTGTTACCCCCCTCAGCGAAGTGAAAGACTATTCTACAGTAAGTAGAGAGGGCAGCTAATACCTTGCCAGAGCCTGAAAAGACCTTGTAAGACCGTGCAGGTCAGCATCACAAAAGTTACAGAACACACCTAAGAGTGGAAAGGTCTTGTCTGTAGAGTTACATCAGACACCTTTTCAACTGTTAGTATCTTCAAAAGTAACGTGCCATTTAAGACATCTTAGAAGAAGCCTAAAAACACAACAGATGGGCTTGAGTGCTGGTAGGAGATACAGGAGCTTCACAGGGGCTCGGCTGTGTCTTTGGAAGAGCCTTAATGCCGGGCCTCAGCTGCTGCCTAGAGCAAGTCCCTAAAAAGGCATCAGTTGGTGACTCCTTTTGACAGAACACAAGTTACAAGCACTAAAGAAAGAGCTTTCCCTCCGGTTTACACATTGGAAAAAGTGCCTTGAAAATAAGAAGCTGAAGTTAAGGCAAGGAGAGTAAAATGCGAGGAAGTTAATTAGCTAGCCAGAGGAAGAGACAGAGAGGGGAATCAGCTTGGATTACCTGATGAAGCATCTATAGGTTTGGTCAATGAATTCACTGCACCATCTTCCTCAAAAGCCAATTTGGGACTAGAAGGTATTGTAGCAGCATCATTCAAGTTTTGATTACAGTTACCAGCAGAGATGCTGTCCGAGCTCAGTTTGGGTGACTTGGAATGTACTCCAACGTCAATAAACTCCTCAAAAGTCCACGAGCCAGATTTTCCATTAAGATTCTGAGTAAGTCCAATTGTACGATCAGCTTCCTTAACACCCAACTTCACCGACTCATCGATAACCATTTCTTTTGCAGGATGGCTAGAAAAAAAGAATGGATACTTGTATTACAATGTCTGGATGTTTAACCTTTAGATTCATTACAGGAGAGCCAATTAGCAGTCTGCATACTTTGCAAAGCACTGAATATCCTGGAGGACATTCCCAGACAAGCTCCTCCAGCTGCCACACGGGATCTCCCCTCCAAGAGCCAGTGGGGAAGAACGACTCACCAACATATAGCCACTTTGTACTATACTAACAGCTCCCAGGTAAGGTCTGGCACCAGAAATTTTATATAAGAAAGCAACAGGTTTAAAGCCCTGCACCATTAAAACCCTATTTTAGTAGTGTGCATTTTTCCTTTTTTTTTAAGACTTTCAAAACACAAAACTGAGCCTCACCAGACCAGCAATACTTCAAACAGATTCAGAATCTAAACCCAAATCAGAGTGATCAATTTTCATTCATTCTTAAGAAAATCATGAAAAAGTCTTTTATATTCCATCACTGAAGGAATAAAATGAATTTATCATCACTTTAAAAAAGCAGTTCACAATGTCATTTCTAAATCATTAGCATTTAGATGAGCAAATGGAACAAGCATCAGAGGACAGATTTTCCAGTAGTAGATGGAAATGCTTTATGTTCAAAAAGATAAAATTTGAAATGCTAAAAAAAAATTCCCATTAAGGGAGGTTTTTGTGTTCTGTCTGGTGTTTCAGCGCAACTGAAACTGTTCTGGAGCTTTCTGTAGGTTATTCTTCCTTTTCAGCGTTGTCCCCCTCCCTCTTGGTTAACGCTTTGCTCATGAAAAGAACTGCTAGCCATTTCAAGGGAAAAGGTTTCAAGCCAATGCCGTTCTTTATGAGTAACACTGCCACGTTGCTAGCCTTGCGTCTCGCTTCTTAGCGAAGCCAGTACTGTTAACATGGTGCCATCTAAACAAACAATTATCCTGAACTAACTGCCTCTGCGTGAAGCAGTAAACCGACAGCACGCACACGCCACACGCCTGGAGCAAGCCAGAGAAATACCTCAAAGCTAGCGGGGTGCAAAATGTGAGGCAACGCTACATACAGCACTGAATTTAATTTAAACATAGAGAGGGATTTCTCACGTGACGGATAACTGCTCTGACAGTAAACCAGCCACCTACACAGACTCACCTGGAATCCTTTAATTCAGTAACAAGTAGAGACCCCTCATCACTTTTCAAATCACCTCCATTCATAAGTACTTCACTGGCCTTCAACTCTGACGCATCTTGCTCCTCAGAATCTGTAGAGATCAAGCTATGCGCAGCCTCCAAACAACCCTCTGTCTCCCCCTTGACTTCCTGGGGTAAGTCAACGCCATTTAGCTTTTCTGAATGTGGGGGGAAAAAATGAAAGAAAAAAGAAAGAGCTTCAGTAACAGAACTGCTATTCTCAATGAACAAACCACAGGTGCCACAACGACCTGTCCTAGCCAAGACTTGAGGCACTTGGCTTTGACAGAATAATTTCTCTATAGACATGAAATTTGTTTTCCATCTTTAAAAACACACCTGTGAAATGAGAGCATGCTGCCTGCATTTCGCTCTCAAATAATGTTTGCATTTAATCATTTTGCCTGTCTCCTGTGGTATGGAACAGGCAATGATGCACTCTGCGTTCAAGCAGAGAGCCTCCCTGGCATTTCTGGGACTTGCGTCTCAGACCTTCACAGTGTTATTAAGTGACTGACATGTTTAACAATGCTTAAACGTCACTGCGACACTGACTGCCGCTTAGACCTGACTCATCGAGTTTCCTTACCTGGCTGATCAGTCTTCTCAAGACCCAACTCCTCCTCCTCTTCAATATCCTCTCCCTCGATAGCCTCAGAGGCAGACTTCCCTTCATTCTGCAACTGAATCGCCAGAGCGTTACTCAGAACAACTCGCTACCATCTAGCGTTTCACAAATGGTTCGATCACAGCTCCCACGCAGGACTGTTCTGTGCCCAGCAGTACGGCCACACTAGTCCAGAGGCTCATAGACCATCAGGTCACCCAGCAACACATGCTCTGCTGAGCCAGAGCCTGCAAAGGGACGTGTGGGACCCACTTCCATCTCCTATAAACCATTCCCGAGTTCCTTCCCTCTCATTTTTCCAAGGTGTGTGCTAAATATTTATTGATTTTCAGCTGTACGAAGACTCAGGTCTTTGAACATTCAGAGAAGAACGACTACTCCTCAATATAATATGCAAAATTTACCACAAACCTTAGGTCACTACATTAACAAAAATACATCCAGTTTACTACAGCAATCCAAGGGGTAACCAAGATTTGCTTTAAGCCAACAGATGAAGCCAGGAATTTAAGTTTTCTGGGGAAAAATAGCCCCAGCAGAACGCATACAGTTTAAAAAAAAAATCCCTTACTAACCAGTGTTTTTGTAACCAATCTGCAAGTGATAACGCTAGATCACATTGTTTCTATATGCCTCGAACAAAAAGGCATCAAAGACTTTTGGTCAGAACAAGCAAAGCAGAAGAACGTGTGCAATGGGAAGCTACTGAAAATTGTTCTGGTGCACCAGAGCTTTGCGCTTCACAAGGAAGCCGGTTTGCGTAAGGATAACAGAGGAAGACGGGACACCAGGCAAAGCCTTCTCTGGGAAGGGCCTATTCTGTCATTACACAGATCCAAACAAAAAAGTACCTTGGATTCGTTTTGATCAGATTTTCGTGTTCTCTTCATTATTTCTTCGATTCTCTGTTAAAACAGGGAAAATATTTGCAATGACATACAGAGCTTTATATTTCAGCATTCTGGTTTAAATTTTCATCAATCATAATGTATTTTCATATTTCATAAATTTACTACTTTATTCACCGTTTTTAAAGCTCCTAAGCCAGAGTTGGCTTCTTTTAAAAAACCACACTACTTCTATTTAAATGCATCTGAGACCGTTTGCCTGTTCAGTTTAACACCTCAACCACTCTTTTAGGCTGAGAAACCTCTCTGCTTTCAAAACAGCGTACCTTTTTTCTTTCAAGCCTTTCCTGCATATTTTGCTGCATAATTCTCTCTCTTTCCAGCCGCTGTCTTTCAGCCTCTTCTTGAGCTTTTGCTTCGGCTTCTTCTCTCTGAAAATAAAAAAAAAAAAAAAAAAGAAGAGAGCACCGAGTGCACAACTCATTCCCAGGAGTCAAAAGCAGAGCTGTTACAGAGGTTCTGGTTCAACACAGACAGGAACATCAGACAATCACTAGCTAATATTACCATACATTGCAGCTAAACACCAATTACCCAGCTACTGACATGAAATACCTATTACTATGACATTCAGAAACTGAGCTGAAAAGAAAAATGATGAAGCTGAAAAGAAAAATGATGAGCATGGCTATATTGTGATTATGCAAATGTTTTGGATATTGTTGAGCTACTCGGGGTTCAAACTGTACTTCAGGATGAAGATTTGTCTAAGAAGGATCATTTATAAAGTAACAAGACAGCAGTTAAATTCTAAATGTGGCAAGGTTAACTTAAAAATCTTGGCAGTCAGGTATTACTACCAAGATACTTGGCGCTGAGCATCTTTTGTTCCTTCTACACTGGGAAATCTTTTCCAGTATGACTGGAGAGAAGACAGAAGCATAGTTAACGCTCTGAATAATTGTCATAAACTTAAACAAGCTTTTAAAGAAACATTCAGACACATGCCAATGCTATCCATAAGATACAGCTCTTTAAACACAAAGAATTTCATGGTAAAACTGCTTTAATTTTCAAAATTAATCTCATTTAAAGAAAGTCCACTTTGTGCAGAACAGCTCCCTTCAGTCAGAAGGAAGCCTTTGTACAGGTACACAGACACTAGCTGTGGGAGACTATTTAGCGACTGGAAAAGCAGACCTGGAAACACTACCAATCTTTCTTTTAAAGGAATCAGGGCAGGCCAGACGACTTTCCAGACAGACCGCTTCCTTGTAATTCGTAGCGGTAAGCTGGTAAAGTGGGGTCAGTACAAATATTTTATGTATGCAAAATAGCATCCCAGATATTCCGAAATAACTGCTTCTGCCACGCACTTGAATTTATCAAATGTTGAAAAAAATTGCGTAGACTAGGGCAAGGAAAGGACTTCAAGACATTCTCAAATCCATCTCAGACAGGATGAACTCCGCTTTACATCATTCCTGACAGAGATTTGTCAAAACTGTTCTGCGAAAGAAAATCAAAGACAACCCCCTCAAAACCACGTCAGCAGCTTGTACGAGGAACACAGTTGGAGCCTACAGATAAGCAGACCTGGTGTTGAAGCTCCGCAAGTTTTTCTTGCTCTTCCTGTTCTCGGCGGATCCTCTCCTCTTCAGCTTGTCTTTGTTGTTCTTCATAAGCCAGCCTCTTTTCTTCCTCCTGCTTGCGGAGCTCCTCCTCCCGTTGTGCTTTTTCTTCAATTGCTCTCTTGGCCATTTCTTCTTCTCTGATTCTAGTGTTTCCAAGATACAGATTACCAACTGGATATTTAATTTCTTTAAAAGTGTGCACGCACGTGAGACAGACTAGGAAAGCAAGAAAGTTCTAAGTTACCTGATCACAGAATAGCTGCATAAAGATACCTTCTGGTGTGGATTTACAAATGCCACCATTCAGACCAGTCAAAGGAAAAAGCAGAATAACTTGGAATAAACATTCTATGAGTACATAAATGTTCTTTGCTGATTAAGTCAAGGCCACGGCAGGTTGCTCCAATAATGGAATGTTTGATTGAGAACTGGAATAAGCGACAGCTATTGAATAAATACCACCTGCATCCACGACATGAATGAAGCTTTCAATCACTGTCAAACAAATTCAGTTGGATTTTCTAAAAGCCTGTTTCTTCTATAGTCCGAATTCCAGAGATATACTGGAGGTGTATGCTGCCAAATCATGCAGACGTACACAACAGATCTGATGACATCATATTTCTGATAAAACATCTACAGCAGACTACATGCAAGTTTATGACAGCTTTAGACCCACGAGCGGAAAACAGACAAAATCTCATGTTCTGTAATGTACACAGAGGCGAACCCTGATCTGGAATAAAGTTAGTCAGCACAAAGTTAATAATTTATTTTTAGCAACTTCCATGCGGTGAACCAAATGCACACTGATTTATCATTTTGAATTACTTGGTTGCAACATTTCTGATCCAGATTTCAGATCACCAATGTGAGATTTAATGTACCATCAAACCAGTGCCCGAGTTCATCAAAGGACATTTTGATACACAGCGGTTGTCTATTTCAGGACAACAAAACAAACATTAAGTGGTGTAAAAAGCACATTCTAGATTTGAAATAAAAGCACCAGTGGTGACTGGAAGGAAAAAGAAGCAGTGATTTGCACAGGGACCATGCCTTACATATATACTGAGATATAGGTTAGTGATATACACAGCAACCTGTCCCATCTCAAATGGTGCTAGTGCCTGTCTCTGCTTCTGGAACTGCATTAAGATTTACAGGAATTTAATTTAAAGCTTAGGAAACATAGACAGCTGAAGTGCCCGCTCCAACCACACCCCACCACTGAAAGCATCCCTTCCTTCTCCTGAATTGTTACCTTTCCTCTTCCTGTCTCTGAATTCTTTCTTGGTCTTCACGCTCTCTTTGCTCCCGTGCTAGACGTCGTTTCTCTGCCAAGATTTTAGCAGCTTCTTCAGCTGTGGTGGTCCCTGCTACTGTTTTGCTACCTGATTCTGCAAAGGTTAAAAGAAACTGCTGTTAAAAAGCCCCAGTAACTTAAAATTAAGAAAGACGTTATCGCTGTGAGATGAGATTTTTCTTTTGGCTAACTGACCCCGTCTTTTCGATCAGCGCTCATTTCTCGGCAAGTGTACCCTCTATCTACAGGCGCACAAGAGCCAAAGGGGAGTCCTAAAGCGATGCAGAGCCACAATGTCTCCCTGACACTGAAATAATAACTCATTTCAACTACACTGATCCAGCCATATTCCAGATGATACAGTTAAAGATATTCTCTAATTACCATAGTACTTAAAAACGTATTTCTGAAAAGACACGTTTACTCTGTAACAGTTACAAACACTTAAAAGAAAACTGAAAAAAATACTGCTTCAGGAAATACACTTAACTTCCTTCTAATAAAACTGAACGCACATGATCTTAAAGAAGAAATACTAATTTTTTGATTTCTCTTGTTTCATAACATAAACATTCACGCTTTTATATTTATAGAGTATCTCTGGGTGCAAATAATCACCATTTTATCTGGCCCTGAAGGCACATACTAATGACTTCAGTAATACCACATTTCTACACATTTTAGCAACAAATCAATTTTCAGTTTACATGGACATCAAAACAGCTCCAACCACAAGCTTAGTAGATATTTGTACCGTCCTGCAGTTTATGTTTCTTCATGTCCTGCCTGGTGTTACGGTGTCTGAACATCAGAGATACTATTAGAAATTAGCATTAGGGGAAAAAAAAACCCCACGCTTGCCATCCAGTTGCTCTCAATATATATTGAAAGGACTCTGATTTTTATCAGTTATTCCCACTCTCTAGAAATATTACTGTTTGAACGTGACAAAGAACTGATCATCTGAATATTCAGAGAATCAGCTCTTGGTGTCAGCAGAGCAACAGCACCACGATGTCGAGGACCTGCCTTTCTTCTTTTTAATATTTCACAAATCAGCACTTACATGTTTGCTTAGCATTTATAAAGCCTTCAAGCCTAAGTAATTTTAATTAACAATGACATCACGGTTTGATCAGTTATTTTGCTTCTGACCTGAAGACAAATAATTCAAAACACAATGCCATCATTAGGAACTTTAATACCTGAAAAGCTGCTTAAGCCCCGTGGACACGTACTCGCTGCCTGCAGCTGTAGGGCACAATTACACAGAGTACACCCACAGCAGCCAAATCACGGCAGCGTTTTGTGCATAAAAATGGTTCTTGCAGTCCTAGGAAGTGTTCCAACACATGGAGTGCAGTCACAGAGAAGTTTTCTAATATTTAGATTTATCCAACGCTGAAAAAGAAGTACCTCCCCAGGACACACATTGCTCCTGATTTGCGCCAAAGCGCAGTCATGTTGGTACAAACAATGATCAGCCATGACACTTCCAAATTTGAACTCCGTGAACAGGGATCCTCCTCCTCCTCCCTCAGCAGGAAAGACCAGTCCTCCACAGTTACAAGAACCACTAGCAGGATCTGCCTACTCAAGACTCACATGTACTAAGTGCTTCTCTTCCTACATTCTGCAACTTTCTTTTTTATTTGAAGAGAAGGAGGGAGGTTTCACTTCATGAAGAACCATGAAGAAATCAAAATGCTTCTCTTCTCCACTACCACTTGAGTGTCTTGCCAGTTTAGATTAGTCACTTTTTACAGCAGAGCCCGTCTTCTATTGTGCACTTGCGCAGCAGCCAGCGCAGCAACCAGCGCAGCAGTCCTATTCTAACACTACTGGAATCCCAGTTCTATCAAAATGAGTTGACATTTAATGTCAGGTTTAACCTATTCGCCCCCCTCAAAATTGAACCTAAATAAGACAACTTAATCCTCAGCAAGAAGCCTAAAGGTTTTAGGCTTTTAGCTTATAGGGTTGTAACATGATAATGATAGCTTGAAATACGATGACTATCTGGTATTGAAAACGATAGAACAAAATTACTCAGAATGATTCAGAACACCGCAGACACGGAAAGAACAGTGGGCATAAAAACAAAAGAAAGAGTAGGAGACCTCAAGCCTACGGGGGGTCTTCCCATTGCATTTTCACTTTTGAAGCTTTACTGATATTTTCCATATGGTTACTTCAATAGGGCTTTCATCTCCATGCAGCCCTCGTACAGTCTATTTCCATAGGGCAGGACACGGGACTTCCCAACATGATTGCTAACATGCCTTAAGAAGATTCTTCCAGCGTTTTATACCCAGCTGCATTTTCCGTGTACTCCCACTGTCATTCCTGATAAGAACTGTCTTGTTCTCAAAGGACCTTTTTGTGATGGAAGGGGAAGAGGGAAACAGGCAAGAGAAATGTCTCGGAACAATTGTAAAATGCATCTATAGGACTGACAGCTGATCTGTTGGTCTTACTTAACTCTAGCCTGTGGTTTCAGAGCAAAGAGGCACTATTAAGATACTTGCAGCCATTAGGAATACAGACTGCCTTTAGGCAGTTCCTCTCCAGCAGTATTTGGTTACTGACTGAGTAGGAGGAATGCAGAAGATCTGTAACTTGTGAAGAAGTGGAAGTTGAACCTCCTCCTTTTCTCCCGTTAATATACTTATTTTTTTTACAAGGTAGAAAGGAATATTACACAGGTCTGCTATGTGAGGGGAAGCTGGTGTCAGTTCCTTACTGGCCTGTTATTTTGCAGTTTGACAGCAAGAACACAAACATGCTTGAGTTGTGCTGTTAGTTGGATTGAGGGAAGATTCCAACACATTTTAAGGCGAGTCATTTATTCACAATTAATCTAGGAACCATATTCCAAAGCCTTCACTACCCAGACACAAAAAAGTGAGGCTCCATGATAGTTTATTACCTATCATCATGCATAAGGTGAGAGCTCATGAAGGAGCACTTCTTATGCTTTAAGTTGAAACAAGCCTTTTAACTCTCAGAGAAGCTGCGAAAGGCTGCTGCCAGAAATGACAACTGCTCCAAGTCACTGAAAAATAGAAAGCGTTTTACTGCAGAACAGTATATTTTAGTAGGAAGATACAAAAAAACAGACAAAGACTTGATTGCTGTCTGCCAGCAACAGGCAATCAAGTTTAGTTTGAGGGAGAAGAGATGGTATGAAGATACCAGTACACAAAGCTGAAATTAGGTTGAACCTACAAGACCTAGAGACTGATTTGCCACATGCCATTCACTGGTGTGCTCTGACTTCAGAAGCTGTCTGGAATATGGTATTGCACCAACCCACAGGGTGAACAGACACGTAAAATGAAAATTGCCTTGAAAATTGCAAGCGACTTTTTAAGAACAAAGATTTTTGCCTCACTTAGCAATATTGCAGTGTAGGTTGAAGAACGTGGCCACTTTTTCCTTATCTTGTATGTGTCAAAGAAAGAGAGCTTCACCTAGCCCCATTATGAACCACTAAAAACATGACTGGCTTGGAGATTAGCAAGAAAGTAAAATGGAAACAGATAAACTGGGTTAATACAGTTCCAGAAGTCAGTGCGGAGAGGAGACAGGTGGGGCATTCAAGGAACAAGGACGGGTGTTCTTGTTCCAGAACAACTGGAAGATACAGAAATAGGACATGTTGTTATGGAGGTTGCAAGCAACTGATGACGTTGATTACAATTGACTATGCCCCCTCTGAGGCATGCAAGACATTTATCACAGTAATGTAGGACATCGAGGGATGGACATTCTGACTGCAAAGATCAATGACGTGACACTGAAGACGGATGTGTAACTTCATACAAACATCCACGTTTGACTAAAACATCGAGGCTTCCCTCTACAGGAACATAAGCTCAGAGAACTGTACCATAAATGAGTTCTTCAGCCGACTCGCACTATTTCACATTCAACACTGAGTAGTGTCAGGAAGAGTCTCAGAAATCACAGCCAACTGCAGCAGCTAAGGAATGCACAACAGGAACCGTACATGCGGTAACGTGCAGCAAGCATATGTTCCCACTTACCTTGTGTCTGAAGGATTTTCACCCCCAGTACTGCCCACTGGCTGCAGTTTAAACTCCAGAGATCCCTTCTTTTCCTGTTAAGTCTCCCCTAAGTCCTTCTCCACAGAGAAGTGCCTGCCAGACCTCATCAGAAGGCTCTCCCAGATTCTGTTCTGGAGATGGCAGATGCTGTTCTTCCAGTAAGAGAGACAGAGGCTGTGCTTACTTGGCACGATGAAGAGGACTAGGAGACTAATTGCTTATTCAGTACATGGCTTTCCTTAATCTACCAAGATCATTTCTCAGTGTGGCCCGTGCAATGACCACTTCTTCCTGAGGCAGCAACGATTATACGTTCACTGGAATTGAGACTGAGGCAGCCTTCTAGCTTTGTGAAAGCTGGCTCTCACACTGCGATGCACCAATAGCTGATTTCTTCCTCCAAGCAGGTTTCTACACAAGCAATTTGAAGAACTACCAACTGGACTGAAAGACCTTTGCACAGTCTAACTATTGACTTTGCAAACCTAAGCTTGTAGATGCCTCAGCTAGCGTGGCTGAAGTCCAAAAGGCAAACAGGATTTCTGCTTTTCTGAAAATTATAGTACAAGCAATATTATTGAAAGCTCTTGACTTAAATCTCCAAGTCAAATAAGCTGACTACTGCACTAAAATCCACACCCAAAAGTCATACCGTGTAAAATTATTGTACAAATAATCAGCAATGAACAGCTTCTGCCTCAAAGCACCCTACCCTACAGTGGTCTGCCTCACGAATGAATTATTTCACCAGTCCTAGCACACACTGGAGATGTCGTGAGTAACAGCACGTCAGTCACTGAGAAACACTCACCTTCTTTGGTCTTTGTGCTAGCTGCTACCACATCCCTGTCCAAGGCTGGTGAAGCACCTTGCTCTTGTCCTGGTCCTTCTGTGCTCTTATCCTTTGGTTTGCTCTCTGCTTCAGTTTTCTTTTTGGTAATGTTTATAACACCTGGCGTAAGAGGTGGACGTTGGATGGGTGCCGGTTTAGAGACTGGAGTAGGAGATGGTGGCCTTTGTTTTGATATGCTAGGTGAAGGTGGGCGAGTCTTTTGTCTGTTGAAATAAAGAATATTTTTCAGGGCTAACACTGAAAACCTCAAACACGCAACTGAGGATAGCAGTCTACTTTGGTTAGTTTACATTACATACTTCACCTTTAAAAAGAAATCCGCCCACAGACTACTGGTACCTTCCTCATAAAACTCACACACAGGATTCCAAAATACCCCGGGCAGCTGGACTCACTACTTGTGGGCCAACATCAAAACAGGTCTGCTAGCCCAGACCTCCATTTACTCCACATCAAGGATGAACCTTGTGATTCCAATCCAAGCAACTTCCTACACTAATACAGGCATATCGGCTTATTCAGAAGCTCGCACGCTTCCTGTTGGCTTTAGTGTACAGACTGTACAGAAAACCAAGGTGTGTTTTGTCTGCACAAAAGAGACAAAGGTTCCAATAAGAGCTGCATCCCTACTGTGCAAAAGAGAAATGGGACCAAAAATTAAGTCCTTATGTGCATAAACATTGCATAGTGTAGGTCATCCAAATTCTAACAGCACAGCTCTTGAGACAGGAAGCATCCTTCATTTCGTTCTGAATACAAGAAGGTATTTAACCTGGACGCATACCTAACTGTAGAAGGTGATGGAGGACGCTTCACCAAATTAGCAGGAGAGGGGGATCTTCTACGGGCAGACACAGACGGCGAGGGAGGGCGTCTTGAACCAGAACCTGGGGACGGTTTTTCTGTCTCTGATTTCTAAAGATACATAAAAACAAAATAATGCTCACACTCTAGAATACATTACAGACAGAGGAGCTGCCACCCCAACAAACATACAACCTCTCAACAAGATGTACTTTACATTTCCTTTATGTTCCAAAACACAGACCTTGTCAATATGTTACCTAAATTAACTTTGGGAACCATAAGCAGCAAACAATATGCCTTTAAGATAATAGAGAGATCAAGGACCATAAAATCCCAATTTGATTTCAACATTGTGTTTTTTAAGCAAACGCTATCAAACATTTCAATAAGCAAGCAAACTGTTGAAACAGGATCCCATCCCGAGCAGTTCCAAACCCCCCAGTTAATACAAACCTAATGCCTGTGGATTTTCAACAAACCTGCGTCGAATCTGGTGAACTTGCATCAGATGAAGATACAGAGGACTTCAATCTGTCGATGCTACGACTGCGCACGGGCACTTTAGGAGTTGGGACTGGGGAATTGATGGAACTGGCTGAAGCTGAACGAGGACAGAGGTGAGATTCTATAAAAGTTAGGAATTTGACAAGACAAAACAAGAACCAAGTGCACAGCATAAGAACAGGAGAAAAGGAAGAGGGAGAAAGAGAGAAAGAAAGATTATGTGTGTTAGAAACTGTACAGAGAAACACCACAGGCAGTGCAGACTGCAATGGGTCATGGACACAGACACCACCACCACACGATTAGTACTTTGGAAGCAACAGCACCAAGAATAAAACCATTTTGAAAGCAGCAGTCTGGAGTAGATAAAAATAAAATGCTTTTCCAAACAACATCTAAATTTGCAATACACCAGTGTTACTTTAATTTTAGTCAAGCTGCATCTAATCACAAATACTTCAGTTTTAATGGCTTAGCATCTTTCTTTACAAGTTCTTCATGACAGGTTCAAATTTTAAGCATGTTTCCCCCATAGTCAAGGAGGAAATCTTCCTTCTTTTCAAAGAGCAGTTATAATGCAGCATTACGTTAGGAATCTGAGCATTACTTTAGAAACTTTTCTTGTGAAATAAGCATTTGTGCAACATTATTCTTATTCTGCTTTCCCTCTCTGACCCCTTTATTACTATCTATGTGTGCCCTTTATCCACATTAACAGATCAAAATAGGTGGCGTAAAAGAAACCTATCGAGAGACAAAGGTCAACTGTTAAACTAAAATACCTTTCCTACCTGAAATAGCATCAATCTCTTCACACATAAGATATTGGAAGAAATTGTATCTTCTAATTACTTTCTTCACTAACATAATCGTAGATGGATAAGCATACAGAGATGTAAGAATCTACTTCTGAAACTAGGTACTAGATTTTTCTATAGTCTGAATAAATTATGACAGATGCCAGCACTTAATTTTGTAACTTTACGGAAAATACATTTTATTTTTATATTTACAGCATTTGTGCAAGGAGAACTGCATTCTGTTTGCGCTAAAGCACAGGTACGTTTCTACTGAAATGAAGAAAGTACCTCTAAGTAAACTGATCAAAATGTAAAAGTGATCTTTAATTCAGCAATAGTGAATAAGTCACATGCTGTCAGTAACAGTGAAAAAGACAGTATTTCCCCACATGACATGAACTGAAATATTCATGGTAAAATAAAGTGGCACATAGATAGATGTGCAAAAATATGACCATTGACTACAAACCAAAAAAGGTAAAAACTGATTATTACACAAGGGGAGCAGTGTAGAAATGTCACCATTACCAACAAGGACCAAGTTAAGTGGCATAAAGTAAAAAATTAAGATGGAAGAACATACTTAAGAGGAAACAAGCAAAACTGGGAATGCAAGTTGTAAGGTAAGAGAGGAGAAACGACTCCACATTGGTTCCAGATATGCATTTACTGGGGCATTCTTACAACCAACAACAGTTATAAGACGTGTGGGATGCGGCTAGGGCTTGCCCACGACGCAGATTCCTGCGCTAGTACTAAGCTGAGCCACAGTGTGGGCTTATCAGCTCAGTCTGGACCAAAATAAAATTGTTTGAGCCAGCCAGGGTTTCTCTACAGTATCTTCTCCTTCTAGTATGCCTCTACTTCTACCATCAGCCTGAGTGAAGCCAGCTCAGGGCTCCCCGCATTTAATATTAAGATAACCCCTTTCTCATGTTCCTACAAGAGTTTCTCCCCCTAAAGAAATTTAGGCTTTGCACTTACTCCTTTCAGCCTCCTTTGAAATTATATGTTTGTTTGGGTTTTTTCCCTTCCATTTCCTAGCACTGTTCTCTGGCCAATAAGTCTCAGATTCATTTGAGGGTACACCCAAATGCAGATCTCTGTCAGTTAAAAAAACAAAACACAAACAAACCCCAAAACGAACACCAGCATCTGGTTCTCTGCAGAGCAAGTAAACTGGCACTGGTGTTTAAAAGCCAGTATTATTCTACGGTTTTGTAAAGTAAACATGCAACACAGCATATGAATTGGTTATTACTGACCAAAGAGAATACTGGATAAGTAATACTATACATAACCATATATTAACTGTCCGATTCATACTTAAGTGTAGCACAGTTAGCGACTATCATGTAAGTTCTTGCTTGAAGAGCAACTGCATAAAACTTTGAGGCTTTGCTGCCCTCCTGTTACCTGAGGGATCTTGTCCATCAGCCGATAATGTAGCAGCACTTTTACTCCTAGCTAAGGAGGCCTGTGTGGGGGCGAGGAGGCGACTGATTACACTACTGTCCAGAGGACTGAGCTGGGAGCGACGAGCTAAAGGATGGGAACAAATCAAAAAGGATCCAACATGAAATCATATAATGAAAGAGACAAGCAGTACAAAGCAAAGGAAGTCTTTGAGCATTGTTGCAAATCATAACAGTTTTGGAAGAAAAATACTGAAGTCATGGAGAGGGAAATCCAAACTAACAGCACAGAAGGGTTAAACACTGCAATCTCTTATGTTGCACTTGTCCCCAGCTTGCTTGATACTCATCATTTTAATGTGCGAAGACTGGCACGCGTACAACAGAGATGAATGCTCAAGTCAGTCAAAGTGTGAAAAGTTTTTGACCCAGCTCTTCAGAGCTGCATTCTCCAGATTGCAGGAAAGGCTGTTCTGACATAATAAACAGACGACTTGCAAGTCAAAGCGAACGGTTATCGCCAGGCATCATTTGCACACACAAAGTCACATGGACAGCACCATCATCCTCCCATACAGGAAAGATTCTGAAGCAGAGTATCATTTCCACTGCTGGCAATAGCTGCTAAAAAGGAAAGTTTCAGAACTGTTAACTCAAAGGGAAAAACCTGTTAGAAAAGTTGCTAGTCTTCAGCTTTAGGAAGAGTTACTAGAAAGGAAGTATTTGTAACCTAGTGGGGAATACACAGACCAAAAGAGACTGAAGTGAGAACAGGTTTCCTCCTTCACTTGCATGCACAAAGTTTAGGCCAGCAGCAGGAACAGAGAAGTTGCTTTTAAACTGAATAATGAAAGAGAGCTTAAAAAGCAAAGGTAAGATTTAACTAAGAAGTGAACATATCACTGACATTTTTACTGTATCTTACATTTAAACCTACCAGCCCTCAAATAAGTCTCTCTCTCAAGCAGAGAGACATTTTGCTATCTACTTACAGTGCCACTTAACAAAGTCAAAGTCCTTCTTACAGGATTTCTTTTTTGTCCAAATGGAGAAATTTAATCTTTACCATTTACAATTTTATCTTTACCACTGGATAACTAAAAAGCCATTAAAAAGTCCTAAAAATTTAAGAACCAAGGAAACTAGTGAAAGTAAGCCTATCCAAACTTTACTATGAATGGCTTTGAAAAGAAATATTCAGCTTTATGAAACAACCACCTGGTTTTTCTTCCTTTTTCACTTTTTCTAGTTCTGGAGAGGATTGGGGTTTACTACTCATTCTATTCAAAGATGTGCTCCTCTTCTTTTCTGTTCCTCCTAGAGACCAAGCGTAAGGAAGATTATTTTTAACAAGATATTTATATATATGATTTTCTAAACTGCCATTCCCATGCTTTGGTTTTTGCCAATAAGTCAGCTAAACCCACTGATCTATCATTATGAAGCACTATTTTCTCCTGAGCTAAATGGTTTGGCTACCATTTGTCTACTCTCCCCCCACCCTTCCACTTTTCAGAGGAATAAGGCTGGTTTATAGACACAGTTACCCAATATCTGGCACTGCAATGTGTGTAACAATATTTATGCCACAGTGCATAGACTACATGCACAGCAGTGAAAACCTGAGTAAAAACATTTATAATGAAACTGGGACATGGTTTAAAGTCAATGTCAAATATCCCCTATACTGCCTCCCACTTCTCAAAACAAACTGGTTTCTAGCACCTTTCTGTTCCACCTGCGAACCTTTGAGTGCTGACTGCTGAGAATGTAGATGAACTTTGTTATTCAGTCTGTTTAATGAGGCACTTCTCTTTGTGGTACCTGGAAGTGAAAGTGCATGCATTAATTTTGTTGAAAAGCCTGGAAGTCCCCTCCAACACCAGCCCCACTTCCCTAAGATACAGAAGAGTCATTAAGTCACTTTATAGTATGAATCCTTCAGAAGCAGGAAAACTGGATCAGGGAAGAATTACTCTATATAAAGCATGATTTCTTATATTCCTGTATGTTACTGATCATAGCAGCAGGATGCCAGTCTCAACAGACCTCGTTTGACGTACTGAGGCCATCTTTGTACGCTTTTTTAAATAAATAATTTTAAAAGGCCATTGCTCACATTCTGTGTGAGTAAGAGTGAGAAACAAAGTGCTCAGCTCAGAATCAACACAGAACACAGATGATTAAATACTCCACTGATCCAGGGACAAGCTTCTTCCTCTCAATTCCACATTCTGCTCCTCCACCTTCCCAGGCACATACACACGGCAGGAGCAAACTGGTTAATTCTGTGACTATATTTTCTGTCATTTGAATTTATCCATCATTTACCGAACAGCCTTTTCTTCCTGAGTGCCAGATCAAGAGCAGAGAACAGCTCTAACTTGCCGTGGTGATCTAAACCAGTCAGTTAGTCGACTTCTATATCGTTGGAGTCCTGTTCAAATTTCTCATATTTCAGGCCACCTGAGAATTTTTCCTCCAAAGCGAACAAGGATTCACAAAGGATTTCAAGGTACGACAGTAAGTTTGAAAGCAATCCCAATTAGTTGATAATTAGTGACTTCCTTTGTTAGTAGCTTAATTTGTACTTTACAGCCCTGTTTCTGACTCATACCCAGCGCTGAACCCTGCAGACACATTATATATTTATATCATTTTAAATCACAAGCAGTCTCCAGTGACTCAGAGTCCCTGCAGCTATGCCAGTATAGATATATTCACTGATTGCCCTACCAGGCATACAGTCTATGAGTACAAGTTTTTCTGCTGCATCACCTTCCAACATGAACCAGCAAAATCACTGTTAGCTGTGCCCATGTTAGGGATTCTTCTAGCACAGCTCATTTGATCAAAGGCTGTAGGCTGACAGAACACTGCAGCGTAGACCTAGTGGAACCTGTTTTCGTATTAAACAGTTCTTAGCTTATTAATGCTTTCCGTCATTTTTGGAAAAAAAATACAACATTTGGCATACAGGCAAGCTCCTATGAAACACTGGGAGGATTCCCCACAACAAAATCTCAGGCTAAAACAAGCTGACATGTGCTCATGCAAATTATTTTTATTTTTCTTAATATGTAGATTAGGACAATTCCTTGTGTTTCATCATTTTTTTTGATTTGGAGAAGGGAGATTGCCATGATTTACAGAATGACCTTGATGTAACATTCTATAAGCTCTGTTTCACATGTCCTCTCTATAAGTAGTTTATATGTATGGGGACGGGGCAGAGGGGAGGAGGCAGAGAGGAGACTCGCACATACAGGTTTACCAGAGAGTGGGAAAACCAGAGATCTATCCCATCCTCTACACCCCTGTTAAGACTAGTTGGGTGGTGCACATTTTAAACGTGACACGCTGCAGTCAGGAGCTTCATCCACCCCAATGTTGCAATTCAAAATGAGACTGGAAGCCACAGAAATCGGTAGAGGATCTCTAGAGTGCCAACACTCTCAGAAAACCTTAAAAAAACCCAAATTAAAGGAATAGCTGGCTTCCAGGCCATTTCTATTCCTTGATAGTCATTGGCACAGTAAGTAACCCAGGATGCCTGCAAGCAGTGGTGTGCACTAACAGTTTGAGAAATACATAATTTGAGTACCAGTACCAAGCTTACATGACTTTACTGGGCTAGGAAATGACGTCAGAGCTGCACACTACGGCTATAATAATTCTAGAACTCCAGGTAAAAACAAAACAACCTCATCCTACCCAAAAAACTCCCACACGTGTCAAGAGTTTTTCATGCATCCTTCTCTATTTGGTTAAGGCAGAATTCTAATATTAAAAAGAAAGTGTTTGTCTACAGAGTACAGGACTGGCACAATAGAAAGATGTCAAAACTATGGTGATTTTTTTCCTTCCCACAGGCAATCAAATGACTGAAGCTGTCTAACAGAACAAGGCAAACTTTATTTTTGTACTATTTCTATTTTGCTGAAATCTTAGGGTGTGATTTAAGGCATGCAAACCCGTGAAGATGATGTGAAATGATTTGTGAATCATCATTCACCAAGATTCAACTGTAGTAAAATAATTACAGAAATAAAAATTAAAAAAAAACAGCAATCTTTACCGTTACTCTTGTCCTCTAACAGAGATCACATCAACTGCGTCAAAGCCCTGAACAGTCAAGCTGGATTAACAAATTGCATGAAATGCATCTGAGATCAAAATACGAAGTGAGTTACAGAGCAAGGGAGGAAGAGGAGTACCATTCCACCTCCTGTCTCCTCCCCAAATAACAGTTAAGCAGTAACCTGCTACCAGCAGACACACAAACACTTACTTCGATCAGAAGCGTTTAAAAGCGCTGCAGATGATGACAACCGTTTATTCATGCCAGCTTCTGTCTGTTTGAGGTTTGCTGTGGAAGTAGATCGCTTGCTGGCTGTGTAAAGAAGCGCTTACTTTAGAATTCGTCTTCACACCTGAGGAAGAACCTTTCACACATTGCTGTGAGCTAACTTTGGAAGTATTACATCCTGAAAGCTGTTTCCAGTTTTGCTTAATGAGAAACACAGATATTTTTTTTTTCCCCTTTGAAGAGACTTGATACAATTAGCACCAGTTGTAACGTGCCCAGAAAAGGCATTTAGTTTTAGTGGCGTGACGCCAAGATTTTAGGCATATGCATGCGAACAGGTGATTTTTAAACCCTGTGCTGCTCACATGTAAAGACAAAAGCTATTGAGGTTGTGTGTTGTCACCAGACTGGCAAGACAGAGAAAGTAACAACAAAACCTGAATAACAGTAATTCCTTTCTTCGTTCCTTCCACATAGATATGTCAAAACAGTTTTCCATCACTAGTTAACAAAACCAAAACAAATGCTTTTGGAAGGGTAAAAGCAAGTCCTGAGGAAATGCAAGAAAGTGCTCCTATTTCCAATTACTTCCCAAGGGTTGCTCTATTTCAGAAATTCCCGATTTTTTTCCAAAAAGCTATTCCTTAAGTTCATGTTTCCTACCAGTTTTCTAACTCTTCTGAAAAAAATTGCCACAAGAAACATTTTTCTTTTCTATGTGTATACACAAACACACATATATACACACATAAAAATCACATCTCACATGGCAAAATTTCAAGTATACCATAAGCCAGATAAATACCTGGTTTTTAATTTCAAATAATGTACTTTCAGGATGAACACTACTCCAGAGTGTGAAAGCCTTGGAAAAGCACGTGCCTGTTGCTATGGAAACTCAATAAGCAAAAAACAGTAAGGCACACAAAGTAGCGCGGACTAGCGTAATAACACAAGAAATTCTATACATCAAACACAAGTAATCGATTTTGCTGGCATACTGGACAGCAAAGATGATTAATGTGAACTCATTAGTGCATAAGTACCAAAGGAAAAAGCAGCACTACTCACCACAGAGGCAGCATCTTTTCCCTTTGGCCAGCATGCTAGAGCAACTCCTTGTAGCAAGAGCCAGGACATAAGGATTCCTATGGACAGCCCTGCCCCTGCATCGTACTTTTGACGCATGTACCCAACCCAGGCTTCCTGAGCTAGGGGCCTCCCGCCAAACCATGTCAAGTGAAAACCAGATTTTGGAGCTGAAGCTACAGAAGTGGCAAGCGCTTGTCCCAGTGAACAAGAGCAATGACCCACGGGGTAAGAGGGAGAAAGGGGCACCGATTGAATCCCATTAAGAAATGAAGATCTGAGCTTAGTGGATACTTTCCCAGCACAACAATTAAAAAAATGGCATTTTATGAATGAAGTCTGAGTACTGGGATACTTAAAACAGCCTTGAGAGGTTTTATATACGAAAATCAGAAAACTCATAATTCATGTGTGTGGGTGTTTTCAAAGGGAAAGACTACCCTCTAGCGTCTGCTCTTAAAAAGAAAGCCTGGCTCCTGCCGGAGCTCAAGCGTGAGAGTCAAAGGCCTTCAAACATCGTGGAGATGCTTCACGCAAATTTCTCTTGGTTCAAATTAGCACTTGCACGAAATGTGAGATTTGATCTATCACCTACTAAGACCCAGAGGGCAGAAAATTAAATCTTGCCTTGAGGAAAACTACACTAGGCAAAGCAATTCTTTTCCAGCAAGTTTACAAGTTCTGGAGGTGGGCTGTGCTGTTTAGCAAAGAGACAAGGGATGAAACTTCTACTAGAAGAGTCAAAAGAAAAAAATGACAGTCTATATATGACTGTTCAGACAAAAAAACAGTATCAGTTTCGATTTTACAGGGAAACAGAGAGCAGTGGTGAGGGCACTGACTGAAAAAATCTAATTGGTAAAGGGTATTCATACAGATATTTGAGTTCTCTTTTTCCACCATATTTTAAGATCTTAAGAAGTCAATGCTTTTTTGATCAATACATTTGCAAATATATGATCAGATGGCCTCAACTTTTTCCCTACCTCAACCACAACATAGCTTCTGCAAACCTGACAACTTTGGACAATTCACTAGGAAAAAAAGCTTTAAAAGACAGACAGGGTGTTCTTGAGTAAGGTAGTCTGGTTACGTAGGTAAATTACTCTTGTATTTTGGGGGGGAAAGTTAAATTGCTTACATCAAGGGATTCTAAATGGAAGCAGCATATAGCACATTCCCATGCAATGCCAAACGTCTGTATTGTTTTTAATGGAAGGGGGGAAACAAACGGAAGCAGCAAAGCCTAATAAAGCGTATGACTGCCATGCAGCAAGGCCTGCAACTGGGTAAGGAGCTGGGAAACGCAGTGTCTTCAGAAAATTGTCACTGAGAGAGCAGCTCCCAACCTAGCTTCTGAGTTTCACTGCGAGAGGGTGCTGCAGCACTGCCTATCTCAGGCTGGATAAAATTAGGCTAAATAAAATATCTGTTTCTTAGTTCCTTCCAAATTTCTACTAGCACAAGGAAACCCTTTATTTAGAAAGGAGAGACTCAGGCAGCCCAATTTCTATTCTAATAGCACGTCTCCACTACAGATGCACCTGAACGTCTAGTTTTGCTCAGCAGTCATCACTAAACCTCCCACGTTTACACGGACTCTGTCATCAAGGATGCTTTATTACACAGCCTTGCCATTTCTCCTGGCAGACCCACACCCTGCATGTTTCATCTTAGCACTGACAGCAATGTCATTAATGTAACATTTGACTCTGGGGCTTTCATCAATTTTTAAATTTCAGGCCATCAGCAGGGTACTTGGTGGAGTCTCAATGAATCACATTCTGTACATAACGCAGAATGGCTGATGGTTGCTGAAATGTTCAATTACATGGGGTTTACTTTCCAGGGCACACTACCTCTATTACCCAGAAATGCTGCTTTCCAGTCAATGTTCCTAAATATTACTGTTGACAGGGCCAGTTCATGGAAGAACGTGTCTGATTTTATATTTTTTTGCACAGTAATACAATAGACAGGAAAGCCTTTAGTCCTAAAATAATGTAAAGAATATTTGAAATCTGTTCCCCCAAAGGTTTTCATTTTAAGAAATGAAGCCTTTAATCCCAAATCTGCCACAGAAACTGATGATGGAAAAATAATATTATATTGAAACTTGCTCTAGACGTGCTGTTAGAGAAGGTGTGACATAATGTAGCAGAGCTCATATGGTGTCATTTTTCAGAGTTAAAAAAAAAAGTCATTGTTGTCTTTCCAGCAATTATGCAAATATAAGGTGAAAGGGACCAAATAAGGATTATTTTAGAAAGCCGGCTGGACTTAAGCATCCTGAATGGTTTGGGTAGAATTTAAATAACAATTAAGTGAGGAGCTCCCAGAAAGATAAAAAGCTAAGAATGATCCTGAAATGGGAATGAATATGAGAAGCGTTAATTCAGTCATGATTCCACATTATCCAGCCCAGGTAAGAGAGCAGTACGTTTGAAACCTCAACGTAAAATCAAACACAGATTTAAACCAGTGTGGATGCGCAAGTGTCTTAGTCAAACACTGCATTATCTGTTTATCTCCACAGTCATTTTTTTCAAAATTGGTACCCAGTTATCCAAATTGATCTACTGTAGCTGAACATATCTGCTCCTCCTGTTGTTACTTTATGATGCATAAGGCACAGCTTAAGTGCCTATTTTTACATCAGGAGCATTTTTGTTGGAAGACATTTCATTTTTAATGTGCTTCAGCAGCACTGAAG
Source organism: Phoenicopterus ruber ruber (assembly GCA_009819775.1). NCBI lineage: Eukaryota > Metazoa > Chordata > Aves > Phoenicopteriformes > Phoenicopteridae > Phoenicopterus > Phoenicopterus ruber. Next base: position 15,986,273 of record CM020226.1, read on the forward strand.
ATCTTCATCCACGATCAAAAGGACTGACAAGGCTCATTTCCTCACATAAATAAGGAGAGAGCAAAGGACGTTATTTTATGTTTGTTATAAAGTTTAGCTTCAAAATTAGATAAGGTAAAAAAGAATGGAGGAGAAAAAAAATAGTGCTTTCCTAAACATGTAATGCAAATGTGATTTCCTAGTTTCAAAGGTAAATGGCATTTGGTAATGTGGAATACAGTAATTGGATTTATAGATGTATCCAAGGAACACATGTTAAACAGGTAAACCAATCCAGTCAAACTGGCTAATTTTGAAGAAAATTAGTGATTCATGCTGTGCAGAGAAAGGGCAGAGAGAAGTTAAATAAAATACACATGCTTCTGCTGTATTGCCAGAATAAGCCACAGTAGTTAAATCATACCCAGTCAGACTTTCATTGCATTTTCAAGTCTCATATTGTCAGCTTTATGAGACAGCTGTATTGAATTAGTAATGCTGTGAGCATGCACAGATTTTCAGAATTCAGATTTAGCTGGGTCTCAGCTGAGAACTATCATCTTAAACTAGCTACAAGAAATAATTTTGCTTATTAAACATATAGCCTTGACAAATCTATCAGTGATCCAAAGCGTTTCTATGAATGGCTCAGTCTGTGCACTGGCAAGTGCCAGAAACCCAATGAAAACACATCTAATATATAGAATTGTGTTTAGATAATTGGACAGATCTGATTTTGCAAAACCCTTCATGGAAAAAGTATCAAACTGCACAAAGGACCCATTCCCTTTCACAAAGTTTCAGCAAAACACCATTCGATTTTGTAAATGTTACTTCAATTGCTGGTAAAACAAAGCAAAAAGAAAACAAACCAAGCCCTACCATGTGCTTTTCGCAAATTAGGAAACAATGAAAGAATCTGAAACTGCCCTTAAAAAAAAAAGCTTAGACTACTGAACTAATTTATATTCAAATACACACCACTAAGAATGTATCTTCTCCTCCCCCATGCTGTATCCAGTCATCATTAAAAACCCAAATGCACATATCCTTTCCCTGAAAATTCCCTCCGGATGCCATGACTTCAGCTGTAGTTTAATTAGCTGGGAGGGAGAGTTAAAAACGTAGGGGACTGCTTTCTACTTAGGGATCACATTTGTTGCACAGCTGGCCAAGATCCAGGAAAAGATCTCTAAGATGGTTTTCCTTAGTTTCAGAGAAACAAGAACTCAAGTTTAAAAGGTTAGTAGTGAGCATAAAACAACAGAAAAAGAACATTTTAGAAATCAATACCACCAGTTCCACCTTCATCTGCGGTCTGTTGCTCTGTAGAAGAAGAAGGTTTGTAAGCTAAGTCACAAGGTCAAACAGCAAACAATGCAAGCTAACCAAAAAATGAGGAAGCTGGATATCATAATGGTAATTTACATCAAAGCACTTTCAAACATGTTATAAATAAACACTTAAAAGTCAACACCCAAGCTGACAGAAGAAGACACTACTAAAACACACTCAGTATAATTCCACCAATTCAGAAGATAGGTTGAATTGAAGCAATTTTGTTTTATTTTGTTCATGGACAATAACGTATGTTAGGTTCCTTATTGGCAGGGTCTTCCAGTTAGGTAGTGCATGAAAGGATCCCTTCCACTGCAATCCTGATTTGCTGGTCTGATTTCAGAATGTTTACAAGCAGAAACAGTTAATTGTGTGAAATAGGAAACAACCTGAGCTCAAATTAAAGAGCATTAAAATGCATCACCTAATCTAGAATAGAACCTATTCTCCGAGAAGCTCGGACACTGCCCACTGCATCTCCTTACCCATTACCGGTTGTTCAAATAATCAGTTAGCATTCTGTAACTCTAAGGGTGTGTTTAAAACATTTTAGATGGAATATTACAGCACAGCTGGGGTTTTTTTGTTCTGTTTATCATCAGTCTTAGCACACCATTACATGTACTGCATCTGAAGGACTCAGAATTATTTTCACATTATACATTGCCATTCCCCTTATCTGATGGTTGGGGGCTGGCGATGCAATGCTGCCAGGTGGTGTATTTCCCACGCGGCTTCTCTCTAGCTCTTCCCAAAGTCAAAAATAGCTCTAAGTCTGAGTAGCATTTCAGGGCAAGTACAGATATGAATCTTTCCCCAAGAGCTACCTGTAGATCCTGTTGTAAGATCCAAGATATGGATGCTCAGGTCCCTATGAATAATGCTGCACCTGCCAGGGTTCACACATAATATTCTGTGATTTTAGCCATGCTAGAAAAGGTGCTACTTACCTGTTTTGCTCTCTGAATCTGGAGTTACAGACCCTCCCCATGACCATCTCTTCTGTCGTGTTTCCAGTCGCTGATTCCGTTCCAAAGTACGATGCATAACTGCTTCATATCGCTCCTATCATCAAACAACACCTCTATGAAGCTGTGTAACTATAAAGCACAGCTATGCCAGAAGACAAAATATAGGTATTTAGATTTTTTTTTCCCAGTATGATTCAAAATCTGTTTTACTGACACTGCCTGATAACAAGCTTGTTACAAAAACTACCATGCAAAGAACGTTATAGGCAATTAAAGGTTTCAAAACACAACAAACATGATTAGGTTGAGCTAAAGCACAGATAATCTATGCTACTCTTTACTTAAAATAGCCACCAAACAGATTTCCTATTCACTAAACAGCACTACTTATTTTCTAAATAGGGACGAACCCCAAACTGAGCAAAAATAATTGCTTACCCTTTAAACTATTTATATGCTGAAGTTATTTCTAAAAGGTGCTAAAAATTCTCCATTATAAAATACCAAGTACAAGGCTATTTGTATTTTCAGAGAACTACACAAACACTGACCCAAGTCTTAACAGATACTGGCATTAATAGAGATATGATGAAACCAGAAATAATAAGATGTGAAGGCAAAAAAGACCAATCAACTCCAGACCTCAACTACTGAAAGGACAAAGAGGACTGAAAGAAGCTTTTTCTTCTGTCTCCAGGACTAGTAACCTCTAATGGGGGAACTTTAGCTCTTGTGCATAAAGACGAACTGTAACCATGCTAGACTGTTTCTTCTCCATAAGCAGCCAGGTTTCCATACATGTGTCAACAACAGATTTCTCTTCTGGACCCGTCATATCCCAAGTGAACTTTTGAAGCAGTATTTACTGCTGACACATTGCAGTAAAATGCCAAGGGGACTCATTATTCAAACATTTCTCCCTCTTGAGGTGTACTGGGTTTGTGTGGCAAGGTGGGGGCTACAGGGGTGGCTTCTGTGAGAAGCTGCTAGAAGCTTCCCCTGTGCCCAACAGAGCCAATGCCAGCCGGCTCCAAGACGGACCTGACGCTGGCCAAGGCTGAGCCCATCAATGACAGTGGTAGCGCCTCTGGGGTAACAGAGTTAAGAAGGGGGAAAAAACTGCGCAATGGCAATTGCAGCCGGAAAGAGGAGTGAGAAGATGTGAGAGAAACAACTCTGCAGACACCCAGGTCACTGGAGAAGGAGGGGGAGGAGGTGCTCCAGGCGCTGGAGCAGAGACTCCCCTGCAGCCTGTGGTGAAGACCATGGTGAGGCAGGCTGTCCCCCTGCAGCCCGTGGAGGTCCACAGTGGAGCAGATACCCACCTGCACCCATGGAGGACCCCACGCTGGGGCAGGTGGATGCCCAAAGGAAGCTGTGACCCCGTGGGAAGCCCGCGCTGGAGCAGGCTCCTGGCAGGACCTGTGGACCCGTGGAGAGAGAAGCCCAGGCTGGAGCAGGTTTGCTGGCAGGACTTGTGACCCCCATGCAGGACCCACACTGGAGCCATCTGTTCCTGAAGGACTGCACCCCATGGAGCAGTTCGTGAAGAACTGCAGCCCATGGGAAGGACTCATGCTGGAGAAGTTCACGGAGGACTGTCTCCCGTGGGAGGGCCCCCACACTGTAGCAGGGGCAGAGTGTGAGGAGTCCTCCCCCTGAGGAGGAAGGAGCGGCAGACATGATGTGTGATGAACTGACCACAACCCCCATTCCCTGTCCCCCTGTGCCGCTCGGGGGGAGGAGGGAGAGAAATCCAGAGTGAAGTTAAGCCCGTGAAGAAGGGAGGGGTGGGGGGAAGGTGTTTTAAGATTTGGTTTTATTTCTCATTATCCTACTCTGATTTGATTGGTAATAAAATTAAACTAATTTCCCCAAGTCGAGTCTGTTTTGCCCGTGATGGTAATTGCTGAGTGATCTCCCTGTCCTTATCTCGACCCACAAGCCTTTTGTTATATTTTCTCTCCCCTGTCCAGCTGAGGAGGGGAGTGACAAAGCGGCTTTGGTGGGCACCCGGCCTCCAGCCAGGGTCAGCTCACCACAAAAGGACACAAAACTTTCACCTTCTTTCAACACCATTTCACAACACAAACTAAAAAAGTCGCAGTGTGTAACAGACAAAGTAAACTTGGAAGGGAGGAAGGATTCCATTCACTGACAAAAGATAAAATTAAAAGTTTTTGTTTGAAATACAAAGCTTAGCTTCCCTCTGTCAAAGAAACGTGAACTAGAGTTTACCTAAGGTGCCAAAGTACCCAGACATTATGTAATCTGTGGATTATATTTCCATGGAGGTATCTGCAATGCGGTAATTCTTCAAAGTCATAGTTAAGGACATAGGCTTCACTTTACAAACAACAGAAAATCAGTTATCAGCTCAAGACATCAACATAGTAAGTTGCACAGCTGTACAGAGTAACTGTGAGAAGACAGGTATCTCAACCTTAGCCATGGCTAGTTGTCTTCAAGACTCTCTTAGGCAGAGAACCACTTATTTTTCCACAGTATTTGCTATTGTGTTGCTGCTTTACTTTATCTAAGGAAGGTGATTAACTAAATAAGACTTGGCTGAAGTACCAAACAAGAAAGTTGGAGACTATGTATTTTTTGATGCACTTCTATCTACTACATTTACAAGTGCAGATGATATCTTGCTGGCAAATACTGGCCTAAGATAGCTTAGCTTCTTTAAAAGTGACTATTTTCTAATGTCAAGAGTACAAAAGTAAAGATCTGTTTGCACTTTCTGGTTGAAAGCAAGGTTTACATGTCAAGTGCACGCTGTTTTCCCACCTGCCGTATTCTTCATGTATAACTCTCTATGTGCAAGGTCATCTTCCTCCAGGCACCAAGTAAAAGACAAGGTTAACACCAATCAAACACTCATCGGCTAGTCCTTGTCTTCCTTGATTATTCACCCCAGTGGCCACTTAAAACATATCCATCATCCTCAAAATTACGTGAATAAGTGTACTATAGGCTTAGGGGCAACACCTCGTGAAGCACAGGGGATGCCTTTTGCTTAAAGTAGTTGCTTAAAGAGATGATAGTGCACTGGCCTGCAGTCAAGGCCCACCCAAACATTTCTGCTTGTTCTTCAGCACTGGAAACTATTCCATGAAGTTCAAATGGAATATCAATCTGAACACACCCAGAAGCTGATTACAGATAACCAAACACCAGTGTAGAATACTGCCAGTCAAAAAGGGTAAAGAAGATGTATTGCTAGAGCAATGTAATAATGGCTGGACTCCACGGGGACAGCCAGCCAGGCTTACGAGCTCTTCATCAGTGACCCACAGCAAGTTCTTACAGCCAGCTTATGAAAGCACACGTGCGTGTCATGCTTTTACTGCTGACACCCTGGAAATGAACCCTTTCAGAACTTGCATCACATCTAATATGCACTAGCAGACCTACTCTTCAAACAGGATGGCATAACTTTGTGTATTTATTTCTACTTTCAGCTTCTATCAATCTTGCAACGAACTCCACAACTCAAATACTGCTCTGCTGGTCCATGTGCAGTCAAAGCAAAAGCAAAGAGTTAAGTAAGAACAGTCAATACACAGCTCAAAGCAGCAAATGGTAACTACACAGATAACATTATCAATGGCACAACATATAGTAACAAACTGTAATTTAGAAGAACTGAAAGAATGTGAACCTCTTAGACCACAGTGGGGCTCCCAGGAAGCAAGACACAGAATTAAGGGAAGTCTAAGACCTGTCACTCATACTGATTTACAAACAGAATCTACAAGTGCACCAAAAAGAATCTAGAAATGTTGGAATATGGGGTGGGGTTTTTGCTCGTGTGAAAAATAACCAGCAGCCAAACAGCAACCAGAGCTCCTAAAGTCCTGAGTGCCTCAGGGATTGTTAAAGCTAGGCCTGGGATGGGGAAGGAGGACCTCTGTCTATGCTGTACAGATGTGGAAAATATTTTTATGTTCTAATACATTCACCATTTCTGTAACTTTCTATTTCACACTACTTCAGAGCATAGTAATGTAGGAAAACAATATAGGAGTTTCTTTAAAACTGTAGAACTTTGACGTGTAGTACCTTTTCCTCCTCTATTTTTTGTTTTCTCTTTTCTTCTACTGCTGCCCTCCGTTGTTCCACTTTCTGCTTCTGTTCTTTTAGTTTTTTCTGCCTTTCTTCTAACTGTTTTTCATACTGGAGTTTTGCTTTTCTCTCCTTTTCAAGGATCTGTGTCTCTTTGGCAGCTGTAAATTTTTAAGAAAAAATTAAAATCAAACTTAACTATTCATTGATATTACAATGCAACTTACAGGCAAGAGACTACCAAGCAAAATTATCTTAAAAGCTAAAACATACAAGATTAACTTGCAGTGCTGGATGACACCACACATGACGACAGAGGTGTCTTTAATTCTGTCCCCAGGTTGGGCAGGAATTAGAACCATTCCTGCCTTTACTGTCTAGACAGGAATGTCAGGATATGCATATAACCTATGTTAAGCATATACTTTTCTTGCCATCATAATACTAAAGTCTTTAAGCAGTAAGTTGAGTATCAAAGGGCAGAATTTTCTATGTTGTGATTTTCATTTTTTTTTAGAACAAGATATAATGAAAAGATTTAAAGCACTGAGTAACAAGACGGGAAAACCCCGCCGTTATTGCATCCGAGTTCAAAATAGTTATGTCACTATTCTCTGCAGCCTCCACCTAGGAACAGCTGTGCGCAGTTTAACAGGAAGCTTCAAGTCCTGTGACAAAAAGCTAGTGGTTGAATACACAGTGGAAGTATTTTCTGTGACTAGACAGATGAAATGAACCGAGAGACCAGATAATTATACCAACAATGCACAGGCAGTACCTACATAAGACCCCTAAAATACTTCTGAATTTATGTGTGTCCTAGCCCTATCCTCTCTCCATGGCAGGATAACACAATCATTCCCGTTCCTGTGTGGTTTTGCTTTTATGTTAAGAAACAGGCCAGAAAGACACCACTCCTCACAAGCTGGGAGACCAAGAACCAGGACTGCAGGGCATACTCTGACCCTTTCATACATGCACCGAATCACGTCACAAACAGCACAAAGCTGGGTGAGAGTTTTATGCTGTTCTCTAGGTCTCAGATTCTTTGCTAAGATAAAGCGTATACTGCTGACACTTCAATCCAGGAGTCATGTCAGTGTGCAAGGAAACAAGGGAAGCAGTGTTTAAGGCAATCAGGCCATTGAACTAGCGAAATCTTTTTTGGTTTTCTCTGAATCAGTGTTCCCCAAACCTCAGTCTTCAGGGCTACAGGAAGCAGTTCTAAGCTAAAAGTTATCATTTCAGAAGTGTTTTTAAGGCTTTCAATAAGAAATTGGCTAAATTTGCTTGGTGGTCACTAAGAAATGGAAGGTCAGAAGTGACATACAGCTTCAAGAAGCTAAAAATCTCGGGAACGTTTTCCTCTCAAATCTAATACTTCTCCATTTGGGTTCACAGATGGTCACTGATGCAAGACCAAGCGCAGACCTTGTCGCTTGTCCCCAGCAAGCTGAAAAAAGTGACTGAACAAGGAGTAAGAGAGTAAGTTATTCTTTTATCACAAATATTTTAGGAAATTAAATTTTAAATGAAACATGAAAATACCATGTTGCTTTTCCCGCTCTTCTCTACGTTCCCTGGCCAGTCTTTGTCTTTCTTCTGTTCTTAGAGTGGAACCATCTATCACTGCCAAAAGAAAAATTGAAGACAATTGTCAGTCATTTTCAATGTTCAAATTTAAATAAAGAAGTCGTAAGTCTTTACTACTGAAAGAATTATGGAACTTCCTGAGATACACACACCACCAAAGCACTGCACACTTTTAGAGACTAAAGATGTCACCTGAAAAATTCATAGGAAGCTGAATACCCTCCTCTTCCCCCTTTTCATTCCCTCGCAACAACCAATCCACTATTTCTGATAGGTGCAGCAGAAAGCAGTCACAAGATTAAAAGGCCCAACGTGTACAGTCAAAAGAAAGCCTGAGCAGAAGTCAGACGTGTGAGAACATATCCTTATTCCAAATTCAGCTCTGATCCTCATTCTTGTACATATTAATTCCTATGATCAAGAATTACAAGAATCTAGGAAAACTCAATCTGAGAACAGATAGTTCACTCGTCATGACAAATTCCAAGTGCTGTAAAATAGCGAGTTTGCAGGCTAAGCAGAACCAAGGCTTCTTAAGTCTTTGCAGGTATAAAAACTTGAATTTCAGCCAGAAGTGAACTGGTAACCTGACGAGAGCACAAAAACCTCATTTATTTCATTACCTTCAGCCCTGCTGAAAAGAAAGGCAAATTAACCAACTGAACTCTGAGCGAGTCAAGAGCAAAAGCCTGTCATCAAAACCAGACCTTCAATGAATCTACGAACCATCTACCAGGTGCTTTATGCTCTGATGTCTCCTGAAGAAAGAGCATCAAACTTCTTTTTAAAAGGTGTTTTATTCATTCCCTACTAACACTCCCTTGTGAACCCAGTACTTCATTAAGAACAATGACCAATAATTATACCTGGTTTAGTTGCTGTCTTTATATTTATTGAGGTCTGGACTGCAATCGGGCTAATGCCACTTTGGCTTCTTCTTTCTTCTGCTATGGCTTGGGCGGCAGCAACTGTGAGAAAGAATCATTCCATATTAAGAAAAGCTCTACAACCAAACCTCATGAAATAAATATCTAAAATAAATACATAAAAATCCATTTGAGGTTGCAGATCCTTTTATTAAATAACTAACTTGGAACTGCTCAACTTGTAAGAAGAAAAAACTTGTCGAATGAGACTTCAGACCTGGCACAACTTTTCTTCGTAAAAACAACAGTTACAAGACCTTATGTTTTAAAATGTGTAGCAAAGGACTACAGAGTTTAAAGAAATCAAACTTATTAAGTAACTTTTCTAAGAAGAAAAACAATACTTACCAAAGTTATGAGTCTGACTTACACTTAATAAAAACTCTTTGCTACTGCACGTATATTTGCGGGCTGAACACATATATGTAATAGTCGAATAGCACTAGTAAAATCATATTCCAACGAGACCCAAGCAGGGAAAGGTTTATGAAGACCTTTCATTATTTCATGACATGAAACAAAGGGGATTAGCTGCATAAAGTAAACCATTAAGGAATGCTTACAATGTACTTCTAAAATTGGATCTTCAAAAATAAGTTTTAATTATAAATTAGACTCCAAAACTCCAATTTCAGCATTTGTGCAGAGACCCATTCACCTTATTCGAGTTTCACCAAGGTGAGTACAGTGAACTGCAGGGCTACGACTCCCAGTTAATCACACAGAAATGAAATGCTAACAATATTAATTTTGCTAAATAACAAAACCCATTAAGAAGTCAGGGAGACTAATTTACTGTATCACTTTGCACAGCTCTTCTTTATTTTGGTATCAACTTTCACTTTAGTTAATCACCTTTTAGGGCGTGAAGGTGAAGCATTACAGGGAAAGCAGGCAGGGCAACCTGTAAGACAGCATTACCCCATTTTCCTGCACAGCTTTGAACAGGAGAGCCCTTACAGCAGTGACACCTTGTTCTCACCTCGGCTGAGAGATACGGGGAGATCAACTGGGTTCCTACAGAAAAGCCCAACTTTGGGGGAAGCAAGAGAACACACCACGCAATCAACCCAACACGAGAAAACAGAAGTTGACGCCTATTTTAAACAGAAAAGGCAGTCCACAAAAGCAACGCATAACGTGCTGCGATTTCAACCATAACGTGAAGGACAAATAGTAGAATTTGGTGTTACATTTTAAAAAAAAGAAGACGACAGCTTTGCCAATGATCTCAGGCTTCCCTTTAATAGAGTAGTACAGAATGCAAAGGAGGAAGGAAGAGTCTCCCTCTTCTCCATGCATTGCCATGACAACTAGTTGTGTCATGGTAATAACCCTCCCTAAGGCTGTGCCCAAGAACAATCACCTCAAAGTGTTTAATCCCATGTGATGTCAGTGATAAATGCCGATTACAATACTTATTCAGCAACTCTAAATTGTCACCCGCAGCTGTTGCCATGTCTTGAATTAATTTTTCATTGCAGCACCAAACAAAAGTCTTCCTCAGTTCCATCCCATACATCTCTGAGGCTCTTTTCAAACAAGTCAGAGACCAGATATACTACGACACGGTAAGATTACCAATTGGCAAAGAGAACAGCTAAAAAAAGGCTCACTGTAATTTCACTATGTAGACCAAAAGTCAGTCAAAAAGCTGATTTTCTACACTATTGCACATCATGGGGATGGGAATCCAGCCCAAAAATTCAACAAGTGGAGAACAAGAAAATTATATATTCCTAACACAATTAGATGTGAAAACAGCCTGAGGAAAACCAGCCTTCTGCAGGTTTTTCCGAGAGCAAAAACCCACAGCCAGGACATTTACATCCAAAGATACTTCTGTAGATCACAAAGGCTGAAAGACCATAAGCTTCTTCAAATACCATTTAAAGTTATGACAAATACAGAAACCCAGCTGCATCTTTTCTTCAGTCTCCACCAGCCAGGGAGGGGAGACAGGAGGTGTACGGGCAGAGTGAGCCAATTCAGCCCAGCCCAGCCGGGAAAGGAGCCCCACAGAATAAATTCACCCTACACCAGGTTTAGTTAAGACCAACACTGGAATTTTGCCTCAATGCTCAGAAACTTTGTTACAGAAATTTGGATGCTTAAAAGTTACAGTAAGAAGCAAGCTACAATTTAAACAGGTATAATATTCATCTTATTTTACTTGCAGAAGTATTTTATTATTAGAAATCTTGCTGAACGAACCAGTCATAATGGAAGTAGGGGATTATGTATTTATTTATTCATTTAAAAATAAACAAACACTTGAATAACGTTCATGATTAGAAGGCACCCATTTAAAAAAATGTGTCATATCTGCAAAGCAATTAGTCAGTTCATCTTAATTAATTAAGGTTGCAAAAAATTACTTGAGGTTCTATAGAACAAGAAAGTGGGTTACAGAAACAGTACAGCTCGCAAAGGACACAGAGGTGAGAAAAGTCTAGAAATACTTAGCCAAAGGATTTTGTATGGGTTTTTTTGTATGTCAGTTAAAATATTTATGTTCGCTGCTTCAATGCTTCATTATTTGCATAGAAACAACACGCTTACAAATTTGAAAGCAGCAGATTCAAAGGCACTAGAAGTGCACCTTGGTGTTACAGAAGCAATCTATTTAACTAACAGAAAGTTAGAATTAAATGTGAACCGGGGATTTGAACAAAAGATTATTAAAAGGGGAACAGCCATCACATTAGATGCATCCCCAAGATGTGTGATGCTCAACTTCATCAAGTCTCAGGTCAACAGACAGGTTTTACAGCCCTTGTCAATTTTATGGTAAATTTATGATAAATACCTGTAACTTTCAAAATCAACATTTTACTACAGTAAGAGAAAATGAATTGTATACTGTTGTACTCCACACCCTTAAAAAAAATACATTTTGCTTTAATATGATTAAAAAAGTCTTATTTTTTAGTACATTTAAATATTCTTTGATACAGATGCTTATAATTTTTAGCCTAGTTTTCCACAATGAATGCAGCAGTCTGCTATGGAGCAAAGCTTCACTGAAAAGAATTTTCCACAAAATCTGAATATCTCTTTAAAATAAGCCTAATACTTCTGTAATTAATCAGGATACCCCAGAACAGGAAACCAGTTAACAACCATTTCATTGCAACCTGTGTCACACGCTGTATTACTGGGGGGGTGCCTTCAGCAAACTTCCTGGAGAAGAAAAATTCTCTTGGAGGTAAATTAAATCTCATTTCTATTCTGAGCTTCCCCTCCCACAGTAGTCACTAAAGGCTTTCACAACTATAATTTGTGATCAGCATAATGCGTGTGCTTATTTTACAGTAGTCTACCTTTAAATACTTTAGCTAAAATTAACAAAAATCCAAGCCACACAGGTGGCCAATAATAATATTTGCATTCATGCATAATAAAATAGGGCTATTTGGAACATAAAATGGTTCGGTAATTTGGGAAGCGGCTTGCTTTCTGCACTCTCACCACCGTTTAGCACTATGTGTCTGGCCAAGCGTATCCTGGATAAACCAAACCAACGGAAGCACCAGGAACCGGCCGCTGCGGAAGGCAACGTGCCAGATAAAGCCGACTCTCCCTTTTCACCTTCCAGCTCAGGATCTCGCTAACCACGCAGGTGCGGTGGTGCCCCCCTCGCACTGAGCATGACGGCGCTTCCCTGCGCTGATCAGGTTTCCGAGATGCCCTGAAGAGACCGGTGCTAAAAATAAAACTTTATTTCTATCCTTGCACTGAGTTAATACCCTTGGCCCTTGCCAAGACTGTCAAAAGACCCACACAGTTGCTCTTCTTAGTAAACCTCATTAGGGACTGAACCAGCTCTGTCCCTTTACCTAGCGAGGTTCAGGGCTTGCATCCCATCGTCCCTGCCGGTATCTGTGACCCGGCCGGACGCTGCCCCACTCGCTCTTCCTTTCCGTGCCAGAACAGAAAGGAGAGCAGAACGTGCCAACTTTCACAGAAATCCTTCTGGTTCTTATGATCTGATGACTCATTATGCACAACAAACAAACAAAAAAATCCCAGACTAAATCTCTGAAACGAAAGTTTCAGGTCTCCTGAATGTTAAGCACTGTTAGAAATCTAAGTGTCTTCATGTAAGTTTAAAGCCGGTAACAAGAAGCCAATAAGCAATGCAGAAAACAAAATGAATTCGAACTTCCCAGCAAGTATCTCTGGTTTTATAGCAAACTGTGTCAAACCTGCAAGATGCCATTTTTATCTTGCTCCACTACAGGCAGCTACTGTTTGTCTAGTGGATAGTAATCCTGTTCAGCAACACTGTTCAGATCCCATTTCTTTTAGTATTTTTTGTACATGCTTTCAGGAAAGCTGGGGGAAGTCAGCGTTCAAGTTTGAGATTTCTGTGCATTGTCTTTTAAATTGATTTCCTCTCATTAATTAACACAGGTTAAGATAAACAGATGCAAGATCATATGTTAGATGCTTTAAAAATCGGTTATTGGTTTTACACCATTAATCCTTGTTTAAAGGACACCAGAAGAAGGATGCACCCTCACACAAACAGGCGGACAACACAGAAAGTTTCTAACGATGAACAGAAAAGCCCTCACTGTGTGCGTTCCTCTTTTCCCTGCTTTCCCCCTTCTTTCTGTCTTTCCCCGTTGATCCTCACGTCCCATCTTTGGGCTGCAAGGACTGACAGGCTCCACAACCAAACATGTGAGCCTCCCAGTAGGCACCTTCTGACGGACCAGCTGGAAGGCAGATGGTTCTCCTGTTTTGTCTGGGCAGTCACCAGATGGGAAGCACACAGATCTCCAGAAAGCAGTGCACGCTGTCTCTCAGCTTCAGCAGGCCAGAAGAGCTTCCTGTTGTCTTATCCTTACTCCCGACTCTATTTGTACACTTTCATTCTGTATTTATTCCCTGCATGGGATACCTGTTTTATTACCTTTATGTGCTTTCCTCCCCTTAAGCCCATTTCCGCAGCTAATTCTCTACAACAATCTGGTTTTCTTCCCAATGTTCAAGGCAGCTTAGGATGATTTCTTCAGTTCATCACAAGTATCGATTCCACTGGAAAACTCTTGGCACGAGCATTCCTTTGAAGTATATGAATTAGCAGCTCCACAATAAGTATTTCAGACATGTTTGCAAGAATGTAAGTTTTTACTTATCCTTAAACATCCATACTCAGATTAAGGGCTGGAAACATAAAAAAAAAAAAAAAAAAAAATCACATCATTAACAAAACACTACTTATTTCTTATAAGGAAACCTACAAAGATACGGCTGAAGCAATCTCAAAGACATGTTACTGTCTTTGTTCAGCCTAGGGCACACTCAGAGAGGCACCAGGAAGGTTGCTAGAGTAATTTGTGGGTTGATCTCTGTACGCTTTTCCCTCGAGGAAGCACACAATCTAAATCAAACTTGAATGTAATAAAAGCACAGACCAAGGAATCAAAATATGTCCTTATAAGAACTGGCAGCCATCTCCAAAACCTTTCTACAGTCAGAGATGCTATATACCATTGTCTGAAAGCCACATCAGACGAGTACCATCCTTAGTCCAAATGCTAGTGATATGGACTGTGAACATACCTTCAATAGAGGTCTCACTGATTCCTGCTGTTGCTTATATTCTCTTATTTTACCCTTGCTCACACTGCTCAGCCAAGAGTTATGCTTCTCTCTACTTAATGGGAAAAGCAACTGCCAGCACAACGCTTAAAGAGGACAAAGAGATGTTACCAACTCTTGCCGAAGCCATCATAAGGTTGGGAAGAAGCCCTGCCTGTGTACACAGGGCTGGCAAGCTAAATCCACCCCCTTCTCTGGAAAAGACACTCAGCTTCACAATTTGGGGTTCTTTATTAGTAAGGTATGTTATTATTTACCACTTGAAAGAAATGAAACTGAACCACAGCAGATACTCTACTCTCACTCACTCACTGGCTTTCTGCTGCCTTCACTTTCCCCTTTGCCACACTCTTCTTCCCCACAGTTCTTCCTCACCTTCCCAAAGAAACATGAAAAGGCTTTGCATTCTGCATGATCCACTTGTCACCTTTTTTTTTTTTAAAGAACACAATCTTTCACCATCTTTTTTGATATGATAACATGATTTGCACAAAAAGGCCCTCCAAAGAGGACACTGCTCCAATTCACACGTTCCCAACTCTCTGCAAGCTTTAATGCAACTCAGATCATTTCCCTGTTCACCCTGGCATTAGTTATTAATCTGTTTATTGCATTGTGCTTACCAAGCTTATCTGCACAATGACCTCTCTTCAGAGCTGATGCTTCCCGCATGAAGGATATACAAGCCTTACAGTCCCAACTGTGTTCTTTACCAAACGGCCATGCATCGCTGTCTTTTCTTTGCTGTCTAGAAGCACAGTCTTAGTAAGACACAGCCACAGGGAAGCCAGAGCTTTGGAAAGGCTGGAGCGCTCATTATGTTTCTCAGTGAAAGAGCAAGGCACTAAGGTTATTTGTACTCTCTGTAAAATTCTCCACCAGAATACATTAAGGCTGCATTTTAGATGTAAAGAGAGTATTTCTGCACAGTTTCTGTGGGTTGGCAACTACAAACTCTTCTTGCCAACTGCAAAACAAACAGAAATCACTTTCATCCACCTTGAACGATTTCTTTTAAAGATATATTAGACACTGACTGCAATGCTGATGCAATAAACTATGACTAAAAGTCCCTTGTGAACCCTCCCAAGTGTAACAGAAATCAGTATTTACCTGTTTCTGTATAGTGGAAATGCCAAAGTATCCTAATACACTGGACTAAAATGAAAGCAGTTTATATAATAAATATGCCTTTACATAATTTCAAGTGGATTCATTATGAAATTTAGTAGTTACGTGACATAAGTTAAATGCTTATATATAGGTGTATACCTGACAGAATTAGACACTGGTTTAACAGCTACAGAAGGACCAAAAAGGTAAAATGGTGGAGTTTTAAACACGGAGTGGAAGAATATTAGTACCCACTCTGCTGTACAGATCATTTTCTTTCTTTAATAACACTTTCCGATACCTCAGGCTCCTGGAGTACATTAGAAAAAAAACAAACAAAAAACCATGTTTTGTCCCTCATATTGGACTGGCTTAACAGACGTCAGAGCAGTCCCCCTTCTAACCTGCTCTAAACAGTTTAGTTCCTACTGTAGTTCTAGCTGAAGCGTTGGCAAAAGCTAGACAGACAGAAATCAGCTCTCTCTGCTTTACTCCTCCAACTCCAGAGGCTGCCTTAAATTGACTCCTCTTCACACTCCTGCATAGCCACTGCAAAAAGGAACTTCAAGACAAACTTCTGCTCTCTTCTCCTCTTTCACATCTGTTTTCCCCATTCTATTATTTCTTTCTTTTATATGGCACTATCCCTAACACTGGAAATCAGCTAACTTCTGTCCGCTACTTCCCCCTTTCCTGAGCAGTCTGGTTTCTTTTGCTTGCTCGAAGCATGTTCTTGTAAATGCTTTTGTCCTCTTGTTTGCAGGCTGGCTATTGTTTAATACACCCAGCCCAAACAATGCCAGCAAAGAACACTGCCTAGCACTACAAGTCACAACTAACTTGAGACAAACCCTGTGAAAACACCATTTTCACCATTTTGAGCTTCCTTTAGATGGAAGGATAATAGCTCCTTTACATGATAGCAGTGAAAACTACTGCCTTTTTTTTTTTTTTTTTTTTGCCTTTTACACTCGATTAATTTCTTACGGCAACTTTAGAGCTCATTCAAACACTGTCTCTGCTTCAGAAGAAGCGGGACTGTGTTGGCATTTACCCCCACGAGATCAGCCTCCAGACTCAAATCAAATCATTCAATACAGCCCTGCACCAGAACAGTGCTATAAGACACTGACAAGTCTGCAGTGTGTTTTATGCGGCAAACCCACTGCCTAAAGCAGAACATGGTGGTGTAAAATATAAAAGGAATTAAACTGTAAGTTTTCTTAAAACTGTATGCTTAACCTAACCAATTAAAAAGATGAAAGCTCTGAGGCATTCCACTACAAGTAATGTAAGACCCCAGCAAAGTAATAACAAATCTGTCCCTGCCCCAAAGAGCTTAAAGAATGGGTAAGGGAAAAATGACAAATGGGTGTAAAAAAACCAAGCAGGATAAAAGGGCAAAAGAGACCAATAAAGAGACGATATTTTTGCTTAATTCATTACCTAGTGGCAGAAAGTCTTTCAGAGAAATCTGAAAGTGAGTAAGGTGACACTCACTGATCTGGTCTGGAGACGACTGTCCTTGGTTTTGAATGTCCAGAACACAACTTACATATCATTGATCAACACTGTGCTGCAAAAAATTGTTCCTTTAAGAAATTCTCTTGGCAAAACTAAGCTGAGAATAAACTTTCAAACGAATAAATGTCTTCTATTAAATTATGTTCTTTAAGTATAAAGATCTCTACAGGATTTCTATATTCTTGTAGCTAATCCCTCTCGGACTTAGGAGAGGAATTTTAACACTTGGAAGCTTTAAAACACTTGCCCAGAGAAGGCAACTCACAGGCCACTACAGTATCTTTGCTCCCTCCCAAGATTCAGGTCAGTGCATTTAAACAGCAGAGGGTGTCTGTAAATTAAGAGCCAGTAAGTACTCATAAAACAGTGTTTTAAAAGTTCCCTGTGAATTACGAAGGCAAAAAACACTATGAGGAAAGACAAAGGTATTCTGAGCATGGCTGGTGGTAACTGTTTTCTTCAAAGGCAACTTCAGCTGTGGATCCTTCACCTAGAAAGCAGAAGTTCCAAACTGACTGGAAAATAAAAATAATTTAGAAGAAAACAAATGTCAAGCAGTAGGCCAGCCTTCCTTAAAAGCAAATGCTTGTGTCCGTTTATGTACACTGTGAACACCACGGGCATATAGGGTGGATGGCTGAGGCATTATGCAGGGCAGCTGAGGCTTCTCTTTCAAACAAAACCACTTCGAGCAACATTTTATTTTTCTTCCATGAATCCCACACTCCAAACAAGTTAATCACCAGCATCTAGAACAGTTTTAATTATTGGACAGGCATATGCAAACACATCGAAAGCATATCATCAATTAAGAATTACCTGGTTGTAAGCTGTGTAACTAGAAGTTAAATGGCGCTAATTTATTTGTGGCAGACCAAGAATTTGAAGTCCTCAGTTTGTTTTTAAAATATCACAAGTCATCTGATAAGTCATATTCACAGAAGTCATTAAAATTGCATGCTCAGAATTTTATTTGACAGGGTATCCTTTCACAACAGGACTGCAAGCATCTCCAATTATTTAATCAAGTTTAAAGACAGACAGCAGCATTTGATACCCTTACGATTATGACTAACCCGGAGTATTTCTTCCATTTATCTCATAGTAACCCAGTGCTTTTCTTCTTAACTCTTACCACTTTTAAGAATGGAGAATTAATAATAGCATATCAGTACTTTAAATATTCCTGTTTTCTTTTTGAAAAACACAAGTGTATAAAGAAGCAGCAGTCCTTAACTCTAGTCACATTTTAAGGCTACGCAGTTAGTGATAGTACAAGCCGCAGTACCTCTGGGCTCTCACTGTTAGAGTTAGGATCCTTGCAAGTCATTATTTGTTTAATACTTCCATCTGAATTGAAGCATGGAATCCAAATTTATCTTCTGTAACTTTAACACATGAAGAAATACATAGAGAACGGAACATTCTGTGTAAGAAATTTCAGAAAATATGCTCTATATGCACATAGTTTTGATATTTTTTTTCGCTTTACAGCAAGAAGGATATCTTTCTTGAATGCATTTGGAGAAATCTCAAGAACTGAAAGTTTGAAATTAGAATAAAACCTTTTTAATAAACCACTTACAACTGGAAGTAATCTTCAAATGTTAAGCAATTAATACATAGCATACATCTTTATGAATCAGCATGAAATTATCCCTACTCCGTACTATTGCATTTCCATGAACAAGAAGAAAATAAAATTAAGGCTCATAGCCATTACAATGATATTCAGATCTCAGCCTGACCCGGGAATGTTCTCTCTCACCACTGGGATCTACGTGAAATCCAATTTCTGTGCAGTTCTTTGCATTTATCACCTTGGCACTCTGTAAAGCAGTGTAACTACTACTTCCGTGTGAGGAAAAAAAGATGAAGCACAGAAAAACCTTAAAGACCTTCTCCAAAGTCATCAGGAGTTTGACAAAAAAAGAAACGGAAGCCAGACCTAGTGACCGCCAGTTGAATGCCCCAGTCCCTGGGCCACCTTTGCTCCACAGATGGAATATGTACGAGTCCTTTGTACAAACACCACCAAGCAAGACAACTGAAAGCTGAAGATGCCTTTACTGTAGCACCCCCATGCTATCAGAAACCTGGCAAAGGAATAGTTTCCTTGTCTTGCAGCTTCCCAGACAAGTTTTGAAGCCCACCTCTACTCACAACCACTCTGTAAGACCCAAAGGCTTTTAAGGATCCAAATTCAGAAGTAAATTCTTTCTCTCTTCCAGCAAGCAGCTCTGATGCAGAGGTCAATTCATTGATTGTCTGACTGACAGACGCTTCTGGATCCCTGAGCATTTTCTCTAGACAGCACTCACCAGCTCCTGTTGTGGGACTTTGCCACCAAGACTCTGCCAAGGAGTTCTCTAGTACTTCCACAGGTGTGGGTACCAACTTGGGTTCTTAAGTTACGTTTTACAACTATCACCTAGAGACCAGACAAATCTGCACATGTTCCTGACTACTCGCTTGAGCGACGAAGTTTCACTATTAGTTATCCATCCAGCCTTCTTTCCATGCTAATTCTGTATATATGTGTTTGGTAAAGAAGTTACCAGGAACTGTGCCCCAGGCAAGACGGACAAAGCCAGACAGTGTCACTTACACAGAAACAACTGATTAGACAGACTGAAGATGTTATTTTATTAGACAACTTCCAACCAAACTGGGCTTGGCCACACAGGTAACGGGAATTATGCCTACAGCTAGATTTATTGAAAAAGGCCCTTCATTTTTGTTCCATGTCTTGAGACAGGCTTCCCAAAAGATCATCTAGCTCTTGGAAAGGAAAATATACATCTAGCGTTTTAATATACTGTTTTGAACAACCTTCAGAGCAGTGATTCAATACACTAGTGGAAATCCTAGCAACAGTGAAGCCAAGCTCTGGCAAAAGCAAACACACGTTCTCTGCCGCTGATACTACAAAAGACAGAATAGGAGATTTTGGTATTTCAGTGAAAATGAAGCTAAAAAAATAAATGTAGGCTACAACAGCTTAAATTATATGTATTTTTATTCTGATTACCCACAGCACTCAAGAAAAACCTCACTTACCGGGTAAACCACAAGTAACTGACTATTCCCCTCTTCTCAAATCTTAACAAGCTCAGCAGTGCTTACGGCATTAGAATATGAGCAAAAATTCCTCTTCATCCCTGAAGGATGACAGCAGCAAGCACGGATCATAAGAATGGAGTAAGAAACTGCCATTTATGCACCACTGTTTCACACTGTACAATCACAATTCATTTCTAATGTTAAGTGATGTTCGTGCGTCACTGATAGAAATATTAACTAGGTTCTAGTTGTAGTAGCAAATTCTGCTTTTTGTTGTCCACCTAAAGGAAATAAGATTCGATAGGTGTGTAAGGGCAGAAAATTATGGCAAAGGAACTGTAGAACTGACACAGCAGGTGTGATTCGGCCTGCAGAATCTTAATTACAGTTGATACTCAAAGAAAGAGAAACCCCTTTTCCTTACCTCAATAAGAGCTTGAATTGGCAAGAAAAAGATTATCTTTTAACTTACCACATTGGTACAAAAGTTAGTAACAAGTGGCACCATGGGATTCTATACTTTCAAGGCCTAAAAAAATTAACAGGCATCAATTAGCCACAGATCAAACCAGTATCAAGAGGCAGGTAACAGAGAGCGGTGGCAGGGAACAAGAACCTACAAAAGGAACCTATGCAAAAGGTACCTATACAAAAGGTATATATACCTCCTAGCCAGACTACCAGAAGGACTGGCCTTAAATGTGAGATTGCCAACCAGAAGTTCATTGGCAAAGGACTGAAGGTGCTCACAGCACTGTATTTGTTTTGTACAGATGTTTGTTCTCCAGATTGATTAAGATGGCGAAGTACGTAATTGCCCACAGACCAGCAGAAACTGGGTGCAAGTATTTTGGAACTGAGAAGCTCCCCACGCAGCCAACTGAGCTGGGAAAGGCAGAAAGTTACGTCCCTCTCCAAACCTGTCGAATGGTAGCGTGGGACCAAACGAGGTTCCTCCTGCTGTCTTTTTTTTTTTTCCTACATCTTCTCCAAACAGCTGCAGTATCAGACTTGGTTGCTGCTCACAACTTCTCCAAACAGCAGCAAATACATGGGCAATTATCTTGCAAATTCCACTGTTAACCACTGGATTGCGAGGATGATTTCTAAACATCGTTTGCTTTCCCCAGAGTGAGGGAGTGCTGCTGACAAGGAGCAGAGCTGCAGTGGCCTGTACACTCACAGACAGTATTGCTTCAATTCACATTAGCCAGAAATGCATTCTATGTAAATCAAAGTTTAGATTCTGGTTCAGTGGCTTCTACCCCCTCAGGGAAAAAAATTCAAGGTCTAGCCTTTCCAGGATCCAGTGAGGGGGTTTGTTTTTGTTTTTTAAATGATGTGCATACTAGAACATGTGCATATCTAAAGGGAGATGCAGCTGTCTGGTCCGAGAAACATTTCACCTTTGGTTTTGGGACTATATCTAGGTCATGACAGCTGTCAGCGAACATAGGTGCCCTCTGCTTTAGAAAAATTTCAGAGCCACAGTGTAAGAGCATCCAATACACAAAAGAAAATTCAGCAGCTCTAGCAAGGAGGATAAGGATCAAATAGACATGGTCTGTGCAGGTGAGAAGCACTATCTTTTGGCAGATCGTTATCCTTCTGGAGCACTACACTGTCTTAATTTTGAAAGAGAAAGTAATTAATTAATATTTCTGACACACAACACACTGAAGAAGAAAGACTGCCAGATGAGAGTTGTGCATTCAGGACCTTTTGCCAGCACTCTTCTTTATGTAATTACAAAGGTACATTGAAAACAATCAAGCAAGAGGCTGTCAGAGTAGGTTTTGTACATAGTCCAGGTTAGTTTAGATCAAACCACGATTCTCTTTCCTTATTTTTCTTTAGTCTGGGATAAGAAAATGTTTACCTTTTCTAATGGCTCACCCACAAAGCTAACGTGTGGAGATGTGCCATGAAATTATGCTTGGAACATATACCATGCATGCACAATACTCATTTCAGAGTATGATATTATTAAGGACCTTTAGTATAAATAGGCACATAAACACACCGAGGAGAAAACCAAAGCAGAGTTTCTTTAGCCCTCTTCATCATCAGTTTAAAAAAGTTAAAAAAAAAAAAAAGGCAATCTCGAATCTTTGATTAGGAATCAATGCCGCAGACTGTCCCTGCCTTCTGCACTGGGGGCTCAGAGCCGTCATGGGACTCATCGCTGGGACAGACCAGCTGCAGTAGCTGCCGGCCTGAGCGCAAGAGCCACAGAGAAACCGAGAAGTTCAGACCATCACGAAGTGGTGAAAAACGGGCGATTCGTGTAACGAACCAGTCCTGCAGCTGCCTTTGCTGCTGCCTACAAGCTGCCAGAGGTCCCAAGTCAGCAATTAACGCCTGGAGGGGGGGGGAAGGACTCGCCGCAGCCTCACAGACCCGTCCGGGCCGGCGGGCGGGGAGAGGGGCTGGGGCCGGGCGGCCCCGGCGGAGGGAGGCGGGGGAGCGCCTCTCCCTCAGCCCGCCGCCAGCCGGACACAAAGCCCGGCGGCCTGCGGCGGCCCCACATCCCGCGCCCGGTGCCCCTTCCCCCCCGCGCCGGGAAGGGGGCCGGGCGTACCGCGGGGCGGAAGGCGGGCGGGGGGCACCCGGCCCCAACGGCGGGCCATGTCCTTGGGCCGAGGGAGCGCGGGGGTCCCCAGACCGCCCCCGCCGGGACAGGCACCCCCCCCCCCCCCGCCCCCTTTCCTTTCCTTCCCCTCCCGGCGCGGGGCCGCGCTGCCGCTCTCACCCATCTGCTCCCGCAGCCCCTTCAAGGAGGAGGAGGAGGAGGAGGAGGAAGAGCAGGAGGGGGGGGCCGCGCCGCCGCCGCCCTCCGCCATCTTCAGCGCCGGGACGCGTGACTGCCGGCCGGGCAGAAGGGGGACGCGGGAGCGCAGTGCGCAGGCTCCGCGCCGCCCGGCAGCGCCGCCGCGGGGGAGGGCAGGGCAGCGCCGCGACGACTGCCCGCCCGGCGCCGGCGCCGGCCCCGGCCCCTCGCAGCGCCCGCTCGGCCCGGCCGCTCAGCGGGGCCGGGCGGTGGCGGCGGGCGGGGCTTGCCGCGCTGGGGCGTAGCGAGCGCCGGGGCTGCCCCCGCGCCGGCGGCGTCGTGAGCCTCAGGCAGCAGTGGCGCGAAAGGCGCTTCCTCCACCTTCCTCCACCCCCCTGGGGCGGCAGGTGGTGAACACCCGCGGAAAGGGACGCCGGAGCCGTTAGAAATGGCATGTCCACGGGAGCCGCCGTGGGCCCTGATGGGCCTGGCCCTGATGGGGGGCCCAGCACCCCAGGCCGCCTCAGAGCAGGACGCAGCCTGCACATGAGGCAGACACTGCCAGCGCTCAACTACCCCACAGGCCGGCGCGCGGGGAGTAATTTATGGCCCCACAACAACTGCGAGCATTACCCCGCCATTAATGATGATGAATCGCCTTCCGATAGGGAGCTCTCGAAGAGAGACACCTCTCGGCCAGCTGTCCAGGGTATGAGCCGTTATAAATGGTCCATCTGTAAACTCACTTTTCCAACAAAGAGGCTCACGCAAAGGGGAAGCGGGCTAAATTTTTCGGCAGCGTACCAAGTTTTAGTCTCAACTTGGACAGATCAGAGTTGGAGACGGTTCGGCGGAGCTACCTTCCTGTAGCAAATGTGGCGTTGGCCTGAATCAATGGAAAACATACACAGCTAGACGAGCTCAGGAGGGCTGTAGCTGCTGATGCTGCTGGGTGCTGCAGACAATTTGCTAGGCTTGAGTGGTCCAAAGGTAAAGCACATCCCGGGATTTATTGGTCCTACGGAAATTTAGATTCACTGGATTCAAAAGAAAGAAGCAGCCACAAACGCACGAGCTGGGTTGCGCCCACTGTGTAACTGAGTGCTCACTGGCTTGCGACAAGGCTGGGGGTTAAGTTAGGTCCCGTGTTTCAAGCACCCCTGGTTTTGTACGTGTTTCCAAAAGAAGAGTGGAGTAAGGGTGAGGTGGTCCTGCCAGACAGGAAAAAAATTACTGAAACCCCGTTGAATGAATTCCCAGATATTGCTGCTCTATCATAATTTGAATTTGTGACCTAGTCGTTATTTTGCTGCCTAGTTTGTTATCAATGAATTCTGGAACAGTCTCTTCTCATTTTGCCTCTGAGTTTATGCTCTGGGAGGAGTGAGATTAAAACAGCATCTGTGGCCACATTAAAGGGTAGGGTCTTTGGGCCTTGTACAGAAAACTCCCTTTGAAATCATAAATGGAAAGTTTACCTGTCAGTGGGCCAAAGAATTATCCCATAAATGGGAAGAATGCAGAAAAAGTAGCAGTAAGATCGTGTAGCGTTTCAAGGGAATAAAAAGGAACCTTACAAAAATTCAGAGCAGGGCTCCATTTTAACTTGAATATTCAGACCACAGACTTGCCCTGTTCTTTGTTTCTTGTTTGTTATACTGGCTTTCCTCACTTCAGCATGTGTATACAGAGAATCCTTTGTCTGTTGTTTCCTCTCAGTGTTAATAGAATGCCAATTATTATTATTATTTAAAACAAAAGGGCAACTAAAGGGGAAAAAAAAGTAAGCATTCAGTGCCAAATTTCTCAAGTTTGTGTTTATAATATGTAGTAATAATACCTTGCGTTTATAATGCACTTGCCACTTAGCAATCTCAATGTGCTTTATACGCATGCTGGAATTAAATGTCACCATTCCACTGAGAGACATTCAGATGTGTTATCCTCATCGTACAGGTGACAAAACTGAGTCACTGAAATCAAAGTCTCTAGTTGTGTCATGAACAAAGCAGCACAGTAAAAAAACCAGCCCAGATTTCTTGACTCCTTGGTCTGTATCCATGTCTTTTTCCATCTTCCTTTTATCAACACCTATCATAAAGTATCATCAAAATGGTTTATATTGATTCTCTACAGCTTAAAGTACAATAGGCGTGGTACAAAAAAATGGTCAGACTACCTGACAGAATGTAATTTTTATGTTTTTACAAGCTCCACAAGTAATGTGTTGTTATGCGTCTGTACTTTCCATATCTGTAAAAATGAAGTGCTCATGAACGTTTTGGAGTGCCTTTAAATTTTGACTAGGATACATATATGTCCCTTAACTTGCAAAATAACACACTGCAATAAAAGTGGTCAATGTCTATTTACCCATTTTTTTCCTCTGAGAAAAATGATACAACTGGCATGGGAGGAATCACTCTGCTGAAGGGAACACTTACAGATGGAATGGGCAGCTAAAATTAATTTTGAAATGAGACAGTATTTTCTGTTCTTTCCATTTCCATAGACACATACACAAGTGGCCTCAGTGCTTGCAATTTAACATGTCTGATATTCCCATATAAATTACAGGAAGGGAAATAACCGACTGTTGCACACTCAGTGTATTTGTGGTGGGACAGTGGAGGCTGTAAACTTAAAATAAAAAGGCCAGCACATACAAATTCATGAGAGATAAAAGGACTCTTGAGGTAGAAGTGAGGCATTGTCCCTTCCTGCTCTCCATGCATATCCATACCGCTTGATATGCATATCTTTCATCTTTAGGCTCACAGGAACTGAACTGAGAAAATCTGCCCAAATGTGGAAAATGTGTTATAATATCTTTCTGTCTGAAGAGCAGTTTAGGAATGTTTGAGCTAATGTTTCAGCAATCATAACTGTAACTTCCATCTTATTTCCTGTTTAACCTTGTTTCTCCGATTTTCAGTTTGGTCATGCAATTACTGCTTATGCATTTTTAGTGGAACTTCATTAAAATTTTGACCTTGCGTGGCTTCAGCAGCACTGGCAATCATCTTTCAATTTTGCAGCATTTGCAGATTTGATTGCAGTAGCTGATTTTTTCTAATCCTTTAAAGACTGTCCTTTTTTCCATTGTCCCTGTGGAAAAGTGAATAATTTAATTTTACAGTCATTTCTTCTGTCCTTTTAGTGTTCATGTGATAAGTTTCTGACAAATCTTTTAAAAATGTTTTAGGCCAAATCACTGATGGGTGCATATTGGCATTGTGAGATGAAAATCAATATAGCCATGGCACTGCATGCAATTTGAGATTCCAGGGGTTTATACTATCCCTTTCAGTTTAAGAAACACTGAAATTAGTCGAAATAATAGTAGCTGAAATTAGTCAAGTAGAAGCTTGCACATGTGATGACCCAGATGCAAAAAAAAAAAAAGCTGGCTCAGAAAATACTTAAGCCATTGGTAGATCCGGGGAGGATATTAGAGGAAGAAGCACCCACCCATTAATCTATTTCTTACCCTGTTTCCCAAAGTATCTAGTGTTACACAGTATTAGATGTTGTGCTTGGCTGGACTTAGTCTGAAATCTGGTATAGTATAACAGTTTTTATATTCTAGTTCAAAAAACCAGCCCCCAGATTTTCTGTGAGCCTACAGATCCTAATCACTTTGATCGTTGAAGTATCTAATAGTAAAATGTTCATGTGTATTCAACTTCATTTACGTAGGAGTCTTGCTGAGTAAGAGCTAAAACAAGAAACCAGGGAAATTAGATGTATCTGTATATTTATATCCGTGCATAGGATTTTGAAAAATTATGAAAAAGTATTTCAAAATGTTCTAAATCCAAAAGCGTAAGGCGTATATTGTGACAGATTATAGCGGGTTTCCTGTGGTGAATGTAACTGCCACGGCCGATGGAAAGAAAATTGGTGGCATGAAAATTACTGTAGCTGTCCAATCTTCTTTCCAAATGGGCTTTAACTGCACATTCTTGTTTATTACTCTCCTGCTGGGACAAGTACCTGCAGCAGTCTGTGTTACTAATACATCTATACTCTAAGGATCTCTTTTCTCAGTCTTGACTCAAGTTGGCTTCTATTTATCTTGGTGAATAATCCCTTAGATGTAAAGTTATCAGACAATATTGCTTAATGTAAGAGACACAGAAGCAAGCCTTTAGTTTGTCCTTGCTCCACTATGTTTATTAGTTACCTGGATGACAGAATGGAAAGCATCCCTATGGCATTTGTATGCACTGCTGATATGTTAGAGGACAAGCTTAGAATTCAAAATGATCTTGAAAGTTAGAAATGGTGAAGGGTCTGGAGCACAAGTGATGTGAGGAGCGGCTGAGGGACCTGGGGGTGTTTAGCCTGGAGAAAAGGAGGCTGAGGGGAGACCTATTGCCCTCTACAACTACCTGAAAGGAGGTTGGAGTGAGGTGGGGGTCGGTCTCTTCTCCCAAGTAACAGACGACAGGACAAGAGGAAACGACAGGACAAGAGGAAATGGCCTCAAGTTGTGCCAGGGGAGGTTTAGATTGGATATTAGGAAACATTTCTTCACTGAAAGGGTTGTCAGGCACTGGAACAGGCTGCCCAAGGAGGTGGTGGAGTCCCCATCCCTGGAGGGATTTAAAAGACATGTAGATGTGGCGCTTAGGGACATGGTCTAGTGGTGGACTTGGCAGTGTTAGGTTAATGGTTGGACTCAATGATCTTAAAGGTCTCTTCCAACCTAAACTATTCTATGATTCTATTCTATGATTCTATAAATACAGTCTAGGAGAAAAAGAGGATAAATAGGGACTGATGCAAGATAAAACATTTAGACAGGAATAGTTAATTGCAGAAAGACAAGACAGAGAACAGCTTGCTAAAGAGCAGATAGAGCAGAAAATAATCTGGGATGTCACAAGATGAGCATGAGTCAACAGTGCCATGGTGTTGTGAAAAGGGAAGCGCCCTGCCTGAGAGCACGGACAGACGGGTGGCCTCTTGGACACACAGCAGTTCTTCACGCAGCTCAGCAATGGTGAGGCACCAGCAGGACTACTCTTGGGGCACTGCACTAGAAGATACAAGCCAATTGGAAAAGATCTAGAGGAAGTCAACAAAAATAATTAGAAGATGAATGAGGAAAGTTAAAGAATTGGGATTTTTTTTTTTTAATCTAAGGAAGAGACAAATGAAGGGTGATGATCTGCTTTCTTTGATTGAAGTGGAGAGAATAAAAGGTAATAGACTTGATTCTAATCAGGGAAGATTCATGTTTCATTTTAAGGAAAACATTATTGGGTAGGAATAGGGAAGCACAGTGGGATAGATTGCTGGGGAAGTGGTAAAGCTCCAACATGGGAGATCTGTGGCTGGATGAGTGTCAGCCCAGAGAGGCAGGTCTGACCAGAGGGCGGGGGGAGACTGCATCACCTCTTGAGGTCTCTTCCAGCTCTGCGGTTCTGTGATTCTACAATTCCTGCATGTGGGTTTTGGGACTATTGGCCAGAACAAGTATGATTCAATGCAAGGATTGCAGAACTGCCTTCTGAATTTAGATAGAGCATACTAAGCGGTGACAGAAGATAAATGAGTTCAAGGGAAGGCACCGTGATCATGTGGCTGCCTTGGGTAGCTGGCAGAAAGGGTTTGATGCTTCAGTGCATGACACCAGTTCTGTATCTTAGATTATCCTTTGCTGTATAACAGTTTTGCAAGGACAGGAGACCAATTTATACAGAAAGGAATAAAGTGAGAAAGAACATGCACATGTAATACATGTGGAAACAGGTCCACTCCTTTCCTGTCTATAATCCTCTGCCTGCATGCCCACCAGTTTGCATTTCATAGAATAACACCTATGTGTTGCCTTAGCATACATATTCCCCATGAAATCCAAATTTTAGTTATTACTGGGGTCAAAATAGGGCTATAGAAGTCTGTTCTCACCATCTCTTGTCTTTTCAGCATTTATGTATCTACTTATTTGTTTTATGGCTTTCCATCAAGCAGAAGCTCTCTCTGAGGTTGACAGTTACTCTATTTATGTGTATATGTGTGTGTGGTAGGTTGAGCACACTGAAGATAGTAAACAAATAACGGTAAATAATAAAAGTTAAGCTCTTGGGCCAATTTTGTGAAAGTGACTGCCTCAACAGCATGTGTAAAAGCTGCATCTGTTCGTCTAAACTGAGATGCTCTGTGCTGAAGCGCTCACTGCATGTGTAAACACCTAATGCTGTCATCATGAGCTGTTGGCATTGCCACGGTGCCGAGGAGCCTGCAGGAACAGCGGCTAAACAGAGACAGCAGTAAGCTACTCCCTGCCCCAAAGAGCCTAAATCTGGGCCAGAATTTGTTGCAGGACTTGTAGAGTAGCTGGCTAGTTTTGAAAACAGTTTTCTGAAGTTTAGTTCTGTCTTGTCCTACTCTCTGATTTGGAGCAGTAAATTTCCCAAAGAAAAGATTAAGGTGAATCAGCTCAGGCAATTTTCTTAAGGTAGAAATCCCATCACACTGAGTCATTGTACAAATGCTGCACTGGCTGTGCAGATTCCAGCATTTCCCTTTGCCTGCAGCGCAATCTGGTAATTATTACTGAATCATTTGAAATTATCCAGAATTTTGATGTGATTACTGTCAATGGCACTAAGTAATATAATTCCAACAAGCTAAACACTGATATGGTAATCCTTATC
The DNA here is from genome assembly GCA_009819775.1 of Phoenicopterus ruber ruber. Classification (NCBI taxonomy): domain Eukaryota; kingdom Metazoa; phylum Chordata; class Aves; order Phoenicopteriformes; family Phoenicopteridae; genus Phoenicopterus; species Phoenicopterus ruber. The sequence goes on from CM020226.1 coordinate 16,015,902, forward strand.
ACTTCTAACACCAAACAATTTAATCTTATCGTCATGTGCTGATGAGATAATATATTCCAGCAGTGGCTTTTTATGAATATTGTATTGTTCCAAGTGGTGTTGAGATAAAACACCGTTGTGGAGAGTTACAGTATTATGCTAACAGTGCTGCTCATCTGACTGAGAGGACATTTTTTGAAGACTCTTAGGTGACTCCTCAAATCTATGTAATGATCTAAAAGTCCTTCTTATTGATCCCTGCCTAGAAGTGAGTACTTATGGGAAATTTGAGAATACAGAATAATTTTTCAGTTATCTGAGCGTGAAAATATTTCTCAGTAACTCAACGCTGCTTAGATGTTTTTCTTTCTAACAGCTCAAAGGTGGGTTCTTTTGAAAGATCAATTTTCAAAGAAGTCTGCTTGGATGAAAAAGGAAAAGAGTCAGTCATGCTAATTTTGTTATGCATAAAGCTCCTTGGCAGAGCAGAGCAGAGTCCCTGATAACTGCCTCGCTGCTTTTGGAAAAAGCAAAAATAAAGAGTGGGTTGTGGTGAGGATGAGGAAGGTTCTTAGTGCGAGGATAGAAGCTGCGACTGAAGCCTTTGCTTTCCTAAGTTGATTTAAGATGTTTGCTTGGAGTTTGAAGAGAGGCTCTGCCTGCAGTAAGAATGAGATTTGTCAGGAACAGCTCCCATTTCCCAAGCTCCGTGTAGACATTTTGCTTCATATTGCCACCTGCTCTTCCTAGATTTCTTGGCAGGCCTAGATTTCATAGCCACGTTACATAGTCTTGATTCCCTGTGCAGCCTTTTGCCCGGCCGTTCCCACGCAAAGGAAAGCGAACTCCAGGCAAGGAGAACCCTGGCAGTGACGGTTACGCTCCCTCGCTCACAAAGGGGAGGAGGAGGAAGAAACTGCTTTTCAGCAGTTCACAACAAAAATCCATCAAAAGTCAAAAAATCCAATAATGATTTTATTAATGCACTTAATAGCTGGAGCTACTTTAATCCAAATTTCAACTTCCTACTGTATTTTGAGATTTACGTACCTGAAAATCCCTCCTTTATCCCAATGCCATCTAGCTGCCGTTCCAAGCAGCTTGTAAGGGGACCCTTCCCCTGCACATGGGAGTGGGCACGAAGAAGTTGTGTTTTAGGATGACTGTGTCCAATTTGCTTTCCTCTCTGTCAGAGGCCAAAGATGCTTTTGGTGTGAGATGGATGCTGTTAGGGCTGCACAATGAAAGGCCGTATGTGTGTCTGGCACGGATAGGTGCCGGCTGCATTCTCAGTGTCGAGAAGCTGGGGTTCCAGTTCTTGTCTGGGAGTTACAATCTGTTAATTCTGCTGCTGAATCTGCCTCTCCCCATTCAATTAATCCAACCGTACCAAGTTCATGGGGTAAAAACTATGGGTCTTATTCAGCAGTATCAAGAAAGATTTTTGGATTACTCTTGGATTACTTAATTAGTTTTTAAAGACCAATTTCATACTGGAATAACACTTTGGCAAACACAGAGTAGTTCCTTTCTGTAAGAAAAGTATTTCAAGAAGAGGCTTTAGCAGTATAGTTGTTACTGAAGTCTATGGTGTTCCTTCCTGTTTTGGCTTGGAGATTGCTGCTTTGGCAATTCCCACTGCATGGCTTGGAAAAAACCCTGGTCTCACAGGCTGCTTTTCCATAGACCCTACCTTGTCCTCCCATGAAATGGGGCCTCTACTCCTGACCAGCTGAACGGACTGAAGTGGGATTCTGCAGATGAACTCGGCAGGGACAGCGGGAGGCCCCGCCACGGTTTTAGACTGTAACACTGTGAAGCTCCTGTATTCCAGCACAAAAAGAGGGCAAGGAGATAAATGACTCCAGTGTTTGTTTGTTTGTTTTGCCTAAAGAAGCTTCTTTGTAAGCGTATTCCACATGAGTATTCTTCTGTCCACGTAAAATAGATCCCTTCTGTCTGAATTTAAGTCTCTGTATATTGTTACTTGTGCAATGGCTTAGAAATACTTTAGAGGCATTATCTAGGAGCTTTTATGACTTCTCTCACATATTTCCTCTGCCTCCCTGCACCCATACATCCATGCACACAGAGTGAGAGATGCAGGGTCAGATTCTGATCAGAGTTCTGCCCATTTTACACAAACAAAGCTCTCTTTTTACACATTTATTTTTTCTGAATTTAACCCAAAAGTCAAATTTGGACCCATTAGACAGCTCTTGGTAAACACTAGCCCAACAAGAGCTGTGCTACTGAGGACTCAGATTCTGGAAGGAGTGATAAGTGGCTGGATTTGGAGCTGAGAGCCTTAAGACACAAGCATCAGCCCATCTGTGGCTGATTTCCCTGCCTGGTAGGGTTGTTTTGTGAAGTTGCTGCTACAGAATCACAGCAGTGCCATTTATTCTTGAAACTGTGGATTGCATCGCAGGGACAGCCATAACGAACCATTAGCATCTGTCATAAGCAGGTTTCATGCTTTCCCATTTGGATTACTCTTCATTTAAAGCTCTGAATGGTGGCATGGAGCAGGAAGAGAAAGGCGAGATGTTTCTCCTTGAGCATTTTGTAGTTGTCTCTTCTCCAAAAGTTAACCATTCCATGACTCCTTTGGCTTCACATCTCTATTTAACTTCAGTTTTGGGAAGTCTTCAAGATTAAAATCTAAAGAAAGCATTTCAGCTTCGAAGCAATAAACCAAGGAGTACTTTGCTGTGTGTGGGATCACCGGACACTAGGGAATGTGCATGCAGAGTTTGCCTAGCAGAAATAATTTTCAAAATACGGCTGTAAGGTATAACAGAAATAGGCTTTCCACCACAGAAAAGGGATATGTGCTCCATTTATGAAAAACGAAATGAATTAATCAAAATTACTATTATAAAATGATCATGTTTTAACAGACAGGCAACAAGATGTCCCTGACTGCACTATGTGAAGGTGGTATATGTGACGCCTGTCTACAGTAACGAGTTTTCTAAATGAGAGATACAAATCACGCAGATGCTAAAAGTTCCACTTTGCATGCCCAGCCAACCAGTTGTTACACCCCCCTCTAATGTAATCAGTGATGTACTCTGCAATTAGGCCTCCGGTGTAGCTGTCTGTAATGAGCACTGGCTCAGTTCTGCGTAGCATTATGAGTGTAAAATAATAGGTAGTTGCATCATGATGTGTGAATTGATGCTGTGGGTAATGGATTCAGCAACATGCAGGATTGTAGCCCCACAAGAAATCCACTCTGTCCAGTCTGTTACCTTCTAGCTTCGCATTTATTTACATCTTTGCAAAGGACAGCCAGATGTCTTTCTTCTAAAAGTTTAAGGGCCAAACTAGCAAGACATTTAAGTATTTCTGAAATAAATGAGACATAGGAATAGCGTGTGGGAATCCTTTAGATACGTTTTGTGGCAATGCTGGGTGATCATATAAGTGATACTAACTCCAGGAGAACCCTCCATAGTAGCCACCGTAATTCTCTCCCATACCCATGCACAGCAAGCCATGCACAACACCAGCCACCAACCATCTGAACGCCCAGTAGCCAGCGAAACAGCTTCAGTAAAGCATTGAGCACATACTCTAGCGAGCTTTTCAGCAAACTCTTCAGTTTTGGTACTCTCCAACCCTCTTACCCTGTTAACAGAAACCTCTAGGGCTCTTGTTTTCTGGGATTTAATGGCTTTCAGTATGACTGCTATTAGCACAGGTCATAGAGTTGCTAATAGAGTTTCTTCTAGTTTATTTGCTATGACTTCTGTTTTCACGTGTGAAGCTTTCTGGCTCAAGTCAACAGTGGTGAGCCCTAAGTGGTGAAGGCAAGAAGAGTGTGGTTAGCTGGTCGAGGGAGGTTCTCCTCCCTCTCTACTCTGCCCTAGTGAGGCCCCATCTGGAGTCCTGGGTCCAGTTCTGGGCTCCCCAGTTCCAGAAAGACAAGGAACTACTGGAGAGAGTCCAGCGGAGGGTACAAAGATGATGAGGGGACTGGAGCATCTCTCCTGTGGGGAAAGGCTGAGGGAGCTGGGGCTGTTCAGCCTGAGGAAGAGACAACTGAGAGGGGACCTCATCAACGCTTATCAATATCTCAAGGGCGGGTGTCAAGAGGATGGGGCCAGACTCTTTTCAGTGGTGCCCAGTGACAGGACAAGGAGCAACGGGCACAAACTGGAACACGGGAAGTTCCATCTGAACACGAGGAAAAACTTCTTCACTGTGAGGGTGCCAGAGCCCTGGCACAGGCTGCCCAGGGAGGGCGTGGAGTCTCCTTCTCTGGAGAGATTCAAAACCCGCCTGGATGCCGTCCTGTGCAGCCTGCTCTGGGTGACCCTGCTCTGGCAGGGGGGTTGGACTGGATGATCTCCAGAGGTCCCTTCCAACCCCTGCCATCCTGTGATTCTGTGATTCTGTGAAATCCTGTGGTTAGTGGCCTAGTATAAATTACTGTGAACACAGTGTGGTAATACCCATATATGTATAAACTCTGCTGCAAGCGTGTTGTTGAGGTTGCATGGTTTGTCCGGTGAAGAAGAAAGAGGGAGAGAAGTTTGAAAAGCCCTGGAGATTCTCCTTTGCCTTAGTGTGGTGATGCAGCATCTGCATTGGTATCCGAGATTCACAATTTCAAGGTGTTTTAGCACTGCATGAAGCAGGCGGCTCACGCAGAGGCCCTTTGAAGCTTGCTCTGCTACAGGAAACAAAAAAGAAAGAAGCACCCAGTGCCTCGGTAGGTCTGAGCATGAGGTGCTTGCTTTCCACCAGCAATACTGGTTCTTCTTAGTATGACAACAACCTGCTCAGCCTACCAGGTCCGTAGCCTTGTCTTTTCTCAGGGGATTCCCCGGGGCATGATTTTCGGAGAGCCTGCACCCCACTGACTCAAGGCAGTATCGGGGCTGCAGAACTCGTGTGAAAAGAAGTTGTGACTGGTCCTGCGATGGTAGCACTTTAGCTGTGCAACTTTTGCTGGTGAGTGGGTGGAAGAGTGGATGGGGGTGGGGGCTTTCCATTTGAAGTTTCCATTTAAATACTGACATTTGCCAGTTATTACTGTACAGTGGCATCTGAGCAAACTCAATTATTTTGCTGTTCCACACCTGGAAAAATAACTACTGTAGTTCAGACCTCAGGGTAGTAAGCATTGGCTGCCACTTACTTTTCAGTGGTAGTTGCTTATCTGCTTGAAAGTGATGCCATGAACCTCAATTAGTTAGTGGTTATACAGTGCTTTGAAATTATCATCAGACACTATCTACCTTTTAAGTATTATAATGTTTCTATAACATATTGTAACAAGTACCTGCGCCAGTATACAGCAGCACACTTGGCTGTAGGCCAGAAATGCTTCCTAAGTTAAATAATCTGGGACTTTGTGTCCCAGTGACACAAGGAAAGCAAGGAAAATCTTCAGCAGTTCTAAATTTACTGTGTACATATCTCGAGTACATGGATAGCCCAACTAAGAAAATCAAGCACAGTAAAATCAAAAAAAATCAAGCTGTCAAATACAACAGTAGTGGGTGTGCTGCAAAAACCTATGTACAATCCAGTCAGACGGCAGAGTGCTTTGTAGAGCGGGACTGGAGGAGGATGGGACAGGTATAGCATCATCTATTTCCAATTATTTCCTTTAATGTCCAGCCCAGGAGCTCATGGTTGCTCTGAGCATGACTGTGCAGTGCTATAGATGTTCTTTTATTTTGAAACACGGGAGACAAGGATGAATCTGACTACCTCATTTTGCTCTTCAGCCAGTGCTGCCAGTGGTGAATAAAATGCGTTGCTAAATTAATAAGTCATAACGTTTTTGGGCTTGGGCCACTAAGCTGTCTCTCTCTGCTTTGCACGCGAGTATGGGAGATATGTTAGCCTGGGGATAGAGTAACAGCTCCAAAAGGCTGCAGTGAAATGCAATCTGGTTCTGACACAATGCAGCCAGTCGGGCCATCTGTGTGAAGGAGCACCCAAAAAGGTAACTGGCAAGGATTGATAATCCCCAACTGAGCCTCGAAAACTCAAAGCACCCGGCCTAGCTGTGGGGGAGCTTACAATTTGCAAATTTAGAGAGTTGTGACTGTGGCACCGAAGTTTTACAGTGATGGCAAGTGGTTAGGAATAAGGATATTTAGTTTATATTTCTTGACCGGGGTCCACTTTTAGTCCTGGGTCTTTCCCTGGTTCACCAAATCAGCGTGGGCATACGGGTTAGCCAGAGCTGTGATGGAACGGGACTCTCTGGTGTGGTCTGAGCACCCGGCTGTGCAGCCCTCACTGCTCAAAGGAAAGGGTGCCCTGGCCGTGCGGTACCAGCCGTTCGGTGCCTCTGTCTCTGCAGGGTTAAATTGGCAGAAAACGGGCCCTGTGGAAGGGGTCTGAGGGCACAGCTTCCCGCAGAAGCTCCGGCAGGGCCGGGTGGATGGTGCGAGGCGTGGGCAGGACTGCAGGGCTGGGGACAGTTAGTGATACCCCCTCTCTGGGTGCAGCAAGCTGTTGCCTTGCCTCAGCTGTAATCCCATACTCACTCCTGCCCCTGGCTTCTGTCCAGTCTTCCCGCTGGCTGGGGCTATCTATGCCTCACACCTCGGTTCCCACCGCAATCCCAGAGACAACAAGGATTGATGGGTGAACCACTGACCAGCTGGGCCTGGTACGTGGGGTCCCAGAGCTGGAGAGAGGCCATGTGCTGTGCAGCCACCGAGGGTCTGCAGATGAGCAGGGTATTTCGCTGCAAGAGGCTCTGCACAGTGCAGCACAACAGTCTTGCCTCTAAATGCCCTTATAGTGTGGTTTCTCTACCTTTATTTGTCTGCCTTATATTGCACAGGTCCCTATCCAAGAGGGAAGGCTGCACAGTTTCATCATTCCTCCCCCTGTGCCCTTCATTCCTCTCCTCGGCTAATGTAAATGTGAAGTTTTGATCCCCTTCACTCTGGATTGAGAAGCTATGGCAAAGCAGGTTTCACCATGAGACTTTTCAACCAGCCGACTGACACATCCCAGCCGTGCATGGCTGAGGTGTTCATCGGTCAGGGAGTACTTCTTGGGGAGATCAGCTCACAGGAGCGGAGCAGAGGAACCAGGGCCTGAAACTAAGAAGAAATTAATATTTTGAAAAATTAAATAAGGCTTATGAGGTTGTAAAAAATAATCCTGCAGACAGGAGTGGGGACTGGCACAGAACAGAGAGATGAGACTCAGAGCTGGTGGAAGAAGTGTTGCATTACTTCAGTGAGGTGTAGCTAATGCCACCACCATCTAGGGACGAGGATCAAAACAGACCCTATTACTTTGTCTATTCATCATTCTAGTGTATAGGTTGTGATATGGGAAGGGTTGGTAGAATAGCACAGAGAGCATCTTTTAGATATTCAAAATAGCTTTAAAAGAGCAAATATGTCTCAGAACTAAATGCTTGGTGCCACCTGCAGAAATAAAGAGAGAACTACTCATGCCTGTTTGCTGCTTTTCTGACAAATACCTCGTTTCCAGAGAGAAGCGGTACAAGCACAAAGCTGTATTCTGCATTCAGATTTCGTCCTGCTTTCATGGGACAATTTTCCTTAACAGCCTTTGACGCAGTACAGCCCTTAAGAAACCATTCACTTGAACACACTGCGCGGTTTAACACTAGAAATGAAATAAGGTGCATGTCTGTGTGGAGTGACTAAATGTAGGATACAGCACAGAAGGATGCTACGTAGCATCTGATCTGGAATTTATCTCCAGCAGGCTGTGGCAGAACAGAATAAATCAGGAATTATGAATGCTTCATGTGTGGTGGAGGGTGCATCAACTGCAGACTTGGTGGTTCCCTTACCACTGTGCTCTTGGAAACTGAATAGAAAGACCAATTACCACCTATTTCTGTAATGACAGCTAAGGGTTGATGTTTCTCTTTGGTTTCCCAGCCAAAGCAATGGGCTGCATGTCAAAGCTTGTACTTGCAAAGGTAAAGGCTAGAGGATTTGAGGCAGGCTGGATGGTTTGTGTGTCAGTGAGAAAAGGAGTCATCTAATGGACTCCTGAAATAACAGGACAGACTGCCTTGGGCGTAGGCCATGCTAAGGACCCTGATTTGGAAACTGTGAATAGGAGAAGCCCTGCTTGGTTTTCTTCTTCTGTGTTCAAGGAAACAAGGCTCAGTATTGTAAATACCTGACTTTTGTTTTCAGCCTCTCTTCCCAATGGGACCAATCCAGCGAGGCCCTGGTTATTACCTGCTACAAATCAGCTGAACATACACACTTCTGACTCAAGCAGAGTCCCCTCCCCTTCAATTATCACTCCTTCTCATGTACAAATGTTAAAGCAAAATTCAATTAGAAGTGAGCTGGGAGAGGGCAATTAAAAGCTAGCTCCCACTCCCAAACGCCCCAAGCAGAGCAGACCCAGCGTTCTGAGGGGCTGCAAAGGTACATCCCTTCAGCAGAGTTCAAACTGAGGTTTAGATTTAAGCATGTCCTGGGCCCAGGAGTGTTAGATACACTTTTGGCCGTGGCTCATTTCTGCCCAGAACAGTGACAGGCTGAACGGGGTGCTCCTGGAAGAGACGCTTCCTTGACTATTCCCGGACGGATTAGACCTGGGAGCGGCGCAGGCTGGGGTCCTGCCAGCACGGATGGCAATCGCATAGATGTCACTAGCTGTCAGTCCTGACTTTTCTGGTTTCAGAAAGGACATTTTACTGGACATATAGGGAAGTCTCAGATTTAAGCCTTATTCTCCATGGCCTGAGCAAGGCCCTTGCCCTGAAATGAGACAGGGTCACCTTTAGGAACGCAGATCATCATCTGCTGTACGTAGGAGAGACTATGTGCAGTATGAGCATACAGCACCTTGCATGCTGACATGTCTATGGTAAACATAATCATGATGGAAAAATAACTGCTGTTTTCAGTTTTCTTCAAGCAATGCTACTGCTGCAGGTAAATCCCAAACTCCTTCTTTACCTAAAACCAAGGCTAATTTTTTTTGCTGAAGTGATCTTGATTGGCACAGCACAGCTTGTTCCACTGAGTCGTTACAGGGTTTGGGCTTTCGTGTGTTAGAATTTTGGTGCCTCTTTACAGCAAAAAATTATCTCTGTATTAGGACAGTTCTAGGTGATAATTAATGTAAACTAGTGTAGAAGAGGGCATCGAAGAACAGTGTATCCTCTAAGCATCTAGTGAAAATACACAGATGGTAAAAACTTTCATCCCTTAAGTCTGTTTTTCCTACTCTGGTGAGACTGTTAATGTCGATATTATTTCAGAAGTATTTCAAAACATAAATCTGAGTCATATTGAAGAAGTTTACATGTTCATAAAGATTTATTTTTTTTAGGACTACTAAAATGCATCCTTTCTCTTGCCTCAAGAATTAATAGTAATTATACAACTGAAAATGGAATGATTCTGAGAGAGGGCTTGAGAAGATCTCTGGGGTGGTAGTACTGATTTTACAAACACACAGCGCAATCCTGTTGCTATTTTTAACGACCTGCCCCAGCTAAAAAAGGAAAAATATCAGAAGATGTAGAAAATGTGAAGAGGAAGTACTGCAGAGTGAACCCAGGGGATTGCTCAGAGAGGAAATGAGTCAGGCAGTTGCTAAGTAAAGGCAGTTGCTTATTTACAGAGGAATTAAAAGAGTTAAAGGAGTGTCTTATGAAATTCCTAATCAAAATTTTCTGAGCAGGGTGCAGATGGCATGAGGATGCACTTAGAATAAATGCATCTGGATCAAACCACTGAATTGCCTGAAGTTTGCCCTGTGCTTGCAGAGATAAAACAGACGGCCAGCCACAGTCATGGGCAGGAGTCAGAAGCCACAGGACAAACCCATTTCTGGTCTCAGCAAACACTGGTGACGTGGGCGCTGTTGTGACCGTGGTCTGGCCACTGCGGGCAGGGAAGGAAGCCCACTGGCAGCCAGGACATCAGCCCTCCCGCTGACCACCCCCAGGCCCCTTTTCCCTCTGTGATGGTCAGGGTGGGTTGAGATACAGTTGAAGAACAACCAACACCTCTGGCCTTCATCCATCCATCCTACAACAGGGTACCATCTTCCTTTTCTCCCGCTGAAGACCACTTGCAACCCCAGCTTGGAGGAACTTGTGGTGGGAAAGGATAGGCATGGCTTGTTTTTTCACCTGGTGAAATGGGGAGTCACTGGGATCTGCTGGCAGAGTTTGTATGTTTGACGCATGCTATGTGCATGAGTGGTGTGCCAAAATCACCAGCATCTTCAAGGCAGGCCACAGAGCATCATTTCCATCTACCAGGCTCTACCTCTGCATGACTGTTTTTCCTTCTCACCAGACACATGTGATAACTAGCTGGAACGGAGAGAAAACAAAAGCTCTTCCTCCCACTCACATCCAGTACCCATAATTAATGGGCAAAATACATTTCTTTTTGGTAAGCAAGAGGCTAAGTAGAAAGACTCCCGGCATTGCTTGGTAATAAAATAAAATCTAGTAATAAAGCCTAGCCTATAAGACATGTTACAGAGAAGGGCCGTTGCCTCTTAGCAGCTCAGTCTGTCCTGGGGCAGCCAAAGGCTGATGTGACAGTGTGCTGTCCTGGTAGCTGGTAACAGTCCCTGTGTTTTGGGTCCCCGACTGCACAACCAGGTCTAGTGTAAGCAGAAGGAGAAATTTATATCTACTTACGTGGGATATGAATCTCACCCTATTATGTTTAACTGCAAAGCTTTTACAGGGTTTTGGTTCATGTCTAGTGAAAATGTTATTATCACTTTAAGAAATTCCCCAGCCACAGGGAATGAGAAAAACAGCGATGATGTGACACACTAAATTCAGGCTGTGGAAAAAATCTTGGCTAAGACACTTACCTATTTGAATTTCTGTGTCATCTGTACTCTCCTAGCAGAATAGTTCACATAGTTCAGGCAGTTCCGACTCCCCAGCTGGACGCAGTGGCTACGGAGGAGATCCTGCCGCTGATGTGCTGCTCTCTCTTCCACATCTGGAGCCGTATGTCCATGGGCTGTTATGGAACAAGTTTTCTTCCTATTGCTTTTGTCTGTTTTCAGCTCCAGCTGACTGCCTGAAATATTTAGTCTGTTGTCACTGCTGAACTGCCCCATTTTGGTGGCTCTCAGAGTAACTGGAGCTGTCATATTTTTGACCAGCAGCATCATAACCATGTAGAAATCCTTGAGTTATGAACAGTAAGTTTCCAGCCTTTAGGTAACTTCTAAATGTAAGTGCACGTATTAGGAAACTTGGGATCAGGGTTTTCCTCCATTCACATGCATTGAGGGAAGCTGCAAATGTGGGAGACTTTAGGAATCCCAGCAGGAACCCTGTTTGGGAATACCACTCATCAGAAATGCCCTTCTGCACAGCTGGTTGAGCAGACTGAACGAAAAGGGCAGGAGGGACGGTCCCGTTGCACATGGGGAGGAACAGCCAGAGAGTGGTTTCCCATGCAAATGGTCCAATGCAAAATTTAGAGCAGGGGGTCCTTCTTCCTGAAACCACAACCACCAGGCATGACAAAGTCAAAGAGAAGAATCAGACCTCAGTAACTTGAAGGAAGCTCTTTCTACAGACTATTAGGAACTTTCTTTCCCTGTCTTTCTGAACTCCTGCCTGGACAGCGGTGTTCGGCTCAGATAAGAACCATTACTCCATCATATTTACGTGAATATCACTCAGATTTTACCAAGAAAGGGGGGATTTAAAGTGTAACCTAGCACAGGCTAAAGGCACAGGGCTGAATCTCTGGTTTCTAATTTTGGTGGTCTCATGCAAGAGGGACTCTGTCTCACTGGCACAAATGATTTTAAAGGTGACTTTAAGAAATATCTAAGCCTAGCTTATGGTTCTTACTTTTCTTCCAGAAAATGTTTCTGGCTTGTGGAAGAATGGCAGTGGAAATTATTAACCACTGGACAGTGCTCTTGTTATGCTTGGTTTTCTGTTTTCGTTCCTGCACTGTACATGTGCCCAGGATCTGGACAGGAGCATATTTGAAAAGGAGCTGAAGGAGAGGCGGAGGACTAACTGATGCTGCAGATCAGCTCTCCTGTTCTGCAGATGGATTACAGTGTACCGTGAGCTGTGCTTAAAAGCCTTTTCAGTCTCTTGGGCTCACACATTAAGCAGTAATGCGTAGCTGACAGGGATGCAATCCGTGTCTCGTTCCAGCATGTGTCAGCTTGGCACATGTTACCTTCCGCAGGGCCGTGTGTGAGCATCTGGCTGGGCCCTGAGCTCACGCTGCTGCAGACCCTGAGGAAATGAGCTTACGTCACCCCGGAGGACAGCAACGAACCCTGAGCAAAATTCATTCCCTGGTTCTTGCAATTCTACTCTTTCTTTTTAATGCTGCTTTTGAAAAATAAGCGGCTTTCCTCCTTTTATGCTGCTTTTACTCTTGCTTCAATGACGGCATTTTCTTTGCAAGAGCCACCTGCTGTGTGCCCAGGAAAAGGCCCATCAGAAAAATTGTGCGGGGCAACAGTGACATCCAGTGGTCCCACGGCAGGCCATGATTTGCAAACATCTGCATGCATCAATCTGCCAGGGTTCAGCTCTGACTGATGAGTAAACGGGGTCTCCACTGAAGCCAACGGGTGTTTGTCACATCCTTAATAGAGTCAGGATTTCACCCAGCGTAATTATGACCTTGCACGCCTTGTCCTGGCTGCAACATGATTACACCTTTGACAAAGAAAGGACAAGAAGTTGCTCAGAATAAGATACAAATGAAACTCCATAAGGAATATTTCCTCCTATGTGCCACGAATACCTTATAAAAGAAAAGCTGTGTTGGTCGCTTATCTGCATAACCATTACGGTATGTGACTGTAGGTCCTTCTGCTATTTGTTGTATATTTTTGCTGTGCGCACCAACTAGGAGGTCTAGTTAGGCTGAACTCTTACTCTAATGACCCACTCTTCATGCTTCTCAAGCCAAAGTTTAAAGTCACAGAGTTCTGCAGGTAAAAAGTGTCTTGGGATGTATTTAATTAAGTTTCTTTTGCAGCAGAAAGTACCACTGCTTCTCCTTATCGCCTGGTAGGCAGACACCTGGGATTGAGACTCCAGTGGGGAAAACTGAAGAATTCAGGGAAAGTGGGGAATAGCTCCTCCATCCCCACCAAGTCCAGAGCTCTGTGCCCATCGCTCCGCTCCCCAGACCAATCTGTGTGTGTGTCTACGAGCATCCCCTTCTCCTGGGAAGGTGGGGGAAGCACCTAAGGCAAAGCTGGCTTCATCACGGGCAGCTAAATGCAATCAAGCACTTCACAGCGATGAAGACTGCTGTGACAGAGGTGGGGGTATTCGATGAGTCCCTATTAGGGACTCACATTAGTCATTTGGATATGCTTGGGACTTCTGATCTGTCCTGTGCTCCAGACAGAAGTGTGGTAAATCAGCTTGTGCAGAGCAGTGCATCTGAGCTAGCTCTTTTGGAGCAGACCAGGTGTCTTTAATCGTACCACGTTGAGGAGACAAGCCGGGTTTAAACAGGTCATTTTAGAATCTGTCTTCATTTCATGCAAGTTTTGCTACAAATCTGTCTCTCAATCTTTTAAACTCCCACCACAGCCACTTATATCTACCTCACCTTTCCTTCTCTTTCCTCTTTCATTACTTAAATGTCCCACAACATGAGTCTAATACAATATTAAGCACTCAAGCCATAAAGGTCCTGTTCCAAAGTCTCATAACATCAAATTACTTTCAAGGCAATTTTCATAATCCATAATTCCAGAGGACTAGGAGGCGACACTACTAATAAAATCAGTTATGAGATTGACATTGTAATTTGTGTCCATCTCCGTGCTGCAGTCACTCTGGGGCCATTAAGCCAGGGAGTGGAGTGCAGGTGTGTTGCGTGGAAGTGGCACTTTCCGTCCCAGCAATTACATGTTGTGGCTGTAACAGCAGTAGCAGACTGGATCGATGAACCACCTGCTAGGTGCTGCAGAGAGATTCATGGGTCGTGCAGAAGGTTGTCCGCTTAATTTGCTGTGAGAAATGTTGGTGAGGCTTGATCCTTGCGGGTAATGCAGTATTTTTGACAGGTGAAAGGCCAGGGCTGAGCCACTCAGGAACCTCACGTGAGATGCAGCGTGCTGTGGCCATGCTCCTGGCACCGATGTCTGGAAAGGTGCTTGGCTGGGGGGAGAGGAACAGCCCTGGGCTCAGTGCTTGGACACCAGCTGGGGATCCCCTAGGCTGGGGGACTTGTGAGGACTTCAGAGGTGGAGCAAGACCAACAATCTGGTCCTTACAGCTGCAAAACAGATGTCCAAATGCACTTTTTACAGATCACAGAATCACAGAATGGTCGGGGTTGGAAGGGACCTCTGGAGATCATCTAGTCCAACCCCCCTGCCAGAGCAGGGTCACCCAGCGCAGGCTGCACAGGACTGCGTCCAGGCGGGTTTTGAATATCTCCAGAGAAGGAGACTCCACACCCTCCCTGGGCAGCCTGTGCCAGGGCTCTGTCACCCTCACAGTAAAGAAGTTTTGCCTCATATTTAGACGGAACTTCCCATGTTCCAGTTTGTGCCCGTTGCCCCTTGTCCTGTCGCTGGGCATCACTGAAAAGACTCTGGCCCCATCCTCTTGACACCCACCCTTGAGATATTTATAAGCATTGATAAGGTGCCCTCTCAGTCTTCTTCTTCCTCAGGCTGAACAGCCCCAGCTCCCTCAGCCTTTCCCCACAGGAGAGATGCTCCAGTCCCCTCATCATCTTTGTACTCTCCACTGGACTCTCTCCAGTAGTTCCTTGTCTTTCTTGAACTGGGGAGCCCAGAACTGGACCCAGGACTCCAGCTGGGGCCTCACTAGGGCAGAGTAGAGGGGGAGGAGAACCTCCCTCGACCTGCTGGCCACACTCTTCTTAATGCACCCCAGGATGCCATTGGCCTTCCTGGCCACAAGGGCACATTGCTGGCTCATGGTGAGTTTGTCATCTACCAGCACTCCCAGGTTCTTCTCCACAGAGCTGCTTTCCAGGAGGTCAACCCCTAACCTGTACCGGTGCATGGGGTTATTCCTCCCCAGGTGCAGGACCCCGCACTTGCCCATGTTGAACCTCATGAGGTTCCTCTCCATCCAACGCTCCAGCC
Source organism: Phoenicopterus ruber ruber (assembly GCA_009819775.1). NCBI lineage: Eukaryota > Metazoa > Chordata > Aves > Phoenicopteriformes > Phoenicopteridae > Phoenicopterus > Phoenicopterus ruber. The sequence continues at coordinate 16,030,977 of CM020226.1, forward strand.
TGTCCAGGTCTCACTGAATGGCAGCGGTGTATCAGCCACTCCTCCAGGTTTCGTGTCATCAGCAAACTTGCTGAGGGTACGCTCTGTCCCTTCATCCAGGTCATTGATGAACAAATTGAACAAGACTGGCCTCAGCACCGACCCCTGGGAAACACCACTAGCCACAGGCCTCCAACTAGACCCTGCGCTGCCGATCACCACCCTCTGAGCTCTGCCGTTCAGCCAGTTCTCAATCCACCTCACTGTCCACTCGTCTAGCCCACGCTTCCTGAGCTTACCTATGAGGATGTGGGACACAGTGTCAAACGCCTTGCTGAAGTCAAGGTAGACAACATCCACTGCTCTCCCCTCATCCACCCAGCCAGTCATGCCATCGTAGAAGGCTATCAGATTGGTCAAGCATGATTTCCCCTTGGTGAATCCATGCTGACTGCTCCTGATCACCTTCTTTTCTTCTGCATGCTTGGAGATGACTTCCAGAATGAGTTGCTCCATCACGTTTCCAGGGATGGAGGTGAGGCTGACTGGCCTGTAGTTTCCCGTGTCCTTCTTCTTGCCCTTCTTGAAGACTGAAGTGATAGTGGCTTTCCTCCAGTCCAAGATATGTCTCTTGTGGTCATGGAGAAGAAATTAAGGGCTGCTAAGAGTGAACAGATACTGCTCATGTGTGGTTATATGAGACAGTATATGTAGACAGCTACACACTGCACCTACTACTCCAGCTGTAATACCTGGTGAGTAAAGCGATAGTAACATCTCAGCAATTGCATGGCAATGAGCTGGATGCAAGCGGATAAACAACTGGGGCATATTTTCCCCAGCGAGGGCTGCACAGAGAGACATTCGCAAGCCTGTGCCCTGGGAACTCTGCTGAAACAGCGGTGCTGCGTCACAGCGGGAAGTGAAAGAGAGCGGCCGTGATCCCGTTGAACATCATGTTCTGGAAGTTCACCCAGCGCTTCTGCCATGTCGAAAGGCAATGTGAGGTGATGGCACAGCACACTGCGATAAACAAGGTGCAGAATGTTCGCTGACACTAGGTTTCTTTCAGGAACCATTGATAACTGCTCGGGGGGGGGAACAGGATGTTAATTTCATTAAAATTTCTACTGCTTCTCGTGTTGAAACATAATCAAGAAAGAAAAAGGAAAACATGTTTCAGAACACATTCTTTTTGGTCACTCAAAATCCTTGTTGCAATTTGAATTTTAAAAGTATAATTTTTTAAAATAAAAAATGCATGTGGAAAATTTCCATTTTTTCCTTCTAAAAATACCTGCCTGGGATATTTTGACAGAACAAAACGTATGCCATTTTAGAATCAGCCTGTAGCAAAGGACTCGAGTAAATCTGAAGGTGTGGTTGCATTCTTAAGGTTCTATTTCTTAAACGCCTACAACTTCATAAGGATTTTATCCAGGTTTCTAAAATACCTACTACAGGATTCAGTAAATCACGGTCAAAAAGATTTTCTCCTAACTTTGAAATTAAAAAGGAATGAAAAAAGTCAATTTTGTATTAAAACCAATTTGTAACCTAGAAGTTTGTATGGGCTAGCTGTTAGCTGTCTTCAAAAATACTCTGTAACATTTACATCCTTCAAGGTTTTTGAAAGAGAAGATTAACACCCTGCTAATCTTTTCCTGCCCTTATTTAGTGAACTAATCTAATCTTTTACAATAAAATTTGCAGGGTCATGGTTTATGGTGTTTACAGACCAGTGTCCAGAGGGCAGTTCCAGCCCTGCCCCTGCTCCGCCAGGCGCCCCGTGCAGCCCTGTCCCTGCTGTGTGGCCGGGCAAGGCGCCCCGATGCCTCTGTTTTGAAGAAAAAACCCCACAATTGTGACTTGAAACTCAATATTGGATCCCTTTGCTGTTAAATATTTTATATTGTTTATTTTGAACACCAGTGGTCTGAATGTTTCCGATGCAAAGGATTTGTATTTTGGATTTTAACTCTTTTTTAACGGCGCGTTATCTCAGGGGAGCTGTGCAGAACTGGGTAGATCTGTAGAGTAGAAAATGTGGAGAATATTTGCACAGCCTCTGTGCTTTCAGTACTCAGTCAGCGACAACTGAATTAAATAACAAAAGCTGAGGAAATACGAAAATACTCCCATCATTGTGCACGTTTCAGTTTAGAGACCAAATTTAAATGTCCACTGGTATAAAGAAAGCTCAGTCCAACGGGGAGCTAAAGACGCTCTAAATAACCTTCGCTGATGCATAATGCAGGACTGAGGTGTTCTGAAAAGGCAGCCTTTTAGTTAAAAATTACTGAAGAAGGTCTTGGGAGGATGGCAGCCAGCGAGGCCAGAAGGTTTCATAGAAACTGTAAGCAGCCGTTAGAGGCACAAGTATACGAATCTTTTTGTTTTGTTTTAGAATAAAAATGGCTGGTTGAAAAACATCCTGAGGAGTCAGCCACCCACATTCTTCCTCCAAAGAATCAAAGATTCCCAGCTCACAGGCTTTGAGATGTAATTACAGTATGAGGAGGTTTGGGAGAGCTGAAAAGTCACCATAGCAACCTCCTGGCAAAAATCTTCACACATCCAAAGTAAAGCAAAATTCCTTTTTATCTGAATGGCCCCAGTGAGTCTGAATGTGTTCTGTCTTCATTTTCTGCTTCTGTCCATTTCATTGTACTCCTTGATCACGGAGGGTTTTCCTGCTCTGAGTCCTAAGTGTCCTCTTCTAAAACTTCCCAGGAAAGTTTTGACCAGAAATGGATGCAGGATGCTGGTTGTTACATCAGGCTCTGCCTGTGGCTTAGTGTTGAAGAGGAGATGCCCTCACATGGCGTTCCAGACCCTTTGCAATAATCTCTAGCAAAGCTGATAAACAACTTGGGTTGAATAATTAAAACCACCAAACTAAACTGAAAAACAGGGAAACAGAGAGCAGAAGATGGAGGAAGTGGAGAAAGGGGACAGCTAGACCTTCTCAACAGTTGATCTGGGATTGCAGTAAAAACTCCTTCCATACCATGATGCCATGATACTGGTTTAACGGGTACCAAACGTTGACAGGTACAAAAAGATGACTTCTGAAGCACCCACCCTTGAAAAGTCCTGTTCGGTCCCATGCTTGAAGAAAGTCTCTCCATGCAAGAGTTTATGTGAATACTAGAAACTACGCAGCATGGATTTGACGAGACAAACGGTGCATGCCTAGCAATTTCCATGAATATGAGCCATAAGAGAAAGAAAACAAAACCTGCCGGCTGAGGCTGGTGGGTGGCAGGAGGGTGCTCGGCCGCGGCTGCTTGGCTGTGAGAGGGTCTGTGCTGGTGCACGGTGAGAAGACAAGGCAGGAGAGGAGATCCTGGAGATGGGGCAGTTTGGCTAAGGAGTGCTGTAGTAGTCTTAAGGGGAGAAACCTGAAGTCTGAGGTCTTTATGCAGGGGTAACCGAGGAGACAGGTTTGTCAGGAAGGAGGTGAAGACGGATGTGAAGACGGTTGAAGACAGGGCCCTGTGCAGACCATTTCATCCCTCCAGAGCTAACTCACAAAATTCAAGACTGGGCCTCCAGCTAAGCTATAGCCGGGACCATCCTTTTCTGGTGCCACTCACTCCTCGGTCTCAACTCACCAAGTCTTTCTCAGTAGCAAGCAATATGGAATATTTTTTTAACTTGGCAATGACTGATTAATATCTTGCAGGAGGGAAGAAAGATACTGGTTGATCTTTACATTATAGTGCTGTATACTACAAATAGAGGCTTGACAGCTGTTGTGGGAAAATTACAACTAATGTTCTTTAGTGCAGTCACTTTTGAATGAGAAACAAGGGGAACTCTTCAGTTCAGTTGTTTCTTTCTAATTTGTGTTTTATAATGCTCCATGTTCTGGACTTTGCTCTGGACAAAACTCAATACAACCCTGTGACGTACCACAGGCTGGGAGCATAATGATTTGTTTCTTAAATGTTATTGCAAAAGTCAACAAATCATTGCTGGAGTAATAAAGGAGAAGGTTGGGAGCAGAGATTTGTTGTCACAGCAGGTTTTCCAGGACCTAAGAAAGATCTGAAGTTTCAGAACAGAAATCACTTGCTCTTCATTGCCTGACTCACTGAAAACATCAAAACATCCCACCTGATTTTCTCTTCATATTTCTCTTCACCAGTCTTTTGGCATCTGACAGAAGAAACGGTGTGGAGCACTTGGCAAAAATCTGCCTTGATTTCTGTGCTACACAGGGAGGTGAGTTTTTGAGCAGCACCTTTTACTGACTATGGTGTTTTTAGGAGAAAGTATGAATCACCTGAAATATGCAACAAGTCCTGTTTAGGTACCACAGGCTGGGAGCATAATGATTTCTTCCTTAAATGTTACTGCAAAAGTCAGCAAATCATTGCTGGAGCAATAAGGGAGAAGGCTGGGAGAAGAGATTTGTTGTCACACAATGGAAAACTGGATGACATTTCCTAACTGTATAAGTTTTGTAAAGTGCAGTTTTGAAAGGAAATGGAGAGAGTTGTTATTAGCTCTTTTTTTTTCTAATTTTCAAATGTTTAGTTTACATGTCTGGACACAAAGGGACCGTTTCCATTTTGCCAGCGGTCAGAGTGTAGTAACCCTTAGTGGGGAGCCCCAGGTGAGGGCTGCGTCTGATGTGAAGCCAAGCGACTCCACTGAACGGAGCTTGGCCAACTTAGACAATCTGAGGCTCTAGCCCATCCCTTACAGCCATTTTATATACCTCATTAGTAGCTGAAGATTTAATTCAGTGTGGTCCTAAACCGAGAATAAGCCCTTGCCTTTGGTGCCCGGTGAAGTGAGCAGAGAAAGCAGAGCACCACAGGGGAGCGTGCAGGGCGCTAGGAGTGAGTCTGGGGCTCGCGGGCATCGAGGCTGTCTGTCTGCTCAGTTGCTCTGGTTTGACTACAGTCATCTTTGAAGCAACTTTAGTCAAACTGAAGCACAAAATAGGACAAATTCCTTACAATTTAGAATGGCATATTTGGATTTTGCTTTAAGTGTTCAGTGTACACTTATACCCTGGAACTAGCTCTTCCCCAATTACGAGTATGTTCCCAGAGCTTAATTAAACTGATGAAAGTTTGTTTGTAGACAAAGCCGAGCAGTGAGAACAAATACTGGTTTTGACTGTGCTGTCCATCGGCATCCTTGTGTCCCGCTTCTCCGTGTGCCTCTTGCCCTGTCTGCTGCCCTGTGTTCTCCCATCCCACGAGAGTCTGTGGCGTGTAACTGTGGGTCAGCACATCCAGCTTAACCTCACTGGTAGGGCTTTCTCTTCTTGTTTTCCCCACATTTGTAGGAACTTCACCACTTCAGACATGGACTCCTTTTGTCAAAGCAAGTTGAAAGTTGCTAACAGGTTTGCAGAGTTGTGACAGATGGACAAGACACGCACAGTGTAATTGCGTAAACCTCATCTCTTTTAGAAACCAGCAGAAACCAGAGGGTTTGTATAGCTGTGACCTTTACAGAGACCGATCTAGTGACTCAGCTCGGTCCCGGGGAGTGAGGACTGCTGGACTCCTGTGCTGTGAATGCCATTTCAGCAAATTGCAGCAGCAGTTTGAATTTCTCAGCCGAGTGCGTGGTAAGGGGGTGCTCACCAATGTCTTTCTTTCAGAACATGCCTAAAGAATGAAGAGGTTAATGTGCAGCCCTGGACAGCACTCTTCTGACAAGGCTCTTTGCATCTTGATGGTTGCTGCTTGTCTTTTCCTCCTGGCAGGTACAGTAATTCCCCTCAGGATTAACCATAGGGATGGTGCTGCCAGTGGGCTCTGGGCATCCCCCAGCCCAGGGGATGTCTGCTGGTTTCCTGATTTGAACACACACAGTATATCTATATATATCTATACAGGAGCCCACTTTCCTCTTGTTCTGCCCCAGTGCAGCAGTTATTCTTCCTCTGGATCTCTCCCTTCTCACTGCAACTGGTGCTGGGCCCTTGTCTATCACACATCCCGGAGCATATGTTGGCCTGCAGACCTACAGGTCTGGGCACGATGCACACCCTCTCCTGGGATGCTGGTTCAGGCTGGGCCATAGATGAGTCAGTACGAAAGAGAAAATATGGTAAGGAGTGAAATGTCAGGTTTTGGTTGTGTCACAACTGTTGTCCACATTTGGAAGTGAAAAGTCTCTTGGTTTTGTCATTATTCACTTGTTTCCTTTCTGGGTGTCTTCCTGCATTTCTGGATGGTTTTGTTCTAGTTTTACTTTGGTCACTGTAAAAGAAGATCTGTGCATTTACTCGCTTCATGGTGTACTGGGAAAAGCACGAACTACTGGCAGAACCAAATTCCCCAGTAATAATTCAGTCCCTGAGTCAAACACAGTAAACTGTGCTTCATGAACACACTCAGCACCCTTTTGCTCCACTGTAAATCCCAGCAAAACAATTATTAGTTCTATGTTGGGTTTTGTATTTCTGTCTTTGACTTCTCCTCAAGAACAGTGCAGGGCACGGAAATAATTCATGCTTCTAAAATGCGCCCTTTTGCACTGGGGTCACTTCCAGCACACACGGCAGTCAAGGAAAAAATGAACACTTTCCAAGTAAAGCCTCCATAATAAAAAGACTGAATTAATGTCTAGGTCTTGCCAAATTTACCCGTTTTCTCTCAGCTTTGGCCAGAGGCTCCTAATGTGTCTGCTATAAGACACTGGAAGGCCTGACCCCTGAATGGCTGATTTGTTGGCGTGTCTCTGCTGGGGTGCAGTGGTACTCTGGTCACTCGTGGGATGGGTGCCAGTTCTGCCAGTCATGCATCCCACAGGAATTCCCATCTCTTGGACAAACCCATGGGAACTGGCTTCTTATCCTTTTAGGCCCCGCACCTGCTGGAAAGCACGGCTGAAGATGACTGCTGCATTTTCTTGTGCTGTAATGAATTACTCACTGCTTGAGCTGTAATTGAGTAGCTACACCCACCTGTCTGCATCCCCTAAAGCTCCACCACAGGTCTCCTCCTGCAGTCCCAGCATTGGCCATGTGATTTTATGTGCTTGCTCCCACTAAGGCAGAGGCTGGTATGGTAGTGGAGAGGTTCTAAACTCCTGTCCCACTGAAGGGCCTCCACCGAATGGATGTTATAGACTGCTGTTCTGAGTCCTACATACTCCCACTCAAGGGGAAAATAATTATCTTGGGTGCAAACCACCATCAAAGCGGAGTTGCAGTGGTGGAAGTGAGACCAGGATGTGAGTGCATGCTCCACAACACACTGAGGTGTTCAGTAGAGCTGTTTTTAGGGCTGAGACAGACATGAAAGATAGCAGAGTGTTGTTATGTGCAATGGAAATATTCTCTTTACGCTTCGAGTGCACAAGGTTACGCTAGGATGGCAATGCACCACTTCTGGTCACCTACAGAGAATTAGACTCTGCGGATGGATCATTTCCTACTTGCCTCCCATTTGAAGCGTGTGAAGCAGATGGGGAGAAGTGCCAGCTACTTTTGTCCACGATGTATAACCTTTATTAGAAGTGCAAATAGTCACTGGAGATTTATTGGTCAGGTTAGACTTCGAGGATTTATAATACCTGATTTGCATGGCTCACAATCTGGTTTGGAAAAGTTTAAATTCATTTGAGGAAAATACCATAAAAACAGCCCCTAGATGTGCTTATAAAAGACTCAACATAATGGCAATTGTTATCTAGAAGAAATATATCCTGAATTAGTGAAGCACATGTAAACATGTGAGCGTAATGGCAAGTTAAAGGTGCAGATCTCCTGTACAGGAGGGGCCTGGTTTACAGTTTGAGTCTGATTAATTACCACTCTGATGGGGCACGTGGGGCCACCTCACCCCCTACAGAAACACTTTGTTGGTGGCAGATGGAGGTGGTGGAAAGATTGGCTCCTGCTGTCTAAACGTGTTGCTTGTGGACCAGTGCTGCTCTGTGGCTTTGTGCATGTTCACGGAGATTCCTGCCTGGGGAAGGGACTTTGTCGTGGCTGGTGGTGCCTGCAGTGGGACTCGCTGAGTAGGACACCCGGGCAGATCCAGGAGCCAGACTGAGATACGCGTCTTAGCGTTACACTGGGCTGCCTCCTGTCCAGATGTACAACAGACACTTACGTTGGGGGGCAAAACCCAGATAAGCAGAGTGAAAGACCCTCCACAGCTTGCTGATGCCCCTGCCAGACTGCTTCAGGGACCAAGGCTGGCTGAGTTATAGCCATTGCAGCTACTACTCTGCTACTCTGCAGTCAGAGTACAGCTGGGGCCACATGTGGGCAAGTTACTTACTGCCCATGTAGGTCTGTGGTTAGTATTACTCAGGGAGGTTCTGGCCTCTGTCAGCAAAACCTCCTGAGTAGGTTGTAAAGATATAATGAGATAATTTAAAGTAATGAAGAAAAAAGATGCCCAAACAAACTCTCCAGAGCCTGAGAAAAGGACAGGCCTTACGATTTTTGTCTTTAGCAGAAACTTAAAAACTGAAGGTCGGGGGTGTGATATGTCACCTGGGAGCCAAACCTGAAAACAGCTCTTTACCCCGAGTGTGCTGAACCAAGACCTTTGCACTGAACACCTGTACTGATACTGGACCACGTGCACCTGAGACCTGAATTCTGTATTGATTCCTATTTGGCATGTCTTGAGGACTCTAACTTTTCCTTTGCAGAATTAAACTCATCTTCTCTTTACTGGTAGCGTGGATGGTCTCAGAATTAAATTTCAAAGGCAGCAGAAACCAGAATTAGAAGAAACTCTTAATTTTTTTAATCATCATTCAGGGAAGTACAACTCCCTGAAAGGAGGTTGTAGAGAGGTGGATGTCAATCTCTTCTCCCAAGTAACAGGTGATAGGACAAGAGGAAACAGCCTCAAGTTGCACCAGGGAAGGTTTAGATTAGATATTAGGAAACATTTCTTCACCGAAAGGGTTGTCAGGCCCTGGAACAGGCTGCCCAGGGAAGTGGTGGAGTCACCATCCCTGGAGGTATTTAAAAGACATGTAAATGCGGAGCTTAGGGACGTGGTTTAGTGGTGGGCTTGACAGTGTTAGGTTAACGGTTGGACTCGATGATCTTAAAGGTCTCTTCCAGCCTAAATGATTCTATGATTCCATGATTCTAAGTACCCAAATGAGGTCATATTGCAGCTTTTTCTTTGGAAGTGACACTTTATTTCTGTTCTTTGCCCTCTTTCCTAATGCCATTTGCTTACAGAAACACATTATCTGCGTGGAGAAAGACTGGATTTTCTGGGAAGGAATGATAAGTATGTGTCTCTGATCAACTACAGCATCCCTCAGCTATGTCAGTTCACGGTGTGCATTGACCTAAACCGGACTGCCAATGTCAGCTCTTGGGCAGCATTTTCCTATGACACTAACAACACCTCCACTGACATAAATGACATAGAGCTTGGACTCTCTGGAGAAAACAAGCAGTTGAGACTGTATCTTTTTGGCACCAGACGAGATATTGAGATCGATCTGGCCCTTTTTGTGTGGTATAGCGTGTGCTGCTTGTGGGACACCAGGAAGCAACTGCTGGAGGTCTACTGCAATGGTAATCTCGTGCATACCGAAACCATTGGCAGCGCTGAGTGCCTGAAACCCAACGGTAGCCTGGTGCTGGGTCATCTGCACAAGAGAAAGGATGGCTTTATTGTGCGGGTGAGCAACAGCTTCATTGGCAGCTTGTACTACTTCCAAATGTGGGACCGTGTGATGGGTCAGGAAGAGCTGCTGGACTGCACCATGGGCAATACTGTCAGCTGGAAGGAAGAGTACTGGAACTTCAGCAGCATCCTTCCCGTTGCGGACCGTCACCTGCGCTGTGGTGAGTCTCTGCAATGTTGTCTCTTCTTGGGGCTTGTGTGTTACTGGGGATGACACACAGAGAGTAGGGAACCCTCCACTGCTCAGGACAACGGGGATTGTCTAATAGCCTCCAAGTCACTGCTGCTGTGATTGAGCCCAGGAGTGGACAGAGCTGTAGCCACGCATACGACATTGCTTACTCACCCCACACATGCTCTTCTTGAAGCAGATACAGAGGTTGTGGATGAGGGAAAGCTGGCAGGGGCAGGCTCTGCCACTGAAATCCCCTGGAGGCTGCTGTCAGGTGGCATCTTTTAGATGAACCTTCTAGTGGTTCATCCTTCTGCTGGGGCACCAACCTGCTAGTCAGCTGGCCTGGCACTGAGCGAGGTAGGTTGGACCCAGAAATTTTCTTCCAGTATGTTTAACAATATTTAACCAGAGCCATTAGTTAGATGATAGTAATCACTTTTCCACAAGACTCCTGTCTGTTGTGTGCCCTAGATGGAAGTTGCTTCATTGAAAAGCACTCTTAGCACTCTAGTTTTGGGTTATCTCATCATTCAGTCCTGATGTCTGTATGTACTACATGATATTTAAACTACACAGTATTAAAACAGAGGACTGAGATTGACTAATTGACTGATTGACTGACTAATTTACATAAAACTAATGACATGCCACAATATTTGGGTGCTCCACAATAATAGTGAATGCGTCTTTACTAATCGTCTGTAAGCTGATGGCTTCACAGGAAAAGCAGAGGCACAGTGCGAAGGAATTGGTCATTTTTGGTGTGCAGTTTGAGAATTCAAGGAGTGTCCCATCAGACAGCACGTCTCTGTCAAGTGCAGCACCCGCTGACTTCACCGCAGTTCCCACTGCACTTTCCCATCTCCTGCTCCAGGTTTCATTGAACCAGGCCCAAGGCAATGAGAAGAGCATCAGGAAATCACCGACTGCTGCTGAAACCTGTGCTCAGAGGGATTTCCGCCACCTCCCTCATTGCACACCCCCTCGCTCTGCACCAAAGAACGCAGGCGCTAATAACAATTGCTGTAATTTACAACCCTCCCATCTGTCTCTTGGCTCCCTGCCCCACTGCCTTTATCCAGGCAGTCCTCCATCTGCACTGCCTATGGCCGGACCAATTTCCCTACTTGTGTCCCTGACTGGGGGGAAACATGATCTGATGAGGAGGGAGGAGGAAGGCTCAGTTTCCCTTTTCCAATTAACACCTTTGCCCTTGGGCCCATTCACTCTGTGGGAAAGGTGTGTGCTTGGCTTGGCAAAGAGTTGTGAGAAGCTTAGTCATGTTTGCTCATGAAAAGCTTAGCACCTAAAATCAAAGCCTCTGCTCAGTGTTCCTGGACTTTGATTTTTCAAAAACAATAACCTGGATGAATTTGAGCAGCTTTTTAGTGAGACAAAGCATGTTAGAGAGAGGCTTTCAATGGTCAAAGCATTTTTTCCCTCTAAAGCAGTCCCCAAGAACCAGGTGATTTCCTCTAGTTAGGATTCTCCAGTGCAGCAGAAAATGTTGGCCCAAATATTCAAAGGATATCAGCAAGGAGAAACAGCAGCGTGTCTCGCAAGTGATGAACTACGCCAACAGGCACCGAGGCTACTCTTGCCTATGGTGCCATGAACCACTGGATCCACATTGTGTTCCACAATGGGAGGAGGGTTACTGGAGTCTGACGTTTTCCCAAGAGCAATAACCAAGATGACTGTTGTGAGGTCCTAGTTATAGAGATGTTCATAAAATGTAATCATGTTTGAGAATCTGTCATGTGTCAGATCTTGGCAAGACCTTTGCTTCCACTATATATCTACCCCTTACTTTAATTAATTGAAATTCTTGAGCTACCTATTGCACCGAGACATACTGGTGATACAATAGGTAGGGATAACAGTGAGTGGTGTAAATACATACTGAGATTTATGTCCTGTCTGTCAGATAGGGGAAGCTGCACTTGGCTGTAGTTCGTATGGATTGTCCATATGGGGTCATACATATTGAGTCTACGTGAGAACATCTGGAGCATGCATATAAGAAGCAGTTGTGCCAAAGTGTTGCTATGTAATGAAATGTCATGGGGAAGTGTCGTTTCAATGCTAATGTCATGACTCAAATTGTTACTTATGCCCTATACAATTACTAGCTGCAAGGTTTGCTTCTTGTGTTTATATATGTTGTTTATAGACCTGTGCATTGCTTGGTTCACCTTGACAGTAGACAGTTTATGCAGTTGTGCTGGGAAATTGGGCAACCTGCTTTGTTTTGGAAATCCTACATTAATTTTGGAAAGCTCATTTAGGCAAAGTGAGTGAAACTTCCCATATGAACGTAGCAGGAAGCAGCCTTAAGAAGGTGTGTTGACTTTTTGTAAGTGATAGAATTATCACAGCAATTGCACTGGCTTTGCTTTTTACCAGGAGTAAAGTTATTGTTCTGCCTTTGCTTTTTTCCCCAGAGTTCTTGAAGATGAGCCCTTACTTTTCCAGCTCAGCTGGGCCTTTGCTAAAAGTGTAGAAGTAAAAGTGTGTGTTCTCATCCTCTCACTGACTCACAGTCTTCATCTCTTCCTCCCCCTACCGCACCCACGCACTGATTTCTGATTTTCTTCTTAATTTTAAATAATCTGGGAGAAGGATGAATATACAATATCTGAAAATGGCTACTAATAATATAGAAATATATTTATTACAGTTCTCTTATTGGTTGGTCTATTTTTTGCTGCTCTTCTGTTGGAAACCATACATATTTACAGGATGCCAAATAAACCACTTATTACATTATCAAATCAAAATCCATGACTAGGACTTTAAAAACGTCAGTGGTACAGTATTTTTCTAGCTTCAGATCTCATCTGTCATCACTCCTTAGCCCTCATTTCGTGAATGGAATTACATGCATGTTAATTAAAGCAAATGAAGTTACAGGATGCAGGTGGCTAGTCCCACACCTGCCTGCTGGTAATGATCCTTGACATGTGAGAATAAACAGATTTTTTTTTTCTTCAGGTGATAATGAGAAAGAGAAAGAAATAAATTAGAATCTGTGAAGCTGTAATTAAGCTTCATTGGTCAGGAGATGAAAACGGCATTGTGAGTTACATTCCTGATTAGAATGGGCTTGGGTTTTGTTTGGCTGTTTCTCTATTATATTTTCTTTTTTCCCTAGCAGATTTTTCTGATTCATCCTGGCTGACACTGGGTGATGTCATACACCACCCCTGAGGCAATGGTTTTTGAAATGTTACACTGATAACAGCAGGAACGGAGTGGAGCCTGTAATCACCCAGCTATATGCAGATTCCCCCTATCTGGAGAGGATCTGCAGCACTGTAACAGGCAGGAGGACAAGCTAAACCCTAGCTGTACAAACCATTTGGTTTACGGCTTGATAAATCATAGCCTAATATCATGTCTGTATTTCTGTAAGGAAAGAAAAAAGAATTTATGCCAGTGATAGGGCATGTCTGCACAGCATTGGCCCTTCTGCATCCTCATCATCCTTCTGATATGACAGCAGTTCTTAAAAAAAGCTTAGAACAAGACACTTGTTTTCTGTCAGCTTGAAACCAGGGACTAATTATTTGTAGCATCACACTGGGGCTCAGAGAGCCCATCTCTGCAGCTTTGTGCCACAGGAAGGCACACAGGTTTCCACTACAAGTTTAAACTGGGGGATTAAAGTCACTGGGGATGCTGGAATATCTGTCTCGCCGCAGCACTGGGGGTCAGGTACTCCGGGTTTTGCTCTTTGTATTCTCACGGTAGTATGTGTTGTGAGGATGGGGAGGGCTTGGTGTGCGTGGGTGCTGGAGGAAAAAGCACAGCCCCTTAGTTTCAGGTCCTTGTGTTTTCTTTAGGAGCGTTGTTTTCCTTTATCTCTAGGGGTTTGCTTTTAATTTAGAAGATACTTCTGGTTTCTTGTTTTCTGCATATTCGTGTGTACGTCAAACAGTGTTAGTGGCTATTGGTAGGAGGTCTGTATATTGAATGTCTAGGTCTGTCTTGCAGCTAGATGATCTAAGCCTGCGGATCTTTTCCAAATAAAGAATCAGCAAACAGCCATTATGTCAGGTCATGTTTCTGACCTGCTGCAGGCAACAGAGTTGAAATGTGGCAGCTTGCTCCTGGTCTTGCTCACGTTTTAGTGGAAGAGTGAAGCAGAGTAAATTAGTCCTCTTATTTCCAACAGTTTAGTACTATCTCAGAAGCAAGAGGCCTGTGTAAAGAGGCGAGATGTCCAAGTGAAAAATCTAAGACTCATCAAGCACCATGGGAAAAGCAGGCTTTCTATTTTTACAGCTTTCTGTACACCCTGGGAGCAGCAGGGACTGTGCTACGAAGAGCACTGCTCTACAAAAGCAGGTTGCTGGACAGCTTGATCTTTGGAACAGCCCGTGCATCTTTTGGGCTCCCCATCCCTCCTGGGGCGGAGGAGCCTCCTGGCTCAGCTCTCCGCCAGCTCTGAGCGTGCAGCCTCTGCCGATGCTACTACTGGTGCTAAACTGTGCTGTTTCCTAGATCATGAGGTGACACCAAAACACAGACTGGCACCTCCGAGGAGCATTTGGAGGTCTGAGCTGAAGACTGAAGGGTCTGAGTTTAGTCTGCAAGAGCCAGCCTTGGAGAGGCAACTCAGAACTGGACTTCCAATAGCTTTGTTGTCCTCTTACTTGTTCCTGAAGTTAGAACTCAGAAGTTGCTCTGGTTTGACTTTGTGCTGAGCGCACAGCCTGTGGCTTAATGCAAAGGGTAAAATCGCTTGTTTGTCTAGGAAGCAGAAGCTTGTGTACTGCAGTGAGCCTGTTCAGAAGGGGCTTTTGACTTCAGCTGTCCTTTCAACTTCACAAAATAATTTGAAGCTATTTAGGATAAAAATAGGAGGCTTCAAGTTGTTAACAGCCCCTGTTTCTGTTACTGTCCATGGACGTGTTGCCGTTGATTTGAATGGGTCAGGGATGGACTGTTATATTTTAAGCATGGGTGATTCTCCTTACCTTGAACTACAGTAGAGAAAACAATGTTTTATGAAGCATGGCCTTATCCTACTTAGTTCTGATCACACTCCTTATTCATAGACATTTGGCTTTGTATTCATATGTTAAGTTTATTTCTCTTAGTCAGAGCTAGAATGTCAAGTCTCTGACAGTCATGTGAGTGAAGAAAAAACCACAAATTACCAGCATAGCAAGGAAACTGTGCCTCTAGAGCAAAATGTTGTGATCCTGCTTTTCTTTCATCACCAAGGCCTGTAATGTTATACGGTGATTCGGTTCATTGCAATTTTCGGTAGTACATGTGACAAGCATCACCCGTTTTGTCCCTGTCTGCCTGGTGATGTGGCAGATTGCATGTGAAATGCAAAAGCTGTAGCTGGTTTGACAAGGTGATTCACTTCAAGGAAAATTAGCTACGAATGAATTCTTTACTTTGAAAACAACAGGCAGGATGGCCGGCACTTATAATGGGAATCCTTATGCCAGGTTATCATTAAACCAGAGACCGTGAATATCAATGTTCATCTCACATTCATTACTGCACGTTAACCCATTAGCATTTGGTGTTTGAGAAATTCCTTTTTCTGAAGGCTGGCACAGGTTACACGAGCAAGAAGGGAACAGAGAGATAACTGCTCTTCAACACAAGCAATGAAAAAGATAATGTTGCATAAACTCTGGTCTTCCTTGTGATCTAAACTCTGCAAATCCTGTTTTCTCCCTTGTTACTCTGTAGTTACCTCTGGAGAAATAAAAAACCTCCCATGCACAGGTATATTTTCCCCCTTTGCCTTCATCCTGCAGAGATCTGTGGAACAACGACAGCTCTTTGTTACGATGACCTTCGCTGAAGGACTCATACCTCTCTCTCACCTGGACTACGCTCTTCCTTACACTTTTGCCACTGTGGTTTCTTAGGCCTTTTAATGTTCTTTTCAGCAGGCTCGAGTAAAGCATCGTCACCAAGGGCTCCTACGCTGCCCCCGTTATCTCCGACCAGTAGTACCAATGGTACCATTCCACGTAAGTGCTAAACGAGGCCATTTGAAATGCTGACATGATCATCACTGACACTGACTGACACTGTACACGTGACAACTTAAGACTCAGTCACATGTTTAAGCTATTGCTGCTTAGCAAGGTGGTGTATGTCAGCAGATCCTCCTGTCTCTTCCTATGCGTTCTTAGCAGGCAGTAAAAGGCGAGTTAGCGCACCCACAAGTATGAACCGCAACTTGTTTGTTAAGCTGTGATAACTTGACCATGTGTTTGGGCCCTTAGGCTCTTTAATAAAATTTCTAGCAATGCAGCAGTAATCTAGACTTGGACACTTGGAGTCTGGGATTTCCCAAAGAGTCTCGGTGACCATGGGAATGGGAAACACAACCGTGGCCCAACAAAGGGGTGAGGAGATGGGAAGGGGTGCAGGCACCTTCTGTGCGAACTACAGGATGCATCTCACTTACGTTCTCTTCTTACAGTCACCTTCTTTAACGTTGACATGAACTTTTCTCTTTTCTACAAAACTGAGAGAGCTCCTGATTACTATGATGCAAGGAAGCTTCTTGAAAACTGGGTGAGTAGCTTTCTTTTCTCATTCTCATGTATTTCTAGCGAGTATCAGATGATGAGGACAGCTGGTACAGAATGCAAACTGATGGGACAGCACAGAAATGAGTATCCATGTAACAATATTGTGGCATTTCAGAATCATGTTATCCAACGCATTTTTAACAAGATAAAATTAAATTCTGAAGGAAAGGAAAAGTGTTGACATGTTGCAAAAATTTTTAGCCATTTTCATTGGGATTTAGAATTCTGATGACAATTCTAAATTTACAAGCAGGTCTAGATAAAGTATCGATAAATCAAGTCAATAAAAATGTTATTGTTTTCTTTCCAGTTTAGTATCATATTTACTGGAGAAGAATTTGTTGTGACAAACTTTAAAGTCAGGTAAGCCTCTGGCTGTATAGTGGTGTCACCTTGACCCTCTGTCCTTTGAGTGAAATTGCAGCCAGATTCCAAATACCCATTTCACAACTGACCAGTCCCGTGACAAGGGTGTAAACCAAACCCCTAGATCTATACAATGCGATCATGTGGAACACCCACATTTTGTTTACTGGGCTCATTCACCTGAAAATATATATGCTGCCTAATGCAAGGCAAGTAGCTGCTGCCGAACTCATCTTTGGCCACATACATTGGTTCATGACGAAGATGAAACCTTTGCTGCCTCTGCAGTGTGTGAGCAATGAGTCAGGTGGGCTGATGTATCATCCGGTATGCCATCGCGGCAATTCAGAAAGTACAGAAATCGGTACTTACAGGAGATGGAAAGTAGAGCAGAGCGCTGGTACCTGCAGCGTTCATTCACATTAGTACTGCTGGAGCCCCGTTTCAGCGATTGCAGAGGAGTGCGAAGGAGTTTAGGGGTCACATCCATCTGCAGAGTGAGGGCCACAGACCCCCGAGGGCTGTCTGGTTTGTGTAAGAAGGTACACACTGGCTTTCGTGTGGCAATGTCTAACGAAAGGATATTATAGTTTCAAAGCTCTGCTCAGAAACAATGGTTTGTTGCACGACTCCTCTATTTCATACCTTGTAGCCCAATCCAGCTGTATTCATATCCGAACCGTGAGCAGCCGAGAGGGATATTTAGCAATTCATAGAAGTATCACTTGTACAGACATGGAGTTTTATCATTTTATGCATATTTCGACTTCCTACTTTCTTCTCTGACTTCTGCAGTTACTGCTTGCTTTACAAATGGCCATACAGTAACACACCGCACTGTTTACATAGGGTGAATCTGATTCGGAAAACCGTAAGAGAAGGGTGGGTCCCATTCTGGGAGAAGTGCTTTTTGTCAGGGTGCATATCTGTTACAGCACTTGGTCTTGGCAATTTATGTAGCTATACCAATGCTGAATTCAAGACGACTTCTCTGCTGCAAGGTCTGGCTCATTGTGGTCGCAAGATATTGTTTTTAGGTGACAGCAGAATGGGGCATGTTGTATTTATATGCTTACTGTGAAATAATTATTTTATTCTCTTTTGCTTGCAGGGGTAATTATCCACCAATCAGTGTCTATAAGAGGGCTCATGTATGTAATTTGTTATTTTCTGATTTTAAAGCTTCCTTTTCCTTATCTCTGCATAGAGGATATAGTAGTTGCGTGGTCTAAGTGCTGATACTATTGTGTTTTGTTGGAATTATTAAATATTGACCTTCAATCTGGTAGGTGTAGCCCATGTAAATAGTTGGGCTGGAGGGCCGCTGTGTCTCAATAGATATTGATATGTTCTGTGCAGACAAAGGAATGCTGGATGTGCCCAGCACTGTCTGCAAGCAGGCTACTTTGCAACAGCCTTCTGGTGAGCACAGTCACTGAACAGCATTAGATACAGATCCGCTCTGGTCTCTGCATGAGGCAGCATCAATGCACTACGACGTTTTGTTTTATCCTGATGTACCTCTAGAAGTACTGTGAACCCAAGGCTACTCTAGAGAGTCAGGTCCCAATAACATTTAAAGCAATAGGCTCTATTTTAATGAGCACACTGAGTTTCTCCTGTTTGCTTTCCTTAAAATCCAACTTGGGCCAGTTGATTCTAACCGGCTTCTAACTTTTTGTGTCCTTCTATGTGAACTGACGATGAAGGTAAAGCAGATGTCACAAAGGTAAGACCCATGGTTATGAAGTGGGTTTCCATAGTTCATACTGATTTCATTTTCAGGGTGAAGAGGAATTACACCCCTCCTCGGCTGTTTTAGTTTCAGAGTAACTGTGGAACCTTTAGTTGCATAAAACAGAAAAGCACATGCGGAGTCAGAACCACAGTAATGCTTGACTTGGGGAAATGTATTTGAGCATCCAAGGTTTCCCTCTCATATCCTGCATCTTGGGAGGCTCCAAGTGCTTCCACGGCAAGCCAGGAGGTTTGTGGTGCACTGTAAGAGCTGGCTGTGAGCACTGTCCTGCGCTGGGGCCAGAACAGTGAGCAGGCAGTGCCCAGGCGGCTGCCAGGGTGAATCCTGCACCTCTTCTGCAGGAAATCCCAATTGCCTTCTGACCTCGGGCCAGAAGAGGCAGGGGAGCTGGGTTCCCATCACCTTCAAGGGATTGCAAATGGTTTACAAAGGCCATGCCAAGTGGGGAACAACAGTGTAGAGACAGGAGTGAGTTGGAAACACTTGAAATAGCCCAGTCCTAAGGAAATCTCACTCGTTAGCCCTCAGTTAAATTAGAGGTCCATTGCGGTGATCTGCCCACAACTGCGAACTGGCTTCTTGCTTCTTTCTGCCATGTCTGAAGCCATTCAAAGGGAGATACAGTCTTTCCAAACCTCCTAAAGTCAGCAAACATAGTTATCCAGAAGAATAGTTGTTTTGAGGAGAAAAAGCTGGAATCCAGTGGAGATACTGAAAGCACTTAGTTAAATATCAGTTTTCCTGGCAGCCTTGGAGTCTGCCACCTCTGTTTGGACACAGGGGTACTCAAGTACCTCATCATTTTATGACTAGCTCACTCCGAACTTTAAAACATGGTTGAAAAACACTTACTTGTGACAGAGATGTTCCTTTGCCAAGATAATGTGATTAGGAAACCTTTTGAAGTATTTACCATGAAACTATAAAAAGATTCTTGTACCTATATTCCCAATAATTTGTACTTTAGAAAGCATTTCCAGCAATAAGGTACTAATGTACATAAGAAGTAGCATTTGGTGATGTGTAGATGCGGAGCTTAGGGACATGGTTTAGTGGTGGACTTGGCAGTGTTAGCTTAGTGGTTGGACTCGATGATCTTAAAGGTCTCTTCCAACCTGAACAATTCTATGATCCTATGATTCACCACAGGACTGCATTTATGGTGAACAAAATACATACATGACTTATCCAATTCAATATAATTTTCTGGGTTACTCCTTAATTTTGTAGCCACCTATAATTGTGAAATGTTACTAGTATGGTAGCCTTGTTTGTGTATCGTATTTGTAGCTACACCTGTAAGGCCATTATAAAGGCCACATCACTTGCAACACAAGAAGTGCTGAGTCTCAAGATCAAACAGTTGTTGAACGACACTTATGAAGAGGGACCATTTTCCTTATATGTGAAACCTGAAGATGTGGCTGTCAAGCCAATAGGTAATACTTCATTAAAACCTCATTGGAAATCACATGCTTTGTAATTCTGGCTACAAGCGTTTTATTAAATATAAATTTTGTGGAGAGGTTAGGCTAGAAAACATCTTTACAAGTAGTCAGACTGACCTCATCTGATGCACAAGCTGTAGAACATCGTGCAATGACAGCAAGATCAAAAACTTGGGTTCCAGACAAACAGAGGTAAGCTAAAAACTTCAGTCCTGGTGCCAAGGCAGGTCTGAGCACCTTTGCAATGAAGACAAGGTCAAGCTGGTGCAGCTGCAAATCCAGGAGCCCCTGCCCATAGCCAGTGTCCCAGAGCCTGGCTATCGAGGGGGACTGGAGCCAAACGCTGAAAACAAACCCATTGCCGAGATTTGCTTAATGCCAGTGCATATTGGACCAAGCCTCAAATGGCAAATAAGCTCTTTGTTGGTTTGGTTACAATCTCTGTCACTCCTTAAAATACAGAAGTAAGCCAGAGATAAGAGCTAACAGACTGTGCCTGAAATTCAAAAACACATTTTATACCAAAGACTTAAAAAAGATCGGCTGCAGACAATAAAACTACCAGCCTGGAGGAAAGACATTGATGGGATAATGAGGGGCAGCGTGAAAGCACCTTCAGATAGAATAGAGAAGCCTGCAGGATGTACTGTCATTAAATACGGTTTGTGATGCTGGGAAGCACTTTACCTGAGAACTGACCTTGCCAAACCAAAGAGAAAAAGATTGTAGAAGAACAGACAAAATATTTAAGCAAAATGTTTTCTTGCAGCCAGTAAACTTGTAAAATACTCTTATCCAGTCTGGAAATTACAGCTCATTCCCATCAGGAAAGGAGGTCCGGAGAACAGCTGGGTCCCTGGGTGTCGGGGGGGGGTTCTTTTTGAGTATTAAATCTTTTTAAAGAGCTTTTATGTATTTTTTCCTCAGCATTAATGGATTGTCCAGAAAGCTTTTCACACACAACCTACAAGGGGAATTATTCCTGGCCGCTAACAAGTCCAGCTACCAAAGTGGAGGTCAGCTGCAGGAAAAACCCTCTGCAGTCTGCTCAAAGGAGCTGGTGAGTGATGAGATCATCTCATTTCGGTTCTTGCATGGGAAACAGGAGGGAGCACCAGGCTTTGTGCGATGGGAAACCAGATGGTAGTCTGTCGTGCCGCACAGCAGTGCCCTGCCAAGGAAGATGCAAAGTATACAGGGCCAGTCCAGCATGGGCTGCAGGAAAAGGGAGCGTTGCGTCATTTCCATCACCTGCGGCAAGTGCAAGCCAGCGTAGTAGGGAGCTGACTTTCTGCTTGAGCAGGGAGGAGAAACAGATGCACTGTAGCATTTTGTGCCATCCGTTCGTGGCTCTCTGCCCTCAAATACCTCCAGATGTGTTTCAAATTGCTCTGGCATTTGGGGTCTGCTTGCACTCTGCTAAATGAGTGCCACGTCAGATCTGACTTGCAAGTCCATTTTCAAAATTGGGCTAATTAATTACATTCTTAGCTACTTAAATGGGAAATATGAGGAACATCAATTATTATGTATTTTTTCTTGTAACAATGTACACTGTTTTCATTTTTCAGTGCAATTAATATTGATCTTGAGCAAGCTTTCTGGAAGACACCAAATATGACTGAATGTAAATTACTGGAAGAACTTCCAAATAATATTTTAGACCTCCATGATACCATGATAACAGAAGGTAAAGCACCAGATACTTCAGTGACACAGTGACTCAAAGTAAAAACAGTTATACTCAGATAGTGCTTCTGTTGGACATCTGAAGAACTGAAGTGATAAGGTGGTTTTATGTGTATCCTACTCACCTGGTCATCTTACAGTGTTTTTAGTGTAGGTGAATTTTGCAGGTGCTTCAAAATTCTCTAGCTAGCACTTTGAAGACTTGTCTCAAATCCTACACTTAGATTTAGAACTAAGTAAATAACCAATGAATAATGTGGCAAGTTTTGCCTGTGTATACTCCCTCTGTTACCACATCAAAGTAATTCATAATATCTCATATAAAGAAGCACAACTCGGTGTATGGAACTGAAAAGTTTGCGCTGTAACTCATGTAAGCTACAAGGTGACCTTTACCACCTGATTATATCTTTTTTAAGCTATGCCAAACAGTGCAAGTTGTTTGAATGGTGAACAAAAACAATACCGTAGCTTATCCACCTACTCAGCAGTGGCATCAAATAATAGATCATTGAAAGATATCCGCAGTTGCACACAGTCTGTCTGACTCCCAGGGTGTAAAACTCTGCTTCTATAAAAAATATAGAAGGATGATGAGATGATGAATAGCAAATACAACTTTTCAAACTATACCATTCAGAATTTGCTTTTGCTGCTATACCAGTTAAGCAGCATCTGGGGAGAGGGGCGGATCTTGCGTAATTTTGAACTCACAAATGCTTGTAAACGTGACCACAGTTAAAACTAAATATTATTTCCAGATAATATTTATAATCCAAAAGCAGGTGATAATATTCTTATGAAAGGTGCATTGTTTTCCTCCTTTAAAATACAACCCGAGATATCCAGATTTTACTTTGATGTTTTTGCCAGTTTCGTTGACACGTTGAGGGCTTCCTGACTTATTCTTAGGATGTAATTTTGTCATAGATCAGAAGCATTATGACCATATGGAAAGAGAGGAGAAGCAGACTAACTCCCTGCTTTAACATAGAGACATGTAGCTATCTAGCTAGACATATAGCTATGCCACATAAATCATCTGTACTTTCTCTTTTTTTCAGAGAATGCACAAGATGTTGTACAGCATATTTTATACCTCTTGCCAGATGCAACACTGCGTGTGGAAGAATTAGAAGTCATTGCAAGTAAAATTTCTGATACCGTAAGGCTTGCAGATACGAGCATGACACTTGCCAAGACTATACTGTCTATACTAAACTATATTTTGCTGCAAGAAATAGAAGATCAGAACATTAGAAAAATGACCAATAGGTAAGTAAAATAACTTGCCCAGAAGTGGCTTCCTAAGCCAAAATGGCACCGTGGAGTAATTCATTTAGTCTATTAAAATATGACCACAGGAGTTAGCAATTTCTGTACTTGGATCTTAAACATGTTTGTGGCTCTTAGCAGTAGAGATTGGTTATTGTGTTGTCAAAGGTGCTTTTACCAGAACCAGTTCTGCAGAAGTCACCATCACAGAGTTGTTCTCTAGGGACATCTCGGCCTGGAGGCAGATCAGGGAGACTGCCTAGCTGCCATCTCATCTCCGAGGTGACCGTCACAGCTCCGCAGCGAGGTCTGGTGGCAGGTCAGCCTGGAGACACGTATCCGTTCTGCCAGCACACCAGGCTGGAGTGCTCTGCCTCTGCTGATAAGGATTTTTCAAACATAGCTATTCAAGGTTAGGCTTCAAAATCTACATTTAGGATCTTATGTCCATTATGCGATTCTCACACATGCTAACATCGAGGTTGCTAGATTAGATAACTTTAAAAACATCTCTCTCCTTTGAGATCTTAAAGGTAACTCAGCTACCTGGTTTTGAAATGTCCGGCTTCTGTTGCTGAGCAGCGCACTGTTCAGAAAACTACTGCCAGCCTTTAGAAAGGCAAATGCAAGTACACAGAGTTTACTCATTTCTGATTTGGGCAAGACGGCTTACCCACTTCTCACTGCATGGCCTGAACCTCCAAATAGGAAAGATTATTCTAGTTTGCACTGGCAAATCCAATGCTAACCAACAGTGTAAGAGATGCAGTGTTCATCATATTAAAAAGTCTTTCAGCAACTCTCATTTTAAAGACTGCCTATCTGCAATTTTCTCTCATTTAATGTAAATTACTATCTTAATAAGAAATATTAAAATAAGAAACATCAAAAGCAAGAAAAATGAATTTTCCACTTAAGTTCTAGGTGGGGCATAGACTACGCAACAGCCCAGTTGTTTGTACTGGACAACTATGCATTGCCTTTTCAAACTCCGGAGTCCGCAAGGAGGAGTAGCCCAAAATAGCTTAGAAAATCTGCTGGAGAGAAAGCATTGAGTTGCATTGTGATCCTTTTGGCTGTATATGCTCTCTCTTCAAAGTCTACCGCACTGCAGTGTGTGGAGTGGGGGCTGTGATAGCTGCCAGCACTCAACACCTCTGCCTTCTCAAATAGGCTGTGGGGTTTTTTTTAAGTGAAATATCCATTACTTCAAATTCTCCTCCTGTGAAATGTAAGGTTTTAGGGACAAGGACGATATTCTAATTCCTGATCTTTAATGGAGATGGAGTTGGTATGTACAAGTTGTAATAAAAACATCTTTACAATTTTTATGGACAGGAGAATCTTAGGTATTTTAATTTTTCCGTAAATCAGACCTCAGAAGAGCACAACCACTGTGATGATACCTGACGAGTGCTAGTGTGATATCCTCACAAGAGCTATTATGCTCCTTCTTTCAGGCCTCAGTAGAAATTTTGGATCCCAGATATTTTGAGGAAGTTGAACTTTGCAGCTCCAGGGCAGCTGTGGCTGAAAGGATCCCATGGGGGTCCTTGTGTGTCTGGGACCAACGATGCATGAAGATAACACCAGACCAAAGAAGGACAGGAAGGTTTTTCTTTAGTCTGTCGGGGCCAGCTGTCATACGCATTTTCAATAGAGTATCATCCCTTCTTGCATACTGCTGAATAGCCTTAAGGGTGGCCAAACAGGACATGGAGCTGTTCTGACTCTTTTAATACCCATGAGCATTGAACTACCCTAATTTGCTGCTTCATTTGGATTCTAGCCTCTTCTCTCTACATAGAAAAAAACCCCACTGAGAGCAGGGCCCAGAAAGCCTGTGAAATCTCCATCCTCAGAGATATTCAGAGCTTTGCTGGACAAGACCCTGAGCAACTGACCTACCTTTAAAGTATGCCCTGCTTGGGGAGCTTGGAGGACAGACCTCCAGAGGTCCCTTGCAGACTAAATTATTCTGGCTCTGATATTTTACCTGAGGGTACAATTAGATGATCGCAAATAATCAAATTAGCAGGTTTTACAAGTTACTGCCTTCCAGACGAAATGCAGTATTTGGGTGTGAATTTTGACTCAGGTCTTCCCGAACCACCGTGTGTTGTCCCCGCAGGAGGGTATCTATCTTCCACCTGCCAGACTTTCAGCCTACTGAAACGTGCTCGCTCAACTGCTTGCCATCGCCTGACCCTGTGCCAGACAAAATGCCATCTACCCCAAAATGGACCCATTCTGCTCTAGTCATTGCTCCTTGGGATCATAAATCAGAGCAGAGGTTTTTAGCCGATTGTCTCCTGGATGCATATTATGAAGCCAGGAGAACATTTCAAGAGATTTTTTTTTTTTTTTCCCTTACTGTTGCTCTTGGTAAAGTATCCTGAAGACAACTGAGGATATAGGCTATAAGGTGACGTACACAGAACGAAATACGTCGGTCATAACCACTTCCTTGGCTTTGTTGGTGGTGCGTCCAGATCCCAGCGCGTTTGGAGGACTGGCCTTTGGCATCACCTCCTACGACAGAGGCGTGGATCTCAAGGTGAGAGCAAAGTATCACCTCAGGGACCACTGACTAAACCAGACAATCCTCCTGCTATTTTGTACCTTTGTGTATTTGACCTGAGGAAGGCAGCTCTGAGTATGTCATCTCTCTCTCCTGCAGATCAATGTTCAAGAAAACCCTTTCAAAAAGGCCTTGGCCTCGGTGTTTTTGCCAAAATCACTGAGGAAATTCCTAGGGATCAAGCACTGTGACCCAGACGAGCATTCAAAGATCCAGTTTAAGTTTTTTGGCACTACTTCACTCTTTGCGGTAACTACGATCCCTAACAAATGCTAACGTGGCAGTAATCGGTTCAGCTGTTCTCAGTGCGTACAAAAAAAAAATCCCAATAGCGTCATCTGTTCTGGGCACATTTAGCATCAGACTGATGGAGCACTAAGAAATGTGCAGGGAAAATGTACCCAGGCAGCAAAACCTTCTCTGTAGCAATGATGCTCTGAGAGGTGCCTGCAGACCTTAGACTTTTTGTTCATTTTCTGTAGCTGATGGTATTCTAATACTTCTGTAGGAAAAGAGCATACCCTAATCTTCCTCTGATAGTAAGCTCTTGCTTAAGGAACATGCATAGTACATGTCAAATAGCATGAAAATAATTTCAAGATTTATGTCTCCACTAAAATAATAGCAGCACTGTTATGCAGCATTTGGGACTATTGTAGTACTTGCTATGTTTTCTTAACTCAGGGGGTGTGGGGGGGTGGGTGAGTGTAATTGAAAAGGGAGACATTTCTTTTGGTATGATGGAGCATACAGTGTGCTGAGCAATGGTTTTCATGCGGAAGAAGCATTCACAATTGTGTCTACTGTCTAATGAGCTTAATGATGTACAACTGGATGTTTTGATGTATTGAAATGATTACGCAGTCCTTTCTCAATCCAGCTGCTGCATCTGAAACTGTTCTGCTTCAGCTGATGCGGAGACTGTCCCTCAATTTGCAACTAACTACATTTTCTAATGAAGTAGCAAGTAGCTAAATTGCATCAGGCATCCCACGGTGTTTAGCTGATCGCCATTTCCAAGAAATACAATTTAAAAAAATGGAAGCAGGGAAGAGGTTGGATTTTTTTTTTTGCATGCATGTATTTTTCCACTGCAGGATGACAGTTTAATGAAGGAGAGGTTGAATACTTACGTTGTGAGTGCCAGCATTGAAAATGCATCAATTCAGAACCTTAATGAGCCTGTGACTATTACCCTTCAGCACATAGACCAAAATACGGTAGGATGTGTTCATTTTATCAGCGACTTGTTGGAGTAGAGCCTGTTTCACTTACCCTTACAATAAACGGGCAACAGGACAAATAAGCTTAAAATATTTTGCTGCCTGACCTCTCCATGATATATCAACCAAAACATTGACAGACCACACAGATCTCTGTGTTTAATTAGTAAAGCTTGTGTCTCCTCTCTAAATCCACGCTTAGCAGCGAGGGATGTTTTCATTGTTTCCTTGTTTTGATCTGGACTATTTTTTTCAAGGAATAGTTTATTTGCTAAAAAATGGCAGGTTTGGGATTTGACTGAAATGATTTGTTGTTGCTCCGAATTCAGCAAATTGGTTTAGTCACCAAAAGAGGTAAATTTCAAAAAAATCAAAACATTGCATAGATGTTTTCAAAATTAATTTGCTTTGTTTTGTTTCAAAACTAAAATGTATCTTGAATTATTTTTAAATGGGCATGGGTCAAACTTGTTGACTGAGTTCCACCGTAGCATTTTTGTGTTGCCAATGTTTATGGTTCAGCTGGTCCACGTGAATATATTGCAAACCCAGGGCAGAACAAAATTATTCAATAAGATGAATTTGATTAAAGTTCAAGTTAATGAGAGCCTGAGAATGCTGCTTTAATGCAATATGCTCTTTCCATTCAGTTCTAGCAAATAATATATACCCAGAAATTTCATCTAGATATCCTCTCTCTTCCATCATTTTTACTCCACTGGGCCATCTGGCACCTCTCAGATTTTTTTCCTCGACCTTTTAAAAATGTCCTAATTAAATATTTAATGAGATATCATCCTAGCCTACGTCTTTGGCTCTCTGCCTAATTATATTTGACAGTCTACAGATCACACGTCTTAACAGCTTATCTGTTAGGGTGGCTTCCTGTAAACTCTGTGCTTTATTAAACTTTATTAATAATAAAAGAAAATGAATCTGTGCCTTGGGAAAGTTTGCTGCAGCATTATGAGCAATAAACTAGAATGTCCCCAAGAGAAAACATTTGCATTGAATACCCATTTAAATCTGTTCAGCTGTTTAGAATATGCAGGCAAGCTTTATTTTCTCTTAGGTGGCTTCCCTGCCTGGTTTCAGAGAGAGAGGAAACACTGAAATTCTAAAATAAAGGTTTTCTTGTGTGGAGAATTGTTTGGGGGTTTTATCTTTTTTTTATTGTATAAAATCTCAGGTTGTTATTCTAGGTCTTAGTCATAACTTTTGAATTTCACCAGTAATTCGATACGACATCTCAGATCCCACATGACGCCAATGAGATTAGACATAGGAATCGGTCCAAGCTGGACAACTTGTCAGATTTTCTGCTGTCCTTAAAAGACAATGCAAGATACAGAAAGACTGGTAAAACTGGGAAAATCACGGTCTCCCAGGATTTCCCTTGGTAAAGGGGAAGGCGAAAACTGGGACCCTCTGCTGGTTTTCAGTGCCATGGGTGAGCTGGCCGATACCCAGCTGGTTCCCAACGACCAAGTGTCCAACTGCCCCTGAACGGCTGGCATCTCCAGTGACCTACAGACCCTCTGCGGCACCACCGTGCAAATAATCGCAGAGATCAGTGGGCCTTCTGCCCCCAAATCAAACCAAACTGCCTTAGTTCTAAACCCTGATTACAGGCAAGAGGCACCGTCTGCGAGTGCAGGTGGTGTACAGACGTGCTGAATAAATGTCACAGCCTCCTTTTTCTCTCCTTTCAGGGCAACGCAGCAGTGCACTGCGCCTTTTGGGACTTTCAGAAGAACAGTAAGTGTTATGTACAGAGCTGCCACGCTTGCTCTGTCACCAGCCTCCCAGAGCTTTCGGCTCCTTGACATTGCAGCTTGAAACTCTGAGCTGTCCTGTTGAGTCTGTGTTGCTGGTTTCCATTGACGTTGACACCTCAGTAATCGGTGTTACTACTAGGGGATATGTGTCTGGCGCTGTACAACGGTGCACCTACATGAATACGAAGACTTAGCCAAAGAAAAAAGCAGAAATGCAATGAAACATCAGGTGACTTCTCACAGTTACGTCAGGGAAGTCAGTGGGGGCTTTGCTGTGGTCAAGCCTTGAATATGGCTCAGATGATAGTCAGCAGACACAGAAAGATAACTGTGTATTGGGTTAACTCACAACATGTGGGAGAGGCTTTCTCTGCAATTATTGGTGTTAGAATATATATATTTTTCAAACCAGAAGCTTAGCTTCTGAGTATGTCATACATGCCACATAAATAGAGTCATGAATGTAATCTTACCAGGGAAGATCTGGCTTTTTCAATGCTACACTCTGCCCAAACAAATCCTCTGCCCTGTAAATATTTCTTGCCTTCTGTGTTTCTACACCCTGCAGTGTAATCTAGTCCAGCGCACTTTTCCTTACCTTCTTGCTTTCTCTGTGTGCAGGCATGTAAATTACTTTAAATATTTCTTCATTCCACTGAAGGCTTTCATCCAAGTTTTGAGGTTCTCAGGCAACTATAGAAGATGTGTTCCTGTGTGAAATCTCACTTGTGTGCTGCTAAATGACCCTGCAATCTGTACTAACTTGAGCTCATATTCACACATTCTGCGTGCTGCAGAGCTATAAATGACTGAGCATGACTAACTCTGCTTAAAAATCCCTTTTTCTCTATTACACAGATGGACTGGGTGGTTGGAATACATCGGGGTGTGAAATGGAATATACAGATATGAATTACACAATCTGTTTTTGTAACCATCTTACCCATTTTGGAGTCCTACTGGTAAGTACTCTGTGAATCATCTCCAAAAAAGTCCCGTGGCACTAAACAAAGTCATCGCTAGTTTTGGGGAGAGATGGGAAATTCATATCTATACAAGCTGTTAGATATCTGCAATTTTGCCAAAATCAGTAATAACAAACAAAACTGTTATAATAATTTTTGTGGTATAAAGTCCTCTAAATGTCACTTGCTTCAAGGCAAATTCGTTTTACAGATGTAGTTTGTACTTCTTTGCAATGTAATTTAATCAACGTTAATGTGTTATTTGCTGCGTTGGAAATACTGTGTTAAATGTATTACCTTCCAGTGGCAAATAATGACATTACATCTTTCTGGAAGTTTTATCTGCGCTCCATCAGAAAGGGAAGTTTAATATAAATATGGGAGATGTCATTAAGTATTGTCTCTTATTTCTCTGTAACACAGAGAAAACTGGCTCTAAAAGTTGAATGTCAAAAAATGAGACGACGCCTGAGAATGGGCTGCAACAAATGCAAAGCGTTGGGCAAGTTCAAAGCAAACTGAGTAGATTAAAGTTGTCTAATCCCAGTAGGACACAACCCAC
Source organism: Phoenicopterus ruber ruber (assembly GCA_009819775.1). Lineage (NCBI taxonomy): Eukaryota > Metazoa > Chordata > Aves > Phoenicopteriformes > Phoenicopteridae > Phoenicopterus > Phoenicopterus ruber. Next base: position 16,060,999 of record CM020226.1, read on the forward strand.
CCCGTGGGTAAGGCCACCCCTTTGCCTTCGCCGCTTCCCCTAGAGGTCAGCAGAGCTGCGCTCCAGCGCGGCACCAAAGCCCTCCCTGGGAGGAGAGAGGCGACTGCTACAGGAAGGCATTGAGATGTTATGGATTTCCGACAACTTGCTAAAGTTTCCATTCAAGCAACGAGAAGTCAAAGCAAAGTCTGATTTTAAGATCACACCTCTTCTGCACTGCCATTTTAGTAATCGGCACAGTTAGCGCTATTTAACAGCACCCTCGATTGTACATCGGAGTTGTACGTTACGAGTCTGAGGTTTGAAGTTGCACCAAATAGAAGAGAGACTGTGGCAGGGAACAACAAAATCCTCTCAACATTACTCCTGGCAGCAGCTGTGGAGAAGCAGGGCCCAGGCTCCCAGCTGGTTTTTGCAGAGGGAAGCTTTCTGGACATGGAGGGTTCTCCCACGCTCCAAGACATTTAGGAGGTTTGTGCAGTTCCCAAGCGTGGCAGCTGCCATTGAAACAAAGTAGAGTTTCTCCTACAAAGCGAGCTCCCAGTGGAATAATTTTGGCAAGATCCCGGAATCCTTGTTGAATTTGTGGTTTCTGAAGTATAGCTTTTCTAGCTTCACAACTTATTACTGGATACTTTAAATACAGCGTATTTTTACTAGTTTGGATATTCTGTAGGGCTATGCAATAAGAAACACATAAAAATATTAATGGAAACCCTCCAAAAGTAGCAGTAAGCAGAACAGAAATCGATTTCTTGATCAATGTGAAAATGCAGAAAGCAGTTTTATCTGTCATGGCAAACAACTGTGATTCTTTATCTTGTAACATAGGACCTGTCCCGGACAGAGATAGATATCACACATGATCGTATATTAACTCTGATAAGCTATGCAGGATGTGGTGCTTCTTCCCTTTTTTTGGGTATAACACTGGTGACATATCTAGCCCTGGAGTAAGTCTGATCCTTTTTCTTGTATCGCTTTTAATGTTTTTGCAATAATGAATTTGCAGTAACTATCGGAATGTTCGGTAATATTTGATGCTGTGATGCACAGGAGGCAAGAGTGAGAGCAGACAGTATAAATATTGCTTTATTTTGACCTGTGGCTGTGAAGAAATAAGAGGGATTAAAATCCTCATGCTTCAATACAAGCACTAGTCTGAACTGTTCAGCAACTTCTACGTTCCTAAATTTCTATCCCTTCATAAATTTACCCATGGGCGTGGGTAAGATATCATATAAAAAATCTGGAATATTCCCTGTATATAGACTGTACATTGGATGATATCACCAGTAAAATAGGGAAACTTAGGTTTCTCTTCTCTTGCTCTTAGCCTTTCTTGTGTTTTGCCCTTTTATACTGTATGTGCCAGCAGCTCCTGGCACGATGGGGCCCCACACTTAACGTAACTGTGGGCTTTCATAATCCAGTAATATTGCAATAACAATAATATTTGATGCAGTAGTAAAAAGGTGATATTAAGTCTGTCTCTCCTCCACCAACTGTGAAAATCCTAGCAGGTCTCCATGTATATAGAAGCTCTGCTATTTCGGGCTGGGAGATTGTTTCAAGAACACACTAGTGATTTGATATAAAACACTACGGGAGTCACAACTTACACAACAGAAAACCAATTTATAATATGCTGAATACACATTTGTGCTACTTTGCATTAGTGAATGTACCCAGCGCAACTCATGCAATGATAACCCTGGGACTTGCCCCTTCTTTTTAGAAAGCTGCGGAGAGACAATCCTTCAAAAATCCTGCTCAATCTTTGTGCCGCGCTGCTGATGCTCAACATGGTCTTCCTCACCAATTCCTGGCTGTCCTCGCTCAACCAGCCAGGCCTCTGTATCACCGTGGCCGTGCTCCTTCACTATTTCCTTCTTGCTGCTTTCATGTGGATGTGCCTGGAGTCTGTTCACTTTTACTTGGCTCTTGTCAAAGTTTTCAATGTTTATGTCCCAAAGTACATCCTAAAATGCTGTATTGCTGGCTGGGGTAAGTAAGCAGGCTGCTTCTCCGCTGCTGCGCTTGTTAACTTCTCTAAGATAGAGGCATATTTGCAAAAGTAAGTTAGGACACTGAGCTAGTAGAAACGTGGTGCACACCCTGAGCAGTAAGGATGGATTTCTTCCCCCAGGCAAGTTCAGCTTAAGTTTCTTCTGCCCAGGCAGACATTAGCAAAAAGCGCCTGTTGCTCCCTGCACTGAGTCATATGCAAGGAAAGGCAAAAGTGGGCGTAAGGAACTGCTTTCCCTACCCCTCCTGCTCTTTCCAAGAATGATTTCTCACGGTACCTCATGTCAGTGGTGTGCCTGAGGATGTATGAGCTGCCCACAGCCTTCATCCCTGCGTTGGTGATGCTCAGAGGTGATTTCAATCTCCTTCTCCAGGCCTTGTGTCCTTAGCTGCCGTTCTATGCACGATTCCCCTGTGGGGTGTGGATTTGGCTTTCATTTATAGCTCTCCTGAGGACTGCACTGATTCACCTTTCCTCCAAGCACTGAGCATCAGAGGCTTCTTTGGGAGAAACATAACAAAAAGGATGCAAAATGCTGGCTCAGCTGCTACAAAAGTGGTTATCAGAGGCACTGACCCAGAGCAGAATTTGGTCTGTATTTTTTGGGTCACCATTAGATGCTGTTTTAAAGGGGGTTTTAGGCTTTTGAATAGCGTGCAGTGTATCATCGTCTCTATCCTTAGATTTAATGTCGCACGTAATTGTTCTCAGGGGCAGCCATCCACGATGGTGGTGTTGGCGGCAGCCGTTCTCCACAGAAAAGCCAGAACTGAAAGAAATATGGGAAAGGAGTGGAAGGGAAGACTGATAAAACACTGTCTGTCTGTATCAGATCTTAACACAAAATGCTGTGGTCTGCTTATCTTTTGACACTCCGCTTTGTGTAATAATCAGTTGGGTTTATTTTACCAGATTGGATCCCTTCTGGAGATGTTTGAACACTCACAAACATTTTGCAAACACAGATATTTTTATGCCTACTCATTTGTAATTTACATAAATAAGGAGATTAAACCTGCTATGCCACACATTTAATTACACTCATTTTGGAAGGAGCTTTAGGGGTAGAGTTTGATCCCGAGATGTACATGTCTGCTGTAATTACTCATCAGAGATTCTCTGACATCTTTCCATATTCTCCATTTTATCTTTTTTGTCTAAATATCTCTTTTTCTCTTGCCTTCCATATTAGGAATACCAGCTATTGTAATTACTATTGTGCTCATTATAAATAAAGACTTCTATGGCAATGCATCACGTTCTGAGAGCAATCCATTCAGCAATTTGTAAGTATAATATTTTAAGCTTTTTGACGGTCACCAGAGTATCTTAAAGATAGAAGAAATAACCAGAAGGCAACACCTTCTCTCTTTTGTCTTTCCTCCCCCATCTTAACCCTCTCCTTTTAGTGGTTTTGGTTCAGTGGATCATTTTGCATGTATGGCTACTACACGGAGTAACTCTCACATCAGTGGACTGGGCTTGAGGACAGGGAGGGCTACTGCCAGTCAACTCCATTTTTACTTTCCGGAAAATCTCTTTCTTTACGCGACATTAACTCAGCCTGATGGGACATTTGTATATGCTCCTGCCTGTTCTAGATTTCTGGTGAAACCTAAAGGCAGAATAATTGCTCTAGTGTTTTGCACGTTTGCTTCTGTTTTTTTAATGTCAGTTCATATCACTGTCTCTTCATCATTTCAAATTCTTGTATTTAAATCATCTCAACCTCCTCTCTTTTCCAGTGGGAAAACACTGCGTTCTTTCATCCTTTTTTAAAAGGGTTTTATAGCAAAGACTGCTTCCATTTTTTCCCCCTGCTTTCTGTTTAGCACAATCTGATCATTTGTTGGTGAAGATTACCTGGAACATTTGAATTCTATCCCGTCAGTGAGGCAACAGAGAGGCTACACGCATCCATGACACCTCAGAAGGCAAATTGTTACCCATCTTTAGCAAAAAGGCAGTAAAACTCACTAATTTGTCTGAGGAAAAGCTAACCAGTGCTTGTCTTTGTGCTCTACTATTATTTAGACTCCTAATCAATTGGTATTTAACTTGGTTTTCCTAAGGCAGTGTGTCTTTGTGTGTGTACGTTACTACGTCGCAAAACAATTGTCAGGTTTATCTGAATTACACAGAAGTATTAAAGTCTGAAAGTTACTGAATTTCTGTAACTTCCATAAAGAAGGCAAGTGGAGAGTTGCCCTCACTGGGGGAAAATAATGGGTGTTAGGGAATGCCCCTTACTAGGTATCGGAGAACCATACGGGAGACTTATTTTGGATACCAGGCTTCATTAGTTTCACTGCTCACAAAACTCCTTATTAAATACATACTTCCCTTTCTTGCAGTTGCTGGATTCAAGAGAACGTAGTGTTTTACATCTCCGTTGTGGCCTACGTCTTCTTAATATTTTTGATGAATACAGCCATGTTCATCACCGTTCTCCTTCAAATCCACTCTGTGAAATCAAGGACACAAAAGAGATCCAGAGTCTGGAAACGAGGTTTTCTCCATGACGTCAAAAGTGCTTTCAGCCTGATGTTCCTTTTGGGCTTAACATGGGGCTTTGTCTTTTTTGCCTGGGGAGCAGTGAGGATATTTTTCTTGTATCTCTTCAGCATTTTTAACACCTTGCAAGGTAATTTCTGAATGGAGTACTGCTATAAATACAACCGTTTAGGACCGTGGAATAGTAATAAATATGTAACATGATGTAATTCAAGCATGGAGGAAGAGGAGCGCTCACGTAGCTTTTGCGTTACACTGTTTAGCTATTTCAGTAGGAAAGCCCCATTGCAGTGGGATGACGGTGTTCCGATAGCATTGCTATGATAGATACACTGTTAAAGACACAAATTCATGCCTTTGAAACACGGGTCCAAATAAATGCATCTTTTCAGGAGCTGGCACAATCCTTTCCATCTGGGCATAAAAATGGTCGATAGAATCTCCAGTGACTTGCAGATTATTCTTACAGGGAATCTGCAGAAAGCTCTGCCCATTACCCTTTCACATGCCCAAAGGACTCAGTGCAATTCCAGGCCAACATGATGCTGGCCCAACACCTCTCTGCCCATACCTAACATACCGCTAACCGAGTGGCATACAAAAAGTTTAGAAAAGGGACAGCAGGTTGGAGAATCCACCTGAAAACCCATGACTTTCTCTTCTTACTTCTTCAGGGTTCTTTATCTTTGTGTTTCACTGCCTGATGAAGGAAGATGTAGTGAAGCAGTGCCGAGTACACTTCTGCTGGGGAAGATTTCGTCTGAGTAATTGCTCTGGTAAGCACTGAGGGGTTTTGTTTAGCTTGACTCATAAGTTCTCGCCTGCTACTGGTGTCACATTTGTTCTACGTTAAGAAATAAGGCACCCTTCGATACTTTTCTATTATTTCAGCATTGCATTGGGTAATTGTTCTTTAATAGGTCTTTATCCTCTTCCACTAACTGCTTACATGATATGATGATGGGGTGACAGCACGCAGTAACAAACGTAGATTTCCGAAAGAGATTTCAGCTTGGTCTCTCGTTCTGTACGTGCCATTCAGTGTTCCCTTATGTGAGCTATGGTTTTGGTGGCTTTCCAGTCTTCAGAAAGCAGAGACTCAGAAATTTATGCAGGATATGGGACATACTGGTAGCTATTTTTTTATGCATAGGAGCTGGGTTTGCTCAGCCTGGGAAGGAGAAGGGAGATGTAATTGCCATCTTTGGCTATGTGAGGGCTGGTTATAGAGGAGAGACAGACTCTTCTCAGAGGTGCACGGCAAGAAGACAAGAGGCAATGGACAGAAGTTGCCACTATGGAAATTCCCATTATTTATAAGGAAACACATTTTTTCACAATGAGGGTAATTAAATAGGTGACAGTGGCCCAGAGAGGTGGTGGAGAGAGTCTCTCTCCTTGGAGAGTCAAAATTCAGCTGGACAGGTGCCTGACCAACCTGATCCAACTCTGGGCAGGAGGTTGGAGTGAAGACCCCCACAGGTCCCTTCCAACCTCAATTATTCTAAGATTCTGCTATCTACCAGCTCAGCAAGAAATAACATGGGCTGTGGCTTATTCTGGGCTACCCCAGTGATGTTGATTTTTCACAGAAATGTGGGAGAATTTAGTAACTTCAGTACCTCTGTGTCTATCACAATTAGTTGACATTATGAAAGGGTATAACAAAGGAGAAGCTAAATCAGTTGGTTTAGTCTTTTCAGGAAACCAGACTAAAAATCTCGTATTAACGTATACGTCCTGTACACAGCAGTCCTGGGCACTGTGTGCTGCTGAGGAGTACGTAGCTTGCCATTTGCAGAGGGAGAATTCAGCAAGAACGCTCTGCGTAGCACACAGAGTACTCTCCCTTGAGCATGAGCCAGCTCGATGCTGTATGTTACAGTAAGGGTAGGGCTGCCATTCCTCGCCTTTGTGTACCTCCCATCTTTGGCACGACCTTATCCATGTGAGTATTACTGGATTGGGTGCCTACAGGGGAAACAGGAGACTGGATCGCTGGTATCCAACCCCACCTGCACAAGCGTGAGAGAGCTAGTGTGAAAATTAACAGCAGGAGTTGTGCGTCGTGCCGCGGAGCTTCAGGGCAGGTACAAGGATGGCACAAGAAGCAAGCACAGACCTTTCTCCTCCCTGATCTCTAGTAGTGTGAGATGTGACACCCTTACAGAATTTTATTCCTGTGCCTTCCGCTCTCTGATTGCAGACTGGAGTGGGTCAGGTGTAACTCCTGGATCTACACCAAGGCATTTAAACTACAAATCACCGTCCCAGGCTTTGGGGAGTCTAAACTCTAATGGAACAAGTTCAACTTTCAGTGGTTCAGATTTCCTTCCCAGGACTTCTCCGGAGATAAATTTTAGGACTGGTAAGAAAAACAGTGTGCACTGCATAGACTAGAATGCAATACGTTCCATGTGGTGACTGTCAAATCCCAACCAATGGAAATAAATAGGAAACCTTTCACTGCTGTGTCTGTGCCAGACTTCAGTTTGGGGTTCATGGCTACATTACCGATGGCTTTTGCTGTACTAGGGAAAGTAAGAAAGCCCTTAAGATCCTGGTACGGCTCTTCTCCAAAAGGAAGGGGACTCTCTGCTCAGCTTCCACCTTAGGCACCTAAGAGACATTCTACCCTGGGCCAGCTGGCTGTCATTCTCAGGGGACCTAATTCCAGCTAGGGAGCACTATAGTCTATCTCATGCATTCCCAAAAGAGCAAAGATCTTTGGGATTACCGAAAGCTGAACTGGACCTGCTGTGAGCTTGTTTAATCCACAAGAATCCCAGCAGGAGGTTTTGCCTTCCAAGAGATGGAGAAATTGTTGCAGACCCATATTCTGAAAAAGGAATGCCCTTATAGGAATTCTGACATAAGTGCCCAACCTTCCTGGTTTTTTTTTGGAAAGACGCTGATTTCTGTTATTTCCCCAAAGATGTTAAATCAGTGAGTTCTGCATAGACAGGTTTCTTTCTAAATATATTAAACCGAATTATTATAATGGAAAATTTTCCCTAATTCTTTTCCATAGCTGAAGTTCATTACAACCCCAGTGCCGTACCTCCAGAAGATGGTGAGACCAAACATCCTTGTTCGCGAAGAATACTACCCATGGATACAGCTTAGCCCCATACTAGCTGCTATGAAGAAAATTAACTGTATCGCAGCCAAAACAGAAAGCAAGAGTTTTTCATTCATACTCAATTTGTTTTCTTCTGATTATCTAACGATGGTTGTCTTTTGTGGCATGTAGAAATAAACATTGATCTAAATAATTAGTTCTAATGTACAATTATCACTCTGAACACAATTATAGAACTAAAACATCCCATGATTCGACTCTCTAGGCTTCAGTGGAGTGGCAGTACTGACCACACAAGGATTTGGTCCCCCTGTGTTTCCAAGGTTAGCCCTCATGTTAAACAGACTGGAAACATTCTCTTCCTCATCATTAGCCCTTCTCGTAGTTTGTCCTCTTTTTTTCTCTTTACACCCTCCTGCCATCCCTCTGCTCCCTTCTTCATCTGATACTTATCCTCAGAACCTAATACCCATAATGTTGAGTTTCCAGTCATGTTCTTGAGCCTGTTGGCTGTCTGTCTCAGGTATGGATGTCTAGATTCCTCAATCAGTATCCTTCCTTACTTTTTCTGAGGTGGACTTTGATCAACTTATACATTAAGAAATTGGATTCAGCTTTCCAAGATGTTCCTTTCAGTTCTATGTTTTTATTTTCAGATGTGCTGGCACTGTTGACTTGGATTTAGAGCTGTAAAGAGATGTAGATGCACATTTAAATGTTTGAAAATGTTGCCCAGTACCTTCAAATGGAATGTGGAAACAAAAAACCCCTGAAATTCCCACCTCTAACGGGTATCCATGTGTACGATATAGGTTTCAGATCACCCCTCCTGCAAAAAAAAGCCCCACCAGAACAATAGCCGATAAAATCCTACCATCTTTGGAGGTGGCGATTAAGAAGTTCGCCCTTCAGTAATACTTTGCTGTGAATACAGCAGGAGGTAAACTCCATTTCGTAACATCACAAGAGAGACTTAACTTTCCTCCTCTGCTAAAGAGGGGCTTTCTTTCAGCGAATGTGTTTGAATCAGTAACTTGCCTGCTCAACCGAATCCTAGTTTCAGTTTTGAATGCCTTTCTCTGTATCATTCAAGTAAAGATTTTTTGATGATTGCTAATATAGGAAAATACTAACCTGTACCGATGACAGAGAAGTAAAAAAATATAATGGAGTGATGTCTTAGAGCTGGTATGTATGATAGCAAATACAAAAGGTTCTTTCATTCTGTGAGTAACTCCCACACAGCAATTAGTGGAAAAAGATGAATATTTCAATGTACAGTAGCTACAGCCAGCCTACTTGAAATCAGACAGATCACCTTCAGTTCCTTGGCTTTCTGGGAGAAATGTTAGCATTAAAAACACGCAAACAAATTCCACCTTGTACCCCCTTGTTTCTAACTTGAAATTGCTTTCAACGAGAAAGAAGTTGAATATAAAATACAGTTCAGTATGTCGGACACTTGAACTATCATCCTCTGCTTGTATTCTTTATTCTCATTAGTAAACTCTTTGTTCCACAACCTGCTGCTGAGTAGTTTTCCCTGCCTTGCACCAAGAAGCAGGACACGCTGTGCCGTGGTGCTGCGTGCTAGAGCTGTGCCGGACTCCCCTTGCACCCCTCACCTGGCTGCTGCGCCCCAGGGGGGCCTGCGAGGGTAAGGAAAGCGGCTGACGAGGTCTTCGGAGGAACTGGAGCTTTAGTCCTCCCCTGAGTCCCTTTTACACCAGTTTGTCTCTGCTATAGTATCAATAAGTCGAGGTGGATGGACAGTCTGAGCCCGTTTCCTTCTCTACCACCCTGCTTTGACCCTACTGTTCTCCTTTGTGCAGTAATTCTTTCTGCATACACTTTATGGGACAGAAGGTAATAGGCTTAAACTTAGACTAGACATTAGGTAATAACTGCTAATTTTAAGGAATAAGTGGTCTAGAGAGCACATGGAATTGCCATCACTGCAGGTTTTAAAAAGCACTCATAGTGATAAGGCAAATATCTGCCAGAATTGGTAAAGTTAATTTTGCCTTAGGGCAAAAGATGGACTGGAAGACCTGTTGAAAGTCCTCCCAACTCCATTTTCTATTACTCTAATTTAAAATAAAAAGGCAGCAAAAGAGGATCAAAACGAGAGCAACATGAGACTGGCCTTGTCTCCTGCATACTGTAATTGTTTTACTGCATTCCTGATAAAAGACAAAACGTACGCTGACTTGCTAAAGTTTTTGCTAAATGCCCTCATAACATTATTAAATGATTAGGAGCAACAAAGATTCGGATAAAAGCTGGACAAGCAGTGAGAAAAGTGCTGGAATACTTAAGGCTTCGCGGGCTGCCGAGAAATGGCTGGAAATGCCACTTCTTGGGCAGATCCGTCAGCGTGGTTCCCGCTTTGGAGGTGTCACAGCGGGAAGAAGAGAAGCTGCACGGCGCGGAGCGATGTCAGGTCTCCATTCTTGCTATTGATTTTTTTTTTCTATTCAAAAAGCAAAATCTGGAAGTAAATTTTTAAAAACCTGTCAACTTGCTTATGTAAAATGCGAAGCGCTGTTTGCTCTGGGAAGGCGGTTAGCTCGCTTCCACTCTCCATCGTGTGCCTAATGGCTCTTCCAGCTAAATGGTGTATCATTTATGTTTCACGCATGGCATTGTTTAGGTTGTCAGCCGGAATGAAGATGTGTAATTTTCTTTGGGCTGAAATAATATTGTCCGTGCCGGCACCGTTACATTTGCTTTTCTCCAACATACCCACGCTGACATTCTGTCACAGAATTGTGCACTGATGGTTTTCACAGGGAGAGGACGTGCACAAAGACAAATCTAATAAAAAATTGCTATGCGCTTGCGATTCACATCCCAGTAATTCTAAGTGATGGGAACAGCTTCCGCAGCTCCGGCTGGAACGTGACGGGCAGCGGTGCGTTACCAACACAAACGCATCCTCCTCCCCGCCGTTTTCATTGCATCGGCTGACTCTGCTCGCTCTCTGAGAAAGCAGCAACCTAAAAGCTCCTTTGATTTCTCAGTCATTCTCATTTACTCCTAGATTGCTTATTTTTAGTGATACATACACCAGGAACCGCGTGCTCTATTTTAAACCAATGAAAGAAGGATTTCTGAAAATATATTTATCTATGAAGACAATTATTTGGTGTCAGATCTCAGTGGGTTGTTAACAATAGGTTAGACGATGCCAAAGAAATAAAAAATGATAGTAAAATCACTTCAGCAACTGTGGTGACTCAGGCAAAACCTTCCCCACTCCCATCTCACTATTTAGACCGGCACAAAACTCCACCACCCTTCGTACCGCCTAGGTCAGTGGATGCAGATCCCAGGTCTAGGCACCTCGCTCAAGGGTCCCGGGAGACTTTTTATGTCTCCGCATGGACCGGTGGCTAAAGCTGCCTTCTAGCTCAATGCATGTACAGCGCTTTGGTAACCATGTGATAGATAAATACTACATAGGATGACAGTTAAAGGTCAGTACAGCTTGTTTAAGTTTTCTTCTGACAGTTTATGAATCTACAACAGTGGTTAGCAATACAGGTTAGCAATACTTATGCCTAAGATGTAGAATTCTTTCTAAATTTAGCAGGCAGTTATTATTGGGACAACGAAAGAAATGTCATTATGGGAAATGATTTGAGATTAAAAATCAAAATACTGGGAAGATAATTATCTATTGCATAAGATGATTGTTAAGTCTTAATGCACAATACTCTGTGCTTTTAGGTATCAAAAAGTATTTAGCATGTAATGGCACTCTAATGGTTCTAAATTAAATGTATCATTGAGAGTTTCAAGGATGCCCAAAAGAATTATGCTTGCTATATTACTTCATTGCCTGATTGCTCCTGTAATGGAAGAAATTGAAGGATACATTCCAGTGTTTATTCTTCTCTCTTTTCCGAGAAATGACACCAGTATTTCACTGGCCATTCCCATACTGAAACCGGCCAAGGAGACTCTTGGAAAAGGAGACTGGAAGGGATGCAAGAATGGCGAAACAGCACAAAAGGTATCTGGAGCCATTGATTAACGACAGCATTTGAGATCCCGTCACAGGCAGACTGAGTCCCACTAACTCCACTGAATAGTCTGGATTCAGACGTTGTAACAAAACCAGAAGCTATTTTCTTAGATGTTTAACCAAGAAGATATCCGCCTTGTTGCTGTATCACTGAACGCTGGTCCTGACAGCTCATCCGAACTGACCTTCCACCTCACCTTCGTTACGCTGAGGGCTGGGATGGTGTTATTTGTGCTCCTAGACATGCTGGTAAGTCTTGTGGTGTTTGAAAATGTGACTGGATAGCTCATCTTCAGTTCCAAAAACCAGGGACGCAGTTCCAATCAAACTTACTGCAGGATTTGATGCCCTGGGTCTTCGTGCCTGCACAGCTCCCTCTGCCCTTGGCGTAGAATCAGCTCCACACAGGTGATAGGGAGGTAAAACCAGTAACAAATCAATATATTTTTCTCCTAAATGGGTCGTTTTTGACAATGAATGGTTACATTGGGCTATGAATGTGACACAGCAAAGGAAATTGTCATTAAAGTGTCCTAAAAAGATATTTTCCCTTTGAACTGCTCAGTAGTTGTTTTGTCTCCAACCGCTGAGGACACTGGGCAATGGTAAGAAATCAAAATACAGGATAGAGAAGATGTTCCCACTTAGTGGTAAAAACCGTCAGACTGACAGACACTGAAACCAAGCTTTTGGGTTCACAAGTGAAGAAATCCAGCGCGGGCAGTGCCTTACGCAACCTCCCTCCCCGCGGCCTGACACTTGCAGCTCCGAAGTGGATGCCTGGTGAGATGGGGAGGTGATGTTCTCTCTGTTCAGGGAGGGACTCAGATGCACCGCACGGAAATGACTCATTCCTGTTCTCGCAGTAGGACAGAGCAGAAGTGGAAACAGCCCTGGATGCGTTAGTAATTTGCTCTAAACGTGGACTGCTGTCTCTGAGATCGGCACTCGCGCCGGGTGTGCATTCAGGCTTTCCCATTTAATACTTCCCCACCTCAACACTAGAAAATGGACTGGGAACAGCCACACAAGTCATACAGCCCATCAAATGGCTGTCAGATAAAAGCTTCATTCTTACTATTGGCGTGGGTTATGATAACCTTTGTCCCCTCACTTTGCCGTTATTTGTCATGCTATTAGCAATTTCAATTTAAAGAGAAGACACTAAAGCTGCCACACACAGGCAAGTCAGAAACAAGGCAATTACACACACCCTTCCCTGAGAACGTTGTCTCTAGAGCAGGGACTCTTCTTCCCAACACAAAGGTGGCAAAGCCAGTTCGGAAAACATGAGGAAGAAAAAGATATTTCAGATAACATAATTCTAGTTATAACTGCAGAGTCTAGCTTGTAAGCTAGCGTTAAAGGACTCCAGGTTAGGACTGCTTGATGGAGGAGCAAAAAGCCCTCCTTCACCTTTATGTCAAAATAAGACAACCTAAAAGGAAGGCTACTGAGATTTGCTGGAAGGGCAAGATTTACATTGATCTGGGCAGACTGCTAGACTTCAAATCAATCTTCTACCTCCAGGGCGGAGCAAGAGGAATGTCCCTGTGGTGACCCAACGGCAGAGTCCTGCTCTGTGGTGAACGGCCTGGGCACGTGGACAGCAATCAGGCTCCTCTGTAGAAGAGATCTTAATCTAAGAAAAGCCTTTTATAAGAGAGGATGCTGCAACAGAGTCTACCAAAATTCAGGACTAGGATAGACAAGCTGTTCGGTATCTCTCTGCCGTTAACACCCGAAGAACATAAACGTCAGTTTGCTCAGCGGAGAGACAGGAAGATACATCAGCCAGCAATAAACAGATGGTGAAATTGCTAGGAGAGACAATCAACGCAAGGGTCGAAAATGAGTTTAAGACATAAAAGTAGAACGAAGACAAGTAAATCATTCTATGCAGAAATGACACAAATAATGACCTAAGAAAGCGAGTTAAAATAATCCTAAAAAACCCCAGTCTCTGGCTAATATAGCTGTATTTCACTGTGTAACGATTTTGTGTTCCTACCGCTTCAGCTACAAAGCATTTTGACACCTTTGTATAAATAACAATCAATGCTGCATGACCAATGTGTACTGAAATAACACAATACGCTACACAAAATAATTCCAATTTTGGAAAATCAGTTTCTTTAATGGGAGTCAAGATTTTGGCTGTTTTCTCTGTATTTTGGCTTGGTGCAGAGCAAATGGTTCCGAAAGAGATTTTTCCGAGTGGGTGACACTACGCAGCACATGGAAATGACTTAAGTCAGCAGTCACACTGCATTAAAACAGAAAATTTGCATTAAAAATACAGCTAAATTATATACTCTTGAGTATTTTACTTGTATTTTTTTTGCAGTGTGGAGTTCAAAAGGAACGTTCGTTTTCTGTGAAGCCTGGTACTTCAAACAATAGCCAGAATTACCCAAATTGCTTTTCTCTTCGCACCAGAAGACAGAGCTCTAAAATAACGCCTTGGAGTTGTTTACTGTTTGCAATAATGATGCCATTCTTCTCCTCTTCAGCTGGACTTGCACAACTGAAAGCTATCGGAATCTCTGTTAAAACCGTGATGTGTTTCCTCCTGCCTGGTTTCCACCCATGACACCCATGAAGGACACACAAAACTGATGAACAGAAGCGCTGAAATTCTATCACCATAAACAAATTGCGTATTTGATGTTTATTATCTGTCCTTCCGTCTTCTTGAATTTCCTTGGGTCTAGAGAATGTTATTTTGTGTGCTTTTTCAAAATAATATTTTTTGCCTCCTAATGATCGACTAAGACAGTATCTTATGATCTATAAAGAGAGAACCTGGCTAAAACCTGCCGCAATACAAGGACTGTAGGAAGAATTGTGAGCAACGAAGGAGCTTCCTTCTGCCAGATTCCCCCAAGAAGGCAGAAATCTGGGAAAAATACAATCTCTCAGTAGAAAGAGAAAACCAAGTAGAATTTAATGCTGCTGTGAGCTGGGTTAGACATATGTATCGTGCCCTGTTAGAGAGAGAGCAGGAAAAATGTGTCTGTGCTTCCAGGTAATGCGAGCTTCTAAAGCGTGAAGCATCAGACTGAGCATTCAGGTTCAGGTATATGAATTCAGGTCCAGTTTGAAATAAACAGCATATAGAATCATAGAATCATGGAATAGTTTGGGTTGGAAGGGACCTTTAAAGGTCGTCTGGTCCAACCCCCAACCAGGAGTAAGAGAATTTTAAGCTCTTGCTGCCTTCTTCTGTGACACATTAGACCTCAAGAGGTTTAAATAGGGGTTGGGAGGTCTCTCACCTTTCCCTTTATACTCGAATCATGCCCCAAATCAACTGCTGGGAGCATCTCATAGCTCAGAAGTCTCCAACCCTCTGGATTATCTCTTGTGTAAGAGGGCTATCAGTTCAGGCCCTCTATCCTCCTGTACAAAATGATCGAGTGGCAGAATAAACCGAGCCTCAGATTTCACGTTGTCAGCCCAAATCTCTCTGATGGCTCTGAAAGCTCTGGGACTGTAAGAGGTTGGGATCTAAGCTGCTAGCTGAACTTCGGTGCATCAACCAACCTCTAGTGCAATTCGAGGCAAGTAACAAGTTTCTTTCAGCTAAATTCCAGTTTTAGCTAAACACCTGATGTTTAATTCAGGTGCTACTCTCAGTACTCAACACTTGGTGGATAGCAATTAGTTCCCAATGTTTGGTGATACCCTACTTCTCCTATACAAGAAACCTAAACATTTTATGTAACTATCTGACATCAAGATGTCACAATCTGCTACAGTTGCCGAACTCTATATTAAATATAACACACCGTACTACGCCAGTGTGGGTGGACAACATAATTGGGCATCCTCAAAGGCACCTAAATCTGTGAGCAACCTACAGACTGTGCCTGCATAAAAGGACATATTATGGTTGATCGTGACAAGAACTTCTCTTTTGAAAGCACTTTCAAGAAACGGAATTGGAATTTTTAACCCATGCATCCTTTTTGTATCAGTGACTCCTTCAGTGGCCACAGCATTGGTCTTCCACCTGATCTACCATCTACCACCCACCACCTGATCTATCACCGTCTGATACCTGTGGCATAGCTGTGCTTGCAAGGACTGGGATTGCGGGAGGGAAAATTAGACTTTTTATGCGTAGTACTTAGAGGATTTTTTTTTGAGTAAATGAAACAAACTTGATTTTGTGCGTCTGTGTGTGTGCAGCTAAGGATAAAGGGGCTTGGCTGTAAGAATTTGAGCCGGGTACCTTCTCCACTCAAATGTCAAAGCTGAAGAACAATTTGGAGGAAAAAGACACTTCAGCTACTGATCTTCCTTTTCAAGGCATAAAGCTCAGATCTTTGACATCCTTTCCGCTTCCATTTTTCAGAAATGAGATCTTTGGGTTTCTTCATTTCAGGAGATTTAACCCCATAGGTCACATTCCTCATACCTTAGTTTCATTAAAGTTAGTCACGTGTTCATCACAGAGCAGTTTTAGATTTGACTGTTGACTAAAGATAAGAAAACCCATAGTGCTAACGTGTTTGATTGAGACAGCACCATGTAAAGTTCTTTTTCTCCCAGAAGACTTGAATCATCAGTTGTACCGTCCAAAGCCAATCAATACATGGATTATCGCAAGATAACAGGCTTCCGTACAGCGACCATCTATAAATCTGTTCAAACTTCAGCATCAGTTGTGGTTTTGACGGCAATGGGACTGTTTCAAGGGACAAACCTAAGCTTTAATATAAGTCTTAGAAGGATTACGGCCATACATTTCTATCTTATATTGCCTTTTGGAAGGTCCCTGCATTTCTGTGATGGAAATGCTAATCAGAGCATAGACAAGCACAGGCTGTCTTTATGCTTTTTCAACAAATACTATCTATATTCTGAGATATTTTATCTGCCATTAAGGTAAACAGTAGAGTTTTATGTTAAATTAGTATATTCTATGCTTACTTGTACTATTGAGAAAACTATTTCAGATTTTATTTCCTTTTTAGAATATTTTGAAAAATATTAACAAACATTTGCTATGTAATATGCAAACCCTAACACTACAGTAATTACAATACAGTATTTACTTGCCAGGTACCTCCAAGGAAAAAAACCCATCATTTCAGCTAATATCTTTAAAGAAACCCCTTTTCTCTTTTTTCCTCCTCCCTCTCTGCTCCACTAGCTGAAAAGCCAATAAAAAAATTCTCCACCTCCTACACAGTTCAGAACAAGATCTGTGTGCATTTCTCCTAGGCATGTTTTGAGACCCAGAAGGGGATGAAAGTAGTTAATGTGCAACGGGAATCTTAATTTCAGACACAAATCTGTATCTCTCTATTGACCTTGCTGATATGCTTCAAGCTAAATATTAAACTTCTTTTTGATCAATTTAAAGTCCAGCCTGGGGAGAAGAAACAGTTAAAGAAATGTCTCAAGTATACTTGCATTCAGCTAATCAGACTTTGTGTGCATCTACAAATGGTACAGAACTGAAATCAATCACTGATAATGAAACCACAAATGAAAAATGGACCGAAGACTCCTTTCCGGGATTAGAAATACTGTGCACAATTTACGTTACATATGCTGTGATCATTTCAGTGGGTCTCCTTGGAAATGCTATACTCATCAAAGTCTTTTTCAAGATTAAATCAATGCAGACGGTTCCAAACATCTTCATCACCAGCCTGGCATTTGGAGACCTACTGCTTTTACTAACTTGTGTGCCTGTAGATGCAACACGTTATATTGTGGATACCTGGCTCTTCGGAAGAATTGGGTGCAAGCTGCTGTCTTTCATCCAGTTAACCTCCGTTGGAGTATCAGTGTTTACCCTGACTGTTCTCAGTGCTGACAGGTGGGTCTGATGCAACTGATTTGCCAGGAGATAAGCAGGTGTGAAGTTAGAAATGAATAAAAGAGCAGAAATGATCATTTTGCACAATATTAAATGGCACATTGTAATAGACTAAAAAAAAACCAACCAAACAAACAACCACTCTCCCATTTAATTTTAAAATGTATGTTAGAAAAATTGGAGCAGTTCTTTTTAATGGAGTGAAGTGAGGAAGACTCTTTAAGTCTTTTGACCTTTTGTTAGCTTGAAGTACAGTACAGGGTTTTTTTCTCAGTTGCACAGAAAAGGGAAATTGCTTAAGGTGGGGAAAAGACAGTATATTGGTGCTATCTAGTGGTGCACTGAAGTAGTCAGGGAAGATGAAAAATAAAACTGTGAAAATGACTGAGTGGAAATCCTTTGTCCTATGCACTCAGTGAGGCTCTAAACCCCTAGAATGTAAAAGATTGACATGTGGGGTAAAAAGCCAAAAGAAAACACAGAACAGACTGGGGGACAAATGAATGACTCTTGTGATTTGATGGTTACGGCAATACTATAGTAATTTTCAGCTTGATAAGTGCTTAGTGTGACATGACACAATTTGAGTATTTTCTCTTATAGTTCTTATATCTTTTCCGGAGATATTTTAGCCCAGAGGTCCTGAAGTGAAACTCAGGGTACAACGACAGCCCTGTTAGTAGGGATCAGTGCTCCCGCCTGACTGCTGTCGGGAGTTGCTGAACCATCAGTTTTCCATGCACTTCTTTTCTGAATGAACAAAACTCAGATGGGATTTCAGTTCAATCAGCACGAGCATGTCAAGGAGCAGAAAAACCCAAAATGAATTTTAGTATTAAGAGAGAGAAAGATTTTCATCTTGTATGCCAGCAATTGTGGGTTGTATGTAATGGCAAGCAGTTCATGTGGCCAGAATTTAAGCAATGCTACTGCTACTGTACTCCAAAAACCCCAGCCAACACAGGCATGGCCACACTGCGTCGGATCAAGGGTCCACATAGGCCAATACCAGCCTCCAGCAGCGGCAGTGTAAGGACAAGAAAAGACACATAGGAAGAATAAAACCCACTATCCAACACTACGCTTACACCCTAAGCCTTCAGATGACCTCCTGAGCAGATGCGGTTTCTGTCTATTTAATAACCTCAATGGATTTCTTTTCTAGATCCCTCTTCAGCTTCTTGAACTTGTTTCGCAATGACTTTCACCGCCTGGTGCATAAACAACTCCTTTTTTTTGCTTTTCACGTGGCTTCATTTGATGGCCCTGGCTCTTGCGCCAGAAGAGACAGTGATCCCTACCCATCTCTCCAGGCTACTCATGTTATACTCCATCCCTAGTATGGGGGTTTTTGAGTTAAGGTGTGCAGAGCACGTGGTGTTCAAGGGTTGCATGAACCAGCGATACAGATAACTGCACAATAGTCTCCTTTGCTCTCCATTGATTTCCTAATAATTCCTAACATTTTGCTTTTTTGGTTTTTTTAGGGTTTGGTGTGGGTTTTTTACTTCTGCTGAATATTAAGCTGATGTTTTCACTGAACTACCTATCATAGGTCCAAGGTCTTGGTCCTGTATGATGTCAATTCAGAATCCATCATGGACTAGATGACCCTTAAAGGTCCATTCCAACCCCAACTATTCTCTGATTCTGTGATTTAGATACTTGCTTCTGTATTTAATTCTTCATGGTAGCTGTTACATAAATACTCCATGCTACATTTTCATGGGGTAACTATATGGTAAACTTACTTACTGAGAAAGTTCAGAACATCAGTCACGTGTGCAATGCCAGACCATCATTTTCCAGTATGCCAGAAGAGCTCAAAGTCAATAAAAACGGTGTTTATTTGATAAATAGCTTTCCAGCTTGCAGTTTTCTATTTAAATTTACCTAGAGGAGAAAAAGACCAGATCCTCAGGTTGTGCAACACGGTACAACTACGCTGTCTTATCCTCTGGATCCCTTTTCACTGCCTTTCCTTTCATGCCAGTCTTGTGCCTCCCTGGAGGGGTCTCTTCTTTCTGCATCATGGAGAGTCCCGGATACTTTGGGAGCGGGGTATATTGTTTCCTGTGCTTCATCCACCTTCGTGGCAGTTGGTCCTTTTTCCATGTCCCGTTTCCACACAGATTTTCACACATCTATAGATTTACCCAGATTTTTCTCATATGTCTGACTCAGTCCACATGCTGCAGAATCACAGCCATGAATCACCAGCAGTGTTAGCTCCTGTTTTATAAATATGAATGAATACTGGAGCATTATTTTGAGTCAGATCACTGCACTCAGCTGGGATCTTAAGAACATGGAAGAAAGGAGGGGTGTACATGCTTGGTTTCCTGTATTTATAAAATAGTTAACCTGTTTCATACCTTTACCAGTTTTGCATACTAATTCCCTCATCTACCTTTCCAGCTAGCGCCATAAAAACAGGAGAGATGATTGCCCTTACTGATCCCAATCCAAACAGCAGAAGTTGTCTTTACTTAGGAAGGCTTTAATGACAAGTCCTGCCAGCCAATTCATTAAAATACACGCTTCAAATTAACTTCTACATTTCCATCTTAATTACAAAGAGCTAGTATCTGTTTTCATTTCCAAGACGATTCTACCACCCTTAGTTTAGCGAGAACAGAGATGGCTTTATCCTCAAGAAGTTCACATTGTCAGTGCTTGCATTATTTCTGTATTTATTCTGACAATGATTTCTGTATTTATGCTGACAGAGATGTTGGTTGGTTTTAGGTACAGAGCCATCGTTAAGCCCTTGGAACTGCAGACTTCGGATGCGCTCCTGAAGACCTGCTGTAAAGCTGGCTGTGTTTGGATCATCTCCATGGTATTTGCTATCCCAGAGGCTATTTTTTCAGATTTGTATTCTTTCAGCAATCCTGAGAAAAATGTAACTTTTGAGGCATGTGCCCCCTATCCTGTATCTGAGAGGATCCTGCAGGAAGCTCACTCCCTGGTTTGCTTCTTAGTGTTCTATATTGTACCCTTAGCTGTCATTTCTGTCTACTATTTTCTTATCGCCAGGACTTTATATAAAAGTACATCCAACATGCCAGCAGAAGAACACGGTCATGCCCGTAAGCAGGTAAGCTATGATCAAGCACTGAAGTGTCCAATTTTCCAAAATCTATCATGCTGATTAAGTCTGAATTCTGCAAACCCTTTACCTGATAACAGAGTAAAAAGCTCCATAAACTCAGCCCATATTAGCAATCCAAATTCAGCTATGCACATAAGCACATGCTCGTGATTCATTAACTTAATTGTGAGCGTGCATGCTTTCCTAAAGAGGGATGGGGTTTGTTTTGCTTTATTATGACCCTATTAAACTCAGGAGTTAAAACGTTGAACTGTAAACACTGAGACCTCATCCATGTGAGCTGACACATTAACTATTGTACTTTTAAGTCCTAGTCTGGATGAGATTGCCACATGATTTATAATGGAAAGGGAATGTGCTCTGCAGTGGAAATACTTTGTTTAAAAAATTATGAAATAGATTTATTTCTCTGTTGATTTCTTGGGGGTTTTTTCCATTTTGCTTTTTTGGTTACTAATGCATTTAGACTTTTAGACCCCTTTGAAAATCAGCACCAACTACATAAACATGTGTTACTAATTGCTATTAATACCAGATATGCATTATTTTCTCGTAGATTGAATCCCGCAAGAGAGTTGCAAAAACAGTGCTGGTGCTTGTTGCTTTGTTTGCCTTTTGCTGGTTGCCTAACCACATCCTCTACCTGTACCGCTCTTTTACATACCATGCTTCTGTAGATGCTTCTACCTTTCATCTGATAGCTACTATTTTTTCCCGTGCCTTGGCCTTCAGCAATTCCTGCGTCAATCCTTTTGCTCTTTACTGGCTGAGTAAAAGTTTCCGGCAACATTTTAAAAAGCAAGTCTTGTGCTGCAAGGCAAAATTTCGTACAAAGCCTCCCAGTGCTACCCACAGTAACACGCCTACCAGAGCCCTGTCAGTCACGGGCAGCACGCATGGCTCAGAAATCAGCGTTACGCTGCTCACAGATTATAGTATCACGAAAGAAGAGGAAAGCGTTTAGTCCGTCTGTGATGAAGGACAGAACGGAGCCTTTGCAATCAACTCACTACTACTGGGATCCTGGAAAGAGGTGCCATGCCTTGCCCTGTCTGTGAAACAGTTTTCAGCAGGAGTTCCTCATTTTTTTAAATATACGGTAAAGAAATCAAACTGTGTGGGAGAAGAAGCTGCAACAGCCAAACTTTCCAGCGTAAGCTCGTTTCCCAGCACGAACACGGATCCCTACCTGGAATTCCTGGACTGGGCGGGACAGGAACCAGCAGAGTTGGTGCGAGAATTGTGAGGATGGTTTTGTTCTTGGCGACTTGTTCTTTGACTTGTGACTGAGCGCTCCCTCTGTCAAGTACCTGCATCTACAGCAAGCAAGCAAAACCACGTATCTTCATAACACAACCAACCAGGCAGATTTTTGATTTCTTTCTTTTCTTGTCCCGAATGTTAAAAATTGGTAAACATGTCAGAAAGCATGCTAAAATGCAAGAAAGCTAAGGTTTGCAGTCCAGTGTAGTAAAAAAAGAAAAAGCATTATGGGCCAGATCCACACTGGCCTTTGCTCTGCCAGTGACACTGAAACTCTGGGTAACAGCTGACGGCTGCGTAAAGGGATGCCCTTCTCAGTTCCTAAGGAAGTCAAGGGAACCAGCAGGTGATCATCTCTCTTAAAAAGCTATAATCATCTTTAACCACACTTGTAAAATTCTTTGCGATCTATGGGTAAAACATCTCAACAGTGCAGAGTTCTTTATTGTTACAGTGATTTAACATCGAGAAATTGGGGTGGATCTGTATTAGAGTTCTAGTTTGGATTTACAGTGCACTTTTGAAGCAAACTGCTCAAACGTCCCCTCCTGCCTTACTTTGCTCTGTCTCCCATAGAGGTCTTGAGTGCACAACCTGGATTTCTCTCAGATGAAACTATGAGTCCAGTCCACGGACCCAGACTAGAGGAAGTTTGAAGTAAAGCCCCCAAAAGTGTACGGTGTGGGGGTCAGACTAACCGTGTCCCTCCACAGATCCACTCCTGCCGTAGTGTACCTGGTCGTATCTAAATGGTCTGCACATTCTCAAGCATGCTGGGAGAGCTCTCTATTGTACTAATTCTCTATTTTTCAAGTTATTCAAGTAATATCCCTTTCTAATATTAGGATAGACTGTCTTTATGAAATGGGCCTTCTAATCTCAAATCCACTGATTTTAGGACTCTGCATGCAGAGGCAAGTCAGGGACAGTCTGTCACGGGCAGCCTGTGCAGCCCTAAAAAGCTCAGCAGCACTGCTGGCAGGGACTGTCTTCCCATCAGGAAATGCAGGAAGGAAGTCCTCCTACCCCACATTACAAAAATGTGGAATGACACTTATTTTTATGAATTTTGTGCACCCTGAACCAAAATTTTTTTCTGTGGGAGCTGGTGATAGAAAACACAATAGATCTTCCATTGCTTAAACTAAGGGACTTCTATCTCAAAAAAAGAATTTGTGCGTTAAAGTATAGAAGAGAGGTTGCAACTATATAAATTAAACAAAATAGTGCTGTCAGTCACAGAAGTTTGAATTTTAACTAACCCTTGAAGATACAAAACCCCTCCAGCCACACAGAGCCCGTAACAACACACGGACGGAAATCCATCCATCCATGCACTGTTACTTGAGTTCATTATAAGATGCAGAAAATCTACGTGCAGTCTCTCTCTGTTGACTGCCCTAATCAGAATAATAAAACCAAACTATAAATCCCAAGGGCATTGGAATATAACCTGTGTCGTCATCTTAAACCAGTTTAATGATAGCCCATTTTAATCCCATCAGGCCTGGCCTTATTTTACGGCACTCTTCATGTTACATGCTGCAAGGCTAGAAGCACTAATTTTCAAATGAATTCTCCATTTTATTGTACCAATTGTACACCAGGATAGGACCACTGAAATAAATAGAAATATAACAGCACAGAAATACAATTTCTGGCAAAGCAGACTCCAGAGACCTTATTTTACTCTGTTTGTCTTAATATAACACATTCCCTGGTACTGAGCTATGTATAAATATAACAAACATACTGCACTGATATTTTCTCCTTCTCTTCTTCCTTAATGGAGCTGCAGGGTGAGACTGAAATAAGTAAATAAACCTACACACTTATGAGCCTACTTTTATCTTCCCGGATCTTACTATAGGGAATTCTAAACAAAAGAAAAATCAACGAACATTACAGTTCCTTACATCATTCTTTATTCTAGCTTATTAAAGCCTTTGGAAAACAAATCTGGCCCATGTTTCTGGACTTCACAATTTGTCTCTGTTGGAGACCAAATTTCCCACTGCAAGATCCTTGGCTACATCTCACAGTAGCCCTTAAACATCACAGTCCCCTAATTCACCATTTTCCTTGCTTTGCATGCAGCTACTTTTTGCTTGTGTAACTACTTCTCTAACTGGATGGTCTATCTACTCCTAATATAGCCTGTTACGAAACCGATGTTTTTGCTCTATGCTGCACATGTTTTGGTTAAAGACTGGCAATATTTCAAGCCATAATTTAACTATTCCGTGTACTTTATGCTTTTATAATTCTATACTTTCAAATCTTCATGACATGTTGTATTGGAGTCATATATTGGTCAACCTTTTTTTTAATCTAAACAATCTGGTATTATTCATTCCATCTATTCCCCCAATATAACTATCCGTAAAATGTCACCACATGACCATAACTGGATTTAGGGGAAAAGGGTTGTTTTCCTTGCAATCTTTTCTCAGTGTTCAAAAAACCAGTTCTTTCACCCCTAGGTAATACAAGTGCAATTCTATAAGAGCATATGGGAATAATGTCTATTTACAGAAATATTGAGTGTTATTTAGCAAAGAACTGGCATGAATAATTAGGGTTTTACTACTTATATCCAAAATGAAAGAATAGGTAGAAAAAAGGCACAAAATACTGAAAGGCAAGACTCCATCAAATGTCTTGTTCATGTGGAGTCTTACTGAATAAGTAAATACGATTTCTAGGATGTACCTTTTTTATAGTTTGTTTTATGAATGAGATGTACGCATTAGCAGCTTTAATACATATAAATGTAACAACTAATGTTTGCGTTAGCAACAGGTTTAGTATCAGTGCTCTAATTTGTGCTGTCACTACGAGATGCTGGTTTAGTTTAAAAAAAAAAAAACAAAACACTCCACATAAATGAACCATGTCAAAGTGTGGATATAGTGTAACAGACTGCATCTCCGGCAAATGGCCCAGAATATTCAAGTCAGTTATGAAATTATAGCCATTTTAAAGCTCACCCGCCTGTTTTCATAGAAAGTATTGTTTTATTTTACATAGCTAAATATGGGCTGCCTGCTGACACTCATGTGTTTCTGCTAAGCATATTACAATTACAGAATAAGCTAAAGTTACATGCAGCTACAGTACTTACACATTTCAATCAGTGGTACTTATAATTAAAAAAAAAAAAAATACAGGCTCTAATCAGCATTTACTTATGGGCTCTGCCACACATGGTCCCCTCAGTGCAAGGTGAACTTTTTTGTGGAGTTATTATTTCCTTTCTCAGCCTAGGAAAGGGTATTGAAGTTTTAGCACATCTGGATCTGGTCCTGTCATTTTTCGCACCGGGAGGACTCCCCTTCACTCTCACTAGTCTGTGTAACAGCTACAGGCTCCAGCCCCATGGAAACCCCAAAGAGGAGTAACCTCTCTGTACTTAATCACTAGCCACTGCCTCCTTGATTTAACATAACAACGCATCTTAAGAAGAGAGTGTTAACTCTTTATCTAATTAAGTATTAGCCAGTGAATTGCTGGTTCCCCTTTAATAGCAAAACATCACTTTAGGAAAGCCAAGATTTCGGTACTTTTAGTAGATGGTATCTCTAGACCAACGATCAGCTCTGATGAACCAAGATTGCCTTTTATCACACAGAAGAGTCAGACACAGATACAAAATCTAACAGGCTAATGGCTCCTTTTAATATTTACTTTGAGACCTTTTGTCAGGATTTAAAATGCCATTTCTTGGCAGCTTAGACTGGTCAGGACTGTGACACCCCAGCTCTTCAGCCCATCCCCACAACAGGCAGCTTGCAGCAGCAGTGCTTGTGCAGCCATGAATTAGTCGTTCCAAGGATGCGACTGAGAGGAAAGCTGTCTTGACTCAAAAAAATGACAAGTTTTCAGCCGAATCAGCTCCTTCAGCTGGCTCACCGTGCTGTCTTCACTGAAGGGGAAGAGAACAGACGGTGGCGACAGGGTAAGAAGCTGTGTGGCAGTAGCTGCCGTCACGCGTGCTGTTATCTGCGCAAAGTGTGAGGGAATCTGAGGCAGCTTGTCCTCATAACTACATTAAAATGCACAGATCAGATTTACCATGCACTAACCCTGCTGCATGCAAGCATGCTCTCACTTCCATCGGATTGAGATTAAATTTGGATCTCTCACTCCTCAGGACAGGGTGCCAACGACTTGCTGTAGGCAGATCTGCACACCAGGGAAATCTGTACTGTGCGGACACAGAGCTCACTACGTTTACTCAGGTTATGAATGTAAAAACTGCTAAAATCAAATAAGCAGTTAAAGACTTAAATTGTATTGCTCTTACAGTGTTTAAGGCTATGATTATCTTACTTCCAAACATATATCCAATTCCAATTTTTATAAGTAAGCACAGTTTATGTTAAGCCTCTCATGGTCCTCACCAAAATCCAATACCTATTTGAGAGCTAATATAAATGTCTCTTAAGCCGTCAGTTTGTAAGTGATTACAAAACAATCTTTGGACAACTATCGTAATAGCCCTGCCAAGAGAAAATTCTTGAAGCATGAAAGATGTCATTAACTAGGCTGGATGTTCTTTGTGTAACAGCCAAAGGTTACTAGAAGTCTATATTTATACCCTCAGCAATTTCATCTGACGGTCTGTCGGCCAGCCAGTTAGCTGATGTCGGTCTCTCCCTACAGACCTTCACAAGCTCAGGATTGTGTCTTCGATTTTATTATCATTCCAGTCTGTATGACAGTAAAGATATATTTGTTCCTGGAAGACTCATTTCCAGAAAACTTCTGTGCTGAATATTATTTTCATTGCTGAGTGGAAAGATTGCTTTGCCACTGGCAACCAGCCACTGCCAGCTTCAAGGGGGCTGTTCAGCTAAATTTTCATTTAAAACACGTGCACTGTTTTAATACCTGGATTTTATAGCTCTAGGTTACATTTTGCAAAACAAAACCTAAACAGTGTGCTTCTTTATCCTCTAAATAAATACTTTCAAATATATAAATCAGCAATTAAATTTGCTTTTGATGTAAAGCTATCTGGGTTACACTGTGAAAACCACTAGATGGCACTGAATGGTCTTTTAAAAGAACTGATTAGATTAAGAAAATTTTATTTAAAATATTTAAATATCCCCAGGCAGAGTACTACACTGATGAATAACTAATTGCAGGCTTCATTAATGCAAACCAATTCAAAATTTGGAAGACGAGCCTCATCCCTTGCATTGTACCAATGTCCCAACCCTTTCTGAAGGGAGCACAACAGCCAGAGCTGGCTCCCCTGAACACCCTCAGGCTGTCACACCCTAGTCCTGCAGAAAGCAGGTTCTGGTGCCACTGGGTAGAACCGAGCAGCGGCTCCTTCTCCCCAGGCAGTTTAATTGTTCAAACCACTTGCACCAGCAACCTGTGCAAGGGAGGAGCAAGAACCAATGTGACTTTTTGACATTTAGCATGCCATTTTAGTGTCATCTGCCTCTTTTTATCTTTGCCTCTAGTAGGATACGAAAAGACTTTCAGTCTCGGCGACAGACGACGGCCAGCCAGCCGCACAGCACCTCAACTGACAGCAGCACCTTGACAGTTCAGTGTTGTCCAAGGCACGATAGGGAAAACTATTGCAGGAGGAAGCACTTACAGTGCTTCATGCCCCTTAGCAGGCTTTTATTTTATCATGTAAGTAAAACTGCAACAGTCTCCCCGGAAGGCCCATCCAGGCACGGCTCCCCGCCCACAGCAGGCCAAGAAGGGTCTTCAAGCCCAGGGCCTCCAGGCCAGCCGCCATCATGCCAAGGCCCTGCCTGTCGTGAAACAGAGGTGCAGCCTAAGGGGAAGGGGCGAGGCGGTCCGGAGTAGCGGGGCGGGTGGCTGCCTTTGGCCGGACCCGGCCCGGCCCGAGCCCGCAGCTCGCCGGGAAGCTGCGCCATCCCTGCAGGCCTCAGCCCGCCCAGAGGCGGGAAAAAGGGCTCCGCCCTCTGCCGCGCGCCCCCGCGGCCCCAAGCGCCCAGCCCTCCCCAGGAAGAGCCCACCTCCCTCCCGCCCTCCTCCCCATTGGCTCCGCCGCCCCCCACGTGATCAGCCAGCCCGCGGCTCAGTGGCTGCGGCGTGATAGGGGCGGGCGGGAGACGAAAAACGGTACGCGGGCGGGGGGCCACTTCCGCTCCTGCGCGCTGCGGGGCCCTGGGACGGTCACCGGCCGCGTGAGGCGGAGAGGGTCCGCGCGCGCCCGCCGCTCACGGCTGCGCGTGCCCGCGCGCTCCCCGGCCCCGCCGCCGAGAGGGGCGGGGCGAGCGGGCGCCTCAGGCGGCGGCGCGGGTGCCTAGGCCCGGTTGCGGGCGTCTCCCCCACCCCCCCCGCCGAGGCCCGCCGAACGGGCCAGGATGAGCGGTGAAGACGGGAACGAGGAGTTCTACCGGCAGCTGCAGCTCCAGCAGCAGTACGAGGCCGAGCCCGGCGGCGAGGGCGAGTCCGACCCCTTCACCTATGTGGACCCGGCCGACGGGGCCGCCTACGAGTGGGACCGGGAGAAGAAGGCCTGGTTCCCGAAGGTGGGTGCGGGGGCAGCCTCAGCGCTACCTGAGGGCGGGCGGCTGGGCCCGCTCGGTGCCCCCTCCCCCTTCCCGTTGTGAGGAGCGGCCTCCTCGCCTGGCTCCGGCCCTCGGGGGCGGGGGCCTCGCGGGGTGCCTCTCCCCCCGCCCGCACACCGCCGTGGGGCAGCTCTTCCCGGTGGCGTGTCGGAGTTTCCCCGAGGAAGGGTGAGAAAGAAGAACAGTTGATGTTGGGTCTCCTCGGCGCGGAGGTGTCTCGCCTGTCTGGGTTCAGCCAAGTGGATGTCTGCTGCAAAGTCTCTGTAGCGCTGAAACACTCTTTTTTTACAGGCAGAACCACGGCAGCTGGCGTTGTCTCCATCTGTAACCTAACCGGCTGCTTTCTGCTCTTTTGTTGTGAAGAGCTGCAGGTTGGCTTTTCTCCTTGGCTGTGAATCTGTAGAATTGCTCGGGCCTGGCGTGAAGTCACAGTTATATTTGTGGACCTTAACGAATCGGTACTGCCTTTGACACGTTTAGGTTTTTTTATCTCGGTAGCTGTGGTGATATTTGGCTTTCTGTTGGCAGTGAAGAAGTGAACTAGTCTGTTAAGAGGTCTAGGTGAAAATGGAGTGGTATATTCCTTTTCTCTTTTGTTATTACCCGAAAACGATGCATGTGTAAAGATGTCTTGCTCCCTCTGCTTCGATCTTGGAAATGCACTTGAAAATTCAGTCTGTTTGGCTTAGAGGCATTCCACAGGATGGGAATATGTTATAGTTTTTCATCTTGTTTTTTTAATTAAACATTTTAAGTATAAAAAATGAACTTGCTGTAACAACGTGGCTCTTCAAGGTGAGAGGGAACATAGATTTAATGTGTTGAGCCCATCTACTGATCTGCAAGTGAAATAGTTATTTTGTTACCATATAACAATGAATGAGGGCAATTACTTAATTTACAATTATTAAGACATTTTATAGCATATACTTGATAAATGTAATGTGCCAGTTCTTACTTGTGACTCTGAATTCATTGTAATTCAGAGAATCTGAGTGAGAATGAAGCCTGTAGTGCCAAGTTTATATGTGTGTAAACCTAGTAAGGTGTTCATGCAGCAGATGGCTTACGGAGGGGTAAAACCATGTGAAAAATCCAGACTCGCAAAGTGGAGCAGTGAACTGAGTATCGCTGGCTCCCTGTGGAGTGCTATATCCAGTAAGCACAGTAACTTTTTAAAGGGTTCTTTTTGTTTGTTTGTTTTTCCCCCCTGTTCCTGCCCCTCTTTCTCACCTCTCTCTCTCCCCATTTTTTTTTTTTAATTTCTCTCTTCTTTTCAGGAGCATTGGTCTTTCCTAAATGCCTTTCCTATCTCAAATTTCCATCTTGAAGAGGAGATTACATTAAGCGTTGGACAGCTTATATAGGAACAGCAAAGTTCATTAGTAAATATGGTGTATAGTAGTTAGCAAAGAATCATTGTGAAGCACTATGTATTATAGTTAGGTCATGGAGCTAGATATCATAGTATCTCAGGCTACTTCATTCTGCTGGTGATTATTCAACAGAGTGTTTTATCAAGATAGATTTAAGAAGCTGCAGGAGCCAGAAGTTGTAGTTCTTTCTCTAGTCTGTGAGCAGTAATAAAATTCCTTATCTCCGCTCTCTGACAAAAGATTAAAATATTCTGACTGGTCTGAGTAGTGATCATCTACAGACTAGTATTGCACTGCTACTTTACTTTGGGAATAGAGTATTGGCTGAACTACTACTAAAGCATATTTCAAAGCAGCACAAAAAGTTAATGATATTGACTGTCAACATTCCTCAGAAAACTTTGGAGACAGTCAAGTATTTAATAAAAGTGATTGCAACTTTGTGTATTATTTAATGATTTTTCTTTCAATGGTACTCTATTGATGGCCACCAACTTTTTATAGTCCTTCGCAGACATAGCACAAAATCGCATGTTGAATTCATCTGCCTTCCTTCATCACTTGTTATGAAAAAACAGACATTGGATGTCTTCTGTAAGCATAGGGTATCTGCTCTTCATTTGGTTAATCTATTCCTTTCCATTTCACTGTGACCAGTAGTTAATTACATGCTGGCATGTCCTGTAGTATTGTATTTCTTTTCCTATAAGCTTAATTGCCCCAGACCGTACAACTGTGTGGGTACGGAGGTAGAACTGATCTCTTTCTGTGATGTTCTCCGCTAGAACTGGATGGAAGCCCCAAGTAAGAAATTCTGTGAGTGCTTGTTTTCCATGCAGGCATGGTATGATATAAGTTCCAATAAAAGCCATTCTACTTGTATAAATTCCTTTATGCTTGCAAAAACATATTTTAAAATGAAGTAGTTGTAATGGTGTATATGATAGGATGATAGCATATTATGAAGAAAAAAATCTTTGTTATTGACTGGCAAAATTTGACAATTCATGGTAGGTAATTTGCTAAGAATAAATTTAGCTTCACATGAGACTGCGGTTCCCCCTGAAGCTGAAGAATAATACTGCTGCAGGAAGGTGGCTAGTTGCAGGTTTAATCACTAATTTATCAGTAGGTTCTCTGATGAAAGTGAATAATACTGTTCACCAGAAAGTTTAAAAGCTTAATTCTCTGGATTTCATCAACTGTGAAACTAAGGATTTGCTAAGATTGCTAGTGTCAAATATAATGAACCTTATTAGAACACGGAGTATTCTTTTCTTCACTGAAGGTGGTTCTACTCTTCCTTTCTCTTGACATTGTGTTATGTCACGTCTGTAGGAGCAGCCACTTACATTCCTGATCAAGGTGTGTTGCAAATCTTGTTTAGTGTAGGAGCTATTTCATGCTAAACTTAAGTTATATGGGGCTCTGCAGCATCTTGCATTATTCATGACAAGCCTGTTACTGTCAATTCTTCATTTTTCATTTGTTATAATAAAAGATTAGAGTTGAAACACGAAGCTTCCAATCACTATTGAAGATAGGCGATTGCATTGTCATCATTGACGCTACTGTCCATTGTGCCGCTCTCTTACAATAGCTTAATGACAGTAAGTTTTGTTCCTTTTGAATACAGATGAAGCAAGTGCAGCACAGGTCAGAGTTGGATAAAATTTTCAAAGGTTAAGGCTCAGCTTTGGGAATAAATCATTTCAGAGTGTGTGACTTCAGAAAGTACTTCATAGTGCAGTGATGCTAGCAAAATCAGCTATGATGTATTATCTCTTTGCGTGTTGTTGCTAGTGGCTAGTATTAAAATTTACACAGCTGGAAATACTGGGTGTAATTTGTAGAGGATTTTCTTTTGGTCTCTAAAATATAGACCTCAGCCAATCTTGTATTTTATCCAAATATAGTCTTTCTCCTTAGAAAAGAGCAAGCTAATTATTTATCTGTTAGTAGGATATGAAGTAGAGTATACGGCCTTATAAACAATGTGTTAAGATACGTCTCTGTCTAAGTGCAATATTTATTGTCTATCAACACAAACATAAGTCATCTCTGATGATGTTTCTATGAAAAGGCAGATGCCTACAAATGTCAGTTGTTCATCATCTGTGGATAAGTTGTTGGCTTACCTTCAGTGTCGCTTTCTCTCTTCAACATAGTCAGGAGTGCTTGGTTTCTGTCCTTCAGGTAAATCCAATTTATGTTGAAAGCAGAAAGCTTTGCTTGAAAAAAGGCAGAACTTGTGAAATATTTGTTTGAAAGCTTCATATGCTGTATGAAATTAGTATGTTAGTCTAGTTCGGGTAACGCCTGAACTGATTGTTTTTGTTGTGTGTATGGCTTTACAAAGATGATTTTAAAACAGTTTTAAAATACTGTTATTTTTGCTGTTGCCAGATTAGAAAATGGCTGTCATCATTGCACTAACACTAAAAGACTTACAAACCTGAATTTGTAGTTCTCTGAAATTTTGGATTAATTTTCCTAATTTCTTTTCAGATAACAGAAGATTTCCTGGCCACATATCACGCCAACTATGGCTTCCATGCAGATGATACAGACAGTTCATCTGCTTCTGGCACAGCTACTGAAAGTAAGCAAGCAGTAAGTTCTAAGACATCAGGAACACAACCATCAGCAAATGAGAAAAGACCACAACAAACAGATCCAAAACAAAAAGCAGAAAAACGGAAGCTTGAGCCAGGTAAGTGACAAAGGGTTTCCCTCTGTGTAGGCTGCAACCTGAATAGTACTGAGTGGAAACTGGCAATTGTTCAGTGTTATCATGTACAGCAAAGATATAGGTTGCTCTGAAAATTTCCAGAATGATTTTAAAATTGTATGGTACTTCATAGCTATCCTCCTAAGTCCATATACAAGGTGGGAAAAAAGCAAATTAAGGCGTATTTGGAGCTTTTCCCGTGGGCAAGCAAAAATTCTAAGAAATCTGATGGAATGTGAACGTTAGTGTATGCACCCATGTTCAATATATTGGCATAACTGAATTAAAACTCTGTTTTTAGGGTGGTTTCATGTTGAAGAAGACAGAAACACAAATGTTTATGTGACTGGTAAGTAGTAGTGTTTATTTATCTACTTTGAGCTAAAGATGGTAAAAGAGAGTCGTATATGTCTTGCTGACTTCTACTCTTACCTGTTCAGTCTGCCACTTGCAAGCTACTTCATGTTAATGTTCCTGACTGCATAATGTCTTTGTGACCTTTAAATTGCAGATGTGGGAAAGTAATACAAGGGACATATTCCATGCTTTCATCTCTTAAATGTGATATTCTGTGAGCTGTCAGCCAAGTCACTAATTTTTTTTTTTAAGTAAGCTACAGCCAAGAAAAACAATCATTGCAAACTCCTAAGCAATAGGATAATGACAACAAGTTATAATTAAGATTGCATTGACTATACATATCACTTAATCTTTAATTTTTCTTTGATTTTATAAATACATAATTATTAGATGAGGAGGAAACAGTAAGTACGAAAAAAAAGCTGGAAATAGAATGAGCAAGTAATGAAGAAGCTCAAATGAAACTATCTGTGCGTTTATTATGGTATATCTCTACCTGTTTTGAATGTTGGGGTACTATCTTTAGATGCGTACACAAAGGTAGATTTGGTGGTTCTGAGCAGTCGCAGAAATGCACACACTTGAATTCTCAAAAATCTTCATCCAGGCCAGACTAGCATGGCACATTCACATAATTTTCTCCTCCATTTTGGTGTGGGTTTTTTTTTTTTTGTTGTCCTCAATTCAAAGTTCAGACTTTGAAAACTCCATACATTATCAGTTGCTTTTTTTTGTCGAATTTGTGGGTGGAGAAAAGTGTCATCTGTTTATAGGTTGTGGGGTGGGTTTTTTTGTCTCCGATCCCTAGAGGTGCAGTGGAACTTAAAACTTGGGCAGGATAGTTATGTTTGTATAGGCCATTGTGTCCACTGCAATGTTGGTGTCATGTATAGCTCTAAAGCTCTAGGTCTGCATATTAGGCAGCACGAAGATGTTGCTATATGTTACACCTATTGAGAAGTAAAAGGATTTTCAAAATACTGGTATGAAGTAATGCTTAAAAGATAATATCAAAAGTATTGGTCCCAAGGGCAGTGGTTTCTTATTGTGTGTGTAAAATTTTGTCCTTAAGTTTGATATTTTTCATTTAAAGAAACACTGTGGGGTTTTTGTTCTAATGAGTTTGTTTTTTGTTTTTAAAAATGAACATACTCAAGCCTTCTGTTTTAATTTATTTTTCAGGTTTACCTCCAGACATTACTAAAGATGAATTTATACAAGTCATGTCAAAATGTGGCATCATTATGCGAGATCCTCAGACAGAAGAACACAAAATCAAACTTTACAAAGATAAGGAAGGAAATCTTAAAGGAGATGGCCTCTGTTGCTATCTAAAGGTCAGTGGTGCACCGAAATGCAGTTTTCCTTCCCATTGAAGATACTTGTGGCAGTATCACATTCAGAAGATTCTTGAAATATCTAAAATATAACTTAAAACAGACACCTAAATTTTAAGTGGGCAGTTCTAGAATAAATCTTTATCTGCTTGTGTACCTCATTCATTTCCTCTTACCCATCCCCACCCTCCCCCTGAAAATGCCCATAATACCCGCTGAACATGGCTCTACGTGTTCCCATCTTGGGTGCCAGTGATTATGGGGTGAAATGGAGGACCTCTTCACCTTTTACTTTGAAAATACGCCACTGTGTGGCCAAGAATACAGAAATAGCAAGACAGGAAGGAGCATACTGTAGTCCTGTATTTACAGCTTTTAGTTGAGAACTGGTTAGGTTCAGACCTGTCCTTGCATTCTGTATTAACCTGTATAAGTTTAGGCTGCAATACTATTTCCTTCATTTGTTTCACTTTTGAATCATTTGGAAAGTTAGTGCTTGCAAGTGCAATCTGCTTTAATTCTGCAAGAAGCACCAGGCAGTACTAAATCAGCTGCCTTGTAGTCTGTGCTAGTTTTGTAATTTTAGTAGTGAGGGCTGTTCACTGCACAAGTACAAAGGTAGTCTCCACTCCGAAGGACTTTTAGGAAATCGTTAAAAATGGCTTAAGAGCCTCAATGTCCTCTGTTCTTGGAAAAGTGATACAAGCTTTATAGAAAATCATCCCTCTTAAATTTTTTTATTCTCGCTTTTAAGTTCATCGGCTTGCTTGACCATTGCAGGTTAGATTTTATGACATACTTGAATGAAAGGTGTGCAGTTGCTTTTGGGAGCATTAATCTGCTATAACAGTGGTGAAGAAATACTGGGTTTTGCTAAAGGAAGCGTTGCCAACTGTGTGTCAAGAGACTTGGAAGAGATACGGCATTGTGGTTTTCAGTGACAGAGAATTGATTCATAGCACAGTATTCTTAATTAAATGTTACTGGAATAATTTGACTGTGCCATGTGCTTCAAAGCTTGTCCTCTGTTTTATCTTCAAATAGAGAGAATCAGTTCAACTTGCATTGAGACTTCTGGATGAGTCAGAAATTAGAGGCTATAAATTGCATGTTGAAGTTGCAAAGTTTCAACTGAAGGGGGAGTATGATGCAAGCAAAAAGAAGAAGAAATGTAAAGACTACAAGAAGAAGTTGTCTCAACAGCAGAAGTTTGTATTTTTTTATTTCAGTAAAATATTGCTTGAATTCTAAGTGTTATTAGTAAAGTGCTGCTTGCTTTCAAATGTGATGCTAAGAGTTATGCAAAAATTGAAGTCTTACCTGACAGCAAAATAGCTTAAATAATACACATTTGGAGGGGAGGAACTCCTAAATTAAATGTTGACATAATGAACTTCTTTGTGATTAACACATTAAAATAATACGTAAGGAACCAAGGTCCTTTCAGATAAAGAAGAAAATATTACAACTCTGGGGAGATAAAAGACTTTTTTTCTCAGTGTGTGAGAGTGTGCAAGTCCTGTCACGATATCTAGGCTTACTTTTATAAGGTAATAACATTCTGGCTGTCCATGTATTGTTTGTACCATACTTTACTAGTTGCAAAGGGCAAGAGATACTAGCTTCCATAGGAGCAAATACTAAAATGTCTCTGTAGATTCCTCCCGTGTCTCTCTGGTATAAAATATACTGTTTTTTAATTGTACCTAAATTCATTGCTTTTGTCACTTAAAAATTGGTTTTCTGCCTTTTGGAACCAAGAAGATGTGGATTAAAGAAGAAAGAAGTTTGAATATATAGGACTCGTACTATTTTAATGAAAGCAGCATTCCATTAAACTTTTTAAATAATAATGCAGAAGTATTTTGCCATAGTTAAAGGGAGCAAAGGCTGCTTGATATCTTACCAATTAAAAATAAAAGTAGCTTGAAATGCATCTGCCTCAATGCATTGCCAGTTCTTGCTGTAAGAAGTCTCCATTGTGGAGAGAGAAGTATGAAAATAATGAAATTGCATTTGACAGCAATTTGTGTGAATAAACTGACTTCCGTTGGTGGTCATTGGAAATCCAAGTTTTCTTCAGCTAAAGTAGCAGGTACAAGAAGGAACTTAAACAAGATCCCCCCCCCCCCCCCCCCCCCCCCAAATAGAAGATTTTGAGATTTAAAAGTGTAAGTGAATGTGTCCTTTTTTTGTAGAAATGCCTACTTCACATCCTATTACGACAAGTAACATTTTTTGTGAGAAGGCAAGGTCATAGAACAGATGCCCTCTGAGTTACATTGCTAGTTTGTGGCAGTGGCTCTGTACACTGTGGAACAAAATCCATCTTGCAGCAATGCCTGTGTAAGACTCAAGGTGTTCTTGCATGTTTGTTTAAATAAAAGCAGTTAAATTTTACCAAAGGGAATAGTGGGTCTCCTTTTTTACAAGTAAATTAGGAAAAAATGGTAAAATACTGACATTTTCATTATACTTGGCAGCAGCTGGTTCCTGTATCTGAGCTGATCATTAGGAAGGAATTAAAACTTAAAGCTTATTTTTTCAGTGTTTAAGAAAATGCTTTGATTTCTAAAATAATTTTTATTCCCTCTATGAGTATTTAAGTACCTTAAAACCTGAACTACTTTGTAGAAGAAGTGGTAAAACTGGGTGATTATTGCATTTTTTAGAAGAATAACTTTTTGTGTCAAAATACATGTTTTATTTGATGTATTGCAAGAAATGCCAAATTAATGATTTTTTTTCAACAAATACTTGTAGAAACTGAAGAGAGCCGCAACAATATCTTCTTACTGTTGCTTCATTTCATTAGACAGCTGGATTGGAGGCCTGAGAAGAAAGATGGCGCAACTCGAATGCGACATGAACGCATCGTTATTATCAGGAATATGTTTCACCCAAAGGACTTTGAGGTACGAAGATGTAGTTTACTACTGTAGATTGTGCTGTTACAGTTAATGTTGTCTGAACTTTCTGCCATAAGAACGTTAGCAAAATTCTAAGCAGATGAGAGCAAAATTAAACTTACTGTTTAGGCAGGGTTTTTTCCTGTGCCAAGCATCTGCTTAAAATTCATTCATCTGTTTCCAAATAGCAAGAAAAAGATGTTGGTAAGAATGTATTTTTCAAATCGACCTTTTTCACTGTGTGTATCCTGACAATATTTCTTTTTGAGATGGGAAGAGGAGTAAACAGTAACTATGTTAGAATGGAGAAACCAGCACAAAATAGCCTTATTAATAAGTAGCATTTATTAAATTCAAGTAAAGGCTGTCTGCCAACCCCCAAGTGCCTTTGAAAATGCAGCATAACAACACTTAATTTATGAACTTTTACTAGATTGGCAGATGCGTTCCATTGGTGATTGAGCAAAAATAAAGCTGAGCGAAGTACGTGCTTTTGTTTAATTAAACCTGTGTGATTGCATTGCAGGAGGATCCCTTAGTGCTAAATGAGATCAGAGAAGATCTGCGGACAGAATGTGAAAAGTTTGGTCAAGTAAAGAAGGTTCTCATATTTGATGTAGGTATTTTTTACATGTTGGCAGAATTCATGTAATGTGTAAATGTGTGAAACATTTAGGATTCTTTAAATATGAGTGGAGCATTTATTTTGTCTTGTGTGTTTACTTCATGGAAATGACCTAATCTGTCAGTGTTGTAAAACTAACTGTTTTGGAAGTTCATTTCTAAGCACCTATCTACTTCAGCCTATGTGAAGGCAAACTCTAACTCTTCCAGATAACTTGGATACATGTCACAAGTTTGAAAGCTTATAAATACGTTTATTTATGGCTAAACTAGCTGAAACATGTTTGCTGTGTTCAAAAAGTCTGTTCTGTGTACCAATAGAACAAAATGTGTAAACTTGCAAATTGATTTTTTCCAAAACAATTATGTATGATCAGGGTGGAGCTATATCCTGATTGATTTTATAACACAATCTAAAAGATGCTGGAATAAATACACTATTTTGAAAACTATTAAATGAAAGTTGTCTCTCCTTACAGCGACACCCTGATGGCGTGGCTTCTGTGTCGTTTAAAGAACCAGCAGAAGCTGACCTGTGCAAGCTAACTCTAAATGGAAGGTGGTTTGGTGGCCGTCAGCTCAGTGCTGAAACATGGGATGGTGTAACGGATTATCAGGTAGCTTTCCATGGTCCTATTTTATCACATATTTCTTCCAAACTGTAAATCTGTTTTAATTTGAGAAGTGCTTGGTCTTTCCATCCCCATACCCTTCCCCTGCCCACCCCCACCCTATCTTGCTTGTCCTCAAAAACTGCTAGGATGTCTCAAAAAAATCATCCTTAATTATTCAATTTAGCAAAAATTTAAAGGACCTGTTTGATGTTAAAAAATGTGTGTTGGAGATGTCAACTTAGAGGATTAGCCACTGGAGGTACGGGTCATTAGTTCACAGTCAACAGGGCCTATTGAAGTCTTGAGATATTGCTGCAATATAAATGTTTGTATAATTTTATCTGTGTAAATATTCACTTTTAAAGTATGACTTTGTAATGATGCGTATAAACATATCTTCAATAGGTGGAGGAGACTGCAAGAGAAAGGGAAGAAAGGCTCAAGGTGTGGGGATCGTTTTTAGAGGATCCTGATGCAAAGGAGCAGCAAACTACATCTGATTCGGATTCTGCAACAAGTAGCGTTAAACTGCCTGAAGGCAGACAACCTTCGGAAGTTAATGACACGTCTAAGGAGGATGTAAATGATGAAGCCCAGAAGAGGGAGAATAATGGTGAGGGCATTAGTGAAGATGGTGCTCCATCTACAGACAGCAGCCTTGCAGGCAGTGATGTTGAAGCAGATACATAACATCTTTAATGCTTTATGAAAGCATGGTTTTTAGGGTGATGTTTGAGTTTATCCCTTTCTTCAGGGTGACTGCAGACAATATTCATATGAATATATGCATATTATAACGTCATCAACTGTGTGCTTTGAAGTTTTCATTAAAAGCAGTATTTAATGAGGTTCTAAAAGTTTGTATTAATTGGCTGTTCAGGTAAAGTAACTCAAGTTGCCAAGAATGCAGTAAAACTCATCAGGCTTCTTTTGTTCTAACTATGCTTGTCAGTGTTTCATTATGTAAGTGTGAAATATGTTCTAACCCTTAAGTTTATGTAACTATATGTAACTTAAGTAATGCAAAGCTATTGCAAGATTTGTGGATTTTACTGTTAATTTTCCTGTACCCCTTGGAAATCAGTATCTCATCCTTAAAAATGATTCTTGTCCTGAGTACTTTAGATCATTTTATGGAACAGATGCTGTGATACGTATAGGGTGAATGCATTGGATATGTTGCTATGCATTAAGTAGCAAATGATAAGAGTCATACCAAGTCGCAAACTTAAAGGAAGTGGAAAACAAACGTTGCCGCAGCCAACGTAAGGCAAACTCGGTGAAGATAGATTATTAAATCACAGCATTCAGTAAATTATTTTTTCTTCCCCTGTTTAGATCTTCTGTTGAGGCTGGAATTATGTCGAGGAGACTAGAAATGCATGAGCACACACATTCTAGGCTATAATGAAATAAGACCGATCCTAAACTCTCATGGTCCGTATGCAGTAGGTATGCAGAATAGGCTTTTGATTGATGTGTTGGCTTTGTTTAGTTTTTGCTTTAATATTAGAGTAAAGGTTTTTGTTCAACTTTGTTAGAATGATGAGTGTGAGTTCTCTCCAACATTTTAGTTTAGCCTTACGTGCTCTTCAAAGTGGGGAGGATCTCCCGTATTTCATAAACTTTAAAGGCTTTTGGCAACTTGAACTATGGTTTGTTGTGCAAAAGTTAGAATACTTGAAAATACGCTTTCAAATAATATTCTTTTATATGGAAAAAGCAAATGCTAGCCCTCTTAGAAATATTTCCAAAAGCAAGGATTTAGAAGACATTCTAACTTTAGATATCTTAATAAGTGGCAGTCTTTCAAAAATAACTTTAGGGGAGCCGTTTTGGGCATAGTCATTCTTAATTTAGAATCCCATTATT
Source organism: Phoenicopterus ruber ruber (assembly GCA_009819775.1). Lineage (NCBI taxonomy): Eukaryota > Metazoa > Chordata > Aves > Phoenicopteriformes > Phoenicopteridae > Phoenicopterus > Phoenicopterus ruber. Next base: position 16,101,260 of record CM020226.1, read on the forward strand.
TTGATACCTAAGGACAGAAGAATATGGATTTAGGTACTAAAGAATTAAAATATTAGTGCTAAATTCATAGCACGCTGTTCATATGGATGGTTACTAGTGCGCAGTTGTAAGGAGGATCTTTTGAATTTTTTTAATTCATACTGGATTGCAAGAAACCATAGATGCTAACTCTTACATTTCCATTATGAAGTATTCAGAATACTCTGAAAATTAGTATTTTCAAACTTTGTGTTCCGAGATTACCATCTATATTTTTTCCAGAAGTCTATATGGTACTCTAAGTTTGTTTTGGTTTTGTGTTTGTTTGGGGTTTTTTTAATATGTAATTGATATGTATGGGTAGCTATGCCAACCGGAGCATCTATGTTAACACTTGCCAATGTGGTTATAAATTATATCTTTGTGACAAAAGATGATATTTGAATTTAGGATTTAAAAGTCTGGGGGCTCATTATCAGCTGGCATGACAAATTTCCGATTTTGAGTTGCATTATAAAGAAGAGCTGTAACTCTCGGCAGCTAAGAAAGACCATTTTCTCATCTTTACAAGGGTGTGACTTGTATGTTACAGCACAACATGTGTTTGCACATTTCAGGGAATCTGAAATACTGCCTGGTTTGTACCTGCACATCGTGGCATACTCAGATTACATCTCTGGGTTGTGTTGGTTCTGCCTTAGTTGTTTTTATTGGTAATAAGCACTACAGACCTTTGAGGGCTGGAAGTTTTTGCATATAAAGAGTGTAATTTAGTGTGGTGGGTATTGCTTTCAGTGCTCCTTTTTTTTCTTCCAGCTTCTAGACTCCAGGCTTCAGATCTGTTAACTATTGTGTTTTGTTAGCTTTTTTTTTTAAGAGAGTCATGTAACACTCTACAGTTAAATCACCTGTTTTACAGTGAAATTGCAACTGATATAGGGAAACTATTGACATGTATAAATACTGTACAGTTCTATGAAGCCTTATCATGGTATCAGATATAAAAAATAAGGTTAGTGTTAGTGTTTGAAAAAAGACTTTGAAAAATAAAGAATCGTTAATGTGCAGTAACCTTCCTCTCTCCAATTGATGTACAAATTTGATTGGCTTGCTTCAAAAGTCAAATGTGATGTTAGTCTTTTCACCTTTTCCTCTAGACTTCACACTGAAGTAGAGCACCGACAAAGACTGAGACCAAATGCTTTCCTGGCTTTCCTATTAACTAGGATTCTTAAGAAAATAAAAGCTGTTTTTCCATGAAAATATGTTGTTCTGAAGTGCGGCATTACACTCAAACTGGTATTTTCCTTTTGTCTACCTCTGTTATTCCCCAGTGAAATGTAAAAATATATTTTTATAAACTATTCATTGAGTTATTGAGGCATTTAATAGTCTATGGAGAGGTTAATACAGCTGTGACTTTCCTTTCAGCAGATTTTCATTGAGACTGAATTCTTTTGATGTTTTCCTTTTTTAAATGATGCAATTTTTTATAAATTAATCCGAACAGATCAAAATTTTTCACAAAAGTTAAAATTACTATTTTGAAGTATGATTATGAAGATCTTGTAGTATAGAGCAGTAATGTTTAATACCAAATTTTAGCAAATCTGAAGCTGAACAAGCTGAGTTGCTTTTTAAACTTACATTTTTTTCTCTGAGCATCATCATAAATAAATTGCTAAGAAGTTAAAACCCCAATGCAATTTTCACTATCTTTGTTCTTTAATTAAAAGTGCTTTCTAATGACTTGTCTTGCTCATTAGAAGTGACAAAATCAAGCTTTTTGCTCAGTTTCTAATTTTTCTTAGGTTCCATTCCAGTGTTCCAGTATACTGCATGTTCCTTCATCCCTAGGCTTCTGGTGAGAGGTTCATTTTAAGGAAAACTGTCTCCTTCCCTCCGTATGTTATGAAAACAGTAACTAGCAGCAGGTTGAGACAATTTGTGGATAATCATTGTTGCTCTGTTTTGAACTAGAGAAATAGCTGTTTCTACTAATTCGCAGTGTGACAAAATGGATGTGAAGCCACTTAAATATAACAGCAGGGAAAGAGTATTAACTAACTGGTACTTCAGCATAATTTGGCATAGATAATCACTTTCGTAACCGTGCAATGCAAAATCAGTTGCTTAGCTTCAAGATACATTGGTAGTTTGCTTCACAAATGCGATTTAGTGGTTTGCAGGCAAGGTGGTTGCACGGAGTAACAGAGATGACAGGGTTTGAGGAGCATGGCCAAGGTAGACATCTGGAAACAAAAAGCCCCAACAGGAAAGGCACACAAGTTGTAGCAGGTTCTCGAATGTTCATATACAGCTGTAAAGAGAGAATTAGTTTCATTTTGCATCAAAATGTTTATCTGTTTCTCCTGCTGACTTTTTTTAATTACTTTTTTAATTGAATTTCAGTCCCTCGTACAACTTACATTTTGTATAAGGATTGCAATTCACTTAAAATCATTAGTATGTTAAATGCAGTGCATTTTAGCTAAAACATGTCCTAGACATTATTCAGTTAAGGTTAATCTATTTACAATTACAAATACTTAGCTTAATTCACTTAAGAAAACTTAAAGGTATTGGATGCTTCATAGAAACTCAAAGTTGCCTTTAAATTTTCCATTTAATTTTCCAAATTAAAATCAATATCCATACCCTGAATTCTTGAACTGTATAACCTAACCAAATTATATATATTAAAAAAAAAAGCAACATACCTATAGATTTTAATTGGATTTTAAATTCTTATTTTTATTTCTGAATGTGAGGAAACATACTGCAGTATGATACATGAATCATGTAAGTTGTGCACTTGTGTTGATTTGACTTGTGTGTATTTTAGTGCTCATTATACAAGGCTTGAAGTCTTACTGTCAGGATACTCTGAAAGTTCTGTAAAATATTTATAGAATTATGAAATCTTTTGCAGCAAATTGTTTTTTGCTCATTCTGTACTACGAAAGTATATTGTTAGATTAAACTTTTCACTAAGTTGACTTGGAATTTTTCTGACAGGTTATTTTCTTTCGCTAAGTTGATGATTTTCATTTATCTTTTAGAAAAGCAACATTTAAAAAATCATATTGAATAATTTCTAGGCCTGTGACAGCATCTGAGAATCCCTTGATTTGTCTTCAGTTTTGTTTCTTAAAGGGGTTGTGTTTTATACTACCTTTTTAATAAACAAACACGTGAACAAAACAAGTCTTTTCTGGTTAGTTGTGAGATATTTGTATTTGTCTTACTTTTTTTCCTCAGTAAAAGATACCGTAGTATTTGGTGCACAGTGACTTCAGTTTATAAAGCGTATGCGCTATCATGCCAGAGCTTTCCAACTGGATTCCGGTAGCCATGGCGCTAGAACTGTAAGTGTTTACAGTGGGACGTGGTATTTGTTCCCTCTTCGTGGGTTTTGTCTGACTTCACTCTGGCTTAGTGTGCTAATGGGCCTTGCACGAAGAGAAACGGAGCAGGAGGAGTGACTGCAGACACCATAATTGTAACTGAGATGGGAGGGTGTTGTTTGTTAAGGACAAGCAGAATTTCAATTTTTATTCTCAGAAATGAAGATTTTTTAAAAATTTTTTATTGTTGTTGTTCTTCAAAGCTTAACATTTTGAATGCTTAAAAAGCACTGGAAATGAGTTATTTCATTCCTATACTACAAAGGAACAGGGATGATAATCCCATTTTTACCCAGTAGTTCTTTGGGGTGTTCACCTAGAATCTTTAAGCTGATGTCATCTAGCAACTTTATGAGTGATCTAACTGCCAACCTAAGAAGAAATTCTCGAACGAGGTCTTGAAAAGCTTTAGCAGAAGAAATCTCTGCTGTGTGAAACAGTTTAGCAAAGGAGGAGGGATTGAGATGTTGAGGGCACGTGCCCTGCTGATAGACTGGAATCCAGTCTGGCTCTCAATGAAAACGTGTTTGTGCAAAGAGTGTGTCAATGAAAGACCAAGCACCATCCCGGGAAATCTCACAGCCTGGTAGTTAAGTTGTTCTGGGAGATGGCAGAGGGCGGATTCATACGTATTTAGGCAGAGGGAGTTGGATTGTGCTCTCCTACTTTCTGACTGGTTGAATAAACAAACTCTTAAACTACGGAGCAAAAGACGTAATGTCACTGGTTTGGTGACTCAAGTTTCCCAGTGTATTTTTCCAGCTGAGACTGACAAATTTGACCCTGATTCAGCATTTCTGGAATGGCTGCAATTTGGTAATTTTAGTGAACTTACTACAAAAAAACCCCAAACTACCTGTTTCTTGCTACAGCCCTCACAGAACAGGAATGACTTTATTTTTTGAAGATTTCTGTAGTCATTTAGACAGATCCAGCAAAGAAGAGAGAGAAAATTGGTTTTCCAGCTTATCTGGGATGCAGACAGGTGATCTTTTCCTTCTCGCAGATGTTTGTAGTTACACACTTAATGCTGAATATGCTATAACCTGGCATAGGAAAGTCCTTCCTGACCCTGGCCAAGTTTGGTTCTCTGCCACAACTTGTTTATCATTTTACTCTAAGCAATTCCGAAGTCCAGACACTGTCATCTTTATTGTGTACACATTGTCATAAAAAAAAAAAAAAAAAACCTAAACCTACTTACAGTCCTATTTTCCTCATTCCTGAAACCTCCTAACCTGGTTGACTTGTCGGAGTGCATTTCATGCATTCTTAGCAGATAGGCTGAAGGAAACGCCTAGTTCACTCGCAGCTAGAGGCTAGAAAGCATGTAGGGAGTTCATGAACGTTGCTTGTCTCCTCCTGCAGTCACTGCAGAGTGGGCATAGCCTGCCCCGGGAAGGATCCCAAACTGCTGGACACAGCATGACCATCTCACATCTGGAAAATCTTACTGGTGTGACCCTGCTCGCGACAGTGAGTTAAGGTAGGAGAACTCAATGATAATTTCAACGTATGTTCACTGGCTTTCTCAAATGTTCTCTTATTTGAAAGATCCTTGATGAAAGAGAATGTCTGCTTGTTAAGTTATTGCTTAACACTTGAGAAGTGGAAACTTTTTTATTTATTTTTAAAACTGGTTTGGGCTGCATGAAATACAGAACAGAGAGTTCCCTGTCTGATGCTACAGTGACGGGAAATTAATAGTACTAGCAAGGGTGGGGAATGTGGAAAATACTGTATTGTCACTTGTGGTGAGCAGTCAACACCGTGTCTCTTACGCCTGTGTTGACCATGCATCCTGGTCCACCTGAAGGACAAATAACTTGGACAATTACTTGTGCTATTTTGCCATAATTATCCCCTTCTGAGAGAAGTGTGAGGCAAGCTGAGTCCGTTTTATCCTGAGCTCTGCTTCTACTCTATTTTGACAACAGTTTGTGGCAGACACAAATTGGAAGGATTTCTGCCTTTTTTTGCAGACTTCCTGCTGGAGGATGGAAGAATGGGAAGTTCAGGTAATGAAGACCGCAGTGCTCCAAATCTAAGTCCTGACTCTCAGGACGTTAGATTCCTCATGTGCATGTGATTCACCGAGAGGGCTGAGATATAACCTAGGTTATATCCAGCTTTCTTATGACTACTTGTTGGAAAGCACAAGAGGTTTTTAAGGGAAATGAGAGAAAAATAGATAAATGACTATTCTTACTTTAAAAAAGTGTATTGTTTTTCTAGCATTGTAACTGCTGCGGTCACAATTCACACAAGCGCAACAGCTGATACACCAATAAACGGTGCTAAAGGAGCTTGCCATTAATGTCACGAGCAAGTTAAGCATGTTAATAAAGTGGTACAAAGACACAATGGCTGGCTTGCGATGACTGAGGAACAGGAAAAATGAACCTCTGGGCCAGAGCTAATGTTTTTTAAATTGTATGTTGATGTGTAGTGGTGGAGCAGTGTAGGAAGAGCTGGTTTGCTGCTTGCTGTGGAGATGGCCTGATGGAGGCCTTTCTCAGGCCATATGGTCGCTGATGACTTTACCAAGCTTTCACCACTTGGATCGGAATTTTCCATGGCAAGCGTTAGCCTCCAGATCAGCAACCAGAAAGTTTCTTCACCTAGACAGTGGGTTGCTTTCTAAAACAAGACTGGGAAAAAATAGTGTCTCTTCCTGTGCTTGAAGTTCTTCCCGTTGTTCGGCTGGGTTGTGCTAGTCCTTGCTCCCCTCGTGTGCCTTGGGAAGGTGCCTGTAAATCAGGAGGAAGGTTTTTCAGTTTAAGTTTTCTGTGTTTGGGAAAGTTTGGTCAGTTTTAAAGTTCTGAAGCATTGTCTTCTGAATCAGATGACTGTTACGGAGTACCCCCTTGCATTTCTGAACTGGGGACCCACCTGGATGTGTCCCATCCCCGCCACTGTGTTCAGGTGGACCAGAGGTTGGAGCTGGGGAAAGGATGCAGGAAGGACAAGGCAAGAGAAATCCTAAAATGACAACTGAGGAACTCTTGAGTTTGAACATAAATTGCTAGTTGATGACAGAGGACCAGGGCTAGCTGAGCAAGGGATCGTGAAGAGGGGGGGAACTGAACAGAGAATATGGGGGAGATAGGGCTAACAAGCAAAACTAGTCATAGAAGCAGCTGATAAACATGGACAAGAAGTTTGTAGATGAAGGCTTAAAATTAAAAAGTGGGATGGATTATGGCTGGATAACCTTAATCCTCATGTTTCTTAATGTCTGAATACTTGGCTTTGCAGCCTGAACAGTCTTTTTATGTGTAAGAATCACTGAGAGACCATTTGGAGGCAGCCTTCGCAGGTACTTCAGAATACCCTTCGAGATACAGATGAGTGCAATGTTTATTAGGAAGCTTCTGAGGATTGGGGGTTATGATTAGAAAAGAAATCAGATAAATGTATTGGAATGGGTTAAGCAACGCTGCGTATTGCAGGGTTAGTTGGATGGAAATACAAATCTAATGATTCATTAGGTTTTGCATGATACAACTGGCTATTGGCCGAAGGTTTCCCTGGTTTCTGAAAAATAACAGCCTTCTTTTTGCTACCAAGGTAAATCAATTACGCTATGCAGTGCGATGAGCTGACAATGAGTCTGGAGAACTGAATAGAAACAGCAGGCGCTTCTCACTGCATACATAGCCTGAGCATTGCTAAATATGATTTTGATTACAGCAGAACGTATGAGCTCTGGTTGTAGAACTAGCTCCCCTGCGGCCAGAAACTGCACAAATGCATAAAGATGATGCTTCTCCAGGGCAAGCAGTGACGTTCCTTGTCCTACTCTTACCATATCTGGCAGCAGAGATTTTTAAGGAGAACAAAAAGGAGTCTTACAGTCTTCTGTTGACTTCCTGCAAACTATTTTAGAGTAATTCCTGCCTTAAATCCGTAACTTCTGGTTGAGCTACAGTGTGTATTTTAGCAGTCTTGCTACCAAAGTTTTAAGCAACTGGCAGACCCACCACATTCCTAGGTAAGTTGTTTCAAATAAAAAAGCGTTTCTGTTTGCTTTTTTTCTAACTTGAATTTCCCATAATTTGAATTTCCAATAATTTAATCCGAGTGTCTTTTTCTAACAGGTGAAGCAACTAACTACTCTCAGAAGTCTTTTCCTTGTGGAGGTCTGTGCTGACAGTGATCAAGGTACTTTGAACTTTACCTTATCTAAAGTTACTATTATTTTAAGCCCCAATTAGTATATTTTCTTCTTTAATTTTTTCTTTTTCACTCTGTCAATGTTTTTTGAACAATGTAAAAACCAGAATTAGACAAAGCACTTTAAGTTCACCTTGAGCTTCATCCAGGGCTAATGCCACCTTAGGGACATGGTTTAGTGGTGGACTTGGTAGTGATAGGTTAACGGTTGGACTCGATGATCTTGGAGGTCTCTTCCAACCAAAACGATTCTATGATTCTATATTGTCTGAATTATTTGTGTAAGTGCTTCAGTTCTTTTAGCACACCTCCATCATCAGGGTATGTTTGCACAGTGCCAGGGCCTAATCCCAGTGTTACAAAGACGGATGAAGGCAGGGGTGAGAAATGACAGTTGGTGGATAGATGTGCCCATTTTATTCTTCAGTAGAGCTGATGCTATGGCATTGACAGGTAACTCGCACAAGGTTGGTATCCATCAGGCCCTCTGCATCTCTGAGCCATTCACTGCTTTCAAGATGCAGTATCCTGTACTACTGTTGCGTATTGTACAGTTATATCAAACTTAGAGCTGACCAGCAAAAGATACTGCATTGAACAACTTACACTAATTGGACTCAATTTGTCTGATTGGGAAAAATGCACTCCTGTCACAATTCTGAACAATGTAGTACATATTTATTGACAGGGTTCTCCTTTTGTTTTATACTTAAACTATTTCGTATTAGAAGTATATAATAAGGAAATCAGTAAAGAAAAGATGTGTGGAAGAAGCAGAAACTCAGATAAAGAATCTAATCTTTCTTCTGGCCCTGCCAGTTTCAGGAGGAAGACGAGCTCGCCACTGACTGTGCACTTTAAGTTGAATATTCTTTCTTTGACTGGTCTGGGTTTTTTTGGCAGGGGCTGTTGGTTATTGAAAATGGAAGAAACAAGGAAGCTCTCTGCAAAGCCATGTAAAAGCAAAGAACCTGTGAAAACAGAATGGGGGTCTCAGAGTGTTGTATTTACATATTTCCAAGGCGATATTAACAGCGTCGTAGATGAACATTTTTCTAGAGCTCTAAGCAATGCCAAGAACCCACAAGACCTGAGCGCAAAGCACAAGGATGAGACTGTTGTCCTGAAGAATGGTGAGCTGCTTTCCATGTGTAAGCATGATGTTAGACAGGGGGGATTAGCTTTCACTAAGGAATTCAAGATGCAGCATGCTTAAATTTGGAGTTGTGTGCAAACAGAAACCAAGAAAATCATGCTTGCAAAGCCCTGGGTTACGTAGCTGGGACACCCTGGGTAAATCTCTGTGTTTGCTGGGGTGCTTCCCAAGCTCTCCCTGGGCCTGTTGGCAGGACCAGGTCCTCATTTTCCAGCCAAGAGTCTCCATCACTGTCAGATGCATTACGTGTATTATGACTTAATGTGTTGTCTTTGCAAAAATATATTTGTCTAAGTAATTGTTAAAACCCTGCCTATGCTAGTGGGCCGTAAGAAAATACGTGTAATATTTATTTGAAAGTATTGGTGGTGGCAGTTTAGTCTGCTTTTAGTATGAATTTGTTGTTGATTTTTAAGATAAGCAGCACTAAAGTGCATATATATATTTCTTTAAAAGTGAATATGCAATCTGGTAGCATTCCCTTAGAAGTCCATTGGAATTTGCCTTGGAAAAAGTAAGAATTGATGAGACTTCAGATGTTTCTTTCTCTTTTTAAGTAGATAGCATGTCTCCCCACCAATGGAATTTCTCTTCACATTGCTCCAAACCATATCCGTCATCTTCTGCTACAAGCATGTCAAATTCTGGTCTGAATTTTTCTGCTGCTGGTATGGCAGGCCAATACCAGCCGTCAGCTCTGCGGAGTCATCCAACTCAACCTGCAGATTTATGGCCCTTCCCTTCGATTGGGACTCCCAGCCTTACCAGTGCGGTGTATCATCATGCCTTGCCTGACCTGCACGTGGTAGATGAACCCATCTCTGACAGGAAATACGGTTCTCTTCTTGGTCTTCTGCAACAGGAAAGGTGCCTAACATCCATGCAAGAATGTACCATGAAGCAACACTCGAGTTCTGCTTGTATGACTGGACCTGCTAGGTTACAAAATATGAGTCAAAGTTCAGCTCCTGGGGGAGGTAAGGAAATACTATCACTTTATTCTTTGATGGCATCTCATGTAAAAAGATGAAATAATACCGTCTGTTCCTAAGGTTCTCAAATTGCAGCCATCTTCAGCCCACCTGATAGAAATTTTTTTCAATAGTTAACCCATGCTGTGTACTGTGGTACGTGGGATTGATTAGCTACATAGTATGGCTTAATCAAAAATATGCATTGCCCACTTGCACAATATTTTACCTTCTGGCTTACATTAGGGAGATCTTTTAAGTGGATGTAAACATTACCCACAGCGCTATCAGGATCTCTAGCTTGTAGGTAGCAGGTACGGTGGCACTGTGTGTACTGGATGCTCCCATATTATGACCAGAAAGAGGTGGCCAGGTAAGAGTCCTGAGCAACCTGTCCTGCTGTGTAGGGCGTTAGTGATATTCTGAACACAGGATGTGAAACTGCAGCCCTCACCAGGGTGGCCAGGGATTTCTCTCCCTCCCCAGTCTCCCTCTGCAGCTGGAAGGACTGGGGTAAAGGGGCTGGCTGGCCAGCCTTGCCTTGTCTCCCGGCTAATTGCTGCCTTCCATGAAGCACTGCTGCCCTGCATATCATAGGCTGCGATCGCTCTCCAATTCACGCAGGAGCAATGATTTGTTGCTTATTTATTATTAACAGTCAGTAGGAATCCCAGTCCTAGGTACTACCAGCACACAGAAGGTGGCTGGTGACTGAAGTCCATTTCCCGGGAGCTCGTGTCCCCACAGCACCTAGGACTGCTGGATAAAATCGCTCCCTTGTGAGTAGCTTCTGCCTTTGGGAAGCTCTCTGGGACCAGGCTTCCTGGCCAGGGCCCCGGTGCCCTGTTAGGGTACGCCTGCATTGCTGTTCCTGGGCGTCACCCAGATAGTCAGCTTGGCACTGGCCTCCAAGAAAAAGGATTGTGAAATTGTTTAGGGAGTCTGCTGGAAAAATACAGCGCGTCCTACCTCGGTGCTTCTAGATAAAAAGGACCAGGCGTGTGAAGAAGCGATCCTGAGCGTTAGGTTTTGAAAAATAACCAGCTGTGAAATACCTACTGGTTACCCAGTTCGTAGTCTGCCTCAGCAGGAATTTGGCAGAACATGGGCTAAAACTACCGCTTGTATCTACAGGCAGTCTTACCCACGGCTCCTCTTTTGAGGCGATACCGAAGCTATGTTGTTATGAGGACCCCAGCTGTAGGTGTTTTGCTAACCTATTCCTGCTAGAGTGTCTAATGCCTGTCTGTGTCTGTACATGGAAAAGGGAGAGTGCGTATGTCTTCAGCTGGAATACAAACTTTCTGCTCATGGCGCATAGTTAGATTTAGCTGAGACTGTATGTGTTGCACAGGCGTGCACCCTCGACTTTTTGCAGCTATTAAATGACAGTCTAATTACTTTAAAGACACTGTCTGGACTTCTAGGATTTAATTTAAGAACAAGGTTAGGTGCCCTCTTCCCCCAAGGGGGCAATGTGAGCCTATCAAGGCTTGGGAGCCCGGGGAACCGACTCCTCCAAAAAAGGAGATGTTTCATGAAACTAGTCTTGGGATGGAAAAAGAGAAGCAGTGCTAACAACAGTGGACTTCTGATCAAAATTTCAGAAAGAAACTGAGTGGGGAAGAAATTGAAAAGGAAATTAAACAGCTCGACGTTCATTGTCAGTGAAAGCCTTTTCTTTCAGGATGTTTACAGGGCCTTTCTGAATATTTGGGGAGCCTCATAACACCACATGTGTAACACCGTACATGTTGTTATCAAGCAAAAACCCAAAAAGAACAAGATAGAAATGGCTGGGCCATGTTCACAGGGAGTCTTTGGCAAGTCCCTAGGATGTGTGCATCTAGTCTGGCTGTGGGAGTCCCTGTTTCTTGGCTCTATCTGTTAAATATACTTCTCGTTGTGCTGTGTCATGTTTAAGAACAGCTGATATTTATATTTATGGAAGTGTATATTGCTGTGCCAGACAGCACAGAGCTCCCCAGCACCTGTGCTATAGGCTGGGCTGCAAAAGCACAAGGTTTCTTTAGGAACTACTGCCTACTTTTAGCTCCATATTGAATCTCTGCTCATCGCTAGTATTTTTTTTTTTTTTTTAAAGAGAGGAAAGCAAGCTCTTACCAAGGCTCAGAAAATCCCAGTGTAAGCCATACCACTGCAGGTGAGTAATGAAACCAGCAGGTTTGGAACAAATCAATACTCGCCTATGAAGGATAGCTGCCTTGCTTATGCATGCAGAATTAAAGATGCTTCCTTGCTTGCTTCCAGACCATATTTCAAAAGCTTGCTTTTCCCCCAGACATACTCACCACTCCCATAGCTACGTTAACAGAGAAGAAGCAAAACATTCTATTAAAATGAGATATATGATTCTCTAACTCCACCTTCCTTAGTTTCTGTGGTTATACCATCAGCCTGCCACTTCACAACACCTATTTTGCACGGACTGTCCAAGTTTCAGATCCCAGAAAGATAGAACACCCCTTGCTTTGTATCTCCAGCACCCGGCGGAGGTCCCTGTTGGACCTGTGTGCTAGCATTACTGCAGTTTTCTCCAACAAACCCACCACACTGCCGGGAGAGTTGTTCTAAGAAATTATTCCCAAAGCATTCAGGCTTCCATATTTTTATGAGTCCCTTGAGACTGTGTCATACCCTGATGTTGGTTCTTTGATGTGCAATATTTTGGGGATACTTTGGATGGGTCATTCTGGTTATTCTAGTAAGGGCCCTCTTGCATCAGACCCAAAGGTGCAATTTTGCTTGCACAACATCCTAAGAGATTGCATAGACGATGCTGTTTGACTGTCCTGATGCTGCTGTGTCTTTCAGGTATTCAGATTCACGACAGAAGGCGAGATTTGTACTTTTAGCAACTGGATGTTTCTACTTTATTCTGAAAGAGAAAGTTCTTGCTGTGAACTCTTATTATTTGCAACTGTGAATCAAGAAGAAATCAACTGCAGCTATTCTGTGCTTTTTCTCTCAGTTGGAAGAATACATGTACTATTTACTATTCGGGGAATGAAAAATCATCTTTTTCTATTCAGTAAATAATTTCTAATAGCTGTGGTATTAAACCTGACAGTATGTTTGTTGTGAAGAAATATTGTCTACTTAAGGCTTTTCATGTAGCCCTCTCTGAAAAGACTCTTAGCACTTTTTAATCTTTTTGTGTTTATTCATTTACCATCTCTTGATAAGAAGCATGGTTCTTATCAATGCAGTTGATAAGTGTAGGGATGCAGTTAGCATAAATTCAGCGCTGCAGCTTCTTAGCTTGATTCGATATCGCTGTATCGTTTAAAATAGTCTTAAACCATGGGCAAGAGACTTCAAGAGAACCACCGGTCAGCAAAGCACATTATCATATTTATGTTTTGGAAATACGGTAATTTGTAACCATACTTGCAATTCACAGGGACGTTCTTCAGAAACTGTATAATATGCATATGCCCGAAGGCTCTGTTTTGCCCTCTCGTAATGTATAGTCATCCTCTAGAAAACAGTGAAGTAACACAGATTCTGGGAGGAAACCTGGGTCCTCATTGGGTGCAATTAAAATACCATTGAGCAGAAAGCTGGAGGTGGGAATGGTCTATTTTCGCAGCCTCTCTGCAGATGTGAAAGGTTCTTTTTCTAAATAAACCCTGTGTGGTTGAATTTTAAATTATTGAGCTTGAAGGGCTTGGCCACCTGAACGGGCAAAAACCAGTCCCTTGGGGGTAGCTGCATCCCACGGGCCTCAGAGCGGCTGAACGGGGTGGTCTCGATGCTCCTCTGTGCAGCAGAAGTGGCAGCCATGAACTGTGCATCGACACGGCACGTTCGGATCCCCCCCGCGCTTCACCACTCGCCCTTGGCGAATACGTTTGCTGAAGCCACTGTGAGTAAAACCTCAGTGACTGGGGTTTAGGTTTGTGTGTGGAATCCCTGGAGTAAGAGAGACTGCTTAGCCTTTATTGTAAATCCTAAGGATAACAAAGATTTGGGTTTATTTTTTCCTTCTTCATTGGCTGTACATTAATTTAATATAAAGAAGCACAATTATCTGACAGCTCTATGCAGTTGCTTAAGGAAATTTGACCTTTGAGACCTAGAGCTTGTGATTTATAGGACAAATCCTTAGCTGGTTGTAAGTGTTTGTGGCTTTGTTTACACCAGCCATCTGCGCTGCCACTGGTCTACTTCAGTTATAACACCTTGTGTAGTTGTATAAATAATTTAAGTTCAGCAACTTTAGATGTCTACGGTACTGACTGAAAAAGAAAAATTAAAAAAAAAACAGTTTGTATCACACAAGTTTGCTCTAGCATCTCCATGAGCTAGACCAACCTGAGATCACATGTGAGGGGAACTATTGTAACTAAATTAATAAAAGGTAGACCAGCATCCTGTCTCCCTATAGATGAGCACTGAAAATCACTTGTTTTTAATATTTCTACAAAATTGCCTTTCTTCTCTTTTAAGTTTAGGAATGCCTCTCCAATTAGTTTTCTTTTGTCATCCCAAATCACTTAATTCCCTGATTTTTAAGGCTACGTGGTAATATAATTTGACTTCCTCTGTAGGCCGAAGCAAAGATTTCCAAGCTGTGCTGCATACATCTGTCTTACTGTGTGTTGTAATTCCAGTGAAGTTATTGCTTCAAAACACTGAAAAATTATTTCTGTCTCCCTCTGCCATATCTCCTAAAAGAAAATGCTTAAATAATTAAATAATTTATCTCTAAGGTCTGAAAAGACATATAACAGTATATTTAAATGCTCTTAAAATGTAGTGCTTCTTGGAACAGTTTGGGCCTGTGCATGTCACAGCTGGAAATACTCAAGGTGACTTCTGCAGCCCGTGTTTCTGGTGAATCAGCCAAGTGGGGTTGCCCAGCGCGGGGGAAAAAAACCCATGTTTTTAAATGCATGTCACTTATTGCAAGGACACAAGGCATCGCGGATTCTGCCTTGACACGGGAACACTTTGAGCCATTGCTGCGAGGTTTGGCAACGCCATGTCCTCGCCACCCGGCTGTGCGGCAGCCCTGGGGAAAGGGAGCAAGTGCCCGGGCAGCCCAAGGGCCGGCGTCTCATCCCGGACGCCGCTCGCCAGCGCTGCGAGCCGTGGTGCCGGGCTCCGCGCCGGCCGCGCGGGTGCTTGCTCTCCTCCCCAGCTGCTAGAAGAATGATGACCTCGGGGTAGAGGGCTGGGGGACAGAGGCTTTACCGCGCCGGCATTTTATCTTCTGCCACTGCAAGAACATGCACCAGAGCGTGCTTGGCTTTGTACGCATGGTACTTTTCTTCTGCAATAAACGTAGTTAACCCATCAGTGCAATTTGCCTTTAATGATTAGAGATTTGAACAGGAGTTCCCTACATTAGGTAGGCGTTTTAAAATTATAAATTTATATAAATATATGTATAAAAAAACATATATATTTTTTCCCCTCTGCAATATTGTTTGTCCAGAATGGAGTGTTTCTTGCTTTTCCGCTCAGGCTAGCGCTGCGATCCCGATGCTGCCATACTGCCGTCATGCTCCAATGACGGCGTCTTCATTCCCATTCGGTACGTGCGCGCTCTGGCTCGGAAGGACTTGGCAGACAGCACGCTGCATTCGGCAGCTGCCATCTGGTACTTCCCACGGTTATTTTCGGTTCCCGCTCTGAATGCAGCAATCACGGTGGTGACAGGAGGAGAAGGGACGCGGGATGTACCCCTTTCAGCAGCTTCCGACTCCCTGGACACGAGCGCACCTCTGCAGAGACCACTCCAAAGGACAGAAGGACAAACGTGGGCCGGGTGTTATGCTTTGTGGTAGTTTACTGTGGGAAACAGCTATTTGCCTTCATTTGGGTGCTATTTCTAAAGCTCTCATCCAGGAGAGATGGTTTATTTGCACAGATGGTTTTTCTCCTAGCTTTTGCTGATGGGCAGATGAGATGCAAACTGTGTGCTCTGTGAGCCCTGTTCAGAGAGTAGTGCAGAGAAAAAATACTCCAGTGTTTGACATGCGTACCCTGTGAGGAGTCAGGGGCTTTTTTTACTAAGCCGCGGGAACCGTTGTCCATGTTGTACCATGCATGTCTCGGGACGCGGACATTTTCTTCCGCGCGTCTCGTGTTCGCAGGCGCCTTGCTCTGCCTTCTCGAATGGATGGCCCCGCTCCAGCTCCTCCTCCGATGGCCAGATAAACCTTGTGGGTGGCTGGGAGCAGCGTTGCTGGCTTAGCTGCTCCACCCCATTTTAGTCACTCATTAGCAGTGTTAAAAATAGTCCCAGACTGCAATGACAAACAAGAGAGATTCTTTTGCTATTAAAGAAAAACTTAAAGGTTAAAAAAACCAAAACAAAACCAAAAAGGGCAGGAATGCTGCTGGGTAACTCGGCCACAGTTTGTATGGCCTCTTCTGGGCGTTCGTTGCCTCTCTTCCCCGATGGCCTGGCTTTTTACTTGAAGTCAGCCTAGTTCTGAAATGTCTCGGAGTCGTGACGGAGATGTGACCGTATGTTTGCATTTATGATATTCCTAGCTTTGGATGGGCAGCTGAAAGAAACACCAGTTCTCCTGCGTGCGCTCGGGTGGGAGGAGGCAGCACTTTGCTGCTGTCTCCAGAGCCACGGGGAGGGCTGGCCAGGGGACCGCCGCCTTGCAGTGATGCAAACACCGATGTCACCTGAGAAATGGTCATAGCTCGTGGCCCTCACCCGGGAGCTGATGTCCCTCATCCCTTTCAGAGAAAGGAACCTAAGCTGCTGTTGCTTTCATTTTTGCCCAGGTGTCAATTAATTTGCCCCATCACAGGTGAGAAAGGGACACCTCATGTACCCACATGGCATGTAGCCTTTGTTAAATTGGAATTTTTTACCTTCTTGCAGGTTTTTTAAGCCTCTTGCCTAGCAGGCTTTGCCAAGCAGGGGGGTCCAGCTCCCGGTGAGGGGCTCAGAGTCACGCGGCGAGGCTGAGATCTGGCCGGAGCATGTCAGCACTGACGAATTTGTAGTTGTCTGAACTAAAGGTGTGATCTGTGCCCCGCGCAATGCTGCAAAGGTCGGGAAACAGGAGTGATGTTTGCAAGTGTCCAAAATATTTTTTTATTTTTTTATGAAAAATAATTTCAAAAGTGGTTCACAGGGGAAAGTTCTCAAAGCACTGAAGAAAGCAAGTGGTTTTGGGTAAGAGAACAGTGAATGCGTGGCATCCTTCCCCGCAGCACGGAGCGCAGAAGCACGAGTAGGAACGAGCTTGCAGTCCGACCAGAGTGGCTTTCACCCTCGCTCGTGAATGTGACAGCTCCTCATTCCTGGGTAGGTGAGCTCACAAATCACCCCGGGAAAATGGCAGCCAAACCAAGCCAAGCCCTTTCTGAAGGGCTGGCTCTGCTTGCCTCATTTCCAAGCAGCCTGGAGAGCCTCGCAGGCTGCCAGCCCTGCCCCGGGCACGAGGAGCCTGGCAGGCTGGTGCTGCCGCCTGCAGCCGCCCCAGCCGGAGCTGCGGAAGGAGGGATACCGGAGCCCAGCCTGCCTGCCCTGTCGGTGCCTTTACTCAGAAAGCACGGTGCTCTGCCAGCCTCTTCCAAAGCTAGTGGCAGTAAAAATGCCCCTTACTGGGGTTTTTGTGTGTGTTTGGGGTTTTTTTTCCCCTTGGGGAGATTTATGACTAAGTGACCACGTGGCCTTGGTACAAATGAAGGCAAACCTGAAATGACTGGAAGAGGTGATTTCCCGGGAAGGGTAAAAGTGTTGTTGCACCACTTTGTTCTGTGATCTGTTTTCCTGTACTGTCTGGTTTAAAAACACTGCACGTTTTGGGCTCAGTGCTCTAATCCACTTAGCTGCTGATACACTGAGACCTTGGTACTCCCCTCAAAGTTATCGTCTATCATTACGCTTGGAGGATTTCAGCAGAAAACTGATGCAAACCGGTGGTTTTGGTGCCTTGGTTGCTCGGAGGAGGATGCTCTTCTTGTTTCAGTATCACACACCATGTCAGAGGGCTGCGTTACCGCACTGGCAATGTTGCTGCACAAGCAACTCGCCTGTGGGTGCATCATCCAGATCGCAGTTTCTCCGCTGAGGGGGTGCAAAGGCAGCTGCGGGATGAGACATCAGCAGCTGGGCTGCAACATGGGGCTGCGGGGCTCTCCGGGCCACCTTGGAGGATGCTTTTGGGTGGCTGGAGCCATAAGGGAGCTGGCTGACCCGAACCGGCTGTGAGCCAGCTCAAATGTGGTGTTGCCCAAAACAGAAGCCAGCGAGAGCCCCCGGGTCCCCTCTGAGCCACCGTGAGCCTGGCTGAGCTCGCCAGCACCCACGCTGCCGATCCACGCTGTCCCCGCAGCCTGGTTTCTTGGCGGGGGTTAAGCTGGGTGCAGCGCTTCCCGCGAGCAAGGCTGGCCCCGCAAAACCCTCGCACCCCAGAAAGGCGGCCTCCGACCTCCATGCTCACCTCTGTACCCCCATCTCCCCCCATCGCCCCAGCCTGGCCTTTGCAGTCTCTGGGTTTGAGTCTGAGCAGAGCGATTTGTGTTTTCCCCATCTCTTTCTCCACGTGGCGAACACTAGGTACAGCACAGGGCTATATAAATATTATCGAGCAGTGTTTCATACTGAAATACAACAGTATTTCATCTCCTGCTTACTACCTTTCCACCTGAGGTAGGGATAAAGTAACAGGTCTCTCCCACGCAGCACAATTAAAATAAAAAGTTTCTACACTCGGCTTTATAAATCACTCAATTAGCTCCCAAGACTGTATATTTACTAGAGAGAAGTGTCACTTTAGTTAAATCCCTCTGCCAAACGGAAAAACAAATTGAGCGGATGGAAGGAAACTGAATGTACCGAACACCCAAAGGGCATCTCTGGTAACTGAGCACAGCCTAAAATAATCCTGTGCTGGCTGCCTGTCGCACGCTGTCTCCCCGTGCCTGGGTAGCTGCGAGTGATTCCATCGGCAGCGGAGAAGCACCCCCGCACGCACAGGCTTCATCTGTCGCACTGTCTTCATCGGCTCAGAGATGACCCGAGTCTTGAAGATACCACTGAATGATGTGGTCAAGGGACAACCCTTGATTTGGCCTTGCAGGAGATCAACCCTTTCTTGGGCTTTAAAGGTTAGTTCCCGTGAAAGCCTTGAAAGTCTGTTTGTCTCAAAGTTTTGTGGATCCCATCCAGCTACTGGCCCCACAGAACAGCCCCTGTGTCTGGCTGGGTCTGGTTGTGGCTTGGTGTAAAGCATTTGACACTGTCCCACACGACATCCTTGTCTCTAAATTGGAGAGACATGGATTTGATGGAAGGACCGCTCAGTGGATAAGGAATTGGCTGGATGGTCACACTCAAAGAGTTGCGGTCAATGGCTCGATGTCCAAGTGGAGACCAGTGATGAGTGGTGTTCCTCAGGGGGCAGTATTGGGACCGGTGCTGTTTAACATCTTTGTCGGCGACATGGACAGTGGGATGGAGCGCACCCTCAGCAAGTTTGCTGACGACACCAAGCTGTGTGGCACGGTCGACATGCTGGAGGGAAGGGATGCCATCCAGAGGGACCTGGACAGACTGGAGAGGTGGGCCCGTGCAAACCTCAGGAAGTTCAACAAGGCCAAGTGCAAGGTCCTGCACATGGGTTGGGGCAATCCCAAGCACAAATACAGGCTGGATGGAGAATGGATTGAGGGCAGCCCTGAGGAGAAGGACTTGGGGGTGTTGGTTGATGAGAAGCTCAACATGAGCCAGCAATGTGCACTCGCAGCCCAGAAGGCCAACCGTATCCTGGGCTGCATCAAAAGAAGCGTGGCCAGCAGGTCGAGGGAGGGGATTGTCCCCCTCTGCTCCGCTCTGGTGAGACCCCACCTGCAGTGCTGCGTCCAGCTCTGGGGCCCCAGCACAAGAAGGACATGGACCTGTTGGAGTGAGTCCAGAGGAGGGCCACAAAGATGATCAGAGGGTTGGAGCACCTCTCCTATAAAGACAGGCTGAGAGAGTTGGGGTTGTTTAGGCTGGAGAAGAGAAGGCTCCAGGGAGACCTTCTAGCAGCCTTCCAGTACCTAAAGGGGGCCTCCAAGAAAGCTGGAGAGGGACTTTTTACAAGGGCATGGAGTGATAGGACAAAGGGTAATGGCTTTAAACTGAAAGAGAGTAGATTTAGATTAGATAAAAGGAAGAAATTCTTCACCATGAGGGTGGTGAGGCACTGGAACAGGTTGCCCAGAGAAGCTGTGGCTGCCCCATCCCTGGAAGTGTTCAAGGCCAGGTTGGATGGGGCTTTGAGCAACCTGGTCTAGCAGAAGGTGTCCCTGCACACGGCAGGGGGGTTCGAACTAGATGATCTTTAAGGTTCCTTCCAACCCAAACCATTCTATGATTCTATGATTTGTGTAGGTTGTAGAGCAGTATGGACTAATGCAGAAAAGCCAGGTTCTCAGGAGGGCAGGGAGGAACGATATTGCTTCTCGTGAACTACTCAAATATCATCAAGTCTCAAGTGCGTGCCGGATAAATGGTATTTAACAAAAGTTGCCATGTGCAGCTCACCAGCACGAGGAACGTTGTGTGCAATCTGGCTACTGTGCTCAAATCACTCCAGAGAAAAACACAAGGGCTAATTAAAAATGATGGGCAATTAGGAAAGTCCTCCAGCTGGGCTTTTTGACGCATAAAGAAGTTTTTTTTAAAAAGTAGAATAAGTAGATTTTAAGGAAAACCTCCTGGCTTTAGTCAAGCTGTCACATAACTAAGACATTTGAGACATGTGATACTACCACAGTTCAACCTACCACACATTGTTTGTTGGTGCTGGATTTGTGCCATGTTTTGAGAAAAGATAAGCATCAAAACACTCTTTTTTCCCCTGCCTCAGGTTGCACCAATGACTGCTGACTGTAAGCGTGCAAAGAGCAGCCAGGCATTATTTGGCTCGTGAATCATGAAGGCCCTTTGCTAGAACAACAACATCAAGGATTGCGCCGCGTTAGGGGTTCATGGCTCCCGAGGTCTCTGCGTAGCACGAAGGTGAGTGATTTACTCTGAGTAAAAGGGCTGGGGCAGGAGGGGCAGGGAGTGTTTCCACTCTGCTCCTTGCAGGACCTAAGCACCCTCTCATTGACCTCTACATTTGCCGACAGAGCATGAAACGATTGCCCAATGCCTCCCCGGGGTGATTTGAACTGTTTTTCTGGGTTTGTCCAAATATGTAGGACCAGGATCACTGTTGCACCGTTTGTCCTGCTTCTTGCAAAAAAATTATGTTATGAAGGATTCAGTTTATTAGATGGAGTTAAAGAGCAAAATCCATATGCAATCATCTATAAGCTGGCATGTTGAACAGAGCCGGTCAGTGGGGCTCCTTCGCCCTCTGAGCCAGGGCTGAGCTGCCGACAGCGTATGACTGATGCCTGCCCGGGCAGGGCTGGAGGGTGAGCCAGGTCTGACGAGGAGGCTTCTAGGTCCGTCATTCCAAACACACTGATACGGACCACTCGTCTCGCAGGAACGCCCATGGGATGGTGCAACGGCGGGGAAGATCAGGAGGCGAAGCCACCCTGGAGCTCGCAGATGCAGGCAGGCAGCGAGTCGAGGGGTGCACCACGCGTGGCCATCCCGCAAGGCAGCCCTGTGCAGCACCCTCCCGGCACGGGGGCAAGCGAGGACCCCCCTCCCTGCATAGACACCCGTTGGCTGCCCACAGGCTGTGTAGCGGTGTCCCAAAAAGCAGTTGTGGGGGGTTTTATTATTTATTTTTCCTTGCTTACACAGGAGAGCAGCCTGGAAATACTGGTGAGAAATAACAGTTTGGGAAGCAGCTCTGGCGTCATCCCACGGGGCACTGGCGCTGCCCAGGCCGCAGCAGGCTGCCAGGCTGGGCTTATTCTAGGCAAGTTTCCCACACTGACGGGCTGTGGGGCACAAAACAACCGTACAACAGTGACTAATGAGAATTGCTGCCCGTCTCCATGCGGAAACGCTCGGGACGGGAGGGGTTTCAGGGAAATAAGAGCCTTCTTTATCACTCTTCCTTGCCTGGGAAAGATGCTTTCTGTGGCTTTGCAAACTGGGGAGTGCGGGAACCTGGGGCCAGGTTTGTTCTCCTGCGCATATCCATCCCCCTCGTCCCTCGTATACACAGCTGCAGCATGCACAGAAATTTGCTTTAATGCAGCCTGAAACCCCAAGGATCTTCTGGCCTGGTTCTGGCTTTTATGCTTATGAAGACAGATACACGCTTCCTCGCGTGCAGCGGTGCACCAGGAGTTTCGGCAGCGGCAGGCCTGCCCATGCCTCTGACTTTGTTTATGTCAATAAGAGCAGGAATGTTGTGCATCTCTGCAGGCACGACCAAAGAAAAAAATTAGTGCATCTAGTCAATCTGGCTCAGTTTGACGGGTTCTGGGATTGTGTTCTGAAGCTTTTTTAGCAGTCTTGAAAGGAGGGAGAGAAATCTGTAATTAAATCAATACATATGTAAACGAGCATCTGCCACAGAACGAGTTTAACTTCTTTGTGTTAAACATGTATTTCTGTTGATGCGTTATTTGTGACATATTCTTTGTATATAAGGGTGTTATTAAATTGGATTTTGGCTTGATTTAGGCAATTAAATGAGTCAAATCATTCTATGCATTTGCATGATTTTTTAAGCTGTTATTTTGGCTCTTGATGTGTGTTCTTGAGACTGCCTCTCAGCTGACAGCTACTTTTATGATTTATGATTGTTCAGAAGTAGGTTTGGGTAAATCGTGCAGCTGATAAACCGTCAGTGGTCGGGTTTTCACTGACCAAATGTGGTTGGATGTGAAACTAAAAGCCCTTCTTGCAA
This sequence comes from Phoenicopterus ruber ruber, assembly GCA_009819775.1. Classification (NCBI taxonomy): domain Eukaryota; kingdom Metazoa; phylum Chordata; class Aves; order Phoenicopteriformes; family Phoenicopteridae; genus Phoenicopterus; species Phoenicopterus ruber. The sequence goes on from CM020226.1 coordinate 16,123,761, forward strand.
GGCTGCATTTGGATTTGGTTTGTTTCTGTACTTTGCTAAGAGCCCTTCTGAAACCTCAGCCAAAGCAACGGCTTCGGTAACTCCAGTCTAATTCTTTGGTGGCTCTAAACTCATGCAGCTCTATTTCAGTCATCTGGCATACAATGAAAATACTGAGAGCCTGAAGTGTTTATGGCGTGAAAGAAGGTATTGTTATTTCCCATGTAGGAAATGAGTCTGGTCTTGCATTTCCTGAACGCTCAGTGCTGCCATTTACTCCACGGATAAACGCGATCCATTATTCTTTGTTTCTTTTCAGGGCCTGGTTCAGAGCTTGGACCTCCCTAAATGTCTCTTCAAAGAACCAAATATGTTCCTAGCTGATCTCTTTGGAAAAAAAATATTGGCGATTTTGCTGTCTGTGATCACTCATTCTGCGGCGACGCACCACAGTGTGCAGGGCTCGTGCGTTGGACTCGGTGCTGCTGGCATGCGGGTGGCAGGGTCAGAGGGTGAGCGCCTCTTCTTCCCGAGGTGTACACTCGTTTCTTCCTAAATTGGGAAATCCAGCTGTGTCGGTATGGCTCAGTCAGGAAGGAAGCTTGATCTGGCCTCCTTAGATGTGTATGTTTGGCTGCAGCAGGTTTTCACCACGTGCGTATAGTCCTCTGTGTCTTCGGATCATGCAAATGCTGCGCGTGTCTCTTCCCTGTTGCAGGGTATTCCTCTTATGGTCCGCCTTGCGTTGCTTCCACCGCTGTGCAGAAGGAGAGTAGGAGCAGTCCACGCAGCAAGGGTCACGTCTGGCTGCTTTTGCGTGTTTTAGCACTCGGAGATTCTTAGTGCTATTAGCGGTACTTTGCAGGCCTGAGGACATGCAATATGCTTGCAGATATGCAATTAAGTTTGCCATTGGTTTGTGGGTGGATTCATGGTGCTGCCGGTGATTGTGATAGCTCCTGGGTGACAGATGTCATGTCATGATGCTAGTACGGTAATTCCAGGAGGCTCCACCAGGACAAGGCTCATCTGCTGTGTAGATGCCCAGAATGAAAAGATGCTCACTGATCTCAAAGACTTTAACATTTGTCACGCTCTGCTGCTGCTGCAGTCTTTGAACGTTGCGTTTGCTGTATAGACAGCAAAAGACACAAGTATAAGAAATGGACTGAAGCAAAGAATGCAAATACCACCTTTTTGCCTGATGATAAAACAAGAAGATATTTGGAAAGCCGCCTGCAATGCCAAGTGGAAGAGCGATAATGCAAAGCTCATGCATGCTCCAGGCGCAGTGTTTGCATGTGCCTTAGTCCTCAGAGGGAGGCAGAGGCAGACTGCATGCACGCCAGCTCTTCTTCCAAAGGTCCTGGCTCCCACAGCTACCGCTGCTTCCTGGGGAGCCACGCTGTGTCCCAGAGCTGCTGTTAAACGGCGCAGTGTGGGAAGCAAACTTCCCAGCAGGTTTAGCTTGAGGAAGAGCTACGTAACTGTATTGCATCAGTAAAACCAGAGAATTCCCACCGCTAAGGAAATGAAAACTGTAGAGCAGCTCGGCAAGGATCAGACAGCTGGGTGAAACAAGGGAAAACAAGTGTTTCTGTCACAGTGTGTAACTGAACTGTGGTGCTCCCAGCTCAGGGATGCCGTGGGGGACAGCACTACGCACAGGTCTCTCCTAAATGCAGCTCTCTGGATGCAAGCGCCTGTGTAGGAAGTTACAAACAAACTTGGATGGGCACAAGGTGGGTCCTTCATTTCCTTGGTTATCAGATACTCTTGGAGGTGGGCACTGGATCTTCGATCTTAACGTAGGAAGGCTTTTATCCCTGGTGTCTCCTGAGTTCCAGCTGGGCTGGGCTGGCATCGTAATCCAGCCCTCAACCCGTGTAACGGCGTGTGCTGAGCATCACGCAACCCCATCCCGTGTCCTCTAACGCCGTGTGTGGGAACCAAAACTGCCGGTCAATGTGCTGCCAATTCAGGTGAGCCTTTCTGCCCTGCCGCCACGGGACCCTGTAGGGACACAGCAGCTCAGGAGTCACATCTGCAAAGTGCTTCCTTGGCCTTAATCACGGCCCAGAGCTGCTGAGCGTTGGGGCTTGGTGTTCACCGAGGCTGTACGCTGGGCTGATGTACGAAACGCTCAAGGGCTCTTCATTAATTTTGTATGTTAATATCCCCAGGACAGCTGTGTAATTTCAAGAACGTTTCATTTTCCGTGCAGAGCTCTGGCCTTTTTCCTTCCTGAGGCATAATTTTACGACTGGCTGGCTGGCACCTTGCCACCCAGCAGGAGCCACCATTTTGCAAAGGATTGTAGTGGCGGCTGTTAGGGAAGAAATTTCTTCCTTCTTCCCAGAAGGAGAAGGAAGTTGACTCATCCCACGAAAACCGGTTATCCACAGGCTGTGAGGAGGACACGGGATCAGAGGCTTCAGATGCCCCGCGATCCTCCAGGCCATGTTGCAGCTCCTGTGCCATGTGAGGAGGGGTGGGCATGTCCCCACCTGTGCGAAGGGGTGTAAGTTGTGCTTCCTCCCGAGTCCTTATACGCAGCCAGAGAGGGATTTCTCAGTGTTTTTGGAAATCTACTCAGAGGAAGGAATCGGAAGAGGTCTTTGGTGTTATCCCTCTTCTGGCCTGGAAAAGTGTCCCTGCATCAAGGTGGGCACCGTGTCCGGAGCTGGCATGGCTCCACGATGTGTGCGCCCGGTGGGGTTTCGGCTTGCACACCTCAGTGTACGCATAGCCTTGGCCTTGACCATCCCTTACGGGCAGGGGTGGTTTCAGCTCCAGATCCCATGGCATGGCCAAAACAGCTCACATGTCAGTGTGCCCAGGTGGGCTCCCACACTCCGTTCTTCAGAGAGAGTACTGCAACTTGCTTCTTACCTTGACTTTAATTCAGTGAGGGTTTTAATAAAAGCGGCTAGCTATTTTAGGTTTGTAGAAGAAGGAACATCACATAGGCGTTGTGGTGGTGTCTGTGGTTACCCGCCTTCTCTGCTGGATGCCGTGTGTGATAGTGCCTTTGGCCGTGACCAAAGCGAATCTGGAGAACCTGGTCTGGATTTCAGCGGAGACAGTGTTTGGCAGCTCCTGCAATAGGCTAAAAGGACATAGTTGCGTCTAAGAGATGCCCATTGTCAACTGTTAATCAGATATGGTCTTTCCATATGGTTCTTTGCAGGCACTGTGAACCTCAGGCTCCATCTTCCTGGGAACTGCCTGTCCATCCTTGCCATGCAGGGAGGAAAACTTGCTTTACATCTTCTCCCTTTGAGCTCAGGTATGTGAGCTCAGGTGATATGAGAGCTCTGGGTTTGTACCTAAATGCTTGCAGGATTATTTGAAGGCTGGGGCTCATTCTTAGAGACCTGAATCATGCGCTTCTACCCTCTAGGACAAGCTCAGTGGTTTTTCTGGCAATAGCAGACTGAGAGGTCATTTCTACCACTAAACTCTTCTGAGGCTGTTTTCAGCAGCAGCCAGTGTTCGGAAAATGAACCTGGTAAACATTAGAAGAAGATTGTGTAATTGCCTGGTTTTGTGGTTCGTTATAGTTTTGCATGGGTGGGCACTGTGGTGTGAACCTACTTTCAGTTCCATTGATGTTCTTGCCTTGCAAAACTAAAGAAAAAAACCTGAGTCCCCTTTTCAAAAATCCTGACGACTACCCCAGAGGCTGCACGCTCTGCTATTATTTCATGCACCGCGGGAGGTAACTGGGGGGAATTCGCCTTCCTGCACCAAATCCAGGCTGTTGCTTAGAAACTGTCTCTGCATCGTGTGGCACTGCCACAGACCTTCACGGTTCGGGGGTCCAGTCAGCAGAAACGGGAGGTATGTGCGTGTGGCAGCACTGAGACTCAATATTGCACTGTGAAATTATTAGCTGTAGTGATTCAGCTCAGTTCTTTGAGAATGAGGGTGAATTCACTGGCCAGGAAGCCAGGAAGGGCAGCGATGATCCTCAGCCACTGCATTGCAAAGTGGGAAGCGAATGGGGCTGTGGGAGGGCTGGGACCTTGTGGTAGGTTGACCTTGGCTGGCTGCCAGATGCCCACCCAGCCGCTCTCTCACTCCCCCTCCTCAACAAGGCAGGGGGAGAAGATAAGATGAAAAAGTTCATGGGTCAAGATAAGGACCAGGAGATTGCTCACCAATTACTGTCACAGGCAAACCAGACTTGACCTTGGGAAAAAGGGATCTGCTAATCCTGCAGCCCCACTTCAAGATACAATCCACTCAAGTAATATTGCTCTGAAGATTAGAGCTGGCACAGTGATTTTTTTCTATATTCACTGAATATATTTGGCTGTTTCCATCTCTGGATCTTCAGTCTTTCCAGCAACAGAGATGCCTCATTTCACCAGTGATGAGATTGAGACCAGTTGACTTACCTAAGGTATCGTAAGCAACCGGGCACAGGCAGCAAGAGAAAACCAGTGTCCTGCCTTCCAGATCTCCCCACCTGTACGCCCAGGTGGCGAAGGCCGACAGGATCCGCATCCCAGCTGGCTCCTGGCCTGCGGCGGGGCTTGGGGAGGCTGGTGCTGAGGAAACCCGCTGGAATGTGCTCTGGGTTTGCTTTCCTTCCTCTCAAACTACTTAGCCCTGTTTCCAGTACGGTTCCCCCAACTTACTGTCACCAGGCTGACAACACTCAATACTTACGTGGGTAGATTTTCTTGTGGCTCAGCAAAATGGTGATAGTTTGTTAACAGCTGTACATTTTTCTTCCCCTCCCTGAATACTGGGGGAAACAGTCCTTTTTTCTGTCCTTATGGTTAATGCCATTTGGGTGTTTTCTTTGAACAGAGTGTTTGGGGTTTTTCTTTCCCTGTATTTTGCAGTAAGTGGCCATTTCAGTGTGCAAGCCTCTCCGATTGCATCACGTCTCTGTAATAGTTCCCTCCAGGTGTGCAGGGCTTTTTTAGGCCAAAGATTTTCCACTTTAAAATAAAGGTTGCTTTTCTGCTAAAAGGGAATTACAACCTCTGGGGTTTGGTGACTCATTCAAGCGAGTGAGGAGAAGTGTGTTCCCCAGCCTGGGCTCATGAGGAGCTGCTCTGGAGAGAAACAGGTGTACCCCGAGCAGCGTTTGGGTGTCCCCAGGCCAGCTGCCATCAGCTGCCATGGTGGCACGGTGGGGTCCGAGGGGAGGTGGGAATGTGCTGCCTGGGACTCTGGCTGAGCCTGAGCATGAGCAGGGAAACTGCAATCCCGTGGCTCTGCAATTTGATGTCGGGATCTGTCCCCTGGACCCATAATTAGCACCCACCATGAGGCACGTAGCTCTGTGTCCAACTTACTATGCATGAGATATGTTTGGAGGAGTCTTTTCCAGGTGAAGCTTGCTCCTCTGGTGTGACTTGATCCTGGGTGACCTGCATGTGGATAACCATCTTAATTTTAGTTTTTTAGCCCCATCCCCTCCTAAATCAGAGCATTTGAACAAGCTACATTTTTCTGTAGCTCTACAGGAGCTTTATCACTCCCGTAAGGTGTGGATGAAGCTCTGGGAAGGATGGACAGCTGACACAGCGCGCTTCCCGGGGGCTTCCAGCTGCCGACCCATCGCGGCCTGAGCGTGGTGGCACAGGAGCCGGAGCAGAGCTCCCTCACCACCACGCAGCCATGAGAGAAGGGCCGGGTGTGGGGCTCCCAGCACGGCAGCCACTCTGCGGGCGTCACCTGGGTGCGTGCCTGGCCCCTGTGGTAAATGTGAGATGAGCTGAGGTCTCTGAGCCCTCTGCAAACAGGCTGTAGGCTGCAAGCTCTGAGAAGTGCTGTGTATCTGCCGGTAAGAGTGACTTCTACCTGGAAACTGCAGCGGATTTGCTCCCAGCATCAGCAGGACTCGGGCCCGGGGCTGCAACATCTTCTGCTGTCATGTTCCTGGAAGGACAGGAGATGCCCTGCTCACAGACTAGGGCTCTGATTCACCCGGGCTGGAGCCACTTCTTCGCAAATGCCTCTCCTCCGGGGAATGCTCAAGCTAGCGTATCCAGTGCTGCACCATCGCCAGGCGCTGTGCGTGGCCACATCTATTGACCTCATTACTCATTTTCAAGTGTGCAGCACCCTTTGTGGAAAGGATGCTTAGCATAGACAGCTCAGCCGAGTGTTCAGAGACCTGCATCTCTCTGGGCAGTGACCAAAAAAAATTCAGAGCAGTTCCTCCTGGTGACAAGTGTGTCTGGCTGTGATGGAAATGGTGTGCCAGTGGGCAGGAGAGCTCAAGCTGCAACACAGCCTTTTGCTGCTGGTACCCATGTTGAAAAGGAAATACCTCCCTTGGGAAAATAAAGTATTTGTGGAACAGCTCATCTACAGAGCAACCATGGTTTTAGCTTTCTCGCTGTTTAGAAGGAGAAACATCTTAAAGACCCTCATGTCAATGCTCCTGGTAGCACCATCCCGCTGCAGCACTGCCATGGGAAGTCTCCATCCTCCATCTGGTGCATCCTCAGAGCACTGGAGGGAGAGGCAGTCCTTGGTCTCCGAGATGCAAGCTTGACATTTGTCATCGCGCTGCCACCATTTTCCTCTGCAGAAGCCCCCCAGGCCGCTGGGACCACTGGTGTGGAGGCAGGAGTTTGGGGCTGAGGCCATGGTGCTCACAGCAGCGTGGTGTGCTGGCCCACTGGCCACCCCCAGCCGCAGAGGTCCTGCACGTGCAGTGCGTCTGGGACTCTGCCACGGAGGAAAGCAAAAGAGAAAATGGATTCCTGGTGTGTTTCAACACTCCCACTTATCACACACAGCTGCCTCTGCACTGCTTAGGCATGAGCTTAGTAAGGCGTGAGCTGGGACTGGGCTACCGGTGATATCCTTGTCCTGATGGCTGAGTGCCTCCTCTGATCTCTGCAGCTGAAGCTCCTTTGCTTTGCAGCACTGGAAAGAAGGAGCTGGCCCAGTGGCCAGGGTTTAGTCCAGGAGGTATCTTCCCACGCTGCAGGATGGTTTCCATAGCACCAGGGATGTTGTTCTATTTCCACTTCTGCACGTGTTGTTTCCTTTTCATTTTACTGGTGAGGCAACGCTGAGCTGATGTTGCTGCTCAGGTTTCTGTGCACAGCCCATGGGCAGTAGTTTCTACAAAAGGGATGCCATCCACCCATGCCCGGGGGTTGTCTATGCTGCTGTGGCCATCAGCAAAACCATCTGAGCAAGGTCAGAGCTCAGCCTGCACCCAGGCTTTGCACCACCTCTGGTCACGGCATCGGGGCTGCCAGGCTGGCTTGGGACCTGCACTCGCTCTTCCCCACCGCGTCTGCCAGGCGCGGCGGCTCAGCGCACGCTCAGCCAGACCTGGGCTCTGCGCCGGCCCCGCTCCCACGGGCTGCGGGGAAAGCGGAGGTGGCTGGACCTTGAGGAGACACACGCCAGCCACGGGGCACTGCTTCCTCGGCTGTGCAAAGGAGAACCTGCAGCTGGGGTCTGTTCAGACGGAGTCATTCCTGAAACATCAGTGCTTTGTGGAGTTGGACTTGCTCTCTGCTTTAAGCAGGACTTGTCCCTGCCCTGAGTACTACGAACATTATTATGTCGGCGGCAGCTTTTGCAGCTTTAGTTTGCTGTTCTCCCCACAAAGCCCTTTGCCCTGCAGCCTGAGGACTAGCCTGAGCTGTGCCCACGTCCCCAGGGCGCGGGGCAGGCGAGGCTGCGTGCCTGCTCGGCTGCAGGGCTCCGCCGGCATCGCCCGCAGCACCACGTCCCAGCATGGAGGCCCTTCATTTTTAGCAACAGCTTTCCAGGTGACTGTGTGTGGCAGGGGTGGAGGGGTGGATGGGGCAGGGAGGGGAGCTGCAGGAGTCAGCAGATGGCAGAGTTGTTTTAGCAACTGCTCTCTGCCGTGTCTCTTGAAGGCTCACAGGGATTTTATGATGGATTTGTTAGCAAGATGACGCCCCAAAGCTCGGGCCATTGCTGCCTGGCCTAGGAGCAAGCTGTGGCCGGGGCTGCTGCAAACCAGCTGGTCAGGACAAGCATTCACACCATCATGCTGCAGCAGCGGCAGGGCTGGCACCGCGCAGTGAGAGGGCTCCTCGCAACGCCTACGTGCCTGGCTGAGAGCATCACGGCTTACGGCGCCGAGACGAAAGGGCTGTGGGTTACTATTGCAGTATCTATTGCATGCCATTGAAGGCGACGCTGCCTTTGCATCGCTTTGCAAGAGATTCAAGGTCGGTTTTGCTGCCTCCGACTGTGTGTGCATCGTCTTGGTTGGGCTCTCAGACTGAGCGTTACTAGAGAGCGTGGCTGCATGTGGATTTCCACCCAAGCACAGATCACTCCTGCCCCCAGGAGCTGCCTTCTCCATGGGGATGGTTACTCCCAGGCAGGGGCTGAGGATTGTCTCCCCAAAGCGTTCGGGTCAGGGCAGTGCTCCTTGTCTGCCCCTCACCCTTTTGGTGGCTCACCCTTGCTGGCTGATACCCTGCCATCCCCAGCAGCGTCACACTCTTGTGCTCATCTTGGGGCTGTGCATGACTCCAAGGGGATGCCAGTGATCCTGAGGGATGAGCACAGCCTGCCAGGGGATTCAGAGGTCAACAGAGGGAGAGGGGAGAAACGACAGTGCAGGCTGAAAGGGCATGCAGCAAAGAGCCACGGTTCTAGTACTGGTGAAGAAAGCCGTATGATGAGAGCTTGTGTGTAAGGTTTTGAAAAAGACAAGTAATTTGCATGAATATTGCCTTGGTAGGGGGAGAGTGATACTAGATGATGGTTTAATGCAGGAGAGAAAGGCAGAAGATTAAATTAGTGGCTGCTAAATCAACCCTGGGAGATTGCCCGTCTCTTGGTAATTTCCAATCAGGAGCCAGATGATTTGCTGCGAGACGTGTCGGTGCCGTGCAGCCTCGGTGGGGTAACCAGGCATGGCCAGTCCGGGGCTCAGCCAGCGCCAGGGCTCACTACAAACCTCCAGCTACGGAGGGAAAGGCTGTGCAGGACAGCAGCTGATCCGAGTTGTGTCTCACCCACCTCCCACAACAGGATCCACCAGAAATCCTTGGGGTCCCATCCATCCTAGTGCTGCACATGGCATCACCTCCTGAACTTTGGCCAGGAGATGTGAAACCCTTCTTAGGGCACGGTGCAAACCCTGACCTATGGGCATTTCCCACCCACGTGGCTGGGGACCCTCGTGGGGCGGTGGGGGCTGAGGACTGGGTGGCTCTGCTGTGGCAGGGCTGGGTTTGGCCCCGTGGAGCCCAGCAAGTGCTCGGAGCCGGCTGCAGCAGTGGCCACCGGGGGCTCAGCCCTGCAGGGTGGGGAGGAACAGTTGTATCCCTCTTCTCCTCCCGAGGCTTTTATTTTGTTTGCGAGTCCCACGTGGCTGCAGAAGACGTGGTCCTGGCTGCCTTTCGGTCCTGTCCCGACGGGGCGGGCGGGGGAGGAAGGAGCAATGCAAAGGCGATGCCGGGACCCTCCCCACCCACCCCATCGCGCCGCACCGTGGGAGGCAGCTGCTGGCGTTGGCAGCCCCGCAGCCTCCCGCAGGTTTTGCTTTTCCCCACTCCTACCCTCTCCTTTCACAACATGAAAGGGCAGAGCCTCACTGGGGCGTTTCACTGCCGCTTTGATGGTCGCAGGCCCCCGCACTCTGTGCCGGGGAGAGCTGCTTTCGGTGCCCGGCCGAATGTGGGGGGATGCATGGGATGCTCCTGCTCCCTTCCGCTGTGACTCAGGCAGCAGGGGCTTGTTTGGCAGGGCCAGGGTCACAGGGCTCCCCACGCCAGGCTCTATTTTTAGGAAGCCAGGAGAAGTAGGTGCAGCCGTCACAGCAAGAAGTTTCTAGTGCGATTTGCGGTTTCACAGCTTCAGTAAGGCTCAGCATCAGCAGTTTAGAGGCCAGGTTCTCTCCATGGCTCAGCACAGCAAGGCTGGCATCGCTGCCCAGATGTGGCACCCAGATGTGGCTTTTGGGGCCCTCCATCCTCTGTGGGGTCACTGGGGCTTGTTTCTCTGCCTTTCCCTGCTCTTCACCCACCTCAATCCCTTGGGAAAGGCTGGCTCAGGATGTGTCCATGGATGGTAGAGCAGGGCAGGGAGGTGAGGACAGATGGAGGGAAGGGCGCACAGGGGACGATGGCCCTCGGAGCAGGGCGGCTCACAGGGATAGCAGCACCCCAGTGCCGTCCCCTGCACCTCTTTCCTGTTGCTTGTTGCCACTCTGCAGGGCAGCAGAGAAAAGGCAGACGTCCCTCACATCTCTGGGCAAAATGCGGTGCTCCACATCTGCTCTGATCTACCTGCAGGGCAGCAGGACCCTGGGACAGCTCGTGTTCACATCTGCTGGAGCAGACTTTTGCTGACCTCCACGTGTGTCTCCATGGCTGAGGGCCACAACGAGCGATGGGGCTGCAGCCTGCCATTGCCACCATAGCAGCTACAACCACCATCTTCTGCTCTTTTCTTCCACAGAGAGACATGACCATCACAAGTCACCACCTTCTATCCCTGAGGCTGCTTCTTGCTGCTCTGGACTCCAAGAGCTTTCTCTCATCCATACCAAGGTAAAAAATGAATGAAAACTGCAATGCAACCTTTCCTTCTCCAGATGCTGGTGTTCTGGCTATGTCTGTTCCCTCATCCTCTCTGGAGATGGGGTTGTCCTGGAGACACGAGAGCTCAGAGGATGCCGGAGAGGGAAAGATCTAAAGAAGTGACAAAGCAAATGGTGGAAAAGCTCAAATTTCCCTTCTGCCCGTGGCCCTAGGCTGAAGGGACTAATTTAGGTTTCTCTCATAGGTTCCCTTCTGCATTCCTCCCACGGCATCGCAGGCAAACTCCTTTTGTGACTCAGAATAAAATCTTCTTTTTGAATGTATTGTTCTTAGTACTGCACAGCACCCAGCTTTTGTTAATTGTAAAGAGCATGTGGGGTGAGCAGCATATTTTAAAGAGCTAGTCATGAAACCGCAGCGGGCACCCTAAAAAAAAATCACTCTCTTCTCATCAGCTTTCACCTTGCTGCCTTCAGAAATGCTCTCAGCCTTTGACAGATCACCGGGGCAGGCAACCGGATATTTTCTTGGTAAACAAAACCCTGAGCGCTGAGTACAAGTGGAGACAATTTGCTGATCAGCGGAAATACCGCAACTAGGTCAATAGGAATGCAAGTGATGGATCACATTTTCCCATTGTCTCATCCGGGGGTTATCTGGCTGGAGGAACCGTGCCAGTTTGGGTTCACAAGTGGATGGGTATGGTTATGTTCAGAGAGTTTGAGGGGTGAAAGAAACCCCTGTTGGTTTCTCAGTGGTGGGCTCATCACCAGCTGAAGGCGTGACTGCACCTTCCCTGAGGTTATCCCATGCAGGCAGACTCTTCCCTCTGGTGTTGAGTCCTCTCTCTGTTGCCCATCGTCCCTCTGGACCATGACCCTCTTTCCCCAAGGCTGTGTCCCCTCTCTGCTACACTCCCCCATGTTCCTACAGCAGCCAAACAGTCAAGGATGTACAACCACGATGCTACCTGGCTCTGGCATGGGATAACGTGGGTTTTGAGGATTTTGAGTCTTTCCCCCCATCCCTACCATCCATGCAGTGAGGTGGCAACAGATCATGTCCCCAGGGGCCAACCCCACCGCACACCCTGCGGCAGCTCTGTCCTCCTGGGCTGCCTGGCTCAGAACAGCAACAGTGACGTGACGGCCCGATGGGGCTTTGCCTTCCCCAGAGCTCAGTCGGCACCTCCTGGTAGGTCTGGCACTACTGGCATCGACTCCTGTCTCGAGCCGGAGAAGCTGCAGGACCCGGTAGTGCGGGCTGGAGGAGGCGGCTCCCGAGGGCTTGCTCCCCGCCAGCCGGGGCGGCGAGGGGCTGGATTGCTGACGTGGAGCAATGGTTTCCTGAAGAGGATCAGCCAGCCTGCCCTCCCCGCTGACGAACCTCTGCCAGGATCCTCGCTGTCATATTTTCCAACCAGTTTCTCCCGTCAGGGTGCTGGTGACTAGCGATTCTCAGTTTCCTGGTCTGCAGCAGAAGCTGGCCAACCCTCCAGTGATGTTTTGTGCTGGGTAACCAAAACTGGAGCCTTTCCCCATCCTCCTCATCAAACTCGGCAGCCCCTCCGAGGGGGGCATGCGATGGAGCTGCCGATGCGCTCGGGGTTTCTGGCATTGCCTACAGGTTCTTCTCATTTCGGTGAAACAGTGACAAGTGTCTATCCAGAAACGGCTTTGAAAATGTTTTGTCTGCCGGGGACAGCCAGGGCTCAGGAATAGCTGTGCAAAACCTCACTTGCTGCTCTCTGCAACGCTCATTGCTGTGGTTTCACACGTTATCGGCTGCGTCTCAGTCCTGACACTCAGGATTCGGGGAAAGTATTAAGTGACGACTTCTCATGTCGTTTTGTTTCTCATGTCGAGACTTCCTCCAAATGTGAGTGTTAAATTCAGAGGAAACTCTGAAGAGCCCTGGAAAATGCCGATGAGCGCCATGGGGTTGAGACATTGGGCGAGGACTGGGGAGCAGGCGTTGCTCCCCACTGTGGCCTCGTGGCCCTCAACTGTGTGGGGTGTCCTTGGGGATGTCCACCACGAGATGACTTTCTGCCCGTGGCAAGCTTGCCGTGGCAGGGATGGTGTGTAAGAGCTCGATGTCAGACCGGACCGCTGTGAGGAGGCCAGGACTGGCCTTTCCAAAGATAATGATAATTTTAAGATAAAAAGAAAGAAAAGCAGTGGCTTGGCAGTGCTCTTAGGCTGTGCATGGACTTGGTCCCATGCACAGCAGGGCTGCAAGCCCAAGGGACTGGGTCCAAAGCCCAGTGATGCCAAGGGGACCCCTTTTTGCGACCCAACATGATGTATCCCCAGCACTGTTTGGGTCACCTCGCCGCTGCCCAGAGGATGCCCCTGTGAGGGCTGGGAAGTCCCGGTGAGACAGACAGCAAGGCAGCCCTTGGACGGCAAGGGCGTGTGGGCAGCCCTCGGAGCATGGGCACCCAGGGGCAGGGACCCCAGGGGCCACTCCTCTAGAAGGCAAAAGTGACACCGGGGGCTGGCCCCAGAGCTGGCAGCCCCATCCCAAAGCTCCCCTCGTTGCAGAGGGGTGGCAGCCCTGGCGCGGTGAGGGGGTTACATGGCTCCAAAGCACCAGCCAGGGCCTCAGCTCCGGGCTGTCCTCTGCCCAGCTGCTGAATTGCTGTCCACGAAGACCCCGGTGCCATCCCACCCCTGTGATTTCGATGCTATATTTAGGAACGTGATGACCTGCCAAGATCAAACTCTGACTTGTTTGCAGAGATGTTTGCGCTTTGTTACCAGCTTTTGCATTTGCAGCTCACAGAGCCCTAACCACACAGGACAGGATGCGAGAGAGTGGGTAGGTAGCAAAAGCGAACGCTGGACTCCATCCTGCAATGCTCTGAGCAGCCCCGACAGGGTGCTGTGTACCCTCCTCTCCTGGGGCTGCTGGCAAGCGCAGCGCCCTGCTCAACGCCCCTGCTTCTAGCAGGATCCAACCCTTTATTTGCTGCATGCGCATCTGATAAGAGCATCGCCTTTAGCATGCTACTTACTTTCAAAACAACTTGACATGATGCCTTGATGACTACCTTCAAACCAGCACCCCAGCCCTCCTCACAGTACATCCTCGAAGCCCTCCTCCTCTGCACCCCAACAGAAACCCAGATTGATCCTCTTTACATGGAGGAAAGGAGGTCTGTCTCCTGTTGCAAGCAGTGAGGACCCCTCTGCTTTTACCCTAAATTATTTTATCGGCGGTGCATGGCCGCACAAGTGTCGGATGCCTGAAGAGGTTGGGGGCAGGACGTCGCCTTCCTGCTGCTGGCTGGAGAGGTGTAGGGGCATCAAGGGGACACGGATTGCACAAAGTTGCATGGAGGTGATGCTGGGAGGTCAGCAGCTGGCAGGAGTGCCCCGTGTCCCCAACGGCCCTTTTCATGCCCAGATATATAGATATAGGTAACAGGGGTAAGTGGGGACAGGGTCTGAGGTGGCTTGTGCCTTTGGGTGCAGAGTGAGCACCTCACTAGGGTACCAAGAGAGCTACTTAAAACTTGTCTCTTCAAAGTGATGGCCAAGCACCAAGACCCAAAGTCCCACTGTCCGTTGAGGAGGTGAAAGCTGTGCCCACACTGGGGTCGCAGTGCCCATAGAGATGGTCCTTTCTCCAGGATCGTCCAGCCTACCCAGGCAGAGACTTTACCCATGGGGAGCACAAGGGAAGGCCAGAAACCAGCACAATCCACCTGCCTCAGCCAAGCGTCTTCACTGCAAAATCATCCTTCTCATGAAGGAAACAGAAGGCAAAAAGCCTTTCTTTCCCTTTTGAGGAACAACCAACTTTCCAAGTGCTTCCTAGCCCTTGACAGCACACAGTGCTGTTCAGCAGCTCTGTCCGTGTATTCATGGTCTTCATTTCTTTGAAGACAACTTGTCATGAAACTTTCATCCACAGCAGGAAAAAAACACCGGGGCATAGTCTGGAGTGTTTCGAGGGCAAATATGAATATATGGAATAAGAACCTCTCTCTGCTTCTGGTAGAACGGTAGGAAAAAGCATGGAAGTGCACCAGAGAAGAAAGTCTAAGCAACCTTTTTTTGTTGTGGGAGACGGTAGTGAACAAACGTACCCACTACGAAGAGTTTTTTCCAGGAAGTGTAGGTTGCTGCAACCTGTATCCCTTGAGCAGCGGGTGCTCGCACAACAGTTCTCATGCTACTTGCAAGCAGCGCATTTGAAGGAGCCCCAGCAACGCGCGCGGAGGATGAACGAACCCTACAGCCCTGCGACACCCCGACCCATCAGCAGCACCTCACCCGGCACCATGAAAATGTTCATGGGCTTCCTCGCTGTATTTATTGTAGCACAGACAATTGGGACCGTACTCTTCTGTTTGTATCTTCACATGAAGATGGATAAGGTAAGTGGAGAAATAAGGTTGTCTCTGATGGATTGCTAACACGATTTGCCCTCAGCCGTGGCGAGGTGTGCTCACCGAAAGGACGAACACGGTAGAAGATGATGCTGGCCACTGGATGGATGCGGGAGTGGCATTTATTACACCCGTGTTCTGATTTCTGCTTTAATTTGCCACTAAGATGTACGCTGAGGAAGAGGTCTGTTCCCTTCATTAGCGAAACGAGAATGGATCAGTCAAGAAGAGCCGTTAATAGCAAACCTGGCAGCTGATGGCCAGTCCGGGGAGAGGAGAGTGTGGCTTAAACACACAAGTAGCTATTTTAGGCTCGTCGGTGGTTTTTCTGGTGCCATAGCACTTGGCAGCCCTGTGACACTAATCGCGAGGATGGGGGGGGGGGGTCCAGAAATTAAATATTTTTTAGTGTTTGCATATATGAATTTTCCCAACATCCCACTTCAGATGCTGTCTTTCTGTTTAGGGAAGACAAGAGTGGAACTTAGTACTTTGTCTTTTTTTGAAGAGACACAGTATTGGTGATCCTGTCTCGTACTTGGGACATTATTTACCAAAAATTTAAAAACTGTAAAGCGGTTTTTGAGGTTGCCATGACTGCAGCCGCACTGCACGATGCTTAAAATCACCGACGTAAAGCTGCTTTCCTTCAAACCAGAAAAGGCTACCAGCTAAAGAAATGAAATGTGTCTAAAACCCAGAATGAGTTCTTATCAGATACAATGATAAGATCGTCATTACTGATTTTTTTAAACGTGTTTTCTCAACTTAAATTGAAATGTAAGTGGGTGACTTCTAATCTTCAAGGGTGGAGAGCAATCCTGAGCTAGAGGGGCTTAAAAGTCAGGGGGACAGAAAGGGACTTTGCCGCATGGAGGTTGCAGCCTGGGATGAAGGGGTGAGTCGAGGGTCCCCGGCAAAGCAAAATGTGACTGCACGGGGCCGTGGCAGAGGATCAGAGGCAGCTGAAATGCAGTCATGGGTGGCAGGAGGATTTCAGCTGCCTTCAGAGCTCGTGGCAGGGCTTCAGACCCGACGCTCCGCATCCCAGCGCTGCCTGCACTGAGCGCTCTGCCAGGCTGTGTCCCCTCATGTCCGTCTGCACTTCTCTTTACCGTTTAGCCGAATGTTAGATGTTTTTAAAAAAATGAGTGTAATTTCAAAAATCAGTATTTTTATATATAAAGATATATTTATTCTTTTTTTGGCTTTCTCATTTTTTTTAATCTGAAGCTCTTGGCAGAATTCAGCCCCAACCCACAAGTCGTTTTGGTCTCTTGGTGGCTCTTTTAGTCAATAAGAGAGCCGAAAAAATGCAAAGCCACCCTGCATGGGCAGGGCAGCGCGAGGCTGGGCGAGCATCCCGGCTGCTTGCCAGGGCCACTGGGGCAGCAGCAGTGAGCCCCGAGCCACTCGCTGAGATTTCTGCACTGCTGGCTGTAAATGCAGGCGGGCGGATATTTGCCACCTGCCTTTTAGAAAAGGCAGAGTGGGAGATTTAAATTCATTATCGAGGTGATAGAAAATAGAAAGGAATACTGAGCAATCCCGCTCTCATCCAGCGTTGCCAGCCAGGGTCAGCCCCGTGAGTGCAGCTCCCGGGGGATGCGAGTGTGGATGCTGTGCCGGGCGGCTGGTGGGAGCGCTTGGTACCCGCGGTGTGTCTGCTCGGCTCATCCCGATGCTGAACAACCGACTCAGCTTTCCAGGCTGCGATTTATCGCTGGCAGGAATACAGCGTGGCTCCGCTGCCAGCCGTTGCAGGTTTCCCACTAACATCCCATTCACCCTCTCTTCTCTCCCCCACTGGCAGATGGAAGAGGTGTTGAGCTTAAACGAAGATTACATCTTCCTGAGGAAAGTACAGAAATGTCAGACGGCAGAAGGTCAGAAGTCGACATTATTGGACTGTGAAAAGATTTTAAAGGGCTTCCAGGACCTCCAGTGCAAGGTACATGGCTGTTATGTGGATAAAGACCCCACTGAAGGTGGAGGGGGGCTCCCAGGCACACACACAGCTTCACCCCAAGCTTTTTTTTAAAACCATGGTTGCCCTTTACCTTGGGGCTGCATAGCACGTGCCCTTTTTTACACTATATTCTTTTTACACTATATTTTTCCCCTATATTGGTATCACTGAAAAATCTCATCCACTTTTTTCTCAAAACGGTCTTGGTCAGCGCCCGTCCAGCTGCGGCATGCCAAGGGATGCTTGGGGCTGGCGGTGGGAGGGATGGACCTGCAGGCACCCTGGCTCCGTGCTCTGATCCCGCTCTGAAAAACACTGAATTTCTGCTGTCTGGCACCTTGCTCCGATCCTGTGCCAGGTGCCTGTGAGGATGCTCGCGGCCGCCTGCCGCTAGGAGCACTTTTATGCCCGCTTTGCTGAGATGTTGATGATGGTGCAAGGCTGGGGCCAGGCGGCACGGCTCCCGGCAGCCAGTGAGGAGGAGGAGGAGGATGCTGTGTAAATGCCACCCCACAGGCTCCGGGACGGCATTTCCAGCGGTGCAGCAGCTCCTCGAGTTTGGGTGCAAAAAAGCCACCCTGCACCATGACGTCCTCCTGGAGTGGCTGAGGGCTGCCCTGCAGGCGATGGGGTGCTCTCAGCCTGCTCAGCCCTTGGATTCATGTTTAGGAGAGGCTGTGCTGGCCAGAGCAGGCAGGAGGGGGACATTTCTTTCTCGTTGTCAGTGCCCGATGACATCAAATGCCTTAGCTAAACCTTCAGGTTTGCATCAGTACCCAACCAACAAAAGAAAAGCATGTCTGAGATGGGCCCTGCCCAGCAGCCCTGAAAACCCCCTTTTGTAGGGACAGGGATGTGCCCGGCTTGCTGGGCAGCATCTACAGCCTGGCTCTCTGACATGGTTTTAAATGAAAAGGAGACGGGTTTTTTGTTTGTTTCTTTTTTTTTTCCCCCCCAAATAAACTGTCACCATCGCATCATTTTAATTGCATAAAACCTAGAGATCATAAGCCCTACAAACCCCCTGCTGCAAACAGACGGTCAGCCCACAGCCGTATGTGATGCTGAGGAAGGTGCCAAACAGCACCAACTCGAGCGGTGGCCAGAGCATCCTTTAAACAGAGGCTTTCAAAATCATTGATTTGTACATACTAAAAACAATACCTATATTTTTGCTGTTGTTTCAGGACGGGGGAGCCAGCAAGGGGCAGCCCAAGTTTGAAATGCAGAGAGGTGAGTTTCCTGGTGCCGCCAGCGCACCCGTCGCTTGCGAGGGGCAGGAGGAGTAGCTTGGCCTGGGAAGGGGTTTCCTTCACCCTGCAACAGCCCGCTGGTGCCCCAGGGCATGGCACGGAGGCAGGGGACGGGGTCGGGGTTTGGAGCGTCCCCATGGGGGTAGGACTGTGCACAGCGTGGGGCTGGCAGAGGGGGCACCGGGCACGGCTCTCTCACCAGGGCAGGCGGCTCTGGGTGCCACGTTGCCTGAAGTCAATGAAAATGAATCCAAAATTAAATCCGTGGCCTTTTTGCATTGCAGGCCATGAGCACCACGAGCATCCCCATGTGATGCACAAGAACCAGACGTCGGTGGCAGGTAAGGGGCAGGCACATCCAGGTCCTCTTCCCTCGGCAGCAAAGGTGGCACAGTCTCCTCTGCGGGCTTTATCCCTCAGAGGCTCCACCTCGAAGGCAACTGAGTGTCTTTGCTGAGCAGAGGCCAGATCCTGCCTCACTCAAGGGGGGGGACTTTGGAGACTGTGTCTCTGGGCTGGATTTGGCCCATAGAGAAATTTCAAGGGTGGGAGGTGCCACGGCCCCTGCAGAGGAGCTGTGCTGCCCGGCGGGGACGGCACGTGCCAAGGCACCGATAACACCGGCCTTTCCGAATTGCAGTGGAGAAGAGGCAGCCGGTCGCAGCCCACCTGGCAGGTCAGAAGAGCAACGGGAGAGTCTCAGGTAAGACAGACCCGCTCGGCGCTGCCTTGGCAAGGGACCCAGCGGGGCACAGCTGTGTGCATCCCCGGTCGGACCCTGCAATCCCGCCCCATGGCTCTGTAAGGGCAGGGACAGGGACAATACAACTCCAGCCTGAAAGCGTGTCCCCACAGCACAGCAAACCTCCCAGTGGTCACACCACCACGTGCACCTGTGCCGCATGAGGTTCGCGCATCCCGTGCCAGCTGTCCTCAGTAGCCTTGTATATGCCTTCCTAGAAATGCACCACAATGGCTTAATCTTTACAGTGTTTTTTATGAGCAGAAAACTATTTCTCTTCGTATTTAAGGAAACCAACCTCTCCCTTTTCTTTTGGACTCCAAATGCAATGCTTTTGCTCTCCTGGCCATGTCTTGCCAGGGTGGCTGCTGCAGGAGGGCTCTGCTGGCATGTTGTAGCTGCTAATCTAATCATCTGCTCACCTGTGGTGGTCCCTAGTAGCAATATGGGCTGGCTGACGGCTTTACGGTTGCTACATAGGTAGCTCCAAACTGATTTAGGCAATCTGTGCTTATTCACGGCCACGGCCACGTTAGGTTTGAGAAATGCACGTGAGTCCATTTGCATTTGTGCCTCCCTCTGCACAGACTGTGGCGGCTCTCGCAGCTCCGTCCCGCAGCGTAGCCTTAGCTAAGGGACATCCTGCAAGAGCAAGGATTACCAAAGCAAGTAAGAGTTTACAAGGTCAGCCTCTCAATATCTGGCAAGGATTTCGCAATCTGAGCACTTTTGATTTAATTCTGGAGTAACTGCCAGTAATCAGCAACTGCTCTTTCCATCTCTGACGCAGCACTTCACCCAGAGCTCTGTCTACCTGTGGAAAGCTTAGTGTTAGATAAGATCAAAGAAGCGAGAAACTTGCTGCATTTTAAAACTCCCTGCTTAAGCATTTGTTGAGCTTATAAAGCAGGTTGAAATTGCCCAAAGAGCAGCAGCTGCCTGGAGCTTGGCTCTGCGCCTCGGCAGTCGGGCACAGAGGAGATGTCCACGTGGGATGCACGGGCATGGACCGTGGGCTGTGTGGCTCCCCCAGGACCACCCGTGCCACCCCACTGTAGGAACTGGGAGTCTGGGCTGGGACAGTCAAAACCATTATTCCCCTTGGAGCTGGGTTGCTCACCCCTGATGCTCTCGCGGGTGTCTCTGTAGGCTGGGGTAGGCAGAGGTCCAAAATCCCTCCCAGAAGTCGTAGCTGATCTCAGCCCCTATGCCCATGACTTCCATGACTTACCTGCACCGACTCCAGCGGGAGTGCGTGTTCATGAGCTACTCCGATGGCACCGATAGTGCCCCAACAGCCATGCCAGTAGCAGGTCTGCGTGGGCAGTGGTCCCAGCGGTGGGAGGCAGCACTTGCCATGCAAAAACCTTCCAGCTCTCTGCCCTGCCAGGGACTGAAACTGTGGGATGTTTATTTTTCTGCTTCCTTGGCAAAGTCTTGCCTTCTCCAGAGGCCAAGAGGAGGAAGGACTTCAAAGGAAAGGCAGCACCCAGTTTGGAAAAACTGGGTGCCCTGGGATGGGTGCCTCTGAAGATAGGAGCTGCAGTGTGTTTTGGCAGTGCTCTGAGGGCTTGGAGGCTGTGCCACTGAAAGCCATGGAGATAGCAACCCTATGGGGTGGACACGGGGGGTGTGTGGCCCGTGGTGGCAACAGTGTGAAATCTTTGACCCTAGGCATTTCCATTTGGTTGGACGAAGGAAGCAAAACGCTCCTCCGCTCACATAATCGATTCAAGGGTGTCAAGGCCAGTGACCAGAAACATGGGTTAAACACGTCCTGGCCTTGGGGAAGGGGACCATACTCCCCTAGGCTGGGGATGGTGTCCCGGGATGGGCAGCACCTATTCCCACACCCCACAGCAGACAGAGGCTGTGATGCCAAATGCCTGTGGGGTGTCCTCCCAAAATCAGCCTGCCAAACTGGATGTCTCCTTCTCCCAGCTAATCTGCTATGCTTTCCCCCTACAGCGCTAGAGTGGAAGATGACAATGTATGGCCCCATGACCAACAACTCGATATCGTACCAGGAGGGGAAACTGAAGGTGAAGGAAGCAGGGCTCTACTACATCTACTCCCAAGTCAGCTTCTGCACCAAGGCAGCGACTTCGGCACCCTTCACCCTCTATATTTATTTGTATCTCCCCATGGAAGAGGACCGGCTCTTGCTGAAGGGACTAGACACACACAGCACCTCCACGTCTCTCTGTGACCTCCAGTCCATCCGAGAGGGAGGCGTCTTTAAGCTCCGGGAAGGCGACATGGTCTTTGTCAACGTGACAGACTCAACGCGAGTGAACTACAGCCACGGCAGCACCTACTTTGGCATCTTCAAGCTGTAGTGAGGAGGGGGCTGCCCCAAGCTGGGGGTCCAGCCCAACTTTGTTGAGCAAAGTGGCTTTCCCTGTTTCCCGTATTTATGTTCCTCTGCCTCTTTGGTTTTCTTGTTTCTTAATTTGTATATTTTGTTATTTATTAATGAGAACACACATGGAACAAAGTTTGAAGCTGTTGTTGTTTGCATGCTTTTTTCTTTCGCTGCCAACGGTTTGGTACGTGCTGGTGTTGTGTGTCTGGGTCCACCATGCCCCGCGCGCCTGGCAGGGTGGATGTCCCCGTTATGTCACAAAAGCTTTATTTAGCAAACTCTACCATCAACGTTTCTTTCCTAACAACGTAGGATGGCTCAGGGTGCTCCAGCCAAGCTAGATTCATACATATCTCCCATACCAATCTGCTTAAAAAACATCAACGGAAAAACATTAAAAGGCTTAGGAACGTCTTCTCTAAAGGAATCAATCAGCCAAGCACTGTCCTTAGATGGTAGCTGCTGGTGATGCATCGTTGCCACCCTAACTGTCTGCTTTATCTTGAGAACCCCTTTTTCCACCCATGTCTATCTACGAAACTCAACCAGCCTTCTTGCTTAGGGTGACACTGTCTTGACCAGGTTTGTGCTGGGTGACATATGCCCCGCATCAGAGGGGCGATCGGTGGCTGAGGGGGGACTGCTGATTTCAACCCAGAGCACTGGTAAGGTGCTGGCGGAGCTCTATTCTTGGTCAATTGAATCCGCTGGTGAGACTGTCCTCCTCCCACATCTGCAGGCAGAGGACCCTCTGCCTGTGGACAGTTTCACTACCCTGTGGAAGGGGCATCGACCACCATTGCCAAATTTGGACCTGTCTCCTCTTCTGAGACCCATCCTCCCCTGGGAGGAGGACTGGGAAAGTACAGAGGTGGCAGGACCAACTGCTTCTTCCCAAGACCTTCAAGATGTGTGTGCAGAGCATCTTCTGGCTGTGCTCAGTGAGGACACATCCACAGCAGCACCTTTCCTGGAGCTCCAGGAGAGCAGGACTGTGCAGACGGGCAGGACCCCTGCTTGGGCAGGGGGGACCTGGGTGACACTGCACACTGGAGTCTCCTCGACCCTCTTCCCCAGCTTGGCCCACAGGGAGGGTGAGCTGAGCCACAGGAGGACACAAGGATGTTGATGCTACATTTTTTAGAAACATCTAAAGATGCCGAAGGTGGCAAGCCTGGAGCATTTGGTTATACAGGTCACGCTTGTTGGAGTGCAAAAGTTTGGAAAAACTGGAAGCCAGTAGCTTTGCAAGTGGAAGAGCTTTCAGATTTGGGCAGTCCTTAGGGTTCGCTTGGCTGAAGGCTGCACATGGGATGGACGGGGCAGTCTTGGCACAGCTCATTGCAGTGCTGGGTGCTTGGCATGGCCCCCTCCCAAAATCAGTAGAGGAGACCTCAGAGCCAGTCTGGTTTTACTATCATTTAATATGTATTTGTCATCTGTTCTCCACAATTGTGTAACTTCATCAGGGAATGGACCACTCTTGTCTGACACCATGTATAAAAAATATTTATTTAACTAAAACTGTCTTATATTCATGAACAGAGAGCGGGTGCGTGCCAAGGGACTGTGCGTGGCTGTAGCCGTGTTTTGCAGCGTATTTTGATGTTCCCGGTTCCCCCTTCCTGAGTGTGAGGTTTCATCCACTGTGGCAACTAATACAATGTCTGAATTGAGAGACTGGGTGCTTCGTATGCTTCGGACACTGCTCACCCTTTTCAGCCCCAGACTGGGACACACTGGGATTTCCTGGGGTCTTGCTTGGGGGGACTGAGAGGGCAGCGGGACCAGCCCCAAAAGCCTCCATCTCACCCCGCTCCTTGGGGCATGTTGCGGTGCCAGGGCTGGGCAGCACCGGGGACATTTTGGCTGGAAGAGGGAGCAGGGACCCCCTACCCTGGGAAGGCAGCGAGGCACCGGGGCTGGAGCCCCCAGCACAGCTGTGGAGCAGAGAGGTGGGGGCTAATTTAAGGGGATTTAGGACACCTGGCTGGAAGAGCTCTATTCCTGCCTGCCCTAAGGGCATGGAGCCTGCAGGGATGTCTCCGCTTTGGAACAGAGATGGATGTGCACAAGGTGGGGTCCTGCGGTGGTGAGGGTCCAGCCACGTCCCCGCCACTGCTGAAACCCAGCCAGCCCCTGCGGGCCGGGCTTGCAGGGGCGGCGCTGGTGGGGCTGGAGAGCCCCAAGCCTTCGCAGGGGAAGCAGAGGTGCCTGGATGCTGTGGGAGTGCGGGTGGGAGCCGCAGGAGAAACAAGATCCGTGAAAACTGGTCATGGTCTGAGAAAGGGGAAAAAGCTGGCTGGGGGGCAGTGGGTGGGGAGAGGAGGAGAGAGCTCCGAGGAGCGCGTGCATGGCTGCTCTTGGGTGCCCGAAACCTTGGGGAGCAGAAACACCATTAGTCACAGATGAGGGGAAAACGTGGTCGGTGCATGGCCTTGAAACCCCTTGCAGCCCCTCGGCTTCGGTGGCCAGGAGCACCCACCCGGAGGGTTTGGGCCAGGCTGCAATCCCCAGCCCAAATCACCGAGAGAGGATCCGGGAGCTGCAAATCGCATGGAGAAACAGATTTTCATGCATGTTGGGGGAAACAACTAAAGAGGGGAGAAGAAAACAAACAAAAAAGGCATAAAACAGCTCAATAAATTCTGCAGCGAGAGCAGGAGACGCCAACTGCCGCCTCCCCTGCCTGCGGGCTGCCTGCCTGGCCCCAGCCCCCTGCCCGCACTGCTGCCTTTCCCGGGGCTTTTGTTTCTTGCCTCTGTTTCTTCGCTTGCCAAAAATAGCCCGTGGGATTCAGACGTGAGGTAGCGCGTGGGAGGGGAGGAGATGCGATTGCTACCATCCAGCTGTGGCCTTCTCCCGAGCGGCTTTGTTCTCCTCCCCGGCCCCTGCCTGGTGCCGCGGCGGGCGCAGGTTTCCTCTCCTGTGGAAAGTTTGAAGGTCATCAATACATTGATTTTTCCTTTGACGTGGGGCCTCTATGTCACTCCTCGGGCCGTGGATTTTACGGTGACTGATGTTTTTTTCTTCTTTACGAGTAAAGAAGGGAGAAGGGGATGTGAGGGTGATGAGTACGTGGGGCACATCAGCAGGACCAGCACAGAAGGGGTCACGGATGAGCAGGAGCAAGCAGCAGCATGGTCATCTGCTGGGAAAGGTGCTTGCACAGGTCAAGACACACTGAACTCGCTGGGAAATACATTTATTATTTTTTTTTAGTTTTGTATAAGAAATGAAATTTTGTTTTGTTGTTTTCCTCAAAAAAAGGTGGTGATGCTGGTTCCAAGCAGGGTCTCGCCAGCTTGTGCCACTGAGCTCCAGGCTGCCGGACAGCATGCGCTGGAGGATGGCCGTCCACGTGCTGCGTGGCTATGCGTGGTGGCTGCTCAGGTGACGAGCCTGTCCTAGCACCTCTGTGCACTACTTTGGGGTCTTTATTTTATCCCCCTCCCCAGTTAGGCACTGTGTGCCTAGGTGCCAGCCTTGCCTTGGCACGCCTTGCTTGGTGCCAGCTCCCCCCAGCCCTTTCCCCGGTCAGGGCAGGGTCCCCATCGGCAGGGTCTCCAGCTCTTTCTGGGAGCTGCCTTCATCTCTTCTAGGAGGCCAAACCTGTCGTGTGCACCCCTGCCCGGGTGCAAGGGAGACTTCTCTCCCTTCTTTCGGTTTGGGCTCGGGGGCACTTGTGCTGTGGAGCACTGGGTGGCTGGTGGGAGCAGCCCCCCGTAAGTAGGCACCTCCAGGGCATCCCCAGCTGTGGCGGTGGTTTGGGCTGAGCAGACTAAGCTGTTGTTTTCTTTTTTTTTTTTTCCTGTTTTTTCACATTGATGGTCATTTGGAGCCAAACCCCATTGCCCGGAGGTCGCTGGTGCTGCCTGTGTTGGAGATGGGTCATGCAAAGGGGCCGTTTGGGAGCTGGCATAAGAGAAGGGGCCAAAGGGACCCCGTATTCAGTGGGAGAGCAGGACAGAGGGTCTCTGATTAAGGCCTGGATCTGGCCTCAGGGGGACCCAGGAGTGGAGATGCTCCCTCCAAAATGAGCCTGGGGGATGCCGCCTTGCTCTCCTGCCCGGTGCAGGCTCTGGGGTGCTTGAGTCGGGATGCAGCTCTGCAACGATTCCCCAAAACACCTTTTGTGCCCAGGGCCGGTCTTTCTTTTTTGCTTGCTCTTTTTCCTGCTCCGATGGATGCGTTTTGGGAGAGAGAGCAGGGTCTGGCTCTCCTGCCCTCCATCCTCCCGCTTCGGCCGTGGGCTGAGAGTGCGGCATGTCTCTACCAAGGAGTTAAAAATACCAGCGTGCAAGAGAGGTCTTGTCCAAGCGGTAGACCAAAGGAAATCCTGTCACCACACCTAATCTCCAGGAAAAAAACACTAACTAAAAAAAAAAAATCTCAAACAGGCAGGAAGTCACTTATCTACAGCAACCCACCAGTGCAGCGGAGAGCAGCTGGTTCTCCATAAAGCATCCCTGTTAGCAGAGTGCAAGCAGGGCTCGAGGGATGGAAATGCATCTCCTTCCCTTGGGACCACGTGCCCTCCCTGCTGCAGGGCTGGGCGATGGTGGGAGCAACAGCCCAAGTGCCAGCATCACCGTTCGCACCAGTATCCCCACCAGCATCCAGTAAATCGGAGGGTGGCTGATGCAGCCAGGGGTGTCTTGAGCAAGTCAGGGATGCCCAGAGCAAGCACTGGCTTTGCTTTCGTGGTGGAAACAAAGGACGCAGCATCGAGAGCTAAGAAGTGATTTTTATCCTTCTTTATTTGTTGAAAATGTCAATTAAAAAACTGTTCAAAATAAAAACATGTTAGAAAAGTTGAACTTGCATAAGTAGTTACAGTAAATAAACCTACACGACAAAAATAAACTGGAAGGCAGCTGACACAACATCCATCTAAAGACAGACTCACTGGAACCTATTTACAAAGCACTGTAAACAAAGTAAATATGGAAACATTGCTGTCCATCTGGCATGGCTTCTTTTCCTTTTTATTTTATTTTCTTGTCTTTTTTGGCTTCTAGCTCTTAACAAACGCTTGATCCAAAAAGTCCCAGTGTGCCCTCCATCACATTACATCTTACAAACATGCATATGTACACAGCACGGGTTTCAACTAAACTGAGGGGCAGCGAGGAAACATTTCTACCCTCTCCTCGGCGTGTAAACGGCCCTTGGTTTGCTTCCTTGCGCTGGCTGCACAGCACGAGCCCGGTCCCCAGCCCACCTCTGGGCAGGCAGCAGGACCGACAGTGCCGGGGTGTCTGGGCATGGCATCCCAGCACAAAGGTCGTTATCCTGGAAAACGATTAACCAGCACGGCAGGGCTTGACTGCTGACCAAACGGCTCAACTGTGTGCCTGGGCGGGGATGCGGGGAGCTGCCATCCAGCCGGGATGCTCTGGAGATGGCAAACGTAGCCAGAGCAAAAAAAGACCTCTGTTTTGTCCTGGAAACAGCTTAGATTTAAAGAGGGTTTCTTTTTTTACACTCCTTGTGATGTTTTGGAGTTTAGCTCTCCCCAAACAGCATTTGCTATGTTCTGGCTAAATTTTAATTGCAAGGAGGGAGTTGTAATTATTGCCTCTATTATGTCCTTCATGACCAACGTAACGGCATGACTGTAATGAGCTGTGGTGTGCCTGCACACCCTGGGACCGTGCTGCCCTGTGATATACGTAAGACTTATCGTTAACTTTAACAGAAGGTTATTTTTATAATGCTGCTAAGGAAGGAAGGAAAACATCAGTTCTAAACTAGGGTATAACACCAAATAAGATGAAGAGAGCCGATACATATGCATGTTGCCTGTGTGCTGTGTTCGAGCAGCTGTGCAGGGATCTGGAAGGGTGTTGCACATCCTTGCCCCAGGAGCGTTCCAGCTCTTGTCAAAGCATAAATACCTTTCCTATCCCAAGAGAAAGTTCCTTTTTCCTAGCAGAAAGCCCCTTTGGGACGACGGGGGGAGAAGTGGCCATGGGCTACGTTCCCAGCCTTTGGGAAGGAGCGCCGGAGAGTCTAACGTGGGCAGAGGGGAGCAGGGAACCAGCACATTTGGGGGTGGTTTTTGTTGTCAGGCAGTGTTTACATTTCATACAGAGAAAAGCATGTCCTGCAAGGGGAAGCACAGCAAAACTATAAACTCATACGATACCTGGACACTCAACGTGAAAACAAAGCAGGGGGTAGGAGTTCTAGGTCATGCATAAGAAAAGGGGTGGGGGGGGGCAGAACAGCAGTTACCTGTTGTGCTAATCACGAGCTGTTAGGAGGCAGTACTGTGCAACATACCTTCCCATGCGCTCTGACAGGTGCTCCAGATCTGACTTCCCCAAGGAGTTCAAATGTCTTCATGTTAATTGCACATTTTAATCAGTATCAAGGCCACACGGGAACCACAGTATTGCTGGGCTCTAGTTCGCTACAGTCAACTAATGGGGAAAATAAAGGTGGATGGGAAAAGCTTCCCCAGTTGTGATTATCTGAACAGAGGAGCACGGTGCTTTTTGGTTTCTGCTCAATGCCACCTCCGTAATGTTTTCATTCAGTAAATAGGTACCGGTGCTTTTGAAAAGAATGAAAGCATTAAAAAGTGCTTAAGCTTCCTCTAGGAAACTGCTGCCGAACCCTTTGTGAGCGACAATCATTAGCAGAGTTTGTATTTGCTCCCAGTAGCAGGTACGACGAGGTATTAGTTGCTGCGGATGAATTGTGAATCATGGACCGCTTGCTTACTGGTTTAGTTGTGATCGATTGTTTCTGGTTTATTTCCTTATTGGATGGAAGAAAAACTTTTTTTTTTCTCTCTATGACTTTTTTTTTTGGTAACAAAATTCCCCAAACCAACAAAATAAGGAGCAAGAAGAGGCAAAGGATCCAGTTCCGCTTCCCAAAAACACCTGAGGTCACACACCACTGCCAGCAGCTTCTCCCCGAATTCAGGCGATCAGGGACGACTTGCGCCCCGTGTCCTCCCTGCCACACTCGTCCGTCTGCTTCAGCAGCCTTCTAACCAGCTTCTCCAAGTCCTTCCTGGATTTAAGCTCTTCCTCCAAACACTGTTTCATCCTTTTGTTCTCCTGCGAGGTGAAAAATAAAGGAAAAAAGATGCAGTTAATGCCCGTGCACTTTATGCAATGAGGTACTTCCATGTGCCGGGCTGCCTGGTGCCTCAGAGGTGATGAAATATCAGGGACATTGGACAAGTCACTGCCGGCTTGTCAGGATGAGCAACACGGGTTACTTGTGGTCCGATCCACTCAAGCAGACCCTTTTTACCTTACAGACCTGCACAAAAGTCCCAGTGACTTTGAGCAGGCAGAGGCATCCTCCTGGAAACCTAATTTTAGCCTGGGTTGGAGGCCCCTGTTCTCCTGGGGTGGTCTCTCCCACCTCCAGGCTTGGGGCTGGAAGGAGGAGGACATATTTCCTCTGAGTGTACAAGAATTGGTATCCACCAGACCCCTATAAAATGAACAGTCAAGTTGAAAGAGCTTTTAGAGTAGGGGTAAAGTTTCATGTTACCACAAAGACCAACTACTCCTTCCCTCCTGCTGGCTCTGGTGCTCAAGCAATTGCGTGGTGAGATGATTCAGGGAGCTGAACCAGAAGAAAACTAATGCTGATTCAGGGAGCTGCAGGATCGGACCAGCATCGGCAAGACTTTTCCTGGGCACTGACCAGTCAAAGACACCGACCCAGCTCAGCCCGGCTGGCTTTTGCTCAACTCCCAGCAGAAACAATCCCACTCAAATTACCTGCTTCAGTTCTTTGACTTCATCTTTCAGTGCATAAACTGTGTCAACAAGGCTCCTGCAAAAGGAAATGCAAAAAAAAAAAGAAATAAAAAGAGCTGGAATGCAGCAAAACAGCAACAGCATGGGAGCTTTCGTGAGCGAGGTGCTGATGGGGAAGATGCTTCCAGCTTCTGCTTTGCAAGCATCAGGCTGCTGCTATGGTTGCTGCCTGTGAGGGGACTCTGGAAACACAGTCCAGGAGCATTTATAGGCCATTGGTCCAAAATTCAGGGCTCTTTTCTCGAAACTCAAAAAAAATACTTTGTTCTGCTATCTTTAAGTAATCAACAAAGGTCTGTGGCTTTGGCTTCCTTGTTTATGCTACTGCAATAAATAACAATGATTTTAAAACTGGAAATGCCTGAGCATCTTTTGTAAAACGGCCTTGATTCCTTGAGGTTATGCTGCAAAAAAACCAAGCATGAAAGGAATGCACTGTCTGGGTTGGAAAAGGAGAGGATCAACGCAGTCACCCAGACGCTGAAGCCACGTAACAGCCTGGAAGCACTCACAGCCAGGGTGCCAGGCAGGCTCCCGAGGGGTAGCAGCAGCCCAGTATGTCAGTAGTTAAAAAAAAAAAGAGCCACTTGTTTGGTTCTGTCCTCCCTGACCCCGTTAGCTACATCCAGATAATCTCTGGGACTCGATAAACTGGCTCTCGGGACCCGGCACACAGACTCCCAGAGGGCTACAGCCACGTCAGAGCAGCTGGGAAGGCGGCTCTGTTCTTAAAAAGGGACAAAATAGCAACTGAAATAGCCCAGTGGTTCTTGCCAGGACTAAGGCAGCAGTCGGAGATGCAGAAGGAGAGGGCATTGGTTTTTAATGTCTTTCCAAAACGCGACAAGGGAATCTGCAAGTGGAGAGCAGCCGCGCTTACTTCTCCTCCGTGACAGTCTGGCCGTTGCTTCGTGTTTCCTCTATGATGATTTTCTCTTCCTCAGGAAGAAGGACTTGGGGGATGGAGTCTTTACGAGAGCCTGTGTACAAGAATTACTCATCAGGAAGAAAAAGGGAGACTTTCTCTGATGCCCACGCCGCTCCGGAGACAGCAGCCCTCCTTCTCCCTGCTCCTCTGCAAGCCGGGGGCAGCTGGGGCCGCGGGGGCTCGAGCAGCCGGGGGCTGTCTGCCAAGGTTAAGTACCTACCGCTGACCTGGAGCTGAGCAGCAAGCGGAAACTTTTCAAGAGGGCTCATTGCATCTAAAGCTACATCATGACTTATAAATGAAATCATTTGATTAGGGTCAAGAGCTCTCAGAAGAAACATGGCCTCCCTTTTTTAAATCTACCATTATTTGATAGTTCAGTGATTTAATTTGACATCTCACCAGCAATGATAAATAGTTATATTTCCAGAGTTGAAGATGTTAGATAGGTTCTTATGAAGCAGCTTGTTCTTAAACACGCAGCTGATTGAGAGATAATATTCATGCTTCCTTTCTAAAGCTATATGCAACCTGAGATTACCATCAGGTTGTCAGTGCTGACAGCCACAGGCACTGACTAGGTTTGCTTAATTCCTAACAAGTGCTGGTGAAATAGCTGTGTCTCATCTGCCCTCCTACCTGCTTCATTCTCTGTGTTTAGAAGAAAAACAATGGCAACTAAACCACTATGCAGATGAAGCTCCCTTATCTTGAAGATTGAACACCACACAGTTTCCTAGCATGAGTCTCGTTGCCGTATGATGTAACCATCTGTTTTTTCCCAGAGGGGTTATCAGTGTTGCAGGCAGAGTAAGAACTAAATAATCTGGTTGTGTGCCCACCTGAGCTGAGAGCTTGCTGGAAGCCTGCCCCGGTACAGTATGCCTCGATCACCTTCAGGATCTGAGCATCTTCTTCCAGCGCAGCTGTACCTGTAAAACATTGCAGACAACAGCTATCACAAAAAGCAAAGTGCTCATCTCTCCCAGCCTTTGCTCCCAAGTCTCTTAAGAGAAGAGCATGTTGTTTCCTTGACTGACACTGTCTCTGGGACTTTGCCTAATTCCCTTTGAGGTCCTTTATGTTTTCTGGCCTTTGCAACATCCTGTGGCATTGAGCACCACCATTAAATGGTACGAAAATGCACTTCCAGCTGCTCCTCTCAGCAAAACTCGGGGGGGCGATGCCTGACTTCGGGTGCACGGAGCACTGGGAGATGGGTAGGCAGAGCAGCCCTGCTAGGAGGGGTCTGGTACAGCCACATCAGAGCAGGACTCGGAAACGTGAAGTCTTCATTTCCAGCCCTAGCTCAGCGCTGTCTTCTCGAGGGAGACAACCGACCCTCAGGCCGTACACCACAGCAGCTCACTGCTGGGTGACCATGGCCGTTCATGTAAAAGCCCCAAGGAGTGTCCCAAGGGGACTGCAGGGAGCTGTCGGGACATCCCTCTTTGCAGGTGAACACCCCTGCAGGGATAGGGCCTTTTTTTTTTCCCTGATTCCCCATGGAAACTGTTCCAGGACCTGCTGGCATGGCCAGGTAAGGGTTTGTCCCAGCTCTTAGACGTATTTCGATGACTGTTGATGTGCAGTTTTACTGCAGCTTTTAACTACTTGGAAGTAGTTCCTTGGCTTCATACCCAAAACAAGACCACCCACAACCTGTGAGCTTGCGCTAGCAATCACGAGGAGGGTGGCAGCGTGTCTGGCAGTCATAACTGGGAGGGGATCTGTCAGCAGCTGAGGACCCGTGTGCTTCCAGAAGCCTCCCGTGCTCAGCAGCACGTAGGCTTGCTCACAACGTGAGCATCCTCTCGCATCCTGTGCCGTAAGAAGGCTGTTCTCAAAGTCCCGTGGAGATCACTGAGATCACAGAAACCTCCAAAAAGAAGAGAAAAATACACTTACTTTTCCGAATAACAAACTCTTCATCAGATGGTTTTCTCTCAGTTTTCCTTTTTGGAAGAAACTTCTTCATTGTTTTTGGACTTTTGCTGGAATCCTATAGAGAAACAGACTCTTGTGTTTAACCAGAACCAAAGGCAGCTCAAGCAGCGGAGCAGCGCAGCTGAACGCAGCTATCCATGTTACGCACAACACATTAGAGAAATACAAAGCAGACAATGACAAAGTTGGGGAAAACGATGCTTTTTGCCTTTCCCATGCGCTAGCTGTGGCCCACTGCTCCCTGCACCAGCAGTGGGAATTGCATCTGCAGGTCTGGGCCAGGACAAGCTCCTCTAGCAAATTCAACCCTCGGCTAAGATCCTTTAGCCAAAGAATTCAAACACATTCACAGCACTTTTAGTCTGCTTACCGACTCTGTGGTCTTTGTTAGAAAACCCTATAATGTTG
Organism: Phoenicopterus ruber ruber; assembly: GCA_009819775.1. NCBI lineage: Eukaryota > Metazoa > Chordata > Aves > Phoenicopteriformes > Phoenicopteridae > Phoenicopterus > Phoenicopterus ruber. The sequence goes on from CM020226.1 coordinate 16,156,064, forward strand.
TTTATTTCCTTGACTTGATTTGATTTCTAATACAAAACAGTTGGCAAATAACATTGCTTCTAAATGCACACAATTTGTTCGAGAGTATAAACCCCCCGCACACATACACAAAGAACAAACAAATACACACAAAGTTAGTGTTTGCTATGACTCCACGAGTAAGAAACACAAGCTTTTATCATCTCCTTCACTGAGTTACAAGTCTTGCTGATTTGGAGAGAATTAGTGTATTAGTAGGTTACATGCAATATGGATTTTAAGCAGGAGAAGAGGCATGCCAGGAAGTTTAAGTACCGTAATACTAAATCCTTTTTGAGAGTTACCTCCAAATATATTTGCCAGTTGCTACTGACTCTCACAATAACTTACTCATACAGCCAGGCAAAATTAGGGTCATGCAAGCACAAGAAGCGTGAACAGGAACAAGCAGCATTCTTTGCCACGATATGCCAAAGAGATGTATCTACCCTTACCTTTAAGATATAAGACATCCTCTACAATGAATATGCAAAGAAAGAGAAGATGAGTGTGAGAGACTGATGATTTTATTGACCAAGTCCATTAAATCCACAATTCTAAAACACATTTAAATGTTAGTCTTGCGATTAATGTGGCACACCCTCCGTACTGGTTTTAGAGCACTATCGACATGCAAAGGAGCACGGTGTCATGCAAAACTGAAAAAATTACATGTGAAACGCATGGTAAGTGGGCATTAATACACTCTAAACACATCAAAATAGAGAACATGCCTCCTCGGTTAGTAGCAGGTTTCTGTAGATGTTGGTTGTCTAAGAGAATGGCGCTTAAAACTGCAGCACCCCTCGGGGCTCGCCAATGCTGCAGCCGCCCCATGCCCAGCTCCGTCCGAGCCCCGGGGAGCAGCTCGGGGTCTGGCCCCGTGCTCCACACCGGTCCCGTGGTCCTCAACCTGACCCAGCCAGGATGACGGGGTGCTCTGCCCACCCTGGTGACAAGCCCCCAGGACTGTGTCTTCTCGAAGGGGACCCTCCCAGAGGGGACCTGCCATCCTCACTGGAGACCTGACAGCGTCAGGCATCAGCGCAGCAGCATCTCCCCGCTCCGCTGGCAGGACGGGGAGCTCCCTGCACACCCCGTGGAGGGTCCCATCCCCGGGATGCTCGGCACAGGGACCCACGCGGCTCTCCCGCAGGTCTGGCCGGCAAAGTCCTGAATCCCGATGTTATAAACCCTTCACCTAATGCAAAGCAGGCCACTTAAAAAAAAAAAAAAAAAAAAAAAAAAAAAAGACGTAGAAGAAATCATCTGTAAATCTTTTTCACTTTGCTAACCTGAATCCGGACACACCGCTTTACCCACAGCACCTGCTCTGTCATTTCAAATGATTACTGGAAACAGAACAGGAAAAATGACCCAATTTCAATGGAAATAACAAGAGTGCTGTGCGGTACGCAAGCAGGTTCTGGGGTTTCCTGAGCACAGCTAGGTACGAGGAAATGCACAAGACTCTGCCATCCCGTCCTACACGGCTAGAAGCCAATTAAATAATACTGGATGTCTGAAAATCTCTAATCTTTTAATCAAACTCCCCCACTCCCTTCCCTCCAAATAACCTTTGAAATTTGTATTCCTTCATTATATCTTCGTTATAGGAAGGTGACTTGCACCGAGCTGTTAGCATAGTTTATTTTGTGCCCTACTTTGAATTTAAAAAAAATAAAACCAGTGAAATAGGAGTTCTGCTTAGTGACTGAGCACCCCGCAGGGAGGGAGGAGGCAGACGCAGATCTGCTTGGGCCAACAACTGAACTTATTTGACATTTGCCGTCGCAGGCTCCTGTCCACGAGTCCCTCCCCTGAGCGGGGAGCTGCCCCCCGGCTCAGGCTGTTCTGGCTGGGTACCACACTGTGCCTGCCCAGCTCTGCCGCACCCCTTGGCCTTTAGGTTTCCACCACCGTGGCCAGCACAGCCCGTTCCCGTGCAAACCACGTTTTCGGTCCTTTGGCACCTTGCACGCTACCATCCCGCCTGCAGCAGCATCCCGCCCCTCGGGGCTCCCCGCCTGCTCGGCCTCTGCGGCAAAAACCTCTCGCCCGGTTTCGATGCGGAGAGTTTAACTCCTGCTATGTGCGGCAGGGGACAACTGAGAAACTGCAAAGGGCCGTGGTACTAATCTGTGGGTTTGGTCTACCTTATAAACAAATATCGGCCTTGCGCTTTCATGCAGAAAAATTTCTCCTCTAATTCAAGCCTCTTCCTCTATTTTAATTCACCACGCAAGCAAGAAACGGTTTAATCTACGTTAGGGATTTGGACCATGCAAAGATTAAGGGTCATTTCCAGTCTGCTTGGTTGGTTTTTGAACAATTTAATTCCCAAACTGAAACGCGTTGTTTTACAAATGTTAAGAAATAAATGTAACAAAATGCCGTGAGGCTACCTAAAATCTCTACCTGGAGCAGGCAGGTACAGCCCCCCCGGCTGCTGGGCTCTCCATCCCCGAGTGCCGGGGCGGCCCAAGCCCCCGTCCCCGTCCCCGTCCCCACAGGGAGCCGGGCAGTGACGCTCCCAGGGCTGCTGTACTAAGAAAGGCAGCTGACTCAGAACCGGAGTGCTCATTCAGTAAGAGGAACGTTACCCGAGTTACCGGTGAGTAATCCCAAAAGTTTAACGTGAGGTAGGGAAGGAGAGCACTGCAGTTACAGCGGGGGGTGAGAATCGGAGCTGGGTTATATTTTGGGTTTCCCCATGCCGCCTCGTACCTCCCGGGTTTGGGGTTTCTGTGGGGGAAGCGATCCCTCCGGCTGCTGCATCCCGGCAGGGTACGGGTGTGTAAAACACTCGGGTGGGCGGCGGAGGAGGGTCGAGCCCCACGGCTGCTGCAGGGAGTCCTGCTCCAGCCACCAAAACACAGGGTGGAAGACACGAGAAATATCAACAGGCCTTTTTCCTCTTCCTCTTGGTGCAGCATTGCTGCTCGCTCCTGCAACGCCGGCCCGGGCAAGGCTGAGCCGCTGCTACAGCTCCTCTCGACGCAGCACGTCCCGGCAGGGAGCCCAGCTCCCACCCGCGGCTCTGACCGAGGCAGGAGGAGGAGGAGGAGGAGGAGGGAGGCAGCTCCACCACAGCACCGATGGGACATGCAAAGCTGCGGGACACCCCGCTGTGGGACCGGTGACATCCAGCAGCCGAGGGCGCTGGCTACAGCAGCCGACAGCAGACATCGAGAATGGGGCTGAGCCTGCAAACGCATGTGCTCGTGCTTCACTCGTAGCACAACGCCAGCCGCAGCGACAAGCATCCATCGCAGGACTGGGGCAAAGCTCTGCAGAGTCATTTCTCTCAACATCTGCATTAACCTAAGCTTCTGTGCCCTCGCTACTGGGGTAAGAAACCCGGACACAAGCACGAGGGATTGCCATGAAACCACGGTCGTCTGCAGGCACGCAGGACGATTACCTCTTTGTAACTCAGTGCTGCCGATGGTCTGAGTGGAGGAGCAGGACGGAGGCAGCTCAAGCTCCAGGGCTTGAGGATTTTGGGGGGTTCCAGAGGCCCACGGATCTGTCCAGCTGAACTAAATGTCTGAGAAAATAGACGAGAAGCAAATGAAGACTGTTATCCACGAAACAATGTAGAGAAGCAGAGGAGGATGGACAAGGGTTCACTGTGAACTTCTTGGAGACATCTAGGTTGCAACAAAAATAGGGCAGGATACATGTAAAATGGTACAAGCACACCATGGTTACAAGCAAAACTGCCGGATGCGTCTTACAGCTGTACCCATTAGCTGAATATCAGGGCACATTGCCGAAACAGAGAGGTCAGGCAGCGCTGAGGAACCCCGGGCAGCAGAGAGGCCGGGGAGGTGAGGTGCTTACTGAATGAGCGCTCCAGGACTGCGTTTTGGATACGGTGTTGCACGTCCCTTTGGTCAGCCTTTGCAAGTGGTCAAGCCATTCGTGCAGGTCCTGGCTGGTGCTGCAGGACACGGTGATCCGCTCCATCATGTTCCCTGTGGCAGAGGGTTAAATAACCATCTTTAGCAAGCAGTAGAGACCCAGGAGGAAACACAGGGGGAGCTCAACTCGGCACAGCAGCAAGTGGCTCCTCGGTTTGCAAAGTCCAGTGGCTGCAAAAAGGCCAGGACAAAGATGTGACTGCCTGTCCTGCTCCAGGCACCCAGTGCCAGCCGGCGTGGGAGCAGCACAGAAAAGCCAAGGGAACTAGCGAGATGAATGGGTGAGGAATTATTTAAGGTTAAAAGTAAGCAAACACAACATTTCCATGATTAACAGGACCCTGAAACCAAGTATCATCAGCACAAATAGCTGCACTGCAGCCAAGGCACTGAGCGTGAAACGACTGCGTATAGCTACAAGTAATGAGATAAATTGAAGGGGAAAATTGGGAGGAACATTAGGAAAGCTACTGGATGACCAGAGCCATTAATCTGTCAATAAATGACAGCTCACACCCTGGACGCAGACAGGGCACACACGGCACAGAGCAAGGCTACTGGGGCAGATTTGTCCCATACGAAACACCGTGGTCTCCGAAAGCAGCCCAGCGCCAGAGACAGAGCTCAAGGGCGCTGGGAGGAGGCTGCCTCAACCAGGAAGGAGATGCTCAGGAACTCAGAGAACCCGCGGTAAAAGCTCAAAAAGAAGAGTGTGGCGCAGTGGGCGGGGGGAGGAGGAGGACCAGTGGCAGCTGGGAGGATGGCCCCAGGCAGGGGCCACACTGACCTGCGATTTCAAACACGTGCTCGTTCCCTTCGGCATCTTCCAGCTTTGTCAGCGTCATTCCCGTCAAAGGCAGCTTTCCCTAGGAGAATTGAGGAGGAGTCAGTGTCTGCATCGGCTTCCCAGCGGGTGTTGTTTTGCTTGTTTCTGCCGATTCCTTTCTCTTTGGGAATCGCCATTAAAAACTAATTTGTGAAGGCTTCAGACTGCAGGAAGAGTCTCCTTTAATGTATGGATCTAGATTTCCCCGCACAACTAGGTCAAACCCCCAAGAAGAGGCTCCCATGATGACTGAGTCATCCCCGGCTCATCTGCCGCCCTTTCCCTTCACTAGGTGCAAACCCTTTTTACAGCCAAGTCAGAAGGATGAACTTCCCCTGTTTTTTCCGAAAGCCTTCCCTGTCCCTCCGTTTTGCATGCTGAACTGCCTGCTCACCTTACTCCCACTGGTGGGTAAAATCAAAAAACCCAGCCAAATCCTTCCCAAATCCTCCCCATCTCCCTTGCGTATGACAAATGGCACATCAATACAAGAGCATCCTTTTTCTGGATGGAATCGATGGTTCCAGGCAACTGGAGAAAAGCCAAGCTCCCAACAGCCTGACTGCAGCCACTCAAATGGTAAAGCACAAGAAATGCAGCCTTTTGGGGTGCCTCATGGAGTGGAAATTTTGGGCTCTCTACAGTGGGCTTTATAGTAGTGAAATGTTTTCCAGAGACAGCACAACCCTGAGAACCGGCTGGGTGGTTGTGTGGGGCAAAACCCTACGGCTGGGTCAGGACACCTTACACACACACAACATTCTTGAAAACAGCGTGTAGGACAACGTGCTTTGAGGTTTGGTTTTTTTTTTCTAATTTCACAGCATTCACACTTACCAAACGCTGTGTAACCAGTTGGCAGGACAAAGGCACTAAGTGTCCTGGCATGCAAGGTAAAACCAAGCCCTGGTTCCCAGCCTGGGGGCATTTGCATCACAGCAGAGAGGTTTAAGGAAGCAGAGGATTTGAATTTGATAAGAGCTATCTGATTTCCTTTTTCACACTTAACGCCTTGCAACTTCAAATTAAGCATGCCTACCTGATAGATGAACCCACTCATCCGCGGGCTTGCAGACAGCATCAGCAAAACGTTTGAAAACAACAAGAAATATCGCTCTTCTTTCTCCTGCGGGGATGAGAATTTAGGTTAGTCCAGTCTGCAATGCATCACAAGCACCTTCTTCCAGCAAACTGAACCTGCTGCAGCTGGAATCGCAGCCTGCGAGAGATCACCCCCAAACCAATTATTTTGGCTTTTTTTCTTTACAGCATCTCATTTCTGTACTAGTTTTTCCTGTATACATTTTTGTCTGCATCCCGCTAATCCTCTTCTCAATAATTTCAGAGTGCCTCAGAGGACCGAGACCTTATGTCCCCCAGCATCTCCCATCCCAAACAAGACTCTGGGACTAGACTCTACAGGGCTTTGTTTTACAGGTCTTCCCTGCCCAGGGAAAAGTTGCTACAGCAAGCAAGCAATTCAGCGCTCACAGGCACTTTCCCACACCACGCACGCAGTATGCGTGGCTTTAAAACCACTGGTGAAGGTCTGCGGCAAGCACTGCTGTGATGCTTTAGGACCAGTAGCTCAGGAATCCCTCCAGTTATTTCCAAAGCGCAGTCAGCTCTGGAGTGGGACGTCACAGCAGTGCACAGGACGCGGCAAAATGGTTATGCTAATGCACACTTTCAAGTCACTCATTTCTCAGAGTAAGTCACAGGGGGGAAAGAGGGAAATTAATGTGCTACATGACGCTGAGGTGCTTCTTTTGCTTGAAAAGTGTATCACCAAAGGCCTGAAGCTAAGCCCCCGGGGCGCGATGCAGTCCCTGACTCCAAAGATGTGCACAGCCCCACCGCGCAGCACTTCTCCAGGTAAAATTATTTACCAGCATTATTTGTCAGTACTTTGCTGGCCTGGGGTGAGAGTAGCTGCCGCCTGGCATAGCTGATCCCGTGAGCAAGGGGGTATTTGGACACAATGTCTTTAGCCAGGAGAAGGACCACCGCACTCACCTCGCTTCCCCCACACTGTACCATAACCTGGGACATGTAGATGATGTTTCCCATCGTTTTTATGTCCTCTCCTTCCCAGCGCTGGATGGATTCAGAAAGGATCTGCAGTTCGAGTTGTTTCCTCTTCCTCAGCTCCTGGCATTGCGACTGAGAATCACAGCGGGGCGCTTCGTTAGCCGAAGGGCAGGCGCAAACCCAAACCATCCCACCAAAGATGGTTTCACCAGCAACGCTCCCACAGCCACGTGGGCTCAGGGCTGGTCACGTCAAGGGATCAGGAAAGCCTGCTTTGGCTCTATTACACAAGGTTCAGTAAAAAAAAAAATCACACCCTAGCGATTTATGAAATAATGAATACGTTAAAATGTCAAAGAAATTGCGAACTGCACTGAGCAAACTTTTCTTTCCAAACCAGTCCTACCTCTGAGAGTACAGGGTCACATTTTCCGAACCAAGATAGCGCAGAGTTAAATGTCTCTAATTTTGCTGCTGCTCAGAGAGATTCTGCCCATTTTGCCCCATCAGCAAAGAGAGTTATACTTGCAGCAACGCAAAGCCCCCACGAATCAGATGGGCAGATATTTTCTAACCCAAATTTGCAAACCCAAAAGCGGGACTTGGCGCAATATTTCAGCAGTGCAGTAGAGCAGCACAAAAAGCAGCTTTTGAAAGTGCCGTAATTGAAAAGACTGCACCGATGCTCAGCAGCTGGGGGCTGGTCGAGCTCCACGGAGTGGCCAGTCCTCCAGCAGCTTTCAGCAAGCAGAGGACCATGCTGACTGAACACAGACAGCCCTGCAAATCCAAGCAAAACTTGCTTTAACTGACCCCTCTGCCAACAGGGAAAATTGCTGCAAAGCCAAACCCGGGCTCAGTTTTCACCAGCTGCTTCTTTTTTTCCAAACTCCTGTTTCTGACAGACATTTTCCTCCTTTCCAGCTCAGTTTCACACAAACTCTTTGACTATCCAGACCTTCAAACAGAGAGGCTGCATTGGGTCTAGTCTGAAAACATACAAATTTGAACCAAACTGCAGGAGCTTCCTCTGGTTTTGCAACTGTTGTGAGCTCAGTGGCTCCCCGCATGTCCGAATCCAATGTTCCTAGGATGCAAATCCATATAACATCCACAGAAATCCATCGCAGCTGGTGCAGAGGCACCACTGCAAATCACAGCAGCTCCACGGTCCCTCCCTGCCCTTGCTCGGGAGCCTCCCTGGTCCCACCACGGGACCACGTGTCCGTCGCAAGGGGCATCTCTGCCTGTCAAACCTCAAATCCGCACTGAACCTCTTTAGTCATAATACAATTACATTAAATTGCTCAGCACCCAAGTACACATTTCAAGTAAAATTGTCCATCACTTATGAGAATTCCTAAAGATTAATGACACCTTGTAATTTAACTGAATTATTCCTCTGTTATCTACCAGAATAAATGGAAAGGGAGCCGAGTTTCTAAGTAAATGTAACATGATCGCCCTTTCCTGTTTTCTATGAACTTTCTCCTCCTCATCTTTTATCTGTATTGCTAAGCACCGAAAACTTGCATCTGTTGCGCTAAGGAAGGAAGTTGGACCACATCTGGAGTGGTTATAGTGAAAGGTATTCAGTGGCTACAAAGCGAGAGAGAATATAGCTTTTTTAATAACCGAAAAAAGCTTTGCCAGGTAAAACCTTTGCGCACGTGGATGCCTTTTCCCCCTCTTTTTCATCTCAGTGCAGTAGGACTTTGAGGGGTGTAGGTAACACAGCTCACAGAAATACATTTGTTATCTCTGATTCATCCCTTTGCTGCCGCTTGCTCTGTTCCCTGGCGATGGCCACGGCACCTGGAGCCACAAATTACCTGCAATATGGTCAAAGCCTCCTGATGCCCGTGGAGCAAACCTCAACAAAACCAAGCGTCGCTCAACAGAGTCAGAGGGGACCTTCCTGCTGGCACCAGCTGTTGAGTCAGACACCGTGTTAACCTTTCACAGCTCATCTCAATGAGCAAGGGGCGGTCTAGTTTCAGGTGGCAAATGGTTAGGGTATGGAGGCAGAAGGAGATGAAAGGGACCCCACCGCCGCCACTACCCACACGTGGCTTTCTGCAGCGGAGGAGAAAGTCGGAGATCCTCCGTCTCTGCTGCTGGGACCACGAAGCCAGCGTGCAATTGCTGAAACACACAGCCAGAGGGGCAGCTCTAGGCCCGAAACTTGAAATTAAGATTCTTTATAACCCATCTTTTCCGTTCCAAAAGACCTTTTTTTCTAATGAGGAGACAAATGTCAGGCTTGACTCATTCTTCGTGAAATGCAGCCCTGAAATGGAGCGCTCTATTTTAAGAATTGCCACCTACCACAAGGGACTTGAAGGATGTGACGGCTTTCAAAACCTCTTCGTGATCTGCATGCGCCTCCTAGTGAAGGGAGAGAAGAATCCCTCAGCCACCAGCAACAGCACCCACCGCCCCAGAGCACCCAGGGCCGCAGGAGCTCGCAGGGTGCTGGGGGATGCGGGGCTCAGGGTGCAGGCAGCATGGGCAGCAGGAGGGGGCCAAAATCCCCCAGGTACCTTCCTCAACACCCTGTTCAACGCGACATGGTTTAAAGCAGCTACACAATTCACTGATACCGATTTAATGAGTGTAAAGTGGCCAGAGCAAGAGCAGGTATGATTTTACTTCGAACAAACTTGGCTTGCAAAGAAAATCAGTCAAAACAGGTAGAGGTGTAGGGTGGATTTCTGGTTTCACATTCAGGAAGGAAAATTCCCTTGGCACGCAAGGTATTCCAGCCATTGCCCCATCAAGTGGGCCATTTCCATGAGCATCAATGGGAGCTTCACCGCTGGGTTTAAGGGAGGGCACGTCTGAGCAGAGAGCTCCTGGGCCAGGGAGGGGAGAGCAGGATGCTGCCCCTCACCTCTGACTGCAGCTGCCTGCTGGTACTCTCCCAGCACCTTCTCCTGGGCACCTAAGGCCCTATATCCTAAGCTCTTCACCATCCAGACCTCATGCCAAGCAAATCCCAAGGTGTCTGGGTTGTAATGCAGCTGTCCGTGTGCGGTCAGAGGCTGCCTGGGGTTGCTCACCTCTGAATCTGGGACGAGGGCTGCCCTGGACAGACCTGCCCTGTCTCCAGCTGCGCAGCAGTGCAGGGAATGCTATGGTATACATCCACACTGCATCCATCTACATTGCAGACATCCATACTCTTCCCACGGCATCGCAGCTTAAACCTCAACCCCACTGATTCATGCAACAAAACCCCTACACTTGGCTTAGAAACTAAGAGAAATAGGTGACGTGTGTGTCCTCAAATCCACTGCCGACCCCCCTGCAGCATCCTGCAAAGAGCGCGCTGCCTCTGTACGGGCACGGTGGCTGCAGCCAAGCTCGGCGCAGTCCCTGCAGCTCAGCTAAGCCAGGTGAGAGCGGGACAGGTCAGGTCTGTAGTGGGCCTACAGTGCAGGCTCTTGTGCCCTCTCCTATGCAAAAAACCCCTGGCTCAAGCACGGAGGTTTTAATCCTCTGGCTGGGATGTGGATTTGAATGATCATGGCTATGTGTGCTGAGTAATTAACCGGTAATTAATACTAGAAGAAGGAAAAAACAAACCCGGCTAAAAATAGACTGTTACTTCTGTTTTCTTCACCTCCTGGTACCACCCCTGAGGTTTGTATCCCCGCGGCTGGAGTGCAGCAGCAGGCGAGTAGCAGAGCTCCAGCAGCAGAGATCTCTACAGTCCCCGGGGGTAGAAATGTCCTAAAGCAGATCTGCCACCCGCCGAGGAAGTCTCCGTCCCCCCTCGCTGCTCTCCCTGCTCCCAGGCACTCGCTCCTCCGCCCCCGTGTCTGCGCCGGCTGCCAGATGGATGTCTGCCTGCGCGGCTCTGCCTCCACCCAGGAGCACGAGCCTTGGGCGAGGGGTGGGGATGTGCCTGCGAGCTGCAGGAGCAAGCAGCAAGGGATAGGAATCTCATAAAATGATAATAAAAATACTGATTCATTACCCGCTGCGCAAATAAATACCAGCTGTAGACCGATCCTGAATGCTGGTTCTACTTGTGCTGGAAATGGCCCATCTTTGAGGAAGGGCTGGGGCAAAGAGCAGGTACTGCCTTCCCACAGCTCCCCCTAGACTCCTCCACTGCTTTCCCACTTTTAATTTGAAAGGTAGATAATGTCCCACGGAGGTGGGACACCTCCTTGGAGGGGTGCTAAGTGCTTTTAGCAATATGGTGCTCAAATACCAACGAGCAGAGGTACCTCTTGCAGCTTGGGGGACGGCTCTTGCAGCACCAAGGGGCACAGCCTGCCCAGCAGCCCCACGTCCCACCTACCTCCATGTGCCGCTCCAGCTCCTGCAGCAGTGTCACATATTTATCCAGCCTCAGGAAGGGTTTGCTGAGGCTCGTGGTTAAGATGAGAATGCCTGGGTTGGCTGCACCCTGGCTCTCCATGAACTTCTCCAGCTCATCACTATAAATAGAGACAACAACAAGAAGGAGGACTCGCGACCGCTGAGGGCTGTGTTTTGCTGCTTCCCACGCTCTCCTGACAGCCGGGGCTCTGCTCCGAGCTGTGCCGTTTTAAAGGCAGCCCAGCCTCCCCTCCGAGCACCCCCTGCCACAAACCTGGCAGGGCAGGCAGGGAGCTGTGAGCTTCCAGCCGAGCAAGACCCCGCCGCTCCCCAGGGACACAGGGGAGGATGCTGCGTGGTGGCGGGTGTTGGGGTGCACAGCCTCTGGGGTACATCGGTGCCGGCAGCTGGTCCCCCGGCACAGCGAGGTGGCACAGGGCCAGGCGTCTGGTGGACGGCGGGGGCTGCCGAGGCCGGTGCCGTGCTGGAGGACGCCGCAGCAACACGCCGGGACCCTGCCGGGAGCCGCGACGCAGGTGTGAGCGTGTACATCGCTCTGGAAAACACGGCTTGTGCGTGTCAGCACATCTGCCAAAGCTGATTCTTTGATTGATTTAAGAAAAGGGGTCAGACTGAGGAACCACGTGAATGAGTCATTTACAGGAGCCAGGCTTTTTGTTAGGCTGAATTAAAGCTGGATTTCAGCAGGTAAGTAAATGTATTGTGAGTTCTAGTTACTGAAAGGGAAGATTTAAAGAGTATGGCCGGGGTCCCGGCTTTCCCATCACTGCAGGGAGGACAGCTAAACTGCATTAGGGATGACACAGTCGTAGCCTTTTGGCTTGGCCTGCTGGTTAGCATGACTTCACACAAATTCAGGTGTCTACTCAGTGGGACACGTTGAAGGACGACGTTACTACTGCGATCTACCGACGACCCTGCAAATCAACCATTTGGCTGAACAGCAGCTCAATTATTAAACTCGGTAACTCCAGGTGACTTGATGACCACCCTCCTTTTGCCCCACACCGTAGTGCCACAGGGGAACGTACGCCCATCTGCCGGTGGGTACGCACTGCAGCAGTGGGTCTGAAACACCGTCTGGGTCCTTTAGCAAGTAACAATCACAGGAGATGCTACTGCAAGGGCTGAGGTTGCCTCTGTTTTACCCAAGGTAAGAGAGTCCTGTGAGAGAGAGACAGGACCTGTGAGACCAGCTCTGAAGACAAGCAGCATGAGTCGTCTCCATGCTGGAGCTGAGAGGCTATGTTGAAGAGCCCAAAGCCCCGGCAGCTTTCCCAGCAGCGGGATCCCATGTTATCCCCTTGCCCTATTGTCAAAATACAGGTCAAAAGCCATGCCAGGCCAAGTATTAATACTAAAAGTAACTTTTTAAAGGAGGAATTTCAGTCTGAATCTCCTCCATCACTCACCTGTGTTGCGTGAGGACGTTCACTGCGGACGGGTGGTTAGCACAGTACGTCAAGTACAGGGAGCGGAACTGGGGCATCAGGTTCATGAAACAGCCTCCCACACGCTGCTGGTTCTCGGGGAGCCTATGGACGCCAACACACCAGCCACAACATTAAGCCTCTCGATCTGCACCCTGCAGCTACGGCACTCTCAGGTATCTGCCCAGGAACCACCCACTGCACAGGGACATTCCCAGGTCACCGCATAACTGCAGCACCGAGCAAAATACCCATGCCTGCCACTTGAAGAGGAGGAAGAAGAAGGTCCTCAGATGGGATTGGGTTTCTGTGGTGCAGACAGCGAGTATGACAACCCATTATCAGCCTGGGACAAGGTGTGACCCAGCCTGTCCCATCCCACCAGCAGAGCTGCAGCTGGGATGCTGCAGCCCCCTGTGGCTGATGAGGATGTGCTGGAAAGCACTGGGTGCAATGGAGGGGTGGTCCCGCTCTTTGGGCTGCCCAGGAATATGAGTGAGGAGATGGAGAGAGAAAGAGAAGCCACAGCCTAAATATATTTCCAATATTCAGTCTTTTCCCCATCTCTTTTCAGCCTTTCCAAAGGAGAGGCTGGGCTAAGGCTGAACATGTCTGCCAGCCTCCCCCAGGGAAATGATTACCTCTCATAATTTGCTCTCTGCTCCCTGGCAGTCCCCATCTTCATGCTTGCCAGACCTCCCACCCCGCATGTGTCTGCGTCTTTGGTCTAGTGACACTTTCATGTCAGGTCTGGTGACACTTTCATTCAGCAGATGCCTTAACAGTAGAAATGTCAGAGTTCTTCTACCTTCCCTCCTGCCAAAGCACTACCTGCTGCCTTTCTTCAGTCCTGTTATTTTCTTCTATATTTAACAAGTCTAAGACAGCAGCCAGGAGGAACGTTAATGAACGTGTCTTTCTATTATTTTTAGCTGCAGTTTAATAGCTTAACACCCTCAGTGCTATGGCATGAGCTTACTTTGCAACTTCTTCCAAGGCTTGGTTCAGCGTTTGCTGAAACGCAGAGATTTCTTCCACATTTCCCAGCAACGACGCGATGTCCACGGCGCTGAGCCTAGAAGAGTCAAATCGCCAATTAGAATCAAAGAGAAGTTGCCCTCAGGAGTACCCCCATGGTACCTGTAAGCGGTCCTTCCAAAAAGACCCAAGAATTTCTCTTTCCCCAGATACACCATCAGAAGTGGGAAAACACAAAATCCATGACCTGTGAGCTACAGACCACAGCCTCCTGGAGAAGATGTCTGCTGTCAAGGATTATCTTAATTGGATTTTAATCACTTAATCACATTAATCTTCTCAGCTGTTTAGCTGTCTGATAGACACAGACAGATGGGATTTCAGCCAGGGGTGGGGAGGGAGGTGTGTGCACAGACACAGAGACAGCTTTGTCTTCAGGGATTCATGCTGTGGGTTTTCCTACGGGAAGAGGGTCCTACAGAGCAGCCCCTCGGGTAGGGGTTGCTTTGTTCCTTGAGTGAGGTTGGATTTTTCCTATCCAAAGCTAACGTGTCTGCTTCTGTCATCCTCAGAGCCACTCTGGTACCACCCTCATTTAAGCCATTTGCCGCCTACAAGCCTGAGAGCATGAGAAATTTGCACAGCTGAATATATCCCACGTGAAGATACAGGGAAGGAAGGAGAGATTTAAATACAAAGGCCTTAAGACACCACTCTCCCATCTCTCTGGACTGGACAATGCCTAAACATCTGCCCTCCGCCCGTGATGCCCCGGGGCTGCCCGGTCCTCCCGCAGCGTGCTCAGCCAGAGGGACCTCGGCCCAAACGCAGCCGCACGGACGGGGTCACCGAGCCGGCACCGTTTGGAAGAGACAACTGCAAAGCTGAAGCAATAAGCAGGAGGCAAAGTTAACTGCACCGGGTCTTTTATGCAGGGTGAAACTATCAATAGGAATCTGCTGATAGGCACCAGCGCGCTGCCTGGGTAAGGACAGGACGGCGCGTGCTGCCTCTGCACCGCACTCGCCAGCACGGATGGAAACCACGTCAGCTTATTTCCGCAGGTAAGCCCTGACAAAGTCCCCCCGTTGCTCAGGCCGCAAGGGATGGCAGCATGCTCTTCCCGAGCACGGAGGCACGTAATGCTGATGGCTGCGCAGACGGGGAGACAGGAGTCGCTTCTTGCTCAGCAGCAGTTTGGATTTAGCGAGAGGCAATCGAACCGCAGCGAATACGTGTCGTCGCGTGCGAAGAGATGATGAGGAGATGCCGCTTGGGACTGAGAAGTCACAGCAAGGCAAATCACAAGGGAAGAAGCCATGCAAGGCACACTGCTGGGAAACATGCATGCCGGGACTGCCACACACGAGCTTGCAGACGGGTCGTAACAGCCAGCCCTCTACCAGATGGAAATGCCCATCTCTAACACAGCCCAATGCCTGGACAATCACTGAGGAATAGGAAAGAGCAAAAACCTGTACAACGTGGGGGTTTTTTCTGGTTCACAGAAGCTGTGAGGCTTTACAAGAAGAGCAGTAACAGTCCCTAAACATTCAAAAGCAGGAAAGTAACGAACTATGGTTGATTTTACAGGGTTCTCTCCACCTCAGATGCCCTTATATCTTACTTATCATAAGACTGGAGGGGTCTTAAGTAAGTTCCCAGAAGTGACTGTAGTTCCTTCGCATAATCTCGTTCTGTTTCCAGAATATTTTGCAACACCTAGGGTGAGAGACAGAGCACTGAGTAGATCTTGGTACTAGCGACTAGTCAAAGGAACATGACATCAGCTTCCAAGTGTGGAAAAGCATGGAAGTGTATTTTAAGTCCATAAATTACATTTGTTAATGCAGAACCCAGAACGCTCAGGAAAGCCCTGGGAGGTCCAATTTTGGGGTTTTTACTTTGCAAACTGGGGGAGGCCTGGAAAGTAGGTGTTAAGGGCTGCTCCTTCTTCTCTGGCAAAGCACGAAGACAATGTCAGTTCAGACCTGAGTTTAGTATTTGACCCCCGAGAGGCTCACGCCCAACCCTGCACGCATAACCGGCTGCCAAGATATGCAAACAAATGATTTGTGCATGCATCCTGGGAGCACCGTTTGCACGAAGGCAGGCGACAATTTAAATGCAACAGTGGCCAGACCAAGGATGGCTCCTGCGGCAGCTCAAGCCAGGGCACAGCTCGCTTGCCACTTCAAGGATGTGCCGAGTTGGGTTTGGTCCTGCTAATCCATCTCAGCAGCCAATTCGTCTCCAGCAGCAGAGTAGGCAAACCCACTGCCTGCACGCTCCCAGTTAGCGCTCAAGTTTCTCAATGTAGAAGAGCTTTGGAGACAGTGGAGGTGGTTCCCAGCTCTCTGGACATATTGTTTCTGCTTTGCTTTGCTTGAAATATATTTAGACATGCTGATGAGCACGTTTCACCTCCGGCACTGAGAGCCAGGGACGTTCACATGCAGGCATTCTAACTTGCATCGCAGGGCTCGCTCTAGCCTGGACACAGCAGGAAGGTACCTGCCCGCTTTGCCAGACATCACCGCTCCGGTGGCAAGACGGTAGAGGAGGTGATGTTCCTCCACCCCTTCCGCAGCCGCAGTTCGTAGCCTGGCAGGCTGACCTGCTCCGAAGCCAAGCCCAGCCCACAAGCCAGGCTCTGAGCCGTGGCGGCTGCCCCTTCTCCACGGGCTGCAGCTGCTGGCAGAGGCACAGGGCAGGCAGCTCGGGGTGTAACATCTCCAGCCAAACCCATGAAAGGGATCACGGATGAGAGCCCCAATTTGGCTTGCTTCACGCCGTGACATTATCTCCCCATCTTTACCAACGGGAGACAGCGGCAAGGACTGGACCAGAGACATCGTGCCTTGTTCCCCAACACTGATCTCAAAGCTGCCACCTCTGCTATGTTATCTCAGTTGCCTACTTTGAGTCTCTCCTTTGGACATCTTGCAGCAAGTTCCATTTGTGGTTTATTGTCTCGACAGCCCTGAATCAAGGAAATGGCAACAGCTGCATTTAAATACAGAGTCACATCCCCAATTGTTACAAATTGCTTCAATGATTTCTAAGGGAAGGAGCCAGTTCAGAAGATTAATAATATGCTACTTATTAAAATGTATGATCAGCACTTTAAAACTTACCACAGGGTAATAATTCTTTGTCAGCTGAGTGCTTTCAAGTCCTTTTAATGCTTTGGGAGAGAGTGGTTTATCTGTACAAAAAAAATACATCAATAAATTACAGTGCACAGCTTTCATTCTTCCAGCAGGAAAAGTCACTACTGCATCATGTCCAGCAGACGTAACTTTACCCCTGTGAACACCAAACTGCAATTGCAGGGTTTGTTTGCCTGCTTCAGAAAAACCAGGAGCAAACCGAAGGCGTGCATGACACCGAAGGCAGCCGAGTGAGCCGCACCAGAAGCACCGCGCAGCCTCTGCCAACTAACTTTTGTTTGCTCTGAAATCCCTGGCAGCAGCCCAGCGTCTGGCACTGTTTGGAGCTACAGTGTGGCTTCACCCGGCCCACAAAATTTGGGTTTTAAAACTGGGTGTCTATCAGAAATGCTGGATACAGCGTTTTGTTCCAGGTGATTCACAAGGCACTTGAAGCCAACACCAACCAATATGCTGAACCCCGATCCCCGCAGTCATTTGTGATGCAAACTCCTTCCCTGAACGAAGGTAGATTTGAATAAAAAGCTCAAACCTGGAAGTCAATTCTCATCATCACCATCTGCATTTGCTAAATCCCTGTGGATGCCTCCAGCATGGTACGCAGATGCACACGGACACACATGCACAAGTCCCTGCTCCATTTTTCCTTCCCAGAGAAGCCCCTTCCCTGCCGGCAGCACGGCTTTCCCAGCTCTCCTGGCACCACAGCGGCACCGTCACCCCTCCGGCCGGGGACAGGTCGGCAGCGCAAGGCTGCACCGCCGGCCTGGCCACGCCGCACACCTCATACCGAAACGCCTCTGTGCCTTGTGGAGCAGCCAGTCTCTCCTTTCTCACTGCAATCGCTCACGGAAGGCAATTACTTTCACACCGATAGCAGGGGAGAAGCTTGAAATTGATAAATTTAGCCCCTGGAAACCGCAGCTTGATGTATTGTCTAATTATTGCCCTTGTAGAGTTTCCTGTCACTTCCAGCCAGGAGCTCTGTGTCTCATTTAAAGGCTCGGAGGAGCTTTGCTCCACGCAGCTAGTCATTTCCACCCAAAGGGCACGCTTAGGACACAGTGGAAGTAGACACACGGCTGAAAAACAAGTAACTCCATTTAGAGTGACAAGTCTCGCACTCTGGAGGTGACGAAAGCAGCTCCCGCTGGCTTGCAGGGAGGGCTCCCCCGGGGTGCAGCCCCCAGGCAGCGGTCCTGGGGCAGGAGAGGGTTAGCTGATGGTCACGGCATCCATCGTTTGCAATACGGCCACGTGTCCTGAGCAAGCAGAGACCGGGGGAACGAACCCTCCTCCCATGTGAGACAGGTGCTGGAGAGAGGGCCCCGATGGAAAAACTCTGCAGATAAAGAAATTGGATGGGCTCCTACATCAGGATCACTGGGAGACTCGCCCTTCGCTTCAATGAGGTGCCGTTATTTCATGCAGCTCCCATCTGATTTTCCCCATGGGACTGAAGTTTGCTCTCCTGTTTTTTAAAACACTTCTCTTCTCCACTCACTGACTTTACTAGTGATTCCTGGGTTGTGCCAGACAAGCTTTCAACCTCTGCTGCAACGTCCTGCTCCAGCTCAGACACCATTTCCCAGAAGGAAATAGTGGGAGATGAGATAGCCTAACAACCATTTTTTCATTTAGCATTAAATAAAAACTGGCCTAATTCTGAACACTCACTCATTAATTTTATTCTTCCTTCCTTTGCTTTTTTTGTTCGCAAGCGTGGGAGCACGGATGTCTAACAGGGGTTGTACATTTTGCAGGCACTTTGCAGACCACTGCTGATGTCTCATGGCGTTTAAGGTCAGGGCTGATCCTGAGCCACACAACCAGCACCGAGCACACAACAGGTCTCTGTCTAGAGTAAGCTCTCAAGGCACGTTAAGGAATTAAAGTTGGATTTTGAAAAAAACCAAGCTTACTGTCACACAATGGCCTCGGAAGCACAACGGGGTGAGCTGCTTGAATGGCTACGTAACGCTACAGGGCAGTTAGCCAGGGGCATGCTTCATGTCATCACCACCCCGCATATGGTTAAAACCGCATCGCAGAAAATGTTAAGGACACTCAAGACAAAGCTCAATAAAGGCAGATGTCATCAGATGGATCATTCCCTCCCTCTTCCTTTCTCAATATTGCCTGTAGCTTCGCAGCACAAGATGCATCTGGGGGGAAATGTACTATGTGAAATCAGCCATCGCTATGGACAAAACCAGGGGATTGCTTCCTGGGGCCATACAGTTTTTGTTGGGTTTCCTTACTGCAACCGTGAGCATCCATTCCACCACTGCCAGAAACGGCAGGATCAAGCGCAAATACATTGCCCGAGCAAGGCCTCTAACAAAAAGCTAATTCTGTGCTCAGACACAGGGACGACCTGGCAGCTCCCCAGGACAAAGGGGACCCACGCAGCCATCTCCGGCCTCGTCCTCCGGCAACGTCGCTGCTGGGACTTGGGGGAGCAATAGAAAAGCACGACGCGCTGGGGACAAGGGCGAAGCGGCTCTCAAACAACTCATGCGAAAGACGAGCCTTCACCCTCCTGGCCTTGTTCATCTTTCCATTAGCCCTGCTGCTTTAAGGACACAAATGGTCTTTAATAAATAGCAGCAATTTCCCAAAAGCACAAAGATCTACGCTGCATTATACCGCTGTCATTCAATCAGCCCTTGAAAGCAATTTGCTTACCGGTGGATTTGATTTCTCTGACGTAGTTGCTTGGGAACCAGCCTGTTTTTCCATTCAAGGTCCCTTCCCACCAGCCCCCTTCTTCAACCCGGGTGACATAAATAATGTCTCCTTTGTTAACGGAGAGTTCATCCTCATTGGTCTGCTTAAAATTGAACCTGGCCTTTACCACCAGCTGATGACTGCCATTCTCGGTCATCTCCTAAGGAAAGAAACATGGAAAAACATCAGTAAATAGTCCAAAAACGCAGAAGCCACTAGGACAAGCTATTGTTCTTCTTTGTTGTAACAGCTGTTTTTTCAGTATTGCTCTTCGTAACAGCAATAATGTCTTGCTTTTGCGTAAGCCCTCCCACCAGAGGACCACAAGGTCCCTCCCAAGCATTGATTTAGTTTCACAGTGCAATGGAGGGCAGATAAGAATCACTCTTCTCATTTCACAGAGAAGGTTTGGAGAAGCCACGAGACTCTCTCCAGCCAGGGCAGCAAAGCTGTGATGGAGATCAGGGGAGAACAAGCCCCTCTGGCATATTCAACCCAGAGGTACTACTCACACCTCTCTACCCCCGCAGCCATCAAACCCTTGATGAGATGTTAAATAAAGGATACCACAGGCTTGGACTGCCTCCTCAACACCCTCGCTGACTGTGAAGCGGTGCTGTTGGAGTCAGCGTGGGGACCTCCAGCCGCAGAGCTAAGAGACGATAGATGTGAACATGGCCCTTTTGACGGCTGATCTGGTGAAGGAAAAACAACATTTGAGTTTTACTCAACTGTCCACCGTCCCTCTGCATCACAGCAAAGCAAAGAGTAAAGCCCGTAAAGAAAACAAGAACAAGGCACAACAGTTGAAGGAATATCATCTCTCAGAGCAGAACAGCAAGTGCACTGCGTCTCCAGTGTGGGTACTCCTCGTCAACGGTGAGGGTGATTTTGCTGGGCTGGGTTAACCCTTCCACGATGGAAGAAGTTGAATTGCATCCCGAGGCACTCCCAGGTTACGCCAGCTTTGCAGCCACACATCTGATCACAGTATTTTTTAAATCCCCCTTAAAACTGTTGAAAAACAGAATAATACTCAGCCTAATGCTGCCCAACGGGGAATGTTTCTGGGATGTGAGTAAGCACTGTTGAAGGTGTTTCAAAGTGTAGCTTGCAAACGAGCGCTCTTAGGTCATTAGGAGCTGCCCTCTGCAGCTGCAGCGTGGGCTTCCCCGCCGAGTGGGGAAGAATGCTGCACAGCTGGTCTACACAATCGCTTCTCTATTTAAATAAGTCCTTCTGGGTTCATTATACAGCTGGAAGAGGCTAGACACAGTTTTGATTACTGTTTGTGGACTGCTGCCATTAGCCATGTGAGAGAGGGATTCACACCCCGCTCAGGAAGGACAGAAGTGCCACCCCCAGGGGAGGGACAGCCCACGGAAAGGCTCAGACCCTTCCAGCAGCTCTTGGAGTTGCCTCCTTCATGCGCCCAAAGCTCCTCGCTTTGCAAACTAGTCTCTGGGCTTGTTCCTGACACCACCTGCCTGATGCTGGAAATAATGCTGCTGCTGCTGACACGTATCTATTTTTCACAGTTAACGATTTGTTTCTATATTGATATCGAAAAACTTGCCAGAGGGTAAAACGTCTCCTGGTCACAACTGCCCCGTGCTGAGATTGAGTCAGTGGCCTTGTCACCAAGAGCAGTCCCAGCTCCTGCAGGACCTGGCAGCGCTCAGCCCCAGCACCCTGCCTGGATGCTGCAGAGCAGTAAAAACATGGGATTCAAGCTACTCAGTAATTCCCAGTACTTCTCTGCCACTCTGCCTCATACCACACCGTGGGACAACACTCAGATCACCTCCTCTCTGTGCCATGGTGCTCAAATGAAGCAACAGCAGACATGATCATTTCAGTAAACTGAAGTACTTTGAGATTTTCCTTGCAGCTTCTACATTTCTGTATTCCAGAGCTGTTGTTTTCCACCTGCGGTGTGGACCTAGCAGGCCCATGGACCTCAAAAGGAGGACAGAGAAGAGCATCTGCATTCTGCAGGCACCACTTCGCTGGGTGTGCAAGTCCCTTGGATAACGGCTGGAGTTCTTGGAAAACGCTGCAAGAGGAGAGGGTGATCAAGCCACCAAGTGTGCGCAGGGATCAGAAAACAGAAACTCTAAGACTGCTGCGGCCCCGTTCTCCTCCAGTCTGAACGTCAACATGGAAAAATCATTCTGAAGGGGAAGTTTGGTGGGAGTTACAGGAACTCAGCTGGGCTTTTATTCTCCCCAGAGGATTTTTGTTTCAATAGGAAAACACCTCATCCTTAGATTGGACCTGGAGCAACACAAACTGCGAGCTCTTGGAGAATGGACTTGCTTTGTCTTTCTCCAACGCCTTGCACAACGGCGACCAGGTCCGTGACTACGACTTCCAGGCGCCGCTGCCCTACAAACCCCCGACCATACCATACACACGCACCCGTCTGCCCGGTCCATGCTCCAGCGATGGACAACATTCACGGTAAATCTCGCGTGCTGTCCGTGAGTCAGTTTTCTCTCCTGCCCTGCTCGTTACACAACGGCCTGACGACCGCACGGTGAATTCCCAGCTCCCTGGGCTGCAGCAACAGCAAAACCCCTCCGCATGGAAAACCCACTTTGCAAACATAGGGTGTTTTTTTTTTTCTCTGAAGCATCCCGATATTTGAGCAGGAGCGGTTTCGGCTGCTCCCGGCGACTCACAGGCCAGGAGGTGTGGCCGGCTGCCAGCGTGAGATGTTCTTCCCCTGATTCCTTCTAAAAAGGGAGGGCGTAAACCGCGAGTCCAGACTTCTCTGCTTATTCAAGCCATCAGCAACAGTCCCACGGAAATGACTTGGTTACTGTAGATTTTATGCTTCTCCCTGCCCCTCCCAATCTTCCAAAGCTTTTATAAATATCTGCAGCAACCTAGAAACAAATGTAAAACTGACTTTGACAGTTTGGCAGGGAAGCGTATCATTTATATTGCATCATGACAGCGTCCTATTTTATGCCTGGTCCAGCATGGAACACTGCTGCCATATGTTGCTTAAACTATGGTTAAAATAGCTGGGTTTTCTGCTCACATTCCTACACTATTTTTGGCAGATGAGCCTCGTCTGATCCAGCACAGCTGGTTTTCCTCCCCTGCCCTCTCCTTCAGACAAAAGCATCAAGCTCTGTATTGCCGTCATTTGATGGACAGCTGCTGAACTCTGAGTTTATCCACTACAAACGACGCCTCTAGTTATTTGCATAACAAGATCCACAAAGACATAAGGATTTGGACTTCAAATGGATGCTCAGAAACACATTCCCACAGCGTTCCCTTAGCTGTCACCTACTTCCCTCTGCCTCCGACAAGGGTGTCGGGATGCAGCAGCTCTGCGGGCGTCGGGATGCGCAGGCATGCCGGCGCCCTGGCCGTAGCAGAACTGCAGTAGCCGGTACCAGGCTTGTCCTGATGCTCCGTTCAGCCCTTGGCCTCTGGCGAGATGGACAAACCGGGCCATCTGCAGTGGCAGTTTGTAGGACACAGGCTCTTGCTTCTCAGGAACTTGGCCAAGCCACCAAAAAGCAAACATTTCAGACATGTATTTATTTTACCCTGTACTTTTCCCAAGGGTGCTCTCTGCCTGAGCAGCTAATTATATCGTAGGCATTGCGCTTTTTAACATTTAAACAGAGAAAGCATATGTTCCAACTGATGTTTGCTATGAAACCAAGAGGATCTCAGCTTCCCTATAGCCCCGTCGGTAACGTGTGATAGAAACTATTCCACAGCAACACCCCGTCCCGAGCCTCACCCAGTGACTGCGCTGGCCAAGCTGGGACACGGGTGGCTGCAAGAACCGAGCTGGGGCTGTAAATAAGGGGACTGCTGTGACAACGGCACCGCAGCCTCGCCGCCCCGTCGGCACACACCCCATCACACCCCTCCGGCCCGGCGACGGGCAAGTACAGCGGCAGGAAAGTTTCTCGCTCTTTTTGCTTTCAGAATAATGAAGCTAACGTCAATCATGATGACAGCATTTGCAAAGGCTGCTCCCGGTCTAGGTAACCTGCATTTGATAACCTGCATCGTATTGAACTGCAAGAGCTTTCTGCACGGGGTCAGCGGGCGCCGTCATTTAATGGAGCGGCAAGAGGCTGTAAGGAGACGTGCCGAGTTACCGTCCCCGACTTCTAGGGAGCGAGCTGGCGGCAGAGCTGAGCGCTGGCCGCAGAAAGGCGGTCTAGGAACCTGCATGTCTTCAGAGCAGCGTTATGCACACACCCACACCTATGTGTGTGTACATATATACACACTATTATTATTATGCATTATATATATTATTATTATACATTAGATATTACTATATTATTATTATATGTATGTTGCTGTTTATATAATATATACATGATAATTTATACGATCGTTTATATAATGTATAAATACAGTATATATTTTCTACATTTATGATTTTATAAAACCTTGCACCAGAACAGAACAGAAAGGAGGAAAAAGGGAGGAGAGGGTCCAGTCCCAGCAATGAGGTAGTTTCACTGAACACCCCAGCAGCTTCTGTACTAGCAGAAGAGAACCCAGAAGCAAAAACTCACTTGAAAGAGAAGTGAAACAACGGAGAAAACCACCGCAAACCAAATCTAGGCAAAACACAATAAGCCAACAGAAAAACCTTCCCGTGAAAGGAAAATTGTGGGCTTGGGTTTTGAATTTTTCTCCTTTTAGTCGCACAAAATGTAATCGGCAACAGGGAAATCAAACTCTCCTCCTGGAGCTGGACTTTGGTGGGTGTGCAGGACTCTCTGTGCAGATCCGCTTGCGTGACGGGGGCCATAAATGCTTTCCACCCTGCAAACTCTGCCCAGCTCAGCACAGACCTGCTCCTCAGCCCCTCAGCAAAGAGACCCTGGTCCTCTCAGCCCACCCCAGAGCACCACGCTGTCATAGCCCTCCCTGTTGAACTTCTCCTTTCGCAGCCTACGTGACTGGATATCAGTTTAAAGCAGCCTGTAGGGAACAGGGGATATTTGGGATGGAAACAAGAGGAGCTGATTTGCTTCAGCAGCCCGCTCCTGCACCCAGGGAGGCAGGAGAAACCATGAGCTTGATTCCCAAACCCAGGAGCCTACTCCACGGACCCAGGGAGAGGAGAGAGAGAAACATCAATACAATTGACTGAGCATCTTTTGACATTCAGTAAAGATATTATGCAGACGGATCTGTTTTTCTCTTTTGCTTTAAAATACACTATTTAAAATCTGATATTTGCGTTTTGGGAGGTGCACGCTCATTTACCTCAAGGCTCCTTTACGATGACCTAATTTGAGGTCCCTTAATAGTGTCAAAACTGAGCAGAGGTCCCTTAGTGTAAAGCGATAATGAAGCTCTGAAAGTGCATACAGCAACTCTGAAACGCCACGTTTAAATCCAGAGTTGGTAGAAGCATGAAATGTCGATCCCACCATCCAGCATCAGGCATCGGTGCTGGCAGCACAATTTGCCAAGCATCATCATAAACTATGAACTACCAAAAAAACCCCTCACCCCAGCAAACATACGAGACAGAATTTGAAAAGATGACAGAAAAAACCCTTTTTTCTTACCTTCGGTAGCTTTATTTACAGCTGTTAATGTACTCAGGACCTTGGAGAACTGTTCTCCGGTGTACAAATCATGCGGATCAAACACCTGCGAAAGACAAACTTGGTCGGTTGAGCCCGAAACATCTTACTCCGGCCGTCTGAGCAGCCCACAGAGGGTGACAGTGAGGATTAAGTAGCCCGTACGTCTCTGCAGGGGAGGGGTGTTTATTCAGGGCTGACAAGTCCCATTTCCTTCATAGCAAGTGAATTCCTGGGGCGCCGGTGGCAGGCGGCGCGGGAAGGGCAGGGGGACCCGGGAGCGTAACGCTGGGGACGGGGAAGGAAGAAATCGGTGCTGTCTGCAGAGAAGGGACTCCTCTGAAAATCACGGAGAAGGTTATTGCTTGCCTTGAGGGAAGGAAACATTTTGCTGCTATTTTTGTTATCGAAAGCTGAAGAGATTGAGGCTGTACATATATATACACACACATTTTCCACAGCAGAAGAAACAAACACACCGAATTTTCTGCTACTGCAATATGGCATATATATAATACATTTACATTTTTTTACAGGAAGCCAAAACCAGTTATTTCATGTGCAAAAATTCCACTCTAAAGAATTTTGTGTTCTTAAGTCTCAACAGCAAAACAGCTATATATAGTTAGCAAGGGCTTATTTTCTATGGCTGCTAACCTGGACCTCGTACACCCAGCCCTTCAGAAACCACCACCAGCACAATGAGGGGCAATTTGAGTTTCCAAAACACTGCAGTCCCCTCTAACACGTGACAAATGCCCTTGAGTTCATACAGATTGTACAAATCCTACCATTAATGAGGCAAAATAAGTGATACAGAAAGCCCCCGTTATTGGTACCACCAAGGCACCATCTGCTAATCCCCAAACACGCGTTGTCTTGCAGATGGAGACCACAGATCCACAAATCCAACAAACAGGAAAGATGATTTTAAAGCTCTCCTGGCAGACACCATCTACTTACAAACACTTCCAATGCACTGAAGAGTGTATCCTGCTAAATAAGAACATGAGCCTTAATTACCCTTAGGGTAGTACTGCCCTTTAAAATGGCCCTTTCTTGCTTTCCACACAGAGCTCCTTGGGTACGCTTGGCTTATTCCACATCGGAAGGGGACTGGCCTCTTCCGCAGCCCTGGATGCTCGCGGCATCTCTTCCTCTCAACACATCAGTGCAGCAGCGAAGTCCAACACGGGCAGTACAAAGGCTGCTCTTTGTTGGGAATACATTTAAAAATTGACTCAGCCACTCAATACTGGGAGAAAGGCCCTACCCTAAAGAAATTTAATCCACGCTCAGAGGAGGAACAGAGTGGTGTCGTTACAAATATTAAAATCAGTAGCTCCGCAGCTCAGATCGCACCTACCGCTCTGCACATTTTGGGGACATCCCCACCTACCTTGGGCTGTTTCTGAGCTGATCTATCACCCGCGCTCGCTTGGGTTTGCTCCTTCGGACCACGCAGACCCCATCCCTTCTGCCAACTGGTGCGTGATCTAGTTTTCCTGCCTTGCAATTGCAGCCGGTGCTATCTGAGCATCGCCTCCAGCCCTAAGCCGCAACGCCAGCGTCTCCGCGGAAAGGGAGACGGTAACGGAGAGCCCGGGTGTGCGCTGACCCTGTTGGCAGCCGCTGAAGGATGCAACGTTACAGTAATGTGCCTTCACCCTCCCGCCAAGCAGCCGAGGAAAGTAAACAGCGAGGTTGGGATGTTTGCGTGCATCTCTGGTGTGTCATTTTCTCAGTCATATCCTTTTTCTTCCACTTCAGTAAGTCCAGAAAAACAAGTCCTGACTTGAATGAATGGCATCATTTGTTGTGGTTTTTTTTTTTTAAAGGATCCAAGTGTTAAAATACATCCCTGATCCTTCAAAGCACAGAAAAATGCTGTAAGCTCAGAGTTATCAGACTGACAAAGTCCAGAGGAAAATGGTGGTGGGAGGCATATGCAAAAAAAATCTAGCACAAAAGCAAGTAATAGCTTTTAGGACTTAGGAGAAATTGTCCGGAATAGCTACTGTGGAACAATGGCTATGTGGAAAACTGTTCCGGATCAGCTCCTGTAATGTAAATATACTCCGCAGCTTGGTCCAGAATAAATGCACCATACAGAAAAGTCCTCATTTATGAGCTAATAATTACTTTTTCCAGTGCAATCCATCCATAATTCAATTCCTAACTAAAAGACAAGCTGCAAGGCTAGAAGAAAAATAGAGCAGGGAAAGGCTTTTTCACACTTAGCTCATGGAAGACATAAGTAAAACCCTGCTTCAATCTATGGCTGTCATCTGAGGATCTCCATTAAAATGCTTTTCCTACTTTCAGAATCACAGACTGCAGCTCCCCTTGGTGAAACACTCCGGCTGCTCCGTCAGGCGTCACACCGGGAGAGAGAAAACCCGCACTGCCGCTCCGCCAGTCCCTCCGAAAGACAGCGAGAAGGTGAGGAGGGGCCGGTGCTCGCAGGGCAGTGACCAGAAGAGCACCCAGCTTTTCAGAAGGGATGGAAACTCAAACCCAGGTGCACCTAGCAAGCTATCAGCACCCAAAATCCCAGTACCGGGATGGGAGGTGCAGAAAAGTTAGGGGAAACCAGGTTGTGTTTCGAGCCCGAGCCGGTTTATTTGCACAAACTATTTCCACAGTTTGACAAAACCCTGGCAACCCTCAAGCTGGCTGCAAAGCCCAAGGCTCATCGCGACCGCGACCCATCCAAACCGGAGGCTGAGGGCTGGAGCCAGGTCGTCCCACGCCCGCTCCGACCGGCAGCGACGCCGGCGCTCCGGGCGCTCCCAGCCCCGGCGGCTCCCTCCCAGCCCTGCCTCTGCCTGGAGCCGGAGCGGCGGCTCTGCGAGAATCGGCGGGACGGAGGCGCCTCTCCCCGCCGCAGAGCCAGCCCTCGGCCCCGGAGCCCGGAGCGCAGCGAGCCCCGCCGGCTCTCGGACCCCGCGGTTTGGCGCCGCGACGCTTTTACCCCCCACATCCAACCCCCAAACCAGGTTTGCTTTCTGGGCAGCAGCGAGCCGCGCTCCACCTCTGGCCACCTCAGCGGGGACACCCGTGGGAACTGCCCCGGGACACCCGTGGGAGCCGCCCGGTGGGGGTAACATCCGTGGGTGCTGCCTGGCGACACCCCCGAGGACCGGCTGGGGACACCCGCGGGGACCACCCGGGGACACCGGCGGGGCTGCCGGAGGATGGGGACGCCGGCGAGGCCAGGCCGGGCGCAGCGGCGGGGCCCGCCCGGTGCCCGCGGCGCGGTCGGTACTCACGGCGGCGGGCGGGCGGGCGCGCAGCCCCGGGGCATGGCGGAGCGGCGGGCGGTGCTGCGGGCCGCGGGCGGCCGCTGCGGCTCTGACCCGGAGCCGGATCGCGGCGCGGGGAAGGGAAGGGAAGGGGAAGTGACAGGCGCCGCCGCCGCCCCGCTCCGCCCCGCCGCCGCTGGCTGCGGGACGCGGGCGGGCGGTGCGGCCGCAGCTCCCTCCGCCGGCCGCGGGCGGGAGGCGCGGGGCGGCCCGGGGGGAGAGCGGGAAGGGGATGGCAAAGGGGAAAGGGAGGTGGGAAAGGGAAGGGGAGAAAGACCAGGGGAGGGGAAAGGGAAAGGGAAGGGGAAGGGGAAAGGGAGGGGAAGGGAAAAAGTAAATCAGGAAAGGGAAAAGGGGAGAGGGAAAGGGAAAAAGTAAATTAGGAAAGAAGAAAAGGAAAGGAAAAAAGGAAAGGAAAGGAAATGAAAAAGGGGAAAGGGAAAGGAAAAAGAACAGGTAAAATGAGGAGGGATAGGATAGGATAGGATAGGATAGGATAGGATGGGATAGGATAGGATAAGAAAGGAAAATCCAGGCTATTGAAATGGTAATTACAGCAGGTTTGCACCACCGAGAAGAGAAATGCTGCAGAAGGGCCTGTAGATGAGGTGCAGTTCAGTCAAGGCAGCGAATCCTCAGAGACAGCATGTCCTCGCCGCAGCGAGCACAGCGCGTCTGCTGTTTGTGCCCATCTGTTCGGGGAACACTCTCCTGTGGGGAGCGTGAAAATCCCCGGACACTTCAGCGCAATAGCGGGCTGCAGCGCGGAAAGGGAACGAAGCACTGTACTGACATCCACGGTGAAGCCCGGCTGTAGGTCCCAACCCCATGCAGGGACATGGGTGTCAAAGATGCCCCCCACACCTGCAAGCTGGAGTTCTCTGGGACAGTGGGTCACTCTGAATTCAGACATTCCCCAGTGCTTGCACTGGTCGGTGCTGGGCTGGAGCTTTTGCTCTTGACAGTACCCAGCTAGGAAACCAGGAGGGAAGCCAAAGCATGGCAGGCTTTAGGAGCACGTGGATGGGGAGCCAAGGGGATGATGATTTTTCATCTGCTCTCCCACGCCCTCAGTCCAGGTACAAACAGTTTGGTGAAGGTTGCAAGCATCTCCAGCTGCAGAAATAGCTTCAGTTCTGCCCACGACGGCAACAACGCTGCATGCTCTATGATGGTTCTGGACAGTCAGGTTTAATCCAGCTATTGATTTATCTTGCAGATATTGTTCTTAGTTCACAAAATCCAGCCCCTTGCCAGAAGTTTTGTGGTCGTATTAGCAATAAAATGCTGCTGCTGAATGAAGGTCTTGTGCTTCTTCAGCAGTAAATGATGCTCAGCTATTGAGCCACCGTTATTATGTGCACAGTGGTGTCAACAGCAAAAGCAAAGACTAACAGTTCCCATTTGTGCCCTCAAGAACAAGCTAGGCCAGGAGCTTTCTCCATGATTTTTGTCTTTCCTCATGATCTTTTTCCCTGTATCTTCTAAACTAGACTCCACCTGGCCATCAGGACAGTACCTCTTGCTTTCCAGTTTCCACCTCAACCCGCTTGCATCCAGCTGTCACTGCCTTACCAGTACTCACTCACTGGATCAGATCTTGGGTCATATACACAGCTCAGAGGTTGAAGCTGCAGCTTAAGTGAAGCACAACCAGGTTATCTGAACTGATCCTCAGTCCAAGGCATCAAAGGATCCCCTAAGGACAGTTAAGCTCCAAGGAGGTGCCCACATTCTCTGCCCAGTCCTCTGTCTCAGCAGAGCTGGGCTGATAGTCGTTCTTATGACTTGGATCCAATTCTAGCACTGAAAAGCAGTTGGAAACTTTTAGACATGGTCTCATTGCTTCACCTTATTACAGCACTGGTCTAGTTAGAAGGGGGTGTTGATCCCCCTGCTTGCCCTCTTTTTTAGGACTAATACATTTGAAGCAGCAAATCTTTGCAAGCATCAGTCCTGGGCTGAAGGTAAGGAAGTGTTTGGTGATTTATACCCTGCAATGAGACGGACTCTTCCAGCTCACACCACCAGCCTGTAGAACTGCTGCAACTTAATGGAGCCACCTCAAAGCAGGAAGGTCACAGAGTGTCCTTCACCCTCCCTTCCGGTATGTCCAAATGTTTCACTGTTCCTGTAAAATGGGAGAAGGTGCTGTTTGCCTTGCTGTGTCTTTCCTCCACTTCCTAAGATTGAGTTACCAGGACAACAAAGCAGAAGGGTAGGAGGGAAGTGCGTATGTGTAGCTCTGCAGGAGTAACCTCTTTGCATGCCCTCCCACTGGAAGAGATTGG
Organism: Phoenicopterus ruber ruber; assembly: GCA_009819775.1. Classification (NCBI taxonomy): domain Eukaryota; kingdom Metazoa; phylum Chordata; class Aves; order Phoenicopteriformes; family Phoenicopteridae; genus Phoenicopterus; species Phoenicopterus ruber. The sequence goes on from CM020226.1 coordinate 16,186,716, forward strand.
AAAGCGGTATCCGTTCAGTGGAAGGTGGGACTCGGGTTTCAACTGAATGCTGTTGGAAACCCTACCTTCCATGCTATCACCTTCCCTGCACGCTAGCAATGCTCAGGGATGTATTCAGCTCCAAATGGCAGCTGTACGAACATCTACGACAGAAGCAAAATCAAATTTAAGGCATAGTATGAAGGTAGCCACTGCTTTGGCAAAGTATGATGAAGCCATGGGATGATAGGATGGGATGCTAATGTCACGTATGAAGTTTCTTATGCTTGAGATTTCCCAGGATGAGGCTTTTTGTACAACTCAGCATCCAGAGTAGAAGTTGTGAGCTCTGAATTTCCTCAGAACATCCTCTTTTGATCACATCTGCAACAGGAACAGAATCTCTGACCTTAACACGTATTTGTCAGTCTCAAGACAGGAGAAGTGGCTCAAATGGAGTCCCAGGCTACTTCTGCATATCTAAGGAACAAGAGTTCTCTGTGGCCCTTGGAGAGGGCAGAATTTGGCAGAACCGCCAGGGTTTTATTGTCAAATCCAAAGTCAGGGTAAGCAGCAGGATAGCAGTCAGGGAATTGAAACCTATTAAGCCAAGAGCTTTCCTGATGTTACTCCTTTCTCAAGCTAGGCTCCTGGAGCAGAACAGATTTTCTATCCTATGCTCATCTTCCTTAGACATTACACCAGATCTCTGCAACTTCCCTGCTGACAAATCTTGGAAGCAGAAGGTTCCCTGCCTGTTCTGGTGCTCCAAACATGCTTTCAGAGTAAATGTGCTGCAGAGGAACCCCCTCTGAAGGGCAGTGGCCCTTCCCAAGGCAAACTAAGCATCAGACGTGAGGGAGGACCACCTATAGGTATGCTGCTGAGGGTCTCTTTGCCAAGAGGGTCGAAACAGGGCAGCATTTAGAAGGAACAGATGGCAGAGGGTTTTCATGTCTCCTCTGGCCTTGCCTTCAGAGCACTCAGAAAAGCTGGCAATACAGGAGGAGAAGAGCCAGAGGGAAGCGTAAGCACTCTGACTTGTGCCATGTCTTGCCCACCATCTCAGCTGTCCTACCTCGAGCGTTCCTCTGCCTGAGGCTACAGAGAGGAGCCAGGAAGAAGGAGAATTCTTATCTCCGCTTGGCGTTCTAATCTGACTTAATATTTTGGAAAAAAATAAGAGGAAATAATTTTCATTTCTCTGCAAAATTTAAACTTGAGCTTGAGAGATTTGAGCTTTTATTCAGCTTTTGAGGTCTCCTTTCACAGCCACCAAGACAGGTGCAACCACATGAGCACTCGGGAAGTTATTGAAGGGTCAGAATATGTCAAAGATTAAGGGGGTTATAAATCAGACAAAAAAAGAAGTCAGAAACCTTTTCTTAAATTAAAATCAAGGAAGAAAAGGCACAGGGAGGATCAGAGCAACACCCAGAGCTGGGCACACAATGTTGCTGGTTCCTAGTATCCGAAAATTGTGGAGTGTGACTGCAATATTGCAGAACTGGCTTTCAAAACCATGAGATATTAAACAACAACAGTTGAGGACTGGTCCCTTGTCCTATCTTTTAGCTGTTTAAGACTCATATTTTTTAATATTTTCCACCACAACCATTATGATTACTTTTCAAATAGAAAAATAAACCTCCTGAAGAATGGAGGCAATCACATGGTCAGTACCAGAAGACTGGCAACAACTGATTTCTGATGTGATAGGCCTTCAGTGATTCTATATATATCTGCTCTTAAAACTGGGCTGCTGCCGGCGGCATTACTGGGAAACAACAGCGTAGTGAAACAGTTCTGGAATGAGGAAATTTTCATGCTAGTTAGCTAAAAAGCTCTGAAGAGAAGAAAGGCTCTTTGCTTGTTTAGACCTTCAAAGGAAAAGCACAAGCACAGAGCTACCATGGGTTGGGCTTTTCTCACTATGGTGCATGAATATTCTGTGTAATGCCCAGAGATGCTGTTCCCTTCTTCTGGCAGAATTTGTCTTCAGAATGTATTTTTTTCCACAATGGTGATCATATTTCAAACAAGACAGTGACGGCTCTTAGTTACAGGTTTCCTTTTTACTGTAGGAATTTAGGTTCATTTTAAATCCATTTAGGTACATTTTAAATCCATATGCACTTAGTAAAAAATTTGATGGCAAAATTAGCTGAACTCTTTAAGTTTTTTCATTTAGACTCTGATCTTGCAAATATGAGCTATGCTTAGGCATAAGAATCAGCATATAGATAGGATCAGGAATAGCCACTGAAAAGGTATCTTTTGTCTTTATTAGGATTATTTTTATGTGTAAGGATCAATTTAATATTACGTGTTTGGCAGAATCTCATGCAACAGTTGCAAGGGGATCAAAAATACTGCAGTATTAAGAATATTTCACCTTCATATTAAAGCAAGGCTAAAACCTACAATCCCTTCTCTCTAATAATGAAAAAAAATGTAAACAGGTCCACACTGCTTAACTCTGTTTAGACAGACCTGTTACTGCGGGGCATTTTTCTACCTGACCATTTAGGTTTGTCTCAAAAGACGAGAAGGAATCCGTTAAGCTCACAGTCAATACCCTTCATTTCCAAATTCTCCAGACAGAATATTAAATTACCCATGCTCTAATTTATGTTATTAATACAAAAGATGAGGAATGACTACTGATTTTGTCCCTCTGGTATCTGGCTTCCTTTCAGGAGGCTGATTAAACAAGCACGTTACGATGAAATAAAGGATCCGAGTTGACTTACCTCCACTTTAAGGAGCGCACAGCCTTTCAAGAACTCTTGAATGTTACTGATGCAATCAGCTTCATTTTTAGGCTCCAGGCAATACTAAAGAAAGAAAATCCACTGAGATCATTGCGTTACCTTCCGTGTAGCCTCTGTTCAGAAGGCCTGCGTGAATATTGACATGTGCGTTTTATACTGAATTAGGGAAGCTTCTTAAGGGGGCGGGTGGGGGTGGCAGGCAAGCTGTCGAAGCAGGAAGAGCCACTGGAGGAAGTGATGCATACATCGAAATGGTCGGCATCTTGTTTTGAATGTCAACATATGACAGTGCCCTAAGTGACAGTGGGAAATTGATGACCTTAAAGAACACGCTGCCCCCAACCATCGCATATAAGCAAAAGATAAGGAGCTAGCAAAACTGATTTGTGCACAATAAATAAAGGCTCCTGTTTTACAGGGTGGAGAACCTGTTTTTTAATTAAACAGCTTCTCCTCTGTGTTGCCATTTCCTATCTCTCATCGGACTCCTTCCCCTTTTTTCTGCTGCAGTTACTTATCGCACTTTTGGACTGTATGAATATACGCCTCATAAAACTGTAATACGAGGTACTCACATGGCTTAAATGGCTTCAATACCAAGGGGTTTGCTGGCCTTGGAACGGTTCAAAAATGGCATGGATGCAAGGTTTATTATTTGTTCCTAACCTAATCTTGTTCTCTAGTGTATTTCCTGACTAACAAAGTATTATACAGTAAGAGTTCTGAAAGAGTGAATATCGTTACAGTTGTAATTAATGATATTTATGTAAATACAGACAAACTGCATATCCTTCTATTCAAAACCAAGATATTTTGATCTCTGGTAGGCCCAGTATTTCCTGCCAGTGAATGACCATGCGTAACTCGGCCAACTGCAACCTTTCAGAGGTTTTCTTCTGGATGTAGAGACAAAATCAAAGAACTAAAGCTACAATCGTTCTTTGCCCTCAATTAGATGCAACTAGTAACTGAAATGTAAAACATTCATCTCTCTGATGCTCCGTACTCATTTTGCTTACCAAAGAAAACCATACCTCGAAACGACTGGGGCAGTATGTTACTGAGCAGTGCTCGGTTCCAGACTAGCAAAATACGTCTTAAAGAGTTACCTTTTCTGCAGATCCTGGAAGAAGTCGATTAATGAGTTTACAAAGCACAGTTCCATCTTTCAGAGAAGTTTTCAGGAACTCCTCCGGGTCATCTACGATTTTCTTAGGGGAATTTAAAACTCCTAATGAAATAAGCCACGTTACAATTTGTTCTTCTGGATTCATCGCGGAGAGTTCTGCTGCCAGCGCAGTTCTCCTGTGCAGCAGCTTGCTGGAACCCACATCCGTGATTACATCTTCCTGCCTCTGCTGCTGCTTGCACGGCTCAAGTGTGAAACTACTTTTTTTTTTTTTTTTTTTTTTTGCTCGGCACAGAAACGCACCAAATCTTAAGAACCGGAAGGTTCTTAAGGTAAGAAACTGTTTTTTTTAATAAAATAGTTTCTAGTGCTCTGTTAAAGAGAGACAGTGAAAGCAGATCTTTAACTACACATTTTCAACATTATTGCAAATAGATGTATTTTATGTGGATACTTATTCCAGCAAAAATATCTTACCTAGTGACTTCCTGGCCTGTATCAGCAATAGTGTGGCCAGCAGGAGTAGGGAAGGGATCGTCCCCCTGTATTTGGCCCTGGTGAGGCCGCACCTCGAGTGCTGGGTTCAGTTCTGGGCCCCTCACTACAAGACAGACACTGAGGGGCTGGAGCGTGTCCAGAGATGGGCAACGGAGCCGGGGAAGGGTCTGGAGCACAAGTGCTGTGAGGAGCGGCTGAGGGAACTGGGGATGTTTAGTCTGGAGAAAAGGAGGCTGAGGGGAGACCTTCTCACTCTCCACAACTCCCTGAAAGGAGGTTGCAGAGAGATGGGGGTTGGACCCTTCTGCCAAGTAACAGACGACAGGACAAGAGGAAATGGCCTCAAGTTGCACCAGGGGAGGTTTAGATTGGATATTCAGAAAAATTTCTTCGCCGAAAGGGTTGTCGGGCACTGGAACAGGCTGCCCAGGGAGGTGGTGGAGTCCCCATCCCTGGAGGTATTTAAAAGACATGTAGATGTGGCACTTAGAGACATGGTCGAGTGCTGGACTTGGCAGTGATAGGTTAATGGTCGGACTCAATGATCTTAAAGGTCTCTTCCAACCTAAATGATTCCATGATTCTATGAGTTACTCCTTGTGGCAGCTGGCATCCTAGCATCTGGTAAACTTGGTCTTAACTTGTGGCTATTGCCCAAAGAAGTAAATGTAAATTTGTCTTTAATACTGTAAATAATGAGGTATTTATGGTGTTAAAATTGAACTTCACACTAAAGAGGATTGTAATGTCACACTAACTTTAAATAAGCTTTTTAAAATAAATAGCTTTTTTTAAAAAAATAACTTCATGTGGCAGACCTAGTTATCAAAATTGCCTTTTATAGTAGTTTTCTACTTTCAAGATCTGATTTCTGAAAATAACTCATCATGCACTTAATGTAGAAAAAAATTACTTTTTCAACCATTGTATCCGAGAAGTGCACATATAATCCAAAATGCATTTTTTGGAAGATGATAATCTCTGAAAACAAACAATGTGGATAACTTTGAAAAGTTCATGAATTTAAGTCATCCAAAGCCCACAATGAAACTTTCCAACTACTTTCTTCTATGAAAATGTCCCTTTCTACCAGCTCTTCAGGATCCATTGCATGAAGACGGAGTAGTATCAGTTTTTCACCCTGCTCTGAGACAGTATTAACCATTGCTATTAGTCACATTTAGAAAAGCCCACTCATCTTGCAATTTTCTTATCCTTTCTAATTGTCCTTGCACCAGAACAGATGGAAAACAAAGCCATTTTCTCAGTTCACAATGCCAAAGAAGTTAACTAGAGCATCATGGATTGAAGCAATAGAACAGGAACAAATTACCCTAGAGACCAGCATTTCTCAGGGACAATACTCCGAGCCAATTCCTAACCCTGGTACTTGAAGCAACTGTTTTCAAGACATCAGCGCTCTCAAACTGCTTAGGCTAGTAATTTAAAGGGTAGGGAGAAACAGAACAGTAAAAGGATAAATTACACACAACAAATATGCAAGGGTTTGTGTCTCCACTTTCCAGGTCCTATGGTTGGACTGGGACCTACGTACGGATCATTTTTACAAGCCATCAGTAAGAGAACTGCCCTTTTAGGGTTAGACACTTTTGACCTTTGTGAGGACGTGGGGATGAGTTCCAGTTCTCTGTTATGTGGAAATACTAGTAACGCATAGCTGCAGCCAGTGTGAATGATAAAGCTGGCTGAAACTAAATCACAAAACTCATTGCCATCTGGTGAAGTACATCTACAACTATCCATATGTGTGCAAAACATTTCAAATGTATGACTAGTTACAAGAACTTTAGTGTTTTTTTCTTTTTCCAGTTCTCATGAGCACTATTTTGTAGAAGTGAGTACTTGCAGTCTCTGCTTTCATTGCTTGCTTTTTCTTTTCCTAAATCTGCAGTAGGCAAGACAATTGGTAACGCTCACTCATCTACTGGGGACCACCATTTGTACATGGAAGACGTCCACCTCAGTCATCTAATCAGAACATACCAGTTTCTGATGTAAAAAGCGAGAGAAATATTTCAACACAGGTAAAATTACGCACCTGCTTCATTAAACTCAGTGTTACAAACCTGAACACAAGAGTGCTTCACCCACTCCCTCCTCTAAAGCAAACCTTTTTTTTTGTAGGTACGTAGGTTTAGTTTCATGACTATTTCACATGCAGCTGTTGCACCCCAGCAGATGTTAATGGTTGCAACTACAATTAAATTAAAACACTTCCCCCACCTTGAACACTCACCAACAGCTTGAAGGACTGACCTGGAGACGTACACATATTCAGAAAGCCCAAACGCTTAAGGCATTTCTCGTTAGTCACCTCAAGGCCAACCTTACATCTTTCAGAAAGGACCCATCTAAAAATGTTCCATCTTGTTCACCCACCCCAACACCAAAATTAATTCTGTGGCAAACCCAGGATACGAAGGCACAGCCATCAAGCAAGGAACAGTTTCTGCTCCTGTCTTTGGAAAAGACTTCAACTTTGTTTTTTTCTTGACAGGGACAAATGAAATGAATTGTCAACCATCTCTTGCAGAGTCAACCTCCACCCCCAAGTTACAAATACACTTTTATTTGCAGCCTGATTTACACCAGTGATGACTATATAGCACAGTATTATTTAAAAAATAAAATAAAGGGAGGTGGGGGGGGTGCTCTATACCCAATTATCAAAGGACTCTGATGGCATATACCTCAGTAACAGCGTGGTCACAGGAGCAAGTTAAGAATAGCATTCAGGTGTTCAGAAAACATTCTAGAGTGATTCTCCTCGAAGTCACTCACTTCTATGTAACTTGCTCTTTTTTTCAGCGTAGAGGGAAAACGCCCAATAGAAAGAACAACACTGGAGTATTTTTCTGCTGCAGAACCTACTGACGCCTTAAACTAGTGACTTTCAATGATGAAGTCTGAGTCAGCGCATGAGCTAATTTACACTGGTGGTACATTCGAATTATTTAGCATTAAAATGTTATCAATCTTCTTTCGTATAACAGCTCCTATGTTGGCATTAGATTTTAGTTAGGATGACCTGTTTTAGCCTAAACAGCAGTATCCAAACTATAAGCTACTTCTGAAAAAGGAGTCTCTTAATATTACAGCGTACTATTCTTTCTTGCAGAAGATACACCGAGACCACTTTGTAACAATAAACCTCCATCAATATGTAACACCAGTACTCTTTTCTACCATGCAAGTGAGTAGCAGCTATTTTTTTTATTTAAAACCACCAAACAAACCAACAAAACAAAACCAAAACCCATAATGCTTTTGTTTAACAGTAAATTTATTAGCCCTGGGAAATACTGCAATTCTACCCATCTGCTACATACAGGCAGATTTACTCCTAGAATCTGCAAGTCCGTAACTGGAGTTTAGTGATATTCTTATCCTGAAACCCAAAGGTAGTTCTAAATCCCTAGACAAGGCATGCATGCTTTTTCTTCTTTAGCTACTCATTATAAACTGTTAGTTGTTTAAATGAGACCATTTATGTCTACCACAGAAGTTAATAGAAACTTTATTAGCCATGACTGTTTTAAGTACTTCAGTCAATCCGAAGTTAGTTTTCTACATGAAAAACTGGTGCCTGAGGATTCCTCTCACATACATTGGCACATTGTCCTGGTTTTGGCCAGGATGGAGCTAATTTTCTCTCCAGCAGCTATTGTGTTTTGGATTTAGTATGTGAGGAATGTTGATAATACACTGGTATTGTTGGTTGCCGCTAAACGACCAAGGACATTTTACAGTTTCCCAGGTTTTGCTGATGTGCAGGTGCAAAAACTTGGGAGGGGTAGAGCCAGAATAGTTGATCCGAACTGGCCAAAGAGTATTCCATACCATAGACGGCATGTCCAGTATAAGTGGGGGTCGCCCGGTGGGCCACTTCCCTTTCTTTTTCCCTTTCGTAGCAGGGCCTGGGGTGGTCATCGGGTGGTGAGAAATGGTGCATCGTTCATTTTATATATTCTATCATCCCTTTTTTATTAGTATTACTAATATATAATTAGTTTTTCTTTGCTGTCGTGGTGAACTGTTTTAATCTCAACCCACGAGTTTTCCTTTCTCCAGTTCTCCTCCCCACGCCACTGGGGAGGGGGAGAGGGAGGGAGGGAGTGGCTGCATGGTATTCGGACACCAGCTGGGGTTAAACCACAACTCGCATCAGCATATATCCAAGATAAAAATGCATCAAAACCAAGGCAAAGTTTTGAAGAAAGCATCTTGTTGCAAGAGATAAGTGCTGTCTGGAGTACTGCAAGAAGCTAGTACATACAAGAACACTAATTATTCTGGGGATTTATCACTAATATTGTCTCAGTACATTAACCATTCCTCTCATCCAGAAGGCCTGGACAATTATAAACCTATTAATGCAAGAATATAGGAAAACTTTTCATGGTTTCTTGGTGAAGAATTTGTAACAATTTAGTCCTTTGTACTTTAGAGGACTAAAACTCACTTTTATGTAACTTGCTCTTTTTTTCAGCATAAATGGAAAGCACCATATGTGAAGGGCAAGCGTGGAGCCTTTTTCTGCTGCAGAATCTACTGATGCATGTATACTGACTAAAAAGAAAAGGCTCTCTTTTGACTCTTGGAAGATGTTAGCTACAGCAGACAGCAACTGACTTCCCCCTGAGAGTTTTTTTATATCCAAGAGATTAGTAGTGCTACTTTCAAAGGCAATTCCTGAATGACAACACAACCCTCTAAAACAAATACTGGGTAACACCACACTCAAAAGCCAAGCTTCATCAGTTGCACTTTGTTATCCTTTGATTTTCCAACGTATATCCACTGCTGCACTGCCGCCTTCTAGTCACCATAACTGAAAAAAGGAAATTCAAGTTAATACACTCTCAGAAACCAAGAGACGGACAAAAAAGCTGCATCATCTTTGGGTTCTTTTTTTTTACGTACAGAATGCATACATTTGGATTATATTCAATTTGTCCCAAGAGTATGAAAATACATCAATAGCTAACTACAATAATCAAAACAATCTGAGGACTACTTGTACTAAGTAAAGCCTCTGTAATTCCTGTGCATATCCCCCCTCCAAACTCTGCCTACCCCAAAATCTCCCTAGCTCCTGACCATCTCAGCAGGAGACTCAGGAGTCCTGTAATGAACTGGTACACACACTGGCACTAATCTGTAAATAATGATGTGCTATGAATTGAATAAAACTTGTAATCAAGAAAAAGTGAACAACTTGCTGGATTAGTACAATTACATCCTTATTTTTTATGAAGTTAGTATTACTTTTCCTGCCATGTCAGTTAAGTTCTATTTACTGCTCCCTAAACGAACATCGTCACCACGCCTGTTAAGAATTTGGAAATGTTTATAAGCTGCAGAGTAGGCTGAGAAAGTGTGCTTTTATCTTTACTATCAATATTTATCAATTACAACATGGCCCACTACCACCAGTGACAAAATACATGTAGTGAATCGAGGAAAAAAGCAATTTTTCAGAAAGAGAGAAGGTTTTTCACTTGCCAAGAGTAATTAACCTTCAGCTTCCCAGCTACTACAGAGAATTAAAGCTAACATGGCACATATATATAAAAAAGTTGAAAACATTCTGACACAACCTATACGATGATTTGGCAAAACCTTTTAGTCACCTAGGATGCTGCATATTAAAGGCAGTATTCCATCTCCTTATGAGAGCATTCATGATCTCGATCAGCCTCAAACTGTAAATTTTAAAATTGACTGCTGCTCATTTTTTGCAGGTTGGTGGGGGAGGGAGAAGAGCTTACTTTTAGACATATTTCCCTAATCCACTTTGGTGTCATACTACTGACATGAGTGATTTTGTAAGGAAAAAAAGTTAGGTTTTTTAACCTTTAAAAAAAGACACCTACAGTTCAAATGGTGTCCTTTCAAGTAGGATTTGTGATTTAAATATTTCAACAATCACGCTTAAGAGGAACACGAAGATAAGGAAAGTTAACACTTTTTGCTGGTTGAAATTTTATCAAGTGCCAGAAAAATAAAAAGTTGGTCAGGTAGCGGCTTTGATTTTATTTAACTATATGCTTCCTTTAACTTACAACAGAAAATACCCATGATGCTTCTGTATTTGATCTGAAATACAATCCAGTACCCAGAAATAAAAGCGTAGTTTTTCTTCTTTATCAAGGTAACAGTAGCAATTTATCAGGAGTATTTACAAAATATTACTGGCATATTCTGACAAAGACATTGCAGAGATATTTAGTTGCTGTTGCTGAGATTCTAGGAAGAGTAAACTGTAAGCCAACTAAGACTATAAACATCACATAGTATACAACAGAACACACCCTTCACACAAGATAGAACTTCCCTGAAGTCAATGACCATGTCTCAGATGAACGACACCGTACCAACTACAGCTTTTTCTTTTCACCATTTCAAAGTTGATTCTCAAAAGCAGTATTTGAAACTAACAGCAAGATACGGTCTTACATTTACAGAGTACTTTGAAAACTAATTTTAAAATTACATATAAAGTACACGCACTTCTTACATAAATACTTCCCTTGGAAAGGGGATTTATCCTTATCCTTCACTCTATACTAGTTTTTAACAGATTTTGCACACGTGAGGTTATTTCCATTTTTTTTTTAATAACAATTATTTACTAGAAAAGTTTTCCAAAAAGCTGTATTAGCATGACAGCCACTACTGCCTTCTTTTTTTCCTGGTGAGTTATCAGAGAAACAGAAGACACAGTCACTTTTCCACATAGTCTCACACAGTTGCTCCTGCATCTACTTGAAAAATAATTTTAACAGGTCGGGCTTCAAAGTCGTGAAACACAGCTGACTTACAAAGTTTTAAACCATGCTGGAGGTGCCTGCAAGTTTGCAATTTAATCCAAGGACCTTTGCAGAGAGTAGTTCCTCATCAAAGATTACACTCAGTATAATCATTAAATTGCATGTTCCGCACATTTAACCAGACTGATTAAATATCTCTACTAACATTTATTATTCCAATTCATATTTTTATGGTCTGGTCTTATAAAGATTCCTAGACTAAGTACTCTCTGCAGCATAATTTGAAGTGCATTTGTAATCATATTTTATGTTCAGCTACACCCAAACTGGACCAATTTCTGCAGAGGAGAAGTATCTCACTGTCATTCCTAACTTGCTAGGCTTAAAAAGCCTACTCAAAGCTCCTTCTCCAAAATTCAAACAGGAAGTTGAAAATATTATTTAGCCGTGAATAATGTCCATCCAAATCTATAAACACAGAACCACCACCAATCTTCCTAGCTATTACACTAGTACAGTATTTACCTTATGTATTGGTACAGGCACCACTCATCTCTGCCATCAACACAGATGAACCAGCATTACTTCAGCAGTATCTTCTCCAAGTTATCACCCTGCAATCAAGAGAACATACAACAAATTGAGAAAAGTAAATCTTATGGCATGAGTCAACCTATAGTGCTTCCTCCCATTTCAAAAAAGTCACAAGCTTGGGTTTGCAGATTATTCTGTTGCAAGTGTTACTACTTCTCTTTTAAATGGTGGAGGATTCACTGGCTTGGAATGGACTGGAATGGCTTAGTGATAGGTTGCATGGCTTATGGATTCTCATTCCTTTTCAATGGTGCACTGCCATGTTAAATCCATAAGTTGAACGACAAAATTTACTGAGGACTAAACAGTAGTACAAAGCTTTAAGGTTTGTAGGTTTTTTTTTTTAGTTGGAGGTCTTCATGTTTACTATATTCAAGAGCATCTTTTGAACTTCATGGCTTTACCTGAGTCATAACAACTTGCCACAGGTTCCGCCACATGTACTAGATATCCCTGTAACGCAGTGTCAAACTAAACAGAGTCAGGCATCCAACTAAATGTCAAGTTTGCAATGGCTTGCTTCAAACTCCAACCAGCCGAGCTGATATTTGTCAATCTAAACCAATTCCTGATTTCACAAGGCTTTAATTTTGTTATAATATAGTATACGCAGCCTCTTTAAGCATCTTCACTGAAAGTTACTGGGCACAAAATACCCCCTCCCAACCCTACTTGGCAATATTCTGTCTACAGCGAGCTGCATTACGTCTTTAGTTTCAAAATTGGTGCCACAAATGCTTTTATCCAAGAAGAAATGTTGAATTTGGAGAACTTCTAGTGTATTGGAGTATTTTTCCTTTTTTTTTTTTTTTATAAATCTAGACAGCACTTCCATTGCCATGACGTGCAGCTTGTCTTACTGTACTAGAGGAAGATAACTTGGTTCAATTTTGACTTAGACTGAAAAACTAGTTTGCTTTGCTTACCATCTTTGCTGTTTCACAGGCATTTGATGCTTTAAATCAGCTGTGGAATGCTGAAAGATTCACTTGTTTTTATGAAGCCATAAGCCTTTGAGAAGTTGGAGAGAAAGACTTCTTTGCTTATCTTATTTTCTCCTTTGGAATCAAAGATGTTCCTTTAAAAGTGAAACACTACAGAGTTGCAAAAATTTGAAACAGTATGAGTAAGCATCGTTTTGCAGCTTCTTTGATGGAATTGGTCATTTTTTTTATTTTTACAGTATTCTGTAGCTGACTTACATGTACATGATTTATTTGGAGGGGAGATCTTTTCAAACTCCCCATGAAACAGTATGAAGGCAGAAAATAGTATTATCCACTTGCTTTTTCGGGTTAAGTGAATGATATCCTCTATTTTTCTTTACACAAGGATCTGAAGGCATTTTGTACTGGGAACACTGTGACTTCAAATTCTAGGCAAAACTGAACTTTGTGTGGAATATCCCCACCACCCTCCACATCACAAGCAATACTTTGTTTAAGAATGAGATGCTGAACATGTAGAACAATCCATCTCCATGTTAGATGGTTGGATGTTGTGTGGAAGATCTTAAGAACTGCTTGTTCCATTCATGAGGAAAATCAGATGGGAAGTGTGGCATTTCAGGGAAACTTTACTTTGAAAATTACAACACTAGTACACAGCTCAAGTTTTATACATTTAACATCTGCTTTTTGAAAGAAATGTTAACAATTTTGAAATGAAATTAAACATCGTTTTAACTTTTCCTCACAAAAGCATAAAAGTCATGGAGGGGAAAACTTAACAGGCAACAATAAAAAAAGGTAAAAACAACTTTTCCTTTTAGTAGTCCTCTGGTAGTAAAGATAGAACAACTTCCACTTTTCATGTTTTTGAGAAGTAATCTGTCTTGGTCCAAAAGTTTAAGAGTGTTTTTAGTATCTGCTTCTGCCTCCACCTCTATCGGATCTGCTTCCACCACGGCCACCACCTCTGGGTGCTCCGCGGCTTGAACTACTGTAAGAATCACGAGGAGGTGGATAGCCCCTTTCCATGGATGGGGGAAGACCCCTGTCTTGTCTTCCAACACGATCACGGCCACTTGAGTAGACATCACTTCTGCTGCTTGAGTAACTTTCTCGGCTTCCATATCCATCTCGTGTGCTGCCGTAATCATCATATCGACTGCTTCCACCATAAGATGGCGGGGGCCCTCGTGCAGGTGGAGCACTACGTGAGTTACCTGCAGGGTCAATGGTCAGGTAATATGGCAACACCATAAGTTATATATAACAATTTCAATCTGAATTTACAGAATTGCTGTATTAAATGTTTACTGCTACTCTTTTGTATGTATTGAGATGTTCTTAATATAATCTGCCACGTTAATGGTATTTAAAGTGGGGATTGCATATCAGGCAGTGAGTGGATTTAAAGACTCTGAAGGAATGAAGACGGTGTTTATTCAGGCAGGCTCTTTACTGGGTATTCCAGAACAGCTTGTTATTTTAGAGAAGAAACTCAGCCATATTTTCCAGAGATAGTTGCAATTTTGAACTGTAGACTTTGCTTCTTTAGCTTATAGCTTATTTAACAAGATGATCAAATGATAACCAACAACTGTACTTTCACTGTAAGGGGAAAAAAAAGTGTGCCACTTCCCCCTAAAACACAAGCAACCTAGTAAAAGTCAGATTTTATCACACCTGTACAGATTACTACATGATCCTCAAAATGGATTCTTACCATAACTCTCATATGAATCTCTGTAGGAGCCTCCACTTGGATGATCCGAGTAGTCTCTGTCACGTCCACCACCGTATCCATCACGATCGCTATAGGAGGAAAGACTACTAAGACTTAGTAAAAAACAGTGGGATCACAGCAAGAATAAAACAACAGGGAGAGAAATCCAACAGTAGGTACCTATATCCCCTAGAAGGGTATTCATCACGTGAACTGGAATGACCGTAATCACGATATGCGTAGTCTCGTGGAGGTGGCGCATAGTCCCGTGTATCCCTGGAACTAGGATAATCTCTGCTTGAATAACTACAAAGAACAAGAATTGAGATGTTAGCTGTATGTCACACCTTACAAGATCAGGGATCAAACAACTTCTCTGAACAAAGGAAAAAAGGCCAAACTAAATTAGTAAAAGAATTTACCCATCTTTAGTGCTATAGCCATCATCTCTTGGAGACATGTAGACATCTCTTCGTGATGGCATTGGTTCTCTGCGTGGAGGACCACCGTAACTGTCTCTTCCACGTGACACAGGAGCTTAAAAGAAACAGTCCCAATTTTTTAACTTAATTAGCATTTAGCCACACAGAAGACTCCTCAAGGCAAGCAAGTATTAGCAGACTGTTTATAGCCATTTTAAAGTATCTCCGTAGCCTACATTTATAATACTTTACATTTCTGCTTGTACAGTTTTAAAGCAACACTAGAAGGAACGCACTCATCAAATCACAGCAAATTGTTCCAAACAGCTACAAAACGATATTGGTATGAAGAGAACTTATAAGATTAGAAAAACAATACACTATCCCACAGCAGATTTAAGTTAGAATCAATGATTTGCAACAGTTCTTGAAAAAAGACTAAGGTGCTACAGTTGACTGAGCAACAAAATAATTCAGGAAGTCCTTACCTCTTCCTCCCATACTACTGCTACGCACTGGTCCTGAAGGTGCAGATCTTTTAGGTGGAGGGCCTCCACTTCGTGGAGGTGGACCTCTCTTCATGGGAAGTGGTCCTCGAGAAGACCCTAGAAGGGTAAGCCATGAACCAACTTGTTATTTCTGTCATATTCACCTGTATGCCCCTAAAGCCTGAACTACAATAACCTAGGTGCTGTTATTACCACCACGTGATCAACAGTAAACCTCTAAAATTAGACCTCAAAGCCTTCTCTTGTGTTTTGGCCACTACTAGATGCTACTGGCAGAATTGAGAGCCCACTAGGTTACCTTTTCCATAGCCTAAATTCCTGTCAAGAACTGTCTTTTAGAACTTATCCAAAAGCCACACGGTGTGACACAAGGCAGAAGGACAGCTGATATCCGTAATCAGTCACAGCTTAAATGCTCAACAAGTTACTGTTCTCAGAAGACAAGAGCCACCTGGGAAGATGTACTAGAGAAGATCCTACAGAGAGGGAACAGAGGCACTACAGAGTCTGTAGAACCTACTACACAGACTCTTAAAGACAGGAGTTTTCACTATTTCCAGGGTTTTTTTCTGCATTACAGCTTTTACTGTTTTACCTCAGGTGCTGCTTGCTTTTTCTTGTAAAAAAAAGTTTTGTTTTGATACTGAAAAGTCTCTGAATAAATAGCTGTATCTTAAAGAATATCCAGTATCAAGTAATGTACTATCCTTCCACTTCAGAAAGCTTCAACTCAACACGCTACTCTTTTTGTAACAAACAACAAGGCTTAGCTTCCCTAACTCCCACTACAATCTGGAAGGATCAGTCCTAGAATTTAGTAAGTTTAGACCTCTTGCTAGTAGAATGAAAGGCAGTTCCCTTTCCCTGGTGGAAGAGAATCACTTTTTCAACTTGAATACCAGAAAGCTTCCTTTCTCACGTGCAGGGCAGGAGTTTTGCTTTTCTTTCATAGCCAAAAGTCAAGTGGAGTGTTAGTTGTAGAAGGGAATCTTCATATTTGAAAGCCTTTTCTTAAGGTGTACTTGCCTAATCAAAAATTTGACTAAACTGTCGAGGTCATATTTCATCATTTTAATAAAGAACAAGGAGTGCACTATTCGGCTGTTTGACTTTTTTTTCCAGTAGGATTACTGTCATCTTCCAATGAGATTGTCTTGTATGTTGTCCAAGTATATAATGAGAGAGGTAAATACATACCCAAGTGACTCCCTCTTGAAGGTGGTCCTCTCGCGCCACTTCCGCCTCTTCCACCTCTAAGGCCCCTGGGAGGACCTCTGCTTCGTGGAGGGGGTGGCGGCCCACGCCTGCCACCACTTTCAAAGGATGGCTTGGTTGCTTGTTCCACTTTAATTGCTTTCCCATCTAATGACTAAAGAAGAAGCTGCTTTACTTACTGCTCAGTCATGTTTGTATTTCTTAAATTAAGCCCCTCTTGCTTCACTATTATAGGGCTTCCATTTTATAAAGTTAGAGCAACTCTAGAACTGATTTCAGTCTTCAGTATTAGTCCCCATGTACTCAGCAGCATGTTGGGCCTAATTTCTACAGTACTTCATTCTTGTGGTATTGATGAAAAAAAATACAGAGCAGCATCAGAAAGGACTTTCACTGAAAACACAAGTGTCCAATGATTACGGCAGCCCCATGTCATTTATTCTGCAAATGAAACACGATTTATGATCTCCAATTTACTTTCAATTGCCACGGACTTTTGTACCAAACTAGGACTGCACCAGTAGTTACAGGATTAAGCTGAAGGTATCTTAGCTTCAGTTGGGGTTTCTGGCAATGGGGAGGCCGTTTAGTACATTTTCTTGATGTCCTGATAAAACGGTGATCACTGAAGTATTTAGCAGTAATTTCAGCATCTACAAAGCAGACTGAGTATAATAATTCACCCCTCTTTTCTACTGTTTCAAGCTGGGTTTTCAAAAAAGGTGACCGTCACAATTTACTCTATTACTTGCTTTTCCAGAGTGGAGGTGCTTTGTGGCATGAGGCTTTTGTGGGAAAAAAAAAAAGTGGAAGCTTTTTCTGGAATATAGACCTGCAGTAACAGGAACTCTGCAGCAAACTGTTATACCTCAAACATCAGCAGGTGGTAAGACATATTGAGTAACTCAACCTAATTAATCAAATTTCTCTACGATCTTTCAGACGCCACACATTTGGCAATTATAGCAGAGCCAAGATCACAAGCTCTACTGAAGTTCGGTTACTGTGCATCTATCCTGGCAAACATGGTTTATTTGCCTTTTTTAGCAGTTAAATATTTAACTCTGCTATGACAACTAATGAATTATACAGGCAGAAAGTGTTGTTTATTGCACTTCTTTGCAGCAATAAATGAACAAGAACATGACTGCTAGTAACGTCTTACTCTGAACCGGTGATAGTTGTTTACTGAGGTACTGAATCTTTTTTGTTCTCCACTGAAATCTAGCCCTCTCTGAAATCATCCACTTTAGTAGCTCATGTATTCTGCCACCATACGTAGTTGTGGCTACCGTTTGAAAAACCTATGTGTATATCCACAGGGCCAACTTGATCCATTGTGAGGAAAAAAAGTTAAGAAATACTAGCAAAATTATATTGGTCTTGGCTTTGACTTAATAAAAATATTTTACTTATGGAAGGTTCCTCAAAAAGCCTTTTGGCATGACAAGCTGAAACATTCCAGGTGTGAAAATTAGTGCCTCATCACTGGAACTTCTCAATTTGTGTCATATTATTTTGCCATCATCACCCTTCATCTGTCTCAGTCATCCTTCTCAAAACAGGAACAGTGGGCTTGAAGCCTTAAGCTTTGCCATCATGACCACTGCTGTTCTCAATTTGACAGCAGATTCCTGAAAGCTTATTTGAAGTTTGGAAACCAAACACCATCCCCTTCTGCTAGCATCGGTTCTGAAACCCTGCATGCTAGGTCCAAGTTCTTTCATTTTTTATGTAGGAGGTAAAGATTTCCATATCATTTCTCCTCCTATTTCCTTCTGCCTTGCACTTATGCATCTTACCTAGGCAAAAGATAGGTTTCTTCTGAAACTGCTTTATGCAAGCAGTCTTAAAAAGATATGCCTAAGGTCCAAAAGGACTTTTCATTAGGTCCAAGAAGATTCTTTTTTTTTTTTTTGTTAACCAGAAGATATTTGTCAAAGTTTGTCCTATTTTAAAGCAGAGGGGACAACTTCATTTTATAGGTTCTTAGGTCAAAGAAGAAAGCTCTCATCTCACTGAACAGATAAAATTCACACAAGCCATCTCCGAATAAGGAATTCTTTTTCAATGAGCCCAAAGCACCAGCTGTCAACAGGAACACTCATTAGTTGGTGTTTATAACCTTGATTCAGAGTGTTACATTAGCATTTTTAGTATTACATGGGCACCATAAAGTGGAGTCACCTTAGTGCTAAAAAGCAGTTAAGTCATTTAAGATACAAGTCATTTAAGGATAATAATAGATTGGCAATCATAAAAACTCCAGTATGTGGAATGAACAATCTATACATCTTTGTAAGGTGAGCCAGGGAACCTTAACCAAACAGAATTAGAGAACTGTCCTGCAAGCTGTTCCACGTTCCACCAGAAAAGATTAATGAAATTTGGAAATTTAGGGAGTGGGGCAGAAATCAAGTATTCCGAAGAAACTGTTACAGAAACTTGCACGAAACTGCAACCTAACCCCACATAGAGCTTTCCTCTCCAATGGATCATTTTACTATTGATGCTGCAGTGACTCCACCATTTCTGCATGTTCCTTGATGGCACATCAAGTGGGCTTCCTTTCACCAAATATATTCAAGAACTGAAGATCGTTTCTTATCAGGCTGAGCTTCTACGTATTGTATCACTTCTTCACCAGAAGAACTGGAAACACTTTCTGTTGATTAGAGGAAGACAACCTTCTGTAGCACTGAGTACAGTTTAGACACTTGTTTGGGTTGTAGTATTTGCTTCCAACCTCTTAACACAGTCCAGCTGGCTTGGCAGGTCTACACTGGAATGAAATCTTTGGCTTGTCCTGGATGTTTCCTGTAAGGTCATATTCTCTCTTTAATTATTCATTTTGTCCTCAGGACTTGAAACCAAAAGATCATGAGAACAGCCTACTGCACAGAATGTCCACTACAGACTTGGAGTATTCACACTTGTGTCCAGATAAGCACATGCATTTCATGGCATCAGGATGGACTACCATGCAATTAAGGTTCTTCTTAAAAAAGGCTAATAATTTGCTATGATAAAGTACTTCAAACATTTCTTCTGTGCTGCTCAGACATGCTAACATTGATCCAATTCTGCATAGAAAGTAATTTAAGCAAAAAATCTCCACCCCCACTCCAAAACCATTATCTCTTGACCTCTTTCTGCAGGACTGGAATTAATCTTCAACAACCAAGCTCAGACTAGTCTATGCTTGTCCCATTTTCGAATGAAATATAATTAACCCCCTTCCTTCCTCACACCCAGAAAGGAGCAAAACATTGGATATACTTTTTCATGAACATTTGCAAAGCAAAAAATCAAATGCAAATTCACTCTTGCAGAATCTAAGTCAGCCTCTTCTACTGGCTGCAACTTTGAATTCCTTTGGAATGACGGAATGAGCAACACACTGGTGATGCAGAACTCTTCCCTCTGGCTAGACAGGTCAACTAACTCCTTACAGACTGCTTGAACTATCGGCTGCACAGTGCTTCCGCTGCTTCTTCTCAAGCACCTGAAATGCTCACGAGCACTCCAATCCATCATTTCCAAACGGACAGAAAAACTCCAAGTTCTGATTTATTACAATGATCTCTTCCCACAGCATGCCTCAAACATCACTCCTCCTCAGATCTAGAATGCAGTGTCTTTTTGAGGTACAAGCAGTACTTATTGTCCAGAAGGCTTTCTGAAGATGAGGACGAGAGACTACCTCATGAACATCTTGCACATCTTTCACATCCATAGTCGAACCAAGTTAGACCAGTACAGAACTGGAACTATACACAGCAGCAGCACCTGATCATTTATGTTAAAAAGGTCATTCTACGCCAAAGCCTGAGTGAGGGCGTTCTTTTCATACACTATTTGCTGTTCAAGTTTCAAAGCAGATGAAGGCACTTTTAGATTTGTAGTGTTGAAGACAGAAACCATGAGAATGATGATCCACAAGGCAGTACTTTCTAGCATTTCTTGACAGTGATGCAGATGGTGCATTCCAGAACATGTAGACATTACTGCAGCCACAAACATTCAAGCTCATTTAGCTACTTTACTAAGCATTACTTTCCTGAATGTTTCCAGTGTGACCAAACACATGCCACAACATTCAAGATTTGGAACAGTTGGTGATTATTTTCAGAGAGATTTTCATTTGAAAGCTGCACTCCACAAACACATAGGATTAGTGACTGAACTCCTTTCAGTCTGACAATTAGCTGTTGATGCTTGAAGTTACCTTATGTGAGGGTACAGTGTCATGACTACTTCAGAGGAAATCAGTGTTTAAGAACTGCAGTAAATAAATCTTCAGAATTGTAGCAAACTACACAATGGAGAAATAAATTCAGTAAAAGGAGCACCTTTAAGGATGTCTAGGCTGGTACAGAAAGGACATTATCTGACTTGTCACTCTCTGCCTTGACAGAAACTACTAACTTCTTTGAAAAGGAAGCAAGTCTCCAAAGAAAATAACACTAATTGTCATGAGGTTGTCCTGAAGCACCCAGAAACTAAGTACACACAGCAGAAAGCCTGCTGTAACACAAACTAAGGAAGTTTTACTATTTGTGCTCACTGTGAGCACTACAGCAACCTAATTTTCTTATTCTCAAAGTGCAAATATTCATTATGCTTTACTTACTGACTACAATGACTAACATTGTTCTTTTACTTCGATGTCTTATACTAACAAGACAAACAGTTATCAAAATCCAAAGTGTTAATTAATCAGAATCAGTACAGGCTTCTTCATCTTACATGAATAGCATCTCAGAGACACTACTTAGAAAAAGGCCAATGCAGCATGACCTTAACACAACTGTTCAGATTATGCATGAAAAGACCAGAGCCTGAAATTCAAGTTAACTGAAATGACGGTTTTCACTGCCGAAAGAGACAGCACCTCTATGAAGATAAGCAGCTGTTGACCATTAAGTTGCAAACTTGCATCTAGCTTTTCAAACACATGCTAGAACAGACACAGATCACAATAGCCTACAATCCTTTGACAAACTATCCTGGTATTAATCTCAGAACTTTTGCTCTAAGTTCACAGGTTTTTCTTTTCAAAGACATTATATATACATTAATTTTTTATTTCCTCTTTAAGTCATATCATTGCATTGTAGGGTCTAAACAAGCAAATTCAATTGCTGGCTAGTTGCAAAGCTATTTCACATTAACTGGCAAGATGCTCCTCATACATGCCAAGTAGACTGATGATGTAACTCGCAAACGCATGAGGATAACTACAGATTACCAGATAGCGCACCAATGCTCCAGCACAGTAGGGAAGTCACATCAAACCCATGTTAAGGGAAACATCAATAGTTTTCAGGTAAGTCACTTCCCTAAAGTTTAAATTACACAGCACCGCATTCAACTATGATAAAACAAAAACATTATAGGAGACATGCAAGAACGAAGAGCTGACTACTAGAAAGCCCTCCATCATCAACAACAAAAGAAAAAAGACAGTATAACTGACTGACAGCCAGACTTCACTTTCTACTGTCAAATCCATCAGCAGGAGAAAGTGATTCCAGCTTCATGGACAGAGACATTTTGCCAAATTTCAAGTTATGACTTGTCTCCAGGATCTTCTAACTCATTGTCTTTCCAACTTCTAATAATAGTTAATCTACCCCAAATATCAATATTGCTCGTCAGTAACAACAGCAACATATAATTGGTCTTAATTCCTACCTTTCCATTCATATCTCTGGCAGCATCTTTTGCATCTGCTGGACTCTCAAACGTGACAAACGCAAATCCTCTGGACTTGTTGGTTTCACGATCTTTCATCAAAAGGACTGCAGAAATAAAGTCACATTACTCTCTCCTGTAATTAGGCAGCAACACTTAACCTTTATCTACCCTTTTAAGCTCAGAACTTCTTAGAGGACATTAAAGCACCATCACTTCAGATGATCAATGCCAAAAAAAGTCATCACAGCTATGTTGTTGCTTTTTATTTTTTAGTATCTTAAAATAGCAAGGTTTTTCTTTTTACCTTCCACAATGCGTCCATATTTGCCGAATACAGTCTCAAGGGCTTTTTCATTAGTCTCTGTGTTCAGGCCCCCAATGAACAGTTTCCCAGGACGATCTGCTTCGACCATTTTGATTCCACAAATGACCTAATAAAACCATAAGGTTGTTATTAACAAAACACTCCACTGCAACAGAGACTTCTATACCATCTCATGAAATATAACTAACTTCTTCCCTCAAAAGTACGAGCAAATTTTCTTGAACAAGATGTCAAGTAAGAGATATGAGGTATAAAAGACATTAAAAAATAATTTTTAGACTGAAGAAACTAGAAGTACTACTGCCTTCAGTTACTTCTTCACATTATATAGTCTATTTCAAATAAAGTTAGCTTTAAAAAGTAGAACAAAGCACTGATGAGAACTCTCTTAAGATCAAGTAGTACTGGTGAAGTCTTTCAGGATTATCGCCTTTTTGCCCTCGATAGTAATCCTAGCACACCCTCCCTCTAAATCCTGCTATAGATGTTTCAAGAAATTTACTTAATGTTTCAAAATAATACCAAAATATTAACTTTAAAGTCAGCTTGGGCAAATATTCTAAAATCAAGCTTATTCTTAAAGTTATTTAAAGTAGACTGACCATATGCTAAAGTCCTGGCCCATACAACGTGTCAGCCTGAACAGATACCAGACCATCACTGCAGTTCTACACAGCAAGGCCATGGCTAAGGCGGGGGGGGGGGGGGACACCCACCCAAACCAAGAGCCAAACACAAAGACAAAGCAAAACCTCAAAGTGCCCGGCAAATCGCCTGGCGCCTGTGGACAGACGTTACCCGCACGCCTCCAGCCCAATGGCGGGAAAGCCCGCAGCAGCGTGCAAGGAGGGCCTGCGCAGCTCCCCCAGCACACAAGGGGCGCAGGAACAAAGCAGCCCCCCGGGAAGCAGGAGGCCGGCGGGGGCCGGGCCGCCCAGGAGGCCGCGACGCGCGCGGCCGCCCCCCTCTCTACCCCGCGAAGGCGCGCGCTGGGTCGAGGAATGGGGGAAGCGGGGGGGGGGGTGGTGGTGTGTGCAGTCAGAGAGTCAGACCCTCCGCGGTTTCCAGGCACCTCCACAAAATGGCGGCCACCTTTGGCAGGGACTCTTCTCTCTCCCGGCGGCAAACGACCGCCGCGGCGCTAACTCGACCGCGCACCTCAATCCCGTTTTGAACTATCCGCCCGGCCCTCCAGGCGCGGCCGCCACCGCCCTCCATTCGTCCTCCTCGGGGATGCGGAGGCGCACGCGGCGGGACTCCGAGTAGAACCCCTCGCACCTAAAATGGCGGCCACCGCGCCTCACGCGGTCGGGACCCCCCCCTTGCCCCACCACAGCCGCACTGCTCCCTCCACCCTACACAGGGCCAGGCGGACAAGGAGGCAGGCCTGGTGCCGCCGCGCCTCACCTCGGGCCCGCAGCGGCGGTCGTGCGGAACACAGCTCCTTCACCCATGGGCTGAGCCTTTCACCGCGCCGCCACCTTCCGCAGCCCACTCCCACCCCACACGGCCCCGCTTCCCCCCTCCTCGGAGCCCCCGGGCCTGCTCAGCTCGCCTGGCGGCACTCACCTCCGCTCCGACCGAACTGCAACTGCGCAATGAGAGCGAACAAAGGCGCTGCAGGCATTTATAGCGCTGACGTCACCAACCGGCCGAGGCCCCGGATGCACGCGGCGCCGAGCCCGGCAGGGGGAGGCCGCAGCCCGCCGCGGCGCCGGGATCTGCCTGGGGCCGGCGCGCAGCCCCCGCCGCGGGGCGCCTCAGCCCTCCCGCAGCTGGGGGGGGCGGCCCGTCGGAGGGCTGCGGGGCCTGGAGCACCCCGTCCTGCCTGCCGACGGGGCGTGCACCGGCCGGGGTGAGGTGGGGGCCGTGAGCCGGCGATGAATGAGCGCGACTTGATCCTCCCGGCGAGGGAAGGCGGGCTGCGGCCGGCAGCGCTCCCGTCTTTGTCTGCCGGCCCCTCCGCTGGCAGCTCCCCGTCCCGCTTCTGGGCGGGGTGCCCAAACGAGCGGTTGCTTCACTAGTCTGGAAGCAAAATCACTCGCAATGGGGTCAGTTTAACTTTGGGGAGGTGTCTGTGCGGGAGGTTAACCCTGTTCAGCTATAACGGTCTCAAGGCGTTTTTAGTTCATTAATATATGTGCATGTCAATACCCCTTCCTTGGAGACTTAAACCAAAATAAGCATAGTTTAAAATGAAATATGTTGTTGATAACACAAAGGTTTGCACTGGTTCAACTAACTCTTTTTTAATTACATCTGAGGTTCGATTGCAGGTACTGTCTTTTGCTGACTAAACCTCACAGTTGAAAAGTTAGGAGGAAGTCTGTGCATACAAAATTGGCTAAGTTTTCATAATTTGAAATTGTAGATTATCTAAAATGGTATTAAACAGTCAACAAGGCCTATTTTCTTAGAGTCACCTAGTCTAATTACCACTCAGCCTTTTAATTCAAAACCAGAAGCGGATTCTTCCATTACCGTCTTGAAACTAAATGATAAAAACAAAAGGGAAGTTGCCTGATTATGTATTCTGTGTGGTTTTTAAACAGGGTAGCTATTTTGCAAGTCCGTCTGTCTCCATTTGTTACCCTTTATAAAAATTCCAGAAGCACAGTGAACATGGTCACTGAAAACTGGTAGTCAGGGCCTGTGACTAACAGCCATCCCTACTCCTTGAAGAAGGACCCTTAGAGCTGATTTCTACAAGATGCAAAAGCTAAGGAATTGCAGATTCCTTGAATGTTTTAGGATTTCATATAGCTCCTGACACAGCCTTGTGCAGTGAGGGAACAATGCCAAGATGTATCACAGGTAAATTATTTAATACACCTGGTTCCCATGCTGAAATCCTATTAGAGGACTTAAAACAGAACCTGAAGTGAATCCCTTGATCACAGGTTTGAGTAACAGGATGCCAGCGGCCAGTCCCTGTGCGTTCCTGGGGATCTGCGGTGCTGCGGGATACCTGTCAGGTCTGAGGAGCTGGTCTCCAGAGCCACTCCACGTTCCTGTACTGCACCTGCATCAGCTGTGGCAGGTCACCAGGTGGTTTTCCTAGGGCTTTTCAGAGGGTATCCATGCTGTACGGTAGACAGTGGTGCCTGGTACCTATTCAGGCTCTTGCTTGTACATACCAAGATCCCTTTCCTTACAGATACCATAGCTTGTCTTCATTGAGAAGTCCCTAGGGCTGACAGGGCTCCACAATGAACCTGCTGGGAGCTAAAAGGAACAAAACCGCCGCCTCTCCCATCTGGATCTACCGCCCTCCCAACTCCCTCCCACGCTGTTATTTGTGCCAGCTGCATGGACCGGGAGGAGGGGACGCGCGGGGTTGAGGCAAGCAGAAATGGTGGTGTAGTTTCCTAGGCTGTTGTCTTCTAAGCGTCACAGGAGACAATATGGTCTACCGGCATATTACTTTATCTGCTTTCTTAACGCATGGGATGGACATTGCTCAACTCCTCTGTGACTTCTGCTCTCCCTTGTGGTATTCTACAGACTTTTATTTCTGAGAGGTGCCACAGAGTCTATAGGCTCTACCAGTACTGCCCAGTGCCGTTACAGTCGCAGAGCTGCATAATTGTCACATCCTGATAAAAGAACATCAGACACTACTCTTATCTTCAGTTTTTCAGTCTCCTCTGCTCAGATACTGATATTCAACTGTTCTTTGTGTTAGGGAAAGCAGAAGGCAACATTGCTTCAGACTGCCTCATAGATCTGTTGAGAATACAAAAGAAGGTGGCTCTCAAGCACTTGTCTAGACCGTAGTACGTACTTAAAGATGATCACCTTTCCAGCATAGATGCTAAGAGTCTCTGGATGCTGTTACTGTGCGTGGGAAAAGGGAAAGATGACCTTCAGTAACAAAGTGGGAGGGCGCTGCACGTGGTAACAATGCAGTTGCCGAAGAATGGCATAGCTAGATACTCATCCAATTATCATATGAAAAAAGGGTTCAAATTCTAGTTTCAATACAGAACAATTTAAACCTCAGAGCCTCCCTGGAATATAGTGAAAACTAAACCGAATTGTTAGTCCTGTAAGAAACATGCTAAAAATAGTCTCCATCTATGTGTGAAGTCTCTGTGTGCTTCTATGACCTACAGTAGTGTATTTGCTGACCGCCTCCCAGGTAATTGGAAAGATAAGCAAATGCAAACTAAAGTCTCTTTTTCCTCCTCTGATTAAAAGAGTAAAATACTTCACTGATAACTCCAGGCTTCATTTTATTAACATTCTGTTAACATGTACTGTATGTGTAGCTAATGTGTTTACCGCTAACATAATTACATTTGCCAAAGCATTTGAACATAACTGCTGTAATTGTATTAGGGCCAAATTCTTCCATCCTTTGTCCCAAAAGGTATCTTCGTCAGGCTTCTCATCAAAACCTTAGTTCCACCTACATTGCAAACTGGAACAGTATTTTACTATATTCCACTACATAATTTATGTATGGTCTTGCTCCAAGTTCAGTGAGACAGATCTTTTTCCTAGAGGATTAGAGGCTATATAATTCTTCTCATTCTTCCCCCTCCTCTCCTCTCCTTTTCTTTTTTTTTTGGGGGGGTAAGTTTGAATTTTTGCAGAAAAATTACAGAAACCTTCAGGGAACAAACTGCAGTCTGAATGGAAACTCATCCCTCTTATGCTTCATTTAGAAGTTCAAGGCTGAAGAGCCATGACAGTTTCTTTTGCAAATGATCTCTCAACTTCGAATTTTCTGATAGGAAATTAAGATAGTAATAAGAGGTCCTAATATTGGCCCCTACGGAATAGGAAACAGACTTAGATGGGATAACTGGGGAAACAGAGACCAGGAAAACTCCACCAACCTTTACACAGAAGACAGTTGCTATTTAGCTGGCATAGATATATTTGCCCTTGCATTATCACAGCTTAGCAAATTTTCCTTTTATTTTTAAAAATAGAAGAAATGCAATTAAGTATGTTACTTACAAACCCACATACATATAAAGAAACTGATCCCTTCATGCCTTTTCACTGATAACCATAAAAATGAGCCCACTAGGTGGGAGAGGTGGACAACATTCCATGAGGGTAATATTTTATGATTTTTTTTGGTAGCTTTCACCTAAAATGTCACTCTCTTGAGTGGATCCTATGATGTTTAACAATGTAGTTGAATTTACACTACAATCCTGTTCATACAGAGGGCAGCACTTTGGATCTCCCTTGTACCACATGCATATTTTCATCCAATATATTGGCCTTTTACCAAGTTCATCATACTTTGGGTTTAAACTGGATGAAGGGTTCAGGAGAGCAGGGGGATGAGGACTAATGAATACATAAATAATCTTATCACATAAGACTCATTCAGAATGAATAAAAATTAATTAAATTAATTAATTAATTAATTAAAAAAGTAATTCCCTCTAGATATATAGTAAAAAACTAATAACTGAAAAGATCAGTTTAATACTTTCATGACAAAGAGCAATTTCCTAGGCAGGTGTCAGTTGATAGGTATGTATAGAAATTCAGCATTTTTTCCTCTGTAAAACTCAGACTAGAGTGGATGAGAGCAGCACAAAATAATTGTTTCTGGCACTGACTTTGTCAACCATTTCTAAACTGGAACTCCCTATTGTGCTTCACCCAAATCGCCTGTTTGGGATCTAATTGTGACCCCTTTCAATTTAGCAATACAAGGTGGATCACAGGTCCCTAAGACATAGCTGGAGTGCCCTGAAATGACAACTCAAATTTTCCAGGCTCAGCTGAAAAGAGACACGATTAGCAATTATTATACACCCTTTATTCTTTCTCCTTTTGCCAGGTGCTGTCCTATGGTAAAGGCAACTCACTACTGATTGACGAGTTGGGTAAAATTGTTGGACATGGTGGTTTTGCAGCGGTAATGCAAATGTAATGTCACAGGTTGGAAACCAGAGTGGCAACAGCTTGCCTAAACGGGAAATACAGAGAGGAAGATGAAGGTGTTCGCTATCCGGTATTGACAGCAATGGCTTTAGCGTAATGTCTTAGACAACAGTATCTGTCTTGTGATGGTAGCACAGAGCTCGGCTTGCAGCCATCACTTGTGCTTGCCCTGCTTTTCAGGCAGGTTTTTGCAGACTGCAAAAAAGCGCTGCTCCTGCCATTGCTACCTGAACGAGCGAGCCTGGAGCTTGGCATCATGTTCATGGCACTGCTCTAGCTGCGTTGTGGTAGCAAGGAGCCAGGGGAGGCCATGAGCTGGTGTGCATCCCACTGTTGGCAGCAAACATCACAAGCTGCTCAAACAGACATCAAAACATCATCAAATACAATTCTTGAAAGTCACAGGGTTGCAGATAAAGGTTGCAATATAAAAATCTTGGATTTCCACTCCTAATTTCTGAGCTGGTAAAATCCAATTTTAAGTCTTCCTCTGCTATGCTGGGGGCTAAACCTGAAAAGAGGTTCTGGTACGAATCACCACAGGGAACTTTGGGAAAAAGGACTGAAAAGAGCGTGGAAGGGACGAAGAAGGGAAACCACCTCCTCACAGAGAGGGAGGCGACAGCCCTCCCAAACGTCCCGGAGCCAATGGCGGCCTCCGTGAGGAGAAGAGCTGCCGTGCCTCAGGGTGCCCTGCCTCAAGATGGCGCCCAGCGCCTCACCTCCTCACCGCGCAGGCGCTGCGGCCCCAACGCGATTGTGACGCCGTCGCTACCGGCCTCGGCTGAGGCCGCCTCCGTAAGGCGCTGGTCGGGGGAGTCGGGGCTGCCGCCTCGGCTCATGCTGCCTTCGCGCCTTCAGGCTGGAAAATGAGGCTGCTGGCGGCCGGTCTCTTGCTGGTGGCACCTCTTTGTGCCGCCTTCTATCTGCCAGGCTTGGCGCCCGTCAGCTTCTGTGAGGAGGGCGAGGAGAGCGAGGGCTGCAAGGTGAGAGCCCTCACGAGAGGGCCTGACACCGGCGGTCCCCCTCCTCGCTGTGGAAACCCCGAGCAGGGTTTGTCCCGCTCGGGGTTTCCGCGGCGAGGGGGAGGACCGCCGAGTATCCCCCGAGCCGCTGCGTGCGGGCCCCGAGCGGTCTCCCTCAGGCGGCAACCTTTCTTCCTGGAAGCCAACCACCCCCAGCTCCCTTTCCCTTGGTGCACCCGGTGTTTTTTTTTACGGTGAAAACCTCCCCTTTTCCCGCTGAACTTCTCAGTCAGCGCCGGGAGGGTGCTCAGCCGGTGCTTCGTTCCGTGTTGCAGCCTCCTGTGGCGGCGGCGCTGCCGAGGGAGGGCGGCTCTGGCGTGGCCCAGCGCCGCGGCGGCGGTCGGGGCCTGTCAGAAGTCTGTGGTAACTCCGCTCTGGGGGAGTGAGCTCTGAAACTTGTAACTGCTCTTGCCAGCTCGCGACGTGTTTCGTGTCGGCCGCACATCTGTTTTTGCAAGTCTGTATTTTCATGCTTTTTTCTCCCCCTGTCCTTCCCTGTTTCAGTCACTAATCGAGCTCTTCGTGAACAGACTGGACTCGGTTGAATCGGTTCTGCCATATGAGTATGATGCGTAAGTACATCACAACAGGCTTCCAGAAGTCTTTGGAAAGCCTATTTCCTGTTCTCAGGGCAGTGAGGCAACTCCCGATACAGTATCCGCGTTTCTCGTAAGGGGTGTTTTGAGTGTAGGGATGGAAGAGTAAATTCAGCAGTGGGAACAAAGTACAAGAGGGTGGAGAGGATGAGCACCACACCTGTGCCTCCTGACCGTCCTAGGTTATTGTTGCAGACAAGGCTGCTGGGTTTCTAATGGGTGCGTTTTTTGAGCTGAACACTAGATTTAGTGTTGACTGATTGATTTGAATATTCTTCCTGTTAGTCAGCTCTAAGAAGACAGGAGCTTTGTGTTCCTTGTTTCTGGCAACTAAAAGAAATGGGAAGAAGAGTCATTGTTATTTTTCCTTTTTTCACCAAAGCTCTATATCTAATTCTTGTTTTTTTGTTTTTGTTTTTTAATTTTTATTTTTGTCTGTGAAAACTATTACCTGCTTTTGCAGATACTTATAGGCCTACTAAGCGATGATACACCATATGATATGCAGTCTTGCTGTTGGGCATGCAGAAAAGAGAAACTTGCCAGTGTTGTAGGTCTTATCCTGTGTAGTGCAACCATAGCAGAAAGACCAGAGACTAGCTCGAAAAGCCCACGATGTCTCTGTTTGCATTAAACTTTATGGAAGCCAATGAATTTAGGACTGCTTATTGAGGAAAAGTACTTATTCACCAAAGATAAGTGATTCCCCCCCCCGTAAACTACTGCTACCTGTGTTTAAATAACGAAGATCCAGAAAGGTTACATTCTCTCTCCCATAGTCAGCTGTTTCAGTCTGTATATAGTCGAAAAGAATTGGTAAATGGCATTTGGCAGCATGGCACATTAATATTAAAAGCTCTTCCCTTCTTTGGAATATGTTTCACATTAAATACTATTTGTAAAGACTTCCTTAAGGAAGGGGTGTCGTTATTTTTCTGAAACTTTTTTGCAAGAGAAGTGGACAGTCTGTAGCAGTCTTTTTTTCTTAATATGAAACATTCTTTTTTTTGTTTAAATTGCCATTTGAAAAGTGCTTGGACTAAGCATCGTGCATTTTGTTAAAGATACTTCAGCTGTGGTATATCTTGGTTGAAATTGACTTCAAAATAGTAATATTTCTATATAATATAGGCCAAATTTCTTTGCAAAGGCACTCAAATTTTTACAAACAGTGACTGAGCCACCAAAAGAAGCATGAAAACTCCCATGTTAAGGACATAACTTAAGAAATTGTTTTAGGCTGATATTTACAGTTATATGCCAATTAAAAATTAAAGATAATCTTTTCCACTTTTTTGCAGTTTTGACTTCTGTCAAGATACGGAAGAGAAAAGACCATCAGAGAATCTTGGACAAGTGCTGTTTGGGGAGAGAATAGCATCATCTCCATATAAGGTTATTTTATCCCTTGAAGTTGATCCTGCTTAACTTTGATAGCTGTCATTGTGATGGCCGTAATTCAAAGAAATAGCTGAAGATTTGATGATTGTGTGATTATTTATTTTTTTCATATAAGCTTTATACTGTTTATGTAACAAAACCAAACCCCCTATGGTGGCTAATTAAAGTTGGGAAGCTTAAGCCAGTAATTGCTCTTCTTTCCTGTTCCTCTGTGGTAGAGAAATCCAGAAACTATATCTTAAGCAGTTCTTTAACAACTGGGTGTATGGTGTGTTAGGTGATCTGAAATCATTAGTTAAATGTAATATTGGAGGCTGTAAACTGGTGGTTCAGGAGCTGTTTCGTATACTTGCTTGTACTATTGGGCAACTTCCAGAGTGGGAAGGGGAAGCCAAGTTGGGGCTGACTTCTGGCTTTTCCCTGCTTGTACACACTTAACATCTGTTGTCTAAAATCAAATTTTTCATTGTTGATGCATGTCACTTGAAATCTTCTGTAAAATAAATGTATGGAAGTATTTTGTAGATTAGGTGTGTAATACTTTTCCGTCTCATGCCCTGCATTAGCAATGACCAAATGTAGCATCTCTAAAGTGCTGTCTGATCAACTTGAGAAGACTATTGGCAGTGAAAGAGATATGGTCAAACGCTGGCTCGTGATGCTTGAAAGCTGTGTACTGTTCAAGTGCAGTTTCCAGACTGGGATTTGCTGGTGAAACTGAAAACCGGGCTATGTTTGTGTGTGAGGGTTGCTAGATAATCCAAATCCCTGTGAGAAAAAGAGGCAGCGGTTTCTGAGTCTACTGCTGCTCAGTCATTAGGGACCTAGTCACATCTTTTCATAGGACTGCTAAGGAGGTGATGCCTCCTCCCTTGTGTAAACTGCTCCTAGAAGTCTCTTTTTCTTTGACTCTCTGAGCTAGTGTAATTTTAAGTCTTATGACTGCTGGCCACAAGAAGTTTTTAAATATGTAGCATGATGGGTCATTTGGGCTGGATACCTGTTGAATAGATTAAGTATTATAACAATTACTTGGTTGAAATGGCTGCACACTACAGTAATTAGGAAATGCTGTTATTGGTTAGCACTTAGGCCTTGATAATGTTAGAATTTTCAGTCATGTTTTAAGTATATTAGCTCACTAACAGGTAAATCCTAACTGGGTTAGAATAGAAGTTTGATACACAAATGTGAGCACATTTGTGTTAGATGGTGTCTGCACTTGAAGCATAGATGCTGTGTGACTTGTTGCATTTTTGGCAGCCTTGTCTAATAACTTAGCCGTCATGCGGAAATGCAGCTAAAATCAACACGAAACATTCAAAAAGGGTGTAGTTGAAAGTCTGGTGTAGCAGATGATGAAATTACCAAAATAAAACAAACTGGTAAAATTAAAAAGCAATTCCTCTTCTACTAATTTTCAAATTTCAGTCCTCAGGATTTATCTGGAGGTAGTTTATCTGGGCTATTGAAGAGATTTTTAGCAATGTAGAAGGGGATAGTTGATGCTGGATATACATAAATCTTGACATTTAAGTTAAAGCTGTTGTATGGGAAATTCTGGCTTTAGAAACTTTTATAGCAAGGAAGTGAAGTATCTCAAAAAAAGTCAACTTTACATGAAATAAAGACTAAAAGCTTTTTGAAGCAAACTGAAATTACTCTTTTTGTATGCTTTTTTAACAGTTCACCTTTAAAAAGCAAGAAACATGCAAGAAGGTTTGTACAAGATCATATGACCCAGGAAACAGTGCTGATAAAAGCAAACTGGCTTTTTTGAAGAAAGGAATGCAGTTGAATTATCAGCATCACTGGTAAGCTGAGATGTGTGCTTGAGGCTGGGATTTTTTTTACTGGCTTTTTACATGGTTATCTATGTTCTAAGTGGTTTCTTTCTTCCTTCTTCTATGTGGTAGTTGGCCTGTACTGTGCATCTTGTGGGCGCTACTGAAAACTATGTGCATTACATGAATGTTAAATGTCAATGTGAAATAAGGTGCATCCCTTTCTGAGGACGTGTTCTTTGATGATTTCTGTCTAGGATTATCGATAACATGCCTGTAACGTGGTGCTATGATGTGGAAGATGGACAAAAATACTGTAATCCAGGATTTCCAGTAGGATGTTTTGTTACTCCAGATGGTAGAGTTAAAGATGCTTGTGTTATAAATGTAAGTGGTGGAACTTTTTTCGTTAGTATAGCAGATGTAATTTCATTTACAGTTTTATTTTCAAGCTCTCTCTTCCTGAGAAAGAACAGATACCCTTGTAAACATGGTTAATGTTCAGAACACGGGCATTGACAAAGCTGAATACTGCTTCTGTGTGCAGTGTCTCACTGATAAAAGTTGTAAAAAAAAAATATGTTCATGTAGATCTTTTGACCAATATAGATAAAGCTATGAAAAAATTGTCTTCGTGTGTCTAAAAGCCTTAGAAAATCGAGGTTTTATTCTGAAATTTCATGTGTATTCATCCTCATACCTATTAATTCTTTGTACATGTCACATTTGTGTGCAAGACCTTCTTTTATCGATTTCAGATAGAAGCTTTCTAGTGAAGACCTAGAAATGAGTGCTGTGTTCTAGTTGCAAAAGTTATGTCTAGCACAGTTTACAAGTTAAATGTGTCAGGATTTTCCCAGATGGCTGGAAGATAACAAACACAGCTGTGACAGGGAAAGAATTATATTGACAACAATTTGAAATGTGTCAGTCATCCTGGGAGTTCCATGGTGAACTAGTACAGTTACAGATAATAGTGGTACAGTTTTATCTCTCCTGGGGTGAGGGACCACACTCCTCAGTGAGGAGAGCGTGTTTTGCTACGACTCTGCTCTGCCACATGACTTGCTGCTTGTATGCAGTGCAGTCAATTTACTTGTATTCGGCAGGTCTGATGCTTCTTGGAGGTGATGCATTTATCGTACACTGGAGAAAAGGAGGCTGAGGGGAGACCTTATTGCTCTCTACAACTACCTGAAAGGAGGTTGTAGAGAGATGGGGGTCGGTCTCTTCTCCCTAATAACAGACAACAGAACAAGAGGAAATGGCCTCAAGTTGCGCCAGGGGAGGTTTAGATTGGACATTCGTAAAAATTTCTTCACCGAAAGGGTTGTCAGGCATTGGAACAGGCTGCCCAGGGAGGTGGTGGAGTCCCCATCTCTGGGGGTATTCAAAAGGCATTTAGATGAGGCCCTAAGGGATATGATTTAGTGGGGGACTTGGTAGTGATAGGTTAATGGTTGGACCCGATGATCTTGGAGGTCTCTTCCAACCAGAACAATTCTATGATTCTATGATTCTATGTTCAGTTTACTCTGTCTACAGTCGCCTTCCAACTCGGTTACTCTTCGTGCTTCCTAGGCCATTGAAAATGGTCTGTGAATTGAAGAACCTGTTCTAGTTAGGTGTTCAACTCTATTACTTTGTATGTGAGGTTGTTCTTATGTTAAATTGATACTAGTGTATGTTGTGTTGGAAGCTATCTGGTACACAGAAAATGGTTGTAGCAAAGTCAGCAACTTGGATGAAAAGTTTGGATTTTGGGGGGGGGGGGGAGGCTATGTCTTCATACATAGGCAGCAGTGGTTGAATTTCCTAGTGAGTGCTTAGGGAGCTTGTGCTGTGTATCCATGAAGTGCTGTGCAAATCGCATGCACTAGTTGGGGTGTGGATGCTCTGCCAGTGTAGCTGTCATACCCAGTGTCAATTTTAGTCTGTAGATTCTAATTGCGATGAGAATGTTGCATGGCATAGCGCTAGAGGGATGCTTGTTACATGGGCAAATAAGAATGTAGCACCATGGATATAACTGTAATCTCTGGGCTGAGCTGGGGAATGTCATCCTCTTTTAGAAGTATACCCAAATATCTATTCCAGCAGACGTAATTATCTCTTTAAAAATGGGGGCAGGAAAGGGGTTGTTATCATGCAACAGCACAGCTACAGTTCATCCTCACATTTATGCAGCCGATGAGCTATATTACCACTTCAACTGCTACTTTGGAAATTGAGGAAACAGGTACCTAAAGATGGGATTATAGTATGACACAGGTATGATTCTAGTCTTGTCCCGATGGGAATATTGATCATAGTGAAAGAAGAGGAATCCAGATAAATTTAATGCAAGACACCTTCATATTTTGTTGGGAAGGGGTAGGGGACAGAAGTTGTATGGCAGTTGGAAATGGGCTAATATCTGTGATAAAGGAATTTTTTGACTTGGAAACTCAACTAGCACTCTGTCACCCTGGTCTCCTAATTCAAATTAAAGTTTTTTAAACAGTGACAGTGTTGAGGAGAAAAGAAAATCCAAGTCAGCTTAACTCACTGGTATCATCTGAGCTTTATATAGTTTTTCATAATTCCAAATTCTGAAAGGGTAGGGATGACAAAGCAGAATAGCTACTGAAGGTGAAAGGTAGTTTTTTGAAGCAGAACTTGGTTTGTAAGCTTTGGTAGCTGGCGTGTCTACCAGGAGGACTGTGGGGTGGGGAGAGATGGTGAATCTGAATTACTTGTACATTGAATAAATACATCTTTGAACTTGTTTTGGCAGCTTTTTGTGGTAAATACAAAAATGGTGTCAAATACATTTAAATTTTTCTAGTAACACACATGTGATACTTTATTATGTGGGTTTGTGTTTCTATAATACAATATAATATATAAAAAAAAATATAAATATTTTATACAATTATATAAAAAAAAAGTGAGTGTTAAAGTATTTCCCCTTCTTTCTTGCTCCTTCATTGGACAGTAGTGTCGTTTTAAAGTTCTTGACTGCTTGCGCCCTCTCCTGTTGGAGAAGTTTCTCAGTCTCTTGATGATATTTTGTAGTCCGAGTTTAACAAGAAGAACACTTTCTACCTCTTCAACCACGTTGACATAACAATCATGTACCATAGTGGGAAGGATGAAAACTGGCCTGGTGCAAGACTGGTGATGGCGAGACTGAGACCACAAAGGTAATTTTGTGTTAAAGCAGCAAGTTCTAGTACTAGGGAGTCCTAACAGTAGTTGCAAACTTAGAGATGATACTTGGTGTCAGTAAGTTCTGAGGGACTGGTTATTCTGAATTCTGATAAAGCTTTCAGTATACTGGTTCACAGCTGTAACTGTATTTACAGAAAGTAGTTCCATGTCTGTAAATGTTATTTAACTTTGCTTTTAAAATGTTCCCCAAAGTCCCTCCTGATGGAAAAACTGCTTATGCAGACTCTTAGAACCTGACACAAACAATAGAAGCTTTCTCATGCATCTGGGTGTGCATTACTTTCTGTTAAAAGACACGTTTTCAGATATACTGAGAAACATCCTTTAACTGAGTGACAGTTTCCCATGTCATCTCTCTTACTGTTGCTGTGCTGCCTTCCAAATATACTTTGTATGAATGCACAGTATATGTACAGGTGTACTTTTTCCTGTGTTAGTTTGGATACTGAGGTGTAGGTGAAATACCAAGTTAATACTGGTATTCAGAACAGCAGAAGACGATGACTACTTTTCTAAGAAGACTAACTTATTTTCTTAAACAGTAGCTTCTTAGTTTCTGTGTTGACCAGAGAGGAGATGCAACAATTCAGAGGTCAGAAACAGACTGAAGCGATTACTTTGGCCTCTTGTCAGTCTGTTCATGCACAATTCATACTTACCTATATTTGAAAAATGCAGTCCATTTATAAAATTTCAAAGCAAGTTGCCTTTTTTAGCTAAACTCTTCCCTCTTTTCTACAGAGATTAAGTACATTCTTAAATCATGCTGCCAGTTTCTCAGGTCATACAGACATTTATGGTACAACATGACTTAGATATGCTTGTTTTTTTCTGTTGCAATGGTATAGTGTGTTTTTAGTGAATTATACTTGCTATGCAAGTTTATTCCTTCCATTTACCTCTGCTCTGATACGGTAGCAAGAAGATTCTACCAACCTCCATTTTTCATTAACGCTTTATCAGTTGTGTCCTGAATGGTTGAAAAATGAGAATTTGTCTTTTCACCAGTAATGCAGGACCACAAGGGGGCCCAGTTAGGTTGCGCATAACCATAATTTTGTCATTCTCTGACCTGGTGTTTTGCTTGGTGCTTTGCTTCAATCTTGAAGCTTTCCTGATGGGGATTATTTGTGGTTGGAGCACCCTAGGCCTTTCATGAAAGTTTTTATTATCTTGTGGCTTGACTTAGTTGTTGACATATAATAATGCATGTAAGGCAGAATTGTTTATCTAAATTGGGTAAATACAACTTGCCCAAGACAGTGTGAGAGGGAAGCTATTTTCCAGTGTTAGAGGAGATTCATGGGAGTTAATTCAAGCAAACCTTAAGGTTTCTTTTACTTTGTGCTTCTATAGCTACAGTATTTCTAAGGTACTGCAGAGAAGGGTTTGCATATTTGAACTTCAGAATGTAGAATGCTGTGTACTCTGAAAAATGTAGAACAACTTAGAACAAGACTGGCAAGAGGTGAATTTAGACCACTTGTGTAGGAATGGAAAATGGAAAGGTTCCCATAGGCATTTCTTTTGCCCCAGTGTACAAAAAAATTAGTAATTAAAAAAAAAAAAAGAAAAGAAACTCACAAATCCACCAAAATAAAATAAAATAAACGCCCTTCTCCGTATGAAACTTGAGGGAAGGTGAGAACCTGTGGGAGATTGCTAACTAATTCTGTCTTCCTTACTGACGAGCACACGCTGAGGTTAAGTCCCTCAACAATAATGCAGTCTTGTTAAAATGTGGGAGGGAGGTATAATGGCAGAGAAAGAGTATTTGGTGTTAAAACTTGCCATTTTACCAGGTAAAGATCTCCAGACTTCGCAGCCTGGTTAACCAAGCAGCATTTTAGCTTAGGACTAGGACTTCGTTCTGATCATGGCAGAAGAGTGGGTAGGGTGAAACCGCATCTCGTGACCTTTCAGAGGTCTGCGGTTCTCGTCTCCCACGTGCTTAGCAAACAACTTTACCTATAATGTTCTCAAATGCCTAGAAGTGTGAACAGATACTAACTGAAGGTAGGATAGTGATCCAAGATCCAAATCCTTAGGATGCTTTCTGTGGAGTTTTTAGCTCTCACCACAAGTGCTTGTGAGAAATGGTGTTCAGTTCTGCTGTGGCTTTAAGGCTGTTACAGAAATTCTGAATAATGATACCTAATTATATACATGGTTTTATTTTTCTCATATTATCTCTAGCTGCAAACATAAGTATTGATAAAAATATATGTTAAGATCTTCAACCTTTGTTGGTAGAAGAACAGAAAAGCAAGTTCTCAAAGAAGTTGAATAGCTGGTACAAAATGATATGTACAACTCTCCTTTTTTTTTTTTTAAATGCAAACTTGTTTTAATTACCTTAGAAAAGAATTTGTGAAAATTCATCCTGTAGAGCATATGCAATTTTATTTAACTTTTCCCCCCCCTTAGCTACAAACATACAGATGAAAACAACTTAAGTTGTGAAGGTCCACCTATGGAGATTCCTGGAGAATTCACCAATAAACTAAATTTGATCTACACTTACTCTGTGACATTTGAAGTAAGTATTG
Source organism: Phoenicopterus ruber ruber (assembly GCA_009819775.1). Classification (NCBI taxonomy): domain Eukaryota; kingdom Metazoa; phylum Chordata; class Aves; order Phoenicopteriformes; family Phoenicopteridae; genus Phoenicopterus; species Phoenicopterus ruber. Next base: position 16,225,809 of record CM020226.1, read on the forward strand.
AATCTGTTACACCAATATGTAATTCCCTAAAAGAATGAAATCAAAACAACTGGATAATTTGCTAGTAGCCATAACTGGATTAGAGCAGTGTAAATTCCATAAGGATGGTCTTGTGAAGCAGTTTTCCCAAAACCTATTACTTTGCCATTACTGTAGTTTAAGTGACAGTTGGAATGTGTAAATAAAGACTTTTTTTTGCCCTGTTTTATTACTAATAGAAAGGTAGTAGATTGAATAACTGCAAGAGTTGTCTTCCTTGAGGTATGCTCTATGTTTTCAGAGTTAAGGCAGGGTACTGAGAGTCTCATGTTGAAGTAGTGTTTATATTATATTTGGAGATGCTTTTGTGTTAACTGTTGATTTTGGCATATTGTAAAGCTTTTTTTTCTAGTGAAGTTGCAGGTTTTATCTCATTTTGTATTGCTTTTATTTTACTCACTAGCTTTTTTTTTGAGTAGATGGCTGTTTATCTTTTAGAGTTAATCCTCCAATGTTTACTAATAGTCTAATGGTTTATTCAGCCTGTTACAACTTAGGAGGAAATTAGGCTTTCTTGCAACTGAGTCTTTACCCCAGCATGGGAAGTGAGCCTCCTGTGGGGGTGAGAATAATTTGGTTCAAGCTATTTCAAACCTTGGTACCTTGGTTCCAGTCTGTCCCGAAAGCATGGTTGTTTTTCTGGTGTAAGACACCAGTATTGCAGGATTTGGCTTGAGACCACCAGCTTATTTTGTATAGGCAGTCAAGCAGCCGTCATATGGTAACAGCTTTCGTTCTACCAAATTGAATTTGATTTGAACCAATGACCTTGAGGTGCAAGGCTCTATATCCTGTTACTTTTCCCTTGGGACACCCAGTCCTCCTTAGACTCTCTTAACTTTACTGCATGAATGAGCCTCCTGTCTATTAACATTTGTGTTTAAATCTTGATGATAAATTGCAATTTAGAATTCCAATGTGAACTTTATCTAGTCATTCATGCAACGTGTTACGCATTTGGGCTACCTACTCCCTTTCTCTCGGGAGTGGAGCAGGTGAGGCTTAGCTGCCGTGGTTCAGGCGCTTCCAGCAGATGGCACTCGGCACGTCTCAATTGCCAGGCACTTCAAAACTGCTTATCTTCTCTGTTATCTGTTAGCCTTGATCTGAAATAATACTTGATACGTTTTGGTTTTTATCAGTAGTTTCAAAATAACTTAAAAGGGGAAAATTTATCAGTGAAAAGTGTTTTTAAATACGAGAACATTAGTTTCAGTAAGCCTGAATACATAAACCAGTAAAATGCGTAACTGTTTTATGGTCCTTTCCAATATGGCAGATGACTTGTGATGAGAAAGTTAGTGTCTGCTTTAATTCATTGAAATGGGCAAGGTATTTAGCTCTGTGTGTGTGAAAAGTATACACAATTGTGCCTCTAATTTGTAACACACAAGCATACAAAAATGTAAGCATGTGAGCAGTTTGGTACTCAGGTACCAAACTTCAGAACCACACTTCTGAAACTCTGTCCCAACTAGCTGTGAACTACTGATCAACTACTGATTGGGCTGATAAACAGCAACTTACGGCAATTTCAGCCACCTTGTTGTGTTTGTGCAGTTCTTCATTGTTACATGTTCTTGATTCAGAACATGAATTGGAACTTAAAAATTCTAGGCTGGAGACATAGTCTAAATTTTGAGAATTAACTGTACAAACTTAACCACCTGGTGACTAACTGAAGAAGTTCAGCAGAACTTCATGCCAGTCGGGAGGTAGAATTTGGTAGCAGGACAGCAGATGTACATCACCTGAGACAAGCTGTAGAGGACAAGGCTTGGGGGTCAGAAAGAATCATCACTTGTACAGCTCTCTCATGAAGTGTTTAGAGGAGGAGATAGAGGAGAACAGAAGCGTCTTTCAAAGGTGAAAGTTGCTGAATGACTTCTTAAATCCTTTACAGGGATATCTGGAAATGAAAGCTGTCTGCCAGGAATCAGAGTGGAAAATAGTCTGTATCAGACACCATTATGGCAGGGAGCAAGGAACCCTGTGCTAAATATGCTAAAGATGATAAGAGAAAAATTCCAGGGGAAACTAGAAACCTACTCATAGAGTGTGTTTAACAAAGTTGAAGTTTCAAGATCAGTGTGCTAATCTGGGACTATCTTGTAGTGATGGCATGATTGGTTTTCAGCATGCATTTGGGAGCTGCAGGCAGCTACATCCTGAATCATGGAAAGATGAGGCTTAGTGAAGCCTCAGTTGAAGGTAGAAGACATGGATAAGAGATTTCAATAAACAAGATATTCTTTGAGAGGCTCAAGAGATAAAAAGAATTAATGCAAGGGCGAGGTCTAACATCCAGAGTTGATACTAAGCTTAGATATTAATGCTGAATGGAAGGTTTGTGGAAGAGATTTGATGTGCCTGTTCCTTCTCAGAGACTGCAACAAACTTGTACTTGTTTCTATTAATTGCTATTTAATTTCTTTATAGGAAAAAAATAATATTAAGTGGGCTTCCAGATGGGACTACATTTTGGAGTCCATGCCACATACAAACATCCAGTGGTTTAGGTAAGATTTGCATTTATTCAGTGAATAACCTTGCAGGGGAGCACAAAGTTTCTTATTTGTGCTTCTAGGGGTGTATAACTTCTGCTGTGGTAGAACAAAGTCTGTTAGTTTTCAGGCAAGAAAACTTTCTTGTTTTCGTATGTGAAGTAACTTTTATCAGTCTTCCATCTCTTGGGAGCAACTATAGTATTGCATTTCAGCAAAGGAATGCACCACTAGCGTCCAAAAGGAAAGCAGCTTCCATTCTGTAGAGCTTTTGAGACATTGCTGCTCTGCAGTGTTCTTACTGTTACTGTCTGGCTTTCTCTAACTGCCAGGTGACAGGTACGTATGTGTACTGCGTGTTTTGTGCTCAGCAGCTGCTTACGGTAAAGAGAAGGGCTTTTTTTTACAAGTAAAAGGTGTGTATGAAAAGCTATTACTTACTTCCCTCTGTACCATGCAAATGATATCAAGTAAGCATATAATTTATGTTGAAATGTTAATGTTTTGCAATATAAAGTGTTTGAAAAGGCTAATCTGATTAAATACGTCTCTACAAAATATTAAATGGCATGATGAGGATTTCATTGGTTGATAGATATATAATCTACTTGACAAAGTTTGCTTTAAGAGCTGTAGCTGTTTCACTGGGGAAATTACATCTGAGCTGTATGAGGAGGAAAATACAGCAATATGTAACTGTCTTGAGAATTAACAATATATCATAAAATACTGTTCTTCTCACTTCTGTCTCCTAAGAAATCATAAAGGTACACAACTTAAAACTGTTCATATTCTCTGGGTGGGAAAATACTAAAAGGTCTAAATGACTTAAGTAAAGCCTGAATACATAAGGCTATTCCTCAGACTCGAGCTGTACATATAGTGTGAATTGGAGTGCTTGTCTTGAAACGTGAATAAGTGGATTGAAAGTTTACTGTTTTCTTTCTCTACAGTATAATGAATTCCCTCGTAATTGTTCTCTTCTTATCTGGCATGGTGGCTATGATCATTCTGAGGACTCTTCATAAAGACATTGCAAGATACAATCAGATCGACTCTTCTGTGAGTAAGATTTACAGCTTTTACATGAGCACGTTTTTCTGGTGGTAGTGATGTCTATCAATTAGTTTTGAATACAATCTGAAGAGGTGCGTAACTACCAAGAATTTGATACATGCTAATATATCTGAGGGTTAAAAATAGCTTTATTGCTATTTCATCTTTTCTAACAGCAGGAATACATGGGCAGGTGTGACAGTCTTACTTTTCTAGTGTCATTTGATGAACTTCAGGTTTTAGGAGTATGTGGAGTGATTGACATAAGCCTTTTGGTAGTGAACAAACTGGTATTTGAAATGTAAGTCCCTTTGTTCCAAGGTCTCAACTAAGGAAAGCCTCTTTTTTTTAATAAGTACTTTCATGGTATACCAACAGCCACAAGACACAGTGCAGACATTGAAAAGCGTTCTGGCATTGGTTCACTGTCAAGATGCGGCCGTTGCTCCGGAGTCATATGGTTGCGTTATGGAGTCAGTCTGGACATGTAGCTGGTGGTATGACACTGACCTAAGCAGCCAGTGTGTTATTTATGGAATCTCCATCCTTGGAGATACTTAAAAGCCATCTGGACATGGTTCTGGGTCACCTGCTTTAGGTGGCTGTGCCTGAGCAGGGGGGTTGGATGAGATGACCTCCAGAGGTCCCTTCCAGCATCAGCCATTGAGTGATTCTGTGGCTCTGGCAACCTGGGACTATATGTAAGATTCCTTGTCAATGTAGCCCTGTTTTAAGTCATGTCATGTGGCCTTGGCACAGGACCTGCATTTGTATCTGTTGCAGAGACATTTGTAACACAGAAGCAAAGACTTTGCTACCCACTTTGGCATATTTTCTGTTTAAAAAATGCGTTTTATAGTCTGAACAACCGAACTTGTGAAGAGAACAGTTATTTTTATTGATAACTGTTTTTTCCCCTCTTCAGGAGATCAGGCATAAAACTACTGCAGCCAGGTATTGTCCCCATTGTCATGACGCTGCATTAGGAAGCTCAGTTGCTGTAATTTTTCCAAGTCCAAGGTGGTATTTCTTTATTGTAGTTTCTTGTATAGCTTGTCCAGAAAGCAAGTCTGCTAGCATGTGACTTGTGAAGCTTGGAAAGTTTGTGGTCTAAATTTCATGAGAAGTATGATGCTATGCAACTTCATAAAGCAACATATTTTTAAAAAAAACTATATCAGGTGATTATTGCAAAAAGGATCAAAAATTAAACCAACAGCTAATAACACAGTGAAATTAGTGTGAGGATCAGTAGTTGTCTTGCTAAGTGTTATGGGAGAGATTCTGATTACCATAGACTAATAGAAATTGATGTTGCCTTTTGTCTGTGGCTAAAGTGTGGTGGAATCATGTACTTTGTCTTCAGTAAGGAGATTGTAATATCGCATTTCATGTGCAACACAACTTCTGGTTTCTAGCTGTGTTAGAACTACTTGGTGGGTGTGTGTGTAAATGATTCTTATTTTTTTAAAATACAATTCTGGTGATCGCTATGTCAAACTGAGCCTGGTTTGTCTGATGTAACATAGTGAATGAAACTTTTTGTCATCCGACTGAACCTGTTGCGAGTTCTTTTGAAATATGTACCCCTTAAAATGGGAAAGAGGCAGGTCCCTATGGTGGCCTCCTGCCTTGGTGAAAGAGAATATAACTGATGAGAGTTAGAGACTTGACCAGTTGACTGTGAGTGAAAGGCTGAGTAAATATTAGTCTTTCTCATTGGTAAAAGTGGTATCTGCAAGCCAAAGATGAGAAATAATGTCAGATACTACAAAGGTTTGAATTTTCACTGTTGTTGGTGTCTATCTGGATAAAGCAATATTTTAAAATGCACAAAAATGTTTCATATTGAAACTAAAACATCTGAAAGTACTTTTATTCTTCTTTGTGTTTTTGATATTAAATATCTTTTGTTAATGCAAATCCAGACAGTAATTAAAGTGGAAGAATTTTTCCACATCCTTTAACTGATCGTTTTTGTGAAGCTCCTGTTTGATCTCTCAATTAAATTATGTTCAATATCTTATACTGTGTTGTCTTTATTAGTTGGTCATTCTTAATATGATAAAGAGCAAGACTTGTAGAAGCTTGATTAGTTTTTATGGATAACAGCAGGGATAGGTGTGACTTTCAAAAAACCACACTTTTTAAAATTTTCTTGCCAGTTGTAAGAGACTTAAAGATCTGTTGCAGTTCAAGGACATGGTTTAAAAATGTGTGAAATAATTGTGCAAAAGAGGACCTGGGCTAAGGAAGCTATAATGAAGCAAATTAGTATCTCACACTTCAAGAATGCTGGTGATTCTACTTGAAAAGAGATAGATGCACAAGGCAGTGATTGTGGACTTAGTACGCGCGTTTAACATTCAGCTAATACCAACTGGCTTTTAGTGTGATGTAGATTTAGTGAGACGTACATTAATGAAGTGAATAGAAATCATTAGATTACTTTTAGGATCTTACAACTAAGAAAAGATTCCTGAACTGAACTTAAGAGAATTCATGTCAGTATCTTTTCAACAGCGAAAGGTAAAACTCGTCCTCTTTTTTTTTTAAATCTCTTTGATTGTGACTACTTGAGTGTAGGGGACTTAAATCTTTGTTAGGCTATTTTGAGAACTAGGCTAAATTAATGGATAAGGTGAGGCTTACTGCACTTTTTAAAAATTTGCAGTAATTTTTAGTGTATTGGCCAAGATTCAAAAGTATCTTTTTAGATTTTCCTCAAATTTTTTTATAACTGTAAAGCATAGCTTCCTACTTGGCTTAGTTGTACAATTCTTAAAGGTTAGCAATGTAAAATACTGATGAATTCTTTAAACAAAAGTCTGGAAAATACTGACTCATAGCTAATTGACCTGTAATGGAAGAGTTTTATTAAAAATCGAGCTTTGAGATGAACACTCTGGCCCATAGGCCCATACAAGATAAATCATGGGTCTCAATCTGTGAAGCTTGGTTTCTCTTTGTTTCTTAAACCAAGATATTTCCTATGTGGCTGTATGTTTTAAAGTTTGTATTAAAACCAGAAGGTGTCTTTTGAGTGCATTTGCCAGATTAGGTGTTGATAAGAAATCTAATACCAGCCATTCCAAATTTGTACAACATTTTCCTTGTTCTGTCAGGAACTAAAGTACTAAGCATTTATTTCTACTTAGTGTTCATCATTTTGAAAACAGATAAAGATTTGCTTCAGGTGGTAACCTTTTAAATTCTTTGGTTCCTTATTTACGGTTACCTGGGAAAAGTCTGTCTTCTGCCTTACCTCAACAACTTTATTGTCATCATTACAATTAGTTCAAGTTCAGACTTCTAGGAAGTGTGGTCTTTGTGCTGCTTTAACCAAACAAACCTTTCTTTACTGGAAGAGCGCTGATGTGTTGGAATTATACCTAGATATCTGGTATTATTTTCTTCGCAGACATAGTTTTTGTGGGTTTTTTTAATCAGTGTTATCTTACGTTTAATAGTTTTCAATTTTTGTATTAGCATATCAGACTTCTGAGAGTAATTTCTAGCCAACAAATGCAAGCAGAGGTATGAGTATGAGGAAGGCAAAGATAATCTTCCAGTAAAAAAAAAAAATATAATTACATAATCGGTCGCAGGTTAAGATGCTCTCTGTCATTTGCCAGTTTGGTCTGTATTCTTTCTTACCCTATTTTTTTGTGTGCTGTAATTCTAGTGGTAAGCAGTCCATTGAAATAAACTCAGTACTCCTAGGTTGAATGAAACCCGTAGCTTTTAACTTTGTGAGGAAGAGAGTGGTCTTCTTGAGGGGTTGGTTATTTGTGGTCATGTGTGTTTGGGGTTTTTTGTGAGGGGAGGTGTTTGTTTCCAGTGGCTATTGAAAAGTTTTATTCTTCAGCAGCAGTTCCTTAGAGCCGCTGGATTGAGGATCCCTCCCGTACCATCCATCTGTTCACCTCTGGGACAAAGAGTGTTGGTACCTGCCCCTAGTGATTCTGGGGAGCAGACTTTCTTCTGGAGTACAGACCATTTCATTCTCTTCCAATGTTGTGATTGAGACCGATGTGCTTTGTAATGGAAGCAAAAACAGATAAATGCTTGAACTACATTGAAATGCTATAATCCAAGTTAAACTAAATTGAATGCTTTGTTTTAGTTTAAATTTAGAATGATGTTACATGGTTTGGCTAATTACATTTTGTTTTTTCTTGCTTTGAGATGAGGATTTTCTTGATAAATCCTGCCTCTTTCTTTCACTGAACCATTAGGGGGTTATAAAATCAATGAGTGATGAATCAGATGCAATTAGTCCATCTTTGGATCTAAACTGGAAGTTAATCAAACTTTAAATATGTGTTGTGCATCTTGTTTGTGTTAATTCACTACTGCGTTATGTGTCTTTGTTAAAGACATTGTTGATTTTATACAGGAAGATGCCCAAGAGGAATTTGGCTGGAAGCTGGTTCATGGAGATGTGTTTAGACCTCCAAGGAAGGGAATGTTACTGTCTGTCTTTTTGGGCCAAGGAACGCAAATTTTCATTATGACATTTATTACTTTATGTAAGTAACTTTATTAAGGTGATGTGTTTGTAGTGTAATAGTGTTAAGAAAGATGCAATATTATTAAACAAATGATAGAAGCCTACTTTTGGAAATGAAGTCCTTCCTTCAGTAAAATAAAATATTAATACTGTTTCATAACAATAATCTAGGTAGCTTCAGTAATGCTGTTGTTCAAAATGTTGTGGTATCTGGGCTAATTCAGATTCTTCATGATTGCAGAAATGAAGCTTCCTTGTTACAAGTTTCTTTTTAAAAAAACAAAAACATTCTGTCATGGTGTAAATTATACAAGAATCCAGTAATGCAAGTTCAAAGACATGTAATCAAAGCTTTAATGTTCTTGGAACACTTTCTATCTAGTATGTTTGACTCAACAGCCTGCAGCCATGCAGAAATAAGAGCAAGAATGCATGCCAATGAAATAATACTGACACAACATTGAGATAATATGAGAGCCTACCATAAATAGCTATATATACATGTGGTGAGGTAACCTGTCATAAGTTGGTGTTTTATTATGTGTTTTCTATAAAGTATATCACCATTCCTTTTCTTACTGTGCGGTAGAATTGGGGAGTAAAGTGCTATTTATTACAAAAGAAGAATTTTTCAAATTCTGCTCTACAGGTTTTATTCAGATATTTTAGTCTTTCGTAGAGAAGCTGCTTTTCTTTTATTCATTACGTGATGCTGTAAGATTAATAAAACTTTCTTGATCAGCTTGTCTTTCAGTGTTAGTCACAACTCTTTGTAATTTAACTGCGATAGTTTGCTGTGGAACCAGTGTAGTATAGAAAGAAATTGGGAGGGGGGGATAATCCTTTTTCTGTTTAAAAACAAAACTTCCCACTAGAGATCACTGACAAACTCTTTTTCTGAGAGTATCTCTGGGCTGGCCTCTACAATTAGTTCAGATACAGGCAGCCGCCTTCTATTAAAGAGGCTAATTTTCAAGATAGCGCATTCTTGAGTAAAGTGTTGTCCATCATGGTGGCTGAGAGCTTTTTGTGGAATTTCAAGCAAGTGACTCATACCTCTAAGGTCTTCTATCTTCACTCTTATTTCTACCTTAAAAAACCCCAACCAACCAACCAAAAAAACCCCACCCCAAAACCCCACCAAAACCAAACACGAGAAAACCCCCAACAACTTCCACCTCCCCAACAAAAAAACACCTTAATTCTGTCAAAGATTTTGGCTTCTCCAGACCTACTGTTCTCAGATGTCCTTTATGCCACATATTAAACTCCTCTTGTTGCTTCACAGACGTCAGTATTGACCATGTATGTTTACAGGAGGACTGTAGGATTTTGGAATCAGACTTTTTCAAGCTGAAATTTGGTTCAGGTTCATTGTTCATGTGTGTGTGGCATTTTATTTTTCAGTCTTTTGGCTATGAGAAACTTTCTATTTAAGAGATGAGGTGGAAATAATGCTTTATTATGAATGAAACAGTGACATTAGGGGTATGGTCATGTAATGGGGATATATGAGAGCTTATGCACATAGCCTTCATTTAAATATCTGTTAGTGAAAGGGGTAAACCTGTACAGTGATACAGGGGAATTTTGACATATGTCCATAAATGACTAAATCTTTTTGTCTCTTTAGTCCTAGCTTGCCTTGGTTTTCTTTCTCCTGCCAACCGTGGTGCTTTGATGACCTGTGCAGTTCTATTGTGGGTCTTACTGGGAACTCCAGCTGGTTACGTGTCTGCTAGAATGTACAAGAGTAAGCACATCCATTTGTTTAATGTGACACATCAGGTTAAATTCAGAATTGCTGGGCTCAATATAAACCTCAGACTGGACCTGGTGTCTCAGACAACAAATCTGCTTCTTGCTGCCATACTGCAAAACAGTGTGAAAAAGTTCTGAACTTGAAATTGTTTTTACTTTTTCCTTCAGCGTTTAGAGGCGAGAAGTGGAAGACAAACGTTTTGCTTACAGCTCTGCTTTGCCCTGGGTTAGTATTGTTTCCCCTTGTTCTTTCCTTTATTCTTAAGTATAAATGAATTGGGGGGGGGGGGGTGGTGGTGAATTGTTACGATGATTGTTTGTGTGATTATTTTCATTATTGTTCTCCAAGTTGCTGTTCCTTTTGTATACTGCCTATCTGTGAATGTAAAGAAAAGTGAATTCTGAGGAGCTGGAGTCTAGTACTCTAGAACACAGTTTCTTAGCATCTTGTTTTGTAATCAGCTGTGGGGGTAGGAGGAATGATGGGACTCTCTTGCAAGGTAGTGTCGCAGCCTTTGAGAATCACTGCACCAGAACATTAGGCATAGTCATGGAGTAATTCCAGTTTGGTACCGCAGCACTCGGTATGTTCCAGATAATCTTGTCTTAACTGCTAATAGGTATGGTCGCTTTGTTAGGAAGTACGTGGGGTTGTGGTAACTTCAGAGGGTCTGTAATGCCCTTCTGTAAATAGGGAGAGACAGCCCTTTAGGCAGAACCTCTATTACCTTAGTTATACTATCAGTGTTTTCTTGTAACCATGTTATTGAAAAGGATGCAGGAAATATAATTCAAATTTTTTTTTTTTAAGTAAATAGCTATATACTGCTATACTAAACAGTAGATGTTTACTGTGCTTCTAGGTGAGAATAATGCAGAGATTCTCTTAAATGGGTTATAATCTTTTTATAAATGTAGATAGTGTCCAGTTTCAGATATGGCTGTAGCGTGTATCATACTATGGCCAATACTGTCGTGCTTGGGAAGGGCGATGCCTCTCCTGCCTTTCATTTTCTCATAGCTCTCAAGACCTTCCGTGAGAATTAGGTCAGTGAAGAAAGGGACCAGAAATTTTCTTCTGCACGTCTTCCATATTTCTTGGTTGCAATTTTGGGTACATGAAGCTACCCTTTGACAAATGTCCTTGGCAAAAGTTGAGGAAAAGGTTATAAATAATTTTTTAAGGTATCTCTCCCCCCAAAAAGCCCAGAATGAGTAAAATATGACTTGGTTTTGAGTATAGTAGAATTTCATCAAATAAAATGTAATGCATTCGATAACAACTGAGTGTAGTATTTTTATGAGGAAATGTTATTTCTAAACAAAATGTGCTTCAGTCTCCCTGCTGTCATTTAAATATTATGTTGAGAGAGAAGAAAATATTTATCAGTGGAAGAAATATCGTGCTGATCATTTAGACTCCCAAATAAATTAAGTTTCACAGAGGAAGTAAAATGATTGGGGATGGTAAAATAGGAACAGATGTCTTGATTATGCTATGCTAGTTCAGTGAATTTGCATAATATCATAAACAGCCTAAGGCTGTTAATAGTCTCAGTAGACTGATGGGAGTTCATATTTGCAGTATTTTTTTTAACTTTGGAGAGGGTAAGTGGGATCTGTGTTATGAGCTTGGGCAGATGATAAAGATTAGCAAGACTTCTAAAATGGATTTTTATTTTTTGTTCAACAAGATGCTTACACCAGGGGTCGCTTGGGTGCGCTTATTTAACAAGTCTATCCCCCCAAACAGTTTTGGCAAGTGTAAGGCCTCTCCTAGGAAAAAAGGAGCCTGCTCTAATCCTCCGTCCTTCGTTTTTTAATTAAATACAGTGGAGGATGCATGTTCACTTCAGGGCAGGTTAAATTCTGCCTCAGGAACGCTTTTTTTAACAAAACCCAGACAATGGTGGGGCCCTTCCCGAGGCTGAATTTTTTGTGATGCATCTCTGAATCCATGAAAAACGGCAATTCAAGCAGGCTTTTATATGGGGTTCCCTTGCAGTATGGTTTGCTCTGTTTTCAGAATGGGATGTTTGAAATCTTCATCATATGTCTTGGAGTTGTTTTCTAGTGTTTTCCTAGAATGTTTAGAAAATGAGGCAGATGCACTTAACTGAGGAGGGAAGAACAGGTCTAGAGATGTGTCATGACTGATGCAGTCTTCATTTAAATGCTCTAAAGGTGTGGGCTGCTTAACTCTAACTCAATGAGGTGTTAATACAAAGATTCTTGTGGTAGGGAAGAGCCCTTTTTAATCCACCCTTCTGCTACCACGTTGCTGTGACACATGCCGCAGCAGGGTATACGTTTGAGAGTGATGTGTGGCTTCCTAAATATGAGATTTTGCTATCACTGTGTTTTTTCAGAGTGAATTTACTGATTACAAAGGAATTAAATGACTGGCAATAATAGGAAAGGTGATTCAGATAAGAGAGGTTTTTATTTATTTTATCTTTTACCATTCTTTGTATAGATTTTTACACTGGAATCTTTGTTTGGTTTTATGTGCAGAGTCTTTATTTAAATAGTGGCTTTATCATAGATACTTGTGTTAGAGACATTGGATGTTGCAAGTGTTTTTACATTAACTGCACTATTGCTGAAAATAACTAGGACTGTTAGGGAAGAAAAGATTGCAAGGAGCTACATTTTTCTGATGCAGACTTAACTGGTATATGTTTTTTAATACTAACTGATGTTTATTCTTTCCTGAATATTTTAATATCTTTTCTGATCTTTTTTCAGGATTGTCTTTGCTGATTTCTTCATTATGAATCTCATTCTGTGGGTGAAAGGATCCTCAGCTGCTATCCCTTTTGGCACTTTGGTTGCTATCCTAGCTATGTGGTTTGGCATTTCAGTCCCGCTAACCTTTGTTGGTGCATATTTTGGCTTCAAAGAGAAGGTAGGGCTCTTTGAATACAGATTTGAAATACACCTATCCTCTGTAGCTGAGCCATTGAATCCCTAAGCATACAAGAACTGGGTGGATTGAAACATCTATGGCCTCACGATTGTAAAATGATGTTTCATTTTGTCATGATTTTTTGAAGTATGTGCTTGTAATGTCACACTAAACTTTTTTTTCTGTCCATTCACTAGAATCAGAATTTAATAGTGCTCTTGGAGGTCTTGCTTGCCTTTTGTACTTCAGTGAAACCTCAGCAGTTTCATTTTTGAAGTAGTACTTCAGAAGTACTTCCATTTGTACTTCACTAGTTTGAGATAATGCCAGACAACTAGGAAAAAGTTTGGGTGTTTTATTAAGGACTGAAGAGATTTCTTTCCTTCATGTTCTGGCTTGCTTACTGGCCAGCAGTTGGAATGTCTAAAGTATATGTGTGTTTTCCTAACGATGGATATCAAGTTGTAGTTTTTTGGTTTGGTAACTTGTGATGGCTTAAGGATGAAAATAAAGTTATGTTTATCAAATTTTTAGATGCTAATATTAGTTAATAATAAGTGTCTTATTTATGATGTAACAACTTACCTTTTAATTATATTAATTTCTTTTGAAGCCTATTGAACATCCAGTTCGTACAAACCAGATTCCTCGCCAAATTCCAGAACAGTCCTTTTTCACAAAGCCATTGCCTGGTATCATAATGGGTGGTATCTTGCCCTTTGGCTGTATTTTTATTCAACTTTTTTTCATTCTCAATAGCATTTGGTGAGTATCACTTTTTTTGGTCTAGTTGTGTTGGTTTGATAATAAACACTGAGTTTGAACATCCCGAACCAATTAATACAAGGAATAAATCAATGTTAAAATTTTTGGTCTTCTTGCAGACTTTTGTGGAATTTCCAGAATCTGCATATTTATTCCTGTGCTTAGAACTTACAAAACTAATTTTTCTTCTTGATGACTGCAAAGTGTGAAATTAGAGTCCTGTTGCCTTGTTTTGTCTTTCTGGCTCTGAACAGCACAAACATGGTTTCATGCTGATGTGGTTAGGTGGAGCCTAATCCATTGTGGAACTATATTATGATTTATGAAACTAGTATGATCTAGCAGTTTTACCTGTTAGATCAGAATCAGGTCAAGATCATGGGATTCATGTTCTGCAAAACAAAAACTCCACCCCCTGTGAAACATCCACACCACTCCTAAATCTTGTCAAAACCTAGTCAAGCAGGTGCATGGAAAATTAAATCAGTGCAATCTTTCATAACTTTCACAATGTAAATATGAAGTGTTTAATATATTGTTGTTCAATGGAAAATGTTAACCTGGAAGTGCCAGGTTTTTAAGGTGTCCTCTGTTTGTGTTGAGAAAAGTTTTTTCTAAATCAATTCTTAAATGCAAATATATTAGATTTGTTACCCTTTCACATTAGTCCTTAACAGAAATAGAAACCGTGTAATATAGCTATGCTGGAAAATATAATCAGCTGACAAACAGGTATACTCTGGACTTTTGTAGTTGAAATTACCAAATTCCCAAATTGTTTCTCATTATTTATCCTACAGAAGGGAAGCATGGAGGGAATGTGCAACTACTCCCTCTGTCAAATCTTATACTCCAGTAATTGTCACCATCACTCAAGAAAGTTGATTTGATTACTTCCCTTATCTGAAAGCCACCAGATTAAAAGTAAACAAGCATATTTCCCTTGCATTTATTTTTGTGAGTGTTTTTGTATTTGGTTAGCCCTTGGATTGGAGTCAGACTTGGTATGGGGATAAAGTGGGAGTGGAGGAGCATCTGGTGGATGTAGTGAGAAGATGCAGAGACACCTGGAAAACTGAGCTGCAGTAGGAGGAAGGAAGTGGGTATTGTAACTAGGGAACAGTACAAGTGATGCAAGAGTCAGAAAAGCTAAAGGTCCTCTCAACAAAGAGACCTGAAGTGATAAATATCTCTGGTGAAAATTGTCCTTAACTGTTCTCTGTGAAAGTTTATAGATGCTGATTTCGAGGGAAGTATAATTGAAGTCTTTGAGCATTGCTCTGTGAAGCAGTGGTTTCATTACTGCTAGCTTAAATGAATGTATATTTACAAAGTACATTCAAGTAAAGAAAACTTTTTATGAATCAGCTGATAGTGGTATAGACAAAGTTACCCCGGTGGTGTGGGTTTTTTGGGTTTGGGGTTTTTTTTTGGTTTGTCTTGGTTTTTTTGGATTAGCTTAGCATCTGGGAATGTAACACTGTAAATTAACTCAGAACTCTAACCAAAAATGAGACTCTTGTTTTTATTTTTTTTTTAATTTTAGGTCTCATCAGATGTACTACATGTTTGGATTCCTGTTCCTAGTTTTTATAATTCTTCTAATTACGTGTTCTGAGGCTACAGTTTTGCTGTGCTACTTCCATCTGTGTGCAGAGGTAAAAAGTACAGTTTTGATGTAGATACCACTTGTAGCTGGAAGATGTTAGAAATAGAGCTGAGGTATTCACATACATTGTGATGTGCTGGACACTGTGAACGGATTGCGTTGTCAGGTCTTGACACACCTATCTTAGCCACTCTTCTGAAATGTGCCTTTTGCTTCAAAATCCACCATTTGTAGCAGATAAGCAAAAATAAACAGCCTTGATCTTAGAATAATTTCATGTTCATAGTGGAAGCACTACAGCTGACTTAGAGAAAGAAAAAAGTAGCTACATGCCATGTTGGAATTTCTCTTTTTTTTGAGATAAATTTTGAGGAATTAAATGTATTTCATAAGACAATGTTATTTTTTAATCAGCTTATTTATATTCTGATTTCTACATGATGTCTCTTATTGAATGGTTTATTGTTTCTTTCAGGATTATCATTGGTGGTGGCGATCATTTTTGACGAGCAGCTTTACAGCAGTTTATCTCTTTATCTATGCAGTTCATTACTTCTTCTCTAAACTCCAGATAACAGGAACTGCTAGCACCATTTTATACTTCGGTTACACAATGATCATGGTCTTGATTTTTTTCCTTTTCACAGGTAAGTACAGTGTTCAAACTAAAATGAATGCAGGGGGTTTTGTTTTTGAAAGAGAAACATTAGGTGAAATTTAGACTATCTGAAACATTAAATACAATTTATATTAGCAGTGAGTTCAAACCATTGTATTTTCAAAGTGCTGTTCTTGTTCACGTTGATATCAGGGGTGTTTAACTTGATTCTGGATTTCATCATTGGTTCTAGAAGCTCTATAGTAAGAGAAATTGCTCACTGTATGGAGAATAAAAGATGTTTTCAGCTTTCACTATTAGCAAGTGAAGCAGGTTGGTGCTCAGAAAAAAGTGAATGTTGACAATAGAGAGTTCTAGTGCTGTTAGAGGTGGTCTTAAGCGCCACTTCTTAACTGGAGGAACCTATTTGAAATATGGCTCTCCATTTTTAGTAGTCCAACTTTTCTGATGTTACTCATGCAGACTAAGTGTCTTCTACAGAATTACTCTAATGTTCATAATCACTTGGCTCAAACTATAATTTCGAGGTTGATTTGATGTGAAATCTGTGCCAGATTTACCATGTGTTAGATGAAATTAGAAGCTCTTTGAAGGGTACTGGCCCTTAAAAATAGCCAGGAGCATTTTATATTGGTGTTCATCATACTGCTGCTGTTGTATATGTGGTTTTAACAATGAAGTCAGATCTTTTGTGTATCACTGTGCTTATCGTTGTGAAGGATTGCAGTGGCAGAACTAGAGAAAATGCTAGTTCATATATAACGGGTTGTTCCATAAACCAGCCTTTGCATTAATTCCTAAGATTTGTAATAGAGGATCTCTTTGTGGATGGCATGATGTTTCACATTGTTACTTCTTAACATCTTCTACCTGATTATTGAAACCTGCTGTAATTACTTTGTGTTGGCTTTATGAAATGCATCATTTAACTCCTGTGATGCAGTTAGAAAAGACTGGCTAAAATGAGTAATGAAAGTAAGTCTTGGCATCAGACTTCAAGTTTGTCAGTTCAGCAGTGAGAAGGACCTTTCATCTTTATTGCCTCTAATACTGGTTGAGTATGAGGCAAAAAAAAGCACTGTTCATAATAAAACACTGAAGAAAATTACCGTATGGGTTTGAACAAAGCAAGTACTCTGTAGAAATTATATCTAATAACATTAACTGGCACTTACTGCTAGAGTTTTATTGTTGTTTGTTATTTAGACCTGTCTCTCTTCAAAAGACAGTAGAAAAAATTTTTGAAAACAAGTGGGGAAAAAAAAGAGAGGATTTAATTCTTTTAATTTTTAATTATTAGAAGGCAAACATAGAAGTTGGCATATTGCCAGTTAAGCCCCTGCTTAAATCCTGGCAAAACAGACAAGCTGCAGATGTCCTCTATTTTTATATATATATATATATATATGAAAAAAAACAAATAAACTATAGTGTATGTTTTAATGTTTTAATTACTTTTAAACTAAAGCAATATGTTAATGTGTGTCTGGGTTTTAGCAAAGGTTACTTGCTATTCTGCCAATTTCAATTTCACTTACAAGATGCAAATTGGTGGAATTAAAAATATCCCTTTCATATATGAAACGATAATTGAAATTGTCATGGCAGCTGCTGAAATGGTATTAAAAGCTTCAGATGTGCTGATCCTGGAGTTCTTGATGTGGAGGCCAGTGAGGCCCCAAAAGTACAATAATGAACTGTGCTGCTGTTACTTTTGCAGTGTCGTCTTTTTTTTTTTTTAATAGAAACACGATAGCAGTGGCTGTGCTGTATTTGTAGTTCATGAAGAAAGCTGCTAGCTACACTGTCACTTTTTTTTTAAGTTGAATAGAATACCTAGTCACTAGAAAGGTAAAAGGTATATGGAGTGTGTAATAAATCCTTGTTAATGTAAAATGCTGTGATAAATTTCTTTCCCATATTTAGTTTGATAATTGTTTTTTGGGGGCTGAAATGTAAGTTATTACAGATAGATGAGTCAAGCAAAGTTAGGTGTAAAATATTGCTTAATAGCACTTGCTTTGGAAAATAAGCATTCACAAGTTTATGGAGGTGAGGGAGCTTTACGTGTTGAGCACAATAATAGTGTTCTTCCTCTATGTATGTTCCCAAAATGGGACCTTGATCTGTTCCACTTAAGTTAGCACTAGGTATTTTGGTTTTCTCTATTCTTGCATATTAGGTCTCTGCAACTGTGACAGAAATATAAAGGGCTGCATTAATAGCTCCTATGTGGTGGTGTGTTGTGTCACTGTGGACATTACAGAAGGGATCGTAATGAATAAGTAAATAGGAACTGAATGCTTGCAAGCAATGACAACAATAATATAATCTGACCGGTGAAATCTAACAATTAATGTGCACACCCAAACAAGACAATTTTATTTTAATGTACAAAGTGTGGCTAATCTTTCAAGAAATAGTAAGTGTGGTTGAAAGGGATAGCTACATGATTACATGCATTTTATGCTAGGAAACGAAAAAATGCTGAACATAGTCAAAGCATGTTGCTTTACAGTGACCTCTATTTTTGAACATCATTTTCACTTGTGAGTTAATGCCATTTTCAAAATTGAGTTTTGATCTTCTGGGTAGATTGTGTTTAGAATCTGAGATTCTGAAGCACCCACCACTGTGCGGTGATTGAAACCAGTATGATACAGAGAGCTTTTAAGGTACATAAGAAGTATCAGCCAAGTGCAGAGTGCTTTTCTATTTGCTTTCTTACAATCTGTTCGTGCTTTGAATTCTTTTTTCTTCATTAAACAATAAAGCTAGAAGAAACGAATAGAGCAGAACAGTCTGCTTAATGTATTTTGACATTATTCTGTGCAATAATCCTTGTTTTTAATTTTGAATTTAAAGTAGTTTACTAATAACTTTCCCTTACCCAGTTAGATGCTAGCTTGTGATCTTCTTTCTGTGTATAAGAAGACTGTTGCTGAGTGGTAGTATATATTGCAGACCAGAGTATTCAACAGTGCAGGAACTGGAGGACAAAAAGATAAAAAAACAACCGAGGTGTCAGTGTCTCCCTAGTAAGTAAAAATGGATGTATTGGACATATTTTGCTTCTTGGCTAGAGAAATGACTCGAGACATCTTCACAACTGGGTTCTTGAATTTTAAATAGCTCCTGCAAAAATGGTCTTTTAGCTGTACCTCCCTGGGATGATCAGTGATGTACAGTGGGCTGTGGTGTGCTAGGATGGCATCGGTTCCCTAGGCTAGTAGGGGTTATTTAGAAAGGTAGAATCTTAAAATATGAAGGTTACCCACTTGAGGAAAAAAAAGGTCTATCCTGCAAGAGTAAATTCTTAAATGTATGTCATTCAGATGCTTTTCATTTAATTAAAGCTGGTGAGTGTTTAGGATTGGTAAAAGTAAATATTAGCCATGAAATTAATTTGTAATATTAAATTAAAACAAACAGATTTTACAGGCTCATTGGAAGAATTGGTGTCAGGTTTGGTATCTTTGTGCTGTGTCGTTCACAGGGATGTACATATGAAAGCTGTAAAAACCTTACAATGGAAAGAAGTTTAGACCAATCAGAAAATAATTTTAGAGGTCTCAACTTCTCAGCTAGTGGGTTTTTTTATTTATTTGTTTAAGGGGTTGGGTTTTTTGTTTTGGTTTGTTTTTTGTGGTTTTTTTTGTTTAAGTTCTTACTGTTAGAATTTTTTTAACGGCTTTAAAAAAACCACCTTTGGGTATCTGTTTTCTGTCCTGTTGTGCTCATTGATGTCTGCCAGTGAAGCAGTAAGCTGAAGAGGTGTGCTCTTTGTTGATAGTGCTTCAAAAATTTGGTTTCAGTTTGAATGTGTTTCAAAAGAAACAAATATAAGCAAGATCCTAGGGTGGTCTTACCTAAAGCTTACCTAAATAGTCCTATTATTCTAATGAGAGGCACATTTTAAGTAAGGGATGATTCTGATTTTGGTGCAAGATGTGCTTAGAAAAATGCTCAAGATTGAAGAGCTGAGTATGCTTTTCAAGAAAATAAATTTCAAGCCATGCTACTTGAGATGGCAAGGTTGTATTTTAACTAGTGCAACTAATAATGGCAATTTTACTGGGTAGAGCTACTGTTGTAGGAAACTGATCCTGCACTTACCTGTATTTTAAGCTTGGCCTCAGTTAAGTCAAAAGGGGAATCTGAGAACCTGTTGTACTAGTCAGCACTGGCCTAAAGATCCAGTATGTTGATGCTTTCCCATATAAAGTGCTAAAATCTGGAACAAGTGGCAAATTTGTGAAATGGGCTAAAATGTAGAAAACATATTCTGGCTAGAATTTTCAAACAAGCCAAACTAGTTCAGAGTTGTTCTACTTCCCTAATCATTATTCATTTGCAGATCCCTTTCTGATTGGGATATTTACTCCTGTATAGAAAGTTGGAAGCTTTTTGACTGAATTGCCTTTTGTGGATCTCTTAGTGGTTCATGGAATCACAAGCACCCCAGGTCTGAGGTGGAAAAACCACTGAATTTCAGTGGAACCAGGCACTGTACTGTTTACGTTCTTAACTTTTTTTATTAAGCTTTTTGTTGCACTAACATAAGCAATCATGTAGGTAAAGCAGCTATACAGGGAAACCTTATAAATAATGTTTCCTTAACTTACATTCGTTTCTGTCCGTTAATACTGATTTTGTAATATCAACACAACTCTGTGCTGACCTGAGCCTTCAGAAGTTTCTAGTCTGAGTGTTTGGCTCGTGTTATTTAAAAAAACAAATGAGAGTGCTAAAAACACCTAGTTGATTTGCTGTGATTAATTCTCACTTCTAAATCTGCAGTTGGATTTTTGAGGTGGATTTTCAACCTAGTTGTGTTTCTGCCAGCACCTTTAAACCATTCTGATCTTTGAGCATCATGTACACTCTTTAGGAGAGGTACTTTTGACAGATGATGGGGTCCTTAGTGTGATGTTCTTTTTGAAGTTTCTGGTCCATAGAGCTATCCACATCTGGAATTTGTAGGATACATTTGTTCATGGGAGGGAAGAAGAAATTACAATAACTGGTAAGCCCTAATTATCGATGTGGAGGTAACAAGAGAAGAAATCTCTGCTGACCAGAGAAGGTACTGACTACATAAGGCTGTATCTTGGTTGATGAGTCTCGCCTTTCTCTCCTGAGCTTATAGATTCATGGTTCAAATCTGGTGTCTGACAAACGTTACCACTTACTGCTTGTGTTAGAAAACATAGTCTTACTCTAGTTCCAGTACATTGGCAAAATTTCTGATAAAGTTTAAAAGAGGAGGAGGGGGTGCTTGGTCTTCGATTTGCTAAACAGACTTTTTTTAGGAGGGAAGTTGAAAATCAATGTTACTGAAACCTGTGAAAATCTGTTTATAGATGAAATGCTTGTTCACAGTGTGAAGTCGTCAGATTCTGCTATGAATGAGACCATGTTTTATAGAAAGCTGGTGTATCAGAAAGATTCAGAGTGACAAGGATTGGAGGAAAATACTGTGGATTTAGAGTGTGTTCCCATATTAAGTTATGGGTGGTAAATCTCGTTCTTGTGTTAGTTACACATTTTTGTTATGATACTACAATTCTGTTCTAGAACAGCAGATACATTTTTAAGGTATCTCATCTGTTAAACATTTGGAAGAAACATTGCTTTCAAAGCCATAAAAGGCTCAAAGTGGGCTATATTATAAAAACAACTGGAAAGCAGATGCTGAGAACCATTATTAGGAAAAAAACATGAGAGTAAGGCTTAGAGTAACAATGCTGATATTGGAGTATTGGACACAGTAGGAAGGAGTGAGAATTGACCATAAACTGCAAAGACTTAGCGATGTCAAGCCTACAAAGGAATTAAATTCCTTCTGTGGTTGGTGTCTGATCTCCTATCAACAGCAGTAAATCTACTGTCTCCTACTGTTTCAGAGGATGATAACTGCAAACTTGGAGGGAAAGGGTAATCTGTGGCGTATAATAGTAGGCTGTCAAAAAGCCTTTAACTGCAAATATACATGGTAGCACGAAGAATGCAAGAAGTGGCGTATAGATAATAGGCATCCAAAGACAGATTCCTCATTTATCAAATGCGTAGATGTGGTCTGAAAGACAGAAATGTAATGAATGTAGAAAAGACAAGTGCTTAATAAAGAACCTCCTAGTTAGTAAACCGGTCACAATGAAATAGTGAAAAAAGTTGGACCTGATGTGAAACATGGGCTGTACAAACAGAAAAGGGTGAGTCTAAAACTGGAGGAGCTGAGTACATGATCTTGCAAGTGCCTGTAGTGTAGCTGGTAAGGGCTGTCACAGGGCTGGCATGTAGCTGTGGCTTTGAGAGGGAGTTCAGCTGAAACTGAGACCTTCCCTTTTTTTAGCTGGTAAGGCTTAACATCTGTGTGGCAATTTACCCCTAGGTAAAGCATGAGGAACGATGCATCGCTTCTCTTAAAGGCTTAACGCTCAATTGTATGGGACTCAATGTCTCCTTGCATACTAAGTGTCCTGGTTTTGGCTGGGATGGAGCTAATTCTCTTTCCAGCAGCTACTGTGTTTTGGATTTAGTATGTGAAGAATGTTGATAATACACTGATATTATTAGTTGCTGCTAAATGATCAAGGACATCTTCCAGCTTCCCAGGTTTTGCTGATGTGCAGGTGCAAAAACATGGGAGGGGTATAGCCAGTATAGTTGACCCAAACTAGCCAGAGAGTATTCCGTACCATAGATGTCAGGCCTGGTATAAGTGGGGGTCGGCCAGTGGGCCAGTTCTCTTTTTTTCCTCTTTTCATTCGTTTGGGCCTTTTCGTTCATTCGACTGTTTGTTCCCTCTCTTGCTCTCTCTGGAACTTGCTGTTCTGGGATAGCTGCTGGGGAATATTCCTGTTCCCTGGCTGCTGCTCGGGCCGAGCTGTATCGGTCGTTGGGTGGTGAGAAATTGTGCATAATTCATTTTATATATTCTATTATCCTTATATTTTATTATTATTATCATCATTATTAATATATAATTATTATTATCGTTTTCTTTGCTGTCCTGGTGAACTGTTTTTATCTCAACCCACAAGTTTTTCCTTTCTCTCTGCTACTCCCCACGCCACTGGGGAGGGGGGGAGTGAGCAAGTGACTGCCTGGTATTTGCGTTACTGGCTGGGGTTAAACCACGACACTAAGTTCTTAAAGTAATTTAAAAATAAATATGATGGACAATGTCTCTGCAGTTGCTCCATAATAGTGGCTGTGGGGTGAAAGTTACAGACTTGTTCTTCAGCTTAAAAATAGAAAATTGGTATGGACTAATCTCATTCAGTGTCATCTCCTCTCTCCATCATCTTACTCTGCACTGTGCTAACTCGAGCCACAGGACTTGACATGTGGCCCAAAGTCCTGCCAGAAAGTAGTTGTGGGTTTTTCTTTTCTCCTACTGTTGGGTTGGATGACTAAAGAACTGGATTGGTAAGAAATCGAGGAAGGCTATACCAAACCAGACCCCAGGGCTGCTACCCGAGCACCCTAAGAGCAGTACTCCCGGGAAGGGGTATGAGAACCGGGCAAGCGTGTGCTGGTACTTTCTCCCAGCCTCCCACCAGCTGTGGCTCAAGGGCTTTTTCAGCACTTGAAATGATGTCTCTGTAATTAATACCCTTTGGATTTCTTTGTTTGTGAATTTGTTCAGTTGCCCAAAGTAGTGTTTTTATTATCTATATGTGGTTTTATTATTATATATGTTTTTATCATATACATTACTATATATACACATTATTATATATGTTTTTATTATCTACAGTGACCTGTGACAAGAAAATCTGCAGTTTGAATACACGTTACACAAAATTAAGTGTTTTGGTTTGTCACTGCTAGTTTCATTTGATGCTTGCTCCCAACTGCTGTAGCAGTCGGAGCATTGCTTTAGCAAAAGGAAGTGACAGGATAGAGAGAGCAAGAAGTTCCCTGTTCTTGAGTATAAATAGAGCACAATGAACAGAAAACTGGGCCAGGTGATTTTTCCCAAGGCCTTGTTTTGTGGCATAATTCATAGGTGGCTGTGAACTATTGTAGACCTAAAAAACCCAGGTAGGTGTTGACTTTGTGTGTGTATGAAAGTCACTTTCTTAAATGGTGCTTGCGTGCCTGCCAGGGGTGATAGTATCATCACCTTCAGTGGTTAAATGTACATCAGGCAGCCTGGTCCTAAAAGTCATCTTTGATCTAAATCAATAACTTAGCCTAGGGATGAATGGGTGTTGTTAAATTTAACAAGTGCTGTTATTCTGGATAGTTAGCTGGATTACAATGTTATATTCTGTCCTGCTGGGAAGTACTTGTTAGGTTTTTCTCTCAGAGCAAACTGGAAGAGAAACTAACCATTTTCACTTTCTCATTTTAGGGACTATTGGATTTTTTGCCTGCTTCTGGTTTGTAAGTAAGATTTACAGTGTTGTGAAAGTGGACTGAAAAGCTTCAAAGTGTCTTTTGAACATATCTCCCTTGCTGTTTGATAATTTTTACCATGTATTGAAAAACATCCTGTGTAATTATTCTAATTTGTAAAAGCTGAAGAGCAGACTACAGCATAAAATACAGATTTTTATGGAAGGAAGTGGCACCATTGGAAAAATGTTTACGTCAGTATACTCATTGAACATGTTAATTCTAATCATTCTAAAAATTATATCCAAAATTGATTTAGGACAAATAAAAATTCTGTGAACTAGTTTATTTGAAAAATGAGTGCATTATACAGTCCTCCAGCTGAAATTCCTTGTGATTTTTTTTTTTTTTTGTTACCTCTCTTGGTTACCATTTATATACCATGAAAGCATAGGACTGTCAAGTAAATCTATGTAAAATGTGAATTTTTTTAACTTAACTATGATTGTACATATTATCCTGCACCTTCTTTACAACTAGATATCTTCTTACAAATGTACATGCATTTAGTGTAATGTAGACTTTATTAAAAACACCGACACTGGTTTTTGTTCAAATAAAACTGCACAACTCTAGCTGACTTGTTTCCTTTCTTGTTAATTAGACCTTCACTACTTGGACACAGATCGCATTAGTTTGACAGTTGATAGCTCTCGACTTTTATGTTGTTTATAAGCAGTTTGGCCATGACTTTGGCTGCAGATTGTCGATGCAAGCAGAGGACTGGGATGTCACTCGAGCCCATGGCTGTAGGACGGGCAGGGGCTTCTGAAGCTGCTGCCGCCATTAGCTGTGCCTCAGCTGTGCGCTTAACTCTAACTTTCCCCAAAGTATTTTTTTGCTGGGCAAACCATTACTTTCTATCAACAAGCGAAAACCTTTTCCTTCTTTTAGCCCTCCAAAACATGCATTTCATTGTTCTTCATCCTATGAAGACTGTATTCAGCTTTTGGGAAGTTTAGCTGTGGGCTTGGGAATGGGTGATTCTTAAAGGTGAAGCCTTTCTTCCTGCTCTGCAGAGCTTGTGCTTACATGCTGGGTTACATGAGATGGAGTATCTTAATAGCCTCTTCGGTTACAAGATTGCAGGCATCCTTCTTTCAGGAATGTCAAGGCTTTATAGAGGCTTCCCAAAATCTTGAATTGTGCTTGAAGCTGAGCAGAGTCACTGCAGACATGTAATTCAAATGGCTGTGTTACTGACCCTGTTGGAGAGGAGTAAGAGATGTTCACTCAGATTAACGGGTGAAATACTCAAAGTTTATTAACTGGCATATGGAAACATTCATCGCTGGAAGCTGCTTTTCAATGTTTAAGTCTGCAATTTAACAAGACCCAAAATGATTCTGTATCTTTTCGTAGTCATACAAATACCAGGTAATTGTAGTTAATGTTTAATATCCTTTCCAAAATGTAATCTTTGATATGAGGATTTCAAGTCTCACTTCTACATGTAGTTGTTCCTTCCAGGTTACTTAAGTGTGGGACAGATCACCTGGCTAAGCTGGGATGAGTACCAGGCTACATGTTTTGAACAGTCCCTGTGGCTTAAAAATGAGGCTTTAGACAACTTAATAAAAAGAGCCAGGCATTAGTGTACCAGGGGGAGCTGGCTACTATAAAGATTGCTTCAGGTGAGGTTCAGGTATGCTCTCGGTGGCAACTCAGCCTTCCAAATGTTTTCCCCTCCTACCACCAAAATCTCCATTTCCCTTCTGTTCCTTCCCAGAGGTGTAAAACTGCAGAGCTGCCATTAGAGAAATCAGCTTGAGGTTATCTCCTGGTTCAAGAGCACTGTTCACTCTATTAAAGTTTTCATGCTCACATTGAAATTGGCGCTGCTCTGTTTAAAAAGGTCCTTCCTATTAAATCTTGTATTTAAAGTTTGGGGGGATTTTACTGGATACTTAAAAAAAAAAAAAAAAAAGTTGGCTGAATCTGCTTTTGAATTTTACATGTTCAAAGGGAAATAAATTCATGAGAGAATTTGGAGCTACAATTGGCAAAAACTCCCAGCAGGAAATTTTGCCAGATTAATAAATACGCGTTTCACAAGAAGCAAAGTAAAATGAGTTGTAAAATTGTATTTACAGTGCTTTCTCTGCTTTTACTGTGACTGCTAGTGAGCTAAAAAGTAAAAACTGCGTTAAGCAAGTTTCTGAAGCTTGCCAGTAGTCTAGAGCCGAAGCCATGAAAGAAAATCAATTGTTTTCATGCAGTTATCATCAGAGAACTTGGTTTGTTTTTTGTAACAGGCCCCATTCATGCAAATCTGGCATAACTTGTAATTCAACAGTCTTTGTGGCGGAGACAAAATGTTGCGGAGCAATAGAGTGTAACTAAAACAGTCAGAAAAAGACCTGAGTCTTGGTCTCATTTCTTCAAACTAGATGGATACTGTCACTGCAAAGGCGATTACTCTGCTGTAATGGTCTGTCGTGGACTGTACGTTTGAGTATAAAGTGAATTTTAAGGATGCTCTTTGTTTACATGGTACAGGGATGAGCTGGGGCAGGCAGCGTTAGTCCTGACTGACCAATACCTGAGTGGTGGCATGTTTTAAAATAGTTTGTCCATTGTTGTTTTGCCATCCGTGGACACCTGTGAGATTTGCTGCTGCATTCCCCCTGCCAAGGAGACAACTCCCCCTCTTGTCTCTTGAAGTCCTCTATATCAAAATATTTTTACTGTCCCCAGATCTAAGATTTGTGCTGTTTGCAGAGAATCTGGATATAAGCGCTCAAAATTTTCTGGCGTCTTTTTTGACCAAGGAAAAGCTGCAAGCTGTCTTTTGGCTTTTTACTTCCAGAGAAAGCCACCAGGCTGTAAGTTAAATACGAATTGTTATGAGCATGTGTCAGTTTAAAGGTGGTGTAAGCCCCAGCCAGAAAGTGGTAGACAAACTTCTTATTTTTAACTTTATTGAGCGCAGAATGGGCTGTAATAATGTGGTTTTCCAGTGACTCTCAGCGCTCTTTGGGAATTTTTAAACTATGGGTGACGATCTTGCCCACTCTGTTGAATCAGCCATGGGTTTTGAAGATGAAATGGTCAGTATGGGGACACGGATGTTTTGAGTACTTAGATTACCAGTAACTGGTGTCTGATCTCTAACCCATTTTGTATTAACTTCTGAATAATAGCTGTCAGGTGGAAATAACTCTTATTCATCTACTCTCATTAGAACAACTGGCTTAGTAAAGCATTCCCTATCCTGTTGTAGATACTCGAGCCTTCCTACCCTCTTTAAAAAAGAAACACACTAGCTTAAGTTGTAGCTTTTCTGAAGTGTGTGTGTAGGCATCAACGTTGCGTTTTTGCGATGCTCCCAGTAATGGACTTGCAGCAGACGAAGTAAAGCATCTCCTGTGTAAGACTCTTCTTGTAATAAGCACCCAAACCCAGCAGACTGGGTAGAATGTCACGTTTGTCATATTTTAAGAAAAACTTGACAAGTTACAGCAGAACCTCAAAGGAAGGAGGGATTTTGGTGCTGATGTTTTACATTTCATTCCACTTGCTTGAACAGTGTTGAGCAGATACAGCCTCATCTTCATTCCTGAAGGTAAATGCTAAGAGCAAGGCCACGCTGATGTACAGCGAGGGTGGGCGTCGGGTGCCGTATGTATATGGGATTCTTGCCCATACCTGTGTAAACCTCCTTGAGGGCTGTAAATGGTGCTGCTGTGGGGGAGCTGGGAACACGTGCCGTATCGTCATCAGTTGTGGTGGAAGGATGTCTGATGATCAGCAATAAACTTGTCTTCAGTGGCTTGCTTAATGTTCCTTATACCAGTTGTGCTTTTGTGTTTGATAACACGTTCCAAGTTCACATTTAAAATTTGTCTCAGAATTAAGCCTGCTATGCCAATAACTCGAATGTTTACAGAGATCTGTTGCAAAGGACTGGGAGAGAGGAAATTTAAACCAAACTTCGCCTGCAGCTAAATGCTGGTGTAGCACGGGATCTCTTCTGGAACCTGTGGGCGAGATCTTAAACAACAATCACCACACGAAGATCCAGCTGTGAAAATCACGCATAAAAGAGGGAATATTGGGCGTTTTGCATCACAAGGATTGGGGACAAGGCAAATGGCTGCTGAAGTGGATGGAGAAAGGTGAGGTCCTGCTGGGCAGCAGCTGTAAGGAAAGGATGATTCTTAGACGTGTGATTTCCTGATGGAGATCTGTCCTCCATGGTCTTACACCAGATGTTCAGATGTCCAGTTCCATTCCCCTGAGCTGTATCACCAAAGCTGATGGAATTAAAGTAGTAGAGTTCAGCACAGGTGTCACTGTTTCTCTGACCAGTCTTTTATTACTTTGCATTTTCACTTGCAAGTGGGAATGAAATTGCTGCACTTCTACAGAACAGCTGCTGGTGCTTCCAGGCTTAAGAATAGAAATGTGAAGCTGCTGTGCTCTCCACCTGCAACTACAACTTGTTTAATTCAACTAAACTTAGATCTGAGTCTTAAAAACAGTGTCTGCTAAGCTCATGTCATAGAGCAGAGTTATTTCAACATTCCCGTTTTCATTAAATAGGAACTGTGTGTACTAACCGTTCATTATTTTTAGAAAAGGGTGCTGCCTTTTCTACAACTGTACTGTTTTCACACTGGTAATGGGCATTAAATACCACGCACAAACCTGGTACTGTGGAGCTGTAAAATCTCTTGAGCTACAACACAGAAGCAGCAGTTCCCCTGGGAGCACCCGGGAAGGCACTCGGGGCAGTGCAAGTGGCTTTGGGCTACGTGGCCTTCGTTTTCCCTTTCTCTTTCATGTCTGGGACACAGTTCTGCCCTGAGCAGAGCTCCTCCTGCCAGAGAAGTGTGAAAAAGAGAGTTTGACCCCGTTTCCCAGGGCTTTCCAGTGCACTCCTGCAGCGACAGAGACCAGGAGGGGGTCCCGGAGGGCACAGCGCTTGCAGCAGGTGCCCGAGAAGAGATCAAACTGGTTTAGCCTCTTCATTGAGGCCAAAGTCATGACTTGACTGCAGTGTGATTTGCTTGTGGAGAATGGGCTTTTTATGGCAAAGAGCGGGTGGGAAAGGGCTTAAGAACAGCCTAGGCTTTCCCCAAGGATACTAACCAGCAGTGCAACTCTCCTGGAGACACGGCGGATCCTTCCTAGTATGGTTTCTTTACACCCAGGTGGGATGTCTTTGACTTTGCTGGGATAAAAGCAGGATGGCTGTCTTTCATGTTCTGTTGAGATGCTGCAAGCCTCTACCCAAAACTTCAGGTCAGGGTCACCGTCTATTTTGGTATCCAAAGTAACTACAGTTAGGGAGTTCACAGCATGGTACTTTATCTTCCTAATCTAGATGCCTCTTAGTTGCAGGCTACACATGCTAATTAGCTTTGCTCGTACAAACCGGGAAGCCCTTAGACCTTCTGTGAAGTTATTAGCGCCAGGATTTTTATAGATAACATTAGCGTCTGCGGAGTTTACCCAAGGTAATTTATGTTCTATTTGCAACTCAGGGAAAACTCTTAGATGTTTGACATCATAAAACAGTAAAACCGGGAGATTTATTACAGGGGCAGAGAGAACAAGGCCCTTGAGCTGCTTTGTTTATCATAAAAAGTTGGGTTAATCAGACGTGCACATGTGCCTCCCATATTTTCTGGTTTCGTTTCCCTCCTGTGCTGCTCCTTGACAGGCTCTGCAGTAGATGAAAAGGCGTGGGAGCCCTGGCAAGAATCCTTTGGACTCTACAGGATGAGGATTATATCTGTACATCCAGAGGATGTTTGTCTCCCTCTTGAGCTACCACTAACAGAGAAGAGACATATGCATCCGAGCTCTCAACGAGGCTGTAACTTCTCCTGGAGAAGGGCAATATAGGAAATCCCAGTAGCGCGGTTGGTGGGTGGATTGAGAGCCGATGCTCCTGGACTGCGTCGGAGCTACCGGTGCAAGGTCAGCATCTCAGTAACGCTCATCCCAAAGGATAACGGCTGCAGGCAAAAAGAGATGCAGTAAAGATACGTTGCAGGCACTGTGGCCGGACCCTGTGCTGCCCGGTGCCAGCGAGCAGGGCTGCGGCCACCACAGCACCCTTGGCAGCCCGGCCAGCCTGGGCCGGGTGTCCTGGCCGCATTAGTTGGCTTAGTAAGACGCTCCCTCTACCTGGAGAGCTTTTCCCACCGCTATCCTGAGACCACCGTGGCTGCAACAGCCCTGCCTCTTCCTTACGGGGGTTTCTGCAATACCGATGTAAGTAATATCCGGGTGTTTTGGGAGGGCTTGCAGGGAAACACTGTCACCTTGGAGGTGCTGTGACCAGCAGAGAGAAAGCGGTTTCCCCAAACCGCGCAGAAGGTGTGGCCGCATTTCGCTCGGCTCATCCAGCAGATGCTGCTCGTGCCTTTACATTCGCAGGTCCTCGCTTTGTACGGCCTGGTCACACGCTTGGGGTTAAACTTAATCCAGATTAAGAGACAATCCATCAGACTGGCAGGGGCCGATGTGTAGTTTCCGCTGCGGGTTAGCACGGGGTACTTTTTCCAACAAATTTCCTACTGATGCTGGCACTGGGCACCTCAGGATGATCCCCATCCTGCCTGCTACAGTACTCAGCTCTTGGTCTTTCTTGGCCGGTCTTCCATTTGCCGTGGACACGTGGGGTGCATCGAGTAGATGTTCTCGGATGCTCCCAGGCAGCAGCAGGAGAGACCCTCTGGGTTTCTCACCGGTGTTGGTCTGCGAACAGAATGAGAAGCGTTGTTAGAGTTGGGTGAATCCTGTGGTGTTCGAGCAGGGTGAAATGGCTGCACGCCGCCAGGCATCCCTCTGGGAGGGGTGCTGGTGGGGCGGCAGCGAGGAGCTCCCAGCCAGGCTGGGGGAAGCGGGGTCAAGCAGGCAACTGCGAGTCCTCAGGCTCCACAGAGGCTCAGCTGGCTTCCAGCTTTCTCCCGTCTCTCCTCTCCAAACACCTCCTTTGGAGGTTGCGTCAGCAGGGAAGCTTTGGTGAAGAGGGAGAAAAAAAAAAAGGCAGATACTTTGCCTGAAACAACTGCCCATCATTCTTCATGCACTGCACTGCAGGGTGAGCTCGCGCTGCAGGAAGAAGTCCCGTGGGAATTAGGGAAGCCGAAGCAGAGGAAAAGCAGGTAAAATGGTCTCGGGCTGCACGAACAGCTTTGTGCAGAGCAGGCTGGGGGAGCTGATCTAGCTCCAGCATCAGAGAGGGAAAGTAGTGAAGTGAGTGAACTGGTATTAGTTGTGCAGCTGAGGGTGGTTAAGCAGCAAAATCCATAAGACCCCGTGACTTTCTGAAGTTGTTAGGGCTTTCAGGTGCGGTGAGGAGTGGAGCTGGGGAGAGGATGTGTGTTGGGCTGCTGGCTGGAGCTTCTACTGGTCCTCTATTCCAAGCGGCAGGACAAGATGTGAGTTAAACAAACAACAGTTGTTGAACTTCCCCTCTCTAAAGGGTTTTTGGGGAAAAAGGGGTGTTTGTGGCAGTAACTGTGGTGATGTTGCCTTAGGATGGGGGTTTCCTGGGCAGAAGTGGGCTGTGTGGTCAGCTGGGAGGTGGGAACTGGTTTCTGAGGCTCCCTTGGAGCAGGGAGCGTGTCTGGGCAGGAGGGTGGCTGTGCTGTGGTGTGTCCCAGCAGGGTGTCCCCAGGCTGCAGTGCCGCTGTCACAGCAAGCTTGGGGACCCCCAGACCAGGTACCCCCCCAGGAGCTGGCAAATATGTGCTTTCTGGGGAAACAGCAGGGCCCTGGTGCTGCAGGACCTCGAGGTAGGGGAAAGGATTGTCCTGGGCTTAACTGAGACCAAATGGCTGCTTGGTGAAGTGTCCAAATTGGGAAATTTAAAGCAGGGAATGAAACCCTGCAAGCCCTCTCTGTCAGCTGGGGTGTTTCTGTGCCTTCAGTATAAAACCAAGAGGATGACACTTGTCCTGTGGTGGCAATGGGAGAAGGTGCTTGGCCCTCAGAGATGGCAGGACAGGCTGTCCCTGCTGTGGGTGGTTAAATATTGCATGTGGCACCAGCCTTTGGTTGGAGGAGAGGCCCCCAGGGCATGTGTCATGCCTAGCTCCTGTCCTGTCACGCTGCGGTCAGTGCTGCGGCTGGTGAGATACGTCTATAACGTGTTTAGGGCTTGCACTTTGTGAAAGGGATGACTGACGTGGCTGTGGGTGTGGAGAACTCCTGCAGACCTTGTAGGACAATGTTGTGTTGAGGGATGTAGGGAGGAAGACACCTTTTACCTCCCAAGCTTCTGACTCAACCCCAAACCAGCCTGAAAGAAGATCCCTTTGAGGACCCTGAACAGATCCATGGCCTGTAGATCAAACTCAGCGGGTGGCTGTTCTCCCCAGCTCCCTCCTGACGTGGCAGATGCTGTGGCTTGTGCTTTCCTGGCCCAATGCAAGTATCCCTCTGGAAGCGCAGGATGCCTTCCCATGCGCCACATCATCAGTAAATTTAAACCACCGTTCCTGCATAGTGTACGTAATTCTCTTTGCATACTGACGAGAGGTGTCCAGGCTTCAGAAACGTACTCACTGTGTACGAAATCACATGATGGTGGTGATCTAATTAGCTGGCTCCTTGGGATCTTGCCATGGGGCACGTGGGACCGGGCCTCTTTATTTCCCCCTTCTTCCAGCTCTGAATGACTCCCAAGTTTCCTCCTGCTCTTTCCATTAATGAGTTGTGCCGTGCTGGGACAGACCTCTCGGCTGAAAGAGTCTAATTGCTGGAGTAAGGGTGAAATAGCCATTAGAGTGTTCGCTCCTAATTAATTATTGCTTCTCGCTGCTCAGAAGTGGAAGGGTTCAATCGCAATGTAACAGGCTCACTGGTGCTAAATAACTCCTGTTTACAGCTACGGGGACCTGAAGGCTGATGGTTACTTGCTGCTTGTAGTGCCAGTCTTCCAGGGACGTGGGGAGGGCTGAGCCCCCTGTCTGTGTTACACCTTTTCTTTTTCGGCCAAGTCTTGTGGTTTCTTGCTCATCCTGAATGTTTTGAGTTGGTTTAGAATGGATGGTGTGTCCCTTACCAGTCAAACATTGCACTCTAGGAAATATTAAAGAACTAATTAACCTGCCAGATGGCTTAACAACGCTACATAAAGATTTCTTGTAACTAAATACAGGATGTATCTGCCACCTACTTTGCTCATTTTTAATTTAGAAAAGGTGGAAAGCTGGTGGGGAGAAGAGGAGAAATGTGCGCATCCAACTGGAGGGCTGATGGTTGACAACCAAGCGGTGGTGATTTATGGCTGGGTAATTTTCCAGCTGCCATAGTTTGTGTTAGCGCAAATGAGAATTGATGGCAGTCTGGGTTAATAGCCGATGCAGGGAGGAGCTGGCACATGCCAGCTTTGATCCCCTCTGCCACGGCAGTGGCTGCTTCTCAAACCACCCGGGCTCATCTGCTGAAGCCTGGAGGAGCAGGTGGGCTCCAGCCACGTGGAGGGGTGGGTGCCTGGGAGAAAGGGGGGAAGGTGCGAATGGATTGGGGCAAGACGTGGAAAAGGCTGCGAGTGGGGCAGTGCTGTGGGAGCAGAGCCCAGCGCGTGCACAGGATGGCTGGGAGGAAATTCGGATTTCTCTTTGCTCCCCCTTTCCAACACCTTGCTTCTCTGCTGTCCAGGGCACCCCAAACCCTGTCTGTGCTGCGTCCTTCCGTAAGCATCTCACGCTGCTCCTCCAAGCACTGATAAAACTGCCAAGGACAGTACTCATCTACCGAGGTGTGATGGCCCATGCCACCAGGCATCGCGATGATGCTGAGATTACTGGACAAGGAGCCGGGGTGTTTGAGCATGATTTAAAAAAAAAAAAAAAAAAAAAAGGAAGGTTTCCCCTCTTCTCCCTCGCTAATGCCCAGGGGATATTTGGTGACCCTCTACCCAGCCCAATCTCCATTGCGCCCTACTCCGGAGGGATGCAGAGGCTGGGGCAGGAGTGTTGTGCCTGTGGAGCTGGAGCAGGGCTAGTCCTGAGGTGACAGGAGCAGGACCAGAGCAGGGTGCCAGTGTTGTGGCGGGGACAGGACCGGTGCTGGCACCACGGTGGTGCCCACCCTGCTTGCACAGGGCTCGCCTGGCCTCAGGGCAATGCCGATGGCCGTGGGAGCGATGGAGAGGGGTTTAGGGGAGCAGTAACAAAGTGGAGAGAATGTTCACCAAACACTAAGACGCTTGGGGCTGCCCCATGCCAGAGCATCCCACGGCAGCAGCCTGGCCCCGAGCTTGTGCAAACACGTCAGTGTGTGGTCCCCAAACCAGGCGTTACGCTCTCTATAAGGCGTTTTTAATCTTTCACTGAATTAGTTTCTCATCTCTGGCGGTGATAGAAAGAGGGTTTTATTCCAATGTGGTTTATTTTCAATAATTAAGGGGGATAATAAGACAATTGCTGGCAAAGTACATTGCTTATAGCATAAATAGTCTTTGTTTTAAGGTTTTCCCCAGTGTCGAAGTTCTTCAGTGGCTCTCATTAGGAAATATAACGCACACCAGCCTTTGAAAAGCGGCAGAGAGGAGCGTAGCCTAGTGGGAAGCGTCTAAAATATTTAAATATAAATTATTTACCTCCAAAATTGACTCTCTGAATGTTTTTTGCCACGGTACCTGACTAATTATCATGTTATCAAAGGAGTGTGCAAACCTGTGAGCCTCGGCGTTTGGAGTGGTTTGACAGATAAGCCTTCCTGACGGAAATGGATGTAACTTCGCTATTATCAGTCTGGTTCGCTTTTGGATTTTGAATTACTATATTTTTTTTTTAAAAAAAACCCCTAATAGTCTGTTTTATGTAAACTGCTCAGAGATTAGGAGTTGATTTCAAAGATCATCCTCCATAAAGTCGCTTGATCATATTTTATGGTTCCTGTGACTCATGGGTGTAATCTTGTATCCCTGGGATATTCATGACATGTTCGCCTAATTCCCCACAGTAGCTAATCTCACTTCTGTACCTTAAAAAAAAAATATATTAAAATATCTTTAAAGCAGGACTGGTAAAAAGGCAACTTTTACAGCCAATCTTCAGCTCCAATTGCTCCTGCTGGGTAAGTCATAATGATGTATTTATGACATAATTTCTGCGGCAACATGCTGGGATTTCATAAATGGGGATGGTGATTATAGAGCAGGATCAGGTGAAGCTGGATTGTGATGGAAAAAGCCCCGATTCAAATGCAAATTGTTCAATAATGGCATAGGGGATACCAGAAATTACTGGCAATTTATTTTATTTGGGTTAAGCTCTTCATTCAGTCTTCTCCAGTTGGAAAGTCACTCTTTTTAAGGACGCGAGCAAAAGAAATGGCTGGAAAATATATCTTTCTCCTCTCAAGAGAACAAAATTGTCCTAATTTAATAATAATTAATCAGTTAGTGTAATTAATAACAATGTTCTGTATTTCTATGATTCCTCCCATTCAAGACTCTCCGAGTGCTTCACGAACCCTAATTGATTCCACCTTACCGCTCCCTATAGCAGGACCGCATCATTTACCTCATTTTCTGGAGATGGGGAGGCGCGTGAGCCAGGCAAATAATTTTAACCAGGTTAAATGAGTTGCCCAAGGTCAGTCGAGGAGCCCAAGTCAGGACAGATCCGCACTTCAAAGATCAGCCTCTACCCAGGTGGGTTTTGGCTATGGGACAGCGCGTGCAGCCTTTGCACGGCCACGCGAGTGGTGACCACCCAGCCGCAGAATAAATCTGGCAGTTTTCTGGTGTCCAGCCTGTGGAGTTGGGAATAGGAACGAGCCCCATGGGCACACATCGGTGGTGAAACCAGCGGAATTGGCTTTTCATTAGTTATTCTCACTGAAATTGGAAGCAAGTTGGTTTGGTTTTGGGGTTTTTCTTTTCATTTCTTTTTTTTCCCCCTCCAAATCACTTGGAATTTAAACTGTTTAGCCGAGGATTAAACTAATTGCTTCTGTAAAAT
Organism: Phoenicopterus ruber ruber; assembly: GCA_009819775.1. Classification (NCBI taxonomy): domain Eukaryota; kingdom Metazoa; phylum Chordata; class Aves; order Phoenicopteriformes; family Phoenicopteridae; genus Phoenicopterus; species Phoenicopterus ruber. The sequence continues at coordinate 16,261,928 of CM020226.1, forward strand.
GCTGTTCCCACACCATCTAGTGTACATCTGTTAACTGGGGAGGGATAACTGAATGAGTTGCCAGATGGTCTCTTGGATTTGGGTGGCTGGGAGCCAAGGAGCCGCCAGTTGGCGGTTTCTGGGGTTCTAGCAAAGAAGTCACGCTACGTGCACATTCCCCTCGGTTACTCTTCTCTGCCTTAATGAAGAGACTGTCTAATGCAATAAAGCAGCCATTAGCCCCCTCCCCAAAAAGGACGAGTTTGTAAGTCTGATTTGTCTGACTGAAGCAGGCTTCTCCAGGAGCTCGGGTTCTCCGCACGCTATGGGTGCAAAGGCACTTTCTCAAGTACGCGAGTTATTCAGTCCCGTGCCTGCCGGCCGCCTCTTTCCATGCTGTGGTGGGAAGATGCTGCTGCAACAAAGCTGCTATTTGAAAGGGTTTTCACGTCTATTGCTAGCAACTCATTTGCCTTCAAATTCTTAGCCTTAATTATTGAATGACATGTCCGTAATGTATATCGGCTTATATCACACTGTACCATTTTAAAAACTCCAGCCTGAGGGCTCGATGCTGTGCTTTCCGTTTAAAAGGCATGCAATATTTACCCGTGCTTGGGGGAGGACACAGCCCTGCTCTGCTGGAAAGGACCGTTATGTCAGACTCCAAATAGTGTCCAGAGTAGGGTACCACAGGTGCCCTTGACCAAAACCCAGAGCATCTTTCCCAAGGCTGCGCCAGCACTTGGGATCCTCAGAGGTGACAATAGGCAGCGCGTTTTGCGTGGGACTGATGACGTGGGACAGTCATGGCATTCAGAACCCAACCTAGGCACAGACCTTGCTCTGGTTTTGACCGTGCAGTGCTAGACAGGGATGGGAGTCGCATCTGGTGGGTAGTGGAGTCGCTCCCAGGTGTGGGACAGCCACAGCCTGGGATGGTTTGGAGTGGGAAGGGGCAGCCCGTGCTGCAGGTACCGTGCAGAGGAGGCAGAGAGCAGTGCGTGAGTTGGTGGCCAGCTTGGGCTGTATTCCTGCTTAGACTTTGTGCTGGTGAGGTTTCCTCTTCAGCGTGCCTGTCTTTGATAGCCGTGAAAAGCCAAAGCTGCCTGCTGGGGGAGGAAAGGACAGAGCTGGGAGCAAATCCGGTTTTACAGCAATGTTTTCTTTTTGGCAGAGAGTGTATTTACTGAGAAATATTAGGCTTATGAGACTTACACTGAACGCTGCAGCATAAATACTCGGCTGGATCCCCTGCAGTGTAAGTACTTCCTAAGCCATGATGCCGTCACTCTCCTACCTGGGCTGGAGCTGGCATGCAGTAATGTGCATATGTCTGTCCAGCTGAAGCGCTGCTCAGTAAACATAACTAATAAAAGCAATGGATGCACTTGGAGGTGACGGTACAACCAAATCCACCTGCTCTTGACAGCCAGAGCCTCATCCAGAGCATTCTGTAGTCTGTGGGAAGATACCCACTCAAGCAGGTGGATTTTGCAGGGAGAAATTTCCTGCATCTGGGGGTTTATCTGCACGCCTCGACATGGGCTGTGGTGCCCATAGCTGTCACGATGGGGTGTGGAGTGGAAAGCACTCGCCTCAACATGAGTTAGTGAAAATGGGTCTTTCTTCTAGTTGAGGAGGTCTGGGGTGAAGCAATGTGGAACTCCCCCCTTACACCAGCAAACCCTTTCCTGCCCTGGCTTGGTGAGCCCACTGACTTGAATGCTACAGCTCTTGCAGAGCTCTCCTTGGAGGCAGGCCCCAGCAACAGCACGAGGGAAACTCAAAGGAGGGGGGAATTTATGGTTTCACCATTAAAAAGAACCACTTTGGCAGCTGAAAATTTGGTGTTTGGTTTACTGTCAGAAAGTTGGTGGACATGGACAAGTTCCAACCAAAACCATTTGTTGGAGGGAAGTCAAGTCAGCAATGGTTTCCTCTCTGTTCTGTAAGAGAGATGGAGCAACGGCACCTCCAAACCCATCGGTGCTGGGGTCAGACTGTGGGGCTCCACTCCCGTCCCAGCCTGGCTGGGTAGCTCCTGTGACCTGAACTGGCAGCAGACCCTTGCTGTCTCCCAGTGTTGTGAGAGGAAGCTCAGCTTGACAAGGACGTTGGAGTCTTAGGCTTTGGGGGATGATTTCCCACCTTGCAGGAGCCCTTGCCCATAGGCTCTTTGGGATTTCCCTCTCGGCTGTGCGTGTGTGATTCCCTCCCGTGCTCGTGGCAGGCGACGGGGGCTTTCTCTGATGGCAGAGCAGCATGGACGGAAGGGGTGGTTGCACCTCTGGGTCTGCATCGCCTGGAGGGTGGCTGAGCCTACTTCCATTCGTTTCTGGAAATTTAATTTTTTTTTCTTAGTTGTTAGAGTTAAAAACTATTTCCCATAGTCAATGACTGCCACCTTACTGAGTTTTTGTGCTGTGCAACGCAAAGCAAATAACATAAAGGCTAATGAATCTTGCCCTCTGCCATATCCCATGCACTCTTCTACGTAGGATAGACTGAACCATTTGGCTCTGTTAATGACGGCGTTAAATGGACTGCTTTAGCAATTGCTGTTGCTTTGAGAGGCGAATTTATCCTTTCTTAAAAGGAGGAGTTTGGCAAGGGGCAGAAATGGTGTGTGCCCTGCGTGCTGGTCTCGCACAGCTTGCAAACCTCCCCAGGGTGGGCTGTGCTGGTGAGTGAATCTCCTGGCATTGCAAAGCAGTGGCTGTTTCCAGCTGTGGTCTGTGCCGATGGGGAGAGCCGAGACCCTGTCTATGGGGAGCTGGGAGCTGCCCTGGGCACGGGGAGGTCAAAAAGCCCTTTGCTCTGTGCCTGGAGAGATGCTTGGTCAAGCTGGGCCCAACCTTTGGTGGGGCAATGCCCGTGTGGAGGCTCTCTCGGGACATGGCATCACTCGGTGAACGTTTGCGCAGCTCCTGGTGGAAGCAGGGCTGGGATCTGCAAGGCACCCTACATAGGCATGGGAAACAGCCCTGACCCTGCGGAGCTTTCTCCCGGCTTGCCGTGGTGCCCTGCAGCACGCTCCTGGCGAGCCCCTGACCGTGCCCCTCGTGCAGCACGTGAGCACGGGTCAGGCAGAGGCTTCCCCGGGCAGGGGCTGTGTGTGATGAGAATAGCACACAGCTATATACGGAGATGTCTGTGCCGCCGTTCAAACCCGCGTCCTTTTGTTCGTCCTCCGGAGGAATGGGACGTTCCCTGCCAAACCACCGTTCCCTGGAGGAATGACACCCCATCCTGGGGGCCCTGTGCCAGGAGCAGGCAGCTGCCTGTGCTGTTGCCCTGCCAGGCAGAGCCTCGGGAGATGTGGGGCACCTATGACTTTTCCTTTTGCTCCAGCTTTAGTGTGAAAAGCCTTCTAGAAAAATATGCCTGAACACTCAGGGTTTGGGCAGGGACCTGGGCGGGAGCAGGGGAGGGAGGAGAGGGGTCTCTGGTGGATATTTTTTACCATCTGGGGATGTTCCTGCTCCCTTTGAGCTCCTTCATTTGCCCCAGCCCTGGGAGTGCCACGGAGCCAGCTTATGGATGCGACCACCACCGTTGCCCATGTGTTGCAGCCTTTCCTCCCCAGCAGCCCCGCATGGTGCTGGATCTGTCTCTGGACCTCTTGTTAACTCATGGTTTATGCAAGCAATGATGCAGCTTGACGGTGAGGAAATAAACAAAATGTAAGAGGCATTTCTGTTCCTGGCAGCGGCTGCTGGGAGGCTGGGGATGCCTTGACACCCTTTTTGCAAAGCCTGTGTTTCCAGGGCGGTTTTGCTGTGCAGGGAGCAGAGGGGTCCCACAGGAGTAAGCAGTGGTGGAGACTGGATGCAGCAATGTTGCTGGGGCTGGGACCCCTCCTGCGGCTGCCTGGGCTGGGGGCTGGCCGGAGAGCACCGTTTCAGCTGGACCTTTCAGGCTTCCCAGCGAGGAAGGGTGCTGGGTGGGTGCGTGATGATATGGGGGGCAGATGATTTGAGTTGCTTTTCTTCTCCACTGGCTGCAAGCCTCTGGTGGTGGGTTGGGGCTGGCCTGCAGCAGGAGCTGCCAGATCATATCCATCGCTGTGCTGAAGCTCCCCTGGGACCGGCAGCCCTGCTCGCAGCCCTCCCGCTGAGCTCCACGTTGCCAGTTTGTCTTGTGCCTGCTCGGCTTCTCCTGCTCCTGCCTGCTGCTCGCACGCGTGCAACACCGAGGGAGGACAAAATGTGTGTGTGGCACTGGAGGAAGGAGGAGATGAATGGAGATTTGGGCTCAGAAGGGAGTTTTGTCTGCTGTCTATGTACAGGGATGCAAGTAAGGCTTTGTCTGAAATTCCTAAAGAATATAAAGTAGAAAATAGCGTACTTTCTTGGGAGTGGAGAAAGCAAAGCAAAACAGGACCCATCAAGAGTGCAGTGCTGCTGCTTGGATGTTCAAAGGGCAGGGCCCAGAGGCTGCCCTCGGAGCAATATTAGATATATCACCTAGTCAAGATAGGGGGATGTACAAACTCCATCCGTGCAGTCGCGCTCTGCCCTGCCCATCCCCAAGAAGGGAGCTGGTGCATCTCTGTTCTTGGAAGGCAATTGTGAGAAACAGAGGATGAAACGTGAAGTAAGCCTTGATTGCTGTTTTTAAGGATGAATCAAAGAGATAAAGGCAAACCGCGATGCTGAGAAGGTGCACATATGGAAGAAGCTCCTTTATTGAAATTACAGGCACACAAATCCAGAAAAGCCTCGTGGGTTGGGTCTAAGAAGCTTACCAAAATCAGCACCTAATCGGCATGATCCCTCCTTGCCCAGGCTACGGGGAAACTGACCTTCAGAAACCTGGGTCCGGGATGAGCATGGCAATCCCTGAGGCTGCGTGGTGGCACGCGAGGGGCCACCGCTCCGTGGGGCTGTGACACAGGGAAGAAGAATGAAGGAAATGGTCAAGGGCAGAGAACAAACCCCAACTCCTCAGAGTCTCAATTTTCCAAGTCAGCGCTGAGCTGCGATGCTTAGAGAGGGTCCTTTGGAAATGACTGATGGTGAAATGTTAGCTTTGGTTTCTGTACCCATCTGTTGCATTTTTAGGAGGGTTGCTTTTTCACCTGGTCCAGAAGCTCAGGTTCATTGCAGTCCTTGGGCAGAGAGGATCCTTGGAGGTTGCAAAAGCCACGGGCAGCTTGGAAACGCCAGCCTGGCTCTAGGATGGCGCGTGGCTTTGCAGGGAGCCATCCCGCTGCGCAGAGCTGCGTCACTCCTTCGCACATCCAAGTCATTAACGTGCAAGGAAATTTGGGAGATCATCATTCAAAACTCCATGTCTTCCACATAATGGCCTCGATCTCTCCAAGCTCATTTGGAACATGTTTGGGGGTTGGATGAGAAATGAAGGGGGACCAGAGTTAGCCTGAGGGAAGCTCCCTTTTACGTGCATTTCCCTCTTTCCAAAAAGAGGTCTCCAGCGTATGCATGTGTAGCAGAAAGTGGTCTGGGCAAAGAACGCGCCCTCAAAGCAATTCCAGTTCTGTCTTGGGGATGTGCCTTGCGTTTCGCATAAACTGAACTCAGTCCAATATGCTCTGCATGTTAGATTATGGCTTCGTGAGCACGTTCAAATGCGAGACTAGTATTAGTAGGCACTTGCGCTTCAATTTATGCTAAAAGCCAACAGATGGGGAAAGTAAATGCCAGGAAACCAGGCCCCGATCAGGTGGCTTGAGCTGTGCTCATACTGTATTTAGACAATAGCCTGTATTGCATATTTGGAGGCTGATCTTGTGAAAATGAAACCCTGCTGGTGCTAACCCACAGAGGCTTTGCACACTGGGAAAATGGCCAAATTCCTCTGGAAAATGGTGAACCTCCAGCTGGGGGAATTAATGAAAATTCACTTTTGCCAAAAAGCAGAATTTCATGTTTTTGCATGACAAAGATTGGCTCTCGCTGATGGAGATTCCCTCTCTCCTGCCACCCCATCTCACACACATGCAGGAGGAAACATGTGGCAGTCAAATACCCAGAGCTGCTGCAGGGAGCACGAGTAATTTGTTCCCCGTATCTTCTCGGGCTGAGGCAAGAAGTCAGGGCTTTGGGCTGCCGTAGGAACGGGTAGGCTTCATGCTCAGAAACCCTTCCTAGAGGTAAGGAGTCTCCAGGGATGGGATTGCCCATGGCATCTCTGGCACCGGCGGGTTTGAGAACAGCATGGTAAGTGTGTTTGCAGACATGCAAGCTTACGCAATCTGTCTCGAAGTCGGGGAACGGACTAAGGCATCTCTTCTAGCTTCATTTCCTATGATTCCTGACACCTGCTCCTCAAGCTAGCTATTGGGCAACTTGGGCTCAGTTGCTGGAGGAGATGGCCAGCTGCACAGCTCTCCTGCTCCCAGCACTGGCCTTGTCCTGGAGCTTCCCTGCTTTCCGGAAAGCTTTGTAGTGGTTTGGCTGTTCATCGGTTGAATCTAGCCCCACTGGGATGCTTCCCTAACTCTTTCTCTCCTTCCAAAGTGAAATGAGGCTTTTGGTCTTTGTACCAGCTGTGTAAGTGACCTCCCCCAAATCCCCTGCTCTGTCCTACCCCCTTGCCCAGGCTGACTTCACGGAGACCAAATTCACAAGGACCATGTGCATGAAGTAAGGTCTCTAGAGGGCAACAGCTCCTCAATCCTCCATGGGTCAAGACTTTCAAAGAATTTTGACCTAAATAACTTTCCCAGACCAGTTTTCTCAAGTTTTCTTCTCTGCCTTCCAACACCTGGTTTCTGAGGTGGGCGCACAGTTCCCCTCCATCAGCTCAGCTCCTCTCCTTCCCTGGCACAGACTGCAGGATCTCTGCTGGTAGCACAGGCGAGATAACCAAGCACCTCGGATGGACACCAGTTGGGCAGTATTTTAGTTTTTAAAGAGCATTTAAAGGATTTTGCTCTTCTAGCAAAGCTGTCTGCCTGTTTCTGAGCAGAAACCTAATCCAAGTGCTCTCGTAAAGCCTCGTGCTATTTTCTTCAGTAGCTCAGTGGTTAAGTTTCTTGACAGTATCTCTTAGCCAAACTGCCTGATAATCACAACTGGAGTAAGCGAGAAGGCCGGTTTATCTTCAAATGCAATAATTACATGTGGAAGGAAAATAACTCGGCATGTTGCTGTGCTGTATCTTGCTGCCCTGCCTGAGGAGACCAGGCAGCAGAATGGTCTGGAGGATGGGATGCTGCTGTATTGGGGAGGAGGGCTTGTTTTCGTCTTGATATCCAGCCTTTGACCTTGCCACTGCACTTTAGCTTATGATGGGAAAAGGGGGAAATTCAGGATCTTTTGTCATTTCTAATGTGAAGGGGAACAAAATGATCTGGGATCACTGATTGCATATGTATCTTGGAGGACCTACAATGGGTTGTGTTTAGGGAAATCTGCCTAACTTTAAAAGTTTAGGCCCGGATATTGGTTTTTCTTTTAACCTCCTTGAACAATATTGCCGCGCTCCCTGAAAAATAACCTGCAGAAGGATTTCTTTCCTTTAGGGAAAGGCACATCACACGGCTGTTGTAGCCAGGGGTAAATGAATTCATTGCTTCTAGTGCAGATATGTAGCCATCACCCACTCCTTGCATGGCTCCAGCAAGTGAGCTTGCCCAGCTACATGTTTTTTGCTCACTGTAATGTAAGTTCTTCTGCTCATCTTAAAAGCCAAAGGTTGGGGACTTCTGGCAAGTGACGGAAAAGATTTTTTCAGAGCCTGGTGCTATTGGCATGCGGAGAAATGGAGGGTGGGTGCCAACACTCTTGGGGGGTCAAGGTGGCATCTCCCCTCGTTGTCTCCCTCTGCATGGAAGAAGCTTCCCTGCTGCTGGCTGGGTGGCCTGAGTGGATGTACAGCAGCTCGCCCTGGGACTCCCTTGCAGGTCCCTGGCCACCGAAGGCTTTGCTGGGGTCACGATGTGAGACCAGCGGCAGCCCTGGCTCCTGCTGCCCGCTCCCCGGGGCCTGGCACCCCGCTTACAGCTGCAGCGCTGGCCTTGGGAACCGCCTCGCTGCATTTAACAAATATGGGCTGTAGGGAGAAATGAGAACATCTTTAACCACCCCATAGAGATTTGCGTCGTGCTTATGACTTGAATGTTTACTTGATGAAGAGTGAATTGATGCAGTCCCCCCCTGCCCCCTCGCAGCCCTTGGGAACCACTTGTGAAATGAATAGCAATTGTTCTCTGCTCAATTAGTCATATATAAGCGAATGCCTCATGGTGGCCGTCCCCAGAATGGTACGTAATTGATGCATTTCACTGATGGTTACACCAGAAGGATCTCACTTTCTTTGCATGGCAAAGGATGGGGAAAAGATACAATGACGGCCGAGTTGTCCTCGGCCTCTCGAGAGGAAGCGTGCGGTTGCTGTATGGGATGCTGTTGAGCCGAGCGCGGTGCTCTCAAAACATATTGAGCTTATTAGAAGTGCATGTTGACTCTGGGACTTCAGTCTGACTGCGTGGCAAAACAGTTAGGCCAACGAATATGTGATAATGTTTTTTATAAATGTGATAATTAGATAAAAGAAGGGGGAGTTGGAGTTTAGACTCGAAGACACTAATTAAATTCACATTGACAAATCAACATATTGGTCTCATATGGATTAAAGCAGCCCTGAAATGCTTCTTTTGTTTAGATTACACTAATTAAATTCACACATTTTGCCAATCCACAGCAGTTACCTTGAAACACAGAAGGCTGAAGCTAAAGCTTCGAAATGCATGTCAGTGAACATGCCGAAGTCGAAGCATTTTTGCAGAGCTAATAGCCAGGAATTTTAAGAAATTTTGGGGCTAACATTTGTGAAATTTTATACCCTCACAACCAAACGCTGTCAGAATGATGCATGCTTTTACTTAAACGCTGAGTGCTTAACTGCAGTTTTAAATTATGCTCAGTGATGAGGTAATAAAGTATTTCAGTAAATATGTCTCGGAGGAGAACTTGGGAAGGAAAAAACACATCTATTCCCAGTAGCCAGTCTGTTCAGGTCAGTATTTAAAAACCCTAGGTCACACGTGAGAGAATTACGGCCTGCTGCTGGCAATATTTTTGGAAGTTAGGACTTCATAAATATATCAACTACTCGATGCAGGGCTGCCCCACAGCAGCCGCTGCCGAGCAAAAGCCAGGGAAGAAGCTAACGTTTGTGTTCAGTAGTGAGTTTCTCTTGGGTTAAACCTTATAAAACCGAGCTCGATGATGTGTGCGTCGCCCAGAAATGGGAGAGGTGGCGTCAAACTGGGAGCGCCCTGTGTCGAGCTGCTGGCTGCCCTGTCCCTGCAGGGCAGGTAGGTGCCTTGGGAAGATGCTTTTAGGGTTGCAGGCTGCCTTTCCAGCCTCCCCCGGCTGGGGGGGACCCCAGGAGCGTTGCAGGGCTGTGTTTTGTGCTGTATGGTCCGGACAAACCCTGTCTTTCACCTTTAAGGACAAAAATCCCAGTGCAAGAGTTACTGCCTCATCTCCAAAGCCTTAGGTGTGAGACCCCCGCAATAATCCTGAGTCATCACCACCTAGTCATTAGCGAATATTCTATTTTCTGTCAGTAAACACAATTTAAGCACTTAGCAGTTAAGCTTCTTAAGATTCATAGCTGATGAGGGAGCAATTAGGACAGGATTTTAATGAGTACACAAACTGGGGGGTTCCCGCCGGGGAAAGGAGAGGTTCGAGCTTGGTCTAGAAAAGTGTTCAGACACATGGCAGTAAAATGCACTTAAACGGGAGCTCTTTACTTCGGGGCTGATTATACTAATCTTTGCTACGTTATCTGTTTAAAGTCTGGCTGTCAAACAGGCAGCTGGCCCCGCTCCTGCCCGCGGCTGCCCCTGTAGCCATCCGAGTTGGGGGGTTTCCACCGCAACTGGTGTCGCACGATTGCAATCATTTACTGTATTCCCTTGATTAGAGGAAGTCCGTGTTCCTCCCAGAAGGCTTGATACTTGCGGGGCTTGATCACTAGTACTGGGAGAGATTTGGGGCTTTATTTCGATACAGGCTGCACTTTGCTAAGTGTTCCCAGCTGCAGGGGGAAGGTGACTCTCGTGTGGGAAGGCAAAGGGCTCTGCGAGGAGCAGGGGGGCTGGGAAGGGTGGCAGTGCTTTTCACGAGTGGTTTTTCACCTCTGCTATGGTTTTGTTTTAAATCAAGGAATTGAGACGCTGCTGGATGGGGAGTGCTATATAAATGCAAATGTCATTCACTTCTGTTTGCCGTCAGCTGGGGTGCAGGTGAATCGCAGTTCCCAGGCTCGGGGGAGATGCGGCCACGCGGGGATGAACGAGCATCGCGGGGGACAAAATTGGCACCTTTGGGGCTCTGCTCTCCCTGCTCTGGGTTAAACAGCCGTGGGGGTGGCTGGGCAAGGGCTTGTGCCCAGGGGTGGCACTGTGCCCCTGGGGCCCTCCCAGCCCCAGCGTGGGTCGTATCCGCAGGGCTACCTGGGGGGGGAAAGGGGATGGCACAGTGGCTTTCCATGTAGTGACCTTGAAGGTCCACTGGAGTCCAACACGTAGCAGCTCCAAATCCTTGTCATCTTCAAACTCCTTTACAGATGTTAATTAATTAATCCTGGCTAATTTGATCTGCCAGTGACTTGCACTTGATCATCACCAGCCACATTGAGGAGTGGTTGGTTGCTGCTGCATTTCTAAGGTGAGGGCTGGTTGCTGGGAATTGTCTGATAGCGGTCCTCGTTTTGGGGAAAAATATTGGTTTGTTGCAATATAGGGTTTCTGTCGCCCATCTTTGCCCAAGGTGGGATTTCTGGGTTGCTCCTGCCCTGCAGCTGGGATGCTGGTGCTGGCACAGTGCAGAGGCTCCGGCTCGCAGGGTGCCTGGCGGGGACATGGCACTGGGTCCCTGAGCTGGACCCAGCAGGGGACAGTCCCCGTGCACGGCTCTCGCATCTCTGGGGTGGGTGAAAGTTTCTGTTTGAGCGCTGAAAGCTCCTTAAAGTCTCCGGCTTTGTCTCTGCGCACCGCAGGGGTTGCTGCCGCTGAAGCTGCAGTTCTTGCTTAGCTCTGCTGGTGACAGTGTCGTCTGAGTAAAAACCCAGGGCGGCTCTCGAGGGTGGTGAAACGCCGAGTGCCTCTGTCCCAGCCCTGCTGGGATCCGGGGATTCAGCTGCCGGCTGCATCCCTGGGACACGTCTGGCTGCGGACAGACGGATGGCAAGGGCAGGCGCCTGGGCTGTGGGGGTAGGAGAGGAGGTCAGGCTGGGACGGGAGGAGGGATGAAGTGTAGGAGGCTCAGCTAAGTTTTAGCTAAACATCCAGACACTAGATTTGCTCAAGCAAGCCAAAGTTCAGACTAATGCTGCTGCCCTTGGTTTAAAAAATGCCCATTGCCCTGGAGGGTGCTCAGGTCCTCAGCCCGTATCCAGTGAGGTCCCGGGAGCTGGCTTGGTTCAGACCTCTGGTCGCAGGGATTTTTGTGGGGTTGCACCAAACAACCACCCCGAGATGGTCATATGGTCACGTGGAAATTGGAGGTGGCAATTGGCCAAGGCAGCTGCAGGTCTGGAGCCATCCAAGCTCTGGACAGCACAAACGCATTTTTGGTTTTTCCGTTAGATCACAGCAGGTGCAGAGCCCTGTACAAAACAAGGTACTCGGACGAGTCCGCACCTTTCCCATGCCTTGTCATGCCCGCATACCTCAGCCATGTAATTACATTTTGCAGAGGATCTATGGAACGGCTGTGTCCCCAGCCCATAGCCGGTCTATACGAGACAGCCTGCTACTGGAAACGAGCTGTGCTTTTAGGCCAGTGGTGACCAGTGTCCTTGAGAGGAGAAATGCTCAGCTGTGTATCAGGTGCATCAGAAAATTGCACAATAAATGAAGCCAAGTGGAAACTTTGAGGGGAAGGGATTAGCTGATGAACTAAATAATTGCACACTGCCGGCCTCCCTTCATGTGAGCGTAATGAGTGCGTAATTCAAGTAATGAGCAGAAACCAAGGGCCCACCCTACCTGCTGGTGGGCTGCAAGAGTGGAGGAGTCCTTGGGCCTCAGGCTGACCCTGGTGTAATTCAGATCGTTGATGTCAACTGGTTCTGCCAGTCCTCTGAAAAATCAGCTACTCTTAATTGTAACTTGCCCCATCCCATGGCAAGTGCCCCCTCCTGCTGATTACCCCCTCATTTTAAATATAAAGAGCATCTACTATTTGACACACGAGGATGATGGGCACTGTTGCGCCTCCAACCTCTGCTGCTCTTGGTGAACATCTCGCACCTGCAGCTGGCAGCCGTGATGTCCCCAGGCTGTGTGGGTGCCAGGGATGCCTCTTGCTGCGCAAGTCCCTGCTGATGGAGAGGGGCTGGGCGTGCTTGCATGCAAAACTCATTTTTCATGGGGCTTTTCAGCTTCAATATGGCTCTAAAGATAAGTTTTCCCACCCTAAAGGAGCCTGGCAGGTATCTCAGATGTCTTTTGGGGAGCATAGCAACTCTTTTTTTGGGCTTTTTGCTGCCTTCCAATCCCAAAGCTGTCCTTTCTTTTTCAGAACAAGCTATTCTCAAAAAAAAAAAAAAAAAAAAGACCAACAGAATAATTTGCTTAAGACTCAGATTCACAGCAGCAAGTAAGATATAATTGCACCCTTTGATCTTCAAAGATCTCATCCAGTGTCTGCTGAAGTCAGTGAAAGCCACTCCGTTTGACTTCAATGAACATTTATAATACACAACTCAGAAATATCCTTCCATTTTATCTATACATGTCTGATGCCTCTCTGGTGAAAATAAACTCCAGTGTGTAAGTTTGGGTGTTTTATCATAATTTTTGTGGCATGAAAGTGTTTCATATTTGAACATGAAAGGAATAAAATTTGTTTGCCCAGAAAAACACAACTGCTATTAAAGAAGCGTGTGGCATCAAGCCCAGATCACCTAATAGGAGTTTATGCAACACTTGTAGCTGCATCAGCGTTGCCGAAACAAGTGCTCAGTTGCTAATGAGCTGCCAGCCAAGCAGCGATGCTGCCCTCTGAAAGAAAACCTTTCTGGTCCTTGGCATCTGCCTGTAAGAGAGATATGCAATATATAAGCCCAGAAAATTATCTTCATTATGCCAGATTCATTCTGCACATAGTCCAGTGTTTTAGCCTACTGCAAAATGAACTATCTCTATGTAAATGCACTAAATAATTATCCGAGATTTGTCTCTATGTGAGCGTTTGGTGTCTTCCGTCCTTTTCTCCATCCCTATATACATCCTCAGCAGCAAATGTTACAGACTAGTCCGGAGGGGAAGGTTTCAGCAGCGTGAGGAATTTGTAATAGAAATCAAATATTAGTACAAGCAAGATGATATCTTGCCCAAATGAGACTTGATTACATTATTAATCTTGATAGTTATACATGATTTTGTGTGCGTGTGATTTGAATACTGGATTAAAAAGCCAGGAGATGAGTCGCTGAGATGATTTGGTTTCTTGGGAAATCCAGGCAAAAGGGTGGATTTAACCACTGAGCAAAATTTCCGTGGGCTCTGGGACAACTTTGCAGGATTTTATCCTGCTTGGATGCTGACAGAGGCCTTTCCCTGCAGAAATCCCGGGCCGGGGCTACCCATCGTACAGGCCACGCTCAGCAAAGCAGTTCAGCGCGTGCTCCAGCGCCCCGGACACCCAGGGGAACCGAGCCCGCTGCTGCAGTTAAGCACGTGCTTGTGCTTTTGATGATCGGGAATGGTTTTAACGACGCAATAGTGATGGCCAGCATCACGGCATCAGTACGTGTCCTTCAAACATGTTATTACCTAATGGGACGTGCCCTTCTGTGCACAGCCATTGCCGTGGTTCCTCAACTCCTTTCCAGTCTGGCTTCTGTCTCGTCCTCTTGTTCTCTACCGTTAATTGCTTTGCACAGCTTTGGGCACCCCTCTCCATCTCGTAGTGGTTTTGGTCAGGGGAGCACCAGGCTGCGGTCCCGCTCCTGGGGTGATGCACCCCGTGGGGTGGGTGCTGTGGGAACGTGCTCTCCCCAACATCAAGCTCTGCAAGCTCAGCCAGAGCCCTGCCAGCAGTGAAACCTGGAGCGTCTCCAGCAGCGGAGAGGGCTGCTGTTGTGTGTATTAAGCATCTGGCAGACTAGATCCCAGATGTTTGAAAGACCAAATATCTCACACTTGGGGTGTTTGATATCTGATATCTTTCTTTTTTTTTTTTTTTTAAAAAAAATCCTTTTTATTCTTTCTCTCTCTCTCTTTTTTTAATATGGACTATTTGTAATGGGGGGGGGTGTGTCTCTCAGGGTTTGGTCCTTTTATTTATTTTCCGGTGGGATTGCTCTAGTTCTCCCACCTGCTTTTTGAAGGCTGCTCATAGGGTTGTGTAGTTCAGCAAAGCAGAACATTGCAAGAAAAGATAACTTCTGTAAAAATCATGGAAACCTCACTTTGCAGGCTGGTTTGGGGGGTTTTGGGAGGGTGGGGGTGTTGTTTGTTTTGGTTTTTTTATTACAGCAGGATAGTTACTGCTCCTTGAGTCCCCTAGAATTTGTTAGGGAACCTGGTGTGACTGGAGAAAAAGCCCCTAGAGAGTATTTGAAAAGGTAAACACGTGCCTGTGTTCAGTGCGTGAGTGAAGTATGATAGAGCGTAGTCTGCTGTTGGGATAGGAATTACCAGCGTTTCTAAAAAGACTGAGGTTTTGGACCATGCAGAGGGACTAATGAGTCTTAATCGTTGTCATCACCTTTGAGTTTTGATATTTAGGTGTCTGCTAACCGTTAATTTTGTTGTAGAAACGGTACGAGCATAACCGTATCCCTATACGGGATATGATACAGCAACGCTTCTGAGAGCTGAGCCCGAGCATTTCCATGGCACCAAACTTAAAAAGGTGACTGCAAGCGATTGTTTTAATTTGTTTGAAATCCCTGAGAGTTATTCCACTCTTTCCCCAGTCCTTAAAACCCAAGCCCATCGTGGTGCATCCCGCAGGGACGCTGGCCCTCTGACAGCTCCCACCTTGGTGACAGGCGCTGCACATGTGATTCCCCCCTGGAAAGATGCAGGCAGGAGAGGGGGATGTAGAAAAGTTCAGAAGATAAAGCAAGCTGGTGAGAAACCACGCTCACGGGTGCTACAGGTCGTGGTGGGGTATGCACAGCTGAGCGGGTTGGATTTGGTGCTTATGGATGATTTTGGGACTGGTGTTTTGGTCTTGCTGGTTTTGGAGGAATTATTCTGGATGAGAGGTTGTTATTGTATGAGCTGGGATCAGCACAAGGCGAGAGGAGAGAAGAGGATGGAGCAGCAGGTGCAGAGGGGAAAGTGCGCTCCATGGTGTTGGAGATGAACGCGACAGGGAGAGGAGCCTGCCTGGATGGGGTAGCTTGTGAAGTTTAGGTGCCAGCACTAGGCGACTTCTGTAAAGCTTACTGTTGTCACCACGCGTGTGAGACTTCCTTACGTGAGGAGAAACCTTAGGAGCCAGAAAGAGCCATGACGAGAGATGGACACTGCGATGGAGGCCTTGCCTGTTGGTGTCTCTGGTGTTTCATGTTGGGATCAGTTCAAGACACAGGCACCTAATCCAGCATCGCAACCCAAGAGTGTAAATGCCACCACGTTCCCAGGAATGTTTTTGAGCTCCTGTCATCAAAGATTATCTTACATAGAGCTGGGATCAACTGGACATAGCTCAATTTTAATGGTGCAACAGTGACAACCAGTGGCCAGCTGGGCTAATCCGGGACTAGTGCCATCCCTCCAAACCAGGGCTGGGCACCCTGGGGCTCTCGCTCCCGGAGGGAGCCGGGGTCACGCTGGCACAGCTCTGTCTGAGCCGTGGGAGATACCCCACCGGAGAGGCTCCTGAGAATGGCAAGCTTTGATGTTTCTTTCTGCAGGGTCGTGATCCCGTACTGCTAACGGGTGAAACACCAGCGTAGTGGTTTTGGGCTGAATTTCTAGTACCAAGTACTCAACTGCTGTAACACTGTTAGAGGATGATGTTTGGTGTAAATGGTCATAGAGGGCGAGAGCATGCCCTCCAGGCTTCAGGAAGAAGGGCTCAGTGACGGTGCCAATTTATATTTGGAGATGTGCTCACCTCCAAAGCCTTTTTTTCCTATTGCATCCTTGTGTGCTGCGAATGGACGTGACCTCACGGTACATGGCTGAACATCTCATATAACTTTGCTTCGTGTACCCGGGAGAGAGGGAAGCAGCAAATGCCTCTTCCCCAAAGGTCTGTTTGTAACCCAGCAGCTCCATCAGCCCCCCATGAGATTTGGATCCTGTAGATTTACAGGGTGTGTTGGTCCAGGTGGCCTCTCCCGGGGTATCTGCCTTTTGGGGAGGTGCAGATCCATGAGGGCAAGTGGGTTCTGCACTGGGAGGTATAATCAGATTTTGTCCAACGTGTGACCAGATCTGCTGGTGAAACTCCTCTGGAGGCTGTCGTGGTATGTGGGCTCTGTGTGATGGCTTTGTGCTGGCCCCCCGGGGTCCATGAGCACCGGCTCATCCCAACTGATGTACCCACCAGCGCCTTCGCAGTGGGACATCCCAGAGCAAAGCCACTATCTCCAAAAGCTCAGTTTTGACTTGAACTTGAATAGCATCAGCCCCTTTTCGGTTGGCGTGAGCGAGATGGTGTCGGGCAGGGGCGAAGCAGCCGGCATCCCGCCTGCGCTGTGGCTCAGAGCAGCTTCTCCGCAGCCTCAATTCACTCTTTGTTTGCTCATTTTGTTTTTCCCTCCCCTCAACCTCAGAGCAGTCATTTAAACCCCAAAGTGCTTGTCTTGCTCTTTGTGTGCGGAGGACCCTGCCATTGACCAAACACTTTTATCCCGAGAAAAGCAGAAATCCCATCGCCTGCCTCCACCTGGGCGCTGCTGCATCCCGCTCGCAGCGTCCCCGAGGCCTCGGTGCCGTGTCTAGCACACGGTCTTACTGCAGCCTTCCCCCTCCCAGGAGAAGTCTGGGGCTGCGCAGGAGCTGGCGGGGCTCAAGGTCCTCCTGCTTCGCGGCTGCCATCTGTTTTGGGCAGGCCTTGGTCCCTTTCCCAGGGAGGTGGCAGCGTCCTTCCCCGGGGCCACCGCAGGGCGGGCGCGCGGGGGGGGGGCAGCCTCTGCTTTTCCCCTGCACGTTTGGCAGTTCAAAGGCTGCCGATCTCCTCGTTGCTCCTCACAGATGGGTGGTCGATACAGATGTGCGCATCGGGTTGTATCGCAAAGGAAGCGGCGGTTTTGTGAGCAAGGGTTTGAACAGCTCGAGGTATCTAGCCGAGTCACGGAGCTGCCAGTAAGTTGCCGTTTGCAAGATCTGGACCGATTTTTGAGAATTTGGGACCAAGGTAAGCCCCTTGCAAGCTGGCACACGCAGCCCAAGGGTATCAACCCCTCTTGTGCGACGGCTGGTGCTGGACCAAGCCGCCCCGCGGGCATCAGTGATGCCCCTGAGACACCAGGAACCCCTTCGGACCCTCGACAGGCAAATTTTGCTGAAATCCAAAAAACTCTGGGGAAAACTCTTTGGTCTTTCTTGGCCCAATGCAAATGTGTTGTGCGTCCCAGTTCGGGGTTTCCTGGGTGAGCTGCAGCTCTCAGTGAAGCGGCGCTGACTCCCAACTGCAGCACCGGTCAACTTAGCTACGACTAACGTGTTCGACTGAAGTTTGTGGTTCATAAGATCTTAAATTCTTGCCCCGTTAGCTGGTTTGGCCTCTGGGGCCATTCGAAACGATTCTGGTGTGTGTGGTTTGGGTTGTTTCAAATTTAATAATTGATTTAAAAGCTTGAGAGTTTGTGGTGTAAGAGCACCCGAGCATGGAGCCGAGCCGCTCCTCGGCGGGGAGAGGCAAGGCAGAGCCCGGCCGACGTCGCGCCGCGCGCGCGGGGCCGGAGAGCCGGGACGGAGCCGATGACCCGGCAGCGCATCGCGGCCCTCTCCGCCGGGGCGCCGGGGTTAGGATCCGCTCTCCTCCTGCGCCTTGTTTCCCTGACCAGATTGGGCTAAAAGTAAAAAGTAAAACAGGAGGTGAAACCCTTTACTTCTGTTTGTTAATCTTTCTTCTTCTATCTTTCTTTCCCCTTTCTTTTTTCCCTTTCTTTCTTTCTTTTTTTTTTTTTTTATTAGCAAGCCTCCTTTTTTCTCTCTCTTTTGCCTCAATAGAAAGAAAAAAAGTTTTGTCAGCACTCCTGTTTCTTTTGTTGTTTTCTTTTTCTCAGAAGTCTTTTCTGCTTTTATCCTAATCCCAGGCATGCATGAGGGAACAGTTGTGCTCTGTTGTTTGTCTGTTCTGCTAGTTTTGAACCAGTAGGGCTCCTGCTTTGTTCTCTTTATTTTCTGAACACAGAAAGGTAAAAGAGTAGGAATAGCGATTGAAACTCTTAAGAAGAGAAACCTTCGATATTTATTTAGATTTAATTCATTTTTTGCCATGTTGGTAATAATTAAGGGGTGATGACAAATAAAAAAAAAAGGGGGGGGAGGAGAGGAACCTCTTTTCACCCCTCTGAGATCAGAGTTTTGCTACCCACAACATTTTTAACTTGTACCCCTCAAGACGCTGCATTTTTAACCGCGTTGGCCAATTTATTCACTCTCTGGAACCAGACAACGATTTAACATATGCCGGGTTTCTTTTTTTTTTTTTTTCCCCCGCCCGCGGAATTGCTCCTTTGTAGAGATGGTTTTATGATTGAAGCGCATATTTGAAAAGCAGCGTTAGGCTCGTTTACCTGATGCGATGTCAGCCTGATTTTCAAGTCAGATCTGGGTTCTAAGCCTTATATTTATGGTTTTAAATCCACTCTGGCACTTCTGAGCTTTTTGGGGCACATGTTGCAGAACCGTCGGTAAAGCTTGGGCACGTTTTATGATTTTTCAGGTATTTCTTTAATAGTTGGGCATACCGGCTGATAAATTGCCTGAAACGTTTTAACAAATTAAACTAAAACTAAGCATGGATCCATCTGTTTCTGTTTCATCCCTGCAAAACAAACCTTTTATGATTTTGGTATCCAACATGTGCTTGTTCTCTGTTGCCATGGAGATGCTGTAGGCCCGAATTTTTTTTTTTTCACAGGCTCTTACGATGAAGTTTTTTTTGAAAACTGTTTTGATTAATTTTTCCTCCACTTCAACTTCTCTCTCACTTAAACTGTTTTCCCCTTTTGTTTCCCACTTGATTTATGGCAGGTCGCTGTCATTTAAATAGATGCGCGTTTTGAAATTCCTTCTTTCTGTTCGAATGCAAAGGGGGAAAAAAAAAAAAAAGAAAAAAAAATAACCCATGCAAGTCATGCTCAAAGACTTGGTTATTGTTGCTTGTTGGATTTCTGCTCTCTGTGGTTGTCGGGCCTAATTCAAAGTAATTCAGGCTACTCAGTGGGGGCAGTGCATAGCTCCACAGGAAATTATGATAGCAAAAGTCTTCCTGTAGAGCTCTACACTTGGCACTACAAAGTGCCTCGGGCTGCAGTTACCTGAATAGGGTTGAATTAGACCAGACAACCGCATCATCCCACTTCTTAATCTATTAGAGCGATATACAAGTGGCAATTGTTGATTGCAAAAATGGGATTAAGAGGCTCTTCAAGTGAATTGATTTTCTTGTGAGAACAAAAAGAGGAAAGAGAAGGCTCGTTTTGAATCACACAGCCAGAAAGTTTCGTGAATGGGTTCCACTCCAAATGTTAGAATTAAAGCAATCAGTGTTTCCCCATGGAGCACGCAGGTGAGAGGAATAAACTGCTGAAAAATAGAAAATGATGTCTAAAACTTAAAGTTTGCGGCGCTCTCGCCAAATCGCGGCTCTCCCCCCGCCACCCCTCCCTCCCTCCCTGCTCCCGGCAGCAACAACAAATCCTTGTTTCAGCTGAAGACTTTGTTGCTCTTCGTCAGCCTCTGCTTATCATTCTTTAATCTTTATTTTTACCGACATGTTTCACTTATTTATTTTGCTTTAACTCAGGGAAGAAAAGGGGAGAGAAGCTGCTTCGATTCCTCCTGGTTTCCCTGAACCTTTCCACTTATTCCTTCCCCCACCACGATCAAAGCAGCACCATGTTCCTCCCGAGGGACCTCCAAAACGCGGTGCCTGCGCCGCTCCCGGGGTGACTCCTTGGGGTTCTCACCCAGCCCCACCAGCGCTTGCTTTTCGCCTCGGGGCTTCTATTTTCACTGCAACCACAAGCTTTGTGTGGTCAAGTGTCATAAATCTCCCATTAACCTCAGTGTATCATCCACTGGGTTCGAGCCTCGCTAGGATGGGTCCTGCCGTTTATTTTTGGATGGCTCTCGGTGATGCTGGGAATCATTCTGCCTCAGCTGAAAGGCAAGGCGCTGAGCGTACGTGTGGTGGATACCGAGCTGCACAGGG
Organism: Phoenicopterus ruber ruber; assembly: GCA_009819775.1. NCBI lineage: Eukaryota > Metazoa > Chordata > Aves > Phoenicopteriformes > Phoenicopteridae > Phoenicopterus > Phoenicopterus ruber. The sequence goes on from CM020226.1 coordinate 16,282,249, forward strand.
AAGGGAGTGGCGAAGGCACGTCCCGCGCCGGAGGACGGTGCTCGGACAGGGCTAGCGGTCAGCAGTGTGGAGAATAGAAATGACACCCAGCGAGGAAAAGGAGCTGCCGGAGCAGATGGAGGGAGCCTGGTGCTAGCACTGGTGGTGGGACCGGCTGGGAGGAGATAGCGGGGAAGGTCCCCTCTCGGGCACAGGGATGAGAAACCTCCCCTCCCACCATAAAAGCACGAGAGCTCACCCCGGGAGCTGGTGCCGGGGCAGAGATGCAGGGGGTGAGCCACTTTCAAGTGGCTTCAAAGATTTTGAGGAGGGGAAGAAGCGGCTGAACTAGACCTTGCTCCACGGGTTGGAGAGGACGTGTCCATCCTTGTCACATCATCGCCAGCGTGGCTCCTCAGGGCTTGTTGTGGGGTTTGTTTGCCCTTCTTTAAATTTGCGGTTGTAAGCTTGTTTTCTCACCTGGCCCTTGCTCAGCAAGTGGCTTGATGAGCAGCGTCTCAGAGCAGAAGGGGCTGATGGAGTCATTGCTGTGAACTGGGGGGGCACAGCCACCAGTGAGGCTCTCACCCGCTGCTTTGGGAAGGGCCAGAATCAAATTTGGAGCAAAAGCACCATCTCGATGCTTTACTTGATGATTCTTTATTTCAGAAGATAGTTATATTCTTGCAAAACCTTTCCTTTTGGGCAGATGGTGGTAGGAGAGGGCTGGGTTTCTGTGGCACCAGAGACCCCTCTTACAGCCAAAGCACCCTACGTGCGTGTTCACAAGTGCTGCGAATCCAAATGAAACAATAAGTCAAAATGTGCCTCCCATCGAAAGTTGCATTTATACTTCCCCAAAGCCTTCACTACGAGCCACCTTAAGTCCCTTCCTAGCGCATTCCAGCCCTTCCCGCCTCCCGCTCAGCTCTAACAGTTTTACAGGCTGCAATTTCCAAAGACCCGCTTGCACAGGTTTCCCCTTTTCATCTCTTCTCCTCCACGGAAGGATTTTTCCCAAAATCTCAGTTGCGGGATGCCGGGAGCACCCAGCAGGCGCCAGAATCCATGGTCAGCAAGTGGGTGTGAATTCCCCCTTTGCAACAATATCACTTTCTCTAACTGCGACCCATTAATTGCTCCGTATTTAATTACCCGAGATTGCATCATGTTCGCATAGCGTATTTAGGTGCACGCTATCAATTATGTCATAATAAATGAATTTCCTTTTCAGGATTCCCCGCAGCCGATGGCCGGGCTTCTGTTCCTCCTTGACTGTTCTGACTTTGAACAGGTTTATTCAGCTGTTGTCTGCTAAGCCCTACAGAAAAGAACAATAGCTTCTGATCTGCCTTTTATGGGTTATTGGGAACTGGTGGTCCGCACTACAGCTTTGGTCAGTGATTAACCAGAGTGAAAACAAACTACACAAGGCTAAGTTGATGTTGGAGGAGGAATGAACCCACTTCATTAAGGCTTTAAGAGGAAACCTTTTCTTCTTCAATGCTTGTTCACAACTTTTCAGGTCTCTATTTAATCACGTAATTCTCTCTAAGTAGGAAGAGAAGCTTGCCTCACAGCGAGAGGTCTTTTGCCACATGACAACTTAGAAAGATAAATTATATATAAATATCTTCATGGTTTTGTGGAGAGGAAACCAAATTCAGTTTTACTGTGTGCAGCTAATTTACCGGTTTCTTAGGTGCTGTGGGCTTCCCAACATCCCGTTGCAGGAGGGGAAATCTTTGCTGTTACCGCCTTAACTTTTGGCGTGTGTGTGTAGGGTGAGCAAATCATATCTGGCCAGCGCCAGGCACGGGCGGCTGACAGGAGCCGCGGGCAGACGAAGAGGCAGCGATAACAGCAACCCTCCTTTGCAACGCCACTGAGCCAAAATGGAAGCGCTCGTTAGGATGCGTGTTTTATCCCATCGCCCGGAGAAATCGCACCCTCCTGCGTCCCGGGGATCTCCTTGCAGTTGGCACCCTGGGGAGCTAAAACAAAAGGCAGGAGATTTAGGGTGGATGAATTTGGTGCCGGTGAACGTGACGAGCATCTCTGGCCGGTGAGGTCCAGCCCTCGCACTGTGCTGAGCAATCAGCCCACGTGCTGCTGTTTAGCTTTTTTTTTTTTTTTTTGGACCATGGCAGTTAATTATGGTTTGGGGAGCATATGACTTTGACCCAAAGCACAGCAGTAATAAATCAATCCGCCGACTTCGCTCGGGGTATCCGGCAGCAGCAGCAAAGCTCGCTGTTCCCGCAGCCCCTGCGCTTCTGACGGTGCGGGCAGCAGCCCCTCTTGCCTGCCAGTGCGTGGACAGGGAGGGATAACATGGACACCCTGGGAGATGCCAGGGAGCTGCTTGCTGGGCACCTTTGGCACCTCTACCGAGCCCCGGGTGGACGGCAGATGTCTTCGTTGGGCACATGCCCAAAATGCAAAGGGATGCATGTGGATCTGGTGCTTGTGGGATGGACACGGCTGGTCCAGGCTCCTGCTTGTGTCCTGGGATAAACAGGGGTTAGCTTTGGGGCCAGGATGGAGAGTGTCGTTGCTGGGTGGATGCAGGTCACCTGGTGTTCTCGTTTTCCCCTCCGAGGGCTGCACTGGGGACACGTAGGAGATGCCACTGAGCAGAGGTGACTGTGCCACTGGGCACCTTCTGCTGGCAGGGCTGTCCTCTTACCCACCCGGGTACAGCAGCCCGCTTTCACTGCACCCTGAAACCCCCCGCTCAACACCCCAAATTCAGCACAAAGCCTGGATTTGAGCAGTCAAAATCCCCAGCTGCGGTTGTAGGGAGACCCGGGGTGGCTTCCCAAGCGCAGGACATGCACAGCGTGGGGTGGGTCCCTGCACGCACCCCAACACCTGCGGCTTTTCCAGGGCTGCTCCCCTGCCAATCCTGAGCCGTAGTCCTGTTCCTAAACACCCTTCCCAGCTACCAGGAGTGGATGCAGCGTTCCCTTCTCTACCCATCCCAAGTGATGTACATCACTTCTCTGCGCCCGTCTGTTAAACTTCGTGGGGAAAGCATGGACCTCGATGAAAGGACATTTGAGGAGGAGCAATTTCTAGTCCCAGTGAGGCAGAAGAGCAGCACGAAAGCAGGTCTTGCCTGGGGCACCCTCCATGCTGCAGAGGCCACGGGTAAGGCTTGGCTCTGCTCCTGGTGCAGCGTTGCAGTGAGGAGGGATGGACCCACCTGGAGCGGGAGCAGAAAACCCATCGGTCCCCTCTTGGGAGAATGGTGGCTCCAGCTAAACAGGTTGGGAGATACGGGGGAAAAGAGGGTAAAACATCTGCAGAGGAGATCTCCCACTTCTCATAAAGGCAAGAAAAGTAGCAATTGATGGTTTCCTCCTTAAACTGAACAGAGAGGGCACAATTTTACTTCCAGTGATGCATTGTGAAGCATGATGTTGCATAAAACTATCACTTTGTTTTCTCCAGGTGTTTTGTAAATTGATTAATTTGGGGTACAAAAATGTTTAAATACTTCATTAGCTGAATTCTTTGAACTTGAATTAGAGGAGCTTGTTGAAATAATTTAATGAAGTGCTTTGGTAGGAGCGGAGGGCAGAGGGGGAGGAAGGCTGGGGCGCTGGGACGGGAGCAGCATGGGTTCGCAGCAGGTGAGGATCTGGCCCAGTGCAGGGTTTGGCTATTAAATGACAGCACTAAGCTTTCTCAATTAATAATTCAAATATATGTTTAAATAATGCATCAAAGGAAATTGCTTAAATTGCAAACTTGAGATTTTTGGGGTAAGTTCATGTTCAGACTCAGGCTTCAAATGTGGGAGGAATTCAGATATCTAATGTACCAACATGAAACAGGGATTTCAAAAGCTTTAGCTTTTTTGTGTTAAAATGATGAAAAGAGAGTGGTAGGAAAAGAGACTGCCGAGCTCCTCAGAGTGTTTGTGAACAAAATAGCACCTTTTGGGGGAAACAAAGGCAACCCTTCAGAGTCTATCAAACAGTTTATGCCCCAACTGCTGCAAAAATTGGGCAGCAAAAAGTAGGAGAGATCCTTTAGATGATTCCTCCGGAGGGAAGGCTAAGCTACAGATTGAACAGAGAGAAAAGAAAGGCAGATGTGTCTTGGAAAAAAGGATTATCAGACTAGTGTCCATTTAGGAGTCTGCAGCTGAATGAGGAGAAGAAACTGAAGCAGGGTGAGACTTCCCACGATGTGGTGCAGAGCTCTCCTTGGAGACAGCACAGGGCCTCACAGCATCAGCCTGGGATGTGCCGCGTACCTGGAGCCACGGGGACGCTTGTGCATCTTTCTGCAACTGTGGTAGCTGGCACCGGTCAGGGCATGGCTGCAATCGGCTGCTCCTGGCTTTTCCCATCCTCTGACTCCCTCCTGCTCAGCCCCGTGTAAGGTGTGTGGAAACTCGCTACTCCAGCCCATCCTGCGCCCTCCGCCTGCTGGGTCTGGGCCCTGGAGAAACGTGACTTTGCACTTGGAAACGTGGCACGTGCAGGGCAGCGCAGCAGGACAGGGAGCGCAGGGAAAGAGCCCCTGTCCAACGCAGCATCACTCCAGCGTGATGGCATCTGTTTGTCTTGCTTGCATCTCTCCTGCCAACCGGTGCCGCGTTACTGGCACCAGACCATCCCCACGTGGGGCTTCTTGCAGGTGGAGAAGGGCCCGTTCCTGCATGGGAAGCCTTTTCAGCAAAAAGGCTGGAGACCAGGAGAAGCCACCGGCTGCTTAATCGCTGTCTGGGGCCCCCTGCCCCAGCACAGGGGAGCTATCCCGCTCCCAAGCAGAAAATCCCTCTGTCTGGGCTGAGTGACAGCTCATCAAAGCCTCGCCATCACTCTCAGTCACGCAGCCCAATAACTGTGTATCTTTCTTTTTCAGCACAGTGTGTGCTTTGATGCCAAGGGAGGCTGAGCCTCCGTCCTGAGCATCGCTCCTGTGCCACCGTCCCGGGGAAGGGACGCTGTCAGTGGGGACGCGATGGACACGACCACGCTCTTGGCTCAAAGTCCTGGAGTGGGAAGGATAAACCGCCCTGTGGGAGATCAGTGCCACTACCTTTCCGGACCTTGCAGAGCAGTGGGGATTATATCATCCCATAGCAAACGGGCCGCTTTGGATCTCATTAACAAGATCTGCCCTCAGGGAAGGTGGGCCTCAAGCACAATAGCAACAGATCCACATGCTCCTGGGCTTTGTCCTGTTGGCATCAGGCTATGCCCAGGGTTGGTTTAGGGATCAGAAATTGTATGGTGCTGGATGTTTTGTGCTCTCGGCCATCTCAGCTGTGCCAGGGCAGTGGCAGAACCGCCTTGAGCAGGCGTAGGCTTCGCTTTGGCTGCTGAAGTGGTGAGGTTGGGCTTTCTCAGCGTCTCATCCCAACACTGGGGATGGCATAGCCCAGTTTCACCCATCCTGCATGAGCCTGGTTGAGATCCTTCCCCTTTGGGTGCTTGCAGGGAGGCAAACCCATCTCTGACTGCCAAACCCCAAATCCTCCTCTCCCCACATCCCCCAGGGATGGGACCAGGTGGCAGCAACATGTCCTGGCTGGTTGTTACCATTGTTTCACTCCTGTGGCCATAGGGTTTGGCCACGTTGATTTCTGTCTGGTTTGACTCCAAACATAAACCTCTCCCGGGCTGAATAGAGGGGATTCCTTGGTGCAAAAGGCCGGCTTTCCCTTCACACATGAGGGGTTTGCTCCATTATGCTCTGACATCCTGCAAAGAAGCTGCCTCGGCATCAATGGCATCTAACACGGTGACACATGTAGGGCCCGAGGGCTCCGCGAGCAGGTTTAAATAGGACCATTGAATCTGTCCGCCCGCGTGCGCGTGACTGTCGGTGGCAGGAGCCCAGCGATCGATTGAGCTGTCAATGTGTGCCCATGGACCAAATTTTGGACTTTCTGGACTTTCTGCCCTGCGCGAAATGACCGGTCTCAGTGCATCGGGTCTGATCCAAGCCTTGGAACAATATTTGGCTGCTCAGGGAGCAACTGGGGGGTACAGGACCTGTCCAGTGTGTGTAAGTACTGCATCGGGGCTTCCTCAAACCTGTTGAAAGGAAACAATTTAAACTGCAAATGGTTTCCCTCCATAGCTGAGCGCTGCACAAAGGAAAAAGTCTCCGTTCAGGGTTATTATTAGACCACGGGGCTTTGGAGATGTTGTGCCTAATGGAGAGAGAAGCAGGTAGTGTTTAACCAACAGAGGAAACGGTGTTTATCCATAAGCACGTCTCTCTAATTTCTTCTTACAGTCCTAATGGTGAGCGGATCTGAGCATCAAAGGCAATTTTGCTGATGCCGACACCACAGGGATTTCATCCCTTTTACCAGGGGACAAGAAAAGCCCCTGATTTCCAAGGATGGGTTTTCCCCCACTCTGCTGCTGCTGGTCCAGACTTCTCCAGCCGGAGATGGCCTTGGAGGCTGTGGTCCAGCACTGGAGCATGAGAGCTGTGCCCAGGCACCTCTCCCTCCACCCTGCACCTGCTGTCAAGCTCTCCAGCAGCTGCCCGGTGCCACCATAGCCTTTTCATACAGCAAGCATCTGAGCAGGCCTGGCTGGTCCAAAGGCACCTCCTCCAGATGGGAACATGAGTTTGTGTATGACACGGCAATGGTGCTGATGCTTTTTCGCCTGTATGCTGGTGTTTGCCCATCTGCGAGGTGCCCATCGGCATGTTCTGGAGCACACAGATGTGATGTTTGGAAAACAGGACCCATGCGCTCAACCTGTGAAATGATGCCCATGCAGGGACAGGCTCTACAGGGCACGTGGTTATGACCAAAATTTATTGAGGTCATCAGGTGTCTGTTGATTTTCGCTGCTTTTTGTGGCCCCAAGGACCTCACTTTTCACCTGGGAACAGCTGGGTGGAGGCTCCCGAAGGAGGGGGGTGTTTTGCATCAAGCAGCTCTTTGCATCTCTCCAGAAAGCGTGTGCTGCGAGGGTGGTGGAGCTGCCGGTCTAGGATGTTGTGACTCTCTCTGGGATGGAGACGAAAGAGAGTACGGCAGCTTTGAACCATGCTGGGTCAATGAGGTAATGTGCAATCTCTATTGCCTTGTGAGCAGGAGCATTTTTTATTCAAAATTTGCCTTTGCAGAACTTCTTTAGCAGATGTACACAATGGAGCATGTTCGGGGAAGGGTTTGGATGATGCTTGTCTGAGAGATGATCGGTGATGTTGGGCTTTCCTCATCCCTGTGGGGAGCCTTGAATCTTGCTGGGATGTTGCTGGGATAAGACCAGGAGGGTGATACTAGGGTCTGTGGGACCCTCATGGTCCCTGACCGTGGGGACAGCATGCCAGGGAGCCTCAGGAGAGATGAGCAGGACAGCCCTGGCAGTGCAACCCCTCCACGTGTAACCAGTTGCAACCCCTGCAGTGAAGCATGTGCTCCCACGGCAGCTCCCTGATGGCCTTGGGCTGATCCTGGCTCCCTGCGCGGCCAAGGAGAGCTGGCCCAGGGTGCCAGCACCCCCGGGTGACCCTGCCCGTGCGGCAGATCCCCATCAAAACCCTCTGCCTGCGCAGGGATTCACGACTCCGATGGCACGGACGCTGCGGGGACACCCTGCCCAGAGCTGGATTAACTTCAAACCCAAAAAAGGGAGGGGGGATGGAAATCACTTCTCTGGCCATGCAAGGCGAGTTTCTGGCTCTGGTGACTCAGGATTAGTGCTCCACAAAGAGAGGGTAGGAGCATTATAGTGAAATGTAGACTCTCCATAGGAGGCACCCATACATCCCGGCGGTGCGGGGAGAGGAGGGGGGGGAAAGGCATCTGTGGCCCGGCCAAGTTTGCAGAGGGAGCCAGATCGCCCTCGCCGCTGCCCAGATGCAGGTGTCAAACCTGAATAGAGCGGGTGGAAAGCGCGGCATGGGTACCTGCAGGTAACATCCCTCCCGGCTGCATCCCGGGGGATGCCCGGCCCCGGTACCCCACGGCACGGATGAAGGGATTGCAAAGAGAGGACGTGCGGGAGGTGGGAAGAGAAAATGTATTTGCGTGCGTGTCGGTGTATAGGGGTAATGTCTACTGGGAGCTGTAGTTAGCGAATGCACGGTCAAGTGTGAAACAAGAAATGAGGTTAATGCTGCAGAAAAGCTGGCACTGTTTCCTCTGTGCCCGTGTGCGATGTGTACGTGCAGCGTGACGTAGGCTGGTCCCGTGTCCCCTGGGCACTGGAACCCAGCCGCACCCGCCACGCGGGCTGAGGAAGAGGAGTGGGGGAAGAGTTTGTCGCGGGAGTGTGTTTTTCCCCTTGTTCTCGGCGTTTAATTTCATCGTGAGAGCACTTTTCTTAAAAAGCAAATGGGGAACTTCTGCTGGGTCGAATGCTGTTGCTCCTCTGCCACCGCTCCTTGCAGGTTAAGTTTCCATCAGCCTCTGGTGTCAACAGACGAAACACGGCATTCCCTAAGGAGATGCTCAGTGCTGGCACTGCCTTGCTTTGGGAGCCGGCAACGAAATAAAATATCTCCGGCTTTCTGGAGGATACTGTGGGGGTGAGGGCTTTGGGGGGTCAGGGACAGGCGGGGTGCGCAGCTTTGCAGCTGGGATGGGAGGAAAACGCCTGCGAGCGCTGGTGATGCCTCCTTGGGTGCCTCTCTGCACCCGCCGCTTCCTCACAGGGCTCTGGGTACACTGGGAAGCAGTGGTGGGGCTCTGGGAAATTAGTTAATGTGGTTTAACTCCGTCTAACGCTGGAAAAATGGCACGCACAGGCACATATGTAATTATCTATATAATTATATATGTATATAAAGTCTGAAGACTTTTTGTGAATAGGGATCTTGAAGGGTAAATACAGGACTGAAACCCAAGAATCTTAATTTTGCCTCAAATTTTGGCTATACTGTTTCTATAGAGACCAAAAGGAAGCTTTGGCTCCCCCACTCAGCTATTAAAGTTTAGTGCATTGAAAACTGTCTTCATGCTGTGATACCCTTTCACGGAGTAGAATAGGGTCTGAGCTAATCCATGAAAGTTGTCATGCTATGAACTAGTAGTCAAGCTTTTTCCTTTCAATTGAGTCTAAAACTATACTGTACTTCACACTTGATTGGCCCTTCAGATGGCAGGACTCAATATCCCTGCTGGAAATAAGCTCGTCTTCACACAGTGATGTTGAACGTGGAAAGATCTTGTTTCTGTGGCATAATTACTAGCGCCGCAATATGAAAGTCGTCAGGATGAGGGTTTTTTTTTTTTTTTTTGGTCTAATTAATATATATCAAACTTCGCTTTCTTCTTCTTAAAGCACGCTCGGCGAGGTTTGGGTGCGATGCTAGCAGCACGCGGTCCGCCGAGAACCTGGACCTGAGCAAAGGCTCCAGTCGCTCGGGAGCTTTTCTCTCCTCAATGTTGCACGCACAAACGTAGCAAGGCAAAGTTACCATCCGCACACCAGCCTCAGCCTTCCCCCATTGAGTGTACTGTAGCAAAGGTAATGAATGGGTCTTTTTTTTTTTTTTCTTTCTTCTTTTTTTTTTTTAATTTTTTTCCTCCCATTTATCAAGATAACTGTATAAAGCAGGATTTTGCACTGGGGCAATTTTTCTAATGGAAATCAGCACCTCCTTTGACCTTAGCTGCTACTCGTGCGTGTTCACAGGGGCTGAATCGATAGCGGGGACAGTGGACCGTCGCTATAGGTGGAGCAGCCGCGAGACTCTCGATTAAGACTTCACCAGTGAAAAGTTACTGTATTTTTATGATTACATTTTTTAAAGGGGAAAAATGCCTTGAACTGTATAGACCAAAAGGGGGCACCAAGGTATTAAAAAAAAAAAGTGATGCTGGTTTTGGTAGTTTACCTATATGAGCTGCGACGGTTTCTACTGTAGCTTTCTCGCTTAGCATAGTTACTAAACAACAAACAAAAATCTCCTCGAAGTTTATGCGACTCTCCAGTATTTTCACTGTGCCAATGTGACACTTTGATTCGACTGGGGAGGCTGCTTTGGGGGTTTCTTTTGGTCTTTTTTTTTGTTAATCGTCATCAGTTACTTTTCTTAAGATCTGCAGAGTTTTTTAAATGTCGAGTTGGGTTGTGCGGGCTTTCTTAATTCAGGAGCGATGCTTTAGAGCATAAGCACCAGATTAATTTAATGATATAAATCTCCAAAGCGCTATCTGCCTTTTCTGGCGTGTTCAGTAGCGCCTCTGCCACCACTTTTAAACACAAGTTTGCTGTTTCCTTTGGGCTGCATTTACCCCCTTACTGGGTGTCAGAGGATTTCTCTTAGCTGGCTGCGGGATGAAACGGAGGGCACAGGTAGGGACAGCGTTAGCCCCCTCTCTCCGCTTGGGAAAGCAGCTTTAATTACAACCAGCCTCATTCATGGGTCGTTCAGCCCAGCATCGTGGTCAGGACAAGGCACAGACTTGGGAAGAAATTCTGCCCTGTGACTACCACGACCTCGAAGCACCTCTTCTCCCACTGCCGCGAGAAAGGGACGAAAGGGCAGAGCAAACATATATTTCATCCGTTTTCCGTCCCCGTCCCGTAGACAGATTTGGTTAAAAGCCTTCTCGCTGTGCGTGGCTGCGACGTAGGAAGGGCGCAGAGCAATTCTGTTCTCGAGTCCGGGGGGTTTTTCCTCCTCTCGGCTTCGCAGGGTTTTATGGTGCACGGTGCATGTTCATAATCTCCATTTTTTACAAGCATCCAGCGTGTAAACCGCCGGTCAGATGATTATAGCTATTTTGTAATCGCTGGTTTTTATTTGTGCTTTTGTAGCTCTGCTCGTACAAAGTCCTTTCGTAAAATTGTCAGATTCAATTATTTTTCACGCCAAAGTGGAACAAGTTTGGTTTCCTTATTTTATGGAACCACCTTTATTGGTTTTTAAATTATAATTTAGAAATGAAAGATGAGGTGTTTTCAAGCACTGAATATAATGTTTTATAGTTTAATTTGTACTGAGACCTAAGCCTTATTTTTAGTTTTGTTCTGTGACCTAATTTATTGGATCGTATATTATATAATGCAAAGCAACTGAATAGCTGAGGTTACATTAATAATTTTGATACATGTGGCTAATTAGTTTGTATTTTCTATGGATCTCAATTTAAAAAAAAAATAATCTATATATTTATTTTAGATTTCAGCAATAATGTTAAATGCGGCTGGTACCTAAATAGAACTATTCATACAAAATTGTGAAATTTACTTTTTAAATATGAATAACTTGATATTTTAAAAAAGTGACTATCCCTTTGGTATCTCACAATTTGCTCGCAGAAGGATACGGTCCTCTCATCTGCCCACATTTATTAACACCACCTTCGAAACTGCCGGGCACGAACCTGGTTTGTTCCGTGGTTTAGGGAACGGCATTTTGATCCCATCAGCTGCCCTGCAAGAAATGAAAAGTCGTTGCTGTTTTGGTTGCAAGCGCTTTATGAGAAAGTGCGGAAAGAAGAGACTTGAAATACCCAAAACCAGCCTGAGTAATTTAGTTGAAAAAGTCATTTGTTGAATATCTAATTTTCCTCTTCCAGTTTTGTTGCAGTTTTAGACTACTCCGTGCTTTGAGTCTGTTGTGACTATATTACCCTAATTTATCTTTTCCAGCTAACTTGTTCAAAATAGTTTCTGGATTTAAACAGTTTCTTTCTGTTTCTGCAGTTTACTCTGAAAAATTATCACTAAAAAGCGTTAGACTTCAGCTATTCTTTTGATGCAATTAATAATAATCATAAAAAAAAGAATCCTCCTGTTGAAAGCACTAAAATATTGTGCATTTACCTTGCGCTGTTTGGCTGATCGTAAATCTACCCTGTACAGCTCCAATCGGTTTTAAAGGTCTGTCATAATTTATTAGACCAGTTAACAAAAATGTGTAGGTAAAGAAAACCCATTCAAATGTGAACATGAACCACTTCAACCGCTATCTACAGAAAGGTGATTTATCAGGTTAAATTCCCTTTCTGCGATGAATAGTGTTCTGCTCTGGAATAGACTTGCAATCGGAAATTTTTTTTTTTTTTTTCAGGGAAGCAGAGAGGGAAAAAAAAAAGAAAAAATAGGAACCACATTCTTAGTTTTGCCTACGTATCATGCTATAATTGTGAAATAAGGTTTTCTTCCTTCATTTCCAAGGGGAGGAGGTAAACGCTACCTCTTTTGCTCCCACGCAACTCAGACTAATCGAAAGGCAGAATTTGAAATCCCATTTCCCCTCTTGATTTACTATTATGACCCATGAAAAAAAAGGTTTGAAAATTGGCTACTACAAATGCCTCCGATTTTATTTTTTCCTTATCCCACGTGCGTGAGCTTTTTAAGGGACGGGAGGACCTGTGCTCCTGCTTTGGGTGCTGCGCCGCAGAGTAAGTTGTCGCCTGAATTTCTCTTGCTTGTAGCACAGGGGAGGGGAAAAATCTGCCTTCGTGCTACTCCGCTGGCATTGCCATTTCGCGGAGCCCGGCTTCGCTGCCGGCGGATCTACCAGCGGATGAATTTACTGCTGATTTCCAGCGTGCTCTGCAGGAACGGGAGCAGGTTTTTTGTTGTGTTAAAAAGCAACCCAAGAAGCAAAAAGCCAAGCAAACCATTTCAAGCTCCCCGTTTGGTTAAATGAGGGCACGAGTTCTCTGTGCCCGTGGATGTGTGTTGGGAGGCTGAGAACCCTGTAAGAGCCGGCAAAGCACATCATTAGAGCAGTAATCCAGCTGTATTTTAATTTTCAGGGTACAGCAGAGCACTGACTTGCCGTGTCTCTCTCTGTCTCCCTCCCTAACGTTAGCGCAGAAAGGAAACTTAATCTCTCCAGTGACCCTGCTTCTGTTCGTCAGCTCATAAAAGCCAAAAAAAGTCAAGCCAGAGATTCCTAAATGTTGGCAGGTCCTGTAAATTACCCCGTAGCACCGACAGGATAACACCTTCCGGGGAGCAGATTTTTGCCCGGACTCCGAGTTTTCTTCCCTTTTGTGAGTTTAAGCAACACGCTCAATACCAATTCAGTGTATTCGTACGGACAGTATTTGATCTATAACAAAATGTTTTATTATGTGCAACGACTGGAGATAATTATGATGGAATACAAATTTTTAAATGAATTCCAGGGCATTGGATGCCTCATTACCTACGCATGGAGGAAAGCTGCTGTATTTCTGGCTGCAGAAGCAGAGACACAATTTAATCAACGCGTTTAGAAATAAAATCCTAATGTCTCGTTCCAAAGTGGGCAAATTAAATGCACAACGGAGGAACAGTTTTAATGTTGCCACGTATAATTAGCGACTCAAATGTAGGCAGATATCGTTATAGTGTTTTGCTTACCACTTATTAACCTAATATTGATAGGGAATAAGGGAAGAAATGGGTTCTGGTGAGGCAGTTAGGACAGGAGCCTCAAGTACGAGCTGGATTTGGTGGTTTTATAAAAATGTGCAAAGAAAAAAAAAACCACCATTCCTTTCTGCTCCTTGCTTTGACACCGCCTAAATTAAATGCAGAGTTGCGTTGGCTTTGCACGTTGTTTTTTGCTCGTTTGACATTCAATACTGTTGTATCAGGACCGCTCATCTTAGCTGAGATACTGAGGGGAAAATACCCAATTTAGACCAAATGTGAGAGGGACTTGCTGAAGCCAATATCTGTGCAGGCTGCCGAGCAGGGAGGGAGTTTGCGTGGGCTGTAAAAGGCAGATTGCCCCCAGGACGTGGCCGGGGAGAGGATGGGGCGCGTTGCTGCCAGCATGGCGTTGGGACCCGAGCAGGTCTCCGGCACCGCTCTCTGCAGCCTGCAAAGGCTCGTCTTTCGGTAATTGCTACTTCCTAACGCAGACGGATAAAATGTGCTTTCTCCATAAAACTCTCATTAATCTGGTATATAAAGTATATTTTAAAAGTTGATTGTAAACAACACTGTTATCCGGGCTTTTTACTATCGCTACCGCTGCAACGCTAGCACGTTCAATAAATGTCATGTTATTGTATGTCTGAAGTTCAAAAAAAAAAAAAAAAAAAAGGGCGGGGGGGGTTTAGTTGCAATCTGTAATTAAATCCAGCGGGAAGTATTTCCTGAATGGCAGAGACCTTTCACACTCTGTTACCTAATTCTTTACAGGTGATTTTTTTTCACCCCCCCCTCCCCTTTTTTGGCACGGGGAAGTGGTAGTCATAGCAAAACCGCTTGGATTTCAGAGCGAGAAAATGCTCTCTGCCGTCTCGTAGTGAAACTGGTAAACGCGATGGCTAGTCCTCAGAGCAAGAAAAAGTAATTTCACGTTTATTTTTTCCTCCCCAAGAAGTAAAATGTGACTGAAGGGACTGGAAGATAATTATTTTCATTCCCCCAAACCCCTCTTTCGGTTTAAAAAGAGCTTGACGCAACGCTACGTTTTCCCCTTTTGTGTCAGGAGCGAGGGAGGGCAGCGCGGGGAAGGGGCTGCTCCCGTGCGGATGCTCCCGCTGCCTCCATTTCCCGACCCTTGGTACCTCCAGCCCCTCGGGGCAGGGGAGGCTCTGCCCCGGCCGGGGGCTCTCGCCCCGCGACGGCAGCCGTGTAAACCCTTGCGCCGGCACAACAGGGAGCAGCCCGCGCGCAAGACGGCCTTTTCTCTCCCGAGGAAGAGTCCGCCTCTCCTTTCCAACCTGCTTTGCTGGAAAAAGGGCTTTCCCAGGCGAAATAACTTACTTACATTGGGAGGAGCCTTTTGTGGCTGGGCTCTTGTATTGTTCTTTGAAAAAGTGGCCCTTATTCCCCGCTCCCCGAAGAATAAAGCGATGCAAAGAAATACAAATGGCACGGCAATGACTCGGGCTGTTACATGCAGGTCTGATTTGATATATGAGATCAGTTGCTATAGTATAAATCTGCTCTGGTTTCCTCCCGAGCTTTGTGCCAAGATTCTCGCACGGTGTTTTGATAATACCTTCTGAAAAGTGAGCGGCTTGAGAGTCAGTTAAAACCATATTTCTTCCAGGCAAATAAATGTATAAATGCTCCCCAAACACGCTTGCAAGCAGGAATGTCAGCTAGCATTCTCCAGATATTTTGATGTCGATGAAATAACATTTTGCATTGACAGAGATGGAAATTTAAAGTAATGACTTGGTGCAGCAGCCTTCAAAATGGTAGATAAAAATACAGCGAAATTTCCTTACTGTTGATAAGAAAAGGTTGCTTTAATTTTAAAACATCTAAATAAAAAAAAAAAGCGGTTGCACTCAGTCTAGCGATGCTCCTGGCCTCTTGGCAGCATCCCTTGTGCCAGGGTTTCACTGCCAGACCTTTGAGATGTTGGTTGCCCCAAACGCTGCTCCTCTTGCTTCACGTTGGCCACCCAAACCCCCTCACATGGGGGTTACTGCAGGTCCCTGGCTCGGGTGCCTCAAAGCGAGCTTGGGAGCAAAACTGCCTCTTTGAAGTCAACAGCTCCTGAGGAAAGCAAGTCACGTATTTTTTCATAATAAATGGTTCAGAAATTCCCTCTCGCCTCAACACCAGCATCACCGCTTGCGCTGTGGCTGTGGGTGGTGCTGGTAAAACAGGGTTCAGAGGGGAGAACGGCTGTTCATCACTTCCCGCACGGAAACCGGGGGAACGGCCGCCCTGGTATCCCCATAGCTGCGTTGGTGAGTAGGTTTGCCCCTTGGGATGCTGGTGAGGGCCAGAGCTTTGTAAGATCGTGGGAGGAATAGGATGCCAGTGTCTAGCAAGGGAATTGCTCATATTGACCACCGCACGAGCAAAGGGACAGCATTCGCGTGTGTGCAGCAGGTCCCGGGGGGGCTGTCGTGGTGGGACAGGGACAGACCCCACCTCTCCTGCTCTCGCAGCTATGGGATGGTCATAGCGGTGTGCAGGAGTGAAACTCGTAGTGTGCATCACGTCCAGGTGTTATTCTGCACGTGTGGCACCGTCTGCTCCACCGTGGCCACCTGCTTTCCGGAGGCTTGTGGGTACGTCAAAGCTGCTGCGTGTTGTTTTGCGCCGTGAGTGGCCCATGCCCTGTAGGAGGCTTTGCCTGCACCTTGGGGTGAAGATCGGTTGGTTACAAACACCATCGGTGCCGTATGCATGGAAACAAATGATGGTCACGATGCTCTAATGGAGGTGGCTTGTCTGGACTTAACCACTTCTGGTTGCCCAAAATGCAGCAGCTTCCCACCCCTTTCCTCGGTGGCTACAAACCGGAGTGCCAGTTCTCCGGGGAGCAGCTGGTCTCTTTGTTGTAACTGCAGAGCCCCAACAGCCAGACTAGCAAACGTAGGATTGGAAAAGACAATCAAGCAGGTCAGATACTTTGCTATTATCTGTTCTCGGCACAAAGTGGAAGTACCTTGTCTACACCAAACCTTGCTCGTTTACACTTGGCTTATCTGTAAATTCCACCATTTACATACACAAAACAGCGATTTTTCCACATTTATTAGCACTGATTAATAGCAGAACACTGCAGCGAGCCCTCCTATTACTCCAACTTCATTACTTTTACAAAGTAGACCACAGCCCACTTACAGAAGACGCTTTGCTCGGAAGAATTATCGATGATTAAAACCAAGCTACACTTGTCAAAATAAATTACCCCGGTACGTTTTGAGAGGCAGCAGCCTTCCTCTTTACAGCGGTTGCCTGCCTTGCTAATTTGCACTGCGCGGAGACTGGCGGTGGGACGGCGGTGCTGGCGAGGACCACGCAATGCCACGCAGCAGCTCCCCGGCGCGGGAGGAGTTTGTGGAAGCGATTTGGAATCTCTTGTGTTTCCTCATACGTTACCAATATTACATCAGCTGCGGGTTTAATGAAACTTTGTCGATAGAGGAGGGTAATTCGTTCATTGGTTTGCTGAGCTCGGGTTCCCCGGGATTGCCTCCAACCCGCGTGGCGTCTCCGGCTGCTGGATTTTGCGTGTGGGTGCGGGAGTCAGCTGGGAGCCGGATGGAGATGCGGGGAGATCCCTGTTGGCTGCGAGATGAGGTGGCACAGAAGTGCATTTATTTTCATCAACGGTGTGGAATGAATTATACTCGTGAAATTTGCTCCAGATCTTCCTCTTTCAGAGGCCAATACATAAACAAATAGTGCAGGGTGCTGAAATGTCCTACTTTTCCTCCCAGGGGAGACGTTGGCAGTGGTAGGAGACAAGATGCCACGTGGCAAATGCTTTCTGCTCTCTTGTTCAGCGGGGCAAGGAGAAACCCTCCTGCACTGCTGCTGGGCAAGCACCCATCTATAGGAGACATTATTGAGGCTTCTAGTGAAAACTCTTCAAGGCCAGGGCAGGAGGGAGGGCTGAGCGACGGTGTGCTGCTCGTCTGCCCACCACAGTGCTGGGCCACTGCTTGTGCAAGGACCCGTGGGGACAAGAGCCCGTTCCAGCCTGCTGGGCTCTCTCCGGGCAGCAAAGGGGCTGCGGGTGAGCTCTAGCGTACGTGGTCCAGCTGCTTCGCGTGCTCGGCGAGGGACTGTTGGCGGTGCTCGTTGCTGCTGCCGTTGAGAGCGTCTGGAGGCGTTGGGGAGGATGCTGATGGTACCCAGAGCGGCCCTGCAAAGGACTCACGAGAGCAAAATGGTCTTGTGGGTTTGTTCCTGCTGTGCACCGTGACTGCGCATGTAGTTTCTGTGAGGGGTTTCTCTTGGTAAGGGGATAAGGCAGGTAAATATTTGTCCCAAAGGCAGTGCTGGGAGCAGTGGGCTCTAATGTGGGGCTTGGTGACATGCTGCAGGTGCCACTTGTGCCCGGGCACAGTATGAGCAGACACCAAGGAGGACTTGCGTCCTAAGGAGAAGCAGAAAGCAGCTGGAGATAGCTAGCAGGGGAGCGACGCAGGGACACGGGGACGCTGCCTGGAGAGCTGTGTTTGGGGACATCCCTCAGTTCCTGTTGTGAGAGTGACCAGCTCACTCATTTCACGTGGCGTGGGATAGTCTGCCCGTGCCTGAGAACGTGCCACCTTTCATCTACAACATGGCTCGTCAGAGGTGGGTTTTGGGTGAGCGCTGATCTTGGTTCCCAGGTGCAGCGGTGGCGATACGGAGATGGGCATGAAAAGGACTTGTTTCTCAACTGCCAGCGCGAGGGTGTTCACAGCAGTATTTGGGGACAATGTTATAGGCAAAGCAGAACTTCCCAGACCAAGCTGCCTTTTGGGACTAACGCGCGAGGGAAGACGGATCAACACCCACAGGTATTAATGACGCTTTCAGTGGCTTTTCTTGGGTACAGGCTGAAAGCAGAGAGCATCTCATAACCTGAACTGGGCAGGCAGGAAAGAGGGGGCAAATCTGATATATCTTCCGACACTTAAGGCTCCAAAGCAGTGGTGGAGGAAGAAGAAGATAAAAATCACTACCGCTTTAACCAAAGGAATTGGAAAGGGTCTAGGCAGAGAGATTTTTTTGGCATTCGTTCTTTGTTCATGGAGCTGGTAAAATGCTGCGAAAGGCTGCCATGGGATAGCAGCAGGCTCGAGAAATGGAGCTTGGCTTTCTGCTGTGGATTAGATCCTCGCCCAAAATGCTGTTCCTCATTATCAGGCTCGCAGTAGGTGAGGGTCTGTTTTCCAACCGCCCTAGAAACTTGCTGTCGGGGTGGATGGCGTTTCCGTGAGAAAGGCGTCTGTCACAGGCAGCGAATCCTCAGCCGTGGGCTCCCGGGGGACGCTATGATGGGAAATCATGGGGATTCACATCTTGACTCGGCTACGGCGACTCTCGGGGTCTGACTTCCCTCGCTGGAGTGGTGGTGTAAACCCTCGGAGAGAGGAAAGCAGGACGAGGAGCCCCTCGTTCCCCTGCGGAGAGGCTCCTCCGGAGGGGCACCCTGGGTGGACGGGATTCGGCAGCCTCTGGGTTGCTGCAAAGCGATGCAAACCCTGAGAAATTCAAAGTGCCTGTCTTGGCGTAGGCCACCTAAAGCGATGGGTCTACCAACTATAAACAGAAAGAAATAGCAGATTGCAAGTGTTTAGAGGAATTATATTTTATCAGGTAAAATTAAACCCTTTTTTTTTTTTAAAAAAAATAGAAGAGCAAAGCAAACGGCATGGGGAATGGAGGAGAGGTAATGCAATAGCTTAATTGAAAAATTAACTCAAATTGGTGGAGATATGACTGCTGCTCTCTGGATTGAAAACGGGCTGGAGGAATGTAAACAAAAGGCAACGAGAAACAGGATTTGGTTGGGGGGAGGCTCCGCGTTGCTGCAGACACACCAATGGTGTATCCCCTCCGAGCGGCACTCCGATGATGGTACGGGATGACGAGCAGGGGGTACCCCATCACCAATCGCAAAATATCTGAAAAAGACCGAGGAAGTCTAGAAATTGATGCAAAAAAACACATTCTCAGGAAAATCCTGGCTAATGCATTAAAGAAAACCAGTCCTTCAGGCATGTGCTCTGCAGGAGGACGGCAGGAGAGGAGACGGGAGCCTTTGGGAGCGGTAGACGGGACTAGAAAGCATAAGGCGATGTTGAGCGCAGGTGCGAGGGGCTGCCGGAGCCCTCCCAAAATACCCACGCTGGCGAGCCAGCCAGCCGGCCGCATCGGGAGCCTTCCTCTTGGCGAGGCGGGATTTCACTGAAATGCCAGTCATGCCCACGGACCACCAGATCAAACAGACCCTTTTTTTCTCCCCCTCCCAAACCCCAGTTATCTATTGGAACCAGATGCATTTTTTCCGCAGGAATTTCCAAGCGGGGAAGGCCAGGCTACCTTGTTGCAATCAGAGAGGTGACGGTCTCCCTCTGAATTTTTGCTTTTTCCGACATATGGAAACGCAGCCTTTTTCCTTGTGATGAGAAAGGTTTGCCAGGAATCCTGCCAGAAGTGCTTCGCGGACACTTGTTGTCGAGTCGAGCTGGGCTCGCTTCGAGGGGCTGCAGCACGGCGCCTTGCAAACTTCACCCGCCGCATTTAACGAGACGCTGCAGATTGGTACGCTGGATTAATTCCATGTTCTCCTTTGTGTACCTTAGCAGCGCTTATTTTTTTTTAATCATGTTGAACGTGTGAGTTTGTTTTCCTTTTTTTTTTTTTAATAACGTTTATTTCATTTGGAGCTGGTTTGAAGTGATAGACACCTTTCTAGGTAGCGGCTTCTTACAACGTATAAGCCCGTTTATCAAAGGCAGGATTTGCTGCTGTTGTTTTTCTATTAGGGAGGAATTACACTAAGCCTGTAGCAGACATTTTGTGTTACCATGGCAGCCCATATTTCCTACAGGGTTGTGACCTCTAATGACTACAGTGGAAAGCTAGGAAAAATGGGGACTCTTTGAAGATTAGTAAATAAATGCATACTTATGCAAACTATCCAAGAGATGGCTAAACTATAGAGAGGGAACGGCACGATTCCGAATGCTGAGTAAATGGCTCTATGTAAATACCTGTGTGTTTTTTAAAAATCACCTTTCATTTCACCGTGCTTTTAAAAGGCTGTTTTGTTTCCATCAAAGTGGTGCGCCGAACGCGTTTTCTGCATAGGGCCTGTATTATTTTTCATGTAATGAAACAGAAATACAGAGTTCAGAATTTCAGCAAAAGATGTTTCTTACCACCTAAATCATTCTTTTTTTATAGCCTTTTCAAATATTATTGCCGTCATGATTGAATTTTCAGTGTTCTTTTAGTTCATCATTGCTAGATAAAATAAGGCAGCAGAATGTACTGAACTTTTAAACAGACATCTCAGTGGGAGCTGTCTTTATTCTTTTAAAATAGCGTAGTAAAAAAAAAAAGTCTGTTTTTAAAAAGAACAGATTGATTTTTACGTATGGAATTTAGTAAAAAGGAAAAATTGCACCTATCGAGTAGTACACAGTACTTGTTTTGGACCATTAAAATACCTACAAAGGTATTTTATAGGATTTGTTTGTGACTTTTAAATGATCCTGCATTGTACTCTGCAGCGATCTCCTAAATTGTATAAAGCCTCAGTAGACATGCTGGTATTCTGTGCATCTTCAGTTAATGACCCTTTTCATGTAAGCACAGCTGTTGCAATGTAAAAAAATAAATTAGCAAAATGTGCCTCTTCTCCCTGCATCTTCCCTTCACTTTTCTGTGGATTTCAGCATTTTTCCCCTTCAGTCAGTAACTTTCCAGACTCCTGCAGCCCAGATACGTGGTACGAAACTCTCTCCCATCGATGCTGTCAGCAGAAAAGGAGCAGATCAAGGTCTTGCAAAACAAAACCAACATTGGCCGGATCCTGAATCTCTTCCTCTCCTGCCAGGAATACCGAGGTCGAGACAACGCTCCTGCTCCTTACGATGGAGGTTGTTTTAACCCTTTTCTCTTCCGTTAGAGAATAAAATGGGACACTTCGCAGGCAAGCCCGTAGCACTGGCTTTCAGGGAGAGCACTGGAGTCCCTTGTGCTGAAGCCACATCTAATGAAGGTTGCAATACTGCCAAACAGACGTGCATCCCCCCCCGCAGGTGGGATGCCTTGGGGATGCACCACCCCAGCGCTGAATCTACCCACCGTGGGAAGTCCTCTTTCCGTGGAAACCATGGGGGCTTGAGGACACCAGGATGGACTAGGGAGCGGTTTTGGCACGCCCTGGAAGGCACAAACCCAATATCCACAGGGATATTCCCTGCTCCCCACAGACTCAACTCCCTGACACATTGGGTGCCCATGTAGGATGGGAAAGCCTGGGTGCTTCTGTGACCCATCCTTGCATCAGCATCTAATATTGTAGTGAAAATCAATGAGTGTTTGGGATGGCTGCTAGGCAGGGGCATGTGCAATGCTCTTGTGCTGGCTGCTCAGAGCTGTTACCATGTCCTAAAGGTCCTTCTCCTGGGAAGCACTCAGATCAGTCACTATTATTTCTAGCTTAAGCAGCAGTACGAGTTGCATTGCCAATCCCTGAGGCAGCATAGCTCAGGGGATCACAGAAACCATGCTGCAAGGTGCATGGTGTGGGGAATGGCTGTGGGTGCATGGAAAAATGATGGAGACTGGAGGCAGATGGAGAAAAAGCATCCGTTTTTGTGTTGGCTTTGATTTCTTTGCGTATGATTTTGCTTCTTGATAACTGCACTGGCCATACAAACTTACAGGCTCTTTCTAGGGATGTGGGACACCAGATACCTTCTAGGCTGGTTCATGTCACCAATCACTTGTCTCATTAATCTTCTTGGAATTGGGAAATTTAGTTTAAAATGAGAGGCTCCTGATGCAATCAATCCTACTTTTCTTGCGCAGCTTCCCAACGTGCTTATGAGCCAGGTTATTTTATGTTCTTACTTCTCCTTTTGGTAGCTTTGAGTTCTCTGTTACTTGACAGCGATCCCAAAAGGGCCTCCTGGGGAAGTGCCTTCTCCTCCGGCTCTCCTGCTCTCTCGCGTCAGTAATGAACCACTCTCTGGAGCGGGGATGGGGGCGTGTGGTCCCACCTCCCGGACCCCCGCCCTCCTCACCCAGGGACAGTCCTGCTCCTTAAAGCTTTTCATAGCAACTGGAGCTCTTTCAACACAAAGGTTTGCTTGCTAACCAGCCTCACCCGAGGTGTGGGGTATGCACAGATCTGCCCACTACCTGATCCCGGGCGCTCTAGGAATCCCGCTGTTGGCTTTCTGGGCTCCCACAGGACCTGCTCTACTTTTTAAAGCTCCAAAAAAGCCCCGAGAGAGTAGGGGTGAGTGCGTGGCCTCCATCCGTGTGTTGCGAGTCGCCTGCCTCAACCATGAAGCAACTCTATCCCCCTGCCCGTCCTTGAACGCATAGTTTCCAGCCCAAACTATTTGACAAATCTGACCCAGACTAGCTAATAGTTTCAGGGTGACCAAAACCGCGTAGCTGATGAATTTACGATTCAACTGAAAATTCTTGCTTTACTGAAGTCCAAACATAGAGGGGAAGCTGGTGGTTAAGGCAGCAGGGAGGAAGAGAGGAAAAGAAAGCTGGGGAGGAATGCTGGGGAGGCTGAAACGGGATCCTGACGTGAGCTGCGGGGCTGGCAGAGCTCTTCGGAAAGGGGGTCTCCCTGGTGGAGGACCTGACCTTCAGTTTGCACATGTTGGTTGGGGGCCCCCAGGTCCTGGCTAAGGGGACACCCCTCCACCCCTTCCAGTGGTCTCGTGAAACGGCTCTGCACTTCCTTTGGTTAATATTTTTCTTTCTTTTTTGTTTTGGAGGGGATTTTTCACTAGTCCTTAAAAGCAACATTTTTTCATCCCTGCTGATGTGAGGTTGGAGGGACACTCTGGGTTCAATGAAATGGAGAGCATGTGCTTCTGGAACAATTTTACATCTGGTGGGGTGGAGCAGCACTAAATCATTACTGGTTTTGTTGTGTGGCAGCTGAGCAGGCTGGTCTGTGATTTCCCAGTCCCGTTCCCAAGCCACTGTCACTTAGAGCCGCTGCCATCCCCAGGCACCATCGCAGGCTCTCTGCAGCTCCCACCTTCTGCAGAGCTCTCCGGCTCTGGGCAGCTGCGGATCAGAAACGTGGTGGGACTGGCAGAAGAGCAAAGTGAGGACCTTTGGGAAATGCAATAACTTCTGCATGTCTTGCTCCTGGTTTCTGCTAGCTGAGAGCCTGCAGACTGAAGGTAAAACAGGTGGGTTTTGGCACAGCCCCGAGCTGAGTATCTGCTGCTGTAGGTGGCTGAGCAAGTCCAAAAGACGCCAAAGTTGTGAGAGCCTTTGGGAGCCTAAATTTCTGCCTCTCCCAGGGCGAGATGGGTTGCTGCTGGCCTCCTCCAAGAGAGCACGTTAGTGTTACCTGCCTTTAAGCCAAACCAAGCAGAAAAGCCCTGTATCGGACCGGAGTTGCGTTGCCTGTGCTGTATTTCTCCTATTGAAGCTGGTTGTCATAGAGTCGGTTCCAAACAGGATTAGAAGTTCAAGAGAGGAATAGTTGGGCTGGTGTTTTGCAAGGCTTAAATATAAAGGACAACAGGGGAGAATGATAGCTCCAAACAAGGCTACTCTCAAAGCAAATATTGCTCATGGGTTTTCCGTGCAGGGCTCTGTGGCAGCAGAGATGAACCCTTGGCCGCTGCTGGTGTGTCCGATCACGATCGGAGAAGCTATGGAAGTCGGGCAGCAAATGAACCACGTTCCTCAGCCCGAATTGAAAGGGCTTTTTTTTTTTTTTAAAGACTGAATGTAAATGTAGTATCCTTTATTGCCCAGAGTACAGAGGAGACCACAGTGCAGCTATGACAAAGCTTTCTGCTTTCTGAAGTACTGCAGTGATTAAGGAGAGCAAGTCTCTGAACACCGATGGGAGTTGGGTGCTTCATGGCCATTTGAGCCTTTGAAAATCTCTCTCTGATTTAGCCAAGTAAACTCCTGTGCCAATTATCTTGCAGAAGTTTAAAAAGCCTGTCTGAGCCACAGAAAACTCAACATATCCAGGGATTTATGCTGCTGTGAGGACAAATCTATAAATCTCTTTAAAACAAACATACAAAGGAAATGGATTAAGAAAGAACTTGGAAGCTATATATAATTCTATCATACATATAAAATATATGTATAATATAGATACAAATTGTACCCAACTTGCATGCCAATTACCTTCACCTAGATCTCGTAGGAAATCAGGGAGCAGGTCTGGCTGGTGATTCCCCGCTCATGTCCCTTGTACTGCAGTCCCCCCATAGTATCGCATCTCACATTTTGTTACGGAAGTTCTCATTTAGGGAAGGTCCATGGCTTCTAACTGGGGCTGGCTTGTATCTGGACAACCGAACATGCCAGAGGAGACCTGTCTGTGGAGGATGGGGAGATGCCCCCAGGCGATGTGAAAGGTGTCCCTTGTGTTTGCCGTGCTGTTGCCAGACAAAGTGCTTCAGCAGGCTGCCGGCATCGCCATGCTCTCCTGGGCTTCCAGAGGTGAGAAGCATTTAAAAACCCGAAATGAGAAGGCAGTAATTCTGAGACAAATGTCCCCAGCATTTTGATCCAACCATCCTCACAGCCGTGGTCACCCCACACGCCTTTCCCATCCAAGCTTGCTCCGACGCCGCACCCTGTGCCGGCCAGTGCTGCTGGGAGTGACTTGTCTGCTTTTCCTTTTTTGAGACTTATTGGTTTGCCAGGTCTCCCCAGATGAAAATCAAATAGGTATGTCCAGTGTGCTTTTTATCTAGTTAACTAAACACAAATAATGCGTTCCGCCTCTTTGCTTTGAAAGCTTTCAAGCCTTTCTCTTTTATCTCTGCCTGCATTGTTCTTTAGCAACCTGACAGTTGAGTATTAAATGGTTTCTCTTTTTCCTTTATCCTCTGCCCATAATTTTCAGTGATTTTTCACTGGGCATCACTTCCCAAAGTGCCTTTGTGTATTCAGAGCTAGGCAATGTTGGACGTTGATACGATCGAGACTTCTGAAACAACGCAGGTACTTGCAGAAGGTGTTTCATCTTCTTTAGGGTAGTTAATTTGTTCTAGTGACTGGAGATTTGTCTCCAAGCCTGCTGGAGAGGAGTTTTGGAGAAATGTCATCAAGTTGCATTGACACGTGCTCACTCCCAGCCCGCTTTTTGGCATATTGTACTTTCTGCTCCTCCGGCACCAAACCCCCGTTGCGTGTCTGTGCTGCCTGACGAGTGGGGACAATCTCTTTGAGATTTAAATGGCTTTAACACGGCTTGTTAGCTGCTGTGGGGAGTGTCTTTGCCTGCCAGTGCCCGGGACAGGACTGTCCCCATTGACAAAGTCACCCTGTGTACGCTGATGCTCTAAGCCACGCTCCCACAGACCCAGCAAGACACTGTGGAGGGCGTTTCTGGAGCTCCGCTTTCCGACTCGGGAGTTTGGACCGAAAATGCTGATATTCCTCCTAGACTGGAGGAATGTTGGCACTGGAGGTGCCTGGTCAAACTGCAGGCTGGTGCGTAGCTCCTTGCTTATTTGCCCAAATTAGGATAAAGCCAAGCTTTCTGCCTGAAATACTTGTGAATCTTGCAAAACATTCTTATTTCTCTATTTTGGGTATTTTAGTGATCTCATTTTTCTTTGTACATCTGTGTCACTGGTCTCCATGATTTGTTCTGCTGTGTTGGGCCCATTGATTTGAACAGTCATTTCTTGCCATTCATTCTCAGTGAATAGTTTTGCTATGGTTATTGGTTTGGTGGTAAGACTATAATTTTGATGACTGCAATAGCCATTTCCACGTTAGGTCTTGAATTTGAACTGAATTAGAAGCAATAGTCGAAAGAAACAACTCTGTGAAGATCACGCTTTTGTCAGCCGTCTCCGAGCGCAGACGTTGCTAACACAACTACCACATAGCTGCATGTCAAATGTGGGCAGAAATATTTGTAGCAACGATGCGAGCTGGAATGATGTTATGGAATTCCTGCTATGCTGAGACACTAAAATATGGTTTAAATTAAAACTGAGGCTAAGCATATTATTTACCTGATAAGGTTTGTTCCACTCCTTCTCTCGGGATACCTAAAAGCAGGCTGCTATTTCTTCCTCTTTTTTTTTTTTTAATTCCTGTGAAATGACTGATGTCCTCTAAATCAAAATGACACTCGATATTTGAAATTCACCTTCAGTTGGTTGCATTTGGTCATGTAAATCACACAGTGGTGTTGCTTCTGTTCCTTGAATGGCCATGGGTTGTTTCTTATAAATGGGAAAGGGCAAGATGAACCAACGGGGAAGTTCAGCCTCCCAAGGAGATGCGGGACAAAGAACGGGGTCTTTAGCAAACATTGGTTTTTTCCCCCTGCTTGGGGCAGCGCGGCATTCCTAGAGGCATCGTGAGAGCCAGAAAGGACTGGTGGTTTGAGAGTTCCTAACCGGAAGGTGGAATCTGGATTTAATTTTCTCTCCTTACAAATGTATGCAGTAATTGGGTGTTTGTAAGTGCCTTGGGTAGTAAAAAGTATTGTTGCATCTCTGTCTGGCTTCTTTAGGAGCGTTTTTTAAGGCTGGGACTAGACCTTCTGACTTTCCAGTCTGGTACGTGGCACAGCAGAGATGTAGGCTTCACCCAGGAAACTTCATCGGCTTTGGCTCCAGGAAGAGCCACTGTCTTAAAAGGGATGTGATCCTTAGGGACAGAGTCAACGTTACAAATCATTTTGCATGGCCCCTCCAGAAGCTGATTCACTGCTCAGTTGCCCTCCCTTGCAGACGAGCAGCTTTTTTTCCAGTTTACAACTGCCCTGACCTTTGGGGCTGAGCTGTCTGTGCAGGACTTCCCCGGCAGAGATGGGTGGGTGGGCAAGGTGGACCACGGGTGCAAGGAGCCAAGGCAGCTGCGTGCTTTGCTGTGTGCTTTGCTGTGTGCTTTGCTGTGTACTGATTTTATGCAGTAGGTTCAACTCCTCCTGGGTGTCAGATCCAAGAATCTTGCTGGATTCTCTTTGATGCACTATATTTGCAGGAAACTTCTCTGGGACTTCCCAATGTCCACCGGCCTCATGTTGCGTCTTGACAAAAATTTGAAGTGCAGAAATAGGTCATGTCAGCAAACTGGGCTGCATTGTGCCCTCGCTCCGCCTAATGGAGAAGTAACTTTTGCCCTGGCTCTTGCGAAGCTTGTGCATACATAAACACTGCCAGCATGGAAGGATTTTATGGGCAAGGGTGAACCAGGCTTACATTTTATTTCACCTTTTTCTCAGCCCAGAAACGGTGCCAGTTTCTGCCTGCATGAAGCCGTTGCACAGTGATATTTGTGAACTCGCTGTGCTGAACATCTCCCTGGTGCGCTATTAGGCTTTGTTTTGGATGGTACTGCATGTCCTCCTTCACTTTCTGGGCTCAGACCAAGCAAGGAAAAAAATATGGCTTTCTTCTGTGCGTTGTTAGAGAAAAAAGTTCAACAGGCTTGACGTGAAACTACCGGACTATTGAAAAACAAAGTAGGAGATTTTGATCCTGCCAAATCATACGGCTTGTAAACAAATTATCACTGTCTTTCCTGTAGTTGTAGGACAGAGAGAAGTGAATCCAAGTTGTAAATAACTTACAATTAACCTGGGGTACAAGCTGGACGTGATACATAAGGACTCATCGTTCTTGGCCAACCTCGAGCCCTGTCAGAGACTCCAAAACAAACCCGCTGGAAAAGCCTGACTGGAGATTTCAGCACGTGCTCAGCCGTAGCAAACCGCGGGCTCTGCGCTCTATTTATTTGAGAGCTAGAAAAGGTCACATCAGAGTGTCCAAAACGCCTGGTCAGTGTATTTCTGGGCAGGGGAAGGGCTGGGGTTTGAGGCTGAGCTCCGCTGCTGGCGGCAGAGTTGGAGTCCCCTGACCCCCCCCCACCCCGAGCAAGGCAGCAGCCCCCAGCCCTACAGCGCTCCGTTCCCGGGATATATTTCTTCCACCTTTCAATGATGTTTCCAAGCCTCCGATTGCTAATTATCGGTCAATAATGAAGCTTTCAGAATTAGGTCAGAATGGCGTTTCTTTTTTATTTCATTCTTTTCTTTTCACACGCCGGCGTGCACAGCGGGGCTCGCTCCTGCCTGCACCGCTTGCAGCGAAGGTGACAAACCCACACCTTCAACAACGTGAAGTGCTTGTTGTGGAGGGCAAATCTGTACCAAGGGACAACAGGCCTGGTTGCAAGTAACTTACTCTGGAACAAATTCAGAATTATCATCGCTGAGACCAGGGAGAAGAAAAATAAAGAGAAATCTTTTCCTGCTAAACTAAAACTTGTTTCCAGACTTGATAATTTTGCAAGGAGATACATTTGTAATTCTACCTGGAAGCCAAAGAAGAAGTTAGTGCATGTGCATCATCAAACCCAAACCTGCAGAAAAAGGAATTGCCGAGATCAAGAAAAATGAATATCAAAGAAACATAAAGGTTATGCCCAGGGGTCCTGTTGTAGGTCAGAATATTTGTTCTTTGGGTGCAGGGAACAGGAGCTCTTCTCCCCGCTGCCCACAGCTCCCTAGTGCATACCCTGCGCCGGACCCCGTGCAGAGCAGTCCCTGCTCCTGCCTCGGCAGCAAGGGCAGGACATCCAGCCCAGAGCCACAGCGCAGGCAGGGGGGGAATGTTTTGCCCAAAATATGAAAGAAAAGAAGCAAGATTTAGCACAAAGATGCTTTTTTTGCAGGTTGACAACAACTCTGTACTGGTGAGTTCCAGGATGCAAACCGGTTGTGGGAAGCAGAAAGATATGGATATTTGTTTTCTGGAGCACTTAATGTTATGGGAAATAAATTGTACTATTCACTGTTTTCAGTGGCTGGGACTTTCGAGTCCATAAACGAGCTATATTATCCTGCTCTTCTTGACTTTCCATGTGGACGGAAAAGTGTCCGTCTCTGGATTGATGGAGGCTGATTCACATAATCAGTGGAGCACCTAGCAGTCACGGGCTGACCTGACAACTCCGGCTAATAACCATCCTGATTAGACGCCCTTGTGTTCTCCCAAGAGCTTGCCAACCAGAGTTTTGACAACGAATCACAGACAGGGCTAAAGCAACACCGAGCTCCCCCAACAGCCCTGTCCTACCTTGGGCTCCAGAGCAGAACCGAATCTGAGACATCTTCACCTCTTCCTTAGTCTGTGGTCGGGCAGAGGCTGAGTTTTGCAGATGTCTAAGGCTGGAGGTCATTGCGGTCAGGAGTTTCTACCAACCCCAGAAACAGCCTCCTTTCTCACCAGAGTCCCACTTCTCTTTGTCCGTCATTGTGCTGAGGACAGGTCTTGGTGGGTCACCTGGAATTATTCGCAAGGAGAAATCTATGAAACTTTCTTCTGGACAGCATGATCTCTGTCTCCTGTCTCTACTAGATCTGAATGTGTCTGTGGGAATCACAAAAGGGAGTGTCAGAGACCCTTGAATCTATTTTTGCATCTGTATGCAATAGCAGAAGTAATGGTCTGTCGTGGGGATGCCCAATATACCTTGACCTGCCAGAGACTCATCCATCTAGTTGAGGATCTCAGTTAGGAAGGGACTTTCCAGGGACCCCTGAGGGACAAACGTCCTTCTATTCTCACTGGAAAGCTGTAAGGCAGCTTTTTTTCCATCTACCAAACTATTTTCTTTTTGAACAGCGGAACTGTGGAGTGAAAGCAGCAGCAAGACATCAATTCTGTGGAAAACAGAATGGAAATCAGGTGGCCCCTGAGCTGCTGGTGTAGGATGTGTGTCGGCCCAGGCCTGAGGACCGGTGGTCTCTGGTGGCAGACTGAGATAACACCAGAAGTCACCATCGTTCCCAGAAGTCACAAGAACTCCACGGAGGTAATACCTTCTCCAAATTTCTTTACACCTCGGCCAAGGCAGTCTAGGGTCTGAGCCCCCCTTCATCAGGTATTGATGAGATGCTCCCTGCGCTCCCAGGGAGTCTGGCTGAGTTCAAAGGCGCTGCTGCAGTTGCCTGGGCGAGGATTATTCTCAGGAGTAAATCTCCACAGGATCAGGCCCTAGGTGTGCATGATAACATATTTACACTTTGATTTATTTCTTTTTTTTAAATGCCTGCAGTTTGAACCTGTAGGTGCATTTACTCAACAAATCCTGCTTGCTAATATTTTCTTGGCAAAAGCTACCTTGGAAGGAAAAAAAAACCCCAGCCCCCAAAAAGCACTGAAATGGATGGCTGCCACAATAAAAAGGATCACCTGGAAGGCAACATCTTCGGCCGCGCTGTCCCAAGAGCCCTGCGTCTGTCCTAGCATGAGATAAAAGCCCCCATGGACAGATGGGCTCCGGCTGTGCCTGTGAAAGGGAAAAACGCCTGGGTCTGCTGGATCAAAAGGGACTTGAATCTCTGAGCAGCAGCCAGCCTCGAAACCCATCCTTGCTTGTCCTCCAGCGCTGGCACCGTGTCACATGCAGCTCTGTGCACCTTGTTCCCCCCCCGGCCTTGCTGTCCGCCCAGGGACGAAGCTGCTTGCAGGACTGTGTCGCGTTACTGTCCCCGGGCACAGCGGGGACCTGCTGCCCCACTCCAGCGGCAGTTAATCCTACAGCCGGGATTTAGGGAGGCTGCTTTTCCTGCGTGGGCAGACATGTACAGGGTTCCCGGGGGTGGGTGGGACCAGCACGGCACCCCCAGCCCCCCGGCATGGCACGGTGTGGCACAGCAGAGCATAGCACGGCTCGACACGGCCCCGCGTGGATCTGCACGGCACGGCTGGGCCCTGGGGAAGATGCTCGTCGGTGGGAGGCACCTCTTCCCCCGCCTCCGGCCCTGGCGCCCACGGGCAGCGCTCGGTGAAGCCCATCGGAACCGGCGCCACCCCCAGCCCCGCCGCGTTCCCGGGGCCGCCACCGGGCCGGGGCCGCGGGACGCGCCGTCGGGTCCGGCCCCGCCGGACGCGGCTCCGGCCGCTTTTCCCTTCCTCCAAACGCCGCGTTCGGGGGCGCATCCCCCGCGCTCGCCCCACCCCTCCCCCGACGTGCGGCCCCCGCCGGTACTTTTGCCCCGGGAGGGCAATTAGGGAAACAAACGATCTGCGGCCATTAGCGGGGTCCCCGCTCTGCGTGTTAACGGGGCGGGGGCGGCTTCTAACGAACGGCGCGGCGCTCCGCCGGGCCGCGGGCTCCGGCCGGGGCTGAGGGCGCGGGGGCGGCGGGGAGGGGGCTTAAAACCCCCGGGCTGTGGGTGCCTGCCCACCCTCCCGCGGGACGGGCTGCGTGCCACGTCTGGGCACACGCACGAGGGCATTTGCGCGGGAGTGTCGGCCCCTCCGGTGTGCCCCGAGGGGCGGGGGTGCCCACGGAGGGGTGAGGGTGATGAGCGGGCTCTCAGGTTCGTGCAGACGCCGCAGACCTCCCGAGGCTGCACCTCCCGATTTTCCAGGGGACCTCGCTATTTCTGTGATCAACGGAGAGAAGGAGACATGCATGGAAGGTGCTTTGCAACGGCCACTGGGTTCTAATTCAGGAACATAGGTGCTGCCCAAACCGCTGAGGCACCGTCCTGTAGCCGGACAGGGAGCCCAGCACCCAAGCGAAGTGCCCGTGTCAGAGCCAGGGGATATTCCAGTGCTTGTTGGCACATCTGTTCAGCTCTGGGTCTGCGTACAGCATCCCTTTCCTGAGTGTCTTTCAAAGTTTATTTCAGAAACGCAGCTGGGATGGCCCAGCCCTCTCCGCGGGTACTGGGAATGGAGGACGAGTCCTGGGACAGCTCCAGTTTTGGCAGAGTTAGTGTTGCGTGGCTCGCTGTAAAACCTTTAGCCGCTTGTCTAGGATTTTGTGATGACCAAGGGGACAGTGGTAAGCAGAGGTGCCACAATTTGTTATTATTATTAATAATAATAGATCGAAGAATAAGACTAATAGAAATAACAATAATGAAAATAATAAGTAATAGATTGAATTTCTTATATCAAAGTGCTCTTCAGAAATAATACGCAGCCAACTCCAAGTCAGCTTCCAGAAACCCCCGGCTGCACTGCCAGCACCCTGGGCAGCCAGGCTGGGGACAGTTGGAGCCGTGGCATTTGGGACAGCAAATTTGAGCGTTCCCAGGCTCAGGAGAGGAGTCAAAGCGCCTGCAGTGCTTGTGTTTCTGAGTACGTCCCTCCCGATGATCCAGTAAAATATGGCAGAGCTTCTCTTTTTAAAACTGCATTGTGTTCAATGAGAGAAGAACTTTTTTTTTAAAGGGAAGCTGTGTTTTCTGAAGCCATTTGTGTGTTGGGATGTGTCGCGTCAGCTGAGAACAAATGCGCTGGATTAGGGCTTGTGATGTGGCTGGTGTGACCGATGTGACCGCATGCGCTGGCTGGGGACCGAGAAGGGGGCAAAAGAGCACTCTGAAAGCTTAAGGAAGTCAAAAATCATTTTTGAAGGGACACGAAAATAAAGCTGGCATGTATCTGTCTGTCTGGTTTTAATATACTTCCCAAGATGAGACTCTGGTTTGTGATTTTGGGTTGCTTTTCTTCTGCTCAGCACATTTCATGGAGTATTAAAAAAGCAGTCAGAAAGCTATCTGTTTCATCAGTAGTTATCCCTTTTCTCTGTGAGTTGAGTTTGCTGAGAGTTTATTCTCTGCTTTTCATGGAAAAAAGAAAGTTCCAAAATCAAACTTTGTCAGTTATTTTGGCAACTGATTATTTTCCAGGTAATTCACCTGTATATTACCCGGAATGCTTAAAGAAAAAGAAATATTTTGGGGGTTAAAAAAAAAAATGATACTTGATAGTTCCTGAATACTTTTCTCATAAGAATGTATTTTCTGTAGAAAGTATCATGGATTAAAAAAACCCTAATATCCACCTGGATTTTTTTTTTTAATGATTCACCCCTCTTTGTAGTATATACATGCAGCTGTCTTGCGTGTCAAATATTTTGGATGCAGTTGGTTTGTTTAACATATGCAACAGAAAGGTTAAAGGATTTGTAAAGCTGGTACCTGCGTCAGTATTTTGGCATCTAAACAAGCAGCCTCGCTGTTTGGATGCGCGCACACTTTCTCGGCGTGTTTTGTCTTCTGTTAATAGGCAGCTCCCGTTATTGATGGGAGGCAACGTGGGCAGCGCCCCGACAGTCCGGCTCTTTATTTGGGTGTGTAACTCCAGGCACCGCAACTTTGGCCGTGAATGCTTGGCCGCGACCCATGTTACGCAGTCAGCAGGAAGCTTAAATTATGATGATGGGTATTTGTTGTTTGTGTTATGACATTTTCTAGGGATCCAGCTGAGCGCCGTGCCTGCTTCTGCCAGGCGCGGGTTATACATTTGGGGAGAAACGAGGTTTGCCCTCCCGCATCCTTTGGCCAGACGAGGGGCAGGAGGTGAAGGGGAGTTGGCAGGACCAGCCCTGCACTGGCCATCCCACGGCACACTGTCCCAAGAGATATGTAGATTTTAGGAAATGAGTCAAACATTACCCTCTAAAAGGGGGTGCCCAGGCAGGGAGTTTGGAGAGTTCATTATGGCCCCAGGGAGAGGAGTTTGGGAGGTCAGCAGGGGTTAGCAACAGCCCCTGCCTCCTCGGCAGGGATCACTGCAGGGTTCCCCGGGCTTGGGCTGTGGGATGAGACCCGTCTTGCTCCGTGCTGCTGTCTGATAAGTTCTGTCCCAGCTGGTTGCTTTCACAAGAGTTATTTTCAACCAAGCAAGAGTATTAGGCAGCCAGATTAGGGTCTAAGGTTTGGCTATTGCATCTAGAGCAATTAGAGCAATTTAGTTTTGCAGATGTTATGTGAGAACAGCCTGTTGGCTTCATTCGGAGCTGCGCTTGTGTAAGGAATCCCAGGCTTTTGTGGGTAAGATTTGGCTTATCACTTCTCTGCCCCCTACTTAGACACCCCTTCGAGTTCTGTGTCTGCAAAGCATTTGCAGCTCCGATTTCTTGCCATTGTCCTTCTCTGGCCAGCACTGATGCTGGCTGTGGAGTTTCCGAGGTTTGGGAGCAAACATGAGTCTTGAATTGGAGTTAAGCTCTTCTGCCCAGTCTCCAGAGGGGAAATGTTGTCCACCGGCCATTTACTCATTAATGCTAAATAATACAAACCCTGGAAGAGCATCTCCTGGTGTTTCTTCTTCTGACCTTCCTTCCAGTTGCAAGTCCTGCTTCTGAGGAGCCAGTTGTCCTAAATCCTGGTGTAAGCAGGTGCTTTTCTGTTGGGCTGGTGGCCCTGCTAAGAGGTACCTTGACTAGGATGGAAGGTGCAACCTCTAGTTTTGGAAGAGTTGCCCTAAAAGTCCAGGTTAGGATGGGACCAGTTCCCAGGACCAGTTAGGATGACAGTCCTTCTCTAGAAGTGTCCCACATTTGTGCTTTTATGTGCAGCGCTGTAGTAGAAATGCCTATGGCTGTCAAGAAGGAGCAGGAGGAGTAGTGGGGGCACAGACTAAGCCCATGTGCGGTCATTAAGGCTTAAGAAGGCAGTGTCAGGGGCAGAGCATGGCCCAGGCTTGGTCCTGCGTGCCATCCCTTAGGTCCTGTGGGCCATCCCTTGGGTCCTGTGTGCCATCCCTTGGGTCCTGTGTGCCATCCCTGCTTGCTGCTGCATGGCTGCACCAGGGCTTTTGGTACGTGTAAGTGAACTCATAGCCATGGAAAATACCTCTCCTTAAAATTAATCTCAACTTAGAGGGGGTCTCCCTGAACATACCTTGTGCTTTGGAGAAAGCCTGATTTTCCCCCTCTTCTGGGGTATTTATACCTTTCAAACTGCTGCTGTTTCAATGACCTCCTGAAACACAGCTTTGGCTTTCAAAAGCAGAGTGCTGGGGAGGTTGTTTTGGTTTCCCCAACGCGTGGGGCTCTGTCTCCTCTGCTTTGTCTGCCCCTCTGCCGCCCCCCCGAGCCCGGCCCAGCCGTGTGGCCGGGGATTCATGCCTTGGTTGGAGTTCTCTCATTTAATTTTCATGCATCATTTATAGCTTGCTGCGGTGATTTCATAAAGTGGATGTATGTAGTTAACGCAGGGGGTCGGCTGGGAGCCGGTAATGCAGCTGTGACAGAATGGTTGCTGCCTTTGTCATTATTTTCTGTACTTGGAGCGTGTTGGTGAGAAACCGCTTCTGGACCAAACATTCTGACTTATTTTTCCCCATGAAACTTGATTGCTTTCCTGAGAAAAAAAGAAGAGAGTCACCT
Source organism: Phoenicopterus ruber ruber (assembly GCA_009819775.1). Lineage (NCBI taxonomy): Eukaryota > Metazoa > Chordata > Aves > Phoenicopteriformes > Phoenicopteridae > Phoenicopterus > Phoenicopterus ruber. Next base: position 16,317,729 of record CM020226.1, read on the forward strand.
TCCCTTTCCTGGAAATCTGGAAAATTTCCCACATGTGACTTCTGCCCTTCAGACGGACACGTCACAGGGTGAAACCGAGCAGGGAGACCCGGAGGTGACTAATTTAAGAGGAGTGCAGGGCTTTGCTCCTGTGAAATGATAGTAACTCCTGAAGCCAAGCCAAAAAACAACATCCAGCTGCCATCAGGAATTTATGCAGGAAACCTGCCTTCTGGGGTGGGCAGCTGCGCTCGCGGTCCTTGTGTTGTCCCCTCCTTGGGGCACATTGTGTGGTCTTCAGTGGGCAAAGGTAGGCTTGGAGGGGAGCTGGTGGAGAGATTTAGAGGTGTAGTTGAGAGCAGGTGTCCTCCCTTCCCTGCCGTCTCCCTTTTCTTGGGCCAGCCCATTCATTTTACTAATTTATTTGATATATTTAATAAATTTGCTTAGGCTGAGCAAGAGCGTGCAGTGTTTGCATTTCTGCTCTGGGTGCTTGCATTAAGTTGTTTGCTGGGCTGATGTGTATCGTGTCAGGCTAGAAATGACTAACGAGGAGAGGAGAACAAGCCCGTTCCTATTGATTTCCATCTGGTTTGACTGGCAGTGGTTGGAAATGGCACAGGAACTGTGTCCGGTTTGAAATGCCACGTGTTCATGGGCTTGTGCCACCACTGGGAAGGTGATGGAGCAGCTGCACAGATGGCCTTGAGCAGGGGTGGTCAACCAACCACCACAAACCCCAAAACAAGGGCTATATATGAGTGGACAAGTTTGATTTGTTGCTTTTATTTGGCCAGTTCAGTGCAAGTCCCACTCCTGGGGTCCATGGAGGTTGGACACCTCTTACAAGGAGGATCTTCATGCTTGCTGGGCTGGAGCTCCAGCGAGGACGTGCAGGGTGTAGTGTGGTGGAGGATGGAGACAACGAGTCCCTGTGAGCCAGGGTAGAAACTGGAGGTGATATTTAGAATATGGTTTGCACCCAGGACAATGCCTGACCAGAAGGTTTAAACCCAGACATGCAGTAATGGCTTTGAAGGCAACCTAGGGCTGTGCTTCTGCCACGAGACTTGGGAATGGGAATCCTTTGAGAAAGCAAGAGGTTAGCAAGTACATCCAATCTCTCTGCTGGATGACATGCAGTAAAAGCTGGACTGGGATACAGAACATAAAGCAGTGATAAGGAGACATGTTATGACCTTGTCTGCTGTTAGCAGCTTACACAGCCTGCCAAGGAAAAACCAGCCTGCATTACAAGGGCCATATGGTATTTTACTAACTCGGTGTGTAAATCCCTAATACAATTAGAAGATCCAACTTCCATGCTGAATTAGAGCCTCTGTGCTGCTTTATCTGGAGGAATTTCTGGATCACTCAAGATTGTTAATATCAGGAAGGAAAAAAACTTATATGGATGGAAAAAGGGCAGAGTCCCATCAGCCTCCTGGGTGGAGCAGCCCTTTTGCTGGCCTCTGCTGTGAGAAATCCTCTTTCTGGCTTGCACAGCGCCTTGGGGGCTGCCTGGAGCTGGCCCTTGGGCGCTGGCGTCCAACCTCACAGCAGCAGATGTCTGTTTTATTGGAGAGAGTTTGCAGGAGTCCTCAGCAAAGTCAGGATTTCTATAGGAGCCTAACAGGAGCTATTGCTACCAGGGCTTTGAGTAGAGTCAGGAGAAAAGAAGAAGCCTTGTACTCTTGGCTTCCTCTTCCCGGTTGGATTTTGTCTGGGTCAGACGTGTGAATGCAGGAGGGAAAGGGGTGCCCATTGTGTACGGGGATGGCTCTGAGCATGCCAGAACCGAAGGTGCTCAGGCCCAGAGCATGGGCTGCGGGTGGTGATGGGCATTGAAAAGAGGGACCAGGGAAAGTGTTGAGTGGATTTGGGGGTGTCTGGCTAAAGGCAGACATGTGTGATGCAGTCAGTGGAAGTGCAGTGCCTCCAGGACTGGTGCTTCAAATGGTGCCGTTGGCCATCAGCTGGGAGAGGGGAAGAGAAAGTCAAAGCAAGGAAACAAACAGGCTTGATCAGAGATTTTTCTCCAAATCTGACTTTCACTGGTAGGGAAATACTATTGCAGAGCCAGAGACTTGTTTTGTTTGCGGCCTTTTTGGGTCCCCATATCTCTGTTATTCCTCGCCACCAGCATTAACTAATGAAGGGAGGCTGGGTGGTGGAGCTCCCTGGCACAGGGCTCTTGCATGCTGCCTTGGAGAGGTACCTCCATGTCCATCAGCAGCTCAGTCCATCACCACTTCTGGATTTCTCTTTGGGCTGTCGTTTAAAATGCCAGTCCCTGCTGATACCTGCAGTCACGACTTGTGTTACCCTTCTGGAGAAGGGGAACTTGAAATATCTGGAGTCCCATAGCAGTCATCCTGCAGCCCATTGTGTGGGGAGCCTTGAGGAGATGCTGGCGGAGATCTTTGCTGCAGGAAGCTTAAACTCCAAACCTTGTGGGTGGGTTTGAGAAGCAGGGCATCGCTAGAACCAGTTCCCAGCAACTGATCTGCTTGAAGATTTCCTTCTTAAAGAAATTAAAAATGGGTCAAAATTTGTCAATTTGGACCATTTTTTGGAGAGGCTTGGACCATCAAACACCAGAACCTGCTGCTTTGTAAACCCCTGAAGAGTTCAGCAAAACACGACTGTGAAAATGTGGGTGCTTACAGCTCTTTTGCATGGGACAGACATGAAGCCATGGTGCATTCTCCTGTGCTGAGCACCGCAGCTGAAGGAGGGAGTGTTGGGCTCAGGGTCCTTTGCTCAGCTCCCTGGGACCCTTGGTGGGCCGTCTCGTTTTCTGAACTGTAGCAGCGTCCGTGTGCTAGGATCATCCCTCTGAGTACAGACCCTTCCTTAGCTTTATGCACCTTTTCTCTTGTCTGTCTTGGCCTGGAGAGGTTTACCGTGGTGTTATCTGTGTCTTCTCCAGTGGTTACTGGAAAGGCCTCCAGGAACATACAAATTTCCCTCTTTATTCCAGTATATGAACCTCTCCAAGAGATACCACTTTATTTGCAGCTGAGAAGGGAGATGACCGACTTTTATTAATGAGCCCTGTTAAGTACTACGGAGGGACACGACTGCGCTTAATGGTATCAGTATTGAGGGACAGCCTTGAAGCGGGCTGGGACATGCTCTCATCTTCCTTACTGCTATTGCAAGTCATTTCTCCCTGCCTTGGTGTCTTCCTTTCGTAGAGCTGGCTGGGGAGTGTGTCCTGCCCTGCTTTGTGCTTCTCATGGAAAGATATTATTGCTCTTATTTTCTTTGCTGTAAAGTGCCAGCCAGGCTTTCAGTGAAACAGCCTCCCTTTTATCTGGGTTGGAGGGAACATGGCTTTTGTCTGAATGGTTATAGCTGTTTAATCTGATCAGATGTCTCGTATGACTACATAAAGCCTGTTTTTTGACTGCGCCGTCCCTCTTTCTCGTGCATACCTATTTCCGAGCGAATTGCTCTGTGCTGGAGCATGTAATTGCAAAGTGCGGCCCTGGCTCTGCCCACCCGCTGGAGAAGACCAGGAGATGGGAATGATTTACCTGAGGGCTTGTCAGGTGGTGGTTACTGCCAATTTAGAGCTGGAAGGAGCGAAGTGCCATGGGGCAATGCGTGTGAATGAGAAATATGCTTTTAGCAAGAGCTGGATCCTGCAGGCAGTACAGCCCAGACCTCAGCCCAGCGAGTCCTGTGTCCCCATGTCCTTATGTCCCCATGTCCTTATGTCCCCACTGTCAGCAATGACGGGCTCATCTCACCAGGATTGGAACCGCTGTTTCCAGAGGCATTTCACGTTTTCTGGGCTCCGGCAGCAGCACCGTGTGGGGATGGGGCGAGGGCGATGCCAGACCACTTTCCCCAGCTCCCTGCAGCTCCGTGGGCGGCAGCCCCCGGGACGGGCGCTGGATTAGGGGCAGTGACTTCTCTCTTGCCATGACCATCTGGCAGTGGGTTTCTGTGCACAACTTGCGTTTGTTTTGATGGCTGGAACTGCAGTAATATGTTGGTTGCCTGAAGTTTTCATTGAGATGAGACTTTCAGAAGCCTCATTTGTTGGTCCCTCCTGTAGTAATTGCTGCTTGCTCAGAGCTTGGCTTCTCTGAGCCCGTAGTCAGGCTGTCTCGCCTTTTTATTTTTAAAAACTGGGGAAGTTCTTAGGTGCTGTTACAACCACAGAGCATTTTTAACCTGAGTACACGTATACATACATACCATCAAGGATGAAATTGTTGAAAGCTCTTTCAGTGAAATGGCCAATACGGTGGCAATAAATTCAGAGGAAATGGACATTATCTGCTGATTGACCTTCTTGGTGTGTTAAACAGCTTTTGCTTTTGCCTAGAGGCATCTGGCTGCCTGACACGGCCAATTATCCTATGATAACATCAACTTCATTGGGTTCTATTGCTTCATTATGAAACTGCTTTAGCTGATAATGCATTGTGATTAGTGGGCAAACATACTTGGGAAGGGAGATTACTCCTCGCGCACTGTTCGGCCTTGGAGCGGTGCAGTTTGTCTGCGGTGCAGACGGCAGTGGCAGCGATGTGGGGAAGGTCCTTTCCAGCTCCCGGGAGCAGCTTGCGCAGCTCTGGCAGTGGTGATGCTGCTTCCCCTGCTTCCCCTTCTCAGCTTTCCATTGCCTCTCTTGATGTTTGGATCTTTTTCTTGCCCAAGAGAAATAATTTGCAAATATTCTTATTTAGGGCAGGAAAAGTGCCAGCACGTAGCTGCTACTGGGGGAACAAAAATACTGGTGCTTAATCCTTGCTTGTCTGGAGCATCGAATCCCTTTCTCTCGTAATCAGAGCTGTGCGCAGTGCACAACCTGGCACATTCCTCCCTTTCTGTCCACCTCACTAGAAGGAAAGAGAGCCTCTCCGCAAAAGCTCTTTATCCTTCCACCCATCTTCTCCGCCTGGCCCATGGTGGAGTGGAGCTTATGGCAATGGCAGTGACTGGTGCCGGTGCAGAAGGAAATGCTACACGCTGGAAACCTGTGATTCCTTTGCATGTTCCTAAGATGATGCCAATTTTTGCTGTGATCCTGCTGAGGTTTTGCTCGGTGCTCCATTCCTGGAGTCCTGTGGGCATGACAGAATCCTCACTTCCATTGAAAAAGGGAGAGTAGTCCTTGGGGAGAGTGAAAAAGCTTGAAAATACTGATTACCTTACAATCATAGAATGGTTTGGGTTGGAGGGGACCTTAAAGATCATCTAGTTCCAACCCCCCTGCGATGGGCAGGGACACCTTCCGCTAGACCAGGGTGCTCAAAGCCCCATCCAACCTGGCCTTGAACACTTCCAGGGATGGGGCATCCACAACTTCTCTGGGCAACCTGTGCCAGTGCCTCACCACCCTCCTTATTCTTTCTTATATCTAATCTAAATCTCCCCTCTTTCAGTTTAAAGCCATTACCCCTTGTGCTATCACTCCATGCCCTTGTATAAAGTCCCTCTCCAGCTTTCTTGGAGGCCCCCTTTAGGTACTGGAAGGCTGCTAGAAGGTCTCCCTGGAGCCTTCTCTTCTCCAGCCTAAACAACCCCAACTCTCTCAGCCTGTCTTTATAGGAGAGGTGCTCCAGCCCTCTGATCATCTTTGTGGCTGCCCTCTGGACTTACTCCAATAGGTCCACGTCCTTCTTGTGTTGGGGGCCCTAGAGCTGGACGCAGCACTGCAGGTGGGGTCTCATGAGAGCAGAGTAGAGGGGGAGAATCCCCTCCCTCGACCTTCTGGCCACGCTGCTTTTGATGCAGCCCAGGATACGGTTGGCATTCTGAGCTGCAAGCACACAGTGCCGGCTCATGTTGAGCTTCTCATCAACCAACACTCCCAAGTCCTTCTCCTCAGGGCTGCTCTCAATCCATTCTCTGCCCAGCCTGTATTTGTGCTTGGGATTGCCCCGACCCATGTGCAGGACCTTGCGCTTGGCCTTGTTGAACTTCCTGAGGTTTGCACGGGCCCACCTCTCCAGTCTGTCCAGGTCCCTCTGGATGGCATCCCTTCCCTCCAGCGTGTCGACCGTGCCACCCAGCTTGGTGTCGTCAGCAAACTTGCTGAGGGTGCGCTCCATCCCACTGTCCATGTCGCCGACAAAGATGTTAAACAGCTCCATTCCCAATACTGACCCCTGAGGAATGCCACTCATCACTGGTCTCCACTTGGACATCGAGCCATTGACCGCAACTCTTTGAGTGCGACCATCCAGCCAATTCCTTATCCACTGAGTGGTCCTTCCATCAAATCCATGTCTCTCCACGTCAGTGTCACCTTTTGCAAATCGTTTTCATTTTCTCTTTGTAGTGGCCAGCCAGGTGGAGGGCTCTGGTGGAGGTTCATCTTCTCTTGAGGAGCAGTGAGGAGCCTGTCTTCCCTCTTCCACCTGCTGCAAGCCTGCCAGCATGTTATGGGGTTCAGTGTCCATGTGGATAAGTTACGGGGTCCAACCTGCATGCATGGTGCCTGTGGGAGTCAATGGGGAGATTTTGGGGACCCAAACAACCTTACACGGTGAATATAATGCAAGTGTGTGTGTTTGCTGGGGCATCCTCCTTGTGCGCAAGCCCCTGGGACCTGCCCTGTATGTGGAGTCACCAGACAGCAGAGTCCTGCCCAGGCTGGGGGTCTGCCTGTCCCCCCAGCCTGTGTGCTGCCCATCTCCTGGCAGCACCCACCCTGCAGGCAGGGCAGGGCAGGGCAGGGCAGGGCAGGGCAGGAGCCATTTTGCAGCTGGGGCTTTGTCGGTGGCTGGAGGACAGCTAGGGTGCAGACGGGAGCAGCTGAGGAGGGGAGATCAGAGGCTTAAGGAAACCAGGGGAAATCAGCCGGGCCTGGCGCAGCTGAAGAGGGAAGATCAGAGTCCCGGAGCAGCTGGGGCAGAGATGGGATTAGTAGTTGGGAGATCAGAAGCCCGAACCGGCCGGGGAGGGTGAATCAGACAGGCGAGAAGTGAGGAGCGGGGAGATCAGAAACCCTGCTAGCCCATGAAGGGGTTCAGGTGGGTCAGGACAGCTCACGGGGGTGAGACCAGACAGGGTGAGTGGTTTTCTGGTGCTGTCTGCATCTGCCGAGCGTTAACATGCATCGGCGCATCGGGGTTGCATCCTCCTGCACTCGCACTGTGTCCCCAGCACAGCGGCAGGAGCTCCCACCCCGCTGAATCCATGTGATACAAAATGCAGCACGGGCAATAATGCAGCGCCTCTTCCTGGGGACGCCATCTGGGTGAGTGGCTGTTTGCAGCAGGGAGGCACCACGGCAATTACGCTGTATTTCAGTCGAGAGTTCCCAAGAGCTGCTAAAATGCTGCAATCCCTGCTAAGGCGCTGACTGCATCACTGCAAAACGCTCCCTCCCACCTGCAGGTCCCATCCTCCGAAGGTTGTGTTTGGCTAAATAGAGCCTCGACATCCTGCTCCTGCCCCTCCGAGCGTGGAAACGCAGCACAGCAATCGTAAGGGAGAAGGAGCTGTTTAAGACAGATAACTGGTAAAACAGCGGCTGTGCTGTTTCAGCGCACGCGTGGCCGTGGAGGTGGCACACCAGCGTCCTCGTGCAGCTCCACCACCCCTGCAGCCCACCCCTGGTCTGACCTCTGCACCGCACCTTGGAGCACCAGCTCCAAACGCCCCCGTTATCTGTGCTGGCGGCCATCCCCCTCCTGCTGCGATCTCGGGGAGCCCCAGCCTGTGCAGAGCAGCCCCGCGGGACAGTGGGTTGGGGCACCGGGAGGTGAGACGTGGCTGGCGGAGGGGGCAGCCCCCGGGGGAGGTGGGCTCCTGCCGCTGCTGCTGGCAGTTGGGCAGCACTTAGGAGGTTTGCGCTTCTCTGCCTGGTTTTCCCAAAGGAGAAATAGGAGTGGAGATGGAAGGGAAAGCTTTCTAGAGAAGAGAGCACCAGTCACTCCTCCGGTGTGTGCTGTCCTGACAGTAATTGCCTATTAATATTCCCTTTCTCGTGCCTCTTCCCCTCCTTCCCTCAAGCGATGTGGCTTCGCTTCCCAGTGCTGCTTACCGTGTGCAGTGTGGTAATGCCTGAACACGATGCAGAGGTGCTGGGTCACCTTCCAGAGCTGCGGGGATACCCGGTGGGGGGACGACTTGGGGTCGCTCAGTGGTGCCCCTAAACCTGCTGACCCTGGTTTTGGGGTTGGTTGCTGGTGCCTTGATTAGAGGGATGGAGCTCTGGCTGCCTGGTGCTCCCACCTTTGGAGGTGTCACCTTGGACCTTTGCCACCGTGGACCTTTGCCACTGCAGCTGGTGGGGACAGGCTGTGCTGGGCTCCTGCCAGCCCAGCTTTGGGTGTCCTCCAGGTGCTGGGAAGAGCTGTGGGTGGCTGGATGGAGGCAGTGTTACGGAGAACGGCTAATTGTTTTGTTGTGCCTTTCAGGCGCAAAGGTGGGCTCAGGTTCTGAGGACGCGGGGTCTGAAGGGAAGGAAGTGCAGCAGGACCCGTCAGGGCAGTCTTGGGTTTGGTTTTGCAGTCACAGGCAAGACGTGGATGAACCTTGTATGGCATTTCTTGGTATTTTCCTGTTTCCTCACCCACTTTCTTCTGTTTCCAGCTTGGGTTTGTTATTTTCTGACGTTTCAGTGGCACGGGAGATGTGCCCAGCGGTGGTGGAGGGCACCGCAGCACGAGCCGAGCATCCCTGCGCTGGCACCGGCCCCGCTGCCACGAGGTGCGTTAGAACCAGCCAGGGCTCGGTCCCTCTGGGCCCGCTCCATCCCGGCTCAGCCCGGCCGTTCAGGGTGGCCTCCTCTGCAGCCCTGGTTCAGCATCGCTGCCCTGTGGGAGGGGTAAAGGGAAATGTGTTGGCACATGGCAAAATACTGAGGTGATGGACGTTGCAGTTCAGATGATGTTCTCATCGCTCAGTCAAAATGGTTTGATAGCAGAGATGGGAAAATAATTATTTATGCACAGCTGATTTCAGGGACACAAGCAGAGGGAAGGAAGGTGTTCGCCTGGGTGAGGCTGGCAGGGTTTTGGCCATACTGGGTCCAGCATCTGAAAAGCTAAACTTAAAACAGCCCATGGAGAAGATGTTGCCAGCACCACACCTGGCATCTCTCATACCCCCCATCCTGAGAGCCTCACGTTCAGGAAGCCGATGTCTCCCTGCTCTGGTGGCATGCAGAGCTCCGCTCCACACGCATGGGGCTCCTAAAGCCACAGCGGATCCTGCCCCGTGGAAGCTGCGACTGCCAACTGCTGGGGCTTGGGATGTGCCTGGAAGGTGGCTTAAATGGGAAGCTAAGACAGCCTCATGCAGAAAGGTAACAGCTGAGAGAGTGGAAACCTGTAAAACCTTTGAGCCATGTTATTTGCTAAGCTGATAAAAGGTAGAGTGCATAAATTTATGAACGGGGAAATCCCTGCTGTATTCACACGGGCTGCTCACGGTTTCATAGTTAAGTAAATATAGTTCAGAATAAGAACAGTTTAAAGGGAATTTGAGAACATAATGAAGCTCAGAGAATTAGCTCAATATCTTTCATTTGAGATTACAAAAACACAGTGTAATATAATGTTTAAATACAAATGTGGCTTCAATATTACATAAAATAACCAAACAGAGATAAAACTGCTGTTCTGTCCTGGCATCGGCTGGTAATCTTATTACTGAATTAATATAACCACGTCCTGTATGATCACCGTTTTTCCCCTGACTTGACAGACTAGGTGGAGGAATAAAAAAATGTCAGAGAAGGAGTGCACATTATTTTGAAGCTCCCCAAGCTGCAAAACCTGAAGCAAAACAAAGCCTGGTGACCCAGGCTACACCGTGCTGCCGGGGCACTGCCGAAATGCTCTGTCCCGGCATCGGATGGGGCAGGAGAGACGCCTTGATTTTGGGGCAGCTGGGAGAGGCTGGGAGGATGCGTCATTCTGCTGGTGTCAGCCTTCGCACAGCAGAGACTTTGTGTTTCTGGGGAGGGAACGTGAGTTTAAACTATTGAATTAATTGTAGGAGGGAAGGGAGGTGAGAGGGGTGAAGGTGTGTAGTGGCTGCTGGTTTTCAGAGGGAAAGCCCAGGTTTTTCAGTCTCTAGTGATGCACGTGGCTTTTGGGCTGAGGCAGGACATCCTGCAGGACATCGGTGCCTGGTGGGACACGGTGTGTCCCATGATGGATTTATTTGACACTCCATTGCGTCCTTTCACGTGGTCTGAAGGGAAAAAAGGGAAGAATTTCCTGCGGTTTTGTGGCTTTGCTCTATCAGTCTTATTATTGGGAGGCTGAAAAATCCCCCTTGTTTGGCTGCCAGCTTTCCCCGAGCGATGCACCGTTCTAACACAGCCATCCTTGCTGCAGCATCCCGGGGGATGGGGAGGCACGTGCAGGAGGAGCAAATGCTCCCCGGCCCCATCCGCATCCATCCACAGCATCTCTGAGGGCAGCAGAGTCCCAGCACGAGGAAGCCAGGAGGGAGCAACGAGCAGCGAGGGTCAGGAGGTTAGGGGGAAATAAGTTATAAATGAGTAACAGTAATAAAAATTAACTATGTGCTTTTTCGGTGGAGTTTTTGCCCAAAGGGTCACCACTTATGTTTGTGATTCGGGGTGAGAACCACGCGTTGTGGTCAAACCAGGGGCTCCTGGGGCTACAGTTGGCAACAGGGACCAGCACCGGGGATGCTCGTTCATGGCATCCGCAGATGTGGTGTAGTGAGGATACTGGCACGGCTCCTTTGGGACCATTTTTTCATGTTGTACAGGAACAGTGGCCAGTATTTTCGGTGCTTTGGCATCTCCAAGGTCTCCCACTGGCACACGCGTCTTCTGGCTGCCTCGGTGGGGGCTCAGCGGTGACGGGCAGCGGAGCCCATTGCCAGTGTGGAGCCCTTGGTCGTGCACCCAGGCGTGTTGCGGAGCTTGTAGTGTTATTTGCCAAAGACGCCAAGGTGGCTTGGCCCGGGGAAAACAAATACCTTCACATCTGTGTTCTTAGCCAAAATGATCTGCTCAGCTTTGAATTATGGAAATGTTTCTCCAAATATTTTGAACTCTGCAATAATGCTGCTCACCGAACCTAATACCTAAAAGGCCTCTTTTGTGTGACTATTACTTTGGTGACCAAAGTGCCAGGGTTTTACAAGAACTGCTTATCCTTTGATAAAACAAAATCAGTGAATTTATGCTGACAGCTTCAGATGCTGCGGAAACCTGAGCAACCTTTCACCAGCATATGTCGCTTGCTGGATCCTTCCTTAAGAACAAACCGCAGAAGCATCTTTAGTAATTTAATGAGCAATAAAGACGACTATAAAAAACAAGGATAATTAAATGCAATGATAGATTTTAGCACCCTAAATGGTTACCAGAAGTGCTTAATCAAAACTAAGGTTTGTGCTAGGCAGAATGAATAGCTCTTTGTTGCCCCATAATAGAAGACATTTAAAAATAAAATGCAAAGAAAGATTTGGGAGAGCAATTGAATGACAGAATCATTAAACATCATCGCAGCCTGCCTCCTATGCCCTTCTGATGCTTGAGTAAAACAAATAAAACAAAGCAAAATTAGGGAGCTGTTTTGTATATTGCTTTTATCTTTGTTTCACCTTTTGAAAATATTTATGAAGGGTACTTTAATACAATTCGGCTTGTAATTTTTCGATTTGGAAGAGGAACAAACAGATTGACAGTGTTAAAGGTTAGCCAGTGATGTGATTTTTTTTTTTCTCCCCTTCAGCCTACTGTTCTGGGCGGTAAATCCTAGAGCATAAAACACTGGCTCCCTCGGCAGAGCGAAGGGCGATGTGCGTGCGCGTGTGTTCTCAGGATGGGGTGTACACATACTCCAGCCCCGCCGCCGCTCTCATTTCAGCAGCACACGTAGGAAGCTAAGGAAGGCACCAGCATTGCCGCAGATTCTTTCTTAATACAATAGTCTTCAGGAAAATCTGTGGATTAATTACACAGTTTCATGCAATAACATGATGCTAATTGTTTACACTAAGCCACATTTGCTTATGTAAATTATCTTAATTGGAAAATTCTTTAGAGTATAATTGTGATAGAGAATTAAAGAAATAAGGAAGTGCAGAGGACGTCAAGGCAATCCTGGGCAGGTGGCACCCTGATGTGATTCAGGGTGATCTAATCAGTTAGCTCAGGCACTAACGACCGATTTCTCAGACAGGTACAGAGTGCTTGAAACACATGGGCTGTAATTCTGACAGTTAAGGGCCTGATCCTGCCCTCTTTCCTTCCCGAGCCCTCCCCGTGACCCAGGCGGGAAGGGGCGAGGAGGGCTGGAGAGGGAGCCTGGCCCTGGGTCTGTGCTGGTGGGACCGCAGCGGCTCAGCTCCGTGGTACCTGAGTGAGCGCAGCATTTTCATGAAAACATCTTGTTTGCAAAGAAATCGAGAGAGATCTTTGCGCTGGGTCTGGGTTACTGGGCTGTACATCGCTGGCCAGAGTCGCTTGCCTGTTGTTGGTTGCTGGAAATTTGTAATGGTCAGTGAAAAACCGTGATCTTGGAGAAATCCTGGCCTGTATCAGAACTAGTGTGGCCAGCAGGACCAGGGCAGGGATCGTCCCCCGTACTCGGCCCTGGTGAGGCCGCACCTCGAGTGCTGGGTTCAGTTTTGGGCCCCTCACTCCAAGACAGACACTGAGGGGCTGGAGCGTGTCCAGAGACGGGCAACGGAGCTGGGGAAGGGTCTGGAGCACAAGTCCTATGAGGAGCGGCTGAGGGACCTGGGGGGGTTTAGCCTGGAGAAAAGGAGGCTCAGGGGAGACCTTATTGCTCTCTGCAATTCCCTGAAAGGAGGTTGGAGCCAGGTGGGGGTCGGTCTCTTCTCCCAAGTAAACAGGCCATAGGACAAGAGCAAACAGCCTCAAGTTGCACCAGGGGAGGTTTAGGTTGGACATTAGGAAACATTTCTTCACTGAAAGGGTTGTCAGGCACTGGAACAGGCTGCCCAGGGAGGTGGTGGAGTCCCCATCCCTGGAGGTGTTTAAAAGACATGTAGATGTGGCACTTAGGGACATGGTTTAGTGGTGGCCTTGGCAGTGATAGGTTAATGGTTGGACTCGATGATCTTAAAGGTCTCTTCCAACCTAAATGATTCTATAATTCTATGATTTTCAGTCTTTGAGAAAATAACCAGGGCAGAGCTTAGGTACGTAAAGAAGGAGCATAAACAGGCTGGCCTGCAGGTACCAATGCGCTCAGCACTGTAGTTGGTGTGAGGTGTGGATCAGATGGTGTTCTTCAATCAAATACTATCACTTTCTCATCTTGATGCTTTTAGTGAGCAAAAAAAACCCCAGCAACAAGGAAACGGCAGCCAACCTCTGCGCGTGCCACAGGTGAGGTGTTTGGGCTCAGGTCTCCCGATTACCCCTTTACAACTCACTTTGTACCCAGGCTAATTACCGTGCAGCTACTTTCCCAAGGCTGTTGGTTGTCCCGGTTGCTTCAGGATAAGGGCCTTTCTCATGCTACATGCTGCTTGCACTCTTTTGTCTTACAAACCTTTTAGAATTTATCCCAGGATGCTTCAAATTGAGGCTTTTGCTTCTTTTGAGTGGTTTTTTTTGTTGTTGTTGCTGCCTCTTTTCTGTCTTAACTCAGTAAACTAAGAGCTGATGAAGGGCTGGGTGAGAATTTCAAACTCCCTGCAGGATAGTTTCAGAAACGATGATATGGAAAGAGGAAAAACAAACGCACATGTTGCCAAATGTACGCATATTTTACATCGGCGTTTTGTATCGTGAAAGTGGCTGCTTTGTGTGTATTTTCAAGACGCAGAGGGAATATGCTAAATGAAATAGTCCAACGCTTTGGCAACTCCTGCAGGCTTTTTTTTGTTATCATAAAGCACTTGTTCTGTAACTGGGTATGACATTTATTAAAGAGTAGTGGGTTTACCAGTTCTCATAAACAATTTCCATGGTTACCAAGGTGGTGTGGCTGGAGAAATCAAAGTACTTATTAAGATACTAAAAAGTAGGTTTCTTTTAAATGGCAGCAGAGGGGTACTGGGTAACTTCTGTTTAAATACGTTGTTTTAGGAAGCTTAGGACTTGATCTGGTGCTGGTGCAAGCGGGTCCAAGGGCCCTGCAGCCAGGGATGCCCATGGTATCGCACCCGCTTATAGCAGTGGGGGGGAACCTGTCCCTTGGCTCAAACGCTGTGTCTGCTCACAGCCCAGGTCTCAAGCACGTCCCTCTGAGGACGTGAACATTTGTGCAAACCCCGCCGGCCTGCTTGCCCTCATGAATGGTTGTAAGTGCCCAGCGGAGGCCACTGAAGTCAGCTGGAGCTGCTGATTTTGTGGAGCTTTGAATCCAACCCTTAGACCAACGCAAATTTTTCTGGTTTGCACCGTCACAAATCCTGAGTGTATTTTCTGTGTCTGTCACCAGCAATGGCAAATGTCACAAATACGTTCAACAAAAGAGAGAAACCTTGTTTCTTATGATGATACTTGAGAAATGAGTTACGATATTGCCAGTCTTTGAGGTTTGTTGGGGGTGACCATAAAGTTCTGGGCCGTCTATAAGAATCTCTGCTTTTAGGGTCAAAAACATGATTTGGAGAATCAAAAAGCCAGAAACTTTTAAAAGGTCTACATACATTCTTCAGAAAGAGCCGTGTGATTTCTAAGCTTATGATTCAGCAGATGTGAACTCACGCTCCCAAGACATGACCCCCCCCCAGCATCCCTGGGTCTCTGACACACATCGGGCAGTGGCTGCTGCAGACGGGCAAAGACGGGGATGCTTCCAGGGCTGTCCTCTTAGAGGGAAAATCTCAGCCTCCAGTATGGCAGCTCGTGTCTGAGAGGACCTGGAGGAGCTGACACGGAAAGACTACCTGCTCAGTGTCTGCTCTATAAATAGTGCTATTAAATCTGACTTTTAAAAGCATTGAAGTGTCCTCTGAGACGAGACACGCAGCCAGGAAGCACTTACGGCTGGGGTGTATCTGCCTACCAAGGTGAAGTGCTGAAGCATCTGCTGCTGAGCTGCTCTGAGGCTACTGTAAAGCCCAGAGAAATGGCAAAACCCCCAGTCCCTGCAACGAGACTTCTCCTGCCTTTCTGCTGCCGGGGCGGTGGGACAGCGCGGGGAGGGCTGGCAGGCACCCGCTCCACATCTGGGCTGTATCTTCAGCATTCGGGGTCTGGCCTCCCAGAAGTTGGTGTATCCACGCTTATCAGCAACACCTTGGTTTAATACATACTGAAACAGGCTTTGCATGTTTTACACATAAAATACTCTATCAAGAACATATTAATGTTCTTGGGCCAAGACTATCTGAGCAGAAAAATGCCAACAAAGTGTGACTGAATCCATGTGAAAATGAAGTGTTTGCTTGAAGGAATTAAAACAAATTTAAAATATTCAGGTTCACTGATTAGAAACATTATTACGTCTCTCTGGTGGTGAAATAGCAAGTGGCAATTTCTGGTCCTTTCTTCACAGCCCCTGTGTTCCCTTGAGGGGATCGAGAGGATTCATGGACTAGAAGGTAACAGACGGGCAACGCAGAGAACTTCAGCTGTAATAAAGGTACCTGTGTGCGATTGAGTTATTTGTTTAAATAAATATAAAAACATCAGTAGCGCATATACGTTGTATCTCAAGCAGAGGCAGCGCTGCCTCTTTGGAGTTGGGAGTTTGCTTTCCAACTTCTTTACACCTTGCTTTTCTCAGACTTGTGTTTTGAGTACTTAGAGCTGCAGGACCAAGTCCTCTGCTTCTTTTCTAGCAAACACCCCTGCATGGGGTAGGAAAAAAGATACTAGAGAGAGATGGCCTCAGTAATCCTCATACCTTCCCCTTGCAAACAGCGAAACTCTGGGATTTTCTTCTAAGGGCAGGTGCTAATAGACTGGGAATGATTGCTAATATGCCATTTTCTGAGGGTAAACAGTTTCTTGATATTCACCTGGAATTTTCCTTTATCTCACTCTTTTGAATCGCTTTTCTCTCCCCTCTGGGAGCATACATGGGTTTGGGAGTTTCTCTTCTCTGAGCTGAACTCGTGCGGGGTTGTCACACGCTGCTTTGCTGCGAAGGGCCCGAGGGGGATGAGCGTGGGTGCTGCGGGTGCTGAAGCGATCCTGTCCCCAACAGCTGAGCTTTGCGGGAGCACCAGCCAGAGATGCTGAGCCTGTGGGTCTGGGTGTCCGTGTGGGCAGATGGGGCTGAGCGGGAAGAGCTGCGCTCTTCGGGAGGCCCTGAGGTGGAGGAAGAGCTCGGGGCTGCCTCCAAGCCCCTTCACCGGCCCGTGCATGGGGCCGCTGGGGGCCACTGTGCCTTATGATGTCCCACTGTCCCTCTGTGGAGTGGCATCTGCGGGGACAAGGCCTTCCAGGGTGACACCTCAGCAGAACTGTCCCAAGGCCAGCACGGTGGGGAGCATTGCTGCTGGTACCCCACTGCTCTCCCAGGGGAGCAGGCACGTCTTGCCGAAACAGCCCGGGGTGGCTTTGGTTGCCGCCGCACAGCGTTGTCAGCCCCTGCCCCATCTTTGGTCCAACTCAGGGGCAGGGAGGGATGAACCGGGGCTGGTCCCAGCCCCATTGCTGGCTCCCACCCGGGAGGTGGCTGTTTCTGTGCTTGCAGGGCCTCGTAACCAGAGGGGGCAAAGCTACTTCTTTCCTTTCTGTTCCTGTGCTGCTTCCTGAGGCCCGTTTCTCCAGCAGTCAGCTCCTCCTGACCCCCTCTTTCCCTACTCTCTGGCAACTGTGTGGCTTTACAATGGCAAAAAAACCCCCAACAGTCCCCAGATAACTATTTGGTATAAGCAAACCATGCGGCTTTAATGGAATTACCTCAGCCCTCCTAGTAAATAATTTATAGGAGGCAGTAAATAAAATATGTTTCTGTGTTCTTAAAAAAAAAAAGAGTTGTCAGCCGGCAAACGCCCGCTGGGGGGGTAACCCAGAACTTGCCCCACCACAGAGATCCTGGCCAGGAACGGGACCTGGTGGGGAAAGCATCCAGGCCCAGAAGAGCCATGGGGAGGGGGGTTCAGCAAAGCTGTGCTGCTGGACAGGGGCCCTGGGGGTGCCCAACGGCCACTCGCTGACCGGCCACTGGCTGTGCGCATCCGTCCGTCTGTCTGTCCGTCCAGTGGGGAACTTCCGAGGTTGCCTCCCAGTAGCCTTGACCGTGAAACCTGAGCCCGCACCACTTGACCTGAATTTCCGAGGCACCCGCTGCAGCCCCGCAGTGTCACCGAGCCCCGATTGAAACCCGACCTCTGTCACTAATGGCATTAACGGGAGCCGCGGGGCCGCGCAGGCGGCAGCCGGGGGTGCGCGGAGGGGTGCACCGAGGGGGGTGCGGGATGCCTGGGGGGGAGGATGGAGGGTCCCCAGAGGGGGATGGATGGAGGGGTGCCCCAAAGGGGTGCGGGGCCGGCTGCCGTGCCCCTCCCCGGGGCTGCGCCCCCCCTTTGCGGGCGCAGGGACCCCTCAGCGGCGCGGCCCCCCCGGCCCGGGGATGCGCTGCCCGGCGGCGCCGCGCCCGGGGCTCGACCCGCTCCAGCCCGGGCCGGCCCGGGGCGGGGGGGGGCGCAGCCGGTCCCCCGCTGGCGTGGGGGAGCTCGGGCCGGGGACGGCGGCAGCGGAGATTTACGATGCGGGAGGACAGAGCGTGAAAGCAGTATATCATCATCAGGTTGGGCTGAAAGAAAGAAAACATATCTTCAACAAAAAGCGGGGCTTCGCAATTCAGCTGCGTTGTTAGGACAACGCAAACTATCCTTGAAATGATTAGTTCCACTTCAAAGGCATTTACATTCAACAGGGGCAGATGCAGGCTCTTTTTATGTCGCCAGAGGAGGAGGAAAAAAAATAATAATAATTTAAAAAAAAAAAAGGCGAGGAGGAGGTAGGGAGGTTTTGTGCTAAGGAGAGTCATATGTTTGCTTCTTCTATTTATTTTTCCTCATTCAGCGGACACTTGTGTAAGATAAACAGAGCGCTTGCAGCCGCGGGGCTCCGAGGCCGCTGGCCGGGGAGGTGGGCGAGGGGTGGCTGGGCAGGCGGCTCCGGGGGCTGCGCTCGGACTCCCCCGCCCCTTCCAAATGGGAAGCGAAAAGACAACAGTAAAAAAAAAGAAGAGAAAAATCCCTGACCTCAAGAGCTGTCTTTCCTGGGACATCTGTTATTAACTTGAGGAAGCGTGACATACGTTTGGTTAGATCACAAAGACTCAGGGTACCCTGGCAGAGTTTGGGAAAGATTTGAAGACTGAGGTGTCCCCACGCCGCCCGGGAATTGGCTCCCATGTGATGGCCTGGGCTGGAAAGAAGTTTTTGCATCTGAAATCACGCACCTAAAGCTCTTCGCGGAGGCCTCTGTGTGGGGAAAACCCATTTGATGTGTTCCAGGTCATCCTCAGCTGTACAGGATCAAACGCGAAGGAGGAAAAAGATGCTGGAATTAGCACGGAGGCAACATTTACCATACCCCTGGCACAGCCCAACCCATCTCCCCTGACCCTAATCAATTCTTACATCCAAATGAACCTAGTCTTCTCTCCTGTTTCAAAGCGCATCACTTATTTTAGCTCCCGAATTACCTAATGGTAGTGTTCCCGTCATGCTTAGTGTTGGAGGTCAAAAAGCAAGGATAACAAAATTAAAATGCAAGCTATGAAGCCTATGCGGAGAGTTATCTGTGCTGAAGGGAGGAATTCTCCGTCACCTGAAACGTGCTGCACCAGCACACGTGCATGAGTGGGGGTCTTTGCTGTCTCCCTCTTCTCCTGTTGCTGGTTTCTGCCTGACATTTTGCAGCTCGTCCTTGGGTTAGACCTCATAATTCTGTAGGAGAAGAAAATTGAAATTGTAAAGGATCCTGGGCAACAGTTTTCTAAAATATTTTGTCTCCCACAGCTATCTCAACGCATATGAACTGAATTATTCTCAATACTGGTGCTGATCAAAAATCTTTCTTTCAAGTCGCTTTTGTGGGGAGGTTAACACTTTGCACATTTGAAACTTAACAAGTATATCTGGGTTTTTTTAAAAACATTTTAAAGGTGTTGTGAACATTTTAATGCCTGCACCCACAAACTGTCTGCTTTAGCCCTGTTGGAAAGCCAGGGATGATGATGGCCCCAGCTTTATGAAATAAATCGCAGTGAGCGTTTGGAAATGAAATCCTTATTCCAGCTAAGCTGCAGCTGAAGTCAAGGTTTAACTGTTCAGTGATCCTTGTTTTAGGTTATGAACATGCATGTGAGTCATTCCTGATCAATCCAAGAAGTTCCCTTCCCTTTTTTTTCCCCTTTCTCCTTTCTCTCTGATTTTTTTTCATCAACCTTTTTCTCACTGGCATGGGAAGGCTCAAACGAGGAGAGTTTGATTCACCACTCACTTTGGGTTACTTTCATCCAGTTTTTGGTCATCTCAGATATGTTGTTTGCTCTGGAGAGCTTTGGCGCAAGGAGGACCAGTCCGGTGCTGGGTCTCGTTTGGATGGTGTGAGTTGAGAAATCGTGTGCTGCAGCGACCAGCGTATGGAGATTAGAAATGGACCTTTCTGAGAAATCAGCTCTGGTGGTGTTGGTAACCGGGAGAAATGTGGCCAAAAGGGCGGCAGTGGCGTTAGAAAGAAAAGTGGTGACATTTTTTTATTTCAGAGGGCGAATGCTAGAGAGTTGGTGTTCTAGAACAAGAAAGAAAGAAAACTAGAAAAATCCTAATAATAAGAAGATAGTCTTGAAATTAGTTTGGGATCAGGGAGGCCGATGGGACCGTGAGGGAGGAGGGAAGCGGGCGAGCGCTGGCTGCTGCGCGGTGTGGAGGGTACCGGAGCTCAAAGGCGAAGCTGAGAACGCTGCCAGCCTGAGACACTTTAGCCAGTGGTGTTATTTTTCATTCCTAAAGATAAAGAAATGTTTTCAGTCAGAAAAAATGCATTTTTATTGAATTCCCTGCAAGTTCATACTTTAAAAATGTGTTTTCCATTTCTGACTTTCTTGTTTTATGAAACACTAGAAACATGAGAGCTTTTCAAATATCCTCGAGAGCGATGGGAGTTCTACATTTGTTCTGTCATTTACTCCGTCATTTATAGGGGCGTTATCGGGAAACTAAAGCTGATGTGTGTTTTAGCTCTACAGCATCTTCTGATGTGGATCTTTCCCTTCTTCTGAGTTTTATTGTTATTCTTCCACCCTGTTCCTAAAATATTGCTGAGGCTGCTGGGGCTGCAGGAAGGAGGGGAGCGTCTCCCCCCGGGACTCCCCGCTTTGGTGGGGTGCTTGTAAAGGAGAAACAGGCCAAGCGGAGAGGGATTTTTAGGCTCCTTTGGGAGGCTGGGAGCTCAGGGGAGTGGGGCTGAGGGAGTCGGCGGCACCTCGTGTTCCCTGGGCTCAAGAGTAGTAATTTTGGCTTGTTTGCCCTGGCTGATCCATGCCTGTCCGTAAGCTGGCATTAACTAAGACCAGCTCTTGGTTTTGCAGGTGGGTGCTGGTGGCTGTGGCGTCATCCAAGGCACATTTTTGGGAACGGGAATGAGAAGTATGGGTGTTGGTGAGAAATGCACTCAGTTACTCCAGGTCCCTTTGCAGATCCACTGATCGTAGCCTCACCGGTAGCGATGCAAAACTTGGGTGAGTGGGAAAATCCTCTCATATTTAGGGGTTCAACCCAAAGGCCTGATGCTCTGCTCTGGTGTCCTTGCACGGGACAAGCAAAGAGCGAGAGGACCAGCACGGGGCGAGGAGAGGGGCCGTGGGCCAGGTGAGGAACGCCCTTCCCCATGTGGTCTCTTCCCCCCTTGTTATCCCCTTGTCTTTCCCTTTCTCTGATTTTTGTGTGCGTGTGTGTCTCCCTCCCCTCCTTCTTGTCTGCATGGCTCCTCTCCCATTCTTGTCTCGCTCCACCCTCCGTCTCTCTTGTCTGGCTGCCCCACACCCCTTTTGTCCTGCTCGGCTGCTCGGCATCGCTTTTGTGTGCTAATAGCAGCCGACTGCCACCGACTGAAAAGGATCCCAACGCCGCTGCCATCGCCCCCCGGCTTTTAATTCAGCTGCTGAGGGCCAAGGAGGCTCCTCTGTCCCGGCCCCCTCGCCGTGTGGTGTGGCTGATGCCACATCCGTGTGTCCCCTCTCGCTGGGTACAGCATCCCAGCCATGATTGCCGTGGCCTGGAGGGGACGATCCCAGCGGCCAGTGCACCCTGCCCCCCAGTTAGCTTGCAGAGCCCACGGAGGTGGTGGTGGCAAGGCAAAAGGGAGCTGCGGTGAGGTCTTCCAGGCTGTTTTGGGCCACGCTGGGGCTTCCCGGAGGTGCTGGCACCCATGTGGCAGGACCCAGGGGAAAGGACTTGCATCTCCGTGGGGATGTAGGTGCCCCTTGCTCCCGGGACACTCCAGCCCTTGCAACTCCATCCCTATCTGCAGTGTTTCTTATTTTCTGATACGTTCAACTTAAACATACAGGCAAATAGTTTCCTGTGGGAGCTTTTCCTTTGAGTATGTAGAATTTGGTATTTATTGTGTGGTAGAAGCTGGTGGCCCAGAGCGGGCTCCGGGAATTGGCCTTTCCTGCCTCCGAGCGCATCCCCCTGAGGTGGGCAGGGGTCTCGTCCTGGGGCTCCCTAGGGCAGGAGCACTCCCCTCCGTCCAGGGATCGGGTGCTGCTGGGGCAGCAGGTGACAATGTGACTCGGTGGCTCATTCCCACCCCACACTTCACCCCTCGCATCCCCGGTGCTGGCCCGGCAGCGGCTTTGCCAGGCGCTCCTTCCCGAATCCCGCAAACTGCAATTCTCGCGGGAGGCATCGTCACCCCTTTTCCCCCGCGGTGACAGCATGCCACATGCCTTATTGCTCCTCTCCCTCCTGGGAAGCCTCTGATTGCTCTCGGGAGCTGCCACGCTCGGCCAAGCGCACCCCGCAGCTATCCCGGTGCGCAGGTGGGTTCTCCCTCTTGGAGTGGAGACGGGGGCAGCAGGGCTCCGGTTTGCACGGCAGCATTTTTGTGGCTGGACGATGTTTGTTGCAACTTGGTGTCACATTTGTTTTTCTAAGAGCCACGCTCCCTGCCCTGGTTTTGTCCTGGGGGGGCTCCGTGTGTCCGTACCGAGGCTGGCAGAAGCCCCGGGACTGCGGGGATCCTGCGTGGGGGTGCCGCGTGTCAGCCAGGCGATGCCGAGACCTTTAGTACCGGCTGCGAGGGAGGCAGCAAGGGGTGATGTAACCTGCCTCCGGTAAATGCAAAAGAGTTGCGAGAAATGCTAAGGAGGCTGAAAAACAGCAGCCAGTTATCAGAATAATTCTTTCTAAAGAAATAAACCAGTGTCTGTTCTAAAAGGAAAATCTGGGAAGTCAAGTGGTGTTTCTCTGTGGCCACATATTTCCTCTGAAACTGTGTAGGGTCGTTTGTAAGTAGCCCAAGCACTGCAACTACGCTTAGATTTAAAGGGGGCAAGAATAAGAGTGAGTGAATGCATTTTGCCTAATTACTCATCCTTTTCAAGACTTGTTTGAAATATTTTTCCCTGACACTATGTTTTCTTCCCTCTGAAGAGAACAAGTAAAAAAAAAAAAAAAAAAGCAGAGATAGGGGGAATAAATGCTAATGAGATGTTAAATGAAGTATTTCTATTACATGCTGATGGGTCTCATTTGTACACCTGGAGCAAAAGTAAAAGTAAATATATATGTATATAAATATATGTACACATGTATAGACTGAGATATAGGTTGCTTGAGAGCTTGTGTATGTGCGGATGTGTGTGTGCATGTACAGGTAGGTGGAGAGAGAGAGACAGAAATCCACCTGTGCGCTGCCATAGCTGTGGTTTGCAGATGGGTCGGCTGGAGAGAGCAAGTCCCTCTGTCCCTGATACACCCCACGGGTTGCTCTTTATTTGAAAAATAAACAAGCTCCCCTAAAACCCACTATAGGCTGAGATGAAACAAGGCAGATGCTAACGAACACCAAGAGGTTTGCAGCCCCCCGAGGAGGAGCTGCGTGCGGGTTTCCACGGCACGCTGACCTTTTGTGCGAGTGCTTCGCCCTGCCACACAGTCAGCCTGCGTGACCTTCTGGAGCGTGCAGGAGTTGCAGTGTCCTGGAGAGAAATCCTGTCCCTGCCGAACCCGCTGCAGCATCCCCATGCCAGCCGGAGCCAGAGACGGCATCGGTAGCGCTCGCTTTTCTGGAGATCGCACACCGTCACTGCTGTCAGATAAGAATATAAAAGCCTGATTTTATTAATCTAGTACAGCCTTCTACGTATTAAAAAATAGTTGTGCCATTAATAATGAATTTTTTACATTTCGCCGTCAGTTCCAATTTGCGTTCGTTCCCAGCCGGCAGCAGGCTTTGTGAGCCAGCGCGGGGCGAGCTGGCAGAGCTCTCACCTGGCATCCCGGCACCTCCGCTCTGCCCTCTGCCCTGTGGGCAGCCCCGCGAGCCTGGGTGCCGCTTGCCAGGGGCTCCATCCTTAACGCCTTCCAGAAAAGCGCCCTGGTCCTTAATGCCGTAAGGAAGGGGAGGCTGGCTTAGCTGGCAAATGTGGTCTGAAAAGTGTTTTCTATTCCTTGGGATACTAAAAAGAATCAGAATGGCGAATATACAGGTTTTTAAATGAAAAGACCTAGTAAAGTTTTTTTCACTCTGAGCAGTTAAGTAGCTGAGCATGGATGTCACTGGGTAACTGGTAAGGCAGTTCCTTAAACGTTCCCAAAGAAATCTGCTTTTCCTCCACTGAGACCAGATCTGAAGTTGAAGTGATGGAGTGCAGGGAATTGCATCAAATACCTGTTACGGCCATCAGCACCTCCTGGCAGCAGCCGTTCCGGCGGTGGGAATGGTGAGCTCCTGCCTATGACTGAAACCTCCCATCACGTCGCCCTTCTTGGAGCAGGTCTGATGGACCCGGTGTGTTGTCGGACATGCCCACACAGGGTCCCCGGGAGCCCAGGGCGGGTGTGTGGCTGCTGCTCGTCTCCCTCTGCTCCAGTATTTGCTCTAGGCAATGGCACGTACCTCTGACTTTGCCACATCCTCCAGGTTTTTTTAAAAAATGAACAGTCCATTAAGTCTGGAGGTCTTTAGGCCATGGGTTGTCTCTTGCCGTGGGAGATTTTAGTCTGGTTTCAGAAGGAGATGAGGCTCTCGCTTCTGAGCTGCTTGTCTGTCCCTGCCCCCTGCTTTGCTAACTGTGAACCTGTAAATCGGAGGCATCGGGCTTCATTAGCTGTGCTGATCCCAGGACTAGTTGATATTGCCCTTGAAATCACAAGTCAGGCCATGCAACCTTGTGGGAATAGCTTAAAAAGCTTGAAACAGAGAAAAAAAAAAAAAAAAAGAAGAAAAAAAAATTGGACCGGGGTTTGATTTTCTCTGGATCCTTTGAAACCGCGGGGATGCAACCCAAGGGGATATAATAAAGGGGTGATGAGACGGTGTGTTCCCCGGTAACTGCCGCGATACACTCCGGGAAGGCGCCTCTAGCTGCGGAGCCGGCGGGAGCCTCGGTGGCCGGTGCGGGCGCGCTCGACCCGCGGCGTTTCGGCCGTGCTGCGGGCGCCTTCCCGGGCGCGTCTCTTGGTGCGCTCCGGCGTCAGTCACTTGGCACGGCGAGGGTACGGCAGCACACAAGGTCCCATTAAACAGACATTATAGACACCAGTTCAGTACAAGATGGGGAAAACACTTGAAAGTGACAGTGTAAATACATACTGAGGGTGTTTAGCACGACGTAGCAGACAAGGGTTTTGAAGGAAACTTCTGTTATTGGGAGTGCTTTTTTTTTCTCGACTGTCATTGCTTGCTTTCTTTTCAAAGTCCCTAATCAAAACATTGCTTATCCAGAGAACAGGCTCATGGATGCCTCGATGGGGAGCGCGGCAGCGGGTGATGCTAGCAGGGTCCTGTGCCCCTCGGTGCGGGCAGCTCGCGGGGCGCTGGTGGGTGCTCCTGGGGCAGGCGTCTCCCCGACCCTCCCCGTGCCGTGGCGGGGAGCCCCGCTGTGAGCCCTGATGGGCTCCGGCCTCTCCTGGGCAGCTTCAGCCCTTCTCTGCTGCTTTTTGCAGCTCTGCTCGGCGGAGAGGCTGTGGGTCCCCCCCCCAGCGAGGGGGGACAGGGAGGTGGCCTGGGGGCTCCATGTGAAGCCATGGGTGGGGGGAATCTTTCCTTTCCCTGAGCCTCCCCGGGGCTGGCAGCACCCAGCACACTCCTGACGTGATGCTGTTGTCCCCCACCCTGGCGGGTGGGGATGGGGGACCTCCCCTCCGGCGGGAAGCGGAGGGATGAAGTCCTCAGAGCTGTCATTACTGCATCTTTCAAAGCACTAAATTCTTTTTGTAATGCTGTTCCGCGTACGAGGTTTCTTTTACCGTCTTAGCTGTGAGCTTTTTGAGCTTTGCTGTTATTACCTGTGCCACGTGCTTTTAAATTATTGCTCATGCCACAGTGTTTGTAGCTTTTGCTCTCACACTGCGCTGTTGTAAAATCTTTTTTTGTTTAAGATCCCAAAATCTACCTGACGGCAAGCGCGGGTGCCGAGGCGTCGGCTGTGCCGCCGAGCATCCACCCCACAAATTCAGCCCTCAGCGGGCACAACGGGCAGAGGCAAATTTTCCCCTTGCTTCTAGAGAAAAGCTACTGAAAAAGGAAGAGGAGACCAGTGAGCTGTAATTATAAAGTGGTTTTTTGTGTACATGTGCTCGTGTGTTGAACCCTGGGTGCCAGCCAAATTGCTCTCGGAAAGTTCAGCACAAGACAGGCCAATTTAGAGTTACTTGAAACCGGCATCATCAAAGAGCTGCGGGACCGAATGTGAGCATTTGGGAGGAAAATATTATTCTGAATTGTTAACCCGAGACTGGGATGGAAATGTGGTAGAGGCATCCCCGGGCTGTACCACACAACACGCACTGGCAACGTCTTTGCTTTACCCTTGTTAATGGTACGGGAGTTGTGGCCACGCTGAGAAGGGATCCCGGCAGCGATGCTGCCGCACCTCTGCGCCCAAAGGATGTAAAGAAGAAAAAGCTGGAGAAAGATTTTTATTAAATCAACTGTTAAGTGAGACCCGGGTGCTTTTAGCGAGCCATCCGTGACAAACGTATTTGCAAAGATCTAGACGATAACAACAGATTTTTCTTGAATTATTGTTTCAAAGTTACCTTTGTAGGAAAAATAATCTATAAAATGCGTGTGTGTCCATTCACAAAAAGCTCAAACCCTGTCTATAATTTGCTGGAGAAATATAAATGTAACGGTTGATCATTCTTTTTAACTGAATTGAATATTAGCATTCTAGGCTGACTTTTCCATCTGTGTCCTGCAAAAGATTATACAGGAACCTTTTCTGACTGCGATGTGAGCGAGTGTAATGAATGTGTGTGTTCAGTCTAATAAATGAATGACATTTTATTTTTAAAAATATGTGTTTTTCAAGAGCTTGCACGGAAGCACTCAGAAATTCTTATTAATCTACCAGAATTAGCTTTCTAATTAGTGTATGATTACTGTTTTATAGGAAATGCCAGTTGAATATTACGGGTTTTTTCCCCAAGAGTGACTCCTGGGCACCCGTAGAAGTTTAATGAGAACGTACGGGACTAAATAGGGGCCGAATTTGGCCCTCAAACACCAATTTTCTGAAAGAAAAGGCAAAGAAGGTTCTGAGAAGCAATGCGAGATGCTGCTTTAAAATTCAGTTATTGTCCTAGTGATTGACTGCACTAACTGTATCCTGCCAGTAATGGCTGGCTTTTAAAATATATATTTGTGATTAGTTTAATTCATGGAGCCTTTTTCCTCTGAATTAATTTGGTGAAATGAACTAGGCAAATAATAAATTTTTCACTGGAATGAATCTGCTTAATCAATTTAGACAATCAGTTTGTTCTTTGCTTAATAACATTTGCAAAAAGAAAACAAAGTCTTTCATTAACGAGGATGGCCAGACATTCATAATGAGAGGGGGCATCTAGCGTCAGGTTATGTCTTCTGTACGAGCAGAAAACAGGATTAAACATCTGGTGCAAGTACCTGGCTCTAAAATGCCTCTCCTGGTACTCAGTGTGGGATTCGACATGTGTTTTTCCCCTGGCACGACTCCCACGTACATCCCTGGACGTTTTGCCAGGGCAGGAGTTAATGACAGGTACATGGCTCCAGATCTGAACCTGCCTAAAAAATCGTGGCGGTTTCCAGTCTGCTTTCAATGGGAGCTTGGGAAATAACACAGAGACCAAACACGGTGTCGAGACCCTGCATTCAATAAAATTCCCTCATTTGCTTTTTAGAGGAGGAGTTTAAAACGGAGCAGTATTAAATAACTGCTGCTTACAATGGGCTGCAAAGTAACAGCTCGCCGGAGAAGCCTGGGAGTTCAAAGCGTCTCTGCACAGGGAAAACAAACACTACTAGCCCGAGAGTGATTACGCTTGTACCGCAGTGCAGAGGACTGTTTGGTCTAGTAATTTTAAAGACATTATCTCCTAATGTTTTATTTTCACTGTGTTCTGGATTTTATGTTGATTTTAATTATACCTCTTAGGAATAATATCTAGTAAACTAATTTTGGTGAATGGCGATGAAAAAGCATTATCCACCTACGGTAATTACACATATTTCTTAGTCCCTAGATAAAATAGTTTTACTTAAACCCCACTACAGAATTTATAAACTCCTTTTTACAGTCTGCCAGTGGAGTTGCAGATAATAGAAATCTAAAATACTAATCTCAGCATCCCAGATGGCCGCCTCCAGGAGCAGCATAAACTGGTTCCCCCAACAAATTTCCTTTTGCAGCCTCCTCAGAAAAACACAACGAGCCAAAGCAAAGATATTTAGTATTTTCCCTCATGGTTCCTATTCATTTAATAACTTAGGGGTTAATCCTTCTGCCTTTTAAATCAGAGGGGGTTTTTTTGCCACTGAGTTTTGCTGCTGAGTGTTGCCCGTCCGATGGCTCTCCCAGGGCGCGCCGTAAATGCCCAGCTGCCCAGGGATGGGCTTTCGGTGGTGCTGCTCCATATACGGGAGAATTTTAATCCTCCCTTCTTACTTCCAGCATAATAATACACTGACACTTTGGCCTCTCTTTATTAGACCAAATGTCCTATTTAATAAACTGAATGCTCCAAAACATTATTTCTAACCTGTTGTTGTAAAATATTTTAATGCACTAGCATCTTCTTCCCCATGAGTTCGTAGCGTTTGGAAGCAAAAGCTCAGGATGAGCAGTTGTTTTCACCTGTGGGTGATGTCTGATGACTGCTAGCCTCCTCCTGGGACACCCTCCATCCCTCTCTGCTGCCGTCGTCTTCTTCAACCCTCTCCTCAAAGCATGTCCTTCCCCCAGCACTTTGCAGGCAGATGCAAATGGATGTACTGGGCTAAAGTAAATAATAAAATGGAAGTGAGCCCTGGTGCCTGCAGGATGGGATAATCTTTCCTGCTCCTGGATGACTGCTGTGCCTCCTGGCTTCTTCTTTGCCTCTCAGCTCTCACTTGCTCCCAAAAGCACCGTGTGGGTCTCTGGGGCACAGAGGTAAGGGGTCTGGGACAATAACCCAACAGTGGGATGTTCTCTGCAGAAGGGCTGCTTGGTGCCAGAATTTCCTTTTATCTGTTGTTTTGTTTTTCTTTCCTTCCCCCTGAAATCCTTAAGGAAAGCTGGGTCGGGAAGCCTGAGTTAAGAGTCCAACAGACTCATTTAGGGATGTTATGGAAATGATGTAAAAGATGCATAGCAAAAATCAGGGGGAGGCAACGGCAGCAGCACGTAGAGGGAAATGAGAGGTCTTCTGCTGGCGTGGGTGTCCCCCCCGGCGTGGTGTGTCAAGCCCAGCTGGGGGGAAATCCTGCTGGCTCTTTAGCTGGACCCAGATCTCAGCAGCCTCTGCTGCCAGTTAAGGTACAGTTACATGTTGTCCATCCTGTAGCTGATCACCTCTCCTGAGGGTTTTTTCCCTTCGCATTGATTAATACTAAAGACAAAATTCCATTAGTGTCTTTAAATTGTTTCATGCAAATTCACTTTACAGCCAGATTTTACCCCACTCTTGAAAATTGTGATAAATACCTGCAAGCCAGTCTTATACGTGGGCACGAGCTGTTCAAATCTGCTGTTTTATTTGGCATTTCTGCTGTATTTCGAAAAAGCGAAAAGC
Organism: Phoenicopterus ruber ruber; assembly: GCA_009819775.1. Lineage (NCBI taxonomy): Eukaryota > Metazoa > Chordata > Aves > Phoenicopteriformes > Phoenicopteridae > Phoenicopterus > Phoenicopterus ruber. The sequence continues at coordinate 16,346,832 of CM020226.1, forward strand.
AGGACACAATACATCAGAACCAGCTTCCCTATTTAACGCTGTATAGGCACCATTTATGTTTTAGGCTAAACTTGGACTATTATACGGTGGCAACGCCTGCCCTTTCGCAAGACTGGGCTTTTGTAGTCTGCGAGATCAAGCAATGAAAAAGCACCGCTCCTAATTCTCGCCTGTGAAAAGTCCACGTCAGCTCACATTGTACCTTCTCCAGCAGAGATAATGCTGTGAAATGATCCAACTTGAACTTTTTCCCCTGTCTTTAAGCTTTAAGCTCGTGTTTAAGGAAGCTCCTCTTTACCCTAAAAGTGGCAATGCTGGCAATGGAAACTCCCCTTCTGTGCTCTTTCTGATGGTGTCGGGGCTGGGCACGCGTGGGGGGGTTTAGGGGAGGGGGGAGGTTTTTCTGTGCCTGTTTCTGGGACATCCAAAGAGCTTCTCTAAAGCCTGATGTTGACCTTACTGAACCTGGCAAAAGGCTGCTCTTGATTAAAATGGGAGAAAGATCAGGTCCGTTGCTTTTACTGGGCATTTTATATAGTGATTTCTACTAGATGGGAAGCTGAAAAGATGTAAGATTTAGGTACTGGTCAACAGTGATACTGGACTGAGTACAGTGACTCCCTGCGCGATGGATGCTTCGTCGGGTCTGTCAAGGATTTCCAGTAAAGAAAAGTATGGTTGTTGGTTTGCTGGAGTGGTTGGGTTTTTTCCTATCCATCCATTCATTTTTTTTTTCTTGAGCTGCTTCCCCAGTCTTTGGGTGTTTGGGGTTTTTTTGTTTGGTTGTTTTTTGGGGTTTTTTGGGGGGGTTTATAATGGTTTAACTATCAGATGTACAAATATATATCAGATAAACAAACAGCAGCAAAACCCTGTCTGCTACCAACAGATGTCTTACAAATGAGTCAAATGCGTTTAAAAAAGAAAAAAATCTCGTCAGTAATTCACTTTGCGACATTTGATTATTAAGATATCTAGAAATAAATGTTAAAAGTAGTTGCTAAACAGAATCTAACAGAAAGCGTGTTCCACTACTAAATTACGTGTTGTTAGAAGAGCAGAATGCAGCAAATCTACAGCCTATACAAATCAAACTGGTTAAAAAGTGTAAGCCAAGAAATATTTTATTACAGTCAGTGATGGTGAAAGAAATAAATAAGGAATTTTAAGTGCGCTCTGTGCTCTAAAGAGACGATATATGCTTTAATTTTAAAGATAATTTATGCTGCTGGGAAGAATTGCTGTTAGCTGTTACATTGCGCTTTTTTTGGTTGAAAACGTTATTTGTAATAATCCATTTCTCGTGTAGTATATTGAAATTACTATTTAAACTCAAAGCTGAATACAGAGCAGGATTGTCCACGGACAGAAATTAATTTCATTTTATTGCTGTTCTCTCGTTAAGCATGAGGAACGTGTGTCTGTCCCGGTCCCAGGGACCTGGGACGTGGTCTAGTGCCCAGGCTCGGCTTTAGGGTAAGTTTAGCATGTGTGTGAGCAGAAGAAATGTGCAAATCACAAAGAAAAAATGCAAACTCTGTCCTGCCTGATCTGTATTACCTGTCCTCCCTGGAAGCCCTGCGCCCGCTTTCCTGCTGTCCTCCAGGAATGCCTTTCCAAAGGTCCATGTGTTTAAGCAGCAATTTGGTGTAGCGTGGGGAAGGGGCTGTTTAAGAGCAATTAAGTGAACGCTTTTGCCTTTGTCAGCCACTGTACCATTTCTCAGAAGACACTGGAAAAGAGATTGAGCCCTTTGTATGTTAAACATGTAGAGTTAGTTGTTCTTGGTGGCTTTGGGTGAGCCAGTCGCCTCTGCGAATAAACACCAGAGCTGCAGACTTGCCATTTTAGGGGAGAAATGTAAATTCTAACATTGACAGTTTGCATCTTGGTACTTCGTGGCTGCAACATTAATCGTCTGTTATAGTATTATATTTTTTTTGTTGTGTTTTTTTTTTTTTGTGGCAGGGTTTTTTTTTGTTTGTTTGTTTAAGCACCCAGAAATCAAATATTAACCTGATTAAGAATTCAGCGTTACATGTAAGGCGGAGAAGAGCTGCAGGTGGTGACAGACAACTGGATTGCGTTTGATCTGGCAGTTTTCATCTATGCCACCATTTTATTCCTGCTGTGGGACTGCAGCAAAATGGTGGTTCGCTTGTTCTGTGCCTCGGTGATGAATAGGGTGTGTGAAATCCCAGCTCCTGCGTGCCAGGGACTGCGCTCGCTCCAGAAAAGAGCACGCTGAAAGATGTACCCTTGCTGGTGTGTAGTGTACAATAGGATCGCCTACCAGGGAGCTCCCGGTATTGGAGCAGGGAAAGAGCTATATTAATTCTTCTCGTGGGATGAGGATTTAGGAATTTCATCGTCCAGTGAGTTTTTTCCCCCTCCTCTTGTGTTTTCTTTCGGTAGGGGAGGGAGATAATCTCCTCGGAGCATATGCACAGGGATGCCTCGTCGTGATGTCTCTAAGACAGCCAAGTGCCCGGGAAGGCTCCACATCTTCAAGCAGCCCCAATCCTTTCTCCTGTGGGCTCTGGGGTGAGTTTTACTTGAGGATATTGCTTGGAAGAGGCTGGGTGTGGAGGGAGCCAGCAGGTCGTGCAGAGCCTGGCTCACCCAGGGGTACCACTGGGACAGCCCTGCTCCCGGCAGGCTGTGAGAGCAGGGACCCCCTGGAGCTGACCAGGACCCCAGTTTGGGAAACCCTTTCCGAGCAGAGACCACTGCAGTTCCTCTGCTAACCCAGGAGTGCGTTAGCCCTTCCCTGGCCATTCCTGACGTCCCCTGAGAAGGTGCAAGGTTTTGTGTTACCCTAAACCGAAGAGCCGTGCTCAGTGCTGGTTTCTTTGGCTGATCACAGCAATCTCCATCTGCCAGGGATCTCCCAGGGCTATCTCAAAATCATCAACTGGGGCTCTCTGGAATGACCTCCAGGATGGAAGCGGGATGCTCAGTTCCCTGTCAGCATCCTGTCACCTGAAGAGATGATGCTTGGCCAATGCCTGAAGAAGCAATTGGCCTCTGGAGACCATGGGAAATATCTGCATTACTTCTAAGAGAAATTTATGTGTGACTTGTTTTCCCCACCCTCTCTTGAGCTGTGACCAGCTAAGGCTGAAGGAGCTTATTTCTGCCCTGGGGTGTGACAAGAGGTGCTGCACAAGGCCCTGCCTCAGCCAGCCTCAAACATGGAGCGTGTCTGGGTCCACCCAATTAGCCTATCGAGAATGGGCAGCACTTGAGTAGGGTTGTCTTGGGGAGACCCTGGAAACCAACAGTTGATGCTGGCTTTGAGCTACTGGGAACCATGAAAGGCAAGGCACATGGAAGTGGCATCAGTAGAGCTCAAAACAGAGACCAGATGTGTTGGTGGACTCCTGTGAAACCATCTCTGTGCTGTGCCTTGTGGGAAAGGAACACAGGACATGCGGGGTTTGCTTTTCCACTTTAACTGAGGAACCTGGATACCCGCCCTGTTTCAGCTGGCTATGTCCCAACCCTGCTGCTAAAACAGTGTCCTGGTTTAGGCCAGGACGGAGCTAGTTTTGTCTTCAGCAGCTCCTGTGTTTTGGATTTAGTGTGAGAAGAATGGTGATAGTGCACTGATGTTGCTGGTTGCTGCTGAACGACCAAGGACATTTTGCAGTTTCCCAGGTTTTGCTAATGTGCAGGTGCAAAAACTTGGGAGGGGCAGAGCCAGAATAGTTGATCCAAACTGGCCAAAGAGAGTATTCCATACCATAGACGTCATGCCCGGTATAAGTGAGGGTCAGTCAGTGGGCCACTAGGCTTTTTAGACCCTTGGTGCCTTAATCCTTAAGCTTCCCTTCGGGTTGCTTTTTGTTTCCCTATTTTTCCTTTTTGTTTTTAGCTCGTTCGGCTGTTTGTTCCCTCGCCTGCTCTCTCTGGAACTTGCTGTTCTGGGATAGCTGGGGGGGGATACCCCTGCTCCCTGCCTGCTGCTCGGGACGGGCTGTATCGGTCGTCGGGTGGTGAGAAATTGTGTATTGTTTGTTTTATATATTCTATTATGCTTATATATATTATTATTATTATCATTATTAATATATTTTTATATTTTTCCTTTGCTGTCCTGGTGAGCTGTTTTTATCTCAACCCGCGAGTTTTCCTTTCTCTCCGATTCTCCTGCCCACCCCAGCGGGGAGCGGGGGAGTGAGCGAGCGGCTGCCTGGTATTGGGTTACCATTTGGGGTTAAACCACGACAAGCAGAGAGTTGGCTAAGAGGAGTTCACGTTGCTTTGGGCTTGTTGGGGAGCTAGGCTGGGCTGTGGGGTCACACAGCCTGAAGGACCTTGCTATTCCTGTGGCCAAAAGCTCAAGCTGGTCCTGGCATTTGCCCTTTGCCAGAAGAGAAACCTTTCTCATGAGTGGTTGCCTGCACGTGGTAACCCCCCATATAGAGGGAGAACCAAGCTAAAGGGTCTCACAACCATCACTGCACAAAAAAGGACATTCTGGTCCAACTGAAATGTCTCTTGAAGGAATTCTGATTCTTGCTGTGACCTGAGACAAATAAAACTCTATGGGCCAATGGTGCTCAGATCCCACCATGTCCTGCCCAAGCACTTCTGTAGGAGTGGCTGAGGCTGTGTTGTGTGTGTCAGCTGGATGGATTGGGGCAAGGATTTGCTGTCTCCCAAGCTTAGAAAGCACCTTGCACAGTTCTGGGCTGACTGACATAATAGTAATCCATTGGGATTGCTTGTTCGCTAGTAACTTAAAAAGGGATTTTTGTGCTGGGATGAGCTTCAGAAGAGAAACTACTTCATCAAGGAATTTTTTTTGGCCTCAAGTTTTCTGCGTGCTTCAGCCTCACAGTTGTGCTTAAAACTGTTGTATATCGATAAGAGTTTCCTTCCACCCATAATCTCCTCTCTCCTTCTGTTCCCTGCTGTAAACAAGCCATTAAAAATGTGTTTATGACATCACAGTTGGTGACCATGGAAATGACTTTGATGTTAGAAAGACAAATATAGCATCATGATTTCACGGCAGGATCAAGGCAGGAGAAGACCCTTGTTCAAATGGCGGGTAATTAACAAAGGTGGTGGAGGGGAAGCTTGAAAAAACATGAAGAGCCAATTGACTGAATATGATACATTTTAAAGTTTTCCCTAGTGTAAAAAATAAAATAAATTAAAAAAACTCTTTCAAATGAAAAATTGCAGTGCTCTGGCTGTACTGTTTTAAATAAAAGCCTATAGGGTAAACAGAGAATTGGGGGGGAAAGCTTTGGAATAAGAATTATACATATGCAAAAAAAACAGCAGGCGTCTTTCAAGCTGGAGTGGTCTGTGCTTAAATCAGGCTTGGAGCACAAGGGCCAAGCTAGACCACGGGGCCAACCTTCCTCCAGTTTACACCAGTAACAAAGTCCTGCAGGTTTCAAGTGCAAATGGATGGAGCTGGAATCTTTGTCTTGTAAAATCCCCGTCCTTGCTGTGTTATCCTCATGGTCACACCTGCCTGCAGCCAGACTCCTCGCAGGAGTCAGGGGAGCCGAGACTGGCAGTGAAACAAAAACCTTTGGCTCTGATTTTGCTGCGACTCCAACTCCTCCTCAACCCATTAGGCCAACGCTCATGGCATGGCTGCATCCATCATTTACACAGCCTGTTGAAAATAAGCCCTTGTTTTCACATACGTTTTATTAAATTGTTAGCATTACATGCTTCGGAGGCAACGGGACCAAGCCTGCTAGGAAAGTCTTGTCAGAATCCTTTCTGGGCTCACTTTCTGAGCAGTTGTTCCAACATATGTAATTATGAATAAAATAGCCTCTGAAAAGACCTCCTTGGATTCAGAGAGAGATGAAAACAATAGGGTAGAGATTAAAAAAGATGGTTCTTCTCAGCTAATTGTTTTTAATAAAATGGTGAAAGTGAAGAAAACACCAGGAAACTATAATTAGGATGATAATGCTTTGTTCTGCAGAAATATGTGCCCTGTTGCCTCTCCTATTACAGAGCAACAAAGGGAACGAAGTGGAAGGGAAGGGAAAAGTAGGGATGAATGGGGGTTGTTAAATACCGGAGTGGAAAGGTCAATAATCTTGTCTTGGAGGTAAAGCTGATGTAAAAAAGCCCTGCAGCAGCGCTGCCCCGAGTGCTGCCCAGCCTGCTCAAAGGGTTACCCAAGTGCTGGGGCTGGTGGGTGTCCCCACGCCCTACGTCCTGGCTGGGAGCACAGCTTATGGACGCTGCCCACGATTCCCAGGTGCTGTTGCTGAAGTCCACGCTTCTTCCTGTGAAAGGAAACCCCTGAGGTGTGGGGGATTTGTATGTTCTTCACGTCCAACTTTTCTCGCAGCTGAAGGCTCAGCCCAGCAGATGGAGGAGGACGCGGCCCCTCCGCCGTGCATCCTGGTGCTGCCACCTCTCTTGGCTCTGCCTGACTGTATGTGCCCTCTCCATCCCCCAAAACATTCCTGATCCCATTTCCATAGAGCTGCCACAACTGTTTATAGCAAATAGCACGTACACCCAAATTAGCCCTTTTCTTGGCTTTGAGTGACGTGCGCTGAGACTTGGCTAGCTGAAGGCTTGTCCGGTGACACCGTGTGACAGTCCTGGGCTACTGTCAGCCTCTTATGGAATCCTTAGGGATTCAACATGTTGTTTGTGAGTGAGTCTGGTGTGTGATTCACTCCACAAGCCACCGGGAAATGGTTTTGCTTATGAACTAGGTAACGGCGTTTTGACTTTGCTCTGTTTGTGGAGATTTTGGGCTGGCCGGTGCAGGGCCGTTGCGCGTGTTCGTGCCCGTGCGCTTGCGGCTGCTCTTCCCTTTCTGTGAACTTGCTTGTGAAGGAAAACTGATCCATGTGCAGCTATCAGAAAGGCTTTTTCAAACTAGTATTCTGCAATATTAACCCTTCTTTTACCCCCACGCACTGCCCTTTGGGGTATGAAACCTGCAGGTTTGGGACAGGAAAGGATGACTTTGCCATTTCAGCGGGGACTGGGAGCACGTGGGTCCTGGTGGTGCCGCAGCCTTTCCCTGGGCTGGTGCCTCACTGGGTGACCCATTTCTCTTTCATCCGCTCAGGGATGGCAGCAAACTGCTACAGAGACTGGTGATTCAGAGAGCCCACGTGTGTGTTTGTGGTGCTCACCTGTCGGGTGAAAGCTGGGGCTGCAGTCTTTAATTGGGCTTCCAGGAGAGGCTTTTATGCCCCCAATTAACCCCTTGCATAATTACCCACAGAAACAAGCAGCCTGCCTCTGGGATGGGTGAGAGGTGCTGCCGGCCAGCAGTTGCCCTTTGCTTTATGTCGACAGGTTGTGTCTCCCTCTGGGCCCAGCCACCGCGGCGGGGTTGGCACGGGAGCAGGGATGCCTCTGGCTCTGCCGCGGGGTGGCAAGGTGGGCACAAGGGCAGGGGGTCCCCAGAGGCTCCTATATGCAAGGGTAGAGAAATTTAGTTCTCGTTGGGCTAGAGGACTCTGTGGTACCGAGCAGTGTAACATTCATAAGGGAGCAAAAGCTGAGTTACTGAAGGGAAGAGGAAAGCTTGAGAAATATCTGAGGTTTCTTTTTGTTACGCTTACGTCCAGTTCCTGATTACCACTTTGGAGAAGGGAAGCGTTTCCCATCCAACAGTCCCCTCGCTTTGTCTCCTCTAGTGAGGCAAGAAAGACCAAATTTTACATCTATGAAATCAGTAAAGTAAATCAGAAAATAGTATCTTCCCCAAAAGAAGAAAGAATGAATCCTTTCAGTCTCATACCAAGAAGCAAGAAAGATCATAAAATCGAAATATTTTAAAATACTCCTGGGTTGCATTTAGCAGCTGGCACAGAGCAGCAGGGAAGTGCGAAGTGTAGTTATTGCTTATTTTAGGTACTTTATTTTGTTTGGTTTGTTTTGTGGTTTGTTGTTTTTTTTTTTTTTTTCCTTCCAGACTCTGGATAGAAAATGATGCAAGTTTGCCTCGTGAGAAGGGAAGAAAATTTATATTGATGGGTCGCTGAGGCACACCTGAGAAGCCAAACTGATCAGGGAGAGCTAAAGTCTCTTCCCTCGCTGGCAGACTTTCTCGACTGAGTCATGTAAGAGTATGAAACCTCTTGGTCCTCTGCCAGCAAAGTGCTGGTGATTTCAAATATATTGTTTGAACGCATCCGTCAGAGGACGGGCAGAGACCACCAACACGCTCGCCCCAAACAGCCTTTTTCAAAGGGAAAAATGGTGGTGGATTCTCACCACAGTGATTATAGGGGATTATTCTAGGATTCTCAGAAGTATCTGAAAACCAATCTTTCTGAGTTATTTCTGAATAGCTATTGAATGGATAATTTCCATACCCATTATTAAAATGATGTGCTGGCGGTGAAATTTAGCTGTATTGTATTTGATCAGTAATTGGTGAAATGTTTTCCTAGGGTTAAAAGTAGTGTCGGCAACAGCTCTGTGTAGGGATTTACAAGGTGTTCAGATACGTTTTTATGTATTCAGTTGCTTTATGCTATCCACATGCTTTGATGGTGTGGAGAAAGCTAACGGGATTTATCTGAGTATTTAAAGACAAACTGAAAAGACTTTTACCTTCTGAGACCCAAGTTCAGAGTTGCATTGCTTCTGTTAGCTGTTGATGACACAACTAACATTTAAAACAATGTACAACATTAAAGTCTCGGTCATTAACGGCTTTTAGGTCTGGAGAATAGAGCAGGCTCAAAAGAAATCAATGCAAATGCTCTAGAGCAATTAGTAAAGAAAACATCAATGATAAAAGAGTGAAAAATTTCCTTAGCTTAGATTATTTCTTTCAGTCCGTGGCAGTAATGATTAAGATTATGCCGTATCTTTGATTTTATCTTGGACCATGCGAAATAAGAATTTGCTAAAATGTCCCCCACTTTTTCAACTGAAACAAAGAGAAGAGATTAAGACTGGGAGAGAGTTAAAAAAAATGAAATCTGGAAGGAAGGAAAAAAACCCCCTAATTTCCAGTCAAAGGTGAACTGAAAAGGAAAAGCTGCCATTTAACCCTGGTTTTCCATTTCAGTAATGCGACCGGCACGCGGTGGATACGAGTGCATCGAGGCAGGGGTGGGCAGGAGATAGGCAGCTCCCCACCTGAGGCGTCCCTACGGCTCTAGAAACGTCAAAGGAAAGAGCTGATTCTTAGACCAATGTTTAAATATTCCAAATTGTCACTACCTGCTGCCAAAAAAAACCCCTCTGATTGTTAAATCTGACACATTCTAGACAAATATTTAAGTGATGTTTGATTTTAGGGCAGTGTATCCGTCCTGGTGTCCCATGGCCCTCTGCAAGCTCTGGGTGGCTGAGCCCTCCTCAGGTGTCATCGTGCCGCTGCTCTCAGCGTTCTCCAGAGAAGAGCAGAGCCTTTTGCATCTGGAGGGGATGAGGCACAAGGGACTAAGTGACTTGCCTGAGGCCGGAAAGTCTGTAGCTGAGGAAGGAATTGGAGCCTGGTTGCTCAATTCTTGGTCTGGCAAGCTGGGTCTGGGACTGTCCTTCCTCTTTAAGCAATGACACAATTTAGCCTATTTAGAAATAACCAAATAAAAAGGAAGAAAAATATTATTTTAATATTCCTTGATATAATACATAGCACCTGGAGCCAATGTAAGCAATGGCGTCGGATATTACAGATAAATGAAAGCTTACCTAATTTACCACCAGGCTAGATGATACAAAACCAAGCTTTGCGTTAACTAGATCATGATTTTAAAAAATGTTTCTGACTGATATCAGCACTTTATTATTGCATATCTGAGGTGAATTCCCTTAGATTCAAAACATTGTATCTGCAGAGTATTTGCACTCTTATTTTAAGGTGTATTTAGTGACGAAATTTCCTGTAACAAACCTCTCCGGTTTCATCTTGAGCGGCTCTCTCCGCTTTCTTTCACCCAGCGGCTGGTGATCCTCATAGAAAGCCCCGTGCCAGGGCTGCAGAGATCCAGCCCCAGCAGAAAAAAAAGTTGGAAAGGAGAGGAAAAAAAAAAAAAAGGCAACCCATCCATCTTGGATGCCTTGAAACACGTATAGCTGAGAGGAGCTGCCAAGGGGAAGCCATTTCCATACGCTCTCCTTGTCAGAAGAGCAAGCAGGCTGAAAAAGTTGGATGCGCGCAGTAAGTGGAAGCTGACCCGGACAGCCTTGATTTACATAGCGCACACGTGGGACCCGCTCATTACCACAACATCCCCCTAATCATCACCTCCGCATGACGGGCACATGGATGTGAATGTGCCCGGGGATCCTCAGCGCTTCATTTTCCTAGCAGCACCCAGCCTTTTGCAGTTATTGTGATATGACAGATGCACATATCATTGAAAGCGGGTCTTGCATGGCATTACACAATGTAAATCAATAATGTGAAAATACAGCCGTTAACACAATGTACAGTTTTGCCTATTACTACAATGCCCTGCTTGTTCCAAAGGAAAAGCAATTTTATGCTCCACTGAAGCATGGTTTGCTTAGCCTTCAACTAGCGGCAAATGCCAGATACTGCAAAATGTTACTGTTATGCAAGCAGTGTCCTGGATTTATTTATACGTATCCATGCAAAGAGTAATTTCAACAAGGACTGGGACCGGGGTCCCTCTGAATACGGGGCTGAACTGCGCTGACCCTGCATCTCCAGCTCTGCTGCCTCTTCTCGGCACCCAGGTCCTGATGCAGCAAAGCTGCACGGCCCCACGCAGCTCCGTGTGGCTGCTCTCCTTTTGAGTTGAGACTCAATTCTGCCAGGTTTTAGGGTATCTTAGCACCCAGTGGCACCTCTCAATCCAAAAACCAGACCAGGATAACTGCCTGCTGTGTACAGGCCCCATGTATACAGGTCCTAGGTGCCTGGCTCGCACACTGCTCCGGTTGCTTTCCCTTTACCTCCACCGATCTCCATCATACTCCTTTCCTTGGGTATGAGGCATGATTGCCTCCATGTGTGGCAAGAAAGTTGGCACTTCTTGGGCGCTTCTTTTCCTCGTTGGCTGAGATGTATGGAAACCATAGCATGAAGCCTCTGAACCCGTAATTATCGATATGGGCCTCGTTGATTGCTCCTGCCATTTTCAAGCCTGGTAGAAGTTAATTCCTTTTAGCTGAGGGCAGAAAAGGAAGAGCTGTAACGACAAAATGAGCGATCTGCTCAAATTGTTTGGGTAGTGGGACAGAGGAACGACGCTGCTGTGTAAAGGTAACCCCTCCTGACCCTCTCTGAAGGCAGAAGTTGCTCAACGTTCACTTCTGAGCAAGGAAGCCTTGATGTGTTCAACCTGGGTTAGAAACTGGGTAGAAACAAAGATACCAGAAAAATGTGGTGTTGAGGTGGAAGAGCCGTAACTCCCGAGCTTACCGGCTCGGCGTACGGGGGCAGGAAGCGGCGCTGCCCCTCGTTCGCTGGCGACGCGGCCGTCCCCGAGCGCGAGAACTGGCCCGCGCTCGGCTTGATTTTATGGATTTTCCCGCCACGCTCGAGCGCGGCCGGGGTGGGCGCGGGAGCAGGAGGGCAGGGACGTGGCTGCGTTTTCTGGCAGGGTTGGGTTTTGCTGGGAAAAAGGCAGATTTGTCAGAGACGGGCTGTTTAGCAGAAACAGATTAATTACCCTGAGAGTGTGGACAGGAAAATGTGGAAAATGAGAACGGGTGGGAATCTCCACAGGCTCGTGTTTTACCAGCTCGCTCTGCTCTAGGTCTCCTGTGTGGAAGCAGTTGGGTAGCCTCAAGAGAATTTTTTTTTTGTTCATGTTCATTTTGGGGCAATTTCTGGATCTTGACTTGTCCCTGAGTTGGATGGAAAGCGCATTTTAAAGTGTTAAATTATTGCACAGAATAGAAATTCTGGCATTGCTCAGTTCTATCTTCTGCCTCTAAGGTGAAGCTGGGGAAGGATTCAAAGCTCCTGCCCGTTGCGCTGTGCTGGCATCCAGCCAGTGCAGGTATGCTTCTTAATGAGAGCTTAATTAGGAATCAGGGGGTTCGCTGGTGATGGAAGGACGCAGGTGCCAGCTTCTTTCGATAAAGCGGTGGCCAAGGCTTCACACGCCTGTGCCGTGGACGGAGGGGCTGGGGCATGGCACGGCCGGGCTGTGTACGGAATGCGGGCAAAGGCACAGCCCCCTTCCGCCTCCCAGCAGCACCGTGTGGGAATAGCTCGAAAATTAGGGGTTTTTTTCATCTGGGGACCTGCTTGGAGCCCAGCATACTGCCAGGCAGCCTGGCCTGACCTGCTCACAGGGTGTGTGGCAAACATGAGAGGGTTTCACCCAGGAGAAACCAAGCATTAGGTTTCATCCCTGGGCTCTTCTAAACCTTTTTCGCATTTGGTCTGATGTCAACTTGAAATGCAAATGCAACCTTGAAGTGGGAAGTAGGAGCGTTTTGTCTTTGAAATGTCCACACAAAATATTTCTCTTTTATTAAAATACACTCTCTTTTTTTTTTTTATCTGGAAACATTTGCTATGTTTGGCCCAAATTCGGGAGTGTTTTGGTGCCTGTCCCCCTCCCTTTGCCAGTGCACTTATTGTTTGCTGGGGGGGAAAAATGCCCTTTCTGTTGTGCCTCCTTGGTCCTGCCCTTCTGCCGTGCCCTCAGCGTGGGTCGGTCAGCAGCCGCTGCCTCTTGCCTTCCCCCTGCCTGCACCTCTGCCGGCTCCAGCGCCCTCTCCGATGCCTCCGGGTGAGCTTTGCCGCACCATAGCACAAAGGGGCAGGCCGTTGCCATTGCTCCTGGGACTTGCTCCAGGCCGTGGTGTGGTACATTGGTGCTTCTCACAAGCCACGGCTTCAGCTTTACTTAGAGGAGAGGGAAACCTCCTTTCCCCGAGGCTGAAGCTGCCCCTCCACGCCTGGGGGCTCTCGCTTGCGGAGAAGAAGGGAACTGATCCCATCGGCTTTAGTATTTCTGTTATACAGCCTAGATTAATTTTGATTTTCTCTTTTGACTCCTTTGTTGTGTTTATTTCAAGGGATTTTGGTCACCTCCCTTCTATACTTCAACATGCCTGAAAAATTTCTATCGGGAGTGATTGTGTATGACTTGAAGAAAGTGCAGTTTTTAAGACCTGAATCCACTTTAAAATCCCCACTGCTTTCTGTTCCCTTTTTTTCCCCTCCAAATTAGCTTCCCCATCTGACAGCGCTGTGTATGTTACTGCTGCCACAAGACCTTTCCACCACTGGGTTTCTCTCTCTCCCATTTCTCGCTATGAATATGAGATTTTCAGGGAATTGCCGCGTGCTGAATATTTGCATCATGGCCTGGGATGCTTCATATAAGACTTCAGGAAGCTGAAAGAGACTTGAGGTCAGTCCAAAATACTCTGGAGAAAATTCCCCAAAGTCACAGACAAATATTTCCAAATGTGAATGTTTCCACCCTGGCAATTTATTATTGCCACAGACAGCTAGACAGACAGACAGACACTTACGCACAGCTGACATTAGCATGTAGCTTCTGCTGTCACCCGCAGATGGGCTGCGTGGCTGGAATGATGATGTTTCTGTGCTGACTTTGGGGAGTTTCACATATTAGACAGTACTAAAAGAATTTTTAATTGGACTCATTTACTTTTTTTTTTTATCAGAAATGAGACAATACGCGCGAACCCCTGTGGTTACTATAGTCTCAATCAGCTGCCAAATAATATTATAGAAGTTGTGATTGGATTAATCAAAAGCTTGTAACAAAATTATGGTTGTGAGGAAATTATCCTATTGGGGGCTTTAATTTAAACTGGTGGGACAAAATTAGTCCTAAATTAAAGAAAACAACTAATTGTCTAGATATCGCTCGGTTGATAAATACACCAGTAGGATCCTGCTCCCAGAGTGTTACTCTGCTGTTTATAGGGTTTTTGAGGGAAAATGCACTTGGCAGCCTCGTTCCACTCCCTCTTTGCCTTTTCCGTGGGTGTCCTGGGCTGCTGCAGGCTGTGAGCTCCTCCTTGGCCCTGCTCCTGAAGGCACCAAGCCCTGGAGGTCCCAGAGGGAAGGGATGGTTTGGGCCAGCCCAGGGGTACCCCGTGCTTCCTTAGGGATCCCGACTCCTCAGCTGGAGTGATCCAGCACCTGCACGGGCTTCCGCTGCTGAGATGTATAGATAAGGTGAGGACTCATTCCTCGTGACCCATCCAGTGCTTCTTTTTGGTGTTTGTGATGGAGCGGTCTAAGCCATGTTCTCCATTAGCTTCTGATTCCTGCCCCGTGCCATGGTTTTGGGAACTAGCCTGTTGCCGGCCCCTTCCCTCGGTGTCATCCTCTCCCAGCTGCCCCGGCAAAGCGGGATCCCCAGCCCATGGCCATTTACCATTTCAGGGCAGAAAAGGGTATTTGAAGCCCTACGAGTCCCCGGGGTGTAGGAGAGGACAGTTGGGGACCCATTCTACAGAAAGAGGTGGGGTTTTTTGCTGGAGTCATCAAACAACCACAGATTTGTAAATGTACATGGGGCTGTGCCTCGTGCTGGGGAAGGGATATATTCTCGGGTAACAGGGCTTTGTCTGTATTTCATTCGGTAACAAAGCCCAGTTTTCCCCATAGCTGGGAAACCCCGAGTTTGCCTTTTAATAACCCCAGAGGCGCTGGAGGCAGCGGAGCCCGTGGGACACCGTGCGGGAGAACCTGGGGTGGTTTCCATCACACTTTGTCCCGCTGATCTGGACCTGGTAAGAAGGTTTCGTGGGCCACGGCATTAACCTGCTGTACGCAGCCCCCATGCTGCAAGGGCGTTGGGAAGTGACAAGTGGGATGTGGCAGGTGTTTGGGGCACCATCCTGTCAGAAAAATCCCCAAAAGGAGGGGAGTCCCATCAGGGCTGACAGGGGCCCTCCTTCGCCGATGCAGACAACCTGCAAAGGTGAGCCACTTAGAGACAGGACTCCTGGTGCCAGTAAAGGGCGTTGGTGAGCGAATGTTAATCCCCTTGTATTTAGGAGCCGATTAGACTGAGTTTTCCCTCTGTTTCTGAGGGCCCATTAGACCCCAGCGTTTTGCCGGTGGGTTAGGCTGCATCGCTGCGTCGCTGCGTCGGTTGTCTAAGGAAAAAGCTCAGTTCCCTTCAGAAATTTTTCTTCTCCTTTAGGAGAACGTTTCTGGTGCTTGCCTCTGTCATTGGCCCTCAGGTGGTAAATCCCAGGCAAATAAATCTGTATTTAAAGCAATAAATACAGTGCGTTTCCTCTGAGGCTTTATTTTCTCATTTAGTGACCTCTTGTTCCCCGTGTCTTTGACACTTCTCCGATGTGCATTAAGCAAATATGCAATCATCCTTTCATTCCCTATCTTTGCTTTCATTATGATTTTTTACACTTCATTACATTTACCTCTATAATTGCAACTCTTTGTTGTCCCAAAGTTTTATGGCTCTTTCCTCTCTTCTCTCACTTCTTGTGTTTCTTTGTTATTCACGTTAGCTTTTCTTGACACTGTGTTCCTAGTACATTTTCTAGATGTCAAGCAAACTCTTAGGCCTAAACTCATTTATCTTTGAACACTTTCCATTTCCACTTCAGTGCTCTACCCCAATGAATTCCATCCAGAACTTCCTTTTCTTCTAAAATTGGCTGTGCCGCTTTTATTCAGCGTTCTTCCCTTTTTAGGCCTAATTATAAATCCGATTGTTCGGTCCTGAATGCTTCCACGAGCTCCATTCATTTCCGAGCGCGGTTCTGCCATAACTGCGGGGGGAAGTTGCGTGACTGCCCTTTCAAAATCCTAATATGATCTAGATGAGAAAGAGTGATGTTATTTCTAACTTAAATTAAACCCTAGCGCAAGATCAGGCTGTTAAGTCCCTCCGCTCTGCTCTCCTGTCGCCGCGTTTACCCGCCCTAGAAAGTTTCGAGGAGAGCGAGGACGCTCTGCGGCGGGTTCGTGGGTTTCTGGGGTTTTCCCAGCCCCTCGCAGCGAGCGGCAGAGCTGCCGGGAGAGCCGGTGGGCACCGCCGTGCCTCCTGCTGGCATCAAGTGCAGGGGCCTGCTGAAATCCCACTGTTCCGGCAAAAGCGGTTCCAAGTGGCAAATGGTCGATTCCCACAAACACACACCACCGCTTTCCTTAGGAATTTTTACCGGCTGCTTGAATAATTGGATGTTAATTTGTAAGCGGAAAGCATCACCCTTGCTGACTTAATTGTGAGTGTCTTTGGGATAAGTGGCCAAGGGGAAAGGCTGGGGTTTTGCCGCAGGTCTCCACCTGGGGATTGCTGAGCTGCTTTGGCTGAATTCTGGCTCTGCAGCCGGGCAGGGGCTGGCACCAGGTAGCCAGGGGCTGTGTGGGGAAAAAACATCTGTGGCTTGTGAAGCTCGCCCTGCTCCCAGGCTCTACGTGGAGCTCAGCTGTTCAATCTCAATGCTAACCATGCCCACTGCTCCACAACCAAATGCCTGACTCCAGTCCGGATGGGTCCCGCTCTGACAGAGTCAGACTTCAGGAGCAGCTAAATAACATGGTGGATTTGAGGTATCTCCAGATACGTCTGGCAGTGTTTGCCTTTAGGCATGTTTAGGTGTTTAGGCTGCTTAGGTAGCTTCGTCTGGGTTGAATGTTCTCGGGAAGGGAACACACAGGGCTGGGAGCGCAGTCTGAAATAGAGAACAAATAGTGATGCTCTTCCTGTGGAAACGGTGGCAGGATTTGCTAAGCTTTCCAATGGGCAAGGCAGTACTCTTGTTTCTCCTCCAAAATTGCCCTTGGAGTGAGGTGATGACAAAGAGAATCGCTCTTGTCCACTTACTTACTGATTTAACCTGATTTCTTCCTGTCCCTTGAGCATCTGGAAGAAACATGAGTAATGTGATGAAAAGGTTCATCCTTTGCTCTGAGTCGAAGAGGAGAATGTCAGTGACTTTATGGACCTGGGGCACTCTGTCATCCCCAGCTAGCGTGGGGGCTGCTCTGCTCTGCTCTCTAGGCATCGCTTTCTCTCGAAAGCCCGAGAAAAAGCAGCCACTGCTTCCTGGCCTGTCTTCTTGTGACCTTTCAGACTGGTGCTCAAGCAGTGTCAGCAAGCCCAGGTGATGTACAGTGATGGTCCTGTAGGAACGTGAGCAATAGCAGTGCACCCTGAAGTGTGTACATAGGCGTGGTCGTGCATGGCGCACCAAGCACATCATTGAGCATCAGTGATTTTTGAGTCCTACCCATGGTGCAGGATCACTGGTGTGGCTGCAGGCAGATACACTGTTTGGGCTCTACTTCCCGCCTGTAAGGCGGAGTGGGTATTGCTGGCTGTGTAGCATGTATGGTGACTTTGCTGTATGATGCTTAACTCTGCTGAAGGCTTTAAGATGCCTCACGAGTTGCTTTGTGTTCAGCTCAGTGGTTCAAGGAGGACTTGCCCCTGTCCAGCTTCAACGTTGTCCTGGGTGGAGAGGGGACAGACACCATCAAGAGGCACAGATGCCCACGTCAGGGGTTGCCACACGTCGCTGTGGGTTGGTGCCACATAGCACACAGCGATGGAGGACTGAGGAATAAAGCTCCTTTGGCCTCAGAGGAACACCATCATCTGCTTCGTGGTTCATTGCATTGGGCCCTTCCTCTTTGCCAAGACAGTGGAAGAGGGGTTCAGACTCCCCAGGTGCCAAATGAAGTCTTACCTGACCTTAGAGCTTGAGCCCTTTTGAAATCTGTACATTGATTTGTTAAAAGTTTTGGCCTTTTTTTTAAGAACTTCCTTAAGTGAAGCTGCTTGAAATGGTGGCCCTCACCATGAATTGATTGGTTATGATGTGGTAGCTGGCCCCAGGGGGTGCAGGGGCATGGCTGGGGTATTTAGCTTCTGTCTGAAATTTTTATCCTAGTTTGCAGAACCATTAGTTTTTTGGGAAGCTTTAACACATCCATGTGTGTGGTCAGGTTGTTTTCTCTCCTCTTAAAATACCTGTCAGAGGGAGATAGAGAGACCTCTTGCAGCAACTTCTCTGTATCAGACCAGTCACAGGAGATGACCTGAAAAAATCAGCTATCATACACCATATCATGTAAATAAATACATCTTGCAATTTTTTAAGCATCTACAGTCAGCTGTATATGCCGGATGGATATGACTGGATTATTATAGTCTGTCATTTCAGCATGAATTCAGACACTATTTTAAGTGAGTATTATTTAATAGGCTGGAAGAAGCCTTTGGAGCTGTTATTATCTCTCATGTAAATGCACGTTAAAGCAATTTGAACAGGCATATCAGCTTCCTGATGGACTGGATCGCTCCTGTGGAAAGGCTGAGGGTTTCGTGCTGTGCCACGCCAGAGCTGCCCGCCCCCTGGGATGGCGAACGGGAGGAGCGCGGACCCCCAGGACGGCGCACGGAGGGGTGTCGGGCTGCTGTGAGGATGGGCCAAGCTGCTGCCTGGGCTGCGGCCACGTGCTTAAGGGTGCGAAACAAACGGCTTTGCTTGAGAGGACCAGGGTAAATAAGTTTAACACAAACTTTAGAGATGATTTCAGCAGGTCTGCGTGGACTGACCGTATCAATCGCTTCCTTGCAGCAAGAGGCGGCTGTGCTGCCTGCGGGTTGCAGATGCTTTGGGAACCAGGAGCCCGCTGGGGAGGGAAAAGTTTCAAGGTCCAAAGAGCAACCTCTGAGAAACCGCTGGCCTTGGAGGGCCAGGAGCCGTGGGGAGGGACTGCACAGCTTCACTGTTTGTTGGCAGACAGCAGACAGCCACGGAGAGTGAGTGGGGAGGAGGGATAAAATCCCACGCAGCACAAAAAGCTGCTTGATGGGGATGCTGCTGTAAGAGACGTCCGTGGCAGGGGAGAACAGGATCTTCCCATTACGGTCTTGAAATTGCCATAAAAGTAGGCTACATTGGTGCTCGTTCTCCATCCCTGCCCCAGCCCGGGAGAGCAGCCTCTGGCTGCCCTGTGCCCGGCTCTGGCTGCCGCCATCGGGCCACGCGTGGGAGCAGGCAGCAGTCCCCAGCTGCCTCGTGAGGTTATTATTTTTTTATTCGCCTCAATAAAAATCTGTGATTCATTAAGTGCTTGTCATGTTTTGATACGTGGATCAGGAACTGATCAATAGCCAGCCAAATTTAATAAAAAGGAGCTCTATTCTTGGGAAATGAGCTTGTTACCATGCCAACTATCGATCTTTCCTGACAGGCTGCTGTAAGTCGCCAAATGGGGTCCTGATGGGTAGGTCGGTCTCCCTGCCTGCCTGCCTGCCTGCCAGGAGTGATGCCGATTGCAGCCTCTGTATTTAAAAGACTTTGGAGACAACCCTGTTTTTTAATACTGCCTCTATGTAATTCTTTGGCAAAGGTTCTAGATTGCCTGGGGCTAGCGGAAATCATCCAAAGGCTTTATTTTTCTTACTGGCTCTAAGGTGGTGGAAATAAAAGACAGAAGGGAGCAGAGCTCTGGTTCTGCACCGGAGCCTCCTGGGGCGAGGAGATGGGATGGAGCCCGACGCCAGCCCACGCGCCCGCCTCGCCGGTGCACGACGTGCCAGCCATCGCCTGGTCCCTGCCTGCCACCAATGCCGCAGCATTTTTCCTTCTGATGGTAATAACTTAACGTGAGCCGGGTGGTGTTAAACAGCACCAAACCGATCCCCCGTCAGGTGGATTTCTCCAGCCGACCACGGTAAGCAAGGCAGATTTGCATCCCAAGGAAGAGAGATGCTCTGTGGAGTCCCGCAAGTCCAGGATTCCCTCTGCTGAGCTTCCCGCGCTGATCCTAAGTCTCTAGATTTGAAGCGTTGGCATTGCAGCCGCTCTCTGGCATGGGTGACACTGAAAGATTTGGGAGCAAAAGCTGAATATAGACAAGGAGGCAGGGGTTTGTCAAATGCAAATAACCCATCCCCAGGGTTTTGATTTGCCTGATCTCTTTGCAATGGTCCTAGATTTTTATTTGCAGTTTCTTCTCCTTTTATCTCTCAGAAGGAGGGTGGGCAGGGCTGTCTGCTGCCAGGGCGGGCTGTGAAGGGCCCGGGCTGTGTCCTCACCCCTGCCAGGGGCTGCGTGGCAGCCCGGCATGAAGAGGGAGCATTTTCCAAGTACAAAACACACCATGAGTTTTGGCCCCATCATTGTCCTTTAGGGCTTGGTCCAAAACACACTGGGATCGGTGGAGACAGATTTCAGCGGGCTCTGGCCCTCCCAGTCCAAACCTTTTAAACACGGTGGCCCATGTCCTTCTCCGGGACAGCCATTTAGGTCAGTGTTTGAGGGTTTAAGAATGGATGGTGAATTTTACTTGGGTCAGCAAAAGCTTTATAGGCTTAGAAAATCCAGTTCTGTGCTCAGTACAATCCCTGAGACTTCCCTAGAATAGTTTATCCAGCCAAAAGTGAGACAAAGGTAGAATTTGATGTGGAAGATCTCACCAAAGTCACTTGGGGAGAGGGAGTGCGATGTAATTCCTTCATGGCTTTTCCAGATTGCCTACTGTAAAGTTTATTATGATTTGACATTGACATTAGCCCTGCTTTGGGTGGGGGGTTGGACTCAAGACCTCCAGAGGTCCCTTCAACCGATATTTTTCCATGATTTCATCTCAGAGATGTGATGTGACGTCTAACATGGAAATGAAAATGCAACTGGTATTCTTGGGTGTTCAGACTTGGAAGGCAATGAAGAGCTGATATCAAACCTGAATATTTCTCAGACCTATTTGTGTATATGAGATGCCAGAACCATCATAGTCCCTCCACTGTGTGAAACGGCGGTTATTGAACGGTGCTGTTTGCTGTGGTTATCAGAAAGGTTGCCAGCAGCCAGTGCCTGCCCTCGTGTCTGCTCTCGGCGTTCCTCCTCCTTGGGCTTAGCTCATCCCAAACTCCCTGGTTCAAGTTTCATGCTTTCAAAGATTTTGCTCTAGCAAAAATCAGCAGACATCTCCGTAGGGTTCATTAACATGAATTGTTGAATGGAAAGGCCCTCTCAATACACAACAAAGGTGAAAGTCTTCAGTAAGGTGTGATACCCCCCAACCTCTCTGTCCCTGCAGTATGTTACGGTGGCGCGGCATGGCAGCGAGTGCTGAGCAGGGACAGGGTGGAGCAGCTCTTTCAGTTAAGCGTCTGCATGCCAAATTGAGCCTAAAATAAAAGTCGTCTTAAAATCCAGTGAAGGTTGTTTTTGGGAATGGACTGCCGGATCAGATCCCCGCTGCCTGGGCAGAGCCTGGCAAGGTTTGAACACAATACTGACTGCAAATTCTGTTTTCTCTTGCAGTTTGCACTGGAGCCTGGGAGACAAATGGGACCAGTCGGGTGCCAACAGCAGTGCGATGCTGAGGAGCGGGGGGCCCTCTGGAAGCGGCCGGAG
The DNA here is from genome assembly GCA_009819775.1 of Phoenicopterus ruber ruber. Taxonomy (NCBI): domain Eukaryota; kingdom Metazoa; phylum Chordata; class Aves; order Phoenicopteriformes; family Phoenicopteridae; genus Phoenicopterus; species Phoenicopterus ruber. The sequence goes on from CM020226.1 coordinate 16,368,126, forward strand.
GAGGAAGGCCAGCAGCGCTGTTTGCCGGAGCAGAGATGCGGGTCCTGCTGCCGCTCCTGGGCGCGCAGCCCCTGCCCCGCTCTGCCAGCCCAGCTCTCGCCTCTCCACCAGCAGACATCGGAGCAGCCCGGCACGTTCAGGGGGAACGCAAGCCATGGGATAACCAACTTGCAAAATACCTCTTGCTTAGGAGAGAAAACTGCCAAAAGAAAAGCCCAGCTCGCCAGCGTTAGCTCTGCGGGCAGCTGCCCTCCCTGCCTGCCGGGAGCGAGGGGCTCCGTGTCAGCACGAATCCGAGCGAGGGGAGAGAGACCAAGCTCAGGGGTGCCAGAGGGTTTGGGTTTTCCTGTACTCGAGGAGCCTGCTCTGCAGTTTTTAAGATGGATCGGCAGCCTTACATCGCATCGTGATTTGGCTGCAAGTTGAGCCGAGCGTGTATTATCTCCGCAGGCTCCTGGTATGCCTCTCCTCCCTGTCTAATATATGAATAGACAGAGAGACTTTTACGGACCAGATAATTTTTTTTGGCTGCATGAAATAGTTATGTTCTTCCTATAGGAGAAAAATTTAATTTTGCTCTGAATTCCACTATAACTAGACAGATCTCCATTTATATCCTGGATAATAAATCAAAGCAACATGAAGTCTCGTGCACAGAACTGAAGTGGTTTCTTCAAGCAAATTTGGCAGGAAATAAGTCGTCATGTTAAAAAGCCAGTTCACTCGCCATATACAGTACACCACCAACTCTTTGCTAAAATCTGCAAACAGGCACGAAAAGTCGTTTGGTGAAAAATAGAGAGAAATCTGTGAGCTGTAGCGATGCTCTGTGAGATAGGCCATACGATTCTGTTATCAAAATCACCCATAACTTTGTCAGAGAAATCACCCCATGAGTTCTCTTCGACTCCCGGGTTTGCAGTGCCCAGGTACTCAAATATCACAAGGGCCATTAGTTTGGCTTCGTATAAAAATAAGGTCATGCTGGTATCACAACTTCCCTCTGTGCTTCCCTCTTTCTTCTTGACTCCTCAGCTAACGTTGTTATTTTTTCTTAGATTTTTTTTTTCCAGCCTTCCTTTCTAGTTTCTATTTCTATCGCGCAAACATGCCATGGCAAAGCGATGTAAGCAATGCATAATATATTTGCAGTAATGTATGATTCATTTACTAGCTTTCATAATTAATGTGGCTGTGTTTTACATACACAGTACTTCCTGCGTGCATTTTATGATGTGAACACTCTTCAAAAATCTAATAAAATGTAATCCATTAAAAACAATAGTACTATTCCTGTGATGAGATTTGTGTGCAGTTTTGCAGCAGCTACAGGAAGAACTTGGTGCCGAGTTTATATTCTAAACCCCAATTTTATGCTGCTATTTTATGCAGCTCCTAATTCTCAAGGTGGAAATTATTATAATGATATATATTATTATAGTGATACCGCAGTTGGTCTGGGTATCATCTGCTTTCATACCCTGAAAACTTTCCAACCCAAATAATTTATCTATCTGCTGTCTGGAGCTCAATAACAAATACAAAATTATGCTGAATTTATGAAGAAACATATAAGAACTGTACAGCAGCATCTGTAAAATATCAGCTCAATAACGCCAACATCTGCACCTCCAAAAAACTCGTCCCTGCCTGGGGTTTGGTGGGGCTGAGAGCACACCACCACCTCACGGTCTGGGCCCAAAGACCCTGTTCCCAAAGGTCCCAAATGCATCTCATTGCCATCAATATCAGCAAGAGTTAGGAACTGCCGAACAGCTCAGGCCATGCACTTTATTTACACATTATTCTCTTCCTAGTGAGGATTTGAGGACCCCAAATTATTTTGCACCCCATGGAGAAGAAAGCTGATGTAGCCATTTGTGTGTTGTTCCTTGACACGCTGTTCCAGGCAGATGGATTTGGGAGCTTTTAGTTTCCTATCTTCGTACTAAAATGTGTGTAAAGTAATTTCCAACAACAAAAATCAACACTTAAGAACAAATCAATCTAACATGACGATGTTGAAAATTCACAATGGATATGAAAAATGGATATAATTTTCAGTGTAAGGCTAGAAATCCTGTTCCCATCTCTGCAGATACCGGGCTGAAATTTTGCCTGCTTTCCTCCAGCTGAATCCTCATCAAAGCCAACAGGTGTAAACCATCCCAGCACGGCGGCGGTGTGGGGTTGGGGGATTTACCTCTGCCGAGGCTCTGCCCCCGGGCTCGGGCAGCCGAATCAGCCCCGTGCTGCTCGTGCATTAGCACTTCGCACCCGCGCAGCATCGTGGTGCTGCCTTGGCTGTCAGCAGGTGAGGAGCATCGCTGACTTGAGTAAGTTAAGCCTGGGCTTATGTCTGGTGGGGTGAGTTTTGCAGTGTGTGAGGGGGTGTCATAGGGGAATGCGGGAGTTTTGGAATGCTGCTGGTCAGGACAGCAAGGGGATGGCTGTACTGTCAGTATCGCTCCAACCCACTGGTTTTGCTGGACTTGCATCAGGCTTTCCCTGAAGTATTTGAAATGCAGATTTTTTCCAAGGTATTTAAGCGCTGCTTTTGGACTTTGCTGCGTCCCTCCTGGTGAGTGGTTCCCTGCTGGGGCAGCTGCCTGGGCAGCTTTGGTGTTTCTCCACGAGTGGGGCTGGTGCAAAGCTACGGGTAGTGGTGCAGTGGCTGATGCTGCTCCAAGATGGGGAGCGTGTGCTCCTGCCAGCCGCGCTCGGCAGGGAGAGCTGCCGCGGCCGGGAGCCGCTTCCCTTCCCCGGCACCGCACTAGGGGAAAGGTGGAAAAACCTTTCACGGGGGAAAATGAGCTAAAGACCTTAAGGCCCAAATCCCACCATTTAGAGAGATCAATACCGCCGTTACTGCCGGGAAGTGAAACCCTGCGCGGCAGCAGCATGGGCCTGACGCGCTGTGTCCCCATCTAGGGTGAACCCACCGGCCCCTCGCGTGGGCTCCCGGGCTGGGACACACACACACACACACACACACACCCCCCCCAGTGCGCTCAGCCTCACGCTCGGCCACCCCTCGCTTCAAGTGCTGCAGGGAGGTGGTCACGGCAGTGGCAAGGGGTGCCTGGCACCGTGCCCCCCTGGCAACTCGGGAGGAGGCTGATGAAACTGGTCCTTTCTGATGTTTTCTAGTTCTGATCGGACAGCTGGATTTTTTTTTTTTCTTCCCCTGCATTTGAGGCGGCTTATTTTAGTGTTGAGCTGTGTGTACTGCTTGGGTCTTTAAGACTGAAGTTTGTCCTGTATTTTTTCCCAGATTTTGAATTAGTTTTGCATGCTTATTTCTACCTTCGCAATTTTTTTTTTTTTAACAGTTGCTATATTAATTATTTAGCGGTGAAAACCCATGTAAATGTATCTCTGTGCCCTGTAAATGTTCAAGAAATGCAAAGAAGTGGAGGGGGGAGGGATGAAGCAGCAGTGCTCTTCTGACACACCAATATTTGAAAACTATTTTCAGTGACTCTTTTTGATATCGGAGACCTGGCAGTGACTTGCCTTTGGCAAGTGGGTGCAGGTGATGCTGAGGCTTCCCTGGCACCTGCAGCTGTATCTATTTTGCTGCAATCCCAGCAGGTGTTTCTGCCACAGGGTCCCTTCTTCCCAGCAAAGCTATGGGGGCTGCTCCCAGCAAAGCCCCTATGTCCCATCTGTGCCGAGCCCCTGGGAGTGGCAATAGGGGCAAGATTTCTGAGTCACAGCATGTGACAACGGGGGCTGCCAAATGGCCTGGCTCCAGCCTGGGCTGTGCTGTGGCTCACGCCGGCACACGAGTGGGGCTTGGCCCCGGCGTGGGGTGCTGCCCCTCAGCCCCAGCCTGCCAAATGCCACATCAGAGCTCTGCTCTCCCGTGTCAGGGTCTCCGGTGTCCTAAATGGGTGGGAACCCCCTAGGACACGTGTCTACCCAGGTGGCCTCTTGTCCCCAAAGACTGACCTCCAGCTGGGAGGTCTCTGCCCCTCCAGCCACCTCTTCCCAGCACGGTCCCTACCCCGGCCCCCAGCCAGCACCCGCTCCAAGTCTGCCTCCTGCCCGCTGGGGTGAAGGGGCAGAAAGTCCCCTTTGGGGGGGGCTCAGGGAGGGAGGAACAGCCCAGCCTGATCCGCGGGAGCCTCCCCGGAATGCAGCAGCAGCTCCGGCACACACAGGGGGGCTCCGGATGGTCCCATTGCGTGGCCTGATGCTGCGGCCAGGAGGGCTGAGACCCTGCTCAAAGCCTCGCTTTTGAGGAGGGTCAAAGGGACAAGTTTTTTGGGGGAAGGGGGAAATGCAGGACAAATGCTGGACCTGGAAGACTTTTACTCTGCCTGATGTGGAGGAAAACTCCCAGGGGTGTTCAAAGAAAACAGCTGATTGCTGCTCATATAGAGGGGGGGACACACGACACAGCTGGGGTGAGGCTGGAAGCTGCAGGCTCCTTGGTGGGGTGGGGGGAGCAGAGTGGGGCAGGGGGCTGGGGCACCGCCGGCAGCACCCCCTGCTCGCCCCCCACCTCCACCGAGCGCCGTGTCGGGGGTCCTGCGATGGGGTGCCTCTGGGCTGGGGGGTCCCTAGTCGTGTGCAGTCGTGCTGCGGCGGGGGGGGGATGCGCGCAGGGGCTTTCCGCGGGCGCGGAGCGGCAGCGCGGATGCCCGAGCGCTTCTTCCTGCAGGGCAAACGGGGCAGGCACGGGGTGGCTCCCGGCATCCGAAGTGTCAGGGATTTTAAGGATATAAAAGAGATATATTTAATATATATTATCTGCCCCCCGCACCAGTAAGACCCGGCTTCATTTGCACCTTTAGTTCTCGTCGTTTCAGGGCGGGCTGCGATACAGCAGCCGCCGGCGCCTGTGCGTTAAACGGGGAATAAACCAGAAATAAATGTCGGCTTCTGTCCCGTTTTTAAGGCAAACGGCAAAATCATCTCCTGTCTCCCGGTCCGGCCGGATCCGCCCAAGGACCGTGGGGAGACCCCAACGTCTGGGGAAAACTTGCAGCCCCCTCCTGCAAACGAGGGGTGCGAAATCTTGTGAGATAAAATGATGAAGCGAAGAGGGGTGTGTGTGTGGGGGGGAATCTCTGTAAATAGGTTGAGCATCGGCAGCCTTTGTGCCCAGGTCGCCTTCGAAGGCGTCGGGGGTGCCCGTCCCTCCCGGCTCCCCTTTCTGTGGTCTCTGACACCGTCACATGAACGGACCCGCCGAGGGGCTCTGTGCATAGCCGGCTCCCCGAAATTTGCGCCTAGGAAGAGAGACAAAACCAGGCGATATTAATGTATTACTGAACGGCGAAATATTGAATGTTTCTGTACGTGCGCGTTGCCAGAGGTTTGCACAGTTTGTCTGAAAACACCCGGAGTTGGAGGCGGAGGAAAGGGAGGGGGGCTTTAATAAAAACCATTTGCCACTTGTCTTCAATTAGGGTCCAGAAATTTAGCGAAAAGAAAAAAAATGTCTATTTTTTTTCCTCACTTGTCTCGGGATCAAGAGGTAAACGCGGCGCCCATGCAACGGTTCCAGGGCTTCGCGTTAAAAGGAGAGAGAAAGCACAGGCGATATTGTCGCGATCCGTGGCGGCGCGGCCGGCTGCGGGGGGGCGACGAGCCCGGGTGACCCCCCCCCCCGCCTGACCCGCCGGTGCCTCACGCCCCGGCGCACACCTCGCCGTGCTCCGCCGCTTCCCCCCGGGAAAGGTCTTCTCCGCCCGGAGCCGGACCCCCGACGGGCCGCGGGACCCCCGTGGGGCTCGGGAGCGGCGGGACGGGGAGACCCGGCCCCGGGGGCTTCGCACCGCGGCTCCCTGCAGCCCTCAGCCGGCCGGGCGGGCGGGGGTGGGGGGGCGTGCAAGGTGGGGTGCCCTCAATTTCTTTTCCCTGTGCCATCGGGGGAGCCCTGAGCCGCCGGGGCTTCTCCCTCCCCGGGGCTGGGCAGCCACGGAGCCTCCCGTCACCGTGTCCCGGGCAGGTGACGGGCACCTCGGAAGCTGCCCCCCCCGCCCCGATATTCCCCTGCATCTTAGTGTCCGTGACAAATAGAGGCAACGTGAGAGAGGAAAGGGGGAGGAGGGAGAGAAAGACACGCACACAATAGCCAGGCAAATTGTTAGCAACTCCGGCGTTCGGGGAAGCCGGTACTGTAACTGCGCTCTCATCAGTCACCGCTCCTGAAGTGATAGTAAAAATGCATCTAAACATGCTGCGGTGTGATATATAAAAGCACAGCGGGATGAGCTGCTTTCCAAAAAGGGACTTGGTGATTGGATATGCCTTGGCATGATTGACAAGAGCTTAGTTTGGTAAAGAGAAGACACGCAAGCTTTCACAGCGGGATTTCTTTTCTAAAATATATCACACTAGCCTTTGAAAAGCGCCGCACACTATAAGGGAAATAAGGTTGCTTTATAGTGCGCTGACATTTCTTTAAAACACAACTAAGATCAAAAAAAGAAATAAAATGTGTTCCAAACACAATGTTTTAATTAGTTTATTCTGTGCATTTGCTTTTATCTGGTGTATATATCACGGATCCCCACCCTTTAATTAAAACAACTGGCTGCCAATACAACAGCAGAGACAAATGCTTAACTTTCTCCTTTGTAGCTACAAGCAAACGCAATTTACTACAGCTCTTAGAATAGTTTTTTAAAATAAACGTGGACGCCTTGAAAGCTATCGGGGAGCGGGCGAAGGTAGCGGGAAATGGCTGTTGCCTGGCTTTGGAAACTTGAGAGGATGCGAAGTCCCGCAGCCCTGCCCGCAGCCCTGCCCGCGCCGCGCACCCGCCGGCCCCTGCCGAGGGAATTTAAACGCAACGAGGGCAAATAGCTGCCTTCAGCTGGGAGCCGCAATGGAACCGCTGCGACGGGGCTTTCCGTTTGCTTCGTTGCTTTTTGGATTTGTTTTGGTTTCTCTCTCTTTTTCTCCTTTTTTTTTTTTTTTTTTTTTTTTTTTTTGTGCGCTCCCCATCGAAGCCCAGGCTACCGCAAGCCCCCCGCCCCCCCGCTCCGGGGCTCATCACTCGAGGCACCTTCTCTAACGCGATCTCCCCCGCCTCTGCCCGACAAGGTTCCCCTTACGGAACCGATCCTCCGGGGAGGGCAATAAAAGTCCTTTAAAAGGCATCGACTCCTTCACCCCGTGGCAAGCACGCTGTTTACAGGGGGGGTTAATCGTGCCAGGGGGCCCCGTCGCTGCCCCCCGCGCCCGGGGTGCGCTCACTGCGCGCCCGCGTCCCGCAGCGCGGGGCCTGCGTGGGGCGGCGGAGGAAACGCGCTGCCTCGGGGTATTCGATAGGAAAAATAGGGAAGGGGGGGGTCAGACCGGCGGGGGGTCGTCTATCCGCCCGAAATCTGGGGATTTCGGCAGCAAGAGCGGAGCCGGCTGTCCCCGAAGCTCCGCGGTCGCAGGCAGAGGGTGAACCGCCCTGGTGCAAACCTGGCCCCGGGCGGGGGGGGGGGGGCATTTGGGCAAGAGCCCCCGCCCCACGCCCCGCTGCTGTTATTCACCCCACTTTGGCCCCAAGGCTTCGAGCGGGGTTTTACCGGCGAAAGCGGCTCCCGTTGCGGGGCTCTTTAACCCCCGGAGGCGTGGGAGGGCTGAGCCCCGTTCCCCCCGGGCGCCGCAGCCGCCCAGCCTGCGCCGTCCCACGGGCCCGCCCGGCCGGACCCCGTCGGGCTGGAGCGCGTCGTTCCCCTCGTTGGCGAAGGGAGCGGGGCAGGCGGCGAGAGGAGCGGGAGCGGGACCTGCCCCGCAGCTGTGCGGCGGCACCGCTTCTCCCGGGGAGAAAAAAAAGCAAGAGGGAAAGGGAATGGGCAGATCCCCCCAAGGGGACCGGCGGGGACGGGTCCCCGGGCCGAAGATGCGAAGGGGAGCTCGGTGATCTCCCCGGCACGTTGAGGAAAACCCCCGGTGACTGAGGGGAGAGTCGGTGGGCGATGCGGCCGGAGGGAGGATGGCGAAAGGCGAGCGGTGGAAACGGCACAGCCCTCGTTTTATTTTTTTTAAACACTTTAAATCGTTCAATACGTTATTCCAACACGTCCTCGAGGCTGGCGAAATCGTGTCCCCGTCCTTGGGGGATTCCGGGCGGCGGGAGGCACCCTCGGTGTGCCCGTCGGTGCGCGGGGACGGCGCTGCCAGAGCCGATGCTGGGCGCAGGCCCGATCCCGCGGGCTGGGGCCGGAGCGACCGGGCACCCCACGGTCGGAGCCCACCTGCACCCCCCGAGGGTCCTCTGCTCCACCGGGCCGCCCTGCAGTCCGCCGCCGGGGCGGTACTAGACGGCTCCGCTCCGGGGAGTCCCGGCCAGTCGCAGCTTTCAGCCCGGGGCCGCGGATAGCGGCGTCTCCCGCTCCCGACCCTCCGGCTCCGGGCCGTGGCTGTGCCCAGTGCTGGGGAAGAAGAGCTGGAAGGGAGAAGAAACCTTGCGTGTCCCCCGTCCCCCCCCCCACCCCCGGGGTCCCGGCGGCGGGGAAAGCACCCTAGTTCCGGCACACCCCGGGGCTCGCAGTGCCACGGGTGTGGGTGTCCCTGCAGCCGCCCTGGGAACCTGCTGCAAGCTGGGGGGGGATCCCAGGACGGACTTGGGGCCGCCCCCTCGGAGCCTGGCAGACTCCCCCCGGTTTGGCCCCCCGGCAACTAGAGACCGCTGTCTCCGGCCCCTGGGGGTGCCGGTTCTAACGGGGAGAGTTGCACCCGGGAATGGGTTTGTTACCGGGGTTTACACCTGCTGCGAGGCCCCGGGGCGGCTCGGCGGGGAGAGGCAGGCGAGCCTGCGAGCAGCGGCGGGGCCCCGGGCCGGGGGACGGGCTGGACTGGGGCTGATTTGGGACCGGAGCCCCACGTCCCCCGGCTGCTCCGTCCTCTGCGGTGCGCCCGGGGCTGCGGGGCAGGGTGCGGGGCTCCCCGCCGTGTCCGGGCAGGGGCGCGGGGCAGCCCGGGGGGTGCCCGGAGCCGCCCGGGGCCTCGGCAGCCGTCGGGGCCGGGCCGGGCCGCTCCGCAGCGCCGCCTCGTGCCCGGCTCCGCTCCAGGCCCCGCCGGCAGCCGCCGCCGGGCGGGCACGGACGGAGGCGGCTCCCGCAGCCCCGCTCCCAGCCCCGCTCCCAGCCCCGCTCGTCGGGGCCGGCAGGTTTCTAGGGGGGGCTGAAGAACCGAGGCGGGGGGGTCCTCCGAGGATCCATGCACGACCCCTCCTGCCCTTCCCCTCCCGTTATCCCCATCGACTCCTCAGAGCATCGCCGCGCTCACTGCAGGTCAGACCCCAGCCTGAGCACACGGCCGGGGCACCCGGCGGGGCCTCCCGGCCCACCTTGGCCCGCCGTCGGGTGGGGAGGCTCTGCCCAGCCCCGCCTGGCCCCCGGGGAAAGGCCCGGGGTAGGAGGGGGCCGGGTACCCCGGGTGAGGGCTCGGAAACAGGCAGGGCGCGGGGGCAGCGGCCCCAGCACGCCGAGAAAGGGCGGCTCTGCCCCGGCAGCTGATGCCGGGCCGGCGGCTCCCGAGGCCGGGATGCCTCCCCGGAGCCCGGGGCTTGCGGTTGCCCCTCAGGGCTCAGTCACGCAGAAAGGCTGACTAAAGTCTGTGTCCCCCGCAAGAGCGGGACAATAGAGCCACCCTCCGGGTCACAGGTCACCTCCTCGCTGATTGAGATATTCGCCACTTCCCCCCACCCCCTCTGCTCCTCGGAGGCGCGGGGGGATTTCAAGGGGGCGGCCGGAGGGCGAGGATGCTCTCGGCCGGGCCGGGGTACCGAGGGCCCGGTTTCCTCCTCCGCCCGCTCCCGGGTCTGCACCACGCCTCGTACTGACGGCTTTGCAGGGGGCTTTTTCCCCCTTCAGAGGGTGGCCTTCCCCGGGGTCACTCCGGTGCGTGGCCATCTAGGTGCGTGGGCATCCCAGGGCTGCGACCCCCGCCGTCCCCTGCCCCTGGGTCTGCCTCGGCCCCCTTTGGGGCGACCGGACCCGGTTATTCTCCAGCAGCTCTAACTCGTCCTCGTGGTTTTCCCACTCGCTTCTGAGCCCGACGCGTGTTTTCCACGCAGCTGATCGAGCAGCTGATTTCAACCACATTTTCTGGGGGAACTTCTCCCCCACCGCCACCAAACACGCGACAAAACCCTGTCCGTGGGTGAGGATGCCGGTGCCGGCCCGGCTCCCCGGGCTGCAGGACGGAGCCCGCTGGCACCTACATTTCCTCGCCACTCAGGTCTTTCTGCCTGCCTCCGCCTGGCCTTTGATATTCCTCGCCCCCTCCCCTTGCCGAAGTTCAGACCTGTTTACTCCAGCCCCTGTCTCTGAAGTTCAAATGTACATGTGCTTCCCCCTCCGCTGAGTGACAGCTACAATGGAAATGTCTCGTTCGCTCCTGGTTTGCATTTAATTATACTGGAGATGCAATATGTTTATGGCAGGAGAAAAACTACTTGTCTTTACGCTTGTTAGGGATATTCATTTATCCGCCATGCAGCGCGGTTTAAAAGGTATTTAGGGAGTAGGAAATATTCCCCTGGCCGGCCGGCGCGGGGGATTTTTGTTGCTGTTTTCCCGGGATTGTTTTGCCTTTTCCTCGCACCCTCGCTGGAAGAGACGAGGGAAACCCGCGGAGCCGCCGACCCCCGCTCCCGGGGCCGTTGCTGAAACTTCACCTGCCCCCGCCCCGCCGCGAAACCCGCCGAAACGAGTGGGCACCCACTGGGGACCATTTTTAGCTCCTGCGCTGCAGGGCCCAGACCTTGCGGTCTTCCCCCTGGCAAGGCTCCCCGCACCGCGCCGGGGTGCTGGGACGGGGCAGCCCCCGGGCCAGGGCGGGGGGCAGCACCGGGGGGAGCCCGCGGGGAGGGCCGGGTCCGCCGCCGCGCGGGGCGCGCAGGGGAGCCGGGCGCCAGCGGGGCTCCGGGAGCGGGGGGACCCGCACCGCTTTCCGGGGCTTTTACATTTGTGTGGCTGTTAAATTCCCAAATCATCCCAAAGGCAAAAAAAAAAAAAAAAAAAAAAAAAGGCAAAAAAAAGGTGGTGAAGGAGAATTACACGAATATCTGTTCCTGACGTAAAGCAGGGTGTCTTTCTCCGCCTTCCCCTCGCGTCGGGAGCACGGCGGGAGAAGGGGAGCCTGCGAGACTACTTTTCCGGTTGCTGTTGTTTGCATGTTTGCAATTGAGATAGATTTAAAAAGGAGAGAGATGCGATGTTCCCCCGCCTCTGGAAAATAAATTGGGATCGGCCAGAAATACCGCTAAATAAAAATGGAATTTACTGAAGTGGTAAAATACGTATAAAATATATTGTATATTTTTTTTTTAATTACGAAAGCACGGGGGGGGGAATACATAGGCCATACCGACAAAGCCCTTAAAAAAATAAATACGCTTTATGCCATCTTTGGCCCCCGAGCCGGCAAATTCCGGCCAGGAAGCGACGGGGTGTGGGTAGTGCCCGTACGCCCGTGCGGGTCTGGCTGGGCGCACACACCCAGGCAAAGTTGGCAGAGTAGAAATGGGAAACGTATAAAAAAGATTTATAGGTTAATTGATGTAGCCCGATCCGCAAGTCCACTGCGGCGTGGCAGGGCTGCGGGCGCCGCTTCGCAAAGCCACCAAACCCTCCCCGAAACGGCGAGTCCTCGTCCGAAACTACGATCGCCTCTTTTTACCCCCCCTCGCCCCCCCGGGATGCTTCTGCCGAGGCCCCGCGGTGCTGCCGCTGCCGGCGCGCAGGGATTTTTCCAGGCGAAAAAACAAAATAATTTTTAGGTTTTTATTTTTTTTAAAGCTTCTCCCGCCGTGGAGCCACGCTCTCTCCATCTCCCCGGGCCGGAGGGTTTCTCCCCCCACCCCCCCTACCCCACCCCACGCCGCCCGGCCGGGGCAGCCGCAGCCCCGCGCGGCGTGGGCACCTGGGCGGGCAGCGCGGCGCGGAGCCCGCTCGCCTGCCGGCTCCCGCCGCCGCCGCCACCGGCCCGGCCCCGGCGCATCCCATTAGGGCCAGACAATGCGCCGGGCTACACGTGAGGCCTCGCACAAGCAGGGGTCAGTCGCCCTCGGTCGCTCCAGGTCGGCGACTTCAGAGGCGCTGCCCTCCCCGGCGCTCAGCTGACGGGCTAATTGAATTATGCCCCTTTTTTTTTTCCTTTCCTTTTTTTTCTTTTTTTTTTGGGGGTGGGGGTGTTGCCGAGAGAACCCAACACGTGCGGGAGGTAATTAATTACCCCGCCGGACACAGGCAGGTAGAGCCGCCGCGGAGCAGCGAAGTGGGGAGCGCGGCCCCGGGAGCCGCAGGTCGGTGCCCGGGTGTCCCCGGCCCTGCCCGGCCCGGCCGCCGCGGCTCCCCCGCACCCGAGCTCCCGGCCGCGCCGCGGAGAGGGCTCCAACCCTCCCGGGTGTCGTCGTCGTCCCCCTCCCCGCCCCGCGCAAGAGCCGCGGGGCGAAGCGCGGGCGCGCAGCGAAGGCGGCCCCGGCCCCCCCCGGGCGGGTCCCCCCCGCTCCCGCTTCGTGTTGTTCTGCTGCGATCGTGCACTAACGGCAGCGAGGGACTCACCTTCCAACTTTGGGACTGTTCTTGGCGGCCGTGGCCTGGGAAATTTGAGTGTTTGACGGGCACCGGTGTTACCTCTCGGGGAGATTTTATATCGGTGGCTTTTTTTTTTCTTTGCCTTTTTTTTTTCCCCCCCTTTTTTTTTTTCTTCCCTCCCTGCAAACCCTAAAATAAAGAATGCGAAGTCTTTCCCGGGGCTGATTGGGGGGAGCGATGTGAAAGGGCCGCGGTTATAAAGCGCTGCTTGAAGCGGGCTCTCAATGCGTCTCTGAACTTGATCAGATTTTACGTTTCCTGCAGAGAGCCGGCGGCGAGGCTGAGACCTGCCCAATAGCCAGACTTGGGGGCTCAGCAAATCTCAGGATATTACAATTACAGCCATCTTTCTTTCTGCCTTTTATTTCCACTCTTGCTCCCCATAGTTCTTTGCAAATGCTTTCCAGAACAGAAAATGAGTGGATTTATAGCGCTGTCTGCAACTGATAATTATTCCAAGGCAGAACGTTGCCTTTGCAAAATAAAATTAAAAAGGAGGGGAAAAAAAAAAAAAAAAGGAAAGAAAGAGAGAGACGCGGGGGGAAAAAAAAAGAAAGATAAAGGAGTGTAGGGAAAATACGGCGCAGGAGCCGCCGTGCCGGCGCTGCTCGGCCGTGCTCCGCGGGCCGGCGGGGAGGGAGGGCACGGAGCCCCGGTGCCGGCGGAGCGGGGTGCGACCCCCCGCCGCGGCCCCCGCCGGGGAGCGAGGGAGGAAAGAGGCGGCGGAACTCGGGCCGGCAAAGTTAGCCCCGGGCCGGGCAAGCTGCGCCCCGCGCCTCCCGTGGGGCCGGGGGCAGGAGCGGGCGCTCCCCGCCCGGCTCGGGGCGGCTCTGCCCTCGCGTTTAGTCGATAAAGACACAAAAATAAGTAGAAAAATTAAAAAAATTATTAAAAAATATAACCAGAAAAACAGCCCCAAAGCCGCCGGTTTGGGTTTTAACGGGTTTTTATTTCTGAAGCAGCACGGCGGCTTTACGGTGGCTTTACGTCCCGCGCGGCGTGGGGCGGCGTGGGGGGGTTCACGGCATGGCGAGACACGCGAGAGGGGGGCGATGGCAGCGGGGGCACCGCGCAGGGCCAGGCGGCGGGACACAGGGACACGCACGGTGCGTGACGGGGGCGCCTGCCTGCCTGCCCCTCGGCACGGCGCGCTGGGCCCCGGGCCGCCGGCGGCGCACAGGCCGCGGGGTTCCCCGCCGCTCCCCCCGTCCCGTCCCGTCCCGTCCTTCCCCCCCACCCCGTTTTACCTGCGAGGCGCCCGCGCCCAATCAGCGTCCCCGGCGGCGCGGGGCGCGTGCCAATCAAGCGCGTCGCCGCCAATGGGACGGCGAGCGGCGGGTCAGGTGACGCGGCGGCCGGCGGCTCCCCATTGGCGCGGCGCGGCCTGGCCCCGGAGTTGGTTTATGTGCGAGGCGCGGGCGGGCGCCCCGTCAGTGCCCCGACGGCGCCGAGCGGGAGCGCGGCCGCGCTGCGCCTCGCCCTGCTGCGCCGCCCTGCCCTGCCCGGCCCGGCCCGGCCCGGCGCGGGGGGCGGGCGCCTCTGGGGGCGGGTGGCTTTTTGGGGCTGTTTTTTTTGTTTGTTTTTGTGTCGGACGGGGGGTGCTCGCCTCGCTGCCCGCCCGCGGCCGGGGGCCGCGCCTGCCCGCAGCGGGGGGCGGGGGTGCGTTTTGGGGTGGTTTTGTACTTTTTTGGGGGCGGGCGGGAGGAGGGGGGGGGCAGGCTGCCGCCGCGCCGACGGCCCCGCGCCCATGACGATGCTGCTGGACGGAGGGCCGCAGTTCCCGGCGCTGGGGGTGGGCGGCTTCGCGGCGCCCCGTCACCACGAGATGCCGGGCCGCGACGCCGCCGCCGCCGCCGGCATGGGGCTGGGCCCCTTCGGGGACTCCTCGCACGCCGCCGCCGCCGCCTTCAAGCTGAACGCGGCCCCGCACGACCTCGCCGCCGGGCAGAGCTCGGCGTTCACGCCGCAGGCACCGGGCTACGCCAGCGCCCTGGGCCACCACCACCATCACCACCACCACGCCGGCCAGGTGCCCTCCTACGGCGGGGCCGCCGCCTTCAACTCCACCCGCGACTTTCTGTTTCGCAACCGCGGCTCCGGCATCGCGGACGCCGCCTCCGGCACGGCGCAACACGGGCTTTTCGGCGGCTCCCCGGGCGGCTTGCACGGCCCCGGCGGCATCCCGGACACCCCGGGCTACCTGCTCTTCCCGGGGCTCCACGAGCAGAGCCCGAGCCACACATCCCCCAACGGGCATGTGGACAACGGGCAGATGCACCTGGGGCTGCGCGGGGACCTCTTCGGGCGGCCGGATCCCTACCGGGCCGTCTCCAGCCCCCGCACGGACCCTTACGCCGGCGCCCAGTTCCACAACTACAACCACATGAACATGAATATGGGCATGAACGTGGCGGCCCACCACCACCACCATCACCACCACGGCCCCGGGGCTTTCTTTCGGTACATGCGCCAGCCCATCAAGCAAGAATTGTCCTGCAAGTGGCTCGACGAGAGCCAGCTCAGCCGGCCCAAGAAGAGCTGCGACAGGACTTTCAGCACCATGCACGAACTGGTGACCCATGTCACCATGGAGCACGTCGGGGGGCCGGAGCAGAACAACCACATCTGCTACTGGGACGAGTGTCCGCGGGAAGGCAAGTCCTTCAAGGCGAAATACAAACTGGTGAACCACATTCGGGTGCACACGGGGGAGAAGCCCTTCCCCTGCCCCTTCCCGGGCTGCGGCAAGATCTTTGCCCGCTCCGAGAACCTCAAGATTCACAAGCGGACGCACACAGGTAAGGCCCGCGGCCCCCCCCCCGGGGGCCCACGCCTCCCGTGGGGCTGCGCCGGTCTGCGCGGGTGGGTGCGCGCCGCTGCCGCCGCTCTCGGCCCCCTGCGCGCCTCTGCGGAGGGAACCATAGAAATGCTAATGAAATCTCATTTTCAGTGACTTCCGCTCCTTTTTATTTTATTTTTAGGCCTGATTGGCGTCTCTCCTAATTAAATCAGCGATACTTTTGTCAAAGTATTTTTATTTGCAGCCCCGTCTTCCCTTCAGCCCTCCGCACGGGTGGAGGGAAGAGAGAGGGAAGGCAGGAACAAACGTATTTTGGCTTGTATCCTCGAGTACGTCCTGTAAAACTGTCCGAGCCGCTGAATTTATCTCGGGTCTTCTCCCTCCCGGGGCTCGCCCCAGCCGCCGTCCCCGCCGGAGCACAGCGCGGGTCTGGCGGGAGGCGAATTAGAAGTAACAAAGGCTGACCCGAATTTATCCGACATGTAGCAAACCCTGCTGGCCATCTTCCCCTTCTTCATTTTTTGGGATGCTTGTGCATCCCCAAGGTGGGGCGAGCGGGGCAGAGGCCGTCCTGGGAGGAGGCAGGCGGGGACGGAGAGGGGAACGGCCCTCCTTCACCCTCTCTGAATTTCACAGGTGAGAAGCCCTTCAAGTGCGAGTTTGAGGGCTGCGACAGGCGCTTCGCCAACAGCAGCGACAGGAAGAAACACATGCACGTCCACACCTCGGACAAGCCCTACATCTGCAAGGTGTGCGACAAATCCTACACCCACCCCAGCTCACTTAGGAAACACATGAAGGTAATCACCCCTGCGCCCCAGCCCTTTCCTCCCTGAGCAGGGATGCTCAGTCGCTGGCGTGCTCAGGGCTCCTTTCCCCAGGGCAGGGCAGAGCTGAGCTCCCCGCTCCCGGCGTGGCCCGAGCGGTCCCCGGTGTCTAGGCCGTGGCTGGAGCACAGCCGGGGGAAATGGCGTAGCTTCTTTTTGTGTTCCCACCGTGGGTGCAAGCGCTGCCCGGTTTCCAGAGCGTGGCTCGGTGCTGGAGGGCTGTGCAAATGCAACCTGGCCTGTGGCTGCAGCCCCCCACGCCGGGACGCTGCAGCGAAGTGGCCGGGAGCCGAGGCAGGCGTTTGCCGCTGGTGCTCGGGGTGGCCAGGCTGGGGCCGAGCCGCCGGAGCCCAGTGCCCGTCCTGCATGGGGGAGCATCCCAACCCGGCTCAGCGGGGTGGCGGGGACCCCGGGCTCGCTCCCATCTCTGCCTCTTGGTTTTAGGTGCACGAATCCCAGGGGTCGGACTCTTCCCCTGCAGCCAGTTCGGGGTACGAGTCCTCCACCCCCCCCGCGGTGGGCTCTGCCGGCAGTAAGGACTCCACTAAAACGCCGCCGGCCGCCCTTCAGAGTAACCCCGGCCACAACCCTGGACTGCCCCCCAATTTTAATGAGTGGTATGTGTGAAGGCAGCTGCTGCCCGGCCAGAGACTGGACCAAATGCGTTGGGAACAAGGAAAAAAAGGACAAACCAAGCCAACTGCAGCTCACTCCCACGGAAATGGAGTTTCCACACCAACAACCGCATAGGGCTACACCTAGTTAACTGCCAGGATCCGGAGGGGGGGGGGGTCTTTTATTATTATATTATAATTATTACTATTTTTTGCAAGCCCAGACGCTGGACTAGCCATGTCCTTTTCTCAGGATTGGATTTCTTTTTTTTTTGTTGTCATTTTTTTGCAGTCGCAGTTGTTTCTTTGATATTTTTTTTCTTCCCTGCCCAAGTCCCTCTTCCTCTGATTCCCCACTTTTTTTTTTTTTAATTTTTATTTTCAATTTGTTTTGTTTTTCCTTCTTTCGGTGGGATGCTGACATGAGGATGAAAATTCGCCTTCGCCTTAGTGGTGATTGTTTAAACTTACAGTCTTAAACCGTGCCAAAGTCCTGTTATGTCTTGAACTTTCCTCTCTAGCTCTCCTGCTGCTTCTTTCTCCGTTCTCCTCCTCTTTCTCCTTCTCTCTCTCCAAGCATTACACTTGTGAATGTATTCTCGTCTGATGGGGTCGGTCAGTATTTTTCAGGATGAGGATGTGGTGTTTATTCAACCCAGATTGTGACGTTTAGTATAACAGTTGCCTTTTTGTAATAACTTTTTTTGTAAATACATATCCATGATGCCATATTTATCGTTCGTAATTTAATTATTGATACAAAGTGCCGGGAACTGAACAATATTTATGGGGGAGAAAAAATTGTTTTCTAACAAAAAAAAAAAAATACAAACAACAAAAAAAATATCCAACTCTGTACAGCTTTTGGTTATAACTGCTTTAGCATTAAAAGTTTATTGTTTTGGAAAGAGCCGTTGTTGACCTCCGCCGGGGCCGGGGCAGCCGCGGGGGCCGTCGCGGGCCCGGTTCGGCGCTGCCGCCGGGGCCGGGCCGTTGTTTTCGGGCTGGCGATGCCGGGTGGAGCCGCCTCCGCGCCGCTGCTTTTGCTCCTGTCCCTTTGTCCCCGCCCTCCGCCGCCCAACGGCTTCGCTTCCCCGCCACCTTCCCGAGCGGACGGAGCCCGGGGCGCGGCGCCGCCGAGGGAGAGGAACCGCCGGGGGCAGCGGGGCCGCCTCGACGGGGAGGCCCCGACGGTGAGTACCGGGCCGGGGCGGCGCAGCGCCCGGCGCCCCTTCGTGCATCGCGGGGGTGCGGGGGCCGGGCAAGCCCCGCCGGCCCCGGGCTGCTTGCCGGGGGGACCCCGGGGCGACTTCGCGGCGCGCCGGACTTTCTCCGTTATCGTCTGGTTTGTTTTTTGTGTCTTTTTGTTTGTTTGGTTGGTTTTGTTTGGTTTTTTGTTTTGTTTTGTTTTTTTCTTCTTTATTTCTGACTAGGATGCGGAAAAGCCTCCCCGTCCCCAGAAGAGAGAAGGGGTCGAGCAGAGACATCTCACCCGAGAAACTTCTCCTCCGGCGCCGCCCAGGAGCCCCAAGCAGCCCGAGCGACGGTGGAAACCGCCCCCCTGGCAAACCTCCGTGCCCCCGGCGGCCGGGAGACGCCCGTGGCCCCGGCGGGCTGGCCGGAGCTCCGGCGGGGCTGCAGACGGCCTCCGGTCCCGGCGGGGCGCGGCCGGTGCTCCCCTCCAGCGCGGCCAGCCCGGGCGTTCGGCTCCGCAGCCGCGTCCTCCCTCAGAGCGCAGGGACCTCACCGCGGGGTGACCCCGGCTCCGGGGGGAGGCAGGGACCCGCACCACGGGCTCCGCACCTCCGCTGACCGGCAGAGACCCCAGACGGGCCCGTCTTGAACTTGACTTGGGGCACTGCGGGAGGACGGGGCGGCCCGTCCCCTCCAGCCGGCCGCAGGGGCCGCTCGGGCAAGCAACCCGCGACACCTTGCATGCTTTAACAATTAAGTCTAAGCAAATCTACCCTCTCCTCCTTCCACCAAAAAAAAAAAGGGGGGGGGGGGTATCGGGGAGGGAAAGGCAGGAGGAAGGGGAATCGCAGCCCTTGGGGCTGCACATCTGAAAAAAAATTCCCCGAGCCCGGTGCAGGCGGGTTTCCCGCTCCTCACTGCCCAGCCTGGCCCCTTAAAATAGTTCCCTTCGAGGTACCCCGGCCAGACATGGATCTCCGCTTCTTTCATGCTGTGAAGTCTTTCTCTCGCTGTGCGCAGAGCCGAGCCCGGGGCTGGACGCGGAGCGCTGCCGGCCCGGGCCCTTCCCGGGGGCGAGCGGGGCCGCCCCGCACCGCGGCGGGCGAGGAGGAGCGGAGCCGAGCAGCCGGGGGCCGTCGGGTTTTCCTCGGACACCCACCCGGGTCGTGTCTGCGTCGCTCCGGACTGCGCCAGGCTTGGAAACGTGCCGGTAGGCTCGGTTTCGTTACTGCTTTGCTCGGAACCGGGGAGGCGCGGGGTGCGCAGGGCTCCGCGGGTGCGCAGGGCCGGGCGGTGGAGCGGCCCGGGACGGGTGCCGCGGGGGTGTCTGCTGCTGTCGGTCCCCGAAACGCCGTCCCAGAGCGGGGGGCTCTGCTGTGGCCGGGGTTGTCCGGTGTCGGGAGCCCCGTCCCTGGTGCGGCCGGGAGGGAGGATGCAGCATCTCCGGGCCCCCTGGAGGAGCGGCTGGGTGCGGGGGCCCTTCCCGGCCCCGCAGCGGCTCCGCCTGGTCCCCGGGGCCCTCGGGCCGTGCTGGCATACCTGCCCTCCTGCCTGCCCCCACAGGTGCTTCCTTGGGCTTGCGGCACAGCCCCAGCCACCGTCATAGCAAGGGCTTAAAACCAGCGTCCTGGATCGTGTGGCTTCCCCTGGGTCCCTCACCCTGGGGCCTCCCCACCCAGCCAGGGCTCGCACCCAGTAAGGGGAAGGGGGGAGCAAATTGTTGTCTGCACCCCACTGAGGTCAGGGGCCCCCCTCAGCCACTCTGCAGTCCCATCCCCCCCCTAAAAAATGGGACATGGATGGGGCAGGGGCAGCTGGGGGGCGTGTGTATGGTTTGGGATGGAGGAATGGGTTTGGGATGGGTGCAAAAAGGGCTGGGGACCTGTTTGGCTGTGAAATGTTTGCAAAAGCTGGGGTTCAGCACCAGCACCATGAGGCGGGGCAGGAGGGCCCTGTCCCCCGAGCACGGCGCTGTGCTGGTGGGCGCTGCCATCCCACCGGCTGCTGCTGGCCCCAAGACCTCGGGGGTGAAGGCCAGGGAAGAGCTGTCTCACCCTGCTGCCAAGTCCTCTGCTTTCACGGACAAATAAGAAGGCTTTTTCTGTAAAAAGAAGCAAAAAGGCTCTGTTCCTCGCCCTTGCCCATTGCAGGGAGATGCGGAGAGTCCTAGAGCAGGAAAGACGCTGCCTTTTTCCCAGATTTCTTAGGCTGGTTTTGTGAGTTGGGGTGAGACAGCTCATGATTGTCAGTGCCAGGGCCTGGCAGCAGGGACTTGCGGGCATCCCCCATGCTCACAGCTCGGGCGAAAGCGTCACAGAGCCATCCGGGCCAGGACAGCGCTGGCGGAGCAGGTGCCATGTTAGCTCAGCTTTTAGTGTGTCATTAATAATGGATCTTGTGTCGCACCCCAGAAGAGTCCCAGGACTGTTCACAAAAAGGGGCCGTATTCTGCTGTCCTCTCCCAGACTGGCAGCTCCCTTGAAGTTGCTGTGCTTGCTTGTATGAGCGGGATTAGGTGGATTTGTCCCCAAATAAACAGAGCTCGGGATGGTTTTCTAAAAGGGGTAATGTTGATTCTTTGTGCTATAAAGAATCTAAGCAGAGGCAGGCGATGAGCTGGAGCCGTTCCTTCTCTGCCACGCTTTATGAGCCATGAATATTTTGATTCCTTTGGTGTCATTGTTTTTGCATATCTGTCTCTGTGTCTGGTGTAATCCTACGAAAATAATATTTTTTTTTTCCAAGCTTTGTGCGTGCCATTAGCAGCTAGTGGTTGCACACAGTGTGAAGGCAGAGTCCTGAAGGCATTTGATCAGGTTGCGTTCAAGTGTCTTGGCGCTACGGCACCAGGAATTAAGTTCCTGTAGTAACTCTGTCGGCTGTAAAGCTCTGAAGCAGTGGATAGGGTGTAGTATTGTGCGTTTGCAATTTTTTTTTTTTAATATAACATTCCCAGATTAGAAGCACCGCACATTAACACCAGCTCTTTTAGGTGAGCCTAACTTTCATGGCTGTTGGATAAACCATCCCTGTTATTTATGCTGTTAGTATGATCAAACTATATGGAAAATATCTGTGCAGAGATGCACTCTTGTTTTGGAGAGGTAAACTCTAGAGGAAGCTTTAAATTCTTTGCAGAAATCTAATTGTATAGTAGAGTGTGCAGGAGGAAATAATTTGTATCATACTGACTAATCTGCGCATCCCCTGAACTAAGACATTTGGTTAACCTTGCTGTGCCGTTTGTACGGGTTAAAAGTATAATCTGTGTCTTGCAAGTCCCTACTCACCTGGGTGTAACTGCAGGCAGCAAAAATGCTTGCGTAAAGCTGACACTGGTGAGCGAGGATGGCAAAGCAAGGCCCTGCCCTGCAGACTGGGTAGGGGACGGTTTAGGATGGCTTTACAGACATCTGTTCTGTACTAGCCGTGGAAAAACCCCCTGCAGAAACCGGGGAAGGCGGTTGTCTAAGGAGGCGCAGGCATACTTTAATATTAAGGTGCTAGTTTTTATCCTCAGTAAAGAAGGTTGTGCGCTGCTGAGGTTTTCTTTTAGCTAACGCGTCGGTAATGTTGCTCCATTTCATCTGTTTGTGTGAAAAGAAACTTTAATAAAAAGGACTTGGGGAAAAAAAAAAAAGAGTTTAGCTGAATGATTTTGTTTTGGCAACTTGTTCAATAGTGGCAGCTTTGAAATTGCCAAAGCTCGACTTTGAAACGGTTGAATGGGTGATACGTGAAGTTCCTTCCGAGGGAGACTCGGCCCGCGCGTTGGGGATTCGCTCCTGTGCACGCTGGGCGAGGTGCCCTGCCTGGGACAGCCGGGAAACTCGGGGACGGGAGAAGTCGCCAGAGTCCCGCGGGCTGGGAAGAGGCTGGGGAAGCTGGAGAGGCTTAATGGCCGAGGAGCATAAAGGCTACGTGCAGAATAGGGCTATTCCCAGGGTTTTGTCCTTTTGCAGAGCGTCGTATAATCCCGTTTTGGGCCTGTGGTAGTCCCGGAGATACAAAATGGCTCTTAGGCGGGTTTTTTGGGCGCTTGGCACAGCGGAGCAAGGGGCTGGGCAGAGATCCCGAAGCTTTTGAGGAGGCTGTGCCCTACCTGGCTTCCAGCGTCTCCGGTGTTTGGGCAGAGACTGGTCTGGGGGCAGGAAAAATGTGGAACATGGGCAGGGTTTGGTATGGGGGGGGGGAAATGTGTTTTACTCTGCAGCCTGTGCCCGGGCAGGTGCGGGGTTGTCACCGCTCCCCGTGCTTCAGGGGGAGCGGAGGGGGGGTTGGGAGCAGAAGTGAGTGCCGTGCTTTATTCACAGGCTGGGACGTGGCCTTTAGCTGGCAGGGTCACAGCAGGGAGGAAAACGTCAGGATTTTGGTTTCTTCTAGCCATGGGCTTGCTGCATTTGTATGCCGCAGAGAATAACCACTTCGGAAAATACAGCTACAGCCAGAAAGGCTGGAGAGGCCGTGAATCAGCATAGAGCATTTGCTTTAAATAAAATTATCTACTTATTTACCTCTTTAAATTTCTCGCCAGTTTCAGTAAGACATTATTGCAGTGCAAAGTCTTACGTTTGGGTTTTTTTTTGTTTGTTTGGTTGTTTTTTTTTAAAGTATTTTTGCCGCTTTCCATAGTTTACATAGCATAAGTCTTCTACTGTTTTGGGCAAGAAGATGTTATTTTTGTTCATTTTTTTTCCTTATTTTCATTTGTTCTGTGTTTGTTTTTTCACCTGTGTTCGTAGAATGCAGTTGAATTTAGGGTTTCCACCACTTCACTGTGTTCTCCCTGAAAGTAAACATTTCTTTTGTTTGCATTTGGCATCCTGGTAAATCCATGGACTTGAGCTTCTCAGTAATTATTGATAACCTCAAGAAAAAAGTAAAACTTGTGTTGAGATCGGGGAGAGAAACTCAGTCTTAACTATAGGAAAAACCCTAATTTGGACTCAAATACTATATTTATTTAAGAGAAAAAGCTCTGTGCAGCAGATGATGGGACTGAAGTTCCTCCGATGCATGCAGAGTTTGCAAGGACTGGACTCTGGTTGCTCACTGGTGCAAGGGCTCCTGGGGCTGAGGAAGGCAGATGTTCCCCAGAAAACTCATTTTCCTGTAATATTTATTTTTACTAGAAGGAAGATGCTGCAGGAACTTGCTGAAACTGTCAATCACAAATATTTAAAAATCACGTGCTGGGCACCCCTGAAATGGACTTGCTTAATTTGACAAGATTCAGAAAGAAAAAGAAAGTGGATGTATATTTTTTTTCCTTTTTCTCCTATTTTTTTCAGTGCTGTGAGCCTCACTGGACAGATTTTATTTTGCCTTATTTTTTTTTGGTGACAGCTGTAAGGCCATAGGGGCATATACCTGTGTTTTAAAGCGGAGCTTGAGTTTTCATGTAATTGCCTGATTCTGAAGCTTGACTTATATTTTTAAAAATGAGGCTATTGATAATATTGTAAGAATTGGCAACACTGCAGCACTAAAATATATATTTAATTTTTAATCTTGGCCTGCAGAAGTAATTTAAAATAATGCAGTAAGTGGAGTGATTTACTTTAATGACTTTGCACCACTCATTTAGTTTTTAAAATGAGATACCAATGCGATGTTGCGATCTGCTTTTTTTCTGTTTCCTTTTCGTTCTTTGCTGGTGCGGATGGAGAAGGCAGGCAAAGGACCAAAGGAGTTGAAACTGCACCTTGAAGATACTCCCTGTACCTTCGGGAGGACGCTGGGCTGAGATTAAAATAAAAATGCTCTGTTGGTGCTCACTTTATGTTGCTGAGGACTTGATTTCAGAGGAGCTCCCTGACACTTTCAAAAATCTCAGGTTGGAGATGTTTTACAAAAATAAAAGGAAAAGAAAATTTAAAAAAAAAAAAAAAAGACCTGCATAGCCCTTAGTTCCTTTTTGAAATTACAAGCTGACACAGGGCGTTTTAAGAATTATGATTTGATAAAGAACTTGCTGGGCCCATGGGAACCCGGGAGGGGTTTCAGCGGGACCTGCGCTGGGTCCCCCGCTGCACGGCTCAGCTCTGCAAGGCTCCCCTTGCAGCCGTGGTGTCTCTGTGCGTTTAATACACCAGACCGGACCATGCACGCTATATCATGATGTCTGTAGTCAGAGGACAGAGAAGAATACGGTGGGCTCACATCGGGGCCCGCTAAGTGTAATAGTCCCAATTTCAGGCTGTGGCCACTTGATCAGCTTTTTAGAAATGTATAATACAAACTCGAGGAACTGCAGTATTAAATATGTATTTTGTTGTCATTTAATTTTCATCCAAGCTAGGGGAAAAAAAAAGTGTTCTAGCAAGAACAATAGTTTATATCAGCATCTCAGTTTTATCACACTTATATTTCTCGATTTCATTGTTTTGCTGTAGGTTAAGAAATAGTTTCCTTCCAGATGGACAATAAAGTGCAGTGAAAGAATTAAGCCAGCATAAATGCCCCTTACAAAGTTTAAAATCACAGTTGCATCAGTGAAACATTAATGTCCTGAAAATATGTTTTCTTCTTTTCAGTAATTTTCTGTTCTTAATCTCGGACAGTCTTTGACATAAAAGCTAGTCGTCAGTGCCGCAGCGCGAGTAAATCGTGCCCGGCAGAGAAGCTGACGCAAGGAAGGGGCATCGGAGAAATACTGCATTTCATAAACACAATCACTAGAGCATTAGGAGAGCAAACATGTGGTTTTATGAACATAGTTATAAATATTTAAACATGCAAAATGAAAATGTTACTAAATGTCTGGTTTTCATTATCTTTCGATGAACATTTTCATTCTTGGAAACATTGCTAGCTGTCTGCAGAAAATGATCACCACCCCCCTCCCCAGAATGAATGATGTGTAACGCGAAAACGTGTTAAAATGCACAGTTGTTTGTATTATCTTCTACCAAAGTGGAAGACATTCTACCAAATTTGGTATTCTACTGAATCGCAAAGTATTCTTGTCCAACAAACAGGGAACCATTCTGCTTCTGTCAGCAACTTGCTTGCTAGATGTTATGAAAAATCTAAGGACGGTTTGGAAAATAGAAGATGTCACTCAGCGTGCTTGGAGTCGTCTCCTGCCATCCTTTCTCCGGCAAAATTCCTACAGAAGTCAACGAACGATGCGGCTGCTGATTTTATCATTATTAACGTATTATTTTGAAGTGTCAACAAGTGCTGGAGCGTTCTGTGTGCCTCCGCGGAAGGGCTGGGAGGCTGCAGTAGGAGGTTTGGGGTGGGGAGCCTGGGGTCTGCCCCTTGGCCGGGCGCTCGCCGTGGGTGTGAGGCTGCGCCTTTAAATAGGACGGTAGCGGGCAGCGGCGGATACGGGTTGTGCAATTTAGCTTGCGTGAGTGGAGGCCTGTGAGAAAGCAGAGGCCACGCTGTGCATCACTGTTCATAATAAGGCAGGTGTCTGATTCCTCGGATCCAGCGTAGTCAGCCGTCTCTCTTGGCTTCGGTTCTCCCCCATCAGTGCATCCCCACAACGCTCTGACTGTGCCACGTATGTCATGAAAGAAGATGCCAAATGATTTATTTATTTTTTTTTTTTTTAAAAATGCACCAGGAAACCCATTTTATATTGGTCACATATTTAATCTTGACTGTTGTGAGTTTCTGCCGCGCTCGGTAGAGGCACGGCATCCCGTGCGCTGGCACATAGGCACGCACGCGCGTGCTGTTTACTATTCCTCCTGCAGTTGCTCCCACCAATAAATCTGCACTTGCTGTAGCCAGGATGGAAATCTTTAAGACAAAGGACTTGAATGGGCAGTTTTTTATTGCTGTGATAGAGCAGAAGGCCCCAAGCTGGGGGCTAGTGCGTGCATGAATGCTGCCCCCCTCGGCTTGGTGCCGTCTCCTACTAGCGCTATACCAGTACCAGAGACTGTAAAAGGGAGAGGGCCCCAAGGCTGGTATTTCCCTGTTTCGATTCTTGCTCCTGTGACTACAGCAAATCCCAAAGAAACGATGGCTGAGAAGTAAACTTGGAGAAGAGCGTGGAAGGGCAGGCTGTCGGGTAAAGCAGGGGATGCCTGGGAGGGCAGCACAAAAACGTGGGAATGAGGGAAGGAGGAACAAAAGAGATGTGGGTTGGCGAAGGAGGAATAGGGGCGTGAAAGGCGGCCAGGCTGGTGCAGCAGCGAGGAGCTGCTCCTTGTCCCTGTGTGTGAATACATCCAGCTGAGCCTTTTGCATTTGCAGGCTGTTCAGGCAGAGCCCCCACAAAAGTGTGTGAGTCTCTGGAGACGTGCACAGGATTTGCCCTGTGGGAAGCAGCGTGCGGTGCTTGGGGTGAGGTACCCTCCACGCTACGCAAGTTTTGGCTCCCGCCATAACGCTGTGCGTGGCTGTGGGCTGGGTGCAATGTGTGGGCATCGGCGGTGCCGTTCCCGTGCCGGGGCTCTGGGACGTGGCCGGTGCCGGAGCCCGTTGGCAATCCAGATCTGAGCTGTGAGGGGGAAGGAGTGGGCTGGCTTCCTGGAGGCAGCTTCGTGCCCACCGGGCTTGGGACCAGAGGGACCCTCGGGGAGCTGTTGTTGCCCTCCTGCTCCCCCACTGCTCCCGCTCCCCTCTGTTCTTGGAGGCCACAGCCCGGGTCCTGCCGCGGCGGAGGGGCCGGGGCTGGTTTCTCAGCAGCAGGCGCGATGGTGCTGCTCTCCATCCGCTTACGTCAATGCAGACCTTTCCACGGACTCCAGTCTGGGTTGGATCAAGCCTTGCATGATTGTGGCCCTTGTGCATTTCAAAACTGTGTTAATCTATATCTGGATCCCAATGGGGGCACTCGGGATGAGGCGAGCTCAAACAATCCTTGGCAGGAGGGACAGACTGGAGTTGGCAAGGATTTTTGTCCCATTATTGGTTATTCGGAGGAAGGAATGTACGCACCATTTTAATATATGACAACTTGAGGTCTGTCATCTTCAGCGTATTAGAAAAGCCTCATTTTTAACAAATCCCAGAGCGTTTACTAGGCATCGCGCTGCAGCTGGATTGAGGCTGCACGTTGGCCGTGGGCAGAGACATGGGGCCTTCTCTCCGTCTCGTTAGGCACTGAGCGACTTCTCCCGCCCTCGGGTCGGCCCCGTGGGCGCCAGCGGGAGACCCCCGGGCTGCTCACCTCTCGCTCCCGTCTGCCTCCGTCGGCAGGGGAGATGGAAATATCGGGGCAGAAAAAAGCCCGTAGAGCAAACCACGCTGGAAGCTTTTCCCGACTAGTTAAATCTGCCTGCGTGTTCTCAGCAAGTTTAGCCAGGGGGTTATTTACCAAGCTCAGAGGAAACTCGCCTCTCTGCAGTAAAATCTTCAAAATACATCCCAAAGACCTTGAGAGAGATTTTACACTCTCTTGGTCAGTTTGCTGTTTCCTCTAGTGAAAAATCCAGATGGGTGCTTTTGTTGAAAATTTGCTTTTGTAAAGTCACCCTTTCTGCTTTCTTGCTCTGGGTTTCTAAAGTATGAAAATTCGACCTCGTAAAGATTTTTCAACAAGATTGATACACCAAGACCAAGAAATTCTTTCCAGATAGCCTAGAAATGGCTAGGAAGGATGGATGAAATATGGTGGGTTTTTTTTTTTTTTTTGCTTTGGTTTGTTTTTGTTTTGGAGGGGGGAAGAGTTTTAAAAATAGCTTTCTCTATTTTTACCAAGCATTATTTATATTTTTATCAATCAACAAACCACCTGAGTACTTGGCAAACTGTTCCCTTCAACAACATCCCCATAAAGAGAAAGCTGAAATAATCAGCAAAAGGAATAGGTGTCAGCCTTAGACAGACGACTGTGTTTCTGGGTAATCTAATGCCATTTTAATATCTTGCTTTTAATGCAGCTCAGAGAACGGTTTGATGGACAAGGCACTGATGCTTACGAGCCTGAGTTCAGTTGTTAGGGGTATGTCAGAAATTATTTTTCACAGACAACTGTAGTTGGAGCGTCAGCTCCCATTAAGTATCTTAGGGCCTCTGAGGTTCAGCGCTAGCACACCGTGTTTTGTAGCCTTCGGTTTGCTTCTGTGGCGACAAAACCAGAAGGTCTTTGGTTAACTTCTGACCATTGACATATTAAATGAAGATGCGCGTTTGAGCAACATCAGTGATTTCAATTGACTCATCAATTGCCGTTGCGTAGCAGTCCTCATGTTTCACTTTGGTAACAAGCTGATCTGCCACATCTGATGCCAGCAATTCAGTCCTTCAAACAAATGACATGTTTGATAAAGAAATCTTTTTAAATTCATTATGCACTTTGGCTTTTGTCTTTCCTTTTAATACAGCATCTGTTGCAGCCGGGATACATTCCTTGATCGTTTCTGAGTCTGCAATTATTTTTATGCCTGCCCAGTGTCCCGGAGATGTGAAACGAAGCTGCCATGCTATGCTGCTGAGCCCTGAAACTCTACACAGACATTTAATTTAATCTCTTGGAACAGACTGCATTAAAGTAGTTTCATCAGTGCACACTTGTGATAAAAAGACGACATGAAGAAAGACAGTGAACTAAAAGGCCCTGCTTTTTTTCTGGGAAGACAATAGGATATCCGTCCCTTCATTTGTTTCATGGATTCCTCGCACAGCCATTTAAATTCAGCAGAAGGCTCCAAATGTCTAAACTTTATCCTGAGCATTTTTTCAGTGCTGGAAAGGAATACAGTTAAGTGTCCCAGGGGGAGTTTTATAGCAAATGCTATGTGCAATGTTAATGAGTTGGGATGGGGTCATACGTTTTTCCATATAGAGCCAGTACAGAAACAAATACAGGACTGGAGGAGAAATGATCTGCAGGGATCCACTGATCTGTGGCTCGGGGTGATCCTGTACTTCCGTAGCCTCCCCAAAGCCGGCAGAAGGATCATGGGGGCTTTAACCCAAAGTGCCCCCATGTGCCTCCGTCCCGCTCCGTGCCGGGGCTCTGTGAATACCTGGCGCTGGAAGAAATTACAAACTTCTGGGGCACCACCAGAGATTGCATCAGTGTTACTGATCCTCACTCGACTCGTTACTGAAAACGCATCAGGCAGCTATATGGGTCAGACTGCTAAATTTGTAGACACGGAGTGTCAGGAAGCCTTTTTGTCAACTTGGTACCATTTATTGTATTTGTCCTCAAGTTCAAAGCAATCCTGGCCTCAGACTTGTGATATTTTCCGCCCTTTCCCCTTTCTGTTGACTCAGACCTCTTCCCTTTGAGGTCAACATCAAAATAAAGATGTATGTTTCCTCAGCCTGACCATGGCTCTGACTCTTCAGATCAGCAATCCTATAGTCCATATGTCTTCCCATCTGTCAACTGGCATTTGAAGCCAGCTTGCTCCTCTATTCTTTCAGACAAGTGTGAGAATCAGGAGTTTCTTTAATGACGGTTTCAGGCCTTAAAGCATTTGCTAAGATACTACCTATTAAGATCCCTTGATGGCACCTTGAATAGAGATCAAAAGCAACTGAGTTCACTCCACAAATCTGATGCCGTAAGTCAGTTTAGGGCATTGAGAGAGGGGTGGGGAGGGCTCGGGAGGGCACCGCGCTCCCGCAGTTAGGAGACAGGCCTGGGAAGTCTGAGCCCTGGCTTCGGGGAGGGACGTAAAGCAGCAAACACGAGTGCTGCTAAATCCCTCCAGTGGTGGCTGTGCTCAAACTGCCAGGGCTCCTTGTGCTTGAAAAGCAGATCTCTACAAAATGGGTTGGTGGCTTTGCTTGCACCGTGCTATGGTGACAGCCTTTAGGATCTGAGCTGTGCCTGGTTCAAATAAGCACTTTTTGGTGCCGCATTAATACCTATGTCCTGTTCCTTTGGGTGGGAGATTATTCACAATATTTTTGCAATACAAGACTGTAAAGAAAAATCTTAGAGTACAAAATACGCTTCTCGTTAATGATTATTACCAGGCAATAATTTGTCTCTTGTACTTTGGAGAGCTGCTAATAATGGGAATCTGTGTCTTGCTTCACCACTGGGACTGCGTGAAAGGTGGTGTGGAGAGACGCTGCCTGCGCGGCATTATCACAGCAAAGCGGCCACTCTTTCTGAGGGCACAATTCGTCTTTCAAACATTCCTATTTTTAATGCCTGTCAGGAGATGCTGCAAAGCCCTTGGAATATTTGGGGAAGTGTTTGCTCTGGTGGTGCATTTCCTCAAGTGACACAGAAGAGTTAGTGGGAAGTGGTGGCCATTAATTCAAGCCCAAAGCCTGAAATTCAGGGCCTGTTGAGTTTCTGTGTACTGAAACGTGGCTGTGGGAGATGGAAGGTGCAGGGTGTCCGCTGTGGGAAGGGTGGTGGAGGCCATTCCCCAGGGAGCCTCGACAGCCAGGGCTAACAAATGTCACTTTTTATGGGACCCAAATGTCTGAGAAGAGCTGAAAAGCCCCAGGACGTGGCTGAGTGCTGGGGGATGGTGTCACATTACTGACCGTCTAGTAAAACTTGACTCACTGGAGTCAAGGACACCGTATGGCCTTAGATTTGCGTTGAAACCTGTGGAAGTATGAGCATGAACCTGAAGTCCAGATGCAGACTTTCTCTGTCCTCAGTGTCTTTAACTTCAGTCATAATGTCACGTCTGCTCCCTGAGGGAGAACAGCCGCTCTGGCTGCCTGCTCCGGAGCATCGCTGCTTTTCAGTCAGGTGGTTACTCAAAATTTAAGGCATGCAGATTGTTTGCTTGTAAGAGAGGAAACAGAAATGACTTTGATGCAATCTACATCTTCACCAAGAAGATGCACCAGCTCCTGGACACCGCAGTAAGCAAAACATCAAGAGTCAGTTTTTGTTCCTACCCCAAGCCTCTTTCAGCCAGCCCCTGCCCAAAAGCAATCTCTATCTAAGATTGTCATTGGGCTTATTTAAATGGGTTTGGCTTTCTGCTCTTATTCTGTGCCTGTACTCTTGGTCACCCACTGTTTTTCTTTTACAGCCTCCACTCAGTCTTTTCTGTCCCTCTTTTACACGATGATACTCAGCCAAGTTTGTCTTCATCATAGTCATTTTTAGTGTGAATCCGTATCTGCCTTTTTAGGGGATAGTGGAGATGGTGACATATACTTGTGGTTGAAGCAGAAGCTGCTATTGAGTTGGACAAAATAGGATGAATGCTGTAGAAAAGCCTTCAGAGAGCTGTGAAATCTGCATCCCTCTTCCTTGTTCTCCTGGGAACACTTGCACAAAGAGTATTTTTAATGTGAAGCAAAAAGGATTCTGACGAATACTCATTTTGTTTCTGCAAAGATACATACATGATTATCACAAGGCTGCAAGGGACGTGTATTCAGTAAAGCTCTTAGATGTACGCTTAGTTTTATATATATGCTTAAATCTTCCTGACGGCCCCTGCTTTGCTGAATAGACATATTAACTAAGACAAAACCAGGGATTTGATGGAGTTTGTTTGTACTGCTCAGGTATGATGCAGTGTGCTGTGATACAGGTCTCCACACTCACTGCATAATAGTGCTCTGTGAACAGGGAATCCTCCCACATAGTTGTAGCAATGGATTGGTTGATATCCACACCCACAAATTATTTGTATCATAATTGTGAACAACAAACCATGAGAGCAGGATTTAACCAGAGAGGTTGCAAAGGGACACACCATCAGAGCCATCAGGCACATTCTGCAGCTTGTTTTCGTGATGTGACTTTTTAGTGTGAGCCTCGCTGGGAATCATCAGGCGAAGGTATAGCTTCTCCACTGCCGCTTTGGAAGCTCCAGTCCCATGAATGCAGATCTGATACGGACTGCAGTCTTTGTTAGATACTGGCCTTATCCCTCAGGGCAGGTGCAGGCAGCCCCCGTTTTCCGCTGCCTGCTCTGAGCTGGTTAAACCCAGGACAGCCGTGGTCAGGAAGAGTTAAGGTAGCATGGTGCTGAGTCTCAGCTAGTAACGTTGTCTGAGGGACAGAGGAAAACATGTGTGTCTGTGCCTCTTCCTGCAGACATACCACTGATATGTTCATCTGTTGCTCTGAACACTCCATGGAAGGTACAGTGCTGGGCTTGCTTGGCTGTGTCATTAGATACTGCCCTAGATTCATTTGGGAGTAAAGTTTTCCCATTTGCGCAAAAGAGGAACATGTTTTGGAGGACATATTATGCAGTGGAGGTAACCAGACGTGACAGAAGGGTTTCCAGGCTTTGCTGGAGTTCTCAGATCTTGTCACAGGGGGAACCATACTCTCATTTTTCATGAGGTCCCCGTTCTTTCAATGGTTGTAATCCACTTTCCGTGATACTCTTTCCATATGAAACCTTGGGTTCCTTTTAGCAGCAGTTTGGGCGGAATAATGAAGTCTAACAGTTGGAAGCAAAAAAAGGATGCGTGGTCCTAGCTATTTCTTTTGGGACTACCCAGAAATGTTCTGAAGGTGACCGTGTTTTATATGGCTGAGTGTCATTTCGACTCACTTGAAGTATACTGAAGCTTTGACACAGTGTCACCAGGGACTGGAGCTTCTGTCGCCATGTGATGGCTGGTTTGCTAAGAAGGTCATTAATGTGGTACCTCTAAATACTGCTGGGGCCTCGGGGTCAGATCCAGTGGGGACTCAGAAGCCCAGGTGTCAGGCCTGGGAAGGGGAAGCTCCAGATTCTGCTCCTTAGTTGCAGGATTTTTTGTTTTACACACAAAGAGAGTTGAGAAGCAGGGGCCTGACTCAAGGACGTCCATGACTACAATGTCCGGGTGCTACAACCACACAAGCTCATGAGGATGGTGATTCAGCACCGGTTCTGCACGCCAGGGCAGGAGGGCAACGGAGTCAGGCTGCCACTGCTTGGATACAAATACTAATCCAAGTGGGCCTCTTGTCCCTGGAGGGCAGAGTGAGCAACTTCAGCATATGACAACTACTTAGGAATTGTCACTAAAAATCAGTCACCCAAGAAGAGCGCTGACTTCCTTGACAAACGGGCTGAAGGCATCCTGGTTTAACTTCAGGGGAGTTACACCACTGTTTTTTACATCGCCATTCATTTTGGCCATACTGCAACAACAGGTTACTTAGTATGTGTATGTAATTGGGGGTATTTTTTTCTAGCTGATGGAAAGATAGCTGTGTAATTAATGGACTGAGTAATTTGTTCTAACAATAGGCCATATTGTGACATTGATTGTTAAACAGAATTCTCCTTTAGCAGAAAAAAAACCCATTTGCATTTAAGTCTGTCAGCATAATAGAGCTCAGTATTTCTAAGCAAGCTGCGTTTGACCTTTGGTGAAGACTGGAGATGGTCGCACCTGTTAGCAGTCAAGCAAATGAAGATGGCCTATCACTTCTATTTATATGATGGACGCCAAGTATTGTAAACGTGCTGCTTCTTGCATTAGCACATCCTCAAAGTACACAGAGCTAGTCTAAAAAATATGGAAATACAAATGGTTAAAATCATACTCATCATTTGACATAAGTACTGTTCTTCAGCACATAAGTAATGTGAATGTTATGTTGCACAAATATTTAGAGCTTCATTTACCTTCATCTTCTTTTCGTTATTTGCAGGAGGTCTTGTTCTCTGATGGTGTCCTGAAAAATACAAACTGGATATTATTCTTATCTCTACTGCTGATATTTACTGTCAATAAATAGACTCAGTTAAATGGGAACAAATGTTTGTTTCATAATCCTTCTGCAACTGCAGACTTCATTGTATATGAAGAATACAGAGATTAATTCCGCCATTTGCCAACAGCATGTTTCCAGTTTCCCAGTATATAGTACTCACGTGCAACTGTATAATAATGTTAACCTGTACCTGGGCTGAAATATATTTTTTTTCCCTTCTTGGGTAAGATATAAGGATTAATTATTGATGTACTCACTCTAGCCTTTCAACCTGGCTGGAACTGCCATTTTTTTCCTATGCTGTAGTGTCTAAAGTATTTCTTCTCCTCAGTGGAGGTGAGATTGTTTTGTACTGCAGTGAATCGGTCCATTTAATACTCTTTACTCTGCCTGCTTAGAAGTTGTTGTGGTTTTTTTAAAATATTTTCTGAGCACATGGCTAAAGTCCCTTTTCCAAAAATGGATTTCTTTTTATCACAAAATGCTATTATACCACATCTCAAGAGTTAAAGTTTTATCGTAGGCAGATTCTATTTTCAGATAGCATCGTGTGGAGACTATGTTTTCAAAAGCATTAACTCAAACCACACGGATGCACAACTGTTTTAAAATATGAGAATCCACACATGCTTTTTATTATAACGCACATAAAACTGAAGTATAATACAGTAGGCTTTGGCAATAAAACAGAGTAGTCGATATATAAATTTTATGCCTAGTTCTTTAGATTAATGAACCACTTTTCTTGATGAATTGAGCATGAATGAGTAAAAACACAATGATCTGATTAGATAATAAATTAATGGTTTTCTGGCAATTCAAAAATTGCATGTCTAGTTCAGAGTTCACTTTTTTTTTTCCTTGGGACAACTTGATAACCTTCTTCTACTAGCCAAACCGCTAAAGAGGCATTGTCAGTCTCTTCAAGTTCACTATTGTTCTCAGAAAATCACTTCCTTAAGAAATATCCATATGTTGAGGGTCTCAGTTGTACTTTGTGGGAAACAAAATTACAAGTCAAAGTCATTTACTCCGTAACTCCATTGAGGTTGGATTCAGCTGGCACAAATACCTCCTAATGGCGCTGCAGCAGGGGTGAGTCTGGCTTCACCTCCTCTCTGCTGGCACAAGAAATGGGGAGAGGTCTGTAGTCAATAGGGACAGCTGCAGGTGGGAGAGATTCCTCAGGGCTGAGATTTCAAGTTGAACTACTTCATATACTTGGAAGCTCAGATTTGCATTTAGGAATATAAATGAGGGCAATGATTTGCCAAATGAAGTGAACAGTCAGATGACCTTCTTCTGTAGACAGGGCCCCATATGTGTTTGTGGCAGGGAGAGGCCTTTTTCATCCTAGCGGCATTGGAAGAGGACATGCAGATGGGGGGCTGTCACAAGCTGGTCCAAACCTCCAGCAGCTGGCAGGGAAGGAGTTAATCAGCCCCTTGGCACCAAGTAGAGGAAGGCCTGTGCAGCAGGTAGTGATTTGTAGGAGAGTAGAGATGGGCCAGCTCCAGCTGGGAGAAATGAGCTGGTTGCTTTGGGGTGGGGGCTGTATAAAAGACTGCCTTAGCAGAGAGGCCCACTAGGGAGGCAGCCTTGCTGCTTGGGGGCTCTGGTTGCAAGGACTTGTATCTCAGGCTGTCATTACAGACTTGGGTGAGGCAAACCATGCTTTACGCTTCTCTTTGGAGTCCTGGTGGCCCTTCTGAAAGGGCTAAGATGCTGCTTTGCAATGAAGGGCTCTCCTTTTTAAGGTGAGATTGGAGTGGTGGTGGTCCTCAGGCTCTGTGGCATCTCCTTGTGGTGCTGCAGTTGCCTACTGAGAAGGCAGGCTGGTCAGCTCGGGTGGTGGAGCCATGCCAGAAGCTGGCTGAGATAAACTCTCTCATGGGAAAAGATGCTGGACCTGATTCTCTGCTCTCTCCCAACCCCCTGTAGTTGTTAGTCCAGTGCAAAAGTGATGTGAAATACTGAGCAAATGAATGATTCCCAGAGGGGCAGAGGACTAGCAGCATCCTGTGCCCAGAGGGAAGCTCTGGTGGGAGGTGCAGCCCCTCCATACAAAGGGTGAGTGCTGTGGGGAATGAGAATACCAGCATTTAAGGCTGAAAGGGGTGAATCTGGCAAAGATGGTGAATCCAAGGTGGAAAGAGCAGCTGCTGTAGAGGTGGTTGCAAAATGCAGAGAGTATTCTGTGAGTCTTTCACCTGGGCTGTGGGAGAGTTGTGTTCTTGTTGTGGCTGGCAGAAAGGACAGGGTAAACAGGGCAGCCCAGGGTGTTTTAGTGTGCACATCTGTGTCCTGGCTCACATCAGAGAGGTCTGAAATGGAGGGGGAGAGAGAGAAAACAAGTGGTGGGATTGAAGAAGGTGGCAGCACTGGCACGGTGGTGAGCTGGTGTGTGGGAGCTGCAGGCATGGCTCAGATGGCCTGGAAGAAAGGAAAGACATGTAGTGTGCAAAAAAAAAATCAATCAATAAAAGAAAACTTTAAAAAGCTCAGTCAGAGAGGTCAGCTCTTGAAATGGACCGTCCTGGGCGTCCTGTCCCGGAGATCCTTTACATCCAGAATCTGCCATGGCATTCACAGACTCTGTCTAGTCCCTTTTCTTCCTCACCAGTGTCTTCTCCCTCCCCTCCTCCTCCTTTGTCAGGCAACTCGTTAACACTTATTAGCAAGCATCTTCAAAAGGCCAGGAGGGGGGAAAGGATGGGAGGGGAGCTGAGATGGCTAAAGGAAATGATTAGGAGATTCCTTTTCCTTTCTGCCTATTCAAGCTTTAATGACCAGCCCTTGCTCTGTCTGTGCCCTGCATTGTTATCCAGCCCTGCCCCAGGATCGCAGCACCCCTGCCACCCCGGCACTGATCCGCTCCGACATCTGGGGCACTGCAAGTGCCCAGAGCATCTAACCTTTCTCATGCTAGGGGAGCTCCCTGGGTCTTAGTCTTCCTGCTGCACTTGGCATTGGTGCCGGTGCTGGTTTAGTCTCCTGCTGGCTCACTCCTCTGAGTATACCTTCACTACTGGTGTCGTCAGTGCTGGGCTGCCTCGCTTGGTCTGCCCTTGAGTGATCCTGCCTAGGGACTGATCTCGATGTCTAAACATGGCTTGTAAATCCTGGGTATCCAGCGTCAAGGCCCAAGAATCTGCTAGGCAGCAAACGGCCGTTTTAGTGGCCAGGATTGTGCTTGCTTGGGGTGGAGGAAGGAGGGTTGAATAAAGGCGACAGAATTTGACCCATAGCTTTCTATTTCTGCCTTGTAGTTCCAGTTGCAATGCACATTCTGTGGTTTCCACTTGAGCTAGTTATCTAGAACTGAGCCCAAATCTCATCCAAGTGGATGGCAGAGCTCCCGTTGGCATTGGGAGAAGCAGGCTGGATCAGCAGAGGCTGTTCTGGGCAGTTCCATTGTGCAATGTGGGTTATATTTATGTTTTGTTTTGTTCTGTCCATCAGAGTCTTTTTTTCACCAGATCCTGGGCTGATCCTCCCCAAAGAAGGATTTTTCTATCAAAAGACTCCTGTAACTTGGTCATGACAACCCACCCCTCCTCCTCTCCCACCTGGCAAAGAATTGAGAAGTTTTCAGAAGCTGCTGAAGTTCTGCATCTTTTGAGGGCTCTGTAGGCATAAAATACCAGCAAAAGCGCATGTCGTCTTTTCACAAAGCTCTTGCCTCTTCCTGCAGGAACAGCAGCTTGGCAGTGAGAGCTGGGTGCCAGCCCTCCCAGCAGCACATGCCAGAGCAGGCAGGTGACCTTCAGTGCAAAGTTTCTGCCTTGCAGAGGGGAGAAGTCTTCACAGATTTCCTGCCCCTACTCAATGCTCTTTAACCTGGGGGTATATGTGTAATTGTATGTACAGGGCAAAGCCTTGATCCCAGGAACGGGTGCTTAGAGACGGAGCCTTGAAATGAAAATAACTTTATTTGAATATCTGTGTGGGTCGTGGGCTAGAGCTAATGGGTCTGGGGCGCTTCCTGGAGTCAGACCTGGCTCTGAAAGGCAGCACCGCATCTGCTCTGGGCCTTGCTACAGACCTGATATCTCTGGTGGGCTTCTTCAGGGTCTCCTTCTCCTGAATCATTAGTGTAGACATGTATTTACACATGACTGTGGCCACCTACTAATAACCTGGAAAGACGTTTTGACAGGGCTTGGTTGTACAGAGAACAGATGTGATTCTTAGTAACATAAAGTCATTTGCTCCAGAAGTTGATGCTCTGAGGGCTCCAGCTCACTCCCGCGGGATGTGAATTCTTTGGAGCAGTGACTCTGTGTGGAGAGGAATAGAGGCTTGCTAAAATCAGGGGATGTCTTACTACTGAACCCAGGCTGTCGTGGTTTGGGGCAGCAGCATGCACAATTTTCCCAGGTAGTTCAATGACTTGTCAGCATTAAAGATGAGTACAAATTTGAAATGAAGGGGGGGGGAAGGGGGAAGGGGGAATGGGGAATGGAGTAAGTGATTTAGCTTGTTCTGTCTTTTAGCTTGTAGAACAAACCTTGGATAACGTAGAGGAAAATGAGGCCGAAGAGGCACTGGTGTCTGGCTGGAGTACTCCTGCTCATACGCCAACCGTGCAGCACCTGCTCCGAGAGCTGGCGCCTTCGTTTGCACCAGTTTGCACAGGGTTCCTTCTTTCAACAACTTGTTATTACAGTCTGCTGAGAGCATGAGTCTCCTCCGTGTCACTAGCTGAGGTTTTAATTTTAAAAAAGAAGGGGGAAAAGTGGATTTGGACATTAATACTGGAAAATTGGAATTATGCGTGGAAAAAAAACACAGAGAAGAATTGGTGAGCTGGAAAAAATAGACAAATATTATTATTTTTTAGTGTTTTTCAGAGTTTGTTCTTTATCTATTACTTATTCCATGCCACGTTTTGGAAAGTATTTGGCAAATGTATAAAAGCAATCTGTAGGATACTTTGTAGTCAGATGCCATAACCTAGATTAACTTGACTGCCTTTAGAAAAATAGCTGCTAAAGAAATACGCTGATTTATGTGTCAGTTTAAAACTTGTTTGGAGAAACAGTTATAGCTGTAGAATACAAAAAATATTTAGGACAGACAGTGCAAAAGTTTTATAGCTTCTTATTATGAAAAGAGGGGTAAATTTCAATTATGCATTTTATTAACACAGCCTTTTTAGCTCTATAAAATGGTAACAATGTTAAAAATCTCCTCCTGGGAAATAATGTCACTGATCATGCCACTGAGAGATAGTACTTGAGGATGTTATGAAATGCCAGTGGAGTTAACCAGTTGTTAATCAGTTGTTCTTTTGCAGCTGAATCCTGCTTCAGCTGAAACTGAAGATAATCGGATGATAATTTTGACTTGCAGGCGGCTTTGTTGTGAACTTGGTGTCTCACAAGATCTGTAAGGAATTATTTTATTACTGTGATGAAATCAGGTCAACTCATATTCAACTTTCCTCTACCGGCAGGTCACCAGACGGTCGGTGCCGAGGTGCTCGTGTGGGGCCTGAGCCAGCAGCACTGGTCGGTGCTGGGCACCGACGGCTCCCGGCCGGCTTCCTCGCAGCCCCTGGTGCCGCAGGCATTGCGGGAGGGCTCTCCCCTGAGCCGAGGCCTCTGGGAGCATCTGTAGCAGACTTGGAGGATCTGGTGCCCCAGTACAAACTTCTGTGGGGCTGGTGGGAACGAGGCGCTTCTGTAGCTCGCAGGGCCTGGTCTGGCCTGGCCTGGCCTGTGCTGCCCGGCCCTGTGGGGCTGGGAGCGTGTCCCTGCTGTGAGGGCGCCTGGCTGGGCCTGGGAGCCACCACGGCTCCCACAGGCCTGGGCCACTCCTTTGGGGCAAGGCCCTTGTGTGGAGGGGACACGGGAGAGGTAGTGCCTGCTAGAAAGATGCGGCGGGCCCTCTCCTGACAGGGTATTTGTTCAGAAGTGAGCGAGTCCCACAGGTTTTGCTGTGAAACTTACTGGGCGCTGACTGCAGGTCGTATAACCACTAACTGGCCTGTCCCCGTTCATCGCAGTCCTGTCTTCTGCTGTTTGTGGTGGAGGCACCTCGTGTTGGTTCCCTGTATCTCTTTCTCCTCGAAGCATGAACTCCACATAGCAACCGGCAGCTGCACTGACTAGCTCATTGTCTTCCTGTAAGTGCTAGTTTTCCCCCACCAAAGAGAAAGTGTTTCAGTAATATAATCCCAATGAATGAAGGGGTTTTCTTAATTAAAGTAATAATCTGAAAGTTGTCATTGATAAGCTTGTAAACAAGCTGATTGCAGTGGGTGCCTGAATAGCTCTAATGAGCACATGTGGGTATTAAATTAACCATGGTTCACAAGCCATGCATGGCTGTATGGTTATTTAGAAATAACCACTTTCCCCTGGTGCTCAACTCTGCCCACCACCCCAAAAATCTTGTCTTTTCATGGTGTTGCACAACAAAAAGGAACCTGTTTCTCTCACAAGAAGAGGGCTTTGAAGGAAATTACTGCTCTTAAGGTGGCTGGGAACACAGCCTGTGCTGTTGGCATTTTTTCCCCTTAAGTGAAGTGCAGCCTAGTGAGTAGAGCATGGGCGTTCAGCATCGGCCTCTCCATGCTGGTGGGTTGTTCCAGGGCCCTTGGAGGAGGCACTCCACTGCTGGATGTGGTGGAGTGCCCTATCTGTGAAATGGGAGAACAATGGCTCTCACAAGGCTCTTGTGCCGTTAACGAGCTCCTTGGAGAAAGGGCCCTACAGAAGTGCAAATCATCTTCTTACTTGCTGTTAATTACTGATACAGTTATTCGTTGCAATAAGCAGGATGGAAATAGTAGGATGATGGTAGGCTCAGCTGATCTGTAAGTGGGTGGAAGTACAGTGTCTTCTTGTGATGGTCCCAAGGAGGTGGCCACTGGACCTGCAGCTCTGCTATGTTGATGCTGGTGGGAGTCTGGAGGAGTTTCACCTTCCCAAGCCCAGGAACATCTCCGTGATTTGATTAAAAGGGACTTGTGTTGTGTACCTTCCATCTATTGGAAAGGAAACAAAATTTGTGTGCTAAATGTATTCTGCCTGTTTTTCCTGGGTGATCCTGTCTGCAACCTAGAATGGCAAAGGAAGACACAACTTCAGGGTGTAGTTTGGCTTTCAGAATTCAGTACAGGTTCTTCCTTGATCAGAGGAGGTCAGAGTTCATGTGGTGTTGTGTACTGGAGGCCATTGGACCTGATCTCCCATTTTAGTAGAAACTCATTCTCCTTTGCTGTCATTTCAGGATATCATATTATGAAGTGGAAATCCAGCCTTCTGCTAGCTGCTGTGTTGCTGCAAATAGCCTCCTTCCTTTTGAGTGCCCAGATTTAGCAGAGAATTAAGGTGGAGGGGAGATGTTGAATCAGTGACGCTACCGAAGACAATTGTTGTTCTGTGTTTAAACAAGCTGTGACTTGCATCATGAAACAAAAAAGAAATGGGATATTTATTGCGTGTCCACCCCCAACTTGTGACTTAATGTTTCTCTGTTGGGATAACAATAAGTTGCCTGAGGGGCTGTTTTTAGGAGATTGCCTTTGAGGGAACTGCTACAGCTTGCTGTGTATCTATCCCTCTGCATATTCATACATCTATCCTGTTACTGTCACGGGATTTATGCTCTTTTGGGCCTGCATGATCATCAAACAGACAAAT
This sequence comes from Phoenicopterus ruber ruber, assembly GCA_009819775.1. NCBI lineage: Eukaryota > Metazoa > Chordata > Aves > Phoenicopteriformes > Phoenicopteridae > Phoenicopterus > Phoenicopterus ruber. Next base: position 16,409,341 of record CM020226.1, read on the forward strand.
GAACAACCAGGGTACCCTTGGCTCTGAAGATATTTGTCTTTACCAAGGTGTCTGCTTTTATCTGCATCAACTAAAGGAGGAGATTTGAGGGGCTAAATGCATTTCCTTCCCTTCTGCAACTGGCACTGATGTGGTGTGTGTTTGCATGCCCCATGTGTACTCACTTTCACATGTCAGTCAGGATCGTATATCCATCCCCTGGTGAGGGGGCTGCATGATGGCAGTAGTCGTGTTGTAGGACAGTGTGTCCTGCTTCCTGCCCAAGCATCTTAGAAACACAGACCTGCAGCACCTTGCTCTGCTGGGCCTTCTCCTGTTTTGTAGGTTCTTGGAAGCACAAGAACTTTGTCTTCAGGCCCACATAGGGTGGGCAGAGGGTCAGATGAGGTTTGCTTGCAAGGGCAGCAATGGGTGGATGTGAAACTTTGCACTTTGCCTGTCTGCTTTGACAAAGCCAGCTCCATGCAAAGGGTTGGGTGCCTGTCGTGCCTAGAAGTAGCATCCCTTCTCTCCAGCGTATCGACCACACCACACAGCTTGGTGTTGTCAGCAGACTTGCTGAGGGTGCACTCCATCCCACTGTCCATGTTGCCGACAAAGATGTTAAACAGAGCCAGTCCCAATACTGACCCCTGAGGAATGCCACTTGTCACTGGTCTCCACTTGGACATCGAGCATTTGACTGCAACTGAGTGCAACCATCCAGCCAATTCCTTATCCACAGAGTGGTCCATTGGTCAAGTTCATGTCTTTCCAATTTAGAGACAAGGATGTCATGCGGGACAGTGTCAAATGCTTTGTGTAAGTCCAGGTAAATAACGTCAGGTGCTCTTCCCTTATCCACCAATGCTGTAACCCCATTGTAGAAGGCCACCAAATTTGTCAGGCACGATTTGCCCTTAGTGAACCCATGTTGGCTGTCACCAATGACCTCCTTATTTTCCATGTACCTTAGCATAGTTTCCAGGAGGATCTGCTCCATGATTTTCCTGGGCACGGAGGTGAGACTGACTGGCCTGTAGTTCCCTGGGGGAACTCCTTTTTAAAAATGGGGGTTATGTTTCCCCTTTTCCAGTCAGTAGGAACTTCACTGGGCTGCTACGACTTCTCAAATATGGTGGATAGTTGCTTAGCAACTTCATCTGCCGGTTCCCTCAGGACCTGCGGATGCATCTCATCAGGTCCCATGGACTTGTGCACCTTCAGGTTCCTTAGATGGTCTTGAACCTGGTCTTCTCCTGCAGTGGGTGGTTCTTCATTCTCCCAGTCCCTGCCCTTGCCTTTTGCGACTTGGGTGGTGTGGCTACAGCACTTGCTGGTGAAGACTGAGGCAAAAAAAAGTCATTGAGTACCTCAGCCTTCTCCATATCCTGGGTAGCCAGGTCTCCTATTTCCTTCTGGAGAGGGCCCACATTTTCCCTAGTCTTCCTTTTATCACCGGCATAACTATAGAAGCTTTTCCTGTTGCCCTTGACGTCCCTGGCCAGATTTAATTCTATCATGGCTTTAGCTTTCCTAACCTGATCCCTGGCTGGTCAAACAATTTCTGTATTCCTCCCAGGCTACCTGTCCTTGCTTCCACCATCTGTAGGCTTTCTTTTTGTGTTGGAGTTTGTCCAGGAGCTCCTTGCTCATCCATGCAGACCTCCTGGCATTTTTGCCTGACTTTCTCTTTGTTGGGATGCATCACTCCTGACGTTGGAGGAGGTAATCCTTGAATATTAACCAGCTTTCTTGGGCCCCTCTTACCTCCAGGGCTTTATCCTGTGGTACTCTACCAAGCAGATCCCTGAAGAGGCCAAAGTCTGCTCCCCTGAAGTCCAGGGTAGTGAGCTTGCTGTGTGCCCTCCTCACTGGCCTAAGGATCTTGAACTCCACCATTTCCTGGTCACTGCAGCCAAGGCTGCCCTTGAGCTTCACATTCCCCACCAGCCCCTCCTTGTTGGTAAGAACAAGGTCCAGCATAGCACCTCTCCTTGTTGGCTCCTCTATCACTTGGAGAAGGAAGTTATCATCAACGTGTTCCAGGAACCTCCTGGATTGCTTATACCCTGCTGTCTTTTCCCACCAACAGGTATCGGGGTGGTTGAAGTCCCCCATGAGGACCAGGGCTTGTGAACATGAGGCTGCTTCTATCTGTCTATAGAGGGCCTCATCCGCTTGGTCTTCCTGGTTGGGTGGCCTGTAGCGGACCCCCACTACAATGTCCTGTCCCTGCCATCCCTTTAATCCTGACCCATCAGCTCTCGGTTGGCTCCTCATCCATCCCCAGGCAGAGCTCCATGCACTCCAGCTGGTCACTGACATAGAGGGTGACACCCCCTCCTTGTCTCCCCTGCCTGTCCTTCCTAAAGAGCCTGTATCCTTCCATTCCAACACTCCAGTCATAGGAGCCATCCCACCACGTCTCCGTGATGCCAAGAAGATCATAGCCCTGCAGATGTGCACATGTCTCTAACTCCTCCTGTTTATTCCCACGCTACGTGCGTTTGCATGGAGACATTTAAGTTGGGCCCCCGATGAAGCTGACTTACTGGCTGGAGTGGCTGGGATTCCTTTGTGCTGCTCTTCAGGTGCTCTCCTGCTGACCTGTGATCCTTCTCCAGGCTCTGGGCATCTGTTGCTGGCACTGGCATCAAACTGGTAGGAGTGGGATGGATTCAGGTTCCCCTCCCCTGGCAACTTCAGTTTAAAGCCCTCTTCACCAGCTTCGCAAACTTATGACTGAAGATGCTTTTCCCCTTCTCTGACAGGTGGACCCCAGTGGACAAGGTTTTTCAAAGCAAGTCCCATGGCTTAAGTAGCCAAACCCCTGGCTGTGGCACCAGTCCTGTAACCTTTTTTTTTGATTCACCAGATTCAACTGGCCCTTTCAAACCCCTTCCCTTTGACTGTGGGGACTGCTGAAAAAACTACCTGCGCTCCTGGGTCCCTTACCGCTGCTTCTAGGGCTCTGTAATCCTTCTTGATGCTCCTCAGACTGCTCCTGGCTGTATCACTGGTGCCCATGTGAAACAACAGCAGTGGATAATAGTCAGTGGGCCGTACGAGGCTTGGTAATCTCTTGGTGACATCCCTGATACGAGCCCCCAGTAAGCAGCACACCTCTCTGGAGAGTGCGTCAGGTCGACAAATGGGTGCCTCCGTGCCTATCACAAGAGAGTCGCCTACTACTATCACCCGTCGCCTTTTCTTAGTTGCACTGGTTGTTAGATGGGGAGCAGATCGGGCTGCCTTACTCAGCTCCAGCGCCTCGTCTGATGTGATGGGTGGAGGTCCCAGGTGGAATTTGTACCCTGGTGTGGGATCTGTCTGGATCACTTCCCTTTCCTGACAAAGGAAAGGTGGTGTTGCTCTGCTCTTTGTGAAGCGCTCTCCTGGCATCATCATGCCTGTTCAATTTGCACAAGTCTTAACTAGCTATAGGAAGTAAGATGTGTGTAAAGCTTGTTGTCCACTGCCCTTCAATGAGGGCAGGGTTTGGACATCAGGCACTGTGGGGGATGACAACCTTCAGGTATATTTCTTTGGTCAAGCAGAGCAAGGCTTGCTCTGCTTGCTGGAGATTCCTAGTTTCAGGGTTTGGCAGGAATTGCCATTTCGCGTTGCTAGCAAAGAGACTGCATATATGCCATATAATTAACACCAGGAAATTCTGACTCCTGAGGCTATAGGGTTAAACAAATATATGTCCCCATTAAACTTGAATAATAAGAGGTTAACTCATTAGGAAAAGAACACTCTTGATGTGCTTAATGGAGGGAGAGAGCATTAACTCTTACAGTTCCTTGCAAACACTTATGTTAGTTTAACTCTCCTTTTTGATTGTTAATTTTTCTTCTATAGAATACTTCACATCCCCCACCCCCTCAAGTTCATCTCCTGTGTATTCTCTATGAGTTGTCTTTTGATTCCCAGATTATTGACATGCTTGGCTCCCTCAGACTCTTTAAAAATTATGTCCTGCTGTGTTGATGGTTGGTTGCATACTTAAAAATAATATGCAGTGCAGAACTTCTGCAGAACAAAGGTAAATCTTGAAAACCGCTCATTTGAATGTCCAGTAGCAACAATTCATATGCCTGTGTCTTTCCTATTTAATCCTTACGTTCCCTGAAAAAATACATTGTAGTAGCAGGAAAGACCTGGAGATAATAAGTCACAAGCAAGTGGCCTGCAAATGTAACATTTTTTCATCAAAGTGATTTAACTGTAAAAAGCACACAAAAATAATTTTAAAGACCTTGTATTTGCAGTTCCAAAACCCAGTTAATTTCCAACAGATGTACCTAGCTTGTAAACCTCTGCTTGGAGTTGTTCTGGACCCGGGGCTTGCTGGATGTGCTCATACCCAGCTGGTCAGAGTTCAAAGCTCACGGACACTTATTACTGTAGAATGGGCTGCTTGGGTCAGGCAAAAGGTGCCGAATTTCAGAGGAAAACAGATGAAGTATACACCAATGAATATAGCCAAGACAAAAGCTTTGCAAGCCTAATGGTTCTTTGACTGGAGCATGAGCAGACCTTATTCCAGTGGCTGTGGCTCTGGAATGCCTTTGGTGTTCCCCAGATGCTGTTGTCCTTTGAAGAGAGCATGTATTCTTGCCTGAAATTATAATTCTGGCAGAGCTGATTACTCCTTTCACCCTGGACAGTGATGGAAATAAGTCAGCTCCAGCTCTTCTTCCTTGCTGAGCTGTACTCTAGGCTGCTGTTGCTGTGTGGAAGTGTCCCTGGGAAGCAGGAGATACATCACTTTCATGTTTGGGAGATTCTCCTGGAGAATATTTTTCTGTCTCCAGGCATCCTTAAGGGTTTTTCTTTTGGATGGGATGAGTCTGGGTCCTTGGGAACTTCTGGCACTGTGAAGACAATAGTCCTATTGCTGGTCATGCTTCTGTCAGAGTGATTAATCCAAGCATTGGCTCCATATGATATAATTAAACTATTGATTTGTATAGTTTGGTCCAATCAAGGAGAGAAGTGGTCCTTCGCACAGGTTTTCTAGACTGATTTTTCTTTCTGAGAAAGGAGCAGATTTAACTAAATAACTGACTTCTGGTAAATTGAGCGCAGAGATCATCTGATTCTGCTGTAAGCAAATAGGAAATTTGTCTTCTGTGTTGTTACTTGCGTTCTGGATCTTTCGTAACAAACATCTGGATGTCTCTGGCCATGGATTCCTTAGACTTGGCAGTTAAAAAAAATTCTAGAGAGGATTTGAAGTTAGAGGCCCATGGGGTGAGAAGGGGAACCTGAAGTATTCCTGACCTTTGACAACCCACTTAAGAAATGAGATTTGCTTATGGAACAGCTACATTTTTGAAGCGGCTCTAGCTGGGAACAGTTCTAGCCATGGAAAAGACAAAGTGTAGACTCAGACTATGTAATAATGCTTTTCAAGGCAGAAATAATAATAATTTATAATGCATGCAGCTGTATAAGCTCTCAGCAGAATCAATTATGGAACATTTTCTTTTGTGGATCACCTGAGAATAGCCTATCTTCCCGAGGCTTGCAGAGAAGAGATGCAAGAAGTCTGGGAAACGCTTCCAAGCAAGGAGGTTTCCAATAGCAAATAGTAAACCAGTGATGTCAGCCAAAGACAGGAAATCAGCGTTTTGGCTCCTGCGTCCTCCATGGCTCTGCCTCTTTCCTGTATGTGGGAGTGTGCATGTATGTGGAACCGTATAAATAATCACGCGCCAACGTGTTTCATGCGGTGTAGAGGCTGCCTCAGAGTGACTGGCTTCTGGGATGTGTAGGTGCTTAACATAAACACTTGTGTGTTCTTAGAAAAGCTGAAGAACCTGTTTTCAGTGGTGTCCTATGGAATGATCCTGAGATCCAAGCTGTTCCATATGCTGCAGCAGGGTAGAGGAAATAGCACCTTTTTTTTTTTTTGAAGTAACATATTTTTGTTGAATTTACTGTCTGTTATATGGGCAAATTAATCTCTGTTTTTGTCAGGTGTTTCATACAAGACTTCTGTTGCAGCAGCCCAAACATTTAGATTTTTGTCTTTATTTTTATTGGCCTGGTTTCCACTCTGACAAATTCACAGCTTGCAAGCTATTGCTGGAAGATTCCAACGTGCAAAACATTAAGGAAGCACTAAGCACAGCCATCCTCTTAATTTGTGCCCTGTCTTTGCTACTAATAGTGTGTAACATCTGACTACAGTAATGCCTGCAGCACCAGCTCCTGTCGAGCCCCGTTGTGGTGGGTGCCACGTGGGTGCTCGGGGGAATTCCTGCCTTCTGGGGTCTTGAGTGGGACCTAAATGAGACGGGCTGGGGGAAATGGCCACAGCGGGGAAAGAGGAGGTGACTTGGTCACACAGCAGATCAGTGGCAGAACAGGGAACAGAATTAGGTCTCTGCTAGGATATTTAGTCACATCTAAACTCATTTTTCGCGGTGCCTCGAGGCAGACTAGGTGACTTCTTACAGTACTTTTTTGCCCCATTTTATTACAAGCCCATGGATGAATTGGCTGGTACCTGCTAATTAGTGAATGCGGACAAGGACAAATCGTGTTCAGGCTCACCTCAGTTTGCCTTGGGTAAACTTAACGCTGACCATGACTTTTCCTTGTTTCCACTGACCAGTTAGATGCTGTGCCAATCTTGATTAACTTGGTAGTTTAAAAAACGGAATTCAATTAATTTCATCATAGAGACAAGCCCTCTGGCCATGCGAGTTTGCAGGGAGAGGCACAGAAAATAGGCTTGGATCACAACCTGCATTTCTGTGGAGTCGTTGAAATCATACCCATTAATTCATAATGTGAAAGTACAAATATAAAGCTGATAGATATGGCAAAAGAAATCACACTACTGTTTCATGGAATGCCATGATAGAGGAGCTGTGCTTTAAGTGGAAATGCTGAGTTCTTGATATGAAAGAGAGCCTCTTCTGCAGATCCAACACATTAGTAATGATAAACGGATCTTCCAATGGATATTGATTTAGGAAAAATAAGATGGATTAATACAGGCATTCATCTTCACTGTCAGTTTAATATCAAGATAAATTTTATTTGATAGTTCAATGTAATAAACTCCCCTTTTCCTTAATACATATTTGGGAAAAGTAGGCAATATTGTAATACAGTAATTAGCCATATTTGCCTTTACTATGTGTGAATAAGATTAATATACTAGAGTGTTCAACCTAATTGATCTATTATGTGATAGGGACTCACAACCAGACTGCAAATTACAGTTTAACCCCCCAAAGGGCTAGACTTGTTTAGAAAATGTGCGAGTCTTTAAGAGATAAAATTAATAGAACTGACGTTGACCTAAATATTCAGTGTTATTAATTGTATCAGTGGATTGTGCTGCTTTTATGTGCAACTAGGAAGGCAGTGTGTTTAGAAAGGAGCGGGTTTATGATAGCAGTGGGAAGGGTGGCTAACAGAAAACATGACAATTATTGCAAACCAGGTTTCCTGGTTAAAAAAGTGATTGTCACAGGCCCTTAAAATTGCTATTCCATGTGGTTGTGATTAAACAAATCATCCGTGCAGCGCGTTTGGAACATAATGGCTCTGTGGGAAAAAAAATGTAAATCAGGTTTTTGTATTAATGAAAACAGTTTAATATGGTTTTAATGACCCATTTTTCAGTCTTCACCAGAAAGTAATTACCAGTTAGATAGTTAGTGCTCTGGGCTTTGTTCTGGCTCTCAGAACTCCTTCAGCCGGTCACCCGGGGGAGTCCTGCCGTGCTTTGCGGGCAGCCGTGGGCTAGTGACCCAGCAGCAACAAGGCCCTTCTCCACTGCAGCTCCCTGCCCTCTGCTTCGTGGTGCATGAGGGACAAGTGGGTCTGTGCCTCTAAGTTCCCCATTTATTGCAGATAAGGCCAAGGGTAAACCCATAATGAGAGAGAGCAGCTGCCCCTGAAAAGAGAACTGGGGAGAGCTGGCTGTGCCTGATTAATAACTTATCTCTGGGAGTAGGCCAGGGACTGGCAGCTGCACGAGTGAACATCTGGGCACGGTGGCAGGATGGGGAGCAGTGCACAGACGTGAATGTGGGCAGCTTGGCTCCCGAGGGAGAGTGTGGCCCAAAGGTGTACCATTAACAGGGAGAGCTGTCAGGTTCAGATGCCCACGGCTTGTTCATCTCCAGCAGAAATGAGAGGAGTAGAGATGGCAGTCACTGGAAAAACTGAGACCAGGACCCAGGATTTATGTGTTCCTGCCCACCTGCCAACGCAGTAAACCCCACTGCCTTTCTGCTCTCGTGTACGGAAGCAATGGTCTGACTGTAAATGATGGAGGTCTTTGCATGTTTTTAATGCTTGGAAAGGGCTACCAGCCAGTGGCTATTTATTCAGAGTAGGGGAATTACTGCATTAGTTTCTGCTGCAATGCTGCCCAGTGCTGGTGTTCACCCTATAAGAAGGGCACTGCAGTGGGCTCAGAGCAGCCATGAGAGCAGGTAAGGCACTGATGGGCGCCTTTGAATCAAGCAAATTAAGACCCTGTTAGATGCTCACGGTTTGCACCTACTTACATGGGAGCAGATATTTCATAATAGAGGGCTCTTCAATCTTGTGAAGAAAGGCATGATACAGCCCAGTTCCTTGAGGTAGGAATATGCAGGGTCAAAAAGGTACATCTGTCACGTTAGGAGCGCTTAACATTGGAATCCCTTGCTGAGGAATATGGTGAGTTCATTGTCACTGGAAATTTTAATACCAAGACAGGATGTTTTCCCCTAGAAACCTGCTGCAGAGGCTCAGGATATGCTCATCCAGTTGCTATTGGATTTGGAGCAGGAGGGGTTTGGAGAAGTCCTGTGTACTGCATTCGAGTGGAGGCTGTGCTATCGTGATGGTCTGTGGCTTGGTCTGTGCATTCAGAGCTCATCTTTCTGAGCCTTCTGATGGAGAGAAAGCCAATGCTACCTCATACTCGTATGGACACAAAAATAATGAAGTTTGAGATCCAGGTGAAATCTAGAAGTTGCAAAATTTCTGATTTCTGGATGTTGGGCTCACCACGCTAGGTTAGTGGATTTGTGTCTGCTTGCTGAAACTTAAACACATCTGAAACGTCTCTTGCTTGGAAGCAAAACTGAGAATCTTCTACGTACCATCTCTGCCCCTCCCAATGAGAAATGGTGGGTTTGTCTGTTTAGTGGCTGGTACCCTACGTGAGGTGGTTCATGCTGTTGAAAAGCTGAATGTGTGGGCTTATGCAAAGCTCTGTGCAACAGCAGCCGCTTTGCCTGCGGGTCAGCGTGGCGAGGTGCTGCAGTGGGCCGTGGGGGAGCACCTGCAGAAGCTGTGCAAGTTGGTACTGCCGGTGGCTGGGCAGGAGGCATCAGAGCTGGCCTTTTAGCTTGTAGGTCAGATGCTAATACTCTGGGCTCTCTTAAATGCCTGGGGGAAAGATACATTTTGGCTTGATGTTCCTAGCACTTACTTCGTCTGGGAAACATTACAATACCTGTGTGAGACCAGCCAATATAGAGGGATGAGACTGTATTCAATGTTCCTGATACTATTGAGAAACGAAGTAGACTGAGGACAGTGAGTGAGAACAGAAGGCGATTTTGAAGGAGGGGAGGATCCTTTGGACTTTATTTATCCATTGTAAAGAAACATATGAAAGTAAACAGAAATCAATTTTCTAAAAACTCCTCCCAGGTCACCTGTAAGGGAAACAATGTGACACAACTCAATGCCATGCGCTGCAGATTTTGTCAAGAACATAAAGAAACCTAGCGCTTTATTTTTATTTTTGAAGTGGAAGTGGTTCACAAGGTATACCAGGGAGATGATTCAGTGCTTACAGTTGTGACATGTCAGAGTCTCGTAAGCTCAAAGACGACTGTCTTTATTGTGTTTTCCTTTTCATCTTCCAAACTTTGAGCCCTTGTGTTCCTATCATTTTTCCATTTCCGATGTGAAATAAGGAGCATATTCTAAACAATGGTGCTCTTTTGATACATGCCATAATAAAGAAACACTGACTTGGAGAACAGCAGATCATAGCTGTCCACAAAGAAATACAGAGAGGTGCTAATCCTTTTGGCATGGCACTGCAGCAGTTGCTCCTGCTGGCTGATGGAAAGCCAGCAATTATTTTTCTCTTCTAACATAACAGGGACAAAGGAGCTTCCCTTAGCAGCCCATCTCTGCCCTAATTTATGTTGCGGCTTTTTAGGGAAGGGAGCAAAAGTCATTTTAGGAGCTATTGAAGGACATCTTCCTTTTTTATAGCTCCTGTATGTTTTTGGCAAGTGAAGTAGAATACGTTTGTGGGGCACATCAATGGCAGCAGCCTGCAAAGGGTTCAGGATGGGCCTAATCACCTCCTCAGTGGTGGCACAGCTGCTCCGAGATCCTGCCAAACAGGGAAGGTAGGAGGCCCCTCTGGGCCCCAAGGGAGGGCTGCTCTGTGGATGGGACTGCAGGGCTGGCGGGACTGTCCTCTGCATAAAGGGAGGTTGACAGGGCCAGGTTAGGAAGCCAGAGCCCAGGGCTTGTGCGGCCACGCGGTGGATTGTGCTTTGTGGCAGGCTTTCCTGAGACAGCTCTGTTCTCTGCTGCTGCAGCAACCTTGGGGGATAACGCCATGGGGAGCTGGTTGCGATGTTGCCGAGGAAAGGCTCCGGGGACTGTCACCCTTGCTCCTGCAGACAGGTAGTTGTGGCTCACAAAGGGCTCTGGTGCCCCGTCTCACCCCTGGGAGCTGCTGCATGGTCCGTCTTTGGCAGTGCTTTGTAATTCAGATGTTTTTTCTGCCTCAAACAGAATGACTTTTGCTGTCCTGTTGTGCGTTGAGTGTGATGGCAGCTCCCTGCTGAATGCTGTGCTGTGATGGGGGGCTTAAGATGTGTAACACATGTGAAGCAGAAGCTATTAGAAGTTTTGTGGGGATCTTTTCACATGGTTAGTAAGAGTACATGGTCAGATCCCAGCTGACTGGCCCTGACTGGACATCAGTACTGCCAGGTGGGATTCCTTGTGGAATCCCACAAGGGATAGCAAATTTTCTACCCTTGGTGAATTTTCTTACTTTTTCTCCTGTGTATGGCTCAGGATGAAGCAAGGACATGCCAACAAGTGGCCCTCGATGCAATACAGGAGGAATGAGGGGCTACAGCCCAGAGGCGGCACAGTGTTGTCCTGAATGCTTACAGGGTGAAGAAATCCTGCCAGTGCCCAACTGGAGTATATTGCTTAACACTGGATTGATCTGGGAGGCCTATTCTGATCAGGACAAAATAGTTGAGTTGGCTTCTGTGTATTACAGCTTGCGCTGCCTGTGTATTTTAACCATGAAATCATATAGTCTCCTTTTGTTCTCCCTAAGGGATCTCTGGGCTTCGAGAGAGATTTTGTGACTCTCTCTGTGACTGTCTCATGTTAGGGAGGCAAGTGCTCAGGTCAAGGGCTGTCTTTTCCTATATGAATGTAACTGTATTTAGTGCATAATGGCTCCAGTTTCTGACTGAAACCTCTCTGGGCTTTGCTGCGCTATGAGAAACAGTAACGAGAGTGACCAGAAATAAAAAAGCCCCAGGAATTTTGATTTTTCTACCAGACTGAGCTGCATAGAGTCCCCCATCCCTTGAAGACTGGCAGGGGTGGGAGTATTGCCACAGCCAGTGGGGCGGCTGAGTGCGAAGCACATGGCGAGCCTTTGCAGAATGAGGGTTTAACTCCTCCACAAACTGCCAGCTAATTGCTGTGTTTGGCACTTGAACAAACTGACCGCTGCTGTAACCAGTGCGATGTTTCAGCCATGTTAAACCAAACGCGATGCTGCTTTCTCAGGCTCAGTTGCTCCTGCTGACGGTGCTGTGCCCATGTCCCCCCGATATGCCAACTGCTCACTCTGCTGGGACTACCAGATTTTGTCAAAGGAACCTAAAACGAGTGTGCCAATGCCTGTGGATGGTTGGTGGATATTAGTATTTGTAAGCTCCTCGTCTGAAAACCTCCCTTGGCTTTTTCATTCCTTTCTCCTTTCCAGTTGCACTGATGCTTTCTTCTCAGGAGGCTGCATTCATCCTTTTATTTGCCCCGTTAAACGCTGCTTTGTCGCTCTCTGACATCTATCCCTCTGTTACGCTGTTTCTGTCTTGTCTCTGTGTTTGATGGCCAGATGGTTGGGATAAGCTCTGTATCTGGAAGACACTTGGGGACACCAAAAAGCAGGGTTATTAATTTTTGGCTGGACAATACTTGATTTATCTTGTTCCTGTCACTGTGATTTTGTTTTATCTGGGTTTTAATATCTGCTTTCTTTAAAAACAAATGCTGGGGGAGGGTCAGTCTCTGAGTTAGATCCCAGTGCTGTGACACGTGGGACTGTTGCAGATTCCTGAGCCCAGCGCTGGGTCCTTTGCCTCCTGGAGTCCTTTGTGCCCCAAACTCTAGGCCGTGCTTACTTAGCTTGGTAGTCCTGCCTGTGCCAGGTCTGCGCTCCCTTGAATGTGGTGTGGGAAAAGTGGGAAGGAGCGAGTTGCTGTGGGCAGTGATACACAGAGCTTGGAGGGGAAGGGGTAAGCTCACAGGGGATGTCTGTTCTTAATCTGAAGTTTTTTACAGACTGGCTTTCTGGAGCTGGGAGATGGTCTGGGGAGGTGGGGATCTCCTGCAAGCAAAACCCCATGTCTTCCCAAGGAGGCCTGCTCGGCTGCTGTCTTAGAGGAGCTCGGGGAGTTTCAGAGCAGCTGCGTGGGAGGAGAAGAGGGATTTGTGGTTGAGCTTCTGGGAATTAAAAAGGGTTGAAATCTTGCCAGCCAAAAATGAGATCCCTTTAAAACTACGGGGAAATTCAGGCACCACTCAAGTCAGTGGCAGTTTTGTTCTGGACTTCAGTAGCATCAAGATTTTATCCCAGCTGTGTGGAGAAAGAGTTGGAGTTATGTCCACTGCAGTGTTTGCTACTGAAGCTCTATAGCACGAACACCTTTATAGAAAATAAGTGTCACAGCTGCAGTGCCAGAGCACTCAAACTTACATGTGTATGTTCAGATAACAGAGGAAAAACCTGTGGGGGTGTTCGTAGGGTTAAACTGCCTATGCTCCTTTTTTCATAGTCAGGAGAGAGAGCATGCCCCAGCATGGACCATTCCCGACTTCAAATGTGGCTTTTCCTCTGGAGGGAAGAATCTGTTTCATCTCCCCAGGATCGTGTGACCTGCCTGATCTGTTGATGCAGTGAATGGTATTATAAATACTTCTTATCCATACAGGGAAATCAAATAACAATTAAAAGGAACCAACTAAAAAGGCATTAATTAATTCTATTAGAATAACAAGCACTTGCAGAAATCTCTGTATGGGGTTGATATGTGAGCATACACCCAAAAAGGTAAATTGATTTAATTGCCAATTTTTTTCTGTAATGTATGATTTTTAATTGGGTACTTTGGTCAGGAGATGGTGCTGTAAATATGTCCAGTTGTCTTTTACACTTCTTTGAGCATCTCTGGTGCTATGTGATATTGAACTCTGAAAGCAGATTGCCCTGAAGATCTGCTCTGCTGTGAGATCTGCCCTGTGTAGCTCTGAGAAGAGGAATGAATTACATGGTTGAGGAGCTGTCAAGCAGTTGTACCTCAGATGCAGTCTCCTGGTGATTTGCTATCACCTGATCTTCCGTAGCAATGAGGGTTTGTCCTATCCTTTGCCCTTACCCCCCATGTGCTATTTGGGCAAAACCCAGGCAACTGGTATCAAGCCTCCAGCACCAAGTTGTTGTACCATCTGAAACAGAGCTGTAGCGAAGCTCCTTTTAGTAATGTGAATTCCTGCTGACCTTAGCAGTAATATCTTATGTCTTGCATGCTTGAGGTGGCTTGGATAAGTACCCAGTAGGGAAAGCTGTCTGTAGACATGTCTTCACAAAGCTTTTTGTCTCAAATCTGAGACCCAGATACAGAATCTAATAGGATCTGGTGCGTCCACTAATGATTCCTGGAGGATTGCTAGAGAGATAACAAACTATTAATGGGCTGCTCTTAATTGTCTCTAATTTGTGTAGCCTTCACTTAATAGATGCTTTTTTGTATGTGCTTAGCAGTAAAAAAATATTATGCAATTGGAATGTCTGGAGAGAAAAATAAGCTCCAAAAGAAACTGCAGCTAAATGGCAATGCATATATGATGGTAGATAAAATACGTATACTAATAGACCACTGCCAGGCCGTGTAGTATTTCTGCCTTGTAATGCCAAGAAATAGATAATGGCTTCGAGGTAAAGTGTTCTATCTCTGTTTTTGCAGGTTGCTAAAGCTGAGCGTGGCCAGGCTCTGACTCTTGCTGCTTCACCACGTGATGCTGACTGCATTGGCTCAATTGGCATAGTGCTACATCTACAGCCTAATGACTGGGAAACCTGTCCTGGCTTAGCTGCCCGACCAGCTTTACTAGAGTGCTGCTTGTGGGGTGTGGGCTGTGGAGCATGATGGCTCTGGGTGCGAAAACCTGCTCCTTGTTGGCTTGGACAACAAGCTGATAGCGGACTGCCCTCTGACAGCAGTGCCGGAGCTCAGATTTTGGTGGCATGTTTAAAAGCATCGCTGTCTGGGCTTGTGCCTTCTGTAGAAGGGATCATTCTGCTTAACAGTTCTGGTGGCGCCTTTTTGCAAATAAAGAGTTAATGACTAGAGTGGAAAATACTTTAAATTCTTTTTGATAACTTCAAAAATGTTTTTGGTAGCAGCTGAGTTGTCAGAAAATATTTACATAAGCGCATCTGTGAACCTCGCTACAATATCTTAAGATCTGCAGCAGCTTTGTCACTTCCTTACAAATAGCTGTGAGCGATCTATTATGTAAAAAGGTTCAGTTTAATTTACAGGAAGCCTTACGTTTTTCTCCAAGTACTATGTTTAGTTTATCTTTTTTTAAAAAAAACTACTGTGGCTTTTTTAATGCTTCTCTACAGAAGTCTGAATGATTTGTAGGGAAATAATACCTTTTTATTAGGCTGGCTGACTTGAGGAGGGAGGGAGAGGTGTGAGCAATCCTTGTGTAGGTGAGCTGATCTCAAAGCCTCCCTCAGCACTCCTGGCCCATCACCGAGGTGATGTTGGCAGTGGGTTAACACAAAGTTAAAACTTCTCCTGTCGATGAACTCTGAGGCGATACCAGCATTGGCAGCACCCAGAGGAGCGCGTGTTTCACCCCGCTGCGCAGCTCGGTGGAAGCCTTCGGGGCTGGCGATGGCTGCTCCTGCTCAGCACCTGGTACAGGCTCTTCTGGCTGCTCTGCTGGGAAGAGCCACAACCTGGCAAATCCCTGCTAACTTCAAGGCAGCTTTTGGAGGTTTATTTTATCCAAAAAGCTTTAGGTCTTTGTGCAGTGACTTTTTTCGGAAAGTAACACGCAGTATCTTTGTTCAAAGGCCTGATGTTCATGCCAGCTTAATGCTGTTTTCTGAAACTGCTGTTACTGCTTGAAGTCTGTGTGTGTTTTGATTCCAAAACAAATGGTTGACGTTAATGTAAATTGACTATTTACATTAGCTAAGCTGACTTTTAATCTCTCCCCTGCTCTTTTAACTTGAAAGATAAAGCTGTCCCTTGGTTGAACTGGTCCTAAACAACAAAATTGTCTTAAACTTGCACCTTACATTGTTCTGAATGCAAGTTTTATATAGACCCAAACCTTTCGATATCTTTAATTGCGTTATGTAAATTTGACCTACCCAAGTTGCAAAGCTTCCCTGAACAACTAGAGGCTTGTTGGCATATGTCCTTAATCAGCCGAAAACAATCAGGGACACTTCCTGAGGTTGCTTTGTTCTTCTCCACTGTAATGTGTATTGTGTGTGGTCACGTTCTCTAAGTGTGTGAAGACTTACTCACACTGTGGGAATTTCTTCTCTATCTGCATTGCTGATGTAACCAGCTATTCAGACATATTTCTCCCTTAAGTGTAAAGCTAGAGACAATGATAATAATGGGACCAATTATTTTTTCCTAGTGTAGTGTCCCAGATCTGACTTTTCCTGAGAGAATACAATGTTTCTTTCTTTATTTTTTTCTCCCAAACACTAGATGATAAATTGCCAAGGAGAAGACTGAGAGAGATGAGTGATCGTTCTCTCAAACTTCATAATATTGAAAGAATTACATATTGCTATCCAGATAACTGAAATAACACAGCAGTGAAGGCAGCCGTTGAGCTGGTGCAGCATTCCCTGGAGAAAGGGAACAGAAATTTCTGTTAATTTTCATGTGTACTTTCATTCAGTGGAGGATTAAAATCACTATATGGGGATGCTGATACTGGATAGAAGTTTGCATAGGAAGAGTAAGATTTCCAGAAAAGCTCTCTAGTTATGTGAAATTTCTCAGGAAAATGTTTGCTAGTCTTTGAAGCCATTTAACAAGAAAATGTTCTGTTCTTTGAGCAGGAGAAAACAAACCTATATTAGAGTTTGGAGGGTTTTTTTAATTTTAAAAGAAGACCTGTCCAAAGAAACTCTGCAAATGTAACTTTCATGAGGTAGTGTTTGAAAATATTTGTTTTAGGGTTTCTTGGTGAAAAGCCAGAAAGCTGTCAGGACTGACCAAGTTGAAATATCAGACAGGGAAATTTTACTGTACAGCTTCAGTAATCCAACATAGTTTTATTCTTCCCAGTTTGCCAAGTACAGTGTCTAGCACCATGATGTAGCCCTATCTATTTTTTTCTTCCTAAAAATGAGGAAATAAATGCATTCTTTCAAGACAGAAGTCCATAGGAGTAAGTAGAGCTCAGTGATCGCAACTGGGCTAGGAGGATGGCTTAATGCCACCAGTGAAAAGAGCAGTTCACTTTCATGCGCTTTCAAAACGTTCAGTGTAATCTCAGTTTCTGGTGTCGGTTTATTTGGCTCTTACTCCACTAGGTCCCAAGGGCTGCAATGGGAGGCACTTCCCAGTCCCTGCTCCAGAGGGATAAATAAAAATCAGTTCTTTAAAGAGTTGAATCCAGTGTTTTTTCTCAAACATGGTTAGCTTTTTGCTCTGATCACTACAGTGACCTCCAGGTTAATGCAGTAGCAGTCCGGTCTGCTGGGAGAACCCTGCTCCCTCCTCCTGTACTTCTGACCTTTTATGATTAGTTCTCTTAAAATATGGCCAAACCTGAATCTCTGATCGCATATTGAGAACAAATCAAATTTGATTGCTGTCTCATGGAGGTATGTAAAGCCCATTGGACAGGAGTAGAATTCAGTCTGCAAGTATTTGCTTTAAAATCATTGGAAGAACTTGCTGCAATTCAGGCAACTCTTGGATTGTGAGAAAGGCCATTTTCCAGCCTAGTAGAGCCATCCAGTTTGGCGAGACTGTATCGCTCTCCCCCCGTCCCAAAGTGTCTGAACTTCATTATGAGTTTTCATTTTCTTTGTCCTGCACAAACTTCACGGTTCCCCAGGGTGCAGCTTCCTGTCTAGCCCTGTTGCTGTGCAAATGTCGTCTTCCACCTCAGCTTTTCTATTGGGCCCAGGGTTAACTCTTCTAAAGGTTGCAGTTTCACAGCGTACGTCTCTTCAGCTGCTCTACATTAGTGAATTTGCTCTTGCCTTATTTTTAGGTTTAGAAATTCTGATATCATTCTGTGCACCTCCAAAGAACTTGTATCCCTCCTCACTCTGTGTTAGGTCTTAGAGTACTTTTGTCTCTAATTTCCCAAGAGCAGAAAACATTTTCAAGACTCTTGAAATATTGATTTGGGTTCAGATATTAAAAGGACAAATGTTTAGGTAGCTTATTAAGTGTGTGATTTCACAACTTATTTTATACTGTGAAGTGAAGCAGGAGTTTGAAGCTACTGGCTGGGATAGCCATTAGGGGTTTTTTTAGGTACCCAACTTATACTGCCTTGATTTTTCAGGAAGTTTTGAGCAACTCAGTTCTTAATGTCATGCTGCTGAGCAACATAATAGTTGCTCCTTTTCTGTTCCCAATGGTTGTAATAAGTCTAAGTTGTGACCACCTGTGAAGCATAATACTGGTGCTGTGTGCACTTGCATGTAATTTTTTTTTAAAGTGTCTGTTTAAAGAGAGATGTCAATGCTTTCTGAATTTGAATATGTAAGTAATTTGCTTTTAGTAGGCCAGTCCTTTGACTTCAATCTTGACAGTTTGAAGATTTTGACTCATCTTTCTCTCTAGCAAAGCCTCCTTTTTTGGGCACTCTCATTTTTTGGTGCAGTAAGTGCTGTGTAGTCCCAGTCCAGTTCTGTGTGTGCCACCAGCATTTGTGCTTGTACACAGCAGCAAAATAGCTTTAGAGCTCTCCTGCCCTAAGTAACTTTACAAATAGTAACACAGAAGCAGTAGCCTTTGTATTCCCTCATCGGGGCTGTCCTGAGACACCTGGCCCCATTATAGTCCATTATTCTTTACAATTTAGCCTTTCATTTGGACTCTTTTGGAGAGAGATTCTTTCCCCATTTGGCAGTAATTACATGGTAATACACAATTAAACTTGGACTTATGGAATGTAAATTATCAACAAGAACTTTTAAGTACTTGTATCCTTGCTTCACATGCCCTACACAGCTCAGACCAGGCCTGTTCCGCTTTCTGTTTCCTCCTGAAGTTGCTGTTGACTGTCCTTTGGGTCTTCTTTCCATCTTCTTTCTCCTCAGCCTCTGTACCTCCTGCAGCAGCTTCCTGTCAAACATCTTCAGATCGCTGTTTTGCATTATTTTTTAATCTGTGATTATTTTTGAGCCTTCTCCCCTCTTTTGTGCCCCATCAGTTAGAAGCTTTTGCAGTCTCTTATAACCATGTCCCATGTTTAAAAACAGCATAAATTTTTTTCAAATTAATCCTTTGCACTGGCCTACAAAATTAAATACAAAGGTAGGGCTAAAGTATTCCACTTATAAATGGATTCCGTGTGTCAAAGGAATTGACTGTGAAGTGAATACAAATGATTTCTTTGTGGCTGTGTGGCATCTTTTGGACATATACTTAAAAACATGACTCAAATTTAATGGGGAAATTAACAATAGATCAAGTATTTTGCTTTCTCATTAAATAAGTAGAAATAATCATGGGTACCAATTTGGAGCTTAGATGCTGCTTGACTAAAGTGATCCTGAGCAATGCTGTGTAGATTAAATCATGGGATGGAGGCTTGAATCTGGGTTCAATTCCCAGATCTGCCATTTCATTGAGTAACTTGTTCGAGTCACTGACTGTTCTGGTGTCCCACTTCCCCTTTATAAAAAGGGGACAACAATACTGCTTTTATCTTAGGTTATGAGGCCTCTGGGGCAGGAACTGCCTGTTACTTTGAGCGTGTGTAGTATTTCGCACAATGGGGTCCTCCTCTTGGAGATAATAACAACAACATGTGCAACGTTCGCATAACACGATTTATCTTTCATCTTCCAATGCACTGGAGTTCCCAGATTGCCATAGTATTTTCTTTTTTAGATGTGAGATCTTTTTTGTCTTGTAAGAATGCAGACATGCTTTTTGTCTTTCTGTCCTCTTGCCAACTGAGAGGAGGGAGGTGTGGGGGATAAACATGGTGGTACAGTGCACATTTTTTTGGAAAGGTCTCCTCGAGTAGGTTGTCAACATGACTTACCAGTTTCAGAAAATCCATCCTATTAAGGGAAAGTATTTGTGATATATAGGGAGAAACGCTTCTGAATTTCATGCCTTATGATGCACCACATGCTGAAGAGCAAGCCAGAAAGAATATCTTGAGCATTGCTGTACTCTGAGGTAAACTACTCAGGTTAGATAAAATTTTTTTCCCAGTGTCAGGGACAGCCTCAGAAAATAAAAGGCTTTACAATAGGGGGAAAGAAATGATTGTTAAAAATCTGTCAAACCCATGAGTCCAGTATCTACAGAGTGATATGGCTGTGCAGAGGTGCAATGGGGGGAAATGCCCGTTTATTATAAATGGCATCAGAGGGACTGTCAGGAAGAAAAATATTTTTTAAAAGGTATTAAACAGCAAAAAGGTGTTCTGGCTCTCTGTTATGTTCACAAGAAGTGGGAAGCTTCTTGTGGCATAGCTGACTTAAAAATATTTGGGTTTGTTAGTATCTCAAAGTAAAAAAAGAAAATTTGGGTTTGTTAATATCTCAAAGTAGGAAGCTTTGAGCTAGAGGGATCACATCAGTAAAGACTGGGAAATTCAGCCAAGTCATGGACAAGCTTGTCTAAAGGGTGTAGATGGGCAAAGCTGCCTCTCAGCAGATCTATTCCCTGCACTATACAGACTTGTGCTTTGAAAGTAAAGTTAGCGAACTATGAAAACATCAGTGATTTTGTTCTGCATCTCTGCAGGACAGTGAAAATCATTAGCTTCTCCTTGAAGCTGAAAAGCTTCTCTGAGCATAAGCAAGCGAACCTTTTGCAAACTCCATGTTTTGAGCTGTTTTAGCAACTTATTCTAACTAGTATTAACACAAGACACAAGTTCTTTTGAAACAGAGAAGTTTATCAAGAGTCATAGGATGACTTCAAATAAGGAAAATGCCAATTGTGTCAAGGTTGTTCTTAAAGATCAAATAGGAAATGTTTAATTGCTGTGCTAGACCAGGCCTAACTTGCCACTAGCTGAATGCCTTGTTCCTAGCACTGTCCATTGCAAAATGCTTCCGAAGCAGATGTAAGAGCCCCCCAAAAGATGGGGGATACTGTCCCTATTTGAGTTCTTCTGTGTTTCAAGTAATGACAGGACAGTGCGAACTTAGAAACGTGAGATGCAATAGTTTTTCAGAGTACTTGGTTATATATGGGTAGAACTGCTTAACATATACATGTTGATCTGTCCTGGAAAACCAGAAGTCACCATTCTGTAGAATGAGAGCATATTGTTAAATATAGTCCATAGAGGAATCTCTCAGCAAATTTATTTCCTCTAACTTCTCTGACTGTTCTCAGAAATTTCTTTGACGAAACTTCTTAGCTGTTCTTAAGTTGTCCTCTAGATTTGTGCCCTGACTGCTCACAGACAAAGCTGCCGGGCTCCTAACTTCTGGAGCAGTGTGTACAAATGGAGATGCCGTGCGTGCATCCTCTTTGAAAACCTAGCTGGCAGTGGTAGGATTTCGGCCCGTGATGAACAATGTGCCGCTGTTGAGGCAGAACTGCCCTAAGAGATGTGCCATTATGCGATATTACTGGAAGTTGCGGCTGCAAATACAGGCAATGATAAAGCACCATGGCAAAGCAGCGCGGCGTTTTCATGCAGAAAGACAGATTCCATTGCAGTCCCAGACCGCAGTCAGCAAGCGTTAGACAGTGCTATCGGGTAGAGTCATTCTAGCCAAGATGCAAGATTTAGCAGATGTTTAGCAAAAGGTTCCATTCTTCTTGCCACAGACACATGTGGAGCTGTCAAGAGTCTAGTAAAGATTTTACAAGTTTTATAAGTCATAGTTTATTGAGCTTGGGATAGAATTTAATATGGCATTGTGATCTTGGAAGATGTTTTTTTCTGAAATAATATCTTTTAATTTGTTTTTTCAAAGGTAAGCTCTGCTTTTGTGAGAGAAGCTAAGCAGATTTTGTAAACATTGCTTCTCTTTCTCTTTGGAGTTTCCTCCTGTAATATCATCTTAGGTTACACCATTGTGTTTTCTTCTGAGCGATAAACTACCAACAAACTGAATCAGCACTTTGAAGCGGTTTAGATCTGGCTTAACTTTGCTCTGGAGAAAGTTCTTTACTCATAATGACTATGGAATGGTACAAACAAAGGGAACACAATTTATCAACCATTGTTGGACATGGAAAGTGATATATTTAGATTAGCAGTTTATGTAAGTGAAGGACTTCTTAGGACATGAAACGGTGCTGGACATCACAGGAGGCATTTGTAGGGAGGGATCCAGTTTGGGCAGGAAGATGCAGCCACGGAAGTCAGTGCTGTTCCTATCTACTGAGCACAGAACCTACTAATGACAGTGAAAAATTAAGTGTGATTATTTTAGAATAGCTTGTGAGGTTCAGGCTGTAACTTATGCTACTATTTAAAGCCATCTGTAGTAACTCTGAAGGGTCTCACTTCCCACTGAAATTCTGTTGATTTGGTTAAGCACTATGAAGTTTACTGCTGGACATGCTTGCTGGGGAGGGAGTGCTCTCCATCAGCCTCACTGATGTGAGCTGGAGCCACAGGGATTTGGGGGTGAAATAAAAGCAAGGGACTGGAGAGGCATTATAAGGGATATAAAAAAAGGCCTAGTGTAGACACACAAGGATAACAAGCACTTCTGCTTTTTAAAGGCCCTTCACAAAGACTGGCTCCCTTCTCAGCACTCCTGTAAGGGATTGAGAAGTAGTGCAGTCACTGTTTTGGAGGTTGAAACACCAACAAAAAAGGTTTCCTTCCCAACAAAAGAACTGAGTATAGAGCTCCAAGCCCCTGATGGCCACTCCCTTGCTCTGACAGTGACACCTCCATCTTCCTTCTCTTGGAGCTCCTGATGAATTATAAGCAGGAACAAGGCTTGTATAGAACATGGAAATGCATTTTCCTCACCAGCATAACTGAGAACAGCAGCTTGTTCAGTACTCTACAGTTGTGACAGGGCTGAAGAGATGGAAAAGGAGGGGTTAAGATACCTGCTAGTGCTGTCTCGGTGTGATATGGCTGCCGCACTTGTGTGGAAAAGCATTAACACTTCTGCTCTTTGCATATGTCAGTTCTGATGGCACTAACACCGCAGAGGAACAATGATGTTGATTGACATAACCTTAACAGAAACTGCTGGCAAAACCAGCTGGCTGCGGTGCTGTATTTGTTAGTGGGCACAAAATTTTGAAAGGTCCAAAGTAAAAACTACAATCTGAAAATCTGGATCTGATCCACTAATTTGAATTTGAGAAACAGAATCGCCAGTAAGTGATTCTCTCTCACTCCCAACGTGGAGGGAATGCGAGTTTGCAGGGTATAACGCGGAGCAGGACCAGCCCCAGGGGGTGGGGAGACGGAGGTACACTGTTCAGGAGTGTGATGAGTAGCTCCACAGCAATGTTTCATAAGGAGTTGGGGGAGCAGCAAATGATGAGAAATGCTGGGAGTCAGGCACGCCAGTTCAGTGGCTGAATCCCTCTTGATTTAGGGTCTGCCTTTGTTACGTTTCCGTTGTCTCCCCAGACAAGGTACAATGAATGCAGAGATTCTCAAGAGATCTACTGTCCGTCCTGTACATGTGAGTAGCTCTCATTAATGTTAATGGGAGTTGCATGTGCTCAAAAAGTGAAGACTCCCCTGTGATGCCTTGAGAAGGAAGACTAATAGCTAAATGATGTGTAATTATTTGTGCAAATGGCGTAATATGTGATGTCTTTGTTAGGTCATTGTTGCTCAGAGAATTGTCCCAATAACATTTTTCTTTAGAAAAATGACCACACACAGAAAGTAGCAGACTGTATTAATTTCTGCTTTGTTTTACTTAAACTCTGTGTGCTCCTTTCCTGTTTTCTAAATAAAAATTAGTGTTCCTGTAGTTCCCCTCCCCCAGCAAAGTATCTTTGAAAATGTAGTGTTTTCTAGAGGAGAGTGAAGGGTCTATGTGTTGAACTGCTGGCCTTCAGGGGGTGATTAAGGAAACTGGGAGCTGTGGTGTGTGCCTGGGCATAGACTTTAAAGGACAAGACTATACTTTTTCTGACCTGAGCACTGCGAACAGCTGCTGAAGTCAGTGGGAGCTGGACAGGTTCAGGATTGTGATTATGCCTCTTCCACCTGATGCCTAATGGAAGGAGCACCATGTTTGTTACCCACTGTGTGGCTGGGAAGAGGAGCCAGAGGAAGAGGGGAGGGTCTCTTTTTCTCTGACTTTGTGTTGCTCTGCACATAGCCTATGGCACTGTGGGCTTTGTGAGACTATGAATGATGAGTAATTGTGGTTAACATCTGTGTAAATCAGAGAAACAGCTTTTGGAAGTTATCTTGTGAAAGTACCAATAGAGACATGGAAAACTTTCCACGGAAGAGGCAATTTGGTTTTTGAGTGTGTAAAATCTTAAAAATGTCTGAAGCAAAGGCATGAACTGAAGTTACTGTGCACATTTGCGTTGCTGGCCTTTGGACCAAAGGGCACTCTTCATTTTACAAAGAGCATCCTCTCGAAGATGCTCTTGAAGTGGGGCGTCTCACTGAAGTTTGGGTAGTAGCCGGTATTGACGGTAGCAAGGTTGGTTCTGGTTAAAACTTTATTCTAAGACTTGTGAGAGGGGGGAGTCCGGCCCTTGAAGAAATAACACAGTAACACACTGGTGATCAGAATTAGCTCCTGGTATAAAACTCTGAGGAAAATAGTGCTGTTCTACATAGTTGAACATGCAGGGAAAGCTTTCAGCTCTTTGAACTGAGGAAGCTCAGTGGCTTGGCAGTTCTCAGATCATTTGCTTACCCTATTGGGGCAGTATCAAAGAGTCCCCAATGTTAATCAGGTGTTAGGGTTGCATCAAGTCAACCACCGAAGTGGTTGCAACTTTTAGTGAGTCCCTTTGTGTCTATAAGCAAGACTCATGTGCTGGGTTTCTATATTTAATGTGCAGGATTGGTATACATGGACTGTGTAAGCACAGCATGCCATGCAAACCCTGGGCTGCGGACAGAGTTACTAATTTTTTTCTTTTTAAATGGTTCTGGCTTGTAAACACTTTGCAAATATAAATCTTCATGACAACACTGAACTGAGAGGGTGACACAGCCACCATGGAGAAACTAGGGAGTGGAGATGGTGTTAACTCATAGGAACGTCCAACTTAGACAATGTGTATGACAGCAGAGTCATTCCAATTTATACTCTTGGTATGTTCAGAGCAGAGCCCTCGCTGGTGTCATTTGCCTCGGAGTACTCAGCACTTCTGCAGATCACTTCACATGTCTCAGATGGGGTACACATTCCGGTAGCCTCCAGATAATTTTTTTTTTTCCTCCCAGTCTTCTCCCAGAACTTCTGTGGTCAGAAGCCTATTCTACTGGCATTGTGCAATCTGTACAATCATTCTGCTAACATTTTTAGGCTGTTGGTGTTAGGCCTTCCAAAGCCCAGAAAAGCACACTCACACTATTCATTCCACCCCTCTATGTTGCTTCAGTTTCCTCAAAATAAGGCTGGAGGCTCCCTGCTGGAGGCAAGAGAACTGCCCTGGCTAAAACTGTTGCAGCAGAGGGAGTTGCTCCGAGATTATTATTTTTAAAAAAAAAAATTTCAGTTAACAAAACCTTATGTTAAAGGCCAACTGTTGCAGGCAAAGTGGCTCTTTTGGCTGGAGAAAGGGTTTGCTCAGCAGTTTAAGACTAGACTGGAGACAGTTATATGCCTAAACAGTCTTGCATGAAAAATATTATATACCCAAAAATATATTGGTTGGGTGTTGTGAAGAGAAGTGCTCTGCGTTGCCTTCTGGTTGCTGTAAGATGGGTGCTTATGCACCAGACTACTGCAAATTTCTGATGTCTCATAAAAGCTCTCAGCCTTGACTCTGTTACTTGCTCTGTACTTGAATGGAGTTGGATTAGCGGAGATTTAGAGTCTCTACATGGCTAACAACTCTGGGAAGCCCTTCACCATCACGCAGCCAGGTTAAACAGTAATGGTAAAGTATCACAGGTGAAATATTCCTATGAGAAACCAAGTGTCTTAAAAGAATAAGATTGCTCCCTTTTGGCTGTGGCACTTCTGACTCGGCACGAAGCTGATCTTTAACTCGGTGTGTGCTCTGACTGTGCTCAGGGTGCTGCTGGGCACGTGCCAGGTAGCTGAAGCACGAGATGGATGTGACCAGAAGGTGCAACACGCTTTGCAAGGAAGAAACCTCTCGGTTGCAGTGCAGCTGTTTGAGGAAGCGTGCAGAGAGTGGAAGGGCTACTGACCCTCATCCTTGAGGATGTAAGCAAAAATCTCATTAAGGATTGTAGGGTGGAATCTGGGTTGGCAGTGGGGTTCCTGGCACCTGCACATTCAATCCTGATTCGTTTCAGAGATGGGATGCTAAGTAAACCTAATATGGGGGTTGGCAAATCCTATACCCTTTGCCAAAACAGGCAGGGCAAATGAAGCTGTCCTGCTTTGCCTTTTCTTCCTTCTCCTCCACGGAGCAGATAGGTCTTTAGGAGAGCAATCTTCCCTTTCCGCAGGGGTTTCAGCTGGCTCGTGGTGTCAAACCTACAGCTGATGCCCCTTGGCCAATCATGCATTGCTGATCACCATTCAAGCTAAGAGACAAAAGAGAGAGCTTAGCAGTCAAGAGGATACTGATGAGAGGGGAAATTGCTTATTTGAAAGGCTTTTTAAGCGCTCTTCTCTTTCTTGACAACAACAGAGTTTATCACTCTCCTTTTATCCCTCTATGTAGTCAGACACTGTCCATTATGAAGAGCTCTTAAGAAACTTTACTCTCCTCTCTGCTAATCTCTCTCTTCTGGCTTGTGTGTGCCAACAAGAGGGGACTGGGGCATCTGCACGGCCGGGTGCGGTGTTTGGCAGAGGAGTGAGCGGTGGCCAGCACAGACCTTGTCCCTGGAAATGATGTCAACGGTGTGGGTTTTAAATTTTATTAAAATGGAGATGAGGGTGAAGGAAGGAGAAGAAATACCAAAGAAAGTACACTACTGTGTTTTGAAATATGTTGATGGCCTATGATATTGGCTCTCTCTTCTTACATAAACCAGCCTGGACTCTTCAGTTTTACAGCTGCACGGTTAGCTGGAAAATCACAGAATTTCTTGGAAAGTAGCTCAATTGTTCTCTCCCTCCGCTTCTGGCTGCCTATTGGTGAAGTTTACTGCCGGCAGTTAACATTGCTTGCATGCCATTTGTCTGATACCAATGGCAAAGTTTCGACTTAAGGTAATGCAGCTGCTTTCATACTTCTCCCTTCCAAGGGTTGCTCACAGTCTTTCACTACTTCCTACATATGAAATGTTTATTTGTATTTGTTATTCCTAAAAGCTGCAACCCCAACGTGAGGCCTTATCTGCAGTTCTTTTACCCCAAAGAGCTTGCAGTTGCGTAGGCAGGTAGGCAATGTGTAACACAGGGATAAAGTTGCTTTTGTTTTACAGGTGGGGTTTTGAGGCATGGAGAAACTAACTCTTTAAGGAACTGAGAAGGAACGCTGAGGCCAGTCCTTTAGAAACAGGGCTTTGTGGAAGACGTGCAGCTTACACCATAGCGTAATCTTCTGGCTGCTTTCTGCAGAGAGGAAGGTGCTTGTCTGAGTTTCAGATGCTGTCGTTTCAACTTGCTCTGTGACCAGCCTATCTTGATGCACAGCTGTGCTAATTTGTAGTCTTTTGGACACCCATGGGTTACCTATAAAATTTTTGGCTACCATGGAATCAGATCCCAAAAGGCTTAAGTTAGGTTAACTGTCAATTCTTGGATTTGAATACTTTTGTGTTCACTGCCAACAGTGCCAGTAACTGTTATTCTGAAAAGCCATGACTCGGTGGAGTCACAGCACTTAATTTTGAAGTTTGAAATGTTTCATTACACTTTTCTAAGTCAACCTAAAATGTTTCTGGGCAACGCAGCTATCAAGTGCCGCTTCTTGTGGTGCATTACTCTGCAGGGATGTGAGTTGGGAGACAACTGTCCTTGTTCTTCACGTATGGTGGGGCCCTGGGCCAGACTGTCTGAGGCACCACAGATCAGTTGGTGGGTGTGTGATTACACATAGTCCGGCCAGGGGCAAGAACAGGGCCTGGATTTGCCTACCTTTCTTGAATTACAGTAGTGAGACTGGTAGGAGAACTGCACGTGATGTACAGATGGTGCCTGAGCAAAGTATCTTGTGTTTCCCAAACATCACCTTTTTTTAGTGATCTCCTACAGAAACTACATTTTTCATTGGAAAATATTCTCTGTGCTTCTGCATGGTCCCTACAGGGTTATGGAGGTTTGTCCCTGATAGAAGTAAAGGTTCTTCCCATTTTGAAAGGAGACTATCAAATGTCGTAATTGAAATCCTGGTATTGATGTGTTAAGTACAAAA
Source organism: Phoenicopterus ruber ruber (assembly GCA_009819775.1). Taxonomy (NCBI): domain Eukaryota; kingdom Metazoa; phylum Chordata; class Aves; order Phoenicopteriformes; family Phoenicopteridae; genus Phoenicopterus; species Phoenicopterus ruber. Next base: position 16,437,306 of record CM020226.1, read on the forward strand.
ATGTCTTAGGTCAATAAATGTGGGTTCAGAACTGTAACGCTCAAACTACTCCTTGCTCTGCACAGAAAGGATGTGAAATGGCATTTTTATCAGTCAGTGAAAGCTTAGTTTAATTGGCTCCAGTCAAGTTTCTGTATTGTTCTGCGTAATCTGAATTAAACATTGGTTTGACTACATATGTGGCTTTATCTTCCTCGAAGACATAGGGTGCTCAGTCAGACAGTAGCATCAGCTTTGAAGTTAAGTTATTCATAGCTCAAGGATTGATTCTGACATTAACACTGTTTCCCTACACTCCTTCTTGAAAATGCATCCCACCACCCCATTCTTTCAGTTCCTGATTTAGTATTAATTTTAAATATCTGCAATTTCATAGTTAAAAAAAGAGAAAATCTTCCCTTCCACTCTGCAAATAAAAGATTGAAAAAGCAAAATTAGAGGGATTAACAGGAAATGTTACTTTGACCAGAATAGCTTCTTGCTCATGTTTATAAGCTACCATCATATGTCTTAATGTAGAGTAGTTTTGCCATTTCTGTTTGTGAACAGGTTCTGTCACTTACCGGCAGAGCTGGGGCAGAAATGCACGTGGTAGATACACTGAAGGCTTAACCACACCGAAACAAATATTTTGCTTGGACCTTGCAAACCCATTCTTATTAATGACATACATGCCTAATAGCTTGGAGTCACTCACTTAAGTAGCCTTTGCTTTTTAGCTGGCAGGTACAATTGAGTTAAGTGAAATTTCCTTCTCTCTCTTCTTTCTTTCTTTCTTTTTTTTTTTTTTAAGGGACATGTGGGGGAGGAAGCATGACTTTATTCTGAACTTTCTTCTTGTTTCTTTAAGGAACTTTTTGTGTGAGAAAGACTTGATGTCAGTGCACAAAAAAATGACTTAAGATTTGCATTCTTTTGCCACAGGAATAAATGAACAAAGTTTGCAACTGAAAAGGCATTTTTACACCTTTTGTTGTTTAGGAACATAGAAATCCCATTATGCTTCATGCATAGCCCTAAGGAATGTGCAAACAAGTATTAGATCAATGGCATGTCTCTGCAGCTTCTTTTATCATGAGTATTTAAAACTGAATATTCAAACATTCATTCATATTTCAAACATCTGTCTCAAATAGTGCATTTGTGTTGGAGTGTGTTTTATTGCCAATAGATAGGTTAAATGTAAAGCTTTTAAATGTTTTATAACTTGCAGATGCTTAGCTATGGTCTGTAACAGTGTTTGCAGGGTTTTTTTTGATGCAACAGAGTGGAAAATCAGCAATAAGCTTTAAAAGGTAGCCAGGCCAAAAAAAAAATATGCTCACCTGAAAGAAGGTCTTGTGAAAAGGTTGGTGTGTAATTCAGAGAACCCAGCTCAGCTTTAATCAGTAATAGTGGAATCTGCATCATTTATGGGCACTGTTATACCATCTTTCTTCCCCGGGTAATCCACACAAGGATCGTGCTCACGCTTAAAGTAATCGCCCCACACAATTTGACGATAGCCTGATCAGTGCCAAGGTTGGTGGTTGTCCGAGGTGGATGACCGAGGTCTGATACCATATGGGCTCATCCTTCCCGTCACATCCTTTCTCATTGTCCTGGGGGGAGGATTCTTGGGGGGCTTGGTGGCCCAGCAGCGCGGTGGTGTGCAGTGTGTGCCCCCCATCACTGCTGTGCCTGCCCTCAGCACCAGTGCCGGTGGACCTTGTATGAAGCTGTCTTTCCCATTTCAGTATATTGCTTTCTTTTGACTTTGTGCTTAAAAAGTCCTTTGGAAAGGACACAGAAACCAGAAGTGTTTCACCCAGTCTTGTGCAGAACATATTCACAGATGTCATGTTAGGGGAAGGCAGGATAAAGCAGTTGCTTCCTTGTCCAAATGAATCAAATTAAACCTTTTTTTGTGTGTGCATGCGTGTGCAAAGATCATCTTTGAGTTTTGAGCTCTACTACCTTCTTCACCTAGACTGATAAAATCAGAGTTATGAGAGCCCCTGGTGCAAATATGCCACACTGCTGTAAGATGGAGCTCGCTTTGGTGGTGTTTCCCCAGTGCTTGAGCACATGGGGTGTCCCTGTGAGAGTGCATCTGCGCTAAGGGTTCACTTGGAGGCGAACATCCCCATGTTGAAGAGATGTTCAACATTATAATTAAAAATACATTACTTATTGTGGTGAAAATATTTTCCAATGACAGGAAAGCTTTTATTCATTATTAAAGCGTTCCTGGTTTTGGTGAGATTTTTGCTGTCTCTCTGGTGTATAGACTGTAGCAGGGAACTACGGGAAGACTCCAGTCCTTTAAAGACTTTTTCATATGTTCATGCTGTGAATTCTAACTTTCAGACATAAAAAACTTTTGTAGAGCTATGACTTTAAAAACAAATTAATATTCAAACAAACGCAATGAAAAGCAAAGATAATGCATCTCTTTAAAAAAAGGAACCTCTCCTTTTTGTTGAGCACAGTGTATCTGGAATTATTACACTGATTACTTTATAGTTCATTTTGCAAAATTAACAATGTCTTAACAAGGCCTCTCTTCTGGCAGTAATCTGGGAACTAGTTTTCTTTTTTTTTTGTCAGGACACTAATAATTGGTTTTGCACCTCCTTATGTTGTCCACATCTTGTTTGCAGTTAAACTTTAGGAGCTGACTTCCATTTTTTTTGTGGTGGCAAGTACTTCAGCATCAGCATCTGGCCTTCTTTACTGAAGTATGCTGGCAAAAAGTCTTGCTTGTGAATTGCCTACATGTGTATTTTCACTTTCAAACCAAAAAACAGTGCGGAGTGGTCCAGCAGAGATCTTAAATTTAACCTGTTCCTAATCTATTTAAGATAGGCCTGAATAAGACTTACTTTAAACAAAACCATTGTTTGTTTAGCCTTTTGCTTTTGTTGGCTGAACTGCTTTAAGATGGCATATTGCGTTAAGCCAGTAAAACCATGTGTACGAACAAGCCGTGCGTGTGAAACGTGGTCCCCTTGCCTGGCCAATTGTTCCATCGAGCAGTGGCTGGCGTGTAGGAGTGTTCAGCTGCGGAGCTCGTGGCCACCAGAGCTGGATGGAAGTGAACCCTACTAAAATCTTGGTATTGAATGAAACACCTAGATGAATTGAAAAAAAAGGAAGAAAAGAAAAAATAAAGTCCATCGTTATTTGTATGGAAGTGAAGAAATGGAGAAGTGTTGGTTTTGGAGCTGTCTCTGTAATACTGACGTGACCTCTGCAGGAGGCACCCTGGTGGGTTTTAGGTGCTCAGGCTTTTTTTCCCAGGGGTCCACTCTTTGATACATTTGTGTCCAAGTATTGCAACTTTGTAGTAATCAAGACTTCAGTGTCCTGACCGATTTTATATGCGTTTACTGTAATTCTAACAGAACAAGCAGAAAAAGATGCAAATGCCTTCATGTGTGAACTGGTCAAGGAGGACTGAAACCTTTTAGGAATATGATATGTTCTGGTGATGGAGGAACCTCTGGTTCCATTTTAGTCCTCGCAGTAAAGCGGTCTCGTTGCACTCTTTGAGCATGGCATCTTCTTCCTGGATTTCTTTCAGTTCTTCCCTGTGACAGTCCCATCCCATTCTTTCTCCTGTGCTCTTTACATCAGTACCAAGCCCTGCACTTGCTGCTTCTGTCTCTGTCCTCAGTCACCTTCAGGGACTTCGCCATGTCATGGTGACTCTCCCAGCCACCACCTCCCTGCTTCTCTCTCATGAGTGCCATGCTGGGGTCGTCCTCAGGCAATGCTCCCATGTCCTAGCCCCAGCATCAGTCCCTCATCTGCAGTTACCAGCTTCCAACTTCTCCCACCCAGTGTTTCTCCCTGGTTTGTTCTCTCCCAGATGTGGTTCTTGCTGCCCATATTTTCTGCCGCCTGTTCATGTTGTGCTGGTACCAGAAGCAGCGGGATCTTGGGAGCGGCGACATCCCGAGCCTCTGCTCTTCTGCCTGCTGCTCTGGGGAGCAGGGGAAGAGAAAATCCAGCTCAGCCCCTGTTGAGCCAGGCTGGAGACTGCTCTGTGCATATGGTGTTTTAAGAGAATTACGCTGAGTCTCTCTTCCCCAATGATTTACAACCTGGCCAAATGTGATCCCCCTCCCCTTCTTTTTCTTTCTTTTGAATTAGCAAAAGGCACAGCAAAATCCCTGTCCCCAGCAAAATCCCTCTGCTGAAGTATAAGGGACTATTTTGTTGGGAAGCTATCTGTGCCTTGAGGTGGTCAGCAAGAATGTGTTATAATGTTTATGGAACGATGTATATTCCTTGAGCCATTTTCTTAAAAGTACCTTAATATCTCTTGCAGAAACTATCAAAAGAGAATGCAAAAATTTAGTCCAAGAAAGGTACTTGGCGTGAAACTTTCAGTCCAAAGTTTTGCAAAACTATAAGTAACTGAAAACAAGGCTTATAAAACATGTCATTGCTAGCTTTGTCTTTAATAACAGTTAATGCAAACAAACTGCTGCAATGTTTTTGGAAAGATACTCAACCTTCTGCTTCAGGTTTTAAGGGATTAGGAAGACACCCACGGTGGGAGGCAGATTATCTCACATCTGTCTAATTCAAGGCTTCTTGTGTCTTTCTCTGAAACATCTGGTACAGGCTGTTGTCAGAACAAGAACATAAACTAATTTATATGTGCATGTGTGTTTTTTATAGCTTGTTAGCATGGGCTGGTACTTTTTTTGGTGAATTTTTGGTGAATTGGTAATTTTTTTTTAGGTGAATCGAAACCAATGTCTTGTTGCAGCCCAGAACACTTGAAGTATGTTCCTAACTGTAAAAAGATCTGTCCAAGTAACTGATTTTATTTTTTCCTTTGGCAGTTATTTGGCATCTGAAACAAGTGATATTTTTTTAAGATGACCTAAACCAAGAAAAATTTGTCGCAGCATGGAGTTGCACGCCATTTCATTTTGAAAGAAATAGAAGTGTTTTTACCGAGACAAAAGGGTTTCATTTAGCTCTTGAACACATTTTAAGCGTGAAAATTATAATAGAAGCAAACTTTAAGAAATGTAATATATTGATGTGTGACCGAGATCCTGAATTTTGTTGTTGTTGTTGGAAAAGCTAATAGTGGGATAAAGTTTGTTGTGCTAGCATTTTGATTTTTTCCGAAAACCTCTCCGCTCTAATTTTGAATGTTCCGTGGACCTTAAGCAGTGACCATTAGAGATGCACCTCTGCTGGATGGCGATAAATCCTTCGTTATGCTGCAGTGGAACCCACCGTCTTCTAAATAAAGGGTCTAATCAGGTAAGGCACAAGGGGCAGCTTCAAGAGGCAGCGGTGGCTCCGCGCTCTGCAGGGCAGGGTCCAGTTGTGTGGCTCAGTGCTAGAAACACCTGGAATTAGAAATACCGTTACTAGACAGGACTCGCTGGAGCCAGGGATGGAGCTGCCCGTTGAGATTCGGAGTCTACTGCTCCTGAGCCCAGTGGAACCAAACGGCAGCTCTGCAGAAGCAGAGGAAAACAAGCCAGTGTCTCAGGTGAAGGCAGCGTTTTCACCTGGAGAGTTTTGTTGCAGGTAATAGTGGAAGCACAATAAAGACGGTACTGGGTGGTTTTGAAAACCTAGCCCTTGATGCAGGCTACATCTTAGTGCTAGGCCCTGTTGGCCCAGAGGCTTTGAACACTGGTGCTCTTTCTCAAGCAGCAAAAAACCCCCCCAAAGCCTCAAACCTTTGAATATCTTTAAATATCTTTACTGATAGGCATCCCTGCTATGACCAAATGTACAAATCAAATGTAACAAATAGTAAAGTTAATTAGTCAGCTACTTTTCCACTCTTCCTTTGTGCAGAGAAGTGATAAAGACAAATATGAAAGTACAATCTAAGGTCCATGGATTTAATAGTAAGAGGTAATTTTTAAAAATAAAGATCCACTCACAGTGGTTTTCTTTCTTCAAGCTTTAGTCTCCTATCTGAAAGGCCGACCTCTCTTTGGATGAGGGAATCAAACTACTTAGTTAATGTAAACGGATGGGCTGAATTTGAAAGCGATTGAGGGAAAGGATGGAACATCTAAAGGCTACATTGTCATTAGTTTTATTTTAGTTAAAATAATTGTACATGTTTAGTTTAAAATGGAGGGGAAAATGTACTTTGAAATATAATTACATTTAACAGTTGTAGCTTTGTACTTTGTGCTATAAATTGCGTTCCCAGCTGTTTTTCATCTCCTGTAATTTAAATAAGTAAACCTTTTGTTCTTAAACTCACTTAGTTCCTTCTAATTCTGTTGATGGACATCCATTTCTACTGCTTTATTTTATGTTAATGTGTAACAATGGCATGCAGTTACCCCCCCGCCGGCCATGGCTCCACCTCCTTTGTTTCTAGAAGGCCTCTTTTTGCCTTGGTCTTTAGTTTTATAGAAGAATCCAAACTTCCTGTCCCTGCATCGAGCAGGAGCAAGGTTTCTGCATAAACTGACACAAAATCCCTCGGAAAGGGCGCTAGCCCCCAAGCAGGGAAGGTGGTGCTGGGCTGTCAGCCTCTTTTGTTCCTTGCTCAGATGGAAGTATGAAGTGGATGATGCTTTGTGGGCCAGAGTAAAGCTGTGCCAAGGGAATGCAAATCTGCTAGGTGTGCCCAGGTAATTTAAAATGCTCACGCTGGCAGCTTTTCTGCATGAGTAAAGCTGTTTAATTAATGCGTTTTCTCCACTTTCTTTTCTTGACAAGTTGATTCGAATTGAAACGGTCTGTAACAAGCTTGTCATGGGTCTTGGGGACGAATAAACCCTCTCCTGGAGGTGGAAAATAAAGAATCAGTGTATTTTGTATTTCTCTCTGACCAGAATGATTGGTGGCAGGTACGGCAGACTGACTGACGGTGGTCGGTCTGCAGCACCCACTTACAGCCCGGACCACAGCGTGGCTTCACACTGGTGCCTAGAAAGGCAGGTGCAGGACTCCAGGTAGGAGAACTGGCATCTGTTGTGGCTTTTCTGCTTCCCCTGCTTTTACACAAGGAACCTGAGGGTAGTATGAATGTAGTGGGTGCTGTGTGTAGGCTCAGGCAGTACTTCTCATGTCTTCCCCCCTCCTCCACCCCTCCAGAGAAAGCTTATTTTTAATTTGCTCAGCCTTGCGGTTTGACAGAAGTGTAACATGGAGGAGACCTGAGTCCAGGATCAACAAAGGCAGCACTGGGCATTTCAGCCACTGCCTTTGAAATAGGCCTTGACAATAATGGAGTTGGGAAGCCCCACTGTTCAGCCTTCTTTATAGTGTTAATATACTGTCCAGAAAGAAGAGAAGCAAGAAATTGCTCAGATTTCATCTCTCGGATTTCATCTTGCATCTAGAGTGCCGCAACAAATCAAACTGAAATGGGCCCCTTCGTGGCTTCTGCGCTACCATGCCGAGCTGCCCTGGGCCCCTTCTCCCCCCCGCTTTGCTGAAGGTTATAATGCTTAGTGAGTGCTTGAAGCAGGCCGGTCGGGGGAAAACACACGTGCTTCTGAGTTGCACAAGTGTTCTGTTAAGGATGGAGTCTGCTCTGAAATTAATTAGTTGATAGTGTTTCAAGTTGGAGGCTGAGGCAGGTAGCGAGTGCCGGCTGATACAGAGGGAGGCCAGAAGAGATGTCTGCTCTGCCTGGTCACTCACCCTGGCTGTCCCCAGGACTCATCTTGCTTCCCTTGAATGTGCAGAGGCAGTTCTTGCTAAAGGATCAACATGAAAACGAGAGGCGGGCTTGGGGGAGGCAGAGTTCCTGGCTGTCCATCTCTTCTAGCCCAGGCTTTGGGGGAAGAGGGCCCTGCCAGTGACAGCAGTACTTGGTCAGTGCTGCTAGCAAGAAAATATTGCTTATCATTTAACGTGCACACTCTTCAACACCATTCACAAGTAATGCTATTTTTTAATGCTTTATAATATTAGTGGAGTTTGGAGTTGTATGGCTCATCCTCAGGGATGCACTGGGAAGAGTGCTGGAAGTCCAGGAGGGCAAATGCAGGTATCGTGTATTGAGTTACACTTTAACTCATAAGAGTTGCAAAAATATTTAACTTCAGGAAAAAAACCAACAGTAAAATGCACAAAGGAGCTCATCGATTTAAAGCGAAACAATGATAATCAAAAGAAGTTGCAGCTTTTCATGTTCATTTATCTCAGGTCTATATAGTAGAAAAATTCTGGCACCTGCATTAATTTAAAGGCTGCTTGCATTAATAATCTCCACTCTCTCAATACATTGAAGCAGCTGGAATGCGTTCTCGTGTTGTAATAGACAGTGCATGGTCGTCAGCAATTTCCTTATTATCTTTCATAACTAGCAAATCAAATTTTTGTCTTTAATCCTTTTGCATTTAGGGATATTTCATGCTCAGAAGGCTGGGAAGTATGTGCTAGCACATTGTCTTGCTGGTTGGACTTCACCAAGGCACTGGGGGAAATGCTGGGGAACAGGGGTTCTGGCTCTAGGTCTGCCACTAGTTTTGCTGATTGAGTATTTAGAGCTGCAGCATTACAGCATCCTTTCCCAAGAAGTGCAGCACAGCGGATAGAGAACACGTGCTAGTGTGTTCACATCTGGCATTAACATATAAAATTTGAGGCATATAAAGTTTCTTCCCGTACAACTAAATTAAAAACCTGTGGCATAACGTAAACTGACAAGTGCAGAACTTCTTGGGTGGGAAATTTTAAATGGTTACAAATGTCTCCAGAAAGCTACTTCTGGAAGAACGTTACTGAGCACGGCTGTCTGCAGGCACACTGCCTAACAGTGTCAGGGAGAGCCGTCCTGTTGCCATGATTGGTATCGCTTTTTGGAGATGTCCTCTTCTGGTCACTAAGACAGCACTGCTGCACAGCGTGTGGGGCAGAGTCCAGGCTGCAGAGCCGAGTTATGCCATGTAAAATAAGTGTGTCTCGGCTCTTGTTGGGGGAGAGGACTGGACAGGCACAGTTCACCGCTGCTCCGCTGGGTAAAGCGGTGCGTGCTGATAGCTATTGACTTGCAGACACATTATCTCTGTGTTGGGCAACATGTTTCTAATTTGAATTTGTAGTTCGTGGGATGTCTCAGCTGGGGTAATGCACTAGACTCTCCTCCCTGGAGACCTTGTTTCTGACTTAATTTGATGTACTTATTCATATTTCTACTTGAACAGGACCTGGTCTAAATAACATAGGCTCTTTCTATATGACTCTGAGGCACGTCCGCCGTAATGCTGCTGGTCATCTGAGCTACTGTGCTGTCTGTCCTTAGATCAGTTGGGACTATGAGCTCTTGTATTTTTGGTCATACAGACTGTGGAGGACCGTGGAAAAAAAGGAGTGAGGAGCTTGACTTCCAAGGTGCTACCTACTAACAACATCCCTTCAAAGCAATAGGAGCCGGAGTGCACAGCACTTCTGCAACAGCAGGTCTCCTGTGAGGTGTAAACACCTTGCTCCAGATCCTGTGGGGGATATCAACTCCGGTTGCAAATGTAGAAATGCAAAAGTGTATGCAGGATGATGTGAACTACAGATAACTCAAAGTCAAGTAGAACTGCTGGAGCAGAACGAGACCATCTCAGTCCCTCCTGCACTGATACTTCTCTGCTTGGGTAGAGGGAAGTTTGACCAGTGTGTGTCCAGGCTTGGGTTCCTATTTAGACTGAAATTAGGTTGTAACCTGTCTTTTTTTTCAAAGAGAAATGCAACTTCTGTCATAATGACCATACTCGTTCCCTCTTGATGCTGGCCTCTATTGGCCCTTGTCCATGCTGCGTTACTATGCAAGTGTTACATCTCTATTAATATCTTTGTTGATTGCATTAGCAGCCCTGCTGTTTATAGTACTTATGTTGCAAATATAGTCCTACATGAAGGCACTTAGAAAGATGTGTTATGGCTGTAGAGACCCAAGTGATCAATAGCTTTTAGATTACTGTGTCACTAAACAGCAGGCTGAGACATGGAAAGGCACTGTTACTTTAGGGATGAGAGATTTTTAGAAAATAAATCAATAGTGAATACAGGCAGATTGGTTTCCAGTTCAAATAACTCCAAGAAACATGGAGCCCAGGGGAAACCATGCCATTCATACTTGGAAATAAACAACACATGCTTGCTTTCATTTACGTATTTGGGTCAGTACTCTTGAAAATGGTGAGGGACCCATTGGGCAGGGTATTGGACTAGAAACGGGGAACTTGGGTTCTGCTTTGAGTTCTCCTGGAGACCCTTTCTCCATATCTTCCCCCGGTTCCCTTTGGTGCTAACAGACTTCGCTCTGGCTCTGTGCGCACAAAACCTTCAATGCACAGGGACTGGCTGCTGTGATTCCCAGTTGGGGCCCTTTTGGGTCTAACAGAAATGTAAGCAATAACAAACATTCAGGAAGGTGGTTTTGCTTTCAAAATGCCTTCCTTTTTTTAATGCTCAAGCGGCCGTGGGCTAAATAGTGATTAGTAGCTGTTGGGTGCAGCAGCGTGCTGGATGGCTTGTAGACAGGTATGACGTGAAGCTGCCGGGGAAGAGTATGCTGCCGTGTCTCCGGGAGGCTGCTGCGACATCTTGCGTGTGCAGGCGTGTTTACACGACGTGGGGAGGCTATGCTGGTGTGCAAGAGTCCCTGGAGCAAACCGCGTCCTGCAGTCCTGCTGCTCCTCCCTGCCGCCTGGCCCTCGCCTGGTACGCGTCCCTGGAGACGGGGGGGTAAGACTGTTAACAAGAGGTGACTGGAGGAGCATGCCTGTCCCTTGGGAGTGGGGACTATGCAAAGGGAGTTTTCTGGAGGTTTTCCAGCACTTCAAGGATTTTGCACTCTTCGCTCACCAGGGACGTTCCTGTCTAAGTTTGAGGCGCCTTCAGTTACCTTTTGTTCTACTCCAGGACCTGCCTCCTACTCTGCACTGAATCGTCCCAAAAAGTCTTTTGTGAGTGTGCTTCAAGGACAATTTGGTGACAATGCACTGTTACCTGCTACCTCTGGGACACTGTGGACAGTGAATGAAGGTCCTTGGCATTTTGCTAGAGTGCTGGTTTTACTGCTCTACTAGAGCGCTGCTTTTACCCTGGGATGGGCTGCCAAGCTGGGAAGTCCTGGAAAGCTGCCGCTGGAGATGTACAAGTTGTGCAGGACATTTCCTGGAACTGTAGCACAGCTCAGCAGCCGAGGGCTGGCTCCTGTTCACGCAGTAGTGGCTGAGGAAGGCCAGTGACATGCTACCTTAAGGGGATCAGTTGGAAAAACTTATCTGAAGGAAGAAGGGAGAGAGACTTGAATCTTGTCGTCTTGTGTGGTTTTGTTCCTCCTTGTCCAAACGGGAGAAGGAAGCTGGCTGCTCTAATCTGACTTCTGCGTCTCCACTTAGGAAAGGTGGTTTTGTGATGGTGACAAGGTGAGGGATAGTACTTTGGTCTAAGGTTTGGGAGACCTGGAGTTAAGTCCCCTTCCTGGCCTGGCTCTGCGTGTGACACACAACTACGTCACCTGGCCTGGCTGTGCTCTGTGTGCAAAGCAGAGAAAATAGTATTCCCCTGCCTCAAAAGAACGAAGGATAATTATTTTGAAGCACTGAGATAAGGGAAGCTGTATAAGCATCCAGGACAAATAGATCTGCTCCCAGTGAATTCAGTGGCAGAACAGAGATCCGAGCCCCATCTGATAAAGAATTTCATCTGGATTGCATATGGGGGCAGGCATTAAAGGACCCATCTAAGGATCTCCCCTCTGGAGTACATCTATAAAAGACCCTCTGTAGTTGTGTTCAAAGCTCGCAGTAATGCCAGGACAATTCACTTAGATCATTCAGAGACTCTTTCTTGTCTAGGCCCTGATGCTCTCCCCCAGTGGAGGAATGTGGTTGAAACTCCCATGCAGGGAAGACTAGAGATTTGTTTTTTATTTGAACCCAAAACATTAACAAATTGGACACACGTGCTTTGAGACTAGAGCCCGCTCTTATTTAAGCCAACGCAAAACTCGCCTTGATCCCAGCAGGATCAAGCTCTTGAATATTGCTTGTACCTTTTTAGAATATCTGCCTCTAAACGAAACAGACAGTGACAAACTCATTCTGGATTTATCCTCCTTGACTGATTTGCAGCCAGAAAGGTTTGCAGACCCTCTCTCTTGGGACAGAGGAGTTCATAGTCTAATTGCTGAATGAAGGACCAAGGGCAGGTATCACCGTGCCTTCTCTTGTGGCACACTGTTTAGCATGTGAAAGTCAATGCCGTGCCTTCGCAATTTTTAGTATTTAAACGTCTTTAATGCTCTTGTGAGACTGTTGCTCCAGCCAGTGCAGTGCTTCTGCTCACGTATGTGTGATCTTCTTCTTCACGCTCAAGTACTGACAGGTGAGTATTATATGTGTAGGAAGCTATTCAGCAGAAACATATGCCTTGAATATGTTAACATTCCTTGTAAGTCACTTGATCAATGTGCAGTATTTGTGTCACCTCTGTAACTTTGCCCTAAATTCATATTCATCAACAGAGGTTGCTCGGTACTTAATGGGACACTCGGGCACTGAGTGAAGGGAAGGGACAATACGCAAACAGAGTGAAGAATGAGGACAAATGTAGATGAACTTCCTCAAACAGGCACAAAATGCTCATTCCTGAATAAAAAATGTGAAAAGGTCAAGTGCCCCCAGAGGTTTCTATTGTGACAGGCACTTAACCCCTTCACTCCTGGTTATCTGCTTCAGCTGCTGGGCCACTCGGTGCACGAGTGCCATTAGCATCAGCGGAATGTGGGGCCGGGGAGCGGCGCAGGATACGGCTGGGCGAGACCCACCTCCCTTCCAGGCAGTGGGCACTGAGTTAGCAGGAAATAATCCTTGTGGACACTGACCCTGTCAGTAGCTGTGTCTAGAGATAATTATTTCCTAACGTGTAACCTTTTCATGGTCAATTGCTCCAGTATATTAGACAGAAATGTGATTTCCTTCTATCTTCAGACACACACAAGTTCTTGTCCTTCCCGCTTTAAGGGTGTAACTTAGCAAGTGCACAGACAGCCCAGTGCTCTTCGGCAAATATTGTTTCTATTTTGCTTAAATGAAAAAGAGGTTTGCTGCTCTTCCGTGCCGTTGAACAGAAGGGATGTGGGGTATACGCCCACTCCCGTGGTTTTTGGCAGATAGGCATTTCCCTTTAAGAATCTAATACTAATCAGGCAACTGTCAGTGTTTAGCAATCTTCTGCTTCACCAGATTTCTTGCTTGTTGACTGATTTTGGTTTACCTTTTCCTAGCTTGTGACGCTTCAGTGTATGCCCCTTGACACATCAGCAAGGCATCTGAAGAGGCAAGATCAGCAGAGTATGTCAGTACAGCTGCTCAGAAAGCATCAGGTTTGATATCGTCAGGAACGTCAAAATGAGCAGCCAGGGGTGAAGACAGTTCTCTTGCATGACCCCATGAGCCCAGCCTGCTCCTGCCTGAAGTGCACCCCACAAAGGCAGCTTTGGTGGTTGGGACTGGTGTGAAGAGTGTGAGGGAGGACACCGTTCCTCCTCCTTCACCCCAGATACTCCTCCTTGCTTCTCTGTGTTGCAGCCTGTTCAGCAGAGACTTGGGCACACCACCCAGAATCCTTGTGTTTGAACAGTCCCTTTTGGGAACGACATAAGCAGACGTACTCATCTAACCCCTTGGAGACAGCTTGTGTGGACTGCGCTGAGCAAAACAATGACACAAACCCAGCGAGTGCTGCTTAGCGTGATTCATAGCCAATATTTTTACAACCTGCTTCTTGTTTTGTAACAGTATCTAATTGGTTTAAAAAAAAAGCAAAACTAGGTCAATTTGCCATTGGGCCTTGTTAGACTCTTTTTAGCTAAATCTCCAGACTTGAGCTGGAAGTTAATTTGAGCCAGACTTAGGAAAAATATATATTAATATACCCGTGGTCTCGCGTGAGAAACTTGTAGGCAATGATTTGGGATTCAGAGCCATACTCATATTCCTAAGACTAAATTCAAAGCCATCGTTTAAAAGCAAGCTTGCACACGCGTATGTCCTGATCTTTAATTAGGCAAAACTCCCACTGACATCAATAGGAGTTTGACTTGAATAAGAACTGCAGGATCAGGTCCATAATTTGGTACCTGGGATTTGATTAAGCAGCTAAATTACTAGAACAGTTTCCCCATGAGTATAATTGCCTAATTAATTTTTAAAATAGCTAAGTTCAGCACTGAATATGGTGTACCTCTTGCCACATGAAATGTATGCTGTTTAATCCAAGTTGATGGAGCTATTTGCAAGAGCCTGTAGAGTTTATTTTACAGTTAAGTAGTACTGTTTATTTAAAGTTCAAAAATAGCCGCTATTGTGTTAAAATATCATGTTTCAGAAAATATGCTCTTGTAATAAACCTCACTTGTAGTCTAGTTTGGCTATTAGCATTTCAAATGTATTTTAAAGAGTAGTGCTCTACTGCATCCTAATTCTTGAGTTCTGGGTACTGGGATTCGTTTTGCAGGTGGGAAAACCCTCTGGAGGCTGGGGAAGAACTTATTCTCTAATGGGATTTTTAAATTCAATGCTTTGAAAAGTTTTTTGTCTTATCAATGATCTTATTTTTTTGTTTCTGGTGCCTCAACGTAATGCCTGTGGTAGATTACATATATATTAAAATAAGTGTATGTTGTTTGCTTTTTGCTGAAATTTCAGTCTAACACCGTGGGCTGTAGTTGATACATGTGCTGCAAAAGCACTTGCTTTCACAACTGAAAGACTTAGACTTTTTTGGTTTTTGTTTGTTTGGTTTTGTTCGTGTGTGTTTTTTTTTTAACCAGAGATCTTATGTAAAAGGAATAGAGAGATCATACGTGGATTTCCTAAGTGGAAAAAATTGCAGAAGGAATTGCCATGCCAAAAAGTAGAAGCTGTTCTTCCTAAATGTGTACATGTATCCCTGTGTGTGTTTATATCTCTGTGTGTCTGTGTATATAGACATAAATAATTAGACTTGTAGTTGGCATAATGCATAATGCCTACTCATGCTGTTGACAGTTGCTTAATAATGCACGTTCTCCCATTCTCTCCAGCTGAATTCTTAAGGCATTACCATGGGAATTTTCCCTTTCTGAGGATTGTAACAGAGCACTAGGACGAGCTGTTTTTGTGATGTGCTTCTTGACTGGCTGGAGTGGCCCTTATTCAGGAACTCCATCCAAGCATCTCCTGCAGAGAATGAAACCATCAGCTGTCCTCAGAGTAGTGCTCCACGCTGCAGCAACGCATAACGGTGAGTTTTGCGTCTTTGGCGAGTCTTTCAGGGTGATGGGATCTTGGATTTTAACATGCTCAAAGCATGGCTAGGAGTTTAAATTCCAGCATATCACCATATGCAGTGGGATACAGTCAAATGTACTCTTCGGAGAGGTAGGCTTGAAGCCTTTAGCAACTATTCTGCTCCTTTTTAAGGCTCTAAGAACACTCGATAGGAAAACAAGATGCAACTCTGAAACTGCAGCCACAGTCTGAAATTGGCTGAGGTCTGCAGTCTTGCTATCTTTCAAAATGATAGCTATTTTTTTTGTTCTGCCAATGTCAGAGCCTTGCCCGCAAAATAAGCAGTCCTGTACCCTTGAAAATGAGCAATTGGGTCCACCCAAAATGATGAGGTGGTTTTAAAAATGGGAAGATTATCTTTTATGTTTAAATTGGAGATCTTTTGAAGGCTGTCCTGCTGTCTTGGTTTGCCAACTTTTATTTTGCATTCAGCTCATGTTTTGAAGATTTTCTGTGAGGATAATAGAAAGGAATCGAAGGAATAGAAACTTTCATCTTTTGTTTAAAAAGAAAATAGGTAACTGTCTGTCTTGCAGCCTCTTGATTTCTGCAGCTGAAATTCTCTCAAACATTGTGATTTAGTATCATCAGTGATGACTATTGTCTAGAAGTGATGACTACCAGTTTGGGATCTTCTGGGTTTTAAATAAAATTTGGAGGTGTCTTGAGTCCCCCCCCCCCCCCCCATTAACTAGTATTGAATCTCAGTAAAATTGAGGAGACTCCTCAGTTATGAAAATGTAAAAGGTAAGAAGGGAGTGCAAAGTCTATTTATGATAATTTAGGCTGTAATTTGTCTCCCACAGCTTTGGGAAGCGTTGCACCCCTTCTCTCTGTGGCACTCTGACCTCCTCTAGCGGTGGCTGGGCCACAGAGAGCCGCTCGCAGCTGCCTGGCAGGGGCGAGTCTCTGGCTTGGGGTGACATGACTCTGGCTTTGGGATCTGGTGATCTGGAGCGGGGTCTCTGCTGTTAGGGATCCACTGGTGTGGGAGGTTTCCAATTCCCTCAGATTCAGCTGAGTTTTCACCTTCTGCCTTGATTTTTTTTTCCTTTGGACAATGCCAGGAGCTCCTTGTCAGTGTGTGTCAGAGGAGCCAGAGATGTGATGGTGGAAGTCTGACAGCTCCTATTAGCCATGCTTATTTTTAGTCTGGGTTTCTTAAAACATGAAACCAGCAAAGAACAAACACCAAGAGTTTTGTTTCTTCCCCCCTCACCCTCTTTATTAAATGCAAACATGGGGAAAAGAGTTACGTTTAAATTTCTCCTCAAATTTACAGTTGTCTTTCTGTAACTGCGGACGCTTGAAAAATCAAGAGTAACACCACAAAGGGGAGATCTCTGTGTATCTCGTTCTCCTTATTGTCTTGGCTCACTTGACCCTGTTGGGATGTGCCCTTTCATTGTATGCTGCTGTTGGGCCTGTGAGGGCAAACAAAGGGAAATAAGCTCTGTCTAAGCCCGCGGCTTGATCAGGGACCAGCTGAATTAGCTGGACCAGCCCTTGACGCAGTGTGACTGTGTAAGGATGCAGCTCTAATGTGCCAGGGTACTCTGTTTGCCTGTAGCCAGGAGCACTGCTTGCCTTCAGTCCGAGTGTTGCGTGGAGGTGATGCTTTCCTCTGAGTGACTGAGGAATGGGCACAGCCTTGCTGGTCTTGAGGGGAGAGAAAAACTAAACTAAAACTCTTACGAGCTGCCAAATCGCATCCCAGTAGAACAGGAGGGCGAGAGATGGTTTCTCCTGTGGTCCCTTTCACTGGGTAGAAAGCAAAAAGGTGCCATCCAGTGGTCCTCACCACAGGCTCTGGCGTGCTGCGTTGCTACCCCTGTTTTACATTCAAGCAAGTGGCGATGGATTTAATCAAGATTGTGCAGAGCAGAAATGTCAGGACTGGATTGGGGGGGGGGGTGTGCTCCCAGTGCGCTGGACTCTTACTTTCTACATGAATAATGAAGGACCAGCTCCAAGAGGGTGGTACACAGTATCTTTCTCTCTTAAACCCCTAATGCCCTTCCAATTGCTGCCCTGGAGTGGTTTGTTTGTCAAAGATCTCCTTTCTCGCTGGCAGTCCTTTCTCCTGCCTCTTTGTAAAAACTCAATGCTTTCCCTAGTCAGTGAAGGAATCGTTGTTTTAACAGCATAAATGTCTCCTGAGGCTTATGCAGCTGTGGGTTTGTTTTGGTTTTTTGTTTTGGCTGAACTTTTTTGGCTAAGCCTAGGTGAAATGTTTGATTTATTATGTTTTAAAAAGTAAGGGTAGCTGCTGGATTTTGCTACTGTGTTTCCTTCTACCTCAGATGATTTTTACACTGCAGAAATGCTGGAAATAACAATGCAACAGCTTTCAGCTGTATATATGACTGTGGGGAAACAGTTTAGTATGGTGCATGAAAATAGGGGCCTCATTCTGCTTGTTTCTTTAGCATTGTAATTCAGGAAAAGATTTAATACAAGAACAGAAGTGAGGTAAAGACCATGAAAGACCCATGGTGTGTTTAAGGCCTGCCCTAAAAAGGGTCAATCGTGATTTGGTGGGCATGGTGGAGGTACTTGGATAAAGCCCCGTGCCACCAGCTGAACTCATCCCAGCCAGCTCAGCAGACCCGGGGGGGGAGGTTAGTTGGGTTGGGGTTATAATTTTTGTAATGCACTGCTTTTTTTTTTCACTACAAGTTCCAGTTTTGGGGAGGCTTTTAAGAGTGTTAATGGTCTTACAAAAGTTAAAAAAAGAAATAAAAAAACCCAAACAAAAACACCACCACCAACCCCCCATGTCCCTGCCCTCCCCCCCCCCCCCCCCCCCAAATCCAAACAAACCCCAAAACAAGAAACCACCAACCCCAAAAAACAGAGTGAAAGTTTGGAGCCAGAGTACAGATAGATGTATTTTTCAGAAAATTCATGGTGGGTTTTGGGTGTGTGAGATTTGGTCACACTGTCAAATGACTTCGTGTTTTAAAACGACACTTTTCCTGAGCTCGCATGTTAATGGTAGTTTTGGTAGCTTTTGGATAGAGCTGAGAGCTGATGCCTTTGAGTCCCTGCAGCCAGCATCAAGCAGGCCAAAATTGTCTGGGTTATCTGGTTCCTAAACTCCCCCATCATCCTCTGTGGATGTGTGGGGATTTTGGCTTTGCTGCATCAGTTTCTTTGAGGAGAGCAAAAGGGAAGATTAATTCTCCTAGAAAAAGCTTCCTCTGCTTTGCATCCGTATCAATTTCAGTGAATTCAGATCTCTTTTCTTTTCTTGGGAGAGTGGAGGGAGTGTTTAAACTGAAGGCTTATGGAGCATGGCAGTGCTGGGAAGTTTTCTAAGCCCCAGGCAAAACTAAGTATCAGTATATTTCAGTCTGTTTCTCTGGAATATTTGAGGATCTTCATTTTATCTTAAAGCAGTTTAAGACCCTGGAGAGAAATACAAATCTCATCCTTCTCCCTATGAAATAATCAGGAGCAAATATGTATTGTTGCTGCGTTCTAGTACTTTTTTTGCCATCCTTTATTAAAATACTTTTCAGTGTGATTAATCCTTGAAGTGCACAAAAGTTGTGTTTAATTCTATTGTGATCGCTCTGATCACCCCTCCAAAACAGGCAATAAAATTTTCCTGAAATTAGTGAATTTGTTTGAATGAGGGTGCTTTTCTAAACAATTTGCTTTGTCTTCATTGAAAAACTGTAGTGATGGATCTGCATTGCTGTCACCTGTGGTCAATGACTGACTTCCAGCCTAGTCAGACTGTGTTTAACTTCAGTTTCTGTTAGGCCTTTGCTAGACTGGGAAACTGTTATCACAGTTTGGTTCCCACGTAGGTGTGTACGAACCTACACTTTGATAAGCTAATTAGACAGAGGTCTCCTTTAAAATGCATCTCCCCATCCTTTAATCAGCTGTGTGACTCTACTCTCAACTGCTCTGAATTTAAAGAGGTATTTTCTGTTACTACCCCTCTGCCAGTTCCCTCTCCCTTCCTATGCTCTGTGGTTTGCCTTTAAATATCTTTGGAGGTGGGACTATCTGCATGTTTGTACATTATGGAGGACCTGGGAGGGCCTCTGGGTACTGCCTTAATAAGTATGTTAAATAATAAAGTCCAGAAGAGATGCTGCTTTAACAGTATCTGGGTGTACCAGTGAAGAAACCGAGAGCAGATCCTGTTAGTCTCTCCCCTTGCTTAGCCAGCTGGGGGCATGGCAGATGCTTTAAAGACCCACTGTGGCAAAATCATCATCATATTTCCTTTATAAATACATTGATGGTTAGAATCTGTGGCCCTTCGATGTTACGTTTTTTTCCCCTGAAAAATGCTGCTGCTGCCTTCTTGAAAGCTGTGAGAGATTCCCAAAGCTTGCCAGGCAGAAAAGCTCAGGGAACTCTCAAAGGATGTTGCTGCTTTTCCCTCTAACCTCTTACAGTCTCTACCTTTCCTCTGTTCTTTTTTCTTTCTTTGCCAGTAAGGCGCTGTGTGCAGTCTTCTGTGAACCTTTGTGGGCCAGATTTCTCCCAGGTGCCTTTTTTCCTCCTCAGTAGCTGCAGAAGAGGCAGTGGATCTGAGGAGGAGATGTGTTTTATGATTTATGACGCTTTATAAAGTGCATCTCGCAGCAGGATTGACAGAGCTGGAGACTGAAGTCCACCCAAGACCGAGGATGCAGAGGCAGGTAGGGGATGGATCTGCCCCCGGTGCCTATCCCAGTGCCTCGGAGCCACCCGTGGGGTGGGGACACCTCTGCTCGCTCAGTCCTTGCTTCCTTGTCAAACTGTCTACAGCAAGAGGGGGGGGTTAGTGCCAGGTGAGCCCAGGACCTGTCTCTACTGAGAGCTGGTTTGAGTGCAGTGGTTCACTTTACATCACTGGTATCTCTCCAGAAGCCATGGGAGGGCTTATGCATGTGACTGGGCTCCATTATCCAGCTGTTGATCTAAAGCCAGGCTTATTTTGACAGCCCCACCTCTTCCTCCATGGGCTGCGTCCTGATGGCAGGGGTGTCAGCACGGTCTCCCAGTGTGAGGGAGCTGGGCTTTATTCCGCATTCCCTTGGCACTCGCGTGCTCTGTTAGATACTTCAAACAGGGCTCTTTCCCACGGTTCTCCCGCGCTGGTCTCTGCCTCTGCCCCTTTCTTGCCTGTAGCCTCAGGGCTGCAGCTCTCCAGCCATCTATTTATATGGCCCTCATTTGTCTTAGTCTCTTTGGCACTTATATGGCTCCCGTTGGCCCAGGACCTGAATGCCTCCCAATCTTTAATATATTTATCTTCACACATGCAGACACACACGCATACCTGTGAGGTCAGGAAGCACCATTGCTCCTATTGTACAGATGGAGAACATTAAATGGTAATTGGCTAAACTGGGAGCAGGTGGTGGTGGTGGAGGAGGAAGGCTGCTTACACATGGTACAGAAAATGGCATCACAAGAAATGGTGAAGAAATCAGCCACATTGCAGCGCTGGGAATGCAGGTCTCCCCACTCATATGGGAGTCTTGTAGCCAGTGGAATATGGGGTCCCAGTCATGCCCTATCTCTGTTCTGGCCTCTTCAATCTTAAGTCCTGTTTTAAAATATTTTTGTCCCAATGATACAATTTCAGAGGCAAAAGCTTCTGTCAAATTGCCAGGTGAGGATGGAGGTGGAGGTTGGAGTCCTCTTAGTCTGACAGTGAAAGCGAAGGATCATTTAATGGCAGGATCCTTCCCTCTTGCTCACCGGGTTTGCTGTTCTTGGATGTTTGATCCCTTCTTTTCGGTGGCTCCAAGGTGGGGATGGGTCCAGCAGTTGAAACCGCCGCCATCAGCTCAGGGTTGGCTTTGTTTTGCCAGAGCACTCTGAACAGACTGTCTGCTGGGGTAGGAATTTTTGGCAGCTCCCACGCAGTGACACTATTCCTTGGCAGTAGCTTTCCGTTAGCGTTTCCCAAAGATGGCAATGCTGCCAAGCGTATCTCCAAATGCTCTGCAAACTTGAACAATTAGCAGTGCCTTCGGTACAGAGACAATGCTTGTTGTATTTAAGGAGCTAAATCAAACCCCATTGAGGGTTAGTGGTAATCTCGTTCTTTTGAAGTCAATGATGTCTTCTCCTGTGCTTAAAGTTGAGCGAGTGCAAAGCGTGTGGCTGAGCGGGAGCCGAAGCCGCATGCCCAGAGCCACTGTGTGTGAATTGCGAGGGGAGAAGTCAGGTGGCTGGTTCCTGGGCCCATGCCTGGCCAATAGACCACGGTGCTTAATTAGCGTGGCAGCTGTTCTCCGTTAGCGATGCTTTCCTTAGGCGCCTGCACTAATGTTCTTGATAGCAGCTAAGGAGAAAAAGGAGGAGGAAATTGCATCTATATTTAATTAATACCGCATTCATATTTTATTGCGGAGAGCCCTTAGGTGCAGGAAGATTCTCAGTGAGAACAATTGCTTTTGAGTGCTGGAGCCATTGTATGGTGCTGAGGAGGTGAACTTTGGTTTTAAAAACAAACCCAAATTCCTTCCAGAGTAACCTGGGAAAGCCCAGAAACCCTCTGCCACTCACCTCCCAACCTCAGGCTGAAAAGCAAGTGGCAAATTTGCTGATAATTTATATTTGATTAGCTTTAATATCTTCTAATATTGTGAGTGAGAGAGGCTTGGTGGGCTGCAGACAAATATCGCACTGATTATTTTTTCCTTTTGATAAGCTGCCAGGCTTGGAGAGGCTTCCTTTTCGATTCTCTGAGCTTACTCCCCTCTTCCAGCTGCATGCTGTGTTCCTTCTCCTCTGGCTCTGAATCCCGGCAAGGAGATGCAACGTGTCGTTAAAATGGCCGTCACGTTCCCGTCCTGCACGGTTGGATTGCTGTGGCTGATGGTGGGTCCGAGGCGGCCCGTGAGGCTGGCAGGGTTGGCCTTGGCAGCCAGTAGAGCTCAGAGCACGCGAGATGGCCGTTTGCTGGAGTGGCCTTGGCCGCTTTTGAGGCCGCCTCAAGACATCGCTTGCTGGGCATCTGGGTGCGATGCTGCGCTGAGTAAAACCGAGGAAGCTGATGGTGCTTTGAGGTTAGCCTGAGCGTGGCCGAGCAGGAGGTGCGGCAGCAAGGCCCGCACGTGCCCTTCTCGCCGGAGGCCCCGATCCTGCACGCGGATGGGTCGCTGCTGCCGTCTCCTGCTGCAGCTGTAAGGCAGAGGCAGAGCGAGCTCACTGACCTGCTGTCAGCACTCACCCCTCTGTCCTCATTAGGAGCAGACTTGGGCCAGGAAGGAGACATTTTATAGTCCAGAGAAACATAAAAAATAGCCTTTGAAAGACTGTATGTTGTAATAGTCCAAGCCTCTTAAAAAATTACGTGCACACCCTTCATGCACCATTAAGTATCATTGTGTTATTTAGTTAGCATGTGGTATAGTTCTGCTTGTACTTCGCAAAACACATCTCATTCTCCAAACTGTTGTTATACTCTGTGGTTCACATTATAATAAAAATATGCAAACAATTATTATCCAAATAAAACTAAATATGATTTAATTTTTAAATCCTCCTCCTTTTCCTTCGACTGATTCCACAGTTTTTTCTTGGTAGGTTCCAAAATTCAGAGAGAAAGGAAAGCTGAAGTCAGAAGTGTTTACAGAAAGGAGCATTTCTGCCTGTCTGCAACTACAAAAGAAACATTTGTTGCCTCAGATAACTCCTAAGCAAACTGCTGTCAAAACAATTAGTGTTATTTTTCTATTATCCTCCTATTTGAGAGTAAATAGCCATTTCATGAATATGTTAATTACCTGGTAGGTGCAGAAGATAAGTGGATGATATAGCGCCACAAATGATGATAAAGCTTCTATTGTATACAAAAATTTCCAACAATGATTTTTTCCAAGTACTTGGGGTCAGGTGACTGCAGTTAAACTGCTCACAACTGGACCTGTTCTGCTTTGATAACTTAAAGATTTAACAAAAGTAACACCGGTGTGCAAATGAAGATTTTTTTTTTTTCCCCTTTTCTTTTTGTTTTCAGAAGAAGCAGGCGGGTGAGCAGTCAGAACTGAATCCCTACAATGGCTGAGCATTTAAATCCTGTTGTATTGCTGTATTAAGTTTTAAAGGCTAACAGAGAGGTTCTGAAAAAAAAGTAATATTCACGTAAGTACTGCAGGGTGGTATGTCTGTAGTATTAAATACGTGGTGTTTTTAAATGTAAATTAATACTGGGTTATTCCATTTAAATTGGGCTGTCTACAGGGCAGAAATTATTTGTGAATTTATCTGTCAGTAGGAACTGCAGGTTACTAGATAGATATGTTTGTTTATTTTTTTTAATCATCCAAATATTTATTTTAGTGAGATTGTACTTCTTCAGGCTCTGGAGCAGCAGAAATGTGCTGGTTTTCCTTTTGGAGATGTGTACATTTAGGAGAAAAATTCAATATTCTGCAAAGTTGAATGCACCATTGTGCCAGATAATTAAAATGTAAATTTAAGTATCTATGCCTGCTTTGTGATTTTTTTTAATACTTTTAAGTTAGTTGTCTTTTAAAACATGTGGTCAGCTGTTGTATTCACATATGGTCAAATGATCAAAGTCTGAACTCCTCTCTAATTGTCCCCTGCTGCTTGTCTGCTCTGTCCATGATCAAGGCCTCAGCAGGTGATAAGAAAGGCATGAGAACAGGCTGGAAGGAGAATGAACTACTGAGGGGCCCAAGCTGAAAGAAATAAAGACTTCCAGTACATCACCCTGACAGTAAAGAACCAAGAAAAAGTGAAGTCTGGTTAGTTCTTATTTTTTCTTTCTTTCTCGCCTTTTTTCCCCCTTGCTCACCAATCTGCATATATTTTTTTTAAAGGCAAAATGCAAATGGAATAGTCTCTGTGTATTCTCAGCTCATATAAAAGACAGAACCAAACAGCCTACTGCAGACATGTTTATTTACTTGCTAGGAGGAGGAAGCTGCTAAGTCACACAGTTTATAGTATTTCACATGTTTGTGGAAATCATTGCAATTCTTTTCACTTGTGCTTGTCATTGTTTGCCTGGAGTTCACTTTGCCAGATGGTTCTTTATTGTCACTGGTGTCCACACCTCGCTCTTGCATCACTTCAAGACCAAATGGTGTGAAGAGCTTTAATAGTTAGAGGATTTAGTAAAAGTAAATCCACACTTTGTGGAAGGTTCATTCTCAGCTATTCAAGCAGGTCTAGCACTGATTCAGAGAGGGAGTAGCTGACCCAAGGAATGAAGAAAGGGTGAAATAAATGGATTGTCTTTGCCATTCCTGTTTGTCCCCTGCTCTCTTGCAGTCAAAATGCCAATGGAAAATTAAGGATCAATATTAGATTTAGAATGAGGAGTTAACAATTAAAGAAAGGAAGGCGCATTGTCAGATTTCCCCCCCCCCCTCGCCCTCCCCCAGTCAGTGTAGAAAACAGTTGGCTGCATTTCTTAAGCTAAATTTCTTAGGCTTGCAGTAATGTATTTGTATGCATCATGTTTCTGGAACCACGTGAGGATTAATTTTTTACATGAATTTGCATGCAAATAGAGTACTCCCTTTTGGCTTCTGTAGAGTTGTTTCTTGATGTTTGCAAACACTGTCACTCAGATGCAAGAAGTGTGATTGCCCCATTTTACAGATGAGGAGGCAGTGGCTGGCTGAGAAAGAAGTGAGTAATGTGCAGACTGTCATTCAAATATGTAGGGTTGTGGGGCAATTTAGATTTCATTATTAAAATAGGTTTGCGTGCCTATTTCTCTAATTTTGCAGGAAGCTGGAGACTATTTGTCCAAATGACTACAGCAATAAGAGTGGACAGAGAGTGTGTTTCTCTGCATGGACGGGGAGTACTTTAGCAGGAGGCAGGTGTGAGAGGATTTAGAGGTTGTTATAGAAAAATCCTTGCGCTGATCAGCCTGTTACATGGATGCCGTAAAATAGGCAAACAGGTTAATGGCGTATATCCACAGAGGAAAGAGCACACATCACAACTCTGCTGCAGTCCCTACAAGGAGGCAGAGCTGTGTTCGGTGTCATAAGTTTTTTTTCTGGGGACAGTATGGCCAGCTCCAAAGGGTGGTTCTCATGGGCTGTGTGGGTTTTAGGTAGGACATCTCTTGGAGCGGGTTCATGGTAGAAGAGGAGACATCTCATAACTTCGATGCGCAAGGAGGGTGGTGGAGAAAGAGGAATACGATCATGTCTCTGCACAGGGCAAAGGGTGAGAGAGACTTGAAACAAAGGGTTTGGAGCATTTTGACCGTGAAGATTTGTGGAAGGGAGGGCCCCAGTCCTGCCGGGAGCTCTGCTGGAGAGTGTCTGCCTCAGCAGTGACCCACAGAAGTAAAATGCCCCATGGAAATCTCAGTGCTTTCCTTCCCTCCCTCCTGTGTTGCCTTCTGGGGTGTGAGCTGGTTCCACTTGGTCATGCTCAAGTGACTTCCTGAGCTGGGGTCGGTGGAAGTGCACCGCTGAGGAGGTGAAGTGCCCACCACAAGCTACGTTTAACGTGAGAATCAGCGGAGCTGTTTGCTTCTGAGTGCAGTAAACAGAGAGACTGCCAAGTGAGGGCAGTGAAGCAGGGTGTATAAATGAGCTTAAGAGACAGCTAGAGGTTTTATGAGGGGTTGGGTGGGGAGGTGGAAGGATGTGGTGACAGAAGAGACAGGAGGGGATAAACAGAGCAGGCAGGCTTGTTAGGCAGAGTGGTCTTTTCCTACTGCTAATTCTTCATAAGAAAGCTGTGGTATAGCACATGCAGGAATGTATATTCCTTACGCTTCATTTGCACATTCAGGCTCTGCTTTTTATAAAATGGCCGATGCCGGACTATCAGCCTATCCAAGTTCCTCTCACTTATCCAACCCACGCCCAATGTAAATGGAATCTGAAAGGATAATGCCGCATTTCTTGCTATTTGCTGTACGGCGCATGGTGACTGGAGAGTAGGCTGTGGAAGGAGCCCAGACCCGGCTGCTGCAGCTTCTCCCACTCCACCTTGATGATTGCTGAGTAATTGCAGCTTCTGATCTGTGGTGCAAATGGTGAAAGCTTTTGTTTTTAAGGGGAATTATTGCGTTTGCTCTGCTCCTTTCCATCGTTCCTACCACATACGTTCAGCTCCTTGTTAAGTACCCCTGCCCAGTGAAGGGTGCATGATACTGTCTGGTCTGTGAGCTGTTTGTAGGGGTGTGAGGTGAGGTGGAGTTTTGTCAGCTGCAACAGTTAGTTCCTGACTGGTGAGTTTGGGTTTTTCTCTCAAGGTGGGTTCAACTCCAGCTGCTTCTGCTTGTGCCCTTTGAGCACAATTTCAGAAAAGGTGGGGTGGGCACACAGTTCCCTTGCCCTCGTGCTGGTCTCTAAGACAATCTGTACAGTAGGTGTGAGTTAACAGAGCTGAGTATCGGGAATTCGCCCTGGCCTGCTTAGGCTATCTCACACAGCCCATGTACTGCTAGACCCATCCCTCTGTGGGGTGCTGCTGCCCGAGGGATGATGTATAACCCTTCTGTCAGGATTTACCATGCCCTAATGACCTTCCTGTAAATATTTATTGTCCAGAACATCTAGAAGTAAGAAAGATCTACCGTGATGGGGGACACACAATGGGAACAGAGGCAGCCACATTTAACCAGCTTGCAAATTTTATCTTCTGCCTTTTGGTCCTCTGTTTCCTTGGGAATAAAATTGGCAGTGTCCAAAGAAGGCTATTGAGAGTCGCCTTCGCCTCTGGGACTTTCTAAGCTGGTGTGACCTGTCTACCTTCAACATAGCTGAGAGGC
The DNA here is from genome assembly GCA_009819775.1 of Phoenicopterus ruber ruber. Classification (NCBI taxonomy): domain Eukaryota; kingdom Metazoa; phylum Chordata; class Aves; order Phoenicopteriformes; family Phoenicopteridae; genus Phoenicopterus; species Phoenicopterus ruber. Next base: position 16,464,321 of record CM020226.1, read on the forward strand.
TTATTTTTCATAGAGAAAACACAGCCTTGGTCATAGACACTCATGGGAAGGTAGAAGTGAATTCTGATTCTCTAATGGTAGTTTTTGTAGAACAAGTTGATCTGTTACACATACAATAATAGCATACAGCAATACATTGAAAATCCCAAAATTGTGGTGGGAGGGTTGAGCAGCAATGGATGGAAGTATCTCGTTTGTAATACTGCATTAGCTTTGCAGACTTAAATGGTTTGGTGAGGAGTTACGGGTCACAGTAACTGTGAATAAGCTCAGATATTCTTATTTTTACATTGGTTCAGGCACCTTTACTGGCAAAAGCTAGTCTTTCTGCCAGCCTGTGGAAAGTTCCTGAGCAAAGAGCTCTCCACACCTGCTGCTGATGGTAGTTAGTGTCGTGCTGTTTTCTTGGAAAATGTGTTTGGATGCTATTTTCTAGAATAAACAAGTTAAAGTGGTCAGCAAATAAAATAGATTCCTCCCACTTCTCTCCTTCCCCCATGTGCTCATAATAAGTGGCTGAGAAAAAAAAAAAAGATAAGTGGTTGGGTCTCACTCCTGCAAATGGTCAAGAAAATTACAGAGCCAACAAAATCAATTTCCAGCTTTAATAGTCCACAAGCCCAAGGAGTTCTGCACAGCACTCCCCGGGGTCAAAGTAGGCTTTTAATCTCCGAAGTTCTGTACAGAGGAGGCGTGTTGAAAACAAAAAGTTTTTGGAGGAGTCACATGCTTTGTGAGGTTTGGGATCAACAGGAGGTGCGTAGTTTGTTTTCTCTCGTAGCGGTTTCGGATGGGAGCTGCGAGCAGTGGGTTTGGTGGGAGGAGGCAAGGTGCCAGGCTCTCCTTCACACCTCCTGCTGTGTTGTACCTCCTGTGATGTGGTGGGCTGTGACGCAGCCATCCCACCGCCGCCTCCCAGCGCTGGGGGTCCCATTCCCAGCACCCACTGGAAGGCAGTTGCTCCTGAGGGTGATTTTATGCTGCTTTATGGGTAACTGAAGGGGGCAGGTCCCAGCCTTGCTTCCTTGGCATCGTTGTGTAGGAAGCTGAGTGTGGTTTATTACTTTGCCTACCTCCCAAGGACTGTCGTGAGAACCCTGTGTGCTGTGGGACTTGTTCCTTGTAGGACCTGACCCTGTAAGATGCTCCTCCTGGCTGGACTTGGGTGGGAGACAGCGTGAGCCCACCCTGTCCATGCATGGGGCTTCCAACTGGCCAAAAAGAAAGAGGCGAACAGAGCGGTCGCTGCTTTGGTGCGGATCGTGAGGCAGAAGGGAAGCAGGAGGCTTCAGCAGGGACTCCCCGGGAGGATTTCGGCTGACGGAGGGAGGAAGGCGCTTTCTCTGCGCTGCAGGTCAAGTGGTAGGGTAATGAAGAGAAGAGCCCTAATGTGCATGAACGCTGCCTGTCAAAATGACTCTTTCTCCTCTGCGAATCTCCTCTGCAAAAATAATTGCCCATGTGCCACCCTGAAACGTATCTAGCAATTAAATGATAAAGTTAATATGTTACACGCGTGGAGGCCAGGAAATTTGGAGGCAGTGTTGCCATAGCAACCGTAACTCTGCCCTCCTGGGCACAGGCATTCCTGCGGGGTCGGTCAGGGCACAGTTGTGGGGGTGGGAAATGCCGCGAGCGTGGTAGCAAAGGGGTGGGAAAAGTCATAAAAATGTAAAAATAAACCCAACTCTTTCATCTCATTTTGTGGTGTCAGTGGAAGAGCAGTAAAAGGTGAAGCTCCTCTCCATTGTGCGCGTTAGACGGAGCGCTGCGGTGCCGGCCGTCAGGACGCACCGGGGACCCTGCACGTTCCGGAGGGCAGGGTTAACTTTGCTGGTTTTAGCCTCAGCAGACTTCAGCCGCTCTCAGCTCCCTGGGGACACTGTATTAAGGGGGGAAAGGATGTCTTCAGAATCATACCGGTATCCTTCTTTGGCTCCTGCAGCTAAAATCCTAGTCCATAAAGGAGGTGTGTGCTCCAAAGAATTGTGCTTCTGAAAATGCTGCTTAGGCCTGGCCCACCGAGGAGAACGTACATTCAAATATACTCAAAATAATACTGTACCATTAAGAGCAAGAGTTTGGCTCCCAAAGGATTGTTCTGCTCTTCCACAGGCTTTGAAGCCATCTAATTTTGGTCTGAGAACTGCAGAATGTTTGCTTTGGTGCATGTGCGTGTTTGTGAGTGCTTGTGTCGGTGCGAAGTGGCTGCTCATTCCTTGGTGCTGAAGCTCTGCCCTCACCTCTGGGCACGTTTAGCCTGTGAGTAGAAGTGACAGGGTGCCATCACCTATGGTGGTGATGAGTCCCCCTTCCTCGCGTCTGCAGTGTCACTGCCTGTGACTCTACCACTGCCAGGTTTTGTTAGTGCAGATGATTTTAGGTTAACAGAAACCCCAACTGTAAATGATGTGGCTTCTCTTGCCTACAAAATAAAAAGGGAATTTGGTGAGGAAATCAGAAAGGACGGCTTGGCTTTCTCTGCTTTAATGAACTGAGCACTTAAACCTCAGTAGTTTTGCAAAGATGATGATTCTTGTTTCAGTACCCAGGCCTCACTCCTCAATAATCTCAGAATCTATTGTTCGCCTTTGTGAAATGGTTTGGTTTCCTGTTTCTATCTTCTTAGAATAGATCTGTGCTTAGGTATTACTGCAAAAAACAGGTAATTTTTTTAAAATGAAAAAATGTCAGCTGGTTGCTGGCAGATACCTCTCATCTGGAAAAGACTCTTGGCTCATATGCTGGTTATCCCTGCTGAGATAAAGCAAGCAACTGGAGCAAATGAAGCACTTGTGAAGTGTGCTACAGCTTCTCCCTGTAGTATGCAAACGAACTGCAAATCGTCTGTGTTCCCGCAGGAAGTCCTTTATGGAAAGCAATGGGATGGAGAAGGAAAGGGAGGGCCTGGGCAGTGGCGAGATTATTTTCAGTGGAGGGCAACGTGCATTTGCTGTATGGTTGGGGGACGATAATAGAAGTCTCCTTTACGTGGAATGCTGTGGCTCTCGGAAGCAGGAGATGAAAGACATAGAACGATACAGTGGTACATCTCAGGGCATTTTATTTTATGTTAAAACATCATTTTTTGTAGCAAATGCATACCAAATGTGAGAGAGAGCGCCTATTGTGTTACCAGACTTTAAAATTAAAACATGCACAGAGATCATGCAATAGTTTTTATTGTACTGAGATGTCATCCTAATATCATTTTGGTTTACTTGAATAAATTACATGTATTTGGCAATCATGTAGTAGGAATTTGACATGAGAAAGTCAGCAAAGGTACACGATGACAATACCATGAAAGGCAATGTTTATGGACACGATATTTTCTGTATACCATTGTTCAATGTTGAAACATGTTTCTTCAATTTACATTCCTTTTTTTTGTTAAGGATGCATAATAACTTAGTGTAGCATTGGGAACTTGGGACAGATATAACTTAAGCAGATTTATCTAACTACACACAGTACTTTGTTGTTCGACACACAAGCAGCTGCCATAGCAACTGCAAGATCACAAACTGTTATGGTACCTCCAAGAAACGAGTTGTCTTTTAAAAGAAGCACAAGTGTGGTGGATTTGTATGTCAACTTTATTAAACAGTAGCCGTGACTTTTGGGGAGAAATGATATCTCCAAATGCATGCTTCTCTCCCTGTGGGATCTTCTTGGTTTATTTTGATGATGATATTTTTTCACTTTGCTGTGATTTTTTTCATTCCCATATTATTTTTTTCTGAGCTGAAGGAATAGTATGTATTTTAAACTGCTCATTATTGTTTCTATATACTGTGATAGTGTGTAATGACCCTTATAAATTTTGAGATCTTCCTGCCTCCAGTTCAAAAGTTAGAGAAGCAAGTCCTGTCCCAAAGCGCTTAGGACTGAATAAGATGGAAATGGAACTGGTGGCACAGAGAAGCAAAATCCTTTGTCCCAGCCCCACAGCGGGTTGGTGGCAGAGCTGGCGGAGAGCCTGCTGAGAGCCGGGATGGCTGTCCTGTCATACACATGGCCAGGGCTGCTAAGTGGCCGTTAGGGAGACAGCATTGTGGGCTTGTTTCAGATGTCCGGTGTGTCACTTCCCGAATGCATCTAAATATGTTACTTTGTTAGATAAGGTGGAAACAAGACAAAAAAAAAAAAACAACAGGGAAAGGGTTGGTGGCAGGTTTTTTTCCTCTTGTTGTTTTGTCATCAAATAATATATCCCAAAGGGAGGTGAATTACCTTCCTAACAGCCATGAGCGAGGTGTTGTCCCTGCTTCACAAGTAGATGAACTCCTCCACTGAGGAGTTAACAGGCTTCTACGAGACCTAAGATGAATCAGTTGAGAGGTGGGAATAGGTCTCATGAGTGGTTAGGAAAATAGTGACATAAGTCCCTGCAAGCAAAATTTTCCATGTAGGTGACACAATAAAACATGGAGTATTTTGCAGCCACGTCCTGGTCCTGCAGACAAATCTGTATCAAAAACCAGCTGTGTCAGTAGTAGTTCACTTGTGTATAGCACTTGGCCCATTAGACACCCAAATGGTTTAATTTTGTGGCTCCAGATTTATTCTCTTCTGTTTGTTTTGAGAAGGTCATGGTGATGTGTCCCAAGTCATGTTATATATCAGTTGGGGAACTACCATGTGTCTGTGAAAATAAGAACAAATCAAGAGAGTTTCCCAGTTTTTATTAATACCACATGCAGAGAGTCTACAGACATTCATAGATCACTCGTAATGGGTGCATTTTCTTAGAATTTGTTACTTGCTTTGTGAGGCCCATGAGTCTTAGTCATGCTCCAGGATGTCAGGGAATGCATTGAAACAAAACAAAATGGTCCTATCCTCAGGCCGCTTCCAAAGTAAGCCCAAGACAAGAGGTAACAGAAATAGTCAGATGGGGGTGTGTAAGGAGTTGATGAGAACATTGGTCTATGGACCTCTCTCAGGAAAACAGCTATTTAAGTGATGACAAGCTGTTTGTTTGCATGACGGTTTGGGAGACTTTGAAGGCTGGTTTGAAGGCAAACAATGAAGTCACTTTGTAGATGGTTGTTGGGAGCTCTTCCTAGCAGGAGGGGCAGCAGGGGGAACAGCACATAAGGGGTTTTGTTTGAAAACAGAAGATGTGGGCTATGGACATATTGGGGAGCAGGAGCCAATGTTGCAGGTTCATCACACTGTGTGTAAACCAAACCTTTATCAACTGTTCCTCTTATTTCTCAAACTTGCTGTGAGGAGGAATCTACGGGTCTCTCCCAGAGGTGACCGCATTTTGAAATAGAAGTATGGCATTGATGACTTCAGGTGGGTTTTCACAGTCATGCTCCCTAGTAAATGCTTGTTGTCTTACGTGAATGGCCAGTTCCTTTCCTTCTCCAGGAAAAGGGCTGTGAGGCATGTTATGGAGGGCTGCCATACCCTGCTGGGGATGTATCAACCACAGACCTCTATCAGGTACTCCAGCTTCAACCAGCAGCACTTGACAAAAGTGGGAATGAGCTGAGGAAAGAAGCATGCAGAAAAGCAGCCGTTTTCTGGTTGTTGGAGCCAAAGTAGTATCTGTAACTCGGGAATTCTGAGCCCTACTTGCTGCGCATCTTTACAAGGAGTTTGTACATGTTTGTCAGCCTTAAGCGCCCAAAATTCATGAGTTATACCTGAGAAAGTTCATGAGGATGGATTTTGTTGCTTGTTTGTTTTTTAAATCATTGGATGCCTTGTCACATTTATGAGCTTTTAGGTCCGACTGTGTTGCCTATTTCAAGGTTTTCTTTGCAACTGAGAATTAGAAACTTATTTTTATGATGCATGTTCTTTTTTTATACAGAACCTAGATTTGGGTGAGTCATGTGCCTGCAGGTTCTGGGGCTTCCTGAAAAGCACCAGCTGTTGCAAGACTTGGGATGAAACCATGAGAGCATGCAGTGCTGCTGGTACGATGAGGCCATTTTATACAGCATCCTTTTGGGGTTGCTTGGATATAAAATGTGTCGGAATTATTTTCCCACCCCTTATGTTTGGGCTGGGTGGGAGGCTGATTTCTGATAGATTTTAATATGGTATTTGGTAACATGATTTTCTCTGAGCTTTTACATGTAATCTGCCCATGTTATTCCTAGGTTTTTATTCCCCCTGTGGCTGCAGTGGATATAGCGCAGAAGTCTTCAGAATACACTTAATATTTATGGTGGGAAATGGGCTGTTTGCAAACTAGTAACTAACTATAATAATTACTTTCCTTTCCACTTGAAACACTGATCTGAAGCTCTGACTGCCGCAAAATTCCCATGTAAAGCTGCATAGATCTTCAGCTGCATCTGTTGGATCTATTTAGATCCCTGCTTGGTTTCTAAAAGTGGGAATAAAGTCTGCGAACATCTCTAGCCACTTCCTCCCACACATTGCCTGGTGTGAGCTACTGTCTGCTTGGGTATCTATATACAGCATAACTGTAGGTGTGACTTTCTGTGGTTTGACCAATTTCCATAAGTTAAAGTGGCTAAAGATGACCGCAATGATAATTTAATATGAAATGCTGTAAGGAAATGCTGAGCTAGTGGTGAATTTTCTAGAAAGATCTGCAAAAAAAAAATCGAGCATTTGAAAATTCAGAGGGAAAAATATATATTTTGAGGACTCGAAGCTATGAGGGGAAAACCAGTTTGTAAACTGGTATTTGGTATCTTGGTCAGTGTTGTAGAAACATAAGTTTAATCATGATCAAAAAGTTTGTGGTAATGTGAAAACTCTTGACAGACAAATTTTAAAGTGATTTAGAATCAAATTTGGGACCTTACTTCTGATGTTCTTGGTTTTCCTTCAGTCCTTTTACAAAAATTACACCCTTATTTCTGTATATTGGATAATGTTTTAACACGGTCAAAAAAAACCCCAGTTTAATTAGGTTGTTTTGGTGGTTTTGAAATGTACTCTTGATTTTTGAGGCTTTCAGACAGACTTACGGACAAGGAAGTGTAATTAACTTGGTTTGTACAAACCGAAGCAACATGGTAGAAGTATTTTATTGGATAGCAGAAGGCAGAGGCTGGGGCAGGGACTTGGATCAGGTCCAAAGCAACTCAGATGGACTTAATTCTTTTCCTCTGTGCAGCACTAGTAACTGAATCGGTAGGCATTAACCGCAGCAAGGCTTTGTAAAAATGTCTTCAGACGATAAGGGGCCTACACCCACCTTCCCTTCCTGCTCCACCCTGTCCACTAAGTCTAAACCTCTGTTTGACTGTTCTTCCTCATGGAATACCCCTGGTGCCACTTCTAGAAAGCAACTCGAAGACCTCAGGTCCAACTCTGTCTCACAGCATTTCCAAAGATTTTCTCGTCCTCTGATCTCAAAGCACGATACCAATACAAACAGACTAAGTCTAAGGCATACTTTTCAACGGTCATGAGCCCTTTTCTATGAGGTGGAGGAAATGCAAGTGAAATGTAATGAGTTGACTTCTCCAGGAGCATGTAAGGCATGCTGGTTATGCGATTCTCCTCTCCTGACCCTGACTTTTGCAGTTGGTGACTGGATTGTCTTTGCTTTCCCCTAATCCCTTTCAAAAATTTGAGTAGATTGTCTTTTGACAGCCACGGCTGCTGCTTTTTCTCTAATAGAAAGCCATTTAAATATCCCTTTTATTGTTTTTTGGGCTCTGCCACCTAGATGGAACTGGTAGAAAAGGCATAACTGAGATCTCTGCTGGGAGGAAGGAGGTGCCAGCAAGGGAGCAAAAGGAGAATGCTCATGAGGAAAGTCATGTTGTCCTCCAACCTCCTTCACCCCTGGCATGCTTTGGCTGAGGTTAAGCAAGTTGCAAGAACCGCATGGGAGAGGGCAGTTGCTCGCACAAACATTACCGTGCCATGGGTTTTCACCCCTCCCTCTGTACTTAGCATCTGCTAGCGGGAGAAACAGTTGAGACGATGGAGATCCTGATCTCCTGTGAGCCAGTACAAAGGAGCCATGGGGGTGGGGATGCTCTGGTATCGGTTACGGCTGGAGTTAACCTTGGAGGAAAGCAAACAGTGGGAAGAAAGGTCACAGAGGAAAGCGAGGATATCATCTTAAAGAAAGCTTCTGCTGCACGGGATTGCCATGTGCAGTGCTGCTGAGCATCTTGAAAAGCAAACCAATAGCATTAGGGTGGGAATTCCCACTGCATCCCCCTCCTCTAGCCCCCTCACCTCTGTCTCAAGATCAAAAAGGCAGCAGCAGTGCAGGCTTCTGTCTGCGTGAGAACAGAGCCTGCGAAAGGGAGCTGCCGCATGGGAAAGCTGCTCTGGGAAGATGCTTGAAAAATAAACAGTGGAACATCGGCACAGTGTGAGGGGGCTACCTGGCACTCGAGAGGAGGAGGAAGGGAGAAACCGTTTGTGCTTGGGATAGGCAAGGGCCTGCCTTCCCCTCTCTTTTGAATGGCACAGTCTTCATTTTCCATGTACTTATCAGACCCAGGGTAGTGTTTACAGGGAAGGCGGTTTGGTAGAGGTAGATGCTGCAGGCAATATAGCACTTGGGGAATACATTTTGTCAGACTGTGCTTTCTGCTTATTGAAGGCTAAAACCCCCTAGCACAAACCATCTTGCCGTTTGCACTGGGGAGCAGGACATTAATGGGATGTGCCAGCAGTGTTTCCTCGTCTTGAACAAATGAGGGAAAAGATTGAGAGGACTTGAGGTTTTTCTGTCCCCAAATTCGTGGCGTTAGCCTGACCTCTTGCTGTACCTTACAAAATCTTTCCCAGTAGTATGGTTTTAATGTAACAAGATGATAGTTAAGATGACCAAAGTAGTGAACTGTTCCTGAAAGACACACTGATGTCAGGTGCCTATAAGGATGTGCATGGGGCTGTTTTTTCCTCTTTCTCTGTCTAGGTTTCCTGGGAAGCCGTTTTGCTGCATGTCTGGTGTTCCTGACCCACCACATGGGAAGCCCTGAGTAATCCCACACTGCACTGAGCATGTTTGAGAAGTTTTGTATGACAAGATCGCTAAGTGTCCTGCCCTTTGCTCTGCCCCCTCTCGTGTTTGTCACATCTAATAATGGGCAGAAATGTGGTGTGTGCCACTGAACACGGGGAATTTGTTTGTGTTCTGTGTTTGCCACAGCCTTTTAATTTGAGGCGAGAGCGTGGGAGCAGGGAATGACTAAAACCACTTCTCTTTGGTACCTCTCTACCGTAGGCCGCATACAGCTCTTAGGGAATGATGTGAACTTCTGCTGAAGCTTTGGGCTTTAGACTGGCAGTCATGTCTCAAGGGGCAGCCTTAAGTGCTATAAAATGCTGTATCTGTTTCAGTGGATGGTGAAGGATGTATAGGACACACTGCTCTGTGCCCTGTAATCTGCAGTAGGGATACTGGGCATTGTAATTTCCAATGAGGATGTTGTCATGTTTTATCTTGTAAGGGAACTGCCGTAGAAAGATCAGGCAGGCTGTCTTCAGCCCTTAGTATGTGTGGGGTGCTCGTGCACTTTTGGGGATTTGTGTTTGTGTTACTGCCAGGCAGAGGGCTGTACTGCTGCAATCAAAGTGGGCTTTTGTCTTTAATCTCAATGTAAATTTGGAGCCTCTTCCTTGCAGAGACCCCATCTAGTCCGGCAATAATAATAATAAGGTGTAAAAGCGCAGGAGAATCCTGACTTGTAAATTCCTGATCATTTTTCCATGCCCATGTATTTCCCTTGTTGTTGAATGTGTATATCTGAGAAGAGAGCCAGGCCGAGGGCTTTCCTAGTCTCTGGTACACTTGCTCTCTGTTCCTTGATGTAACAGGTTCGCTTGTTCCCACAGCCGCCTCCTATCTTTTCTCGCTCCTTTTTATTTCCTCCTTGCGTGTTCAAGACACGGCGAGTGAATAAATACAGCACTGCAAGTCGTCTGGGAGTGTGAATATTTGAGGGCTCTTTCCTTGACATGTGAAACAAAAACAAAACTGAAAGAGACCTTTAAACCAGTTCTGCAGTCACAGAGGGAAGTTGCTAAAAATATTGGTGGGGTTTTTATGAGGAGGAGGGGTGAAATTAAGATCTACTTGGAAAGGATGGAAAAGATATGGTGGGAGACAATTTGTGGCCAGCTTCAATATTAGCCATTTTGGGAGGGCGAGATCAAGATTAGGTTGAAAGCTTCAATTGTCTTTATTGCCTAGTCCAAAGGAAATTGGGGCTGGTTTAGCTGGGATGTTGGCAGGAAAGGAAGACAGACATAAGAAATTATTTCTCATGCGAGGCCTTCATTCCCTCCTTAGTCAGTATAAATGGGGACAAGGTCTACTTTTGGATACATATGAGTATTCAGCAGTCAGCAGGGAAGCTTCCACAAGGCGAATAAAGTCCCTGACAAATCAGAAAGGCATCTGCCTTGTTCTATAGACTATGTAAGAAGCAGGGGATCTTAAATGAGACATGGAAATTAGGTGGATTGTGCCAGTAGGATAACATTTTTGAGAAGCATCTGGTTCAGGATTGTACAATGTCTAGCATGGGTGCTTTCTGGGACAATTCCCCATCCAAGGCTCGGTTCCATTTGCTTTATGTCTAGCCCCTTCCAGGAACATATTGCGGAGGTTTCTGAAATGATGGCAATCAGACAAGAGTGGGATTCTGGAGCGTGAGTGCTTTGTCAGCGTGATATTGCACCCAAGTGGGGGAGCCCTGCTGACAAGATAATTTCGCTGCTTCTGGGACCTGGCTAGCATTTCCAACGGAAGTTTTGTGTACGTACTGGCTCTGTGCACAGGAGGAATGTCCTCTGAGATGGCTGAAGGCAGGAGATGTGCCAGGATTAGTGCTGCTCTTGGGTAAAACCTGATGGTTGCCTATTATCCAGAATATTTTAATAATGTCCTCAGGGTATTTCCTCTGAGACGCAGATTTTTGGATGACTGTTCTTATCTTTATTTATGTTTTCCTAAGCTTTCTCAGTATCTTTTTCACTTCCAGCTGTGAACTCGAAATACAATGTTCTTTTATTTTTTTTTTTTAATTTTGCCTTACGCGGTTGTTGTGGGCTAACTTTATCTCTGCTGCACTTTGTGTGGCAATGACTTTTGATATCAAGCAATTTAGTTGCAAAAATGCAGAAACAGAAAAACACCAGGAAAAAACACCAAAACCATATGACAAAACCAATTTTGCTGTGCCTATGAATAAATGATAATGCAGCAAGGACAGCATTTGCCAAATGGGTGGGGAAATTGGTAGGGAAAGGAATGTCATTTCATGGTCCAAGCTAGGTATTACGAATAGCTTCCTTTTTAGCTTTATACCTTTCATCATCAGAGCTGTTAGGCTTCACTTACGAGCTTCTGCAGCGGGCCAGCCTTTCTCATGGATAAACTGGCTTCATATCAAACTGAGATTCTCTTTTTTTCTGGATGATGCAGATATTATTTTTTTCTTCATGAATTGGATCATTTTTGGAATTTTTTGACCTTTCAATAAAGGGGGAGGGGAGGGAAAGCTTAAAAGCCATGAAATGCTTCATAAACTTAAGCAAATCAACCTTGGCACATGGGCATAAAGTATCAGTACCCTCTGCTAGAGCCTGGGAGGAGGTTTCATTCTGAACTGGCAGTTCTCTGCATCATGGACCAAATCCCCAAAGTCGGCTGCATCCCTGTGAAGTTAGCGGCGTTCTGCTGGCACCACCAGCTGAGAGTCTGGCACACTGGGCTTGTTCTAGGAGAGTGATGAAGACGAGGTCAGTAGACAGCAGAAAGGCTGCATCACTGCATTTCAATCAGAGAAAAAAAACCCCTGCTTTTAGCCCAAAATGCATTTTGCTCAGGTATTTGGAAGATGCCAACGGCAGCTTTCTGATGGAGGGTTAGTGTGCTGTGACTCAAAGGTGAATATATGCCATAGCCTCTACAGAGCTGAGCCCTGCGAGTCGGTTTGGAGGGGAGGAGAAAGCTGGTGCCAAATCTGCTGTCTGGTTTGTGTTGTGTGTTGTCCAGTTCTTATAGTAATATCTGATAACACTCTCTTTCTTGGTTTTGGTATTATCAGCAAAAGGCATCAGGTGTTTTGTGGTAAAATAACTTTGTGGTAAGATGTTGGTTTGACAAAATCTGTGGGAATTTTTTCAAACTGTGCTTTCTGCTGGATGTTTCTGTATCCTGTGAATGCACATGGATTATGCTCTCCAAAATTATTCAAATGTTCAGTAGAACATGAATGGGATGAGGAAAGGAAAACTTTGAAGCAACGTGTCTTAAGCTCATCAAAAGCCTGAAGCCTGATAAAGTTCTCCATTTTTAAAAATAGGATAAATACTAGATATTTTATTCAAATTTGGGCTGAAACTGTGTATCAACATTTTAATGTTTCCCGTGGCAGCTGGGAAATCTTGTTGACCAAATGGCCTAAGTAATATGGCACTGTTATTTTGGCAGAAAGGGAAAGAAAATCAGCATTAGATCAAAATCATTGATACTGCAATCAGTATTGCTGCAAAAACCTGATGAGCTGGTGCATCATCAAAAGAAACTTGGAGAAAGACCTCTTACTTACAATTAACTGGCTGCATCTGTCTCTTACAGGTAGCTTAGGGGAGTAAAGCAAAAAAGTGAGGGTGGCTGTTAGGCAGCTGATTCTGACGGTACTGGTTTGATTGCGTTGGTAATTGGGGTGCAAGAATGAGGAGGCCTTTCCCAGGGAGTTGTGTGTGAGACCTTAGTGCACCATTACACCTTTTTTTTAGAATACACTTCACCTTTTTGAAAAGTAGTTATATTTTTTGAGAGGAAATATGAATTTTTGGTTTGCATTTTGTAACTTGTCTTCTCTTCCAAAGAAAACTTGGCACTCTGAACTTGCTAACTCCAGCAGACATCCAACACGTGCTTTTGAGAAGGTGATTATTCTCTGTCACCGGGGCAGGTGTCTTTTCCTGTGAAGATTTCTGCTGCCATTAAGGAGTGATGTCCTAAAGGGGTTTGTATTTTTAGCAACTGTGATTTATGTCCTGTGGGCTCTGTCTTTAAACCATGCCTCAAAGAGGGATAGGTTATTTTATAGAGAAACCCATACAGTAATATATGCTTCTGGTGTGACTTGCTTTAAAGCTGTGCATTAATTCTGGAGAACTGAGGTCAGGCTGCCTGTGCTGAGATCTGCACAACAACATTTCCGTGCTGAGGCTCGTTTCATGCTGATGTGAGAAGCAGGAAGTAATATTTACCATATGAACATACATAATGCTATTAATAATAATAACTAATAAATACTAATGCAGTGCATGTTTTTAATTATTCTTTTTATCCTTAAGTCTCAAAATACTTAATAGGATTTTCCTCAATTTACAGAAAAAGTAATGGGAGCGCTAATGAGAACTCAGGTTTTGTAGGAATCGGTATCAGACTCTGGTACAGACACAAACACTTGGTTGCAACTTGTTGGAAAGCTGCTGTATTGCTTTGGAGTTCTTGCTTTTGAGCTGGAAACATACTTGCTCTGCTGGTCTGAAGACACCTTCTCTGCAGGGTGGGGAATCGTTGCAATGAAAACTGCCTTTGGGCCCCCCCCCCCCGCCTTGTGTGAGTAGTAATGCAGATCAAACTGAGAACGAAGAGGAGGTAGCCTGTCTCTGACTCCAGTTAGCAAATGGTGCTGGTTTAGAGAAAGCCTCAGCCTGGACTAGGCTTTCAGTGCAAGCTGAAATCATCAGTGAAATTCAAAAAGCAATTTTGCCACTACTCTAACCCAAGTGCCTTGGGTTTGCCAACCGAATGAGGAGAACTCCTATTCCCAACTCACTCTTTCTTGAATTTCCAGGAATTTAATATACCTCCTATCTAAGGTCTCATCATAAAAAAGCAGGAGCCAGAAATATTCAGAAGAGTTGAAGGTGATGATAAGTTCCAGGTATAGGAAAACGCCTTCTTTGCTTGGTGGTGTGCTTTAAACAAATTTATCATAACCCATGTACCTTCTCATGCAGAAACATCAGGAGGCAGAAAATGTGACTTTATCCATTTCACAGATGGAGGGAGAATTCTTCTTGGGAAGTCACAGTCTCTCCTTCATGGCGGACGAAGTAGAAATTAGTCAGGACCACAACAAGAGCAAACACACTTAATCCCAATACCTTTAAGCTCCTAAATAATCTTATGCATAATAGTCCCGCTGAGAAAGAGATATTACTATTGTTGATATTGGTTACACTGTTGTAGTATTTCCTTCACTCCCCAGTGTTCCATACAATAAGTCAAAATTTACAGCTCTCCATAGTCTGAACAGGACATAAACCTACTTCTATGGTGAAGATTTGTAGGTAAGTTGTAGATACCGAAGCTTAGTGCTCTGTACTTTTCAATGACGTTACACTGGTGGTTATGATTCAACAAAAGGAATGTAGTTCATTGTGGATTTAAGAAAATAGTGATGTATCTCTGATGTGTAAGTCATATATGGAGGAATATAAGAAGGCTGTAATTTTTTTCATGTGTATCTATGGAGGCATGCTTTGATATTAGAGAATTACTTTATAAATGAAGTTGTAAGAAGCCTTTAAATGTCAAGTATCCTTCGTCGTGCTCATTCAAACACAGAATATTTATGAGGATACTGTTAATAAAGCATCTTTGCCTCTCTGACAGAGACTGGACTTAGGCAGAGTGTTTAACAGCGGAAAGGACTAAAAAAGTGAGAAAAGGATGTTTTCAATGAATTACTTGGAATTTCTCTTGCATGCCCTTTTCTGTTAAGGGTTTTGTGAATTGCTGCAGCAATTTGCTAGGTATTAAAGGGAACAAATGAACAGGGCCCTCTTTTTTGCAAGACAAAGAAACAAATGTTTTAAGATTTTCAGATTGCTTCAAAAATAGCTTGATGAAGATGGACATTATAACAAATGAAATATTTAACTAGAGTGACCCTCACTGAAGTGATGTCAAGGGTAATAAGTAATACAATTGTCACATTGTATGTAATCACTCCTTTGTAAACTAGTGAGGCACAATTATTTTAAGTAAATTGAAATGTCTAATAGGGACAATGCTGTTTTTCTTTAGCTAAAAATAATATATCAAATCCTTATTTAATCTTTTAAATGTGGCAGACTTTTAACATCAAGGCTGGAGAATTTCACTCTTCTGGTTTTATTCTTTCTAGCTAATATCTTTGCTCTGAAGCTTTCTTATGATACAAGTATTTACCAGTTTCAGCTCAAATGACAAAGAATAGTTATCCACTTAACTTGATTTTCCTACTGAAAAGATTAAAGAGGTTTCATTTTTTGAATGGCACTCTTGAGACTTGAAGTGTTTGTGATTTGGAGTAGCTGCAAAATTGTTAAAAGAAATGTGATTCAAGAAAAAGCTTCTGAATTACCCAGACACCCAGGAAGCAGCTCTGGGTCCTGAGCTGCTCCTGCTGATGCAGACAGCAAATATTGCACCCCTTGTCCTGGAGCGGCAGCATGGTCTTCTGCATGGCCCGTGGGTTCTCCTTGCCATCTCCAGCGATACGTCAGGAAAAAGGTCAGGCAGACGCCGCAGGAGTATTCAGCGCAGTCAGAGCTTGCTGTGAGAGTCACTGCGATAACGCCAGTGTTATGGTCTCCCCCTACGTTTCGTTTCTTCTTTGTAGGCTGCACTGTCCGTAGGCTCTTTGGATGGGATTTGCAGGAGCTGAGCATAAACACGTCTTCTCTCAGAACTCTGGGCTTTCCTTTTATATGTGGCCTCCCAAATCCTTCGTCTTTAGCCCCCTTACCTGATGTTCCACTGGATTATTGTGTTTCTGCCTTTGGAAAGTTTTCTTCTTTTTATCAAACATGCACAAAAATGTTGGAGGAAGGTGCCATGCAGTGTCAGGGCTATTGGTGCTTCTAGCTCATTGCCAGGGGTGCAACACAGAACTGTTTTAGATGCATCGAGGAAGATGCCCAATTACTAGTTCATTTCCTCCTTAGATGGTCAGAGCGGAGTCCTCTTGTGTTCTCTCAGCGTATTTTTTTAAATATCATCCTTAATTACTCTAAAGCTTTGTTTACTTTTGAAGCTGTTGCTACCCTTTTGAATCAAATTATTGAGAAGTAACGTGTTTAGCCCATGTTCTGGAGGGGAAACTCGTACCATTGTTTTCAAGATACCAGAGGAAGTGGCTAGCAGTCACTCCTCTCACCAAGGCCTCTAAGTTGGGCACTGACCGATGTTTTGGGATTGGTTTAGTGTCCAGTGTCAATGACTGTAAAATTGCCTGAAAACTCTTACCATCAATTTCCTGAATATACCCACAGCGAGCTGGAAAACAACGTCTCACAGATGAATTTACCATGGACTAACTCAGCATACTGCCCTGCTCCCTTTGGCAGCAGGAATCAGAACTTTGACTGGAAGAGAAAGAAACATCGCTGCCTGAGCTTGACAAAAAGAAAAATCTTAGCAACAACCTCCATAGCATTAGATAGTGCCTTTTCTCAGAGGCCCCATCACCAGTAGAGAGGCACAGCAACAGTCTACGGAGCAAGCTCTATTACCACAGCAGAGTACCTTGATGTCGTTCTGGGGACTCCATTTGAAGGAAGGACAGTAGCTGCTACAGTTGCTAAATAGAAGAGGTTTCCCTTTAGGAATCATGGGGAACGTGTGGACCAGCAGCTATCCCTAAACCTTTGCCCTTGTCTCGTTCATAGTTCAACAGGACCTTTTGTGATTCCCATTTTCAATTTAGCAGGAAACAGGCGCTGAAAACACTGCGCATCAGCTGGAAAGTCTCTTCCCTGACGAGTGCTGAGCTGGCAGCTTCTGAGCTTCCAGTATCAGAAGCAAAGTTGATGCTGAATGACCAAACTCAGAGTGTGTCCTCTTTAGCTGAGCATCGCCATTGCCTTTGAAAGCCCACACAGAAGAGTCTGTAGGTCTGTAGGTGACACCAGCTACAAAGGCCAGTGCCTGACCTTGACGAGCGTAACGTACCCAGATCCTCTGGTATCTTAGCGTGACCCTGAGTTAGCAGGGCCCTTCTAAGCCCTCCCAGCCCGAGCCTTGCAATGCCCTAACTAATCAGATTAATCCAAACACTTGAAGCTTGTTCTTCATCTTCCCAGGTGAAGAATAACATTTTTCCTGAGATATATTATTTCTGAATGCCCATTTATGAACATGAGTTATAATAACTAAAAAACATTCATATTCTCATCAGTGTTGAGCTATTCAGATGAAAATTGTTAGATAGTAGTATCATTTGATTGAAGGGCAGTATATGCTGCTAGGTTCTGAGTTTTTCCAAAGGAGTTGAAAACGTGTCAGATCTCAGCCGGGATCCTTACTTGTCCAGATGGAAGGCTCGGCCCTGTCTTACCAAAGGTTTTGCAAGCTTTTCTTACAAGCGCATTAAACACTAGTGTTACCATATTTCATATGGCAATAATTGTCCTTTGCTTCTGATGTTCTGGGTAACATTTAGCTTTATTATTATTATTGTTATTACTTGCTACTGTTCTGCTGGGAACACTAGTTTGCATTTAATTATGGACCACTTGCAAATAACCTTTATGGCCCTGATTCAGCAAACATTTCTGGCAGGTGTGTCATTTCAAAGCAAGTGAATGAGCCCATTTAAGCCTGCGTAGCTCAGATCCTCGGTTACATTTTGTGCCTGGCATCCACTGATTTCGTGAACCCTAGATCGGAACGATGCCTGCATGCAGGTTGGAACTGTGCATGTCGTTCTTTCACGAACGTGGGTCCATGACCTGCTTAGTAGGTGTGACACTGAGGCCTAGAGTTGCCAAGCATGTCATGTCGTAAGTCAGCACCGTCAATGAGACTGGACCTGGCAATCCATTAGCGTTATATAGGACTCCAGGACTTTGAGACTTCTTAGGAGAAACAGCTACGCTTTTTGTCAACTTAGCACAAAGTAGGACCCCCATCTTGTGGGCTTTCCTTGGCTCAATATAAATTTTAGTAAGAAGCATCTATACCAGACGTAGAACTTGGCTAAATTACATACCATGGAGTAGGATATGCCAGGCACATTCAGAATATTGTATAATTTAATTGGCTGGTTGGAAATGCATAATAAAATACAGGGTGTTTGAGTTATTAGTTAGCTGCCTATGTAATTACTTCTGTTTAATATTTAATTGTGTTGATCTTTGTCTTGTCTTTGTTCCGCACAGAAAATAGATCCCTCTTTTTGTCTATTCACAGGCATTGGGCTACTGGGTAGCGGGCTTTGCAGCTAATCTTTCTGATTGTTCAAATGTCACCATAAAATATTTAGCATCTTGATAACTCTAAAGCTATCACAACAGATTGGATGGTAACAATTAAAATTATGCTAACATCACTAAAACAGATATAACGGAGTGATGCTTGTTAAGCACTTAATGATCCCTTTCTCCAAGGAATTCCATTTCAATTTCTTTATGCTGCCTGATTGCTTTACTGCATCCTGCAGGTTTTTGTGCACTACCACTCTGCGTAATACATATTCAAACCCTTCTCTGCAGCTCTCATCATGCCAATCAAGGATGCAAATGGAGGTCTGTATGACTGTGTGATCAGAATTTCTTGCTTGTTTGCAAGCCCGTAAATAATGGAGTGAATAAGGATCTGATGTGTAACAGTATAAAAGTAATCAGACCTTGTATCTGGCTTCTAGTAAACATCAGTATGGCCCTGATCCAACTGCTACTGTAATCAATGGGAGGCTTTTATTGACTTTAATGGGAGTTGAATTAGGCCGTGTCTGTGGTTTGAAAATTCAGCTGCAGATATTGGGGCTGATTCTTGGCTGGTGTAACCTGGCTTTGTGCTCCTGGCAATCAGGCAGCCGGTCTGACTTACCCCGCTGAGGAGGTGGCAAGGGGTACCCTGTCCCGAACTCCTGCTCGAGTCCCGCACGCTTCAGCAGTGCTTTCTATTCAGGGGGGAGCTCTGGGGTTTGCTTCATTCAGCTATTCACTCAGGAGCTTAAATTGCTCCGTGAACAGTGTTTAAAATGTATAATTATCTTTGGAAAAAATGTTTCACTTGAAAGGGATTCTAATAATCATTATTTTGAACTTTAGTAGTTTAACATTTTCGTTGTTTATAAAGGAACAATATCTTTCCCTTTTACTTTATTTTGGCTGCAAGGGAAAAATGAGCCTAATTAGCAAAAATAAAAATAAACTAAGTTGACAGAAAAAGCAGTTCTTACAAATTTGTAGACCTTTTCCTGCAAATGCCAATATGAAAAACTGTAAAGGTTTTCTGAAATGTCCCTGATTTGGGGTTTTGTTGGGTTGAATGGGCAGAGAAGATAGTAACTCTATGTGGATGGAAGGCTTTTTGAATGTCATTTTGTGGATCGTTTATATTATGAGCCGCTTAGAGCTGTGATACCCTTCCTGTTTCTTAAGTACTACAACGAGTATAAAAGACTGTAAAATTCTTTGAGCTGAGACTTATTCTGGCTTCTCTGCTTTGAAAGGATATAGAAAATACATCCTTTGGGAAGTCTTCTGGCCAGCCGAGCTCTCCAAGGACAGGCATGAAAGCATGCTAGATTGGTGTTCTGGAGCAGCTCCAGGAATGCTTGGCCAGTGCGTGATGGCAACTGCACCTACCCTGAAAATCGGGGAGGCAAATGTGCACCTGCTTACGAGTTGTGTATTTGTTTATAGGCTTACTCCCCAGCGGTGAAAATCAGCATAGTGTTTCCTTCAACATGGTGATGCGGATTTATGCTAGCTGAAAATCTGAGTCTCCACCTCCTTGTGTATGCACAGGTACCACCAGTTGTTGTTTTTGTTGGTTTGTTTTCCTCACTTGAGTGTTATTTATTTCCAACAAAGGCAGTGGAAGCAAGTTGAATGTGGTTATTTCACTGAGAAACCCGTCCTGCATGTAGGGAAGTACTTGGCTGTGTTGGGAAGCAGGATACGGTGACCGTGCCGTCTCTCAGCAGACCGGGCAGTGGCAGTACTGTGGCTCGGCTCTCAGCAAGTGGGTCTTTTGCTCAGTCAGTTTTGGGAGTCAACTGGGACGAGTGCTTGGCCAGGTGAATGTCTGCCCACAGGAGGACATCTCTCCCAGCGTGCTCTGGATCCCGTATACCTCCTGTGCATCCTGCTAGCTTTTTCCCCGCTCCCAACGGACCTGTTTGCCTCTGCGTGAGATAGAGCAATTGATGAGGTTACGGTGCCTTTACGGGTCCTGCTGTGCTCAAGGCACTTCTGGTACAGACTTGCTTAGAAGTGGTCTCCTTCCAGAAGATCTAAAAATGCTTCAGAGCTTTAAGATTCATGTGGGAAATCCTCCTTCGATCTGGCCATTGAATGTTGCTATAAATAAATTCTTTGCTGCTCCAGTTTTTGACAGAAAGGCTTGTTTGCCTGGCGCTACTGGGCTTATTTTGCTTTTCAGACATAAGTTGGGAAACAAGAGGCTCTGCTGGGCTTTACAGGAGACTTATTTCTTTTTTGTTCTGTAAAATCCTGTCTTTGGAGATAAGTTCCATGAGGTTGATGATGATAACCCCCTTATAAAAATGGTGTTTGCCACTTAGCTGTTTTCTAAGTTCTGACATGTTTTATTTACAGTAAATTAAAGCAAGAAGATAGTGTTTTTTATTTTCCTACCTCCCTGTGTTCTGTATTCATAGACCTTAACATCTGCCCTCCATCCCCTTCCTGTGTTCATTCAACATCAAACCATGCAGCAATAAGCATGAATGTCATGGCTCATCTTTCTGCCATGGTATGCTCCTCTTGAGCGTTTGACTGCAAAGTATTTGGTAACCATTGTTTGCAGGTGAAAATTTGTCAGTGCTTTTTCTTTTTTTTCTGTGGTGACTTTGGAATTGCACCTTTTCTCTTATGTCTAAGGATTTCGGTTCGTGGCAATATTGGATGAGTCTAAGAAATAAAGCCAAACTCAGCCAAAACACAGAGGAGGATTGCAGAGGCCCAGAGAACAGTCATCAGAGAGAAAGAGCGTAGCCTGACAGGTCTGCAGAGCAAGTAAGGAGGTAGAGGTATGTTACTTTATTTCAACTAAACATCTGTGCATTCTCACTCACTCATGTTCTGTTACTATGCTGGTGAGTAGAAGGATTTCTTCAATGATGCTGTTTACTTTTGCTCATTAGTGTTTGAGCTTATGAATTGTTTGAAAGCAATTTAACTTTTCACATTGAAATTTCATACAGGTGGAGGCTTCTCTGTGCTAGGGAAAATGTGAACAGCATTTACATTGTAATGTTGATTTTAAAATCCTGAAGTGTGGAAGCCTCCAGAACTGCCCATTGCTAACATGTGTGGAGCAGTTCTTCCACCTGTTTACCTCATCATTTTCCCCATTATATTTTTTACCAGCCAGATATTTTGTTGGCTGCTATTTCCTGGGGAAGAGTTCATTCTCTTTCCCTTCAGCTCCCAGCGTCTGTTGGTCTTTCATCTCCTTGTGGATCTCTGCTTAGTACCTCTCCCTGACCCGC
This sequence comes from Phoenicopterus ruber ruber, assembly GCA_009819775.1. Lineage (NCBI taxonomy): Eukaryota > Metazoa > Chordata > Aves > Phoenicopteriformes > Phoenicopteridae > Phoenicopterus > Phoenicopterus ruber. The sequence goes on from CM020226.1 coordinate 16,485,770, forward strand.
TCTGTTTGGTCTTACTTTGTCACTGTTAAAAGTTCAGGCCACAAAGACCTTGCCCTTGTCGTCTTCGTGTGCAATTAGCACAGACTGCTAGGCGGTAGACGTAAACCCTGCTGCTGCTGAGGGCGCTGGGAGCCTGGCCATCGAGTTCAGTGGGGTTAGCGTTTGGGCACGTTAGAGCCTCTCAGTGCAGCGTAGCTTACAAGTAATTTAGAATATTAGATGGAATCCTATGATAATTATTATTAACAAACATGTCATGATTAAGTCCTTGGGAGCATTTAAGAAGCGGTTTTTACACAACCATTCCTGGTGTGTTGAGATTAAATGTCCTGTCAAGCTGGACATGTGTTACACTTCCAGGCAGGAGCTGACCTCTCCAGTAGCTGTAATTAGAAACAATTTTCAGATTTATATGGTGAGTTTTATTTCATAGAGAGCACATACACACAATCCACCCAGAGAAGAAAAAACCTGTTCTCCTCAAATACAACTACACCTCCAGCTGTCTTCAGAATACTCTGCAGTGTCTGTAAGAGCCATAAAATAACTGCAAGCTTATAAATTCACTTTTTTCAGTTATTAAATGTGCTTTACTCATTCCAGCCTGTTGCTGTGGAGATAGGTACAATATAGGAACCTTGGCAGTATGACAGGCAATTAAAATACCAAGATGTTTAGCCATGTATGAGTATTTTCACACAGTGAGACCTCTAAGCTCAGCCTGCTACTGACATTGTTAGTTATTGAATCAATTGCATAAGATGAGGTTGACAGGTGTAATTATATATTTCTATGGTGATTATGTATGGCCTGTCATAGAGACCAACGTGCCTGTAACTTTGCACTCATTTAGTAGTTATTTATTGAGTGAAGTATTGAAGTTGGCATGCCATTTACAAGGGAAGGAAATGTAAAACAAAACAGAAGTCCATTTTGAAATATAATTGATTCATTAAAACATTGACCATTACTTGCTTTTAGTACACTGAAATATGTCTTTCCATGTTACCTATAGATCTCTCGGTTATTTAAGCATGTTCTTGCACCCTCACTTTAACAAAAGAATAAAACTCATGTAATGAGTTAATGGGAACCTGGGTCAGCTCTGTAGCTGCCATATACTGGGAGAAGTTACGGAGCTGCCTGGAACCAGCTGAAGATGGGGTCATTTTTAAATATCTGTTTTACTTATTAAAACAGCTTTTGTTATGTCTCAAAATCTTTTAAAGTAAACTTCTCTCTGTATATACACTTCTGTACAATTTTCTTCTTCTTCTTTGTAATAAGTGTTCTTCAAAATGTGCTGAAAATTATACAAGTATTTTTGGAACACATTGAGGTGAGACACGGGCTGTGGCTGAAATTCCTCATTCACTTTTCTAGATAAAAATTTCTCTGTGTAGTGACATCATCCAAAATTTTACTGTATTATTTCCCATATAGTTCTCTGTGGCCTTTTGTGCCACCCTGATGATGTGAATGAAAAGTCTCTTTCTCAAAATGAGAGGAGGCAGAAAGGGAGAAAGTAAACATTGGTCTGGGTTTATTCAGAGGTCCTCGAACTTGGCTGAAGTCAAGCAACCAGTTTGACTCATCTTCCTTAGTCGTATCTCTCTGCAATACCTTATTCACAGCAGTTTTGATGTCGGAGATAGGTATTTGGCATGTGGTGGGGGTTTTCTTGTGGGTTTTTTTGTTTCGTTTTGTGTTTTTAAGGAAAAAGGGAGCTGTTTTCAGTGACTGCTTTAACAAGAAGAGTCTATTGTGTTTTGTAAAAAAAAAGGGATCCATATTTTCCCTTATCACCTAGGACTGGCTGAAAAATGTGATAGGACTTGGGGGGGGGATTCTTCCTCATTTTACAGGATGTGAAAGGAGTATTTTTCCTGTGTTTAACACAATTTCCATTATGTTTTTAATTAAACTTCATAATTTTAAAACTTTTTTTACCAAAACCCTGGGTTTTTTCAGTACATGTGTGCAATATTCCTCAGCGAAAAATCCAGAACTTTTGGGAAACATTTTCAATGTGTTCCAAGATTTTTTTAAAAGTAATTTTATAAAGAATACTGTATTTTATTTTTTAGCACAAAGTTTAATTTTGAAGCAAAATTCTGCAGAAAAGCATATGGTTTGATGTGCTCTTTATTTCAGGTCAGAGAGCAAGTCCTGAAGGAATAACCATTAATCTACAACAATTAGAAAAATATCATGCTTTGTAAAACCTCTTTTTACAGGACCTCTTTATGTCGCACGTCGGTCCGCTTTCATATCTGAAAATAAAATGCAATTTAAGTTTTATCATTGATTGGGAAGAAAAAAAGTAGGTTTGTGTAATTTAAGTTCTCACCTCATTTGAATGGCATTTCTTGCTGGTTCTTCAGCTGTCCAGCTGATGAAAAGGATAGAGGTCATGCTGGAAGGTGGCTCCCAGAAAGGGAATTTTTTTGATAGCTAAGCAATTCCAAAGGCCCTAAATCCCATTTGGAAGGAACGGAGATTGACTTGTCACTTAGGGGTAAGCCAGGTGAGACATGGGGAAAAGGCTGAGGTGTTTCTTGGGCTAAAGGTCTGAAAGTTGGAGGGAACAGTGTGTGTGAAAGAACACTGACAATCTAAAACAAACGTGTCAGTTTGGTTTTAAACTGAAAACCACTCAGCCAACTGTAAGAAAAAACAGTCTATCCCTTTCTTCTTCAGAGTTGTGGGTTGTTGTGTTTTTTCATTTTTCCTTTTTTCCTTTTTTTTTTCTTTTTGGTGGTGTGGTCGGCCTCCAGCCCTTGGCCAACCTCACATCTTGGAAGCTGGTCCTGCAATAATAAATTTGGGCTAGTACCATCTTTTCCCTCATTTTAAAGACCACACTTTCAGCATTTTTTACAATAGCAGTAGGTATGAAAATAGCTGCTGCTTCAAGATGGGAGTCTCATTTTCTGCACTATTACTGCTGGTTCCTGGTGCGAATTTAGCTGAATATTCAGAAAACCATCTCTTGGAATCGGTAGCTAAACTATGTTCAAGCTCCAAAAAGTGGATTCAAATCTAGACTTGGAAAGTTTCATCCCGAAGTTTAGAGGAATTTGTTTCCCCAGTCTCATCTGCCTTGTGTGCATTGGCAATAAGTTTTCCAGTAGGAAGCATTTGGGTTAATATCTGGCTTTCTAATCATGTGCTTGGAAGGACAGCTTTTGTTCCTGTTCCAGAAAACTTCCCAAGCGTGCAGCAAAATGCATGATGTTCCAAAAAAAATATCCTGAATAAAGGATGGTGAATTGCATTTTTTTTCCCTATAGCTAAGCTTGAATTTGGGGACTTTTTTCAGTCTTGCAACTGAAATTATATTCAAGAAGCACATTAAAATCACGGAATATTTGATATTGGAAGGGACCTCTGGAGGTCATCTAGTCCACCCCCCCTGCTCAAAGGAGGGTAGACTGGAGCAGGTTGCTCAGGGCCATATATAATTGGGTTTTGAATATCTCCAAGGATGGAGACTCCACTTCTCTAGGTATCCTATTCCAGTGTTGAATCACCCTTACATAGAAGTTTCTTACATTTAAACGAAATGTCCTGTATTTCAATTTGTGCCCGTTATAAAATCATAAAATCATTTAGGTTGGAAAAGCCCTTAAGATCGAGTCCAATCACGTCCAGCCTCTCTTCCTTTCACTGGACATTACTGAGAAGAGTCTGTCTCTGTTGTCCGTACTCCCCTCATCCATTTATACACATGAATAAGACCTGCTCTTGAGCCTTCTCTTCTCCAGGTTGAACTATACCAACTTTCTCAGCTTCTTATATGTCAGATCTCCCATAAGCACCTTCTGGGGAGCCCAGAGCTGGACCCAGCACCCCAAATGTGGCCTCACCAGTGCTGATCCGAGGGGAAGGATCACCTGCTGGAAAGGCTCTTCCTCAGGTAGCCCAGGAGGCCGTGGGCCTCTTTGTCACAAGGGTGCGTTGCTGCTCGTGTGCAACCTGGTGTCCGCCAGCACATGATGTGCTATTCTTAGTACCTTTTGAGCAGTGGAACTGCTGCGTCCAGAGGGCATTGATCAGCAGTTCGGAGAAGGGGCAAGGGTTGGTTTTATGTAGGACACATACTCCCTGTGATGAATCCTATCTTCTGAGGTGTAGGGTATAGCTTCATTCTTACAGTAGGCTTGCTGTATGGTTCTCAGATGTTTTATGGCCTCCAAAGCTGCTCTGGCCTATGTGCAAGGGGAAACCAATGCAAGCCTCATGAGCATGCATTGTTGGAGTATTTGAGCCCAAACTAGGTTCTATGGGAAATAACACTAATGAGAGGTATGCTTGAAAACATCCTCTTTGGCAACCCCAGTCTGATTTGGAACTGAGAAATTGTTCTGGGAATTTATTTTCTGATCTAGAAAGTCCAGTAAAAGTGTTAAAGCCAAGAAGTAAGTTCACTTTCAATACTCCATAGTAGGTATTTTGAAGAACAGTCTGTTACATCAGTCCATACCTTTCCAACACACTTTCCCCTCTGGTTTGGAACTTAAGACAAGACACTTCTGAAAAACCTCTATGGACATGATAAATATTGTCTATGACCAAATCAATGGCAGAAGCTCCCATTGATTTCAGTGTGGCTACATGTTAGCTTTCCACTGCTCTTCATTCTCCCTTTCAAGTTTTGGGACCCCAGGTAAACACCACCTGCAACTTTCAGTCTGATCTAGCAATTTCGTATTGGTCTCGATTCCATCATAGTCCTGCATAAATGACCGTGATCTGTCTTGATGCTGATCTCCATGTTAGCTGGGCTTTCTGCTGCATTTTTCCTAGATGTACCTTATCTAGAGGGGAGAGGGGCTAGATGTAGATGTTGCAGAAGACTGGCTGTAGCCCAACATATTGTAAGAGTAGTCTGTGAGATATGTACAGTCATTGATTCAAGGTCCTTTCATAGGAAAGGTTAGTGGGACTTGTTATTTTTAAGTGATGGGCCTTTATTTTAATGTAATTAAAGATAAGTAACATTTCTGCTGAGAGTATGTAGAAGAAAAATCCCTGTTTTATGTCATTGAGAGATGTCCTGTTATTCAGTTAAGGTATTGCATCTTTGTAGAAGACTCCATCATGTTGAGGAGTCTTTCCTTAGAGCATCCATGAGGGGGCCTGGTTGCAGCGATGGGATTTTATGAACACTTTGGAATTAGAAACCAACTGCCATGGTGGTGCTGGGTGAGACTGCAGCTGCAGCGGCTTAATTTCCAGCCCACATGCACTTGCAAATCCTAGAACCTTTTTGCCTCCCCCAGTTTCACAACGGCAGCACTCATGCACCAGCCCGTCTCACCCGTACAGCGGAGGATTGCCGTGCTGCTCTTTTCCTTTCAGATCTTGCCCTCCTGCTAGAAGTTCTTCTAAACAATGGGAGGAAATGGGATTACTGGGAGGAGTTCGTGTGTTTTGCAAATTGCAAGTGGTCTGTGTGTTCCTTCTCATTGCCTTTTCCTCCTGGCCACCCTGGTAGCTCTCTGTTTTTTTAAGGCTTATTGCCCCCGAAGCTGATGTTTCCCTTCCCAGTGTTGTCTCAACATTGCAGTCCCCAGGTGTCCTGGCGTCCTTGTCTTGAGTTAGCTGATGGTACAAATGGCTCGGCAAATACATATTTTGGATCAGTATAAAGACAACCAGATGGCTGGCTTCTTGATCAGCAGTTGCAGGAAGAGACTTACAACGCCTGGAAACAGTTGTGATGAGCTTTCCTTTGCATGGTGACTTGTTCTGGTTTCTTTCCTAGCTTTGCCATCCTCTGCCTCATCTTAACCCTTTGAAGTTTTAGTCATGTGATTTCTATTTTCAAATTATGTTCTGAGAATTTAACATCTAATAGACCACGCTCCTTAAATTCGATGAACTTATACCAGGGCTGAATGTAGTCCAATGTATGACGCTACTCCTTGCCAAGGGTCTCCCTAGCAAAAGTACTTTGCAAATCTGGGAAAAGATATTCCATCCTAATTGGTCTAGTTTTTGTCTTCTGCCCACAGGATTTACTTGCAAGAACCACTACTGTTTCCCTGTCTGACACCAAGCAACTACATGGGTACTTCATGCATTGTTTTAAAAGATGGATGCTCAGCAGACAGGAATTGCAAACTCATGACAGTTTTCTTTAAAAATCAAGGATCATATTCATTCTTTCATCTTGACAGTAAGTATGATGTTATCAGTGAAAGAAAGGGACAGAATTCAGTAAACAGATTTACCAAAGGCAGTGTGTTGAGAAGGGGTAGTGCAACAGCTGCTGTTTGGAATTTCCCAATCATAGTTAGCTGTGGTGAAATGAATTTAGAGCCAAATCATGCTCAGCAACAGGGGACTGAATCCTCATCTTTAGGTTACGTTAGGGAGAAGGGAACAGTAAGGACCTGTCTGAGGTGAGGAGCAGGCCCCAAGGAGAAGAGGAAAGGGAAATGGGTTGTGAATCCAGGTAGGCTCGGAGGTAGGTGTTTTGAGTTCAGGCTTCACCAACAGGGCAAGCAGGACATTGTCTTCTGTATCAACATGGTTCTCATTTATTCCCCTCAAAATGATGTTCCTGTAGTGCTTACAAAAAACCATTCAGGGGCTAAACCATATGATGAAGAAAGCCTTCATAAAAGTTACTAGACCTAAAGACATTTGTGGACCAAGCTTTCGTTTCCTCTCTGGAGTACATGAGCAGCACATGGAAGTCAAGGAGAGGAGCAGGTTAAAGATACTGTGACTGAGTAGACAGTGGTGAGGGAGCTCCTGATGGGTTTCAGCGGAGCCCTTTTGAGGTGAGCTGGGCCTGCAAAGTGCACGCAAGCCCTTAGCAGAGTGGAATCCATCGTCTTTTGAACAGAGATGAGTGCAGCTCAACTGGGAGCTCAGGGGCTGATGAATACCAATGCCCTAAGGCAGATCTGAAAATATATAATAGAGAGGAACTAAAACAGGCATGGGGAGGAAGGAGGGGTGCGTCTAACAGAGCTTCCTGAATTGTCCTGCTCTTTTTGTTTGCTCCAGCAATGTGCCTCCCTGGTATTACAGCAAACGGCTTCCCGTGAGCAGCTTGGGTGCCTCTTCCCAGACGGACTGCACACCTCATTACGGAAGAGAGGGCAATGTATTTTCCCACTCTGCAGCTTTAATGCCCCCCTGGATAGCCCTAAAACCAATGGAGCTCTATGTGGAGGACAGGAAATGGAGCGAAAGCTTTCACAGGCCAGTCAGGACCGCGCATCCAATTATTGTCATCGCAATACGGCCAGCTCGGAAGCAGCAGTGAAATGTAATTGGGATAGGATATGAGCAAAGGGGAGAACTTGCTTTTCCCATGTACACTTGCTTTTTTGTTTTGGTATAGTATTTATTTCTGGCTTTAAAGCAATTCCTTGTGTTTTATTCCAGTCTTGCCCACATGGCTCCAACAGCTCCCATAACTCCTGTTGCTGATGTTCTAACATGATGTAGCCATAAACAGAATCTTTTTTTTCTTTTAATGTACCATTTTTAATTGGTCTAAAGGCTAAACTTTTGAATGCCGTTGCTCATTTGCAGACTGAACTTGATGGTCGAAAGCAAGCTTTCTTATTTAATATTTGCTTTGATTTGGTGATTAGTCATTGCTCTTAATTATTTTTTACCATTTCCACATGAGTGATCAGGAAATGAACTGCTGTCTCACACTTTCAGCAAGTTAAAAAAGAGCCTAACTATGGTATTTCCTTATTGACTTTTTACTTGCCCCTGTGCAGAATGTTTTAAGATGTCGCTCCTCTTGAGTCACCTACCTCACAGCTTGAGTAATGCCACAGCTTTTAAAAATGTTTCCCTTCTGACTTACTGAGGTGATGAAGACAAGTAAAGTCATCCAGCATAAAAGGTATACACGAACAAAACATGAATTGAAGGTGTGGGTCAAGTTACAATCCAAACAAGAAAAATATTAGAACCAGTTTTGGAGACTGAGGAGAACAGTCTTGTGATACACATCTGCAATGAGAAATAATGCCATCCTGGGATCCTGTGTGATGTTTATACACTGATAGCAAATCCTCTTAAAAAAAATAGAAATAAATGGCTTATTCTTTCCCTTTTTCTGCTGATGTTTTTCTTTCATCTTTTCATTCCTTTTCATATCAGTAATGACTGTAAATCACTCCTTGCCACAGAAAGTGCTGTTTTCAAAGAGCAGTGATTTGATTCTTGTAATTTTATTTATTAGTTTTATTCAATAAGTGCCCAACCTATGCTCTTAAATGCCTTTTAAAAATACACTAATAAACAGACCTTGATTGCTCTCTGATTGAATTGCAGATAACCCACTGACGATATAAATATCATTAAGTTAATCAACCTTCCTACGGAGGCGCTTCCAGCGCAGACACCAAGCTCCGTAATGTATCTGTCTTCTTGCAGACATTAGAGAAGATGAAGTTGAGCTGGATGGTGGCCTTCTCTCTGCTCCTGCAGACTTGGGCTTTCTGGGATTTAACAGGCTGGCTGGCTTCACTGCAATTATTTGACCGATATGAGTGTTGCAAAGGAGATTCATTTGTGCAAATGGTAAGGTTTGCCAGAGTTGGACCAGAAACTGCTAGGGCTGGTTTAATTTGTGGTGCCGAGCGAAGAAAAATGGCATTCACATTTTTTTCACTTAATGTATTTTTTCTGCATGTTTTCAGATGTGAATCCTGGTTCCTTTGAAGTCATGGGCATTTTGTCTTTAAGGGTTAGGGTTTGGGCACTGCAAAGCGGAATTGGAGTCATTGCTAGATACACCATGGCTGATTTTGCAGCACCTATAACGTGTACTTCATTTTTGGTGGGTTTGAAGAGAGGTTACTAAACAACTGAGTGTAACTATGATACTCCTGGCAGGGCTAGGAAAATACTTGAGGAATATCCTGCAAGACCTTTTGCGAAGCCAGCTGTAAAGTGACACAGCAAGAGGGAGTACGCAGGAATTCCTCTGCATTATACCAGCACGTTTTAAAAGGCTCCTGGGCCCTTCTGCAAGGCACCGGGCAGTATTTTCTGTTTGGATGACACAATAGCCACAGACTTCTCCAGAAAGTGACATCTTTTGACCCGCGCTGGAGGTCAAAGTGAATGTAACACAGGCAGGCCACATTCCACAAAGGTGATAATTGCCGGTTTTCTCTGCATGGGATACGCTAATAGGGAAACAACTGCAATGTTGTGTGGCTTTCTAAATCTTACAGCTCTTGAAAGATTACATCAGTTCTAAGGGAGAAGAAGTAAAGTACCTTGCAAACGTTGCTGCAGGCAGATTGTCTCTTAATAGCCAAACCTAGATGATTTCTTGCATTTATTGTATTCTTTAAGTGGTATATTAGTGGCGTGATGTTGCTTATAAAAACTGTTTCTAATCAGGTTGCCTTAGTCTAATCAAGAACTTGAAGTAATTTAAAATCAAAGGGAGTCCTTATTTAATGGGCAAACAGCAGAAGAATGAACTCTTAACATCACCCTGTTACATCCCGACTTGAAGCGGAAAGGCAGCTTACAAGCCGCGCGGGCTCGCGTCCGAGATGTGAGCAGGCTGGCGCTGTAGCTGCGTTCCACTGATAATACCCGTTAATCCATCTTTTGAACTGAGACTTTTCTGGTGATGCATCAAACCCTGTGAAATCCTGTAGGTGACGTAGTATTATCCTTGCAATTTGTGCTCTTCAGCAAAGGTGACCCCCAGGTAAGCCCAAACTTTTTAGTTTGAAGGCTGAAGTTTTAGCCGCATCTCTGACTTGCTGAAAACTGGAAGTGCTGCCTTCCTGCTGCTGATTTAAGGGCTGGTGACTTCGACTTCAGATGGTTTGGATGTGACAGCAAAAGGCTAATACATCCTTACAGCTGCCTTGTCTTGCTGCCGAGCTGCGGTGTAATTGGACGAGTTTTTCAGTGGTTCAGATGTCAGCTGGATGTGGGCTGAAGTTCACTGCTACGATTTAGTTCAAAGGTTTTCAGAGCTGGGCTTCTGGGCCTTATTTAGGTATTGAAGTCAGTGCAGTGTTTTTTTTTCTGTATGCTCTTCCTGCTGCATTTGCAGTTGATTCAAAGATCCAGGGAGAACTATTGGGAGATGCGTGACCTCTGAAGCCTCGATTCTGCGTACCCCATGTAGCAGAGCTGGAAGGATTTGTTCTAATGGTTGGGAAGAGTATTTCTCAGGGCCAAGATAATACTTAATGCTCCTCTCGGCTTCTTACTAGTTGAAAATTAGGAACTCTGAGCACTTTCATTTCTACTGTGTTTTTTAATTTGACTTGAAAATATTACTGTGGATGTGCTGACCAGCTACTCTTCTTTTTTGTTTTTATTGCTAAAGGAAATGGGGTCTCTTAACATGCTCTCACATGGGTCTGATTTACACTAGAATTTGCGGATTGAGACTGGCATGATTCTAATCTACGGCTGTGCTTCTCCCGGCGTCTCTTCTGCAGATGTGGCATGGGAAGATCTGGTGACTCTTTCTCCTTGAGGAAAGCAATGAATGGCAGCAGAGGTTTTGTTTTTTCATTCTCTTTTTAAAAATACTTCCATAGTTACAGGGACCGGCTGAAAGAATACAGATGAATGGAAACAATCTCTATATATCACATGTGGCTGAAAGCACCTGTAGGCTCATTTTTGAGGAGTAAGAGCTAAATAAACTTCGTGCAAAACACCAGGTGGAGAAGGCCTCCATGCTCCGTTTGGGGTTACCCACCTGTAACGAAACTGCCTCTCCTGCCACTCAGTGGGGTGACTGATGGCAGGCGTCCTGCGGTCAGGAAAGAAACGCCGCTGCCGGCGTAGCCAGTGTCCTCTCTTCCCTCACCTTCCCTCGTGTTAACCCAGCAGCTCGGGGCTCCGATCCAGCTGCCTCCTGGGTGGTTTTGCCTTGTCCTAATCCTGACTTACCCAAGATGAGCTTGGTGACATCAGCAGAGCAATCAGCAAGGTAAGAACTGCCTTATCGAGTTGCTCGGACGTTGTCCTTGCTGCAGTTGGAGCAGCAGAAGCTGTGGTTTGTGACTTGTGTAAGGTGTTGGGCTGCTTTGATTTTTTTTTCTGAAGCAAAAGAGAATCCCCTTTGAAATGCGGGGGTTTTCAGAAGGGTACTGAAATACAGCGCTATCTCTGTGTGATCAGCAGCCGCAGTGGCTTTGGTACCAAGTTATGATGAAAACCAGATTCCATTGCAACTGATCCACTACTAGAAATATGACTCATATCTCTTTCTACCAGTGGTTTTTCATACCCTTTCTGGCTCTTCATAGTATTATCTTATTTGACAAATACCCTGAGATTGTATAAAATGAATACTTTATGGAATTTGTGGTGCAGCTCTTAGGAAATAAAAAGCATATTTATGAAGTCTCCTTTTGCACATGCAAAGTACGTGCCTAGATATGGACAGATGAGCACGTAACACATGCACGTGTTTTAAACATGCACACGAAACTTGATTAAAGATTAATTATCTGCCTTGAGTGTGGTGCAGGGGTGTGTTTACACTGCACAGTGTGGGGGAGGATGCTGTTACTGAGTCTGGAGTTCCCTCATTGCTCTGGAAATGAGTCTATATTGATTACAGCCCTACCAGCATGCTGGTAGGGGCCAAGTGCTGCACATCCTCTGCTTCCTTCTGCCCATTTCTGGTCTCTGGATGAAGATCGTGGCGCTTTCTTTTGCTTCTCTGTGGTGATATGGGCAGATGACACAAATTCGTGGATGAGGTTTGTGCATGGCCATGATCTAAGTGACCCGATGGCTTTTTTCACATTGAGAGGTTCTGGTGCTGTCTAGGCCAGCTAGTTGATTTTACTGATTCCCTTTGGAACTAGTGGTCCCATGCACTTTATTTGTTTACCCATGGTATCTGTGCATCTGACTGGGCTGTGATGTCTTGATGATTAAGCAAGTGGAGCATCTCTCCTGTGGGGAAAGGCTGAGGGAGCTGGGGCTGTTCAGCCTGAGGAAGAGACAACTGAGAGGGGACCTCATCAACGCTTATCAATATCTCAAGGGCGGTTGTCAAGAGGGTGGGGCCAGACTCTTCTCAGTGGTGCCCAGCGACAGGACAAGGGGCAACGGGCACAAACTGGAACACAGGAAGTTCCGTCTGAACAGGAGGAAAAACTTCTTCACTGTGAGGGTGACAGAGCCCTGGCACAGGCTGCCCAGGGAGGGTGTGGAGTCTCCTTCTCTGGAGAGATTCAAACCCGCCTGGACGCGGCCCTGTGCAGCCTGCTCTGGGTGACCCTGCTCTGGCAGGGGGGTTGGACTGGATGATCTCCAGAGGTCCCTTCCAACCCCTACCATTCTGTGATTCTGTCTTTATCTTTATTCTATATTGATTAACTGTGGAAACATTAGAGAGGTTTCTGTTTCTGGATTTCTCCAAACTTCTTCAGCGTGGTCACTTTCAACTTCCCATGCATGATGACCTAAAATAGCATCATAGGTCCCTGAGATGACTTGCCTGAATATAGTTTTGGCCCATAATAATAGTGAGTGTTCTTGACACACATATCTTGAGGAAAAACATGCAGAAAATGGCAAAACAGCCACATTGAATGGAATTTCCAAGTGAGAGTGAGTTGTGTATGCCCGCTAGGTCTGTGCTCTGCTCAACCTTTAGAAGACCTATGAGGCATCCAGCTGACAGAGATGATGCTGGCACTGAAGGACAGGCTTTATTCAAGGTTTGTGCTTTAGAGTTATATGCAGATACATGTGTGATGTGTTTGGTCTGTGTTGTTTGGTTTTTTTTTTTTTTGTCAGATACTTATATCTGCAGTTAACTTTACTTCCATTGATTTAAAGGTTTATGGAGTTCTCCAAACCTTACGGTGTGTTTATGGTGTCGTGGTGATATTGCAGTGACTAAAGGTAGGTTGTATTTCCATATTTCTATCTTTGCCTGTATACCTCGTTTGGTAATTATTTGTAACTGTTCAAGAATCTTCAAGTTTTAAATTTGCCTACTTTCAAAGTAACTATAAGAGCGTTTACAAATAGAAAACTATTATTGCTTAAGCACTTGACTTGTGAGTTCTTGAAAGAAAAGGCATCTTGCTCTGGTGCGGCACAGTACCAACATCTACCACCTTCACTGCAGACAGGACCACCTTAGGTCTGTGCAATATTCCTCTACTACAAGTGCAAATTATAACAAAACATAAATCATTGTGTCAATCAAATGAGAATCTGATTTGGAGAATTTCATCCAACTGATCTGTTGATCTTACTCTGTTATTTTTGTGACAAAGATTATTTTCTATTATCATCTGTGCTTGAAGAGCCCAAAAGCAGTCTTGTAGCTACAAGGTGTAGTGGGTGCTAACTTTTAAATAGATGAGTTAACTTGCCTGGTTTTCAGTGTTTTGTAATCAGAAGTCTAGGAGATCTTTGGGGATGACTAGAGTTTATCCAGGCTCTTTATAGCTCCCTGAAAACAGAGGTAAAAATATCCCCGTTTTTCAATTTTATGTTTATTTTATCTTTATTATTTATTTTTATTTATTCTCCATATGCAGCTGACTTCACATATCTCAATTATAAGAATCAGCATTTCTGGGGGGATTGTTTCTGTTATAAAAAGAACGGTAGTTTTAAATACCTTCTGAGCCAAAGGTCTTACTTGACTTTGTGACCTGGGTGCAATTTAAAGTGAATTATGATATTCTGCAACTTCTTAGATTTTGGCTCATAGTCTTTAGATGCTTTCATTCCTGCACCTGTCATCCATTAGGAGACCTCCTTCTGTGATCTTTCATCATTCAGAATATATGATGATTTTCTTAAACACTTCAGCTAATTGGGAGTGACTCTTGCTTTAAAAATATATGGCAGTATTTGTAAATACCAGACGTTGGGCAAGCTTTAAATAAATACATGCAATTTGACAGGAATTGTTGAAAAATGTAAAGCCACTATAAATTTAAATGACTAACATAAGGGCCCTGTTGTATGGAGGACAGACTAAGCACACTGGGTTCCTCGAATAAGCTTGCTGGTACGAACGGTGTCGAATGCTCTTCATTACAAGAGCGAGATCTGTTGGTGTCAGTCCTTGTCAGTCCTTGTCCTTCAACGTGCTACCTACACTTTAATGGCAAAGCGCGCTGATTATAGTGTTAGACAGTTTGGTAAAAAGAGCACCACTTTAATATAAATAAATCCCTCCTAATGTAAGATCCCAATTACTGTGCGTACTGCTCTGCATAGCAACGTGAAGAGATGGAAATGGGTTTGTGTCCTTTAAAATCAATGGAGATGTGAGGATACATGAGTCCCACAAATGTTTTCATGAATTGAAATGGCTGCACATGCCCTCTCCTTGTCTGTCTAGTTAGAAGCCAAGCTCAGCACTTGTTGTTTGCATACTTTCTAATAATCTAGCGTGAATTTCCACATTCACATCACAAGAGAGTTCTTTCAGAGCCATGACTGGCTGGTTGGAAACCCAGACATTAAAAGGAAGGCATAGTTTTGGTTAGAGTAGCGGTATCTCACACAGTGTGAACTCACCCATTGTTTAAAAAAACCCCGTGAAGTGGCCAACTGTAACGTCTGTCATACCCAGGTAGAAAATCCTGAGTCGAGCATTAACTTGCATCCTTAAACCTTGCGTGGGCTTAGGCCAGAGTTTAAATCTCTAATGGGCTATATTGCTTTGTAGGTATGACCTTTTTCAAATACCACAGGACACCAGCATAGCTAAGAATGCCACGATTCCCTGGTGGATTTTCCTTGGAGATTTTTATTGTTAACTTTAAGGAATAAGATGGGGGGGGGGGGCGGGGATCTCGTTTAAGCTTTTTGAAAGTTCAGGCCAATCTAAAATAGAACTGTGAAGAGGATCATGTAGCTGCTAACAGTTATTCTGAAAGTGTAAATTCTATCCACTAGACACAAATCTAGCAAATTTTTGGAAGGTGATTTTTGACCCAATAACTATTTCGGTCTCACTTGTGAAAGAGTATTTGTGGGCTCTTAAATGCTTGTATCATTTGGCTGCTGTACACACAAACCGATTCTGCATGCTAAAAAAATCCTTCCCTGAATTTTTTTCCTGGTTAAAGTGCTGTTCCTCAATCAGACATTCCTTCAGCGCCCATGCACATGGAGAAGTCATAAAAAGATTTATCATTTCTGGCTTTTTTATGGGAAGAGTCATTAACTTGATTGCTAATGAGGCCAAAACATGCAAAACTTTTTCAATTGGTTGAACCAATAATAAAATTTTCACAAATAACTAACTGGTTTCGAGCTCAGATGAAAAAGAAGCTGAAGACTGAAACCACAGAGCAAAAATATTTTTATTGGAAAAAATAGCTGATACTACAAAAGAGCTTATTGGAAAAAATTGCTCAAGTGGTGATTTGTTGAAGGTGAAGTGTATGGAGTTAGGAAGTAAAGTTGGTAAAGTGAAAAAAGCTGCTAAAAACCGAGGAGATCCCAAAGATATTTGCTGCACTATAGCTGATGGCCAGGAGCTTTATCTCCTCTGACTCCAGCTATGGAAAAGTCCTTCAGTAAAACACATGGTGCTTTCTACCAGCAAAGGAGAAATTCCATTTTGTGGGCTGACAGTAATGAAGTCCAGTGGCGACTCCATAACAGAAAAAGACTTAAAAGCTTGAGTGATAAATAGTGATAAATGTGTGGTTTTAACAGAAGTATTTGTTTGATACGTGTCTCATTGGGGTGCTGGTTTGGACAGCCCCTTGGCAGCATAGGTGGTTATATATGCCACAAATGAGATGGTGTTCAGGGGAAGGTACCATCCCAGACCGAAGTCCAAACCCAGTCAGCGTCCTGGAGGCTCCCTGGGACAATCCCGTCATTCCAGGCCTGCTCCGCAAAGCCTGGGTGTCCTATGAGTGCAGCTGGGGTAGCTCGAGGGTGCTTCCTGTTTACAAGGTAGTAACCTTGTTCTTGGCTAAATAAACACTTCAGCGTTTCGGTTTATGTAGCCTGTGCTACGGTTGTTAACAAGAGGCACCCTCGAGCTATATAGTAGCTTTATACCGAGATTTCCCATGATCAGGTCTTTTACTGTTGTTTACAGAGTTACACAGGGAAGTGAGATGGCCTCATTGGTACGGAGCGTGGACCTGAGTGCGGATCTCCCCGCGCTGCCACAGACCCCTCAAACGAGCTGTGCCCGAGCAGCTGAAGGCATTTCGGTACCTGATTTCATGAGGAGCTAAATGCAGTCATGCACTCTTCTAGCCTTGCTGTGCCGCAGCTCCGTAGGAGGAGAGGGAATGTGAAGAGGGGAGCAACATATTGCTGCTTGCAAGGGCTGCAAGAAGATAAATATGCTAAAAAAATTAGGGGATGTCTCAGCTTCAGTTGGCATACCTGAGGTACCTGGGTGGCTAGTTTTATTATATTCTGAGATGTGAAAAATTTGCTGGAAGCTCATGTAATTCAAAATGCAGCATGAAGTCATTGAAGAGGTGCCAGAGGCAAGAGTTGATGCGGTTGATTCCGAGTGCCTCTCTCGTCTGGTTCTTGCTCAGGTCAGCACCTGATGCAGGCTTTGTGTGAACCCGGAGCACAGACTGCGCTTACGAGCACTGAGCTCCAGGAAGCTGTGTGAGCTCAGGGAACCAAAATTTAAGTCTATTTTCAAAATGTGGTAATTTACATTCATTTTCAGACCAACTTTTGTGTTCTTATAGGAGCTGCTTGGCCTCCAGAAGACGCAAAAAGAGGAGAAGGCAGGAGGACTGGAAGGGGATGTGGACACAGTAGAACCAAACAGCTGCACAGGGTTGGAATAGTGGTTTTCAAAGGCTGATTCTGCAGTCAGGGGAAATGGAGGTGCCAAATCTGTAACCTTGTATGTCACTAGGATGAACTCTAACGAGTCAAGTCCCTTTCATAGCAGGGCAAACGGAGCAGCTCTGTCTTTGGCGTCTGGCCCCTTCTGGATATGAAAGCTCTTAAGACAGCAGCTGACAAATTATCCTGGTAGTGTGGTGGGATAGTAGGAGAGACTTACTGGGTTTGAAGCTCAAGGGACTCACATCTGGACCACTATCTGCACAGCTGGAACCTCTCCTTCTCAGAGCGGTGACATGGTCACTTTGAGCTTGGTACTGTGCAAGAAGAACAGCAGCCCTTTAGTCTGCTGGTACTTCTTTGGCACGTGTTTGGGACAGATCTTAGCAAGTGCTGTACCTGGCTTTCTTTGCCCTGCTTCACTTGTTACTGTTTTCTTCTTTCATGTCCCGTGTGCTCAACAGACTAAAAACAAGGCACGAAAATGAGACTTCTTCCCCTTTTGCTTGGACATTACTTTTCCAGGAGGGGGCTGGCCAAGTGCTCTTCGGTCTGAAACAAGCTGCGAGCTGCATGAGATGATAGGCATTACGGGACACCAGGGAAACAGCAAGGCTTTGACTGCCTGGAAAATAATCAGCCTCCTTCAGAGGAGCACACTTGCATCAGTAACTGTTGTGCTCTGAGTCTAAACAAAATACGTGCTTCTCTTTCTCTTTCTCTCTCTCCCTCCCTCCTTGCACACTTTTTTTTTTTAAAAGAAGTAATTGCTAATAGTTTAAAACAGGTTTTTAGACAAAATTTTTAAGAGCTGCAAACAGACTTACTGGCAGGTTTTCAGATCTCTTATGGCAATCGAAAGCAGCTGATGCATGTTTTGAAATCTATTTGCAGACTGCCAGAACTTATGACTCAATTAATAAAACAAATGTGCCTATGAAGTGCAGTATAACCCTTTTGACCTTAATAAAGTCCTAAATCTTTAGTGAATCCGTTTCAAGATTTCAAATCTACGCACAGCTAATATTTGCACATACTTGCATGATAGTTTATTGCCTTGCCACACTACTAATACACCCGTTGCTAAACTTATGACCCTTGCATGCACACACCCTTTCCAGATGACTGGCAATTTGGAAAACCTCATCAGACAAAAGGTTACGTTTCTGTGCCCTGTTACTTGATATAACTTCTCTCTGACTAATTGCCACTTAGGACAGGGCAAGCTGCTCCTACTCCTTGCACAGTGCAAACACTGGTGACATGGAGGTGTTTGCCATCTCTGTGCTGCCCTGTGGGCACGACCAGGTTCCTCCTCATTCAGCTGCCATGCTTGAGGGCGCAGCGTCCCACCCCCTGTCCCCTGCAGGCTGGCAGAGTGGCAGGAGACATCTGGCACACGTTTAAGGTCAGTGTGTTTGATCCCCAGCCTCAGAGACTCTTCTGGAGCAGGGTGACCCCAATATTTTAAGCCACTGTGGGAGTATTCCCTGCCAACTGTGATGTTGCTGAGCTTGAAGCCCCATCTCCAAACAATTGCTCTTTTGCTCGTGGAGAGATGGGTATTTAACCATGGAGCTAGACTAGATCTGGCTCGCGTTTCTGTGCAGAGACAGCCACCGGCCCTATGTCTGCACCAAGATGTGCATTGCAGGTGATCTACAAGGGTTTCCTGGCATTTTAAATAGGTACAGAAATGCTACTGATTGGAAAGACACCTCCAAGGTTTTGAGTCATTAGTACTTTTTTGTTATTTTCTAAAAGGGGCTAAAAGATCGAAAGGAAGGTGCAGCTCGTGTGAGGGATCCTGCCAGCCTCCTTCGCTCTGTAAAACCTCGTTCTAGCTATGAGTTTTCAGCATGTAAAAGGTGAGGAACATCATTGATGATGATCTCTGCTGCGTCACTCGAGTCCTGAAGTCATGTCAGTGCAAACTGCCGAGGGAAGGGAGGTTGACGGAACTGTTTCTTGAGATCCAGACGAGCCTTCAGCTGAAGAGGGTGCAGAAGCTTGTGCTTCCCCAGCTGCAGCTCAGCCTTTCCCTCCTGCGCCCATGGAGCAGAGCAATGCCGGCGGTTTCCCTAGAGCTGCTGCTGCCACTTCTCAAGGCGACAGAGGGCATCCGAAAGGGAACACTGATGTGTTTGCTCCACAGCCTCTTCAGATGGAGGGTTTGGCTGAACTTCTGGAAGACAATAACTGACTAGTCAACATCAATGCAGACTATTAAAATCTGAATTGTAGAGTATCCAGTCTCTCAAGGACTTTAATAAATGGAAAGGCATTGCTTCCCAGGAGAGCTGAGCAGGCTGGAACAGAAAATGAAGTGTAACAACACTGCTCTCTGCACTTTCCTTTGTCTCTTTCCGCTCATGGTAAGTGCTCTCCTTGCAAATCTTCCACCCTAACTTCTATGCAAATAGGTGAAATGGTATTTCGGCTTGCCAGGGGTACTTACTGTCCTGACAATGTCAGCACGGTCAGGTAATTCACTGGGCTTAGTATATAGTTTTCTTGTTAACCTATTATCCTGGTTAAAACTACTTTTACAAATAGGAATTGGCTTTTGTAGTCAGATCATAAGAACATTTTAACGCTCTATCAGAGGGGAAGGAAGGTGATTTCAGGATTGAAGGAGGAACCTAAGTGCGTTGCAATACTGCGACTTGAGTTGGTTCACTGTTTTGATTTGAATCTCATTCTTAGCTTCATTTTATGCATGGGTTGAGTTAGACACCAGATTTGTATATGGTTTCATAAAAGAAGTGGCATTTTAAAAAAAAATTGACATTTTATTACTTTTTCAAATGGGGAAAAAAAAAAAAGTTGAGGCAGAGTTAATTTCTATGCAAGCTCTGAACAAAATGTTTGTGCCGCGTCTCCACGGGGACCTCCCTGGGAAGAAGGGACATCTGAGTGCCACCTTCCCCTGCAAGAGGCAGCTCCCGTCTGCAAACAGCTGGGTGCCACGAGCAATGCTGCCCTCTCGTGCTGACATTAAAAGGAGCCCATCACCGTGTCAGGCCTGCAGCAAGAGCGTGTTCCCAGCACTGCTACCTGTAGAGAACGGAGTCCGTGCAGATAGAGCCCTGCCGATGGGGTTGTCCTCTCCGTGCGCTGTAGCTTTTGCTTTAATTGCACTGGTATTTTAAATAAAGGCAGAAGTGGCCAGAGCAGGATGCTGAATGCTCGTTACAAGTTGTTGCAGAGTTCAGTTCATCCTAGTCCCAGATCAGTCTTGCTTGAGGGAAACCTTAGCTCTAAAATGGGGACAAAAACCATTATCTCTTCTCTTTTAGCTCCTTAGACTGTAAGTACTTCGGATCTCATAAATAGATGTACCGTACCGAGCACAGCGCACGGCAATTCTGACTGGGGGCTCCTAACAGTCTAGTAATTAAAATATAAATACTTGCAGCGCAATGTGTTGATTATATTGTCTTAAGCAGTTAAAACCTTGAGGTGGTTTAAAGGGAAGGACTGAAGTATAAAATGAAAGAGGTACTTTTCAGTTACAGTAAGTCCAGTCAGTCCTGCCAGCTCTAACCTTCCATAGTTGTCTGCTTGGAAACTCTCGGAGCAACTCACTGCTTTATTTTTACAAGTTGTGGTTTTCAGTG
This sequence comes from Phoenicopterus ruber ruber, assembly GCA_009819775.1. Lineage (NCBI taxonomy): Eukaryota > Metazoa > Chordata > Aves > Phoenicopteriformes > Phoenicopteridae > Phoenicopterus > Phoenicopterus ruber. The sequence continues at coordinate 16,506,193 of CM020226.1, forward strand.
ATCCTGAACCCTTCTTAAAAGCAGGCTTGCAATAATTTATGTATGTCCATGGGGCTGATAATTATAAAAATAAAATAGTATTTTACAAACTAAACAACTACTTAAAGAATCCCCTGAACTCTATATTAAAAAAAAATAGTAAAAAGTCAAGCTTGATCCATAAGCTGACAATAGTAAGGAAATTCAGACATGAGCAGGGAAGTGTTCCATATGTTCTCCAATACCTAGGCACAACTGGGTGCCTCTTTAATGATGAGCTGAATGCTCCCTGTTGTTCCTAGGTACTGCAGAACATATGGCGTGTTTTCCCCTTTAACTGTGAATTTCCTTGCTTTTGTCAGTAGGTGTCTTAACTCTATTGTATTTTAATATAGTGTTTGTGCCTCTGAACATAGTCCAAATTTGATCTTAGGCAAATGGGAGGGTAGATACAGCTGTTGATTATCTCATATTCTTCTTGAAACTGTATTTCAATACATAATCTATATCTACGTAGACACACCTTGTAATTGTTAATAAGGGCCCTCTGAGAGTTTAAAAACCATTTCACTGTGCTCCAAACTTAGCATGGATGATAAATGACCATTTAGTTGCCAATATAGCACAATATTTCAATTTCCTGCCTTCACAGAGGTATTCCAAAGGTTGAATGGAGTTCATACTCACAGTATGTGTTGTCTAGAACTCTATGATCTCTTGCTGGCAAACTTTAACCAAAACCTTTTCAATTAACTAAACGCATTCCTCGTGGAAGTCAGCCAACCTAATGCTGGACAAATAGAGTTTCAGCGATATTTTGCAATAACCTTCCCCTGCTCCTGGCTCTGGGTAAGTGTAGCCAGAGTGAGTTTATTAGTTGACATGTAAGCTATATGTGATTGATAAAATGATTAATGTAACGTTGAACTAAATTTTGCTCTCTGACAGTGATGTAACGCCAGTGTAGCTTCCTTCAGTTCTGCTGGAATCTTGATTTACATGGTGTAACCGTGAATGAAGTTTAGCCTACAACCAGCAGAGCAGAGATCATGCTAACAAAAGCACAGGATACTGAGGTATTAACTTAACCAGACCGGATCCGAGTCTGAGGTTTGGTTCTGGTCACATTTGTTAATATTCACATCAGGGATTTGTTTTAGTAGCTATGCTGTTGATTGCTGGAATTACAGGCAGTAAAGGAGACTGAGGAATACCTGTTCCCTTATGAAAAAGTGGGAGAAAACCCCTCACAGAGCTTTTGCAATAAAAGACATGGCTTTTGCCACTGGAATTTCCCAAGAATAGCCTTGGAGGGGTATTCTGGATAAGTACCACTGTGTGCTTGCCCCATGCATGTAGTCTGGTGTAGCATGTCCATTGTTGAAGGCTCTTGGAGACAAGTAACTGGGCTGAAGGGACCTGTTGTCTGAGCTGTTACAGCCATTTTTATGCTCAATATCTGAGTGCAGTGATAACCAGGAATATTTATAAAAGACAGCTTGTTCTAGAGACACAGGCAGAAACTCCAAATTTTCTTCGTGTAAGTCCTTATCAAATTCATTTGCATCAATATGAAAATGTCAGCCCAAACAGCTCCTTATTCAGACAGTACCTCTGTCTGAATATTTATCAGTGGAAGTGGACATGAGGCTATTAAATAGCATGTACTGATGGAGGGCATGCCTCTGTCTCCCAAGTAAACTGTTCATTACTTCTGCTCTGTCTTTTAGTGTCATAACCTGGACCTACCATGGCTTATGGACTCAGAGTCAGATGGTTGATCTCTTCTGACCAAGAAACGAAGACACAGATGCTACTTTGGACAAGAAATTAGAACAAGAAGGGTACAGGCTTTCCAAAAAAAAAAAATGCATTGCACCTGGCAACACAGGAACCACACGTCGGGAGCCAGCGGAGCCCGGCCAGACAGGTAACCTGCAGCTGTCTGCAGAGGATTACCAGGCAGTCAGGTTTGCTGTCCTCAACACAAGTTTGCTGTCCTCCACACAATTGGTCTCTGCGCCTTTATACTAAGGCACATTGTCATCTTCCATTAATGTGCAGCGTGGTTCCCTGTCCTTGTGTCCACGTGCATGTACACGGACAGAAATAGTTTTCATGGAAGGCAACTATTTGGGGCACGAAACATAGCAACTGCTTAACCGTGTGTAGCAACACCGTGCACCCCCTTGTATAATTGTCCCTCATCCCAGCTGATGAACTGTGTCCTGACTTGCAGTTAGCTCAAATGGAAGGTTCTCCAGCTGCATAGCATCCAATTGGAAACCACTGGAGAGGGCTGCTTTGCAGTTCTTTTCCACTTTCCATATATGCCTGTTTCCTTCTCTGTCTTACCTTGATGCCTCTGGACGCTTCTGGTTTATCCCACCCAACCACAATGATTCTCCTGCATCTTTGACCCGAGGATGTTATCTGTGCTGGTTGCTACAGGACTCGAAATGCTGCAGTGTGTGCTGCCATCATCTTCCCAGCCTGCAGGCACTGTGGAGTCCTCTCAGCTAGCGGCCACTATGTATTCTACTCCCTTCTTTTTTGTTTCTCTGAAGGCACGTGCCTTTTGAAAAGCAGAAATCACCTCGAAATTAGCTGTATGCTGCAGCTGGACACACCGTGAGTCAGTCCTTCAGTGTGTGCAGAAATCGATATGTGACACACACACATCCACGCACCAAAATGGCCCTTGTTTTGCCCATGGAAAGGTAATTTGCCTATTTTCAGCTGGAGTCTGTATGAGGCACTCTAATGAGCCATGGCCACCTCCATTTTTGTGACTGGGTCAGCAAATATATTGCATAAAAGAGAGCTACCTAGAATTGACTGGGTTTTTATTGCAGTACCACCATTCCTTAAAGAACCTTCTTGTGTATCTCAAAAATGGAGGAGAAAAGAGAAAAGCTTGCTCATTGCTCTGCAATGGTGCAGCTGGCTCCCAAACCAGTGAGCTGTGTCTTTAAGGGAGTACAGACCCAGTAATCCAGTAAATACTGTGCTCTCTCATTGAATAATGCAATGGATAATTACTTAAAAGACCACACAAATGACTAAAGCTCAAATGAGTGTGTTCTGTGCTGCAGGTTGGATGCAGCTGGAGCCCAACTAAATTAAAGTGAGGAAGGCTCTGCTTCACCTGGTTCATTTAGAAGTGATGCATCATGCTGTTCATGGTCTGGAAGGGTCATGAGGCATTCCCAGGGACTTCAGGTCTCCTCATCTTTTCGGAGATCACTCTAGGCTGCATGAGACATCAAGAGGCTTTTGGTGCAGCATGTAAGAGATAGGGAAGAGTGTCTCAGTGCAGCGATTTTGCCACTTTCCATATGGGCTTACTCTAAAATCATAACTTGTGATCAGCACCCAGCTCCACCGTCCTGTGGAGCAGTTGCCGGTTCCAACTGGCTCTAGGGATCTCTTGGGTTTTAATTTATTTATTTTTTCCACTCCTTGATTTTATTCCTTCTATTTCTCCCAGACTCATTCACCCCATGAAACTTGTATCCCCACAGTGTACGCTGTGCTGATGAGAAATAACTTATTTTCTCTGCAATCACCTTATTCACTCTTATTACCCCTTGAAATCTTCTGGCATCCATTTTTTCAGTTACCCATTTTTTCTTTCCTTAGCTATTTTCTCCTTAAACCCCTCCTCAGCCTAGCTCATTTCTCAGTCACCACAACTTTTGAAACATGTCTGCATGATGGGGAGAACCTTCCATGGGTTGCGTTCCTTCCCATTGCCTTCCCTTAAGGTAGGTTTTTCACTTCTTTTTGAATGATACCTGTTTGGCTTAAATAACCCCTTGAACCTTGCTGTTTTCCCATGCTAATTTTATTTTTCTTGCCTTCCGTGTTTCTTTGAAAAGCTGTGCATTCCTTCTGGGACTCTATTATGGTTGCTTAAGTAGCCTCCATGCTGAGTTGAAGGATTTTAATTTCCTTACTTCTGACTTCAGGGCCTTTTTGACTAGCTTCCTCATTTTTTTTTTTAAATCCCCTTTCTAAAGCTTAATGTCACAGTGCTAGGTTTTGTTGCATTCCCTCCCACAAGGACACTGAACTTAATTACACTATGCCCCTTTGTACTTAGTGATTCAGCTATAGTTAGTTCTTCAACTCACTTCTGCATGTCATTTTCACTGCTAGAGGAGTACCTTGTTGGGTTTTTTTTTAAGCAAGAAAGGTAACTTTCAACAGTTTTCTTGGTTTATAATCCAAATGGGACGATTCTACAAAGAGCACTACAGCCCCATGAATGTTGCCCTTGTCCAGCACACTTCTCTAAAACTACATTACCTTGTCATGGCCAGAGTTGTTGTAGAAGAGCTGATACTGCAGGTAGAGAGTTTGGGGTTTTGGTTTGATAGAGAAGACCAAGGACTAGAATTACTGGGTAGAATGGCTATGGAGAAGACCGTCTCTTCCTCAGTTCCATATCTTAGTGGTACACGTAAGACTGGTACAGATCCTTCCTATGGGTCCTTCTTCACTCCTGAAGATAGGACATCTCTATTTGTTCTGTGGGCTTCTTGGAGTTTAAAGCCATTCCCATGACTCTAAGGATGAAGTCTGATATCATGGGCATGCCTGCCTTGTCACACAGTGTGAATGTGAGACTTATGACTAGCTCCTCACTTTAAGTCCTACACCGCCAGTCCTGCTACCTTCTCCTCTGTGAGTCCCCGTGACAGAATCAGGGATGGGTAGAGTCCTAAAAGCAATGGTTCCTTAATATTTAGCCTGCACATCTTAGGAACGTCAGAAAAATCTCCAGGCATGTGACTTCAGGTATTGGTGACAAATTGCTTGAAAGGCTGGTACGTGGCTCATCCACTTCTGTCCTTCCATCCTGTCTCACCAGTCTGTTTTATTGAAGTCCCTAGACTGTTGACCTGGCTTTTCTATTTTAGCTACCCTTCCCCCATGCCCCCAGCAAAGTGCCCCCTCTGCTCTTATTCGGGATGTCCAGTCCCTCCTGGAGTTCAGCTAAATGGCAGTGTGAGGAAGAGCGATTGCTGGCATTTGTTTGACCACTGCACTCTGTTTTATTGACCACCTTTTGTGATGCTGAGTTGCATTGCTGGAACGTCCCCCCAGGAGGGCCGCCTGCCGATTGCAGGGCTCAGCTGTAATTTTTGCCCTCTCCTTTACAGCCAGGTATCTTGTTACCTACACATAACTGACAGCCTGTCTCTGTCTTGTATGCTCAATTTTCCCGTTTTCTAGTTTAAATAGCTCCCTCGTACCTTGTCAGTTTTCTTGTAACAAAGTTCTGATCCTATTTAGCTTTTTCCTACCCCAAAAGTCACCCAATATGCGATATGGGGAAACTCTCTTTCTGCACAGTTCATCACCTTCACACACACTTAAAGATCCTCACGTTCCTCTGCTCCAGCTGGCCCTAGGAGGATTTTTGAGAAGTCTGCTGAGGTGCCACCTTCCCGCTTATTATACAAATAACTCTCAGATATCTTTGCACAATCATTTTAGCAAACAGCTGCTTTTGGAGGAGGAGAGTCAATCTAGGGCACTTGCAGAGGACCCCAGGCCAAAGGCGTAGAAAGCGTCTAACTGGATTAAGACAGACATCAACACAGGACATCCAGACAAAGGTCTGGAGGAGAAAGGCGCTTGTATCCCAGAATCTGCTTATGGCATCAGGCATATGTTCACACTGCAAAACCGAGAGAGCAGCAAGGACCAATGCTGCTTGAAGGAGCTGAAACCCAGGACTGAATCACTAAAGACCAGTTATTGTCTCCTGCAGGAAAGGCCCTATCATTGGTGGTATTTGATGTCCCCAGGGTTTTGGATCAGACCTGTAGTTCTTCGTCTCTCTCCTTCCTTGTAGGAGATTGATATTTCCTATAGATTTCAGCTTGATGGCATTTCTCTTCCCATCCATCTCCCTGCTGTTGTCTGTCTGTTGGTTTGCTCTCCCAGTCCAGTTCTGACAGCCGTTGCTTACCATACTGATTCCCAGCACTGTGTTGGGAACCAAATGTGGAAGTGCAGAGGGGTACCCAAGAGAAGAGGCAAATCCAGAGTACTCATTGTTGGAAACCTGTTTATCTTACCTCTGGTAAGTACCTGTCTGTGTCATTCTCTTCTATCCTGAACAAGAAAGTTGTTTCTTTTGGATTTTGGTAATACAGTTTTCACCACCTTCTCTGCACCAAGAGTGGAGACACCTTGGCCACTGTCATGGGCATAAGTTTGTTTTCTTTTTCTTCAAGGGAAGAAGCTGGCATGGCTCCTTTTGAGTAGAAGTTTTGCAAACCTTCCTGACTCTGTTTCATGGTGGAGTTGTAGGAGTTTCTCTATGATAAACACTTAATTTTAACTCTCTGGATCCCCATACTGGCTCATCACAGTGGCTGGCTCAGTTTCCTGGAATTCTCCTTGGTGCGTTAAGAAAATGTGAGTCTGTCTTGTCTGTGTGCACTTGAACACCATAGAAAGGATCCACAGCTAAACCTCAGCATGAGGGAACTGCAGACAGAGAACTTGGATAATTTGCTATTTTAGTGAACATTCCTGAGAAAGGTTGGCCGTCTACTTGATTGCAAGGCAGTGAGATCCCATCCTTGGTCAAAACTAGCTTTACAAAACTCATTTTGCCCCTTCATGTCAGTGGTCCAATTAATTTAATGGAAGTTTCGTGCTTATTCAGATTGGAAACTAGACAGAGTTGCCTCACACATCAGACAGAGGAGTGAAAGCCAGCAGCAAAAATGTCGGTGTATAAGCTGACTCAAAGATCCCACCATAGGTACTTTGGAAGCAGTCTCAGGCTGCTGAATTACTTCACTACGACTATTTTCTACAATTGATCATTAACATGAAGGAAATTACTTTAGCATGTCTTCGTGACAGTTGTAAGATTTGCCTTCTGGGACGTGGAATGTGGTCAAAGTAACCAGGTTGTAATTTCATCTTCATTTTAAAGAATCTGCTGCCAAAAAGGTAATTTTTGTAGAATTTCAAGTGGGAAAAACGCAAATTTAGGGGATGAATGGTAGGAACAAAAAGTTTTGTTTTGCATGTAGATTTTGAAAAACATTCTTTCGGTAATGCTTTACATTTGCAAGGTAATTATTACAATAATTTGGTATGTGCAAGTGAAGAAAGCTTTAAAAATGGAAGACGAATGTGGCTTAAAATCACATTCTGACCCCATTTTCATGCCACTTGTCTCCCAGAATGTCCAAGATAGCAGCAAATGCTTCCAAAATAGTTCAACACGCTAGACGTTACCTGCTTTTGGAAGGGAAAAAAAATGCAGTTAGCAGAGGCAAACCTTTATTTAATTAGCCACAGTGTAAAGGTTTCTTGTATTCCTTTGCAGTTACACGGCCATGAGAGACTGTGGAGTACCTGAAGGGTAACTCCTACTGGGACTAATTCAGTCCAGACAGCTCCAAGTATGTTCATTAAGCTCTGGCTGGGTTTCACACAGGTGGGGAAGGTTAGAAGGCAACAGATAGAGAATGGTACTGATTGTGTTAAGCATAAAACACCATCTGTTTCACAAGTACGAAGGGAACAAAATCTGCACGTCTTGAGGGATACTATCCCGCTGCTAGAAGTCAGCTCTCTCTTTTATTTATTTTTTATTTTCTTGCTACATTTTCAAGCTTCAGTGTAAAGCAGCTAGAATGTAGAAACCGTAAGCTCATAAATCAGGGGGCTGCTGAAAAGATGCTGAAGTTTAAACTACCACAGGGGTTTTCAGACCTGTAACACGTCAGGAAAAGAGGGAATTTTAAATAAGTGTTATGGTTGGCATGAGAGAGGGAGAGGGTAGAATGAGGTTTAACTCCAAAAGTTTTCAAATAGAGCAGTATAGGCTTAAAAATCAATTGATGTAACAGTAAAAATGCTCTTCCTTGACCACTGCTTTCTCTTCGCTTTCTAGTGACCAAGTGAAAAGAAACCCCAAATGTGCGTTTGGAATGGCACAGTAAATATGTCAACATATTAACTACTTTATTGTTGAATTAGAAAACTTTCTTGAGGGCTGCTGGTTAAGAAGGAACATTACGAGCAGATGTAAGTGGCCGCATGCAGATGTGTCTGAGGGCTGCGGAGCTTTGTGGGCACCGTGAGCCTCGATGGTGGCCATCTGGGGAAAGAGGCAACTTTGCTCCTTGCTCTGCTTGCAGAACATTCTGCCTGGGAAAAGCCGTGGGTGGGAGCGGGTAGCCGCAGGGCTGCTAACTTCTGATGCCTCGGGACGTCAAAATGCAAGACCAAGATTTCTGCAGATCCTGAAGATGATGGTGTACTCACCCCTTCAGGAATCACCTGCCCATGTGAAGGGCTTCATTGTGAATCCGGGGACTGAACTTGTAAGTCCCATTTTTTTATAATTTTGGCTTACCATATATAATCCCCAAACTCTGCGTTAGTAGGAGTCAAATAAATTGTAAATCTTAACTGTCACAGCTGTATCAGAAGTTTAGTGGTATTTGGTGTTTTTGTTAAAATCCCAAGTCCTTGAATCATATGGAACTGGGAGCCTCTCCTTTCTCTTCTTCTGCCTCTCTCTCCCCCTCTTTATTCTTTTTATTTTGTTTTCTGTGGTTTTAATATAGTTCCATTACTTGAACAGGACTAATTTCCTGACCCATTAGATCAATAATGGTTTTGCCAGTTCTTCAGCTGTTAAATGCTGACCTAGTCTTGACTTGTACCAACGAATTGTTCACATTAGAAACAGGATGTCCAGGACGTGAGCCAGAGCTTTTACAGGAGGGAGTCAGACAAGTGCGGACACATCTCCTGGGCCCAGCAGAGCGTTTGTGGAGGTGGAAGCAGCTGACATCCAGGCTGGCATGTGTCCCTCTGGCACACGGGTGATGTGTAGTGGTAGAGAAGAATCCCTAAGCAACTGTTTATTGGTTGCTTCAGCTTTACTTCCTCGAGGAGAAGCATCATCGATATTCACTTCATAACCTTTGTAAAAGCCTGTGTTCTTCGCCATTCAACATTTGTCTTGCAAGACTAGCATATTCAAAGGCTTTATTTTTTATGTTTAGAAAAGATTTTTCTAGGCCGTTTAGCTTTCATCCAGTGGAGATGAGCCCCAGAGAAGCTTGCAATGGTGTCAGTCTACCTCATGTGTGGGTTTTGGTTGGCTTTCTTTAAAACAAGAGCTTTTGTTTTGTTGGATTTCTTTCTCATTGTATATTGCAATATTCAAATAAAGAAGGTGCAGTGGAAAACTTGAGTGTTAAACACATGGGAGCCCAAACAAGGATGGTGGGTAAAACCGTCATGTCCATTCAGGCCCTGACTTTGCGCTGTGGGAATGTCGTCTTCTCTAATATAATTTCAGAGATCAGTCGTCTTTGGACCAACTTGAACCAACCCCCTGTATCAACTAGAGCGTTTCTAAAGCTATCGTGACTATAGTTTTCCTTACAAACTGTTTTAGTGCTCAGGATTTTGGGGGGTTACAGAATATTTTAACCATTTGTGATTCCCCTCATTGGTTTGCACCTGAACATCCTTTACCATTTGAAAGGATCTGCTGAAGGACTCGTGAGCTATGGTAGCCAAGGTAGGACCCTATGTCCTTAACTATAGAGTGGGGAGAGTGGCTGTGTCCTTAGGATGACTGAAGATGAACCTACTGAGAGCAGGACTGCTGTGGTCCTGTAAGGGACATTTGGTTTTGGGTTGCTTGTGTGTAGCAATGATGAGGTGAAAGAGCGATATAGGTCAGCAGCTTTGCAGCCACTGAAAAGAGTTCCCAGGCAGAAGGTTTGTGCTTAGCTCTCCAAAAAAGCCCATCTTATACTTGGCATGAAACCAAGGTCCAAATCTCTTCTCATCACTGACTGTCCTGGGTGCTTTTCGCTGGGGTTGAAGGCATGTGAGACTAGACTGGGAGCTGTGGGTGCTTTTGGGCACAGTACTTACCTCCTGTTCAGCTTTATTGATGTGAACCTCCCTATACTCTTCGTTACCTCCTATTTTCCTTCCCCGATGTGCCTATGTACTTGGTAGTAGAGGTGAATCAAAACACCTCAGTGTCTTCACCGAAGTGGCACGAAGCTTTGGTCATATTTGAAACGCGGTGAGGCATCATCTTTTCCAGTGCTCTTGGGTCTCCAGCCATCTTTGTTGAGGCACCGTTCAGCTGTGGCCGTGGTTGCCCGTGGGCTGAAAGGAGGTGGCCCCAGGCTGTTGGCTTAGAGACTGCCACATAGGTGAAAAATGTCACCCGGTCCAAAAAGCTTGGATTATGCCACAAAAAGTTCCAGTCAGTTTTGCAGCAGCTTTAGTTTGTAAAAGTCCTATTTCATCGCTCGGTCGAGCAATCATTTTGTGACCTAACCTCAAGAGTTTATCGCATAAAGTACAAGATATTAAGTTCATTACCGACTATAAGGATTTTGATCAAACAATAATTAGCAGCACTTAAAAGATATTCTGTAGCCTAAAACGCTAAATCCATCGGTATATAACATCCAGCCGTGGAACATATGTGTGTGTAATAGTATCAATATTGAAAGCCCCTACTGTGACGAGCCATAGCAAAGCATTTTTAGTCGACATACTTCTGGGATCGCTAATGATTAATTAGTGTGTATCATAATGTAAAGCAAATGTCACCCCTGCTACCTGGGGCTGCTGTCATTTGAGAGGGGAAACTGTTTCCAGTTGAACGCTGGCTGGAAAACGCAAAGAGCATCGCAGCCTGCCATCTCGTGGGCAGAGCCCCGCAGCTCCCACGGGGAGAGGGTCGCGCCTTTCTCCGCAGCCGCTTGCCGGGCCCGGCTCTTGGCGCTGCTCGGAAATGGCCGACAGGTCTCACCGTGGTGCAAAATGAGTTAAAAGGAGAAAAATCCGCAACAACAAATGTTTTGTCCTCCCTCCCTCTCTGGAGAGCGGCTGCCTGAAAGGGAACGACCTCGGAGGGTTGCTAATAGCTAGACTGAGATTTCTGACGGTTGCATGGTAGAGTTGTGTAAATAAAAAGTAAGGATTAGGTGCCTAGGAACCATATTATTTACTGACGATGTCTCCCGTAGCTCACCTCATTATTTGAGGGTGTTGCAGTTGAAGCAGTTTGCAAGATAGCCACGCAGCGGAGGTTTTGCCTTTTGTTGAGGGAAGTCCAAGAATTTTCTCTCCGTGTATGAAAATCACACTGTGCCTACATTTGGGTTAATTCAGAGCGTTATGTTTTATCCCACTCCCCTCTTCTTTTTTATTCCTCAAGAGCTACAAGTTTTCAATATAAATAATACTATTTTATAAATATTTGTTGCTCCGTTTTTGAAGTAGCTCTCTGGGAAATAGTTATTAATCAACAGGGAATACTGCAGGGTTGGTTACGCAATGAGCTCTGTTAAAAGAGATTCTTCTGTTTGCAGTGGGCCCCTTTAAATCAAACAGGGCTCCGTGCGGACCCAGGGAGCTGGCGGGGTGTATCTCCCTGCAGGCTCAGCCTAAAAGTGTCTGCTTACTGATTTTTACTGGACCATTCAGGCCTCCAGAAGGGGTGTCACAACGGAACTGATGGACGAGTTTCCTACCCAGGACCAGTTTGAGCAAAGGGCTAACTCGATGCGTTCAACTCGTGCGTTTGTCTTCCAAACTGCAGCGGTAGATTTTGTGATGCTACTGCCAAATGTTAAAAAAAAAAAAAAGGCGATACAACATTATGTCCGTGGATCTCTAAATGCGGCAATCGGATATCACTAATCTGGACAATCTGTGTGAAGTTAATACAGTTTCAGTTCAACTTCAATTTAAGAAGGGAAAGAATTGTTTGATTTACCACGTTTTTTTGTGCGTGCAAGTTGAAAAGCGTACTTGATTTCCGCTATAAATTGTATCCGTGCCTCATCACTCCGTATTTTTAGAGTTACGCTGACATCCTAAGCACAGTAGGATCTATACTTGACATTTTAAAGAGGCTTTTGTAATTTATGGGGATGTTTGATATAACGTATTTTTTCAATCTGTAACGTGGGAGGGTTACAATTTGAAAGTGAATTTGAACTTTCATTTCGGATACATTCTAGGAGCAGCTAATTTTAAAATGTAAACTGTATAACTTGCATATATTTTACAGTTCTCTGCCTAAACTATATCATGGTAATTTATTATGTAAATAATAAATTTATTATGTAAATAGCTGTAGTGGACAGAACTTAATTATCAGAGTGTTACCTAACTAATTGCCAGCATGGGTTTGATTAGTTTTGGGTTTTTGCTACTTATTGTAACAGATTTGAAAATTTATTCTCATTTCATGTTGTTATTTTTTAGTAAATAAAATTCATGGAAATATTCCATTACATATCAAACAATACCATGGTTGCCTGGTAAATAAATAATGCTTAAAATGACGGGTTTGTTACTCAGAGATGCGTAGAGAATAGCAAGGGCAGGGGGATGGGAATTAGCGCAGCCAAATTATAACCATCTCTTCTACGATGATCCTGACCGTGAACAGTGACATTACAAAATTTTTAGGTAGACTCTTTTTGTGAGCCGGGAAGATTTTATTGTGGTTTTTTTGGTCTGCTGACTTGTGCTAAACAGTGTCTCTGCCTCAGACTGTGGGGCGAAGGGCTAAGTCTTTCAGCTTCCCGAGGGAGAATTTTTACTGCCTATTTACTGGGGCTAGAAATTTCCCCCGTGGGGAAGATAAAGAAATTCTGGGCCCTGGCTTGGACGTTTCCCCGCTGGCGCACGTGCACCCCGTGGGGAGCCACAGAGAGCCGAGCGGTGCCGGGGAGCCCGGGCAGCCCCGCTGGGGTGATGCCACGGACGGTCCCGGGAGGCAGCGCCTGGCGGCTCTGGCGCTGCGGGGTGTGAGGGGCTCCCCATCCACAGGCTCCTGCAGCACGGGAAAAAACCCTTTTCACTTAAATATCTATTTCAATTTATTAACCTGTCCAGAGTGAAAAGCAACTACTGAACATGGCTCAAATTTTTTTCCTGATTTTTTTTTTGTTGTTGTTCAAAATTCTATTTGTGTTCTGCTTTTATGTTCTTATTTTAGCAAGAACTTGGCAACCTAGAAACTGGAAAGTCCAGGGGATCCTGCCTTTTCTCCAGTGTATTTTAATCCTCTTATTGAAGGAGGACGTGTGGCTTGTCTAGGGTGTTGTTCCACACTTAGATTTTTTTCCTCTTTAAAAAGATCTGAGATCTCTCCTATATTAAAATCTCTCAGAAAGGATGCAAAGGAAAGCTCAGAGAAATTAATAGTGTTGGTTATGGACTTCCATGTTATTCTAACTCTACGCTCTTTATTCTCTCTACTTTGTAATTTAAGGGAAGATTTTCAGAATGAGACCCAGGGGTTCAGAAGTGCTTTTGACATCATAGGACCAGGACGTTACACTGTTCCCTGGTGCTCCTCTGGAGTGACCTGGGTAGTGCTAGGAGATGCTTTTGTGTTACTTACTCCAGGGATGCGGGGTTCCCAGTGGATCCCAGTCTGTGGGAGCTGAGCTCTGACGTGCTCTCCAGGCTCTTTGTGTCACCGGTGGGAGACAGGCACAGGACCTGGCGGCGGGAGCTGCTCTGACGGGGCGTTGCTGTGCTGCCGATCCGTATGCAGGACCTGCTCCAGTTACATGCACATTTTGATGGGACAACTCACTATCGGAGTCACACACCTACTCTAGTACTCTGCTGAATTGTGGCCTGTGGGATGCGAGTTTTGGCGAGAGAAGATCAGTATCTCGTTACGGTTCGGCTCCGAGGATGGTGCGCGGCAGGCGGGGTGGGACAGCGCGGCGATTCCTGCCTCTGCCGCCCGCAGCGCTTGTGCTCTTGCGATGGCCTCGTCTGCCCTGAGCCCACGTGTGGGGGCTGGATGCGTGGAGACGCGGATGTGCGTGTTCTGCCTGTGTTTGTAACAGCGTGTAACATGTGTCTTGGGGGAATAAAACGTAAGTGTTGCTTATATGCACACAGACATACACACGGAGCCTGTGATGTGTGTCTGTTCAGAGATATTCAGCATATTCTATTAATATTTAAGGTGTAATTATATTATTAATGCATTACATAAAGAGATCGCAGCGTTAGCTCGTGTTAGCTGGATGTATTCTCCTCCTGTGCATTCAGTCAGTCTTCCTTGGACCTGCAATATTCTGAACACGAAACAATACAGATTTCTCGCTCGAAAGGCCAGCTTTGCAGAGAGTGTATATGTTTAATAAAGTGCATTCACTGATTTTGTGAAGATACTACACGAGGCTGAATGCTGAGTTTCATAGACATATAGTGCTAAAATTGCCTTGCCTATTATAAAGATAAAAATATCTTTTTGTTCAAATGTTCTGCTTGCTTCTTTACAAATGAAGGAGTTAAATACTGAAAGGCAGGTGGATGCTGTAACTACTTTAGAAAAAGATGAATAGGGCTGATGGCTAAAGCTACAGGGAATCTATTGAAGGTCCAGATGCAGACATGGCTCTTACTCCGCACACAGTTCAAAGTGGGGTGAAGCTGCCTGGGTAATTAGCTATGAAATAACTAACCTCTGGGAGAAAATTGCCCTTGTACTTAATTGCTTGTGTTCAGGGTAACATGTAGCCACCTGGCTGATTAGTGCCCTTACCTATATTTACACCCGAGTTTAAATGCAAGCACTATTGTTGGTCTGGCTGTATGCATTCATCGAGTGGCCCTACTGGATTAAAGAAAATATGACCACCAAGGTCAGTTTTTCTTTTCATTCTTCTTTTATCTCCTCCTGAATCCCCCAGTTCTCACATAAGAAGAGCAAATTCAATCCTAAAGTAAATCCACTGGCTTTAGCAGAACAGTAGTGGAATGAATTTGGTCCCAATTGTTTAGTTTGGTCGCATTAAATACTTAAAGCAAGGAAGCAAAATCTAACAGCCTAATGGAAGTCAGAAGGCAAGGCAGGTGAACGAATGGAAGGAAAGCGAAGTACTGAAACAGAGAGAGGAGGTTGTGGTGTTTTTGTCGTGGAAAAATCTTTGGGAATAGGTTGGATAAACACCTCTCAGAGATGACATTGAGCTTTCTTGAGGTGGAGGGATTGAGAGGAGGGTCTTCTGGTGTCCCCACTATGTAGCGGCATTTATGTTCAAGTTTTCAGCCACTTAAAATGTAAGAAAAACATTTCTTAGTGTGATGGTAATCAAACACTGGAACAGGTTGCCCAGAGGAGTTATGGAGTCTCTATCCTTGGAGATGTTGAAAACCTGCTTTATCTGACCTTGTGGTGAGCAGAGAGGTTGGAGTGGACAATCCGCAGAGATTGCTCCAACCTCAGCCTTTCTGTGCTTTTGTAATTCTCTGACACAGTATCAGGTTAATATTTGCCATTATCTTACGGTTTTACATTCGTCTGTTTTCTCTGATGGGGTAAGTGGTTAATTTAGATGGTTTCCTTATTAGGTATTTAGGGTATCTAGCACTTATGTTTTCAAGCTCAGATTCCAGATGCTCGTGATAATTGTTGATACTGATGATGCTGTGCCTGCAGGCAAACTGAAGTGGCTTTATAAAGCCCTCGCATCGGCCAGTACTAAGGCTGCACCAGCACTGCTCGCCGTGGCTCCTGTTTCGCTGTGGAGTGCATTCATCACTGCAGTTGCTCCAGAGCTGTATTAGTACAAGAGATCAGAACCTGGTTTTAAGTTGGTTTTGCTACTGCTGATGGACAGCATGCGTGAACTGTGATCAGGAGTATATTGTCGGAGAAATCTGAGTCTGAAATTCTGAACCAGAGCATGGTGTAGGCATCAGCAGCCGCTTTGCTTGTGTAACCAATACCTATAGATTTTTAGAGCAAAAAGGGATAATTGGCAAAGATGTGAGATGCCACATTTCTCAGAAAAGAAATGCTTGTGTTTTCCAGAATTAGTCTTGGGTTTTGTCTGGCATCATTAGGTGTGTCTAAGAAAACGCAGACTTAGATTTTTTTGTTTATGGAGATTTTGAATATAGACACGTTGTAGATGTAGCTCGGGGTCTGTAATTCGTTACCACTGAGAGAGAGGTGAGGATCCCAGAGCAGGAAGCGTTTCAACCTACTCTAAATTCAGAGGAAAATCCTGGAGGCTTTCTAGTGGCCATATGACTGTGGGAGTATTACTGCACCGTCCTGTAGTTTCCATGCACCTCAGCTCCGGGAGTCGTGCTATTGCACACAGTCTTAGTGCTCCTACTTAAAGGAAAGAAAGGTTTGCAATCGCCCCCTTGGAGAACGGTTTCGACTCAGAAATGCTCAAAAATTTGAAGACCAGCAGAAAGGGAAAAGAAGTTGCATGTAGAATTGTGTGATTTTTAAATTGTTTTCATGCTATTGTGACCTCCTGTATTTGGCAGTGCTTCTGGGGGAAGCTGAGCAGCGTTTTCTCTGGGACCTGGACCTCTTTTAACCCATTGTGCTAAGCACCTTCAGTGCCTACTGACTTTGGTGTTGGCTGATTAGCATCTCTTGATATCTGGCCCTCTGCTGATAAGATGTTCAATTTGTTGGAAGGGGAAGAGGTTATGGCAGGAAGGTGGCAAAGGATAGTTTCTTCAGACACCGCTTTCCCTGTCAATGCTTTGACAGCCCTGTTTTTAGTGTTGCCTTGTTAGTGTTTTCACTTCCCATCTGTCACGAAAATGCTGATGTCTTCCTGCTCTTAGAGCAGAAAAGCTTCAATTCACCATCTTTGCTGAGGTGTGTTACTTTGGCAACTTTGAATCCAGAAGACAACCTGAGCGGGAACGTTAGACGAGCCTGAACTGAGAGATTTCCATGTGGATGTACAGTCACTAACTGTGCAGAGTTTAAGACTGTTCCTTTCTTCTCAAGAGGTCCCTTATTTATTGAGAAATAGCCGGATGGTATATATGCCAAAGAGGTGGTCACACAGAAGAAGTGATGGAGCAGTTGATGGAAGCACACCCACGGGACAGAGGCTTTTTGTGCCTTGCTTAGCCAGGTTAGAGTCTGGCACTTTGTCTAAGCTTGTCATCCAAGGTGCTTCAACTTTCAGCCCCGTACCTCCAGAGAGAAACTCATCCCACCTGCTTGAGATGGGAGACCTGCCATTGTCCCCATTAACTATGGAGAAAGCGTAGTCAAACAGCTGAGCTCAGACACCTGTTTTAGTTCAGTGAGATTAACTCATCCTAAATAACTCCTCTGCCCTGCAGCTCGCTGGCTGGTAGAGACATCTCCTTTTCAGTACGATACAGAAGACCTTACAGTCCTGGTTAAACTGGCAGTTTCTAAACAGTCTGGCTCTTTTTTGGGGAGATCAGAAGGTTTAGGTGAGTGTTTCTACCTTGTGGAATCTAAATGCTCTTCCGCTCTAAATCCTCTTGAACAAACTTCACTTGAAAATTCGAGTTCTTTCTAATATTTCTGTGTTTTCTTTCTATGTGAATGACCATTATTTTTCTCTTTCATTTACATAGTTGAGATAAAGCGAAATGTAGACTATTTCTTTTATTGATAAAGATCGTGGTACATTTGAAAGTATAGGGAAGCTAAATGGAAGGCTTATTGCAATAAAATGCAGCAGATCTGCAAGAATTGCGACAGGAGAGTAGGATTAACACATCACAACTCTGAGTGATAAGGACCTGACAAGGGTAATTTCCTTTACCATTTTGTGGAAGGATATATACATACAGAACTTGAACTTGCGAGATAACACAGACATAAAAATATACATAAAAATGGTATGACAGGAAAAGATTATGTTAACAACTATTTCCCAGTCTGTAAAATATGGGGAAAGTGCATAAATTCATGGGCTGGAAGGAGAAATTGTCTCCCTTAACTCCATTGTGTTATAATGAGGACCTTCCACTTGTATTAAAAATGGAGCCTTTAGAACCTAGCAACAAAAAGAGTTCATTTGTATTAAAGATTTGTTTAAGGATGGACATTTTAAATTGTTTGACCAATTTGTAGAAGATTTTAATATTCCTGGAGCTCAGTTTTCCCGTTTCCTTCGGATAAGACATGCTGTTCTTTGTGAATTAAAAAAAGGTATAGAAATGCAAATGTCACAGATTGAAAAATTGTTGTACAAAGAGACTGTCTCACTAAATTGATTTCAAGGCTATATAGGACATTGTCAGTATCCTTAGACAAAGGCAAATTGGAAGTTAAAGAGAAAAAGGAGAGAGATTTAGGTAAAGGACTTAATATATAAGAATGGAAACAATTTAATAAAATGAATTTCTATGAAAATAAGACATCAGGTTGTTCAATTTAATTATGTCCTATTCAGAGAACATATTTATGTCCTCTTAAATTGCAGAAATATATAAAGGGATAATTACTGTACCATAACAACAGCAAGACACTGCATAGGGGGTAATGTGTACATATACTTAGGTATTATGTGGAGATCAAACATTTTCAGGTAAAGGTTTCAGAAATTCTGCTATGCAAAATGAGATATTTAAGTGTGTTTAGACTGAATTATAAAGACTTGTTGATTACATCAGTGGGAGAGACATATTTCTTGATGTGTTTCAAGTGTTTGTAACAATTTCTCCCTATGTTTAAACAGGAAGACGTTAGAAGGCCAGAGGAGAAAGATGATCTGTGTTGTCTGCGGTAGAATATTTAATTTATCCTATGCCTCAGCATTTTATTATTAAATATTCCGCAAGAGTGGTGGGACAGAAGAAGATAATGGTTGGACCCGATGATCTCGGAGGTCTCTTCCAACCAGAACAATTCTATGATTCTATAAATTAAAGCTTGTGAGGCGTATAGGTCCGGTGGAAGTGAAGGCCATATAAACATGCAGACAGTGGAGATGCTGGGATATGGCCAAGACATAGCATTTACTGTATGAAAAGAAGTGAAAATCTCAGGCTACTGCAGTGCTATTATTGTGCAAATTCTCAGGGGTTTAGTCCCATAAAGCGCTAAATAAGCACTGAAATAATCACTAAAAGGGTCTACCGAGTTTTGAAACTTTTCCCTGATGGCTGATTTGAGGATATCTTGATTCTGCATGGTCAGAAATGGGAGTTGGTGCTGTGATTGCTACAAAATGACTCACCTTTGTGAGAGCTGGTAAGTCATTCGTGTCACCGACGGGTATCTGGCTCACGGGGACAGAACAGGTCCGTTCTCCGTTGCTGGTTGTGTGGGGCAGATGAGCTGAGGTTTCTGCTGGGGATTCTCCTTCTGCTTACTGTGTGCCAAACCCCGATCTCTCAGCTCCGAGACTGTAAATTGCACGTTCCACACATTCAGTGGGATGTTTTGTGGCTGAGAGGTTGGGCGAGCAATGCCCGCAGCGTGTGTAAACAGACAGCAGCAATGTGCCACAAGGATTGTAAGCAGTCTGGGCCCTTGGCGGGACGTAGGTAGAACTTCACCAGTTGGTCTCTCAGTTTGACATTGGGAATGTTGTTTTGGAGTTCTCTGGGCAATTCTGAGACCTGTCTGGGGGAAAGCGAAGTTTTGCTTTGATATTTGCTGCCATAATTTTCTTGCGATGAAATTACAACCCTATCAGGCACGTGCTTATCTTCACCCACCCAGTTCAGCAGATGATAGTACTACTTCGAAAACTCTTATAAAATGAAAGACGGTATTTTTAATGTTGTATAAAGTTTGCTATTCTTCAGCTGGGGTTGACTCATTTTTCTTCCTCCTGGCAAATAAACAAATAAATGGAAGACCGACAGTTTAGAGAAGGAAACAAAAGGGAGGACTTCAAATGTAGTCTTACTAATGAGTTAATCAGCATGTTTGAATGCTAATAAGCACAAGTTGATAACTGGATCATCTCCTTTCTATTGTCCACTGGGAAGCTACATTTAGGAAATGAATTCAAAATTCTTATTTAACTCACTTTTCTTATGAATTAATGTGCATATTTAAATTTACCATGCAACAGTATCATTGGCATCTGCTTTTTTCTGTTTCCTTCCGCCATTAATAATTACTATTCACTAATAAAAATTAGAGGATGGAGGAAATAATACTAATCATGAATTCTAGCACCGTCATGCAAAGATCGTCATTAGAGCCCGCAATCACGCGGTGTTGTTTAAATAAACGCCTGTAATTCTTGCCTTTGCATCTGGAGTATCTGTTTTCCCTCCGTGACATCAGTGAAGTCTTTCCCTGCTGACTCGCGTGTCTCTTTTGCAAAAGGACTGGCCTTTATTTCTGGGAAGGAGTATCGGTGTTGCTGGGCTAAGGCAAGAAAGGGGAACCCAACTGCTGTCAGCTGCCAGGTATGTTCACAGCCTTTGGAAACGTGAGGCCAGTCCTTTCAATTCCTTGCATTTGCAGGAACGGCAGAAAATGTTTGATAGTTGCTTCTTCAAATCTGCTGCGCAGGTTTGCTCAGGAGGCTCTGGAGAACCCAGCAGAGCCGTCACAGACAGCGGCCTTGGAGAGCCGGAGGCTGCATCTCCACGGCTGTTTCCAGCCCTCGTCTTTCCTGCTTTGAGGCACTGGGATGCTCTTGTCGGCTACATAGATAACGGTGAGTGGAACGAGAGACGCAGATCTGAGAAGCAGCTCACGCGCTACAAACAAGTAAGGTGCCTTATTGCAAGCGAGGAAGCAGAAGGAAATGCTCTGTGTACAAACACGCGGAATAGATCGACTTGCTGAGTGTGATCCCGCTAAGTGCACGGCAGCTGAACGCCAAACCTCCTGACATATCTCCTAGCTTGTTCTGCAATAGAAAACAATTTGGCTTTTCCTATTAATTTTTGTAGTTACCGTTAAAGGCAACACCACAACTAACGTTATATCAGGCCCAATTACACTAGTGCGCTGCTTCTATTTTTTTTTTCTTTCATGCTGTGGCATTTCCTTTCTCTTGAAAACACTCTTTCACTCAGTCTAGCAATTAACTGCTTGAACAGTATAATAAGGAAGCAATTAAGAGGTGACAGAGAAAAATTAACACTCCATTTCACATTAAAGGCCAAGTGAGTATCCTGGCCATTGTGAGTTAAATGTGTCTTTGAAAACCTGTAGTTTGGATGTATTTTCCTTTTGAATAAGAAGCCAGCTCCATGTTTTTTTGTCTAGAGTCCCAATCTGAAAATGGATGATAACTAATTGGGTGCTGTCTGCTTAAACAGGCTGTATTAATTGCAGTTTGTTCTCCTGGAAGTGTCAAGGAAAACAAAATCTTTGTAATGTGTAGGCACAATGTACGCAGCCTTAATTTAAATATGCATGTACCAGAGCAAATAAAGCAAACTACTGCATGCAATGTTGCCATGGCAGACAGTATTTGCATAATAAATAACAGCTATCATGAGACTTTCTTTATGAAGTTCTCTGCTGTGTTGTCAGCTATAAGAGCCTGCAATAAAGGAGCCAATATTGAGAAAGTAAGAGTGTGTTTTGCTTGCAAATGCAACACCCCGACCACAGTCATTGCTACGCGTACATGATGCTGGGGCTGCTGACGAAACGCAGGGGGTCGCATTGCTTTGCACGCGCGAGCACGTGGACTATGCAGGGAATCGTGCAAAATGACGCTCAGAAAGTGTTTTCTGTGAGGCCAGATTTTCCATATCGTTGCTGCGGAGGCTGCAGGTTTGGCATGAGGTCATTAGCTTGGCCTGCTGTGTAGCATCGACCCAAGGCCATCCTTCGTGACAACCTAACAAGTGGGACACAGCGGAGGGGGTTCGAACACCGCTGCTTTTTGTTTCACAAGCGGCCGAACACTCCAGTTGAGTTTCATGGAGGTTTTGATAGGGCTGTGGGTAAGACCAAGATGTGCTGACAGAGCTCTAGGACTGGCACGTGATGGTGAAATCACGTGCATGTTGCTGCTAATTCCAGAGGGACTGGGGTTGGTCCCCAGAGTCAGGGTTGAGTATCCGTGCCGTCTCACAGAGATCTGGCTTCAGAGCCCGCGGTTTCTGCTCTGTCTCCAACACGTGTCTCTCCTGGCAGGTCCCCTGTGCCAGAACAGGAGATGAGGACAACCCGCAGCTATTTGCCTCAGTTCTGTGCCAGGGGAACTCTGGCCTCCTTTGGAGCCTCCTTTTTGAGGCTCTTGATGCTGTCCTGTCCTCACTACCCGGAATACATTTTTAATTCCATCTTCAGCTGAAGGGTTTCAAACCTCAGAGCACGGCAAAACTTTCATGATCAAATCATAAAGCTTTGTGAGAGTCCTTTGCTTTGGGGGTTCAGTACAAATCGTGAGCACTGGTTTACTGAGGCGTCACTGAATATTGATAAGTCAGCTTGGGCTTGGCTTCAAGTGAATGCGTTGTGGAATTTGGTATTGAAATCCGTAACTTTGATGCAAGACCAGCTGAAAGGGAGAGGTTTCAGCTAGGTTTTACTTTGAGCTTTTTATTTTCCTTCCGTTGAAATGAAGGGGAAACACAGATGAAGGCAACCATTGCTTCCGAAATATTAGGGATGGCAAAGGGAAGGTCTGAGGTGGAACTTAAGAAAGGGCCTAAGGGTGGAATTAAAAGTAATAATAAATCCAAAGCTGAGACTGTGTGCTTGGAGGTCAATGAGGGTGGGGAAATACGTCTGTTGTGACATGGCTTATTGGCACGGTGGGGAGCGTAGTGGAAGTGAAGGAGAGGACCACTTTGAGAAGAAGGTTTCTGCAAGGCTCACTGCATCTGAAGCAGATGCTGCCCAGGGTAACCAGCCTGTTCAGAGGCGGATTTGTTGGGCAATCCAGTTTGTCATTTAGTTCTGAAAATGGGGCGAGGATGCTGACTTATACACCAAAATAATCAGACTGTGACCAGGAGAACCCCTCTGTTCCTCTTTGGTTGTGAGTAACAGCCTCCCTGTTCCTGCACAGGAGAGCTCCACCGAGGCTTTCCGGACTCATGGAAAGTACCAGGTTCTGGAACATCTTAAAAAACAAACAAATGCTGTCAAAGTTTGTATGCATGGGTTTAATGAGCTTTGATTAGGATTTTAATTGAGTTGGTAGATGTGACTTGACTGAAAGGGGGTTCAAGTCAAATCCCAACATCAGTATAGGTATTCTGATTTCAGTTATTTATTGTAAGTGCTCTGAGGTGTGATTTAAATAAGGAATTAACTCTTTTGTCCCATCCCAACTGTTTCTAATAAAACCTGAGTGACAAAGAGGCCGGTAGAACTGGATATCAGGTAATACTGATCTGCCACGTGGATTAGCAGAGTGAGAATTACTGCTGGTAATTCCTTGACTTTTCCGTAAATCATTAAAAAATGAAACAATGCTGAAACTCATAAGAGGCTTTTCAGAGTGTGCTACCAGCTACTAACATAAGCAAAAGTTACCGTGTCCTTGATTTAGTTTGACTTCTGGAATCTGCATGGGGTTTTGGCTTTTATTTTTCCATATTAATTGTATTTAATACAGACATAGTGTCTTCCCTTTATTTTTATTCTCTTTAATAAACAGTAAGGAACAAGCTGACTATCAGTAGATATATTAGAAGTCAGCAGTCATTTTCAGGTTTTCTTTTGGTCTGAGTATCAGAAATTATACCTTTATCCGGATGTATTTTTTAACTAATGGATGGATCATGTAATATCTATAGTACCTAATATCTTCTCTAAATAGAAAAGAAAAAAGTCTCTTCAAACAAGCAACCCCAGATCTCATACAACAGCACAGCGTGTGTCAATTCACACTGCGTCATGTGACATGAAACTGCTTAATACAACCTGACTTGGAGTGACATTTGTATTGCCCATATCATAGAATAAAAAAATAACACTTACTTTCACAAGTGAGTAATTATCTTTTCCAGTTGACGGTATTTTGCTATTTGCAGGTCAAAATGAAAAACAGGTAAGGGTTAGTGAGCTACCTTGAAAAGAAATATTACAGTAGGGAAGAGATTTGATAAGGCCCTAACCATGCTGGCAATATGAGCAAAAGAAATGGTTCTGTTCATGAAAGGATGGCTCCGTCTTTAGATGTGATTTGAACTGAAGCAGGGGGAAATCCAGAGAGGAAATCTCAGCTTTTGAACAACAGGCTTGTGAGATAATTAAGGCCAAAGGACAATTTTAAGGAAGGAAAAGAAAACATTATATATTGCCAAAGACCGAGGGCACGTTCGTGTTCTCCATTTAATCCCACACATCACACCACAGAAGATGGGTAATGCACAGACACCCCAAAGATGTGGAGATCATGGGGCAAAAGGGACCAGTGCTGGATGCTGTCCTCTCCATCCCACCGCTGTGCTGTAGCTGCTCGTGTTGCCTGGTGAGAGGACAGTTCTCAGGTGTATTCTTACCCTGAGGACATGGAAATTTATGGGTTATTCCTAAAGATCCTAATTTGATCCACAGTTAAGAGCTGTGAGTCCTATGAATGCTGGATAGGGAAGTAGTTTGTGTCCAAAAGGTTCTTACAAATCGCAGTGCTAATGTGTTTCTTGCCTTTCAGGGCTTAAGACACTACGAGAGGAGGAGCGTCCCTCTAAGAAACACTGGAATTCCCCGTCTGCACGTGATGCTGTAGGACGTTTTGCTTGAGCCCTTTCCTGTACCACAGGAACTGCAAGCGGATGTTACCTTCCGAAATTGGCTGTGGAAATAAGCCGATAATTGGGAAGACAGCCAGCAAAACATCCTGCCACGTGCAGTTTCCCTGCAAGAATTTGTGTGGAGGGCAGTAAATGGCTCCATTTTGCACAACACTGGGTGATTTCTGCCGGCTGCCTGAGTTCCAGTGTTTCTTGGAGGGACTCTCCTCCTCTTGTAGTATCTTAAGCCCTGAAAGGCAAGAAACACATTAGCACTGTGATTTGTAAGAACCTTTTGGACATAAGCTTGTAATCTCGTTGGTTTCTACAGAGTTACACAGCTCAGAGCAAAATTGCACCTTGTCTAATGTGCTGGTACTCATGTGTTTCTTTGACTCCAAAGTACCAAGACATTGGAAATATTCATTGTAAATTTATTTCAGCTATTTTCACAGATTTTTTACGAAGCTACAAAAATAAGCTTGCAGTGAATATTTCTTGTTCTTCTGCCATGGCCCCATGCTGCCACTGCCATGGCAACCACGACATCTCCTCTCCTTCCCTATCAGGTCTCGTCTGCTGGGCTGGGGAGATGCCACGGTCACGGCAGTGCCTCTTTCCAGTACCGGGGCCACTTCTTCCTATTTCCCGAGTGTCCACTGTAGGACCCCCCGAGAGCAATTGGAGATGGGAGCACGTCTCCCCTCTTCTCTCCACCCCAGTGTGGTCCGGGGGATAGTCACGTTTCTGCTGGGTGAAATTAGTGCACGGGAAGAATGACACAGTGGTTACGCTCTCCCGCTAGTTAGGTCTTCTCCAAGCAATGCTTGGGAGGGTCTGGATGATACTTTGTGGACATGTTGATACGCGTGACTGCTACACGTCATTTCTTATTGAAAACGGACAGTTTCAAGAACTTTTTAACCAAATTTTGAAGGTTTAAAAAGTAATGTATTTTATACGTGGGATAAGTCTTTTACTTTACAAAGGGAGGAATGGACATATCAAATCTTAGAAATGAACATAACATGACAATTTCGCCAACTACCATGAAATAAGGATTTATTAGTTTGTTGATCTCCCCCGGGGACCCGAGCGCAATAAAAGCAGGAATTGTGCTGACTCGGGTGGAAGTGAGGAACACGTTCAACTTGAAGGCAAATGGTTTTTTGCTGCACAATCCAGGGATGTAGGCTGGATGAGCTCCGCTGTCACTCAGTCTGTTAATCCCTCAAATCTTTAGCACTTGAGGATTAATTTCCCTAAATATTGTGCCAAATATAATAGTCTCTCTATCTCTAACACTATTAGACATGTATGAACTACAAGGAGCCTTTTGTCTCCCTAATAGGATTCAGCCCTAATTCTGAAGTCATAAAGCACGAGTTTAAAGTATAATGACTTAAAAAAAATCCCAAACATTTTCTGCAGGTAGAAAGGTGACAGCTGGACAGTTGTAAAGCCCCAATCCTGGGCTCTGCTCCTGCCCTGTACACCAGACCTACGGCAGAAACAGGCCAGGTAGCAGCTGCGATTCCTTCTGTTTTATCCTGGTGCAGAAGATTTCCAGGGTGACAAAGAAGAAGTAACGGTGACGCGGTGCCCTTCCATTGCCGTATCTTGATTTGGGGGGGTGGGGATGGTGGTGTTGGGGTGGAAGGGACACCTGGATGGGAGGCACCCAAATTTAATTATAATGCTGAGCAAGCGTGTATGTGTAAGTGAGAACAACTTCTGGGACTCATAGATACATGACAGAGTGCCCGCTGGTCCAAGTAGGGCAATTCTGATTATTTTAACAAAATAGCAATATTTTCAGATGAAATTTTATGTGTGCGGTGTTATTAGGGCTTTCTGTTCTCTTGGGGACAGCCTGTTACAGGGGGGGAGTGCCATCGGAGAGTTGCCCCTGTACTGTTGCACTCCCTTACTGTGAGGCTTCAGCCACACGCGGTAGGTTGTAGAGAATCGGGATCTTAGGGCTTGGTTTTGGGCTCACAGGGCTGCGGGACTGAATGCTGATAGCCATATACTTTCCTGCTGTGGTACTGCTGTCCTGGTGGAAGCGAATAACAATACAATTTCTCACTTCAGAATTGTCTCACTTGGCATTCATGCCTTTATGAAGCAACTATTGCTATTTTCCCTTCCTCTCCTGTATCCCTAACAACACCTGCAGATGACAAATCGTAACCAATTACACTATTATTTTTAACGTGGGCTGTATTGATTACCTGAACTCTGCTCCGGGTAGATCTGAGATGTCTTGCTTCAAACTGTTCTTTTCTCTTGGCACCAAGAATCAGTGCGTGGTGCATTGAAATGAACTCGAATTAGAGCAGACAGCGTGTGATGTGCTGAGTGACAGGCCACCGCTTGCTAGGAGGCCAGCAAAATTTGCAGCGCGCTGGGAGAGGCTGTAGGGGCATATGCCAGCAGCCTTCCACCGAAATTCCCTGCCAGAGACCTCGCTCTGAGCCCTTGGAAAAACTCCTCCGTATACAGTCATGCACCGAGCCTCAGCCCACGCCGAGAGCTTGAGCTCAGGCGTGTGGGTCACCGTGCCCCACTGTCACGGCTTCCCGGGAAAAGCTCCTCGGCTCCCGGGCACTTTCTGCCTAGATGTAGGACCATATGTCATCGCAGTAAATCGCTGCTTCTTTTCCTTTCTTTTTTTTTTCTGCATCCAGTTTGCTTTATCCAGATCACCTTCTCCCAGGCTTCTTTATTTCCCTTCTGACATTCCCCATGTCTGTGTTTTTCTGCAGCCCACTGACAAAACACGGTAAGGTTTCGGGCTAGGGGCTGGTCCCTGCGGGACTCTTGGAAAAACTTTGCTCATTGACGATATCCTGCTGTAGTTGGGGTTTCAAGCGTGCGTTTGTGTCAGTTTGGTGTCCTTTTGTGCTAACTTCTGCCAGGCTGCCTTGGTGTATTTTTAGTTTCTAAACTAGAAGAATGTCCTGTGATACCAAGTCAAATAGCTGATGAAATATTTTCTGCAAGAAAACTGTAGTTCACCAAACTAAAAGATGTTCGCGAGAATGAGTAGGTTTCAAATAATCTAACCAATCTGAAAACAAAGGAGGAAAAAAAATCTGAAACAGTGGCAATGAACAAGTTCCATTTTTCAACTCTAAAGGACCCTTTCTTTTGAAATATTTGCTTATTTATAGTTTCTGAGAAGTCAAACTTGAGATAAAGCATTCTGCCTTCATGGCTCCAAAACATCTTAGGTTAGTGAGTACTCTTCTCGTTATATAAACTTTTTCTCCCAGTTTGGGATGGCAAAGAATGTAAAATTCTAAAAAAAAAAAAAAAAAAAAAAGGGATATTGACAGATTGATTCCCGGTCAGAACTGCTGAAGTCCAAGATATTAACATTTTCATTATAGCAATCAAACCTGCAATTTTACCCCAAATGATAATGAATTAGCTTTGGAGGTGTAAAGTGATATAAAAATCTTTGAATTCAGAGCCAGTTAAGATTTTCACACTTTTGCTTTTAGGTGAAAGTGGATATGGAAATACAGGAACGCTGGATGCAAATGCTTTCACTGCTGTAGTTCCTAGCAATCCAAGAATAAGTGGATATCTTTCCATAAAACTGATCTAATGAGATTTTGAAGTAAAAAGGTCGTCTTTATTGGAACATTAATTAGATTCTTTGAAAAAATGGGAAGCTGGATTTTTTGGTCTGTCAGCACCCTGGTAAAGATATAAAACCTGTTCTATGTCTGTTAAAAGTATAACAAGAACATGTAACTAGAAATGGAAGAAGTCAGCGAAAATCAGAAAGAAAGCAGGCCGTTTTTAAAGTGAGATTAATTAACCATTGAAATAGCTTCCCAAGGGGCACGGTGCCTTTTCTACCAGTTAATGTCCTCACCTCAGGGTGGGACGTCTTTTTCAAGAAAATTCTGTAACAGTGCAAATTGTTCAACCAGATCTAGGAGTGGCGGGGTGAAGCGCTGTGTTATGCAGGAGTTCGCATTAGAGGGGGTCGCGATGTTCTGCTTTGGCCTTGGCGTCCGTGGGTTCAGGTTCGGGGAACTGGTAAGAGCCGGGTCTGCGAGCTGCAGCGTGGCCGCTGTGGGAAGCAGAGACTCGGAACGACGCGCGGGGTACGGACGCGCAGCTCGGTGCCGGTGGGGCACGGTGGTCCATTGCGAGCTCCAGCGAGCCACACGCCCAGGGAGGTTGCAGGACAGGGCAGGCTTTGCCCTGTGGTTTGCACTTGTCTAGTTTTCCTTATCCCTTCCCGTTGCTCCCACACCTTTGAGCGGCTGCTACTTGCAAACCTGCTGTTAAACTCTGCTATTGCTGAACCCATATTAACCTGAAGGCATTAGAGAAATCGGTTGGAAAGCTCAAAACATTCTTGGAGGTCAGGAAAAAGAGTCTTATGAATGACAAAGACGAAAATAGGAGTCAATGAGACACACAATGGTAGAGGAAAAATATTCTCTTACAAAATCCAGTGACTGAGGAAATTCCCCAGAGGAAGGAGAATAAGGTGCTTCCTACATGACAGTGAGTGACAGCTTTTTCGTGTACTGTGGCTTGACAGTTACGTTTTCTCCCTGAGAAGCAAGTGAGAAGGGAGAGACTACCTCTTTTCTCAGAACATTAATGCTCACTCACGCCCCAGCTCTTCTCTGTTTTGATGTTCTCCATTTCAAGTCCAGATCTTCCTCTACATTCCCTGAATCCTGTACCAGTCTTCGTTGCACAGTGAGATTTGAATGAATAAAAGACTGAGGAAAAGAGGAATGGACCAACATTCTCCTTCCCGCCCTAAAAGCAAGCACTCCCAGTTCCCTCCGTGTCACCCACTGCTGCAGCCCTTGGGTGATGGATCATCAGTGATGGGAAACGCGATTCCCAGTGACACTTGCCAGGAGCTTCAGCATGGAGACACAACCATGCGCTGTGGTGAAAGCAAGACGTGCCTGGTGCGTTTGCTGTTTCACAGGGTTGTGGACTATGGGTCTCCGTGAGCACTCCTGGACAAGGGAAAAGGGAAGACACAAGCCGAGGCAGAGCGTAGGGTGCTCTGTGAGGAGTGAGGTCCCAGTCACCCCATGGAGTGACAGCCCCTCCTCAGGCTCCTGTGGCTAGCTCTGGTTTTCCAGTGGTGGCCCTGCTCCAGGAGTCTCCTACTGGTCTTCTGACCCTGCGTGAGGTGGATGAAGCTGCCCTGAGCAGAAGGACAGCACAGACTCTCCACCATTGTCACCCAGAGAGATGGAGCAATGATGTGCCAGGGCCACCATAGCTCTTCATCCTTCTCTTTCATCCACAAGGCACTGAAAAGGGAGAAGAACGGGCTGCAGTGTCTGGTCCTGGGACATCTGACCTCCCCTGTGTGTGTTCACACATTTTCAGGGTTCGGGTCTTTGTGCGGTCTGCAGCCGGTTCTGCCTGTCCCATTTGCTGTCGCTCTGTCCCATGCAAGCGTGGGATTTATCCTGCCTAATACCTGCCGCAGTATTTTTATGTTTCCTTCTGATGTCTAAGGATGAAAAAGGTATCTAAAAGACCGCATGGATTGTAGCAGGCTAAATATGCAGGTTTTTTGAGAGCATATGGAGCCCCTTAGGCAACAGTTATGCGATCTCAAAGCAAGGTTTGGTGAAATAGCTCATGTTGGTTTCTTGTGGGTTATGGCTTCTTAGCAGAGCAATCCCTAGCTGCACTGCCTCTTTCCCTTGACTGTCTAGTTTAATATCTTGTTTGCTTTTGTCTTGTAGTATTTTTCTTTCCTTTTTTTCTCAGTGAGCCTTACTCCCTGACTTTCCTGGTGGTTTTGATGCCTGAGTCACAGCTTACGGCTTGTGAGGCGAGTGGGGTGCTGCAATGGGGCGGCTGGCGTAAGTTGACCTCTTGTTCCTCTAATTCTGTTCTCTAAACTTACCTTCATGAGGTCACAGATAAAAACTACAAGCCTTCCCTGCAGGTCTCATGACGGCCTTGATCTTTGTGCTCTTTCAGCTCCAGCCCCATAAACCTTCGCAGGGAACCTCGCAGCTGCGTCCTGCTAGGCTCTCCCACGCGGGTCAATCTCATTTCTAGTTTTGATTGTTACAGTTTAAAGACGGAATTTCCCTTTCTTGCTTCACAGCATTCACATGCTAATTAGATCCCTTAAATGTCTAGGAAGTTATCCCAGTTTACACATATATGGTTTATTAACATATGCTCATTTCAAACCTTTTCTTTGATGTAGGCTAATGGAATTATTCTTTTAGAATCGCTTTAAAAGGTGACTTCTCTCTCTTTCTTGCTGGATGGTGTTTCTCTGAAGCACGTTTGTGACTGTTTGCCTTTGGAAAAATACCTGCTTTTCCATGGGCTAACGTTGAACCTCCTGGATGTGCATGCAACAGATAAACAGTTGCTTTCTACTGGCGGCAACTTACTTTTTCAAGTTCACACTTTTACTCTTTGCTGAAACGGTATTTATTTTACCTCCCTTTCCATAACCGCACAGCTAATAAGACGGAACAGACCAGGTTTGCAAAAATACATCTGCCTAGAGAATATGGTCATGTGAGCCAGCATTTGTTTCCAGCTGTTTTCTTGTCATTAGCTTTTAATTTCAACAACTACCTGCTTGTGCCTCTCCTCTTTTTTCCCCACCTCAGGTATTTTGTGCTGTTATTGTGATTGTCAGTTCTGTTCTGCTTGAAAGGTTTCGGTGTATGTTGCCATGGTTACAGGTGCCAGAATTGGAAATAAATGAAGGGGGTATCAAGGCACCGTTGTGACTCTGATGGAGGCTTAGCACTAAGATGTTAGCTATTACTTTGCTGGATTCCACGTTATTTGATGATGGATCCACTTTAATAGAATATTTAAATGCTTGTGTGAATATAGATTGCACTAAAATGGAATTATGCAAAACTGGATTTAAAGTAAATTAATTTTTTTTAACTTTTTTTTTTTTTTAAATGAGTGCGTAGCCTTTGGGACAGTCTGCAAGTAAGTGAACAGGGCATCTAGAACATCTCCTGCATGAATGGCATGAACATATTTGATTATATCTGCCACTGGAGTATGGAAAAGTATCAAGTCCGTTTCTTCACAAAAGTTCAAAAAGAGAAGAGAAGAACTTCTTTAGGAAGTAGGAACCTTCTTCAGAATGGTGTCTTGTACCTCAATGAGGAAGACACTTGGACATTAGGTGCTTGCTTGCTCTCTTTTATAGTCTGTGCGGTAGTAACACATGCTTCTGAAGGCTCGCGGAAGGCTCGTGACGGAGATGAAATGCGGGTTTCTGCAGAACCAGAGTTCCTTCTTCCATTTCTCATTTTATAAGTTTGAGACTTAATCCAAAACTCAGCAAACTCAATGGAGAAATTCCCAATGGCAACAGCGAAATTTGAATTGAATCTTAGGTCAGTTTTTTAGCAACCTTTTTTCCCTGTTGTTCAAAGTGATATTAGCCTGGTTTAAGTCCTTTTTTCTCTCAGATTTTCTCAGTCAGTCAGCCCCTCTCAGTGTGCATCCATGGGTAATGTGTTTCATGTGGTGTTTAACCAGGGGGATGGGCGAAATGTGGAAGCACTGCTCAACGTTTAAAATGGGCGGTAACGTGTCACGCTTGTCCCAGAGAAAGTTCCTGCTTTCCTCTCCCAGAGAAGAGATGGATTTTCCTTTATCGGTAATATCTGGCCCCACTGAAGTACGCTGAAAAGCTCCTGCCCATGTGAAAGGCAATTGTGTGCATGTATGTGTGAATATATACATGCATACATTTAGACACACGTGTAGTTATGTATGTATAATTAAAATCTTCATATTTTCGAAGTAGCTTTAAAATTAAGCTGTGGCTTCCTAGTTTCAGAAATGTTATTTTGAAGCCCGCAGAAAGAGGGCAAACAGTATGGTAGCCTTAGAGTGTTGATTAGGGATTATTATTGGAGGGTAGTAGAAATATGTATTTTCCTAAAGATTGAGGTTTTTACAGTAACTCAACTTATCATCTGTAAAACGCAGGAAACTGGAACAAGTGAAGGCAGTTACTGTATTCATCCTTTCCCCTAATTTTTATCTTCATTTCTTATGAACGCTTCCTCTAGCAAAATTGCTCCATGAGAGTATTCTACCTCTAGCCATCGGGATTAATCTTGTGGAATAGCTTTGATAACACTGTTATAAATGTGGAACTTAGAAAATACACCCTCCGCAAAACACAGAACTTGCATTTACCCTCCTCAGCGAGTTGCGTGTATTCCTGACAGCTGGCTCTCTTCTGAGGTGGATCAGAAGCGGTCCTGCATGCTGACCCCGGTGGGGCAGACGGGAAGCGTCTGCGATCTGGTGCTTTATTGGGAAGAGGGAGGTGCCTTCCGTGTCTCTTTTAGGGGACTCTGTCCTGCTTGGGCATAAAACGGGTAGATGTGACTGTCTGGAGAAGGAGGATTTAGGCTGTGGAGTGAATCAGCTAAAGGGAGGAACAAAGCTGGGGGAAGGAATGGAACTTTTTTTTCCCCGTTAATGAGTGTAGATCCCAAAAGGGAACTGTGATCTAAACCCTCCAAAATCACAGGTTCCTAAAAAAAAAATTAAGATAATATTTAACCACATAACTGTGTCGCAGACGCACGAAAGCTACGCCTGGCAGCCAGAGCATCTCGGAGTCCATAGCTACGGAGGTTTTCACCAGTGCAGTCGGTTAGACATATAAAGTTCAACTTATTAATTATAGCTGTGGTCACCTCTTGTATACCTTGTGGCATTCATGGAAGGGCTAGCGGCTCTGCTGTTTCCACTGCCTGAACTAGCTCGTACGGAGTAGCCGGGGTAACTCTGCGCGGCACTGAAATATGCTTTGCAGCCCCCCCCTCGGTGCCCTGCTCGTATTTGTGAATTCTGCCCCACCAGCTGGGCACCTAAAAGCGAAGCACTTAAAAGCCTGTGTCCCTTTGTCAATCGGGGCCTAAATTTTTAACTCTATATACTGCAGAGACTTTGTTGGGGGGAAGCTAGGGAAAGCAGCATCTGCTTTGTTTGAGCACTTGCTTTGTAGAAGCACTCAGCAAACACCCAAAACTTCCACAAAACACCGTATCATATTTTCCTGTGATTTTGCAATTGCCTGTCATTAGGTTGGGGACATACGCACACACAGGATAAAAGGAGCTGCATCAAAATCGGTGTTTACATGAACTCCGTAAACAAAGCAGCATCTGCTTGGCTAGCTGCAGTGTTTCCAATTCATTGCGATACTTAATTGTTGTCAAACTGTTGTGTTTTCCTTGACACCGAATATAATTTACAGGAAAAGGTAAATGTAACACCCGCTCATCTCCTGATGAATGAGCAGAGCTGCTGTTTTATGCTTGACTTTAAAATTTCGACTATGATTTGTACCTGATGAAAATAAACTCGTGGAAATTATTTGGCGGCATTCTCTCTCTGCGCCAGCTCCGGGAATTATTGCTGCACAGGACAACAACGACCACTAGTGGCTAAAGATATTTTTTCCAAAATTGCTAAAACTGGAAGGGAAAAGCCATGGATTCAATAGGTTAAGTTAATGCAATACACACTATTGGACGGATTTTGTGTGCTTAGGTGTAAAAACATGTCAGTGTTGTGGTAAGGTGCACATATTCGGTTCACAGCTGTGATTTGTCTCCTTTTTTCCAGGACTGCTCCAAGACACCCTCGAGCTGGCTGCTTGCCTTCTAGTCAGCATTAATGCAGACGGCTCCAAGTCCACTTCTCCCTCCAAATCGCTCAGTTTTGCCCTTACTCTATTCTTTATTGGTTCAACTCCTGTATTCATGCAAGTCGCAAGCACAACGCAAGGTCTTCAACAGCGAACAGCGGAGCGGCTGCCAGCTATCGCCCCGATACGGAGAATTCGGGCCTTACCCCCCGTTTAGGTGCTCTGCATCAGTCCTTGGTACTGCAGTTGTTGCTTCTCCTGTTGGCATCTTCTGTCACTTGTCTTTCATGCACTTTTTAATTGGTTAACGACTTTATCCATATGCTAAGCATGCACTAGACTCCCAGCTATTAGCGATACCACATGTTCAGTTCACTCTATACATTTTAAAATGCTATATTTAGGCATTTTCCGTCTGCATGTCTTCCTTGTACAATACCACAGGTGTCTCATGTAGGCCTTTTGTTAGTTCTTTAATGGGCTGTAGGCATCCTGCTTGTTAGTCTATTATCTAACTGCTCATCATTCGAGCTCACAGGCTCCCCGCGACTTCACTTGCGCAGCTACAATAATTATACATCGTTTTTTCCTGGCTAAGGAGACGCTGCGCAAGTCTGTAGTGTTTCACGGAGAGATGATGCAGGCTGCAAAATGTTGCAAAGATTGCGTCTCCCCAGGCCGGGCACTGGTTTATCTTCTGCTTGTTTTGCATTCCTAACAACATTTGCGGTGAAACTGAGTCCATCGTAGCATGAGGTCAGCTCCGTCGAGGTGAAGGGACCACAGAGCATCCAGTCCGCTTTGCCTTTCTTTAAATGACCGTAGGCAGGGCAGGGCAATGGGAATTAGGCTTTATACATGACCACCCCAAAATGTAATTCCTGCTGCCCCTCTACGCCCCCTTTTAAAATCACTGTGCTCCCTTGCAGTAGTTGTTGCAGTACCAAACGGCAGGGGAAGGTGGCACAGGAGGAAGAGGAATCGGAGATGTGGTAGTGAGTAAAGCTGCCGAGTTCAGCTGGGGCACCGCTCCTCCTGTGCTGCCATTGACCCCAGTGCAAACTTAGCCAACACAGAGCCAGGTGGCACCGTTCATGTGTAAAACAGTAATGGCAGAACGAAGTATAGATGATGATACACAAGCGCACGCAGGAGCGGAGTTTTCTCAGGTTTTCTCAGAGCTTTCGTGTAAGCCCTTTGTGTTTCCTGATGTTAATCCGAATACCAGTCCGCGAAGCGAGTTTTCCGCTGGTTGGGTTGGTGTGCTGGGGGGCTCCAGCAAGGACAGGAAAGTCATTTGATCCACAGCGGAGCTAATTTCCCCTATCTATGCAAATGTGTGTCAGTCACATCATTGTTAATGAGCTGCAGGCCTGGTTGGAGGGGAAGGTGCTCCCCGGCTGACTGTACGAGACAGTGTGTAGTCATTGTTCTGAATGGGCTCTGCAACGTGTAGCTGAAACCGAGCCAGGGGCACAGTGCCAAAAGACAAGGGGAAAAATACTTAAGGCAGACAGTTTGCCAGTAGCTTAGCAGCTGTCAACTAGTTGTTCCAGGAAGATATAAATATTTAAGATTAATGGTACCTGGCTTTAGCTCTCTTTCTGCGTATATAATATCTAACAGTGTGTGTGTTGCTATATGATGCGTGTGTTGTATTTACAGAGATATAATTATTAATTTAAACTGCTTGCCAGTGTGAGCAAAAAGATCGGCTGAACACCAAATACAAAAGCTACATCCCATATTTGCAAGAAAAGTTATTTCTTCCCACTTGGCCATGATGAAAGGTAAGGTGGTTCTCCGGCCAGGGCACCCACATGGGCTCTGGAGCTCTGCACTGAATTCTCCCGTGGGGAAACTCCCTTCCAGGAAGTCCCAGATCCCCTTTTTACAGAAATGCTTGCTCTTAGACCCAAAGAACAACTGTGTAAGTGGTTAATGCCTAGCTAGGTACTTAATTTCTGCTGACAGAGAAGGGATAAAGGGGAATTTCTTCCTCCTTAAGGAGACTAGTAGGATACATGGTAAGGAGCAATACCTACGCAGCAGGGAATCATGTCCAGAACTGAACTAAAACTTTGGGAATTTCCCCTTATCCTTCTTTGATTGTAATTGAAATATAAATTTTAAATAGCTTCCACTAGCTGGTCAGAAGACAGAAAGAAAATTCACAAAGACCTGGTGGAAATTTTCTTTCCATCTTTATTTTCTGAGAACAGGGAGAGTACAGGAACGGCTGGGCCCACAGTCTAATCTCCATCATTTGATTTAGGGGTTGATTGTTCTTGGGCCTTTCTGGCTAACCAAAATGGGAAAAGCTTTATTCCTCCCTGTGGGAAATCTCCAAAATCTTGAAATGGACACTGATTTCTGTGTCTTTTTTAGCAGGGCAAACATGGGTAATGGTCACATTCAAGCAGCCTCTGGGATGGATGTGATGGTGTTACCTGGCTCTCCGAATGTCCCACCTGTGCTGCAACAAGTTGGTCATTGATTCTGGGCTTAAGAAAAATCCCCAGTTTTTGAGCAGCTGATGTGGCCTTTATAGCTCCATAACTTCAGGAGCTCCTTCACTCATCCTCCTCTTCTACCTGCCGGTTGGTGGACATGGTCCAGCTCCTGGAGCTGCAATTAGGGCATCCCTATGGGTGGTGCAGGTGAGCGTGGGGAAGCCGTGCCCTCGTGCAGGCTGGCTGGCAGGGGATAGCTTCTGCTGCAGGACACGCTTAGGTACGTCAGATATGTTATGTTAACACATGGGACGCAAACAAATACCTCCTTAGCAGAGAGAATTCAGCTCAGGTTCATTTCTCCACTAAAGAACCCAAAAATAGTTCAGAGCCTTTTTTTCATAAAAATAAATGTCTTGTTATAAATCCACGTTCTTTTGAAAGATTTCTATGGAAAACATTTAACTGTTTCCAGTGTTTGCCCCAAATTAATTGGCAGCTTGGACACGCATGTATTTAACGTTTGAATGAAGCTAGATTGTTTCTGTACTGAAATAGGTCCTCACTCTCTGAATTAAAATATTTTTACGTATCCTCTCTTATGGCACCGGTTTAATCTGTTCCCAGTTGCTAGTCCTATTAGAGGGCTGTTTGGAGAGCCTATGTTAATCTGCTTTTAGAAATTTGTAGAGATTCATCTGAAAAATCAGCCTAATTGGAGTGGTTCATGCTGATCCTTCCTGTGCCAATGTGCCGAGCTCTGATGTGCATTAAACCACCATGTCAAATAAAACGTACGTGGGATTGATTCATGTTAAAGGTAGCCTTTTATCTGATTATGTAAATTTTGCTCTGTAGGGACTGTTCCTGATGGCCCTTCTAATCACCCAGGCAAAAGGGTGTTGCTTACACCTTCAGGTAAAGGGATGTGTCCCAGTAACACTCAAAGCATTTGCTTTCCCAGAGCATCGGAGCAAATGGATTTACTGGTTCCACCTGAGGCTGCAGGCAGGGCTGGGGTCCCCATTACACCAGTAAAACCTTTCTGCTTCCTTCTCCCTCATGGCCTGGGAATGAGCAGGACCACATGGCTTATCACAGCTGGAGAGAAACAGCCTAAATGCCAGGGTCGTTGGAGTGCAGGTACTTTTCCCAAAGTGTCAAACCATTTCAGATGGTCTCTTTTAGGAAACCACGGTGCGCATTTCATATGTGGAAAGAAAAGGAAAAAAAAAAATTAATTAATCAGCTGAATCTGAATTGTGTGCTGGGAGCTATCGATTCAGCCAAGGAAGAGTGTCTGCACCCGGGGGAGGCAGTGTGACCGGCCTTCCCATCATCGCATCCCGAAGAAGGAAACATGCTTTTCATTTTAAACACTTTTACAAGTGCAATTCTTCTAGCTTTTTTTCCTGTTTCTGCTCTGATTTTCTGTCTGGAAACACGGCACAATTTTGGTCATTTCAGCTGCGTGTTAGTAGGTGGCAGTCTCGATCAAGTTTTGAAACAGTGACATTTCTCTCCTTCCTTCCTAGGCGGGCCCTGAAAAGGTGCAAACCTTCTCCTGCTAAGGACGGGTTACCTGGGCGCGGAAGGAGCCATGGTCTCACTTTCCTATAGCAATGTATATGTACCGCACTGGCAACAAACCTCACGTGAGGATGTTTTCCTCTGTGGTCTTGTTTCCTCCTGGAATGTGACTTTTAACCATACCTGTGAAAACCGGTCTCATTAAGCAAGGTGGTCAACTGTTTCCCGACGTTAATGCTCTTCTGCCGTAACGAAGCAAACGGTGCAGTTCGGACGGTGTAATTACCCTCGCGGCCCGGCCTCGCACCCGAAGGGGCCGTTTGCACGCCCAGGCGCCCGTGTTAGAGCTCTGCCTGAAAATCTCATTAAGCGACTGTCCAGACTGAACAGGAAAGGGGGAGCGCGGGGCTGGGGCAGAGCCCGGCTGTCCTGGGGCCCTGCCAGCTGTGCCGCTGGCTTGCGGCCAACAAGGTGTTATTTTACCACCGTTACTTTCCAGAAGTAAAAGTGTTACCTTAGTAAAATAACATCGACCTTTGAGACACATCCTTCCCTGTGGCCTCAGCTCGCGGGCAGCAGGGACATCCTTCCTTTCCTGGCCTCTGCTGAGTAGGTTGTTCCTCCAGCACGGTGGTGGTGCTGATGGGTCACCTTGACCTGCCTTTCAAGGAGAAGCTGTCTGAGGTGCCTTTGTGCTACCGGTGTAGCCCACGCTCTGGGCTGCCTCCGCTTGGGACGTGCAGGGGGATGTCTGGAAATGCTGCCCTTCTTGGAGGGTCCTGGGCTGCGAGCGGCTCAAACCTGGGCAGCTCTGGGCATCTCCAGTGGGTTTTTAAGGGACCTGGTGAAGTTGGAAGTCACCCAGAGCGGTGACGTCGCCAGGGCTAAGGTGTAAATGGTGAATTTTAGCTGCAATTACCCCAGCTCCACCTGAACCCTTCTTATAGGCACCTTGACGGTTCTGGCTCTGAGTCTGCCTCTTATCTGTCAAAAAGGGCTAAAAGCATTTTACCACTTTGTCGGATAATCCCGGGTTAGTCTGCAGTGGAACTGTGGACTTAGCCCTTGGGCTGCTCTGAAAACTGAGCACACTGGTGCAAGAGCATCTCTCCCCTGGAAGAGGCTTTGTGGTAGGGAAGGGCTCATCTGGGAGAGCAAAAATCCAGTTCTTGAATTACTGTCCTGCAAGAAAGATGACCTGTTTAGCAGGAACTGAAATGTTCACGCAGAGAGGTGTGAAACTGCCTGAAGTATTTTTAGGGTTGGTGCTGCTGGGGGTCTCCAGGGAGAGGAGATATACAAACACATGTAGGTGTGCCTGGGCCACCAGGTGCCCGAAGCATACCTACTGTTGGCTTCGCCAGGGTAATTTAGAGCTACAGTTCCCTCAGAGAGGCAGAGCTGAAACGCTGCGAGTAGCGGAGTGGGCAGGAAGGGCAGATGTGTGGTCTGGCAGGGATGCCACAAGCTATAAACCCCGTGATGCTGCCCTCGGCCATGGGAGGCGAGAGGGAGGAAGGATGCCTGTGCCTGCCCACGCCTCCACGCAGGAGCCCTCAGACCCTTGTGGAGCGTTTCAGCTCGCCTCTCGCCCCCTCGGAGGCACTCGCCTGACTCGCTTCTCAAGGCTGGCCTGTCTGATTCGACCTCCATCTCTGGAGAAAGAAAAGGGAGGGCTTACTGAGCTGGGTTGAAAGCCCTTCTGCGTTTCTCCTTGGACTCTTTCCCAGTCTGATTTGTCTGTATCAATAGACAGGTCACCTTTCTTTGCTTTCAAAGTTGATGGCTTTATGTTTATCATCGCAATATGTCTTTCAAAAGTTAGCCAAGAAAGATGACTTGCATGCAAGTCTACCCAAGAAAGATATTTTTAAAGTAATCGTCTCCATTACAGATAAATGGAGTAGAAAGCGGGTGAAGGATAGTACATTTCTTTCCGAGAAACTTCATGTAACTGGAATATCACTCCATTAAACTGGACTGAATGTTATAACAGTCATCCAGTGAATTGGAGAGAAGCACTATTTTCAGCCTAGCATTAATCTAAATGGATACTTTCCCCAAGTTTTAAATTATTTATTCCTTTGCTATCTTGCAAGTTCAAGATAACTGTGATTTTAAGAACAGCTCTAATCCACTTCGTGAAGGAAAGGTTTTGGGTATGGAGAGATCCGTGGTGTACCTGCGGCACAGCAGAGAAGCCGGTCCTGCTCCGGAGGGAGGGGGAACCGCGGAGCCGATTTGTTAAGCGTGTGGCTCATGCGGTGTGTGTGGGGGAAGGCGGGCTGGGACTCGGTTGAGACCTTATTTTCATTCCTCTTAATAGGCTCTCTTGTTCTATCAGAAAAATGGACTGAATCATGTCTCTCCTCACCCAGGCAATTGCCACAAGGCTGTTAGTAAAGATTTCAAGCCACGAGGGGTATCTGGCCTGGCCTTTCCTCCTTGGACAGCATGAGGATAGGACTCTTGACCTACTCCTAAATCCCCCTCTCCTAAATCCCCCTCTCCTAAATCCCCCTCTCCTCAGCTGGAGCAGCTGCTTTGTGGGTTTTGTCTTTAACCAGCTCCTGAGGAATTTTGTGCCATCCTCTGGCTGCTACAAAAACTGGAGTGCGGAGAACGTAGGGTAAAATAATAATGGGCAAATGAACAAAAGAGAAAGGTATGAATTCCTCCTTGTTGGATAAACCTGCGCTTAGTTGCCATATTGTTCCTGTGTAGTCTCACCTTGCGCAGCGCTGCAAAACTCTTCTCACTCCGCGGGGTTGCTGGGAGGTACTGGATCCTGGGGGGAGGCAGGTTGCAGAAGTCCTCTGAGAAGGAGGCATCTGCTTCTGGAAAATAAGACATGGGAGGAATAAGGCCTCCACTGTTAGTTTCTGCCTTGCTGTCTTGGTTTTGGGAAAGAAGCACAGGAAAGGTTTCCAACAGAAACATTTTATTTGGAGTAACTTTTGGCTCTTCTCAGCCATCAGAAGGTGGTTTTTTTTTTGGTGTAGCAGGACTGTTGGTAACTTACAAAAGTGAGAAAAACTCATTTCAGGTGTTTCTTCTCCTAACCATGAGAATTTTACTTTATGATAGCGTGTGGTCCCTTTAGCAAAGCAATCGGGTTATTGGCCTGGCCCCACTTAGCCACCAGCAGCTTTCTCAGCAGCAATGCGCGTCTCTGGCGCACCAGAGATCCCGTGTTACCCCTCCACCGAGCGCTGCGTCACGGAATTTTAAAATTATGAGATGGAGAAGTAGGAGCAGAAGGAGCACTTGTGCAATGGGGGCTTATCTTGGGGAGCAACGCAGGGGGAGAAACTCTGACTTCTCGGTGGAGAGACTGGTCTGCACTGGCAAATCACTCCCACAGCCCCGGGCTGCGATACCGGCTCTGCGTGACCCCGGGGGTATGAACGCTCCCCGCTGTACAGCAGCTTCTGCCTGGCTTTGCAGTCAGTGCCCGGTTTGTGTTGTCTGAGATAAAATACAGCCAGAATTTATGACTGTGATGCAAGAACTGGGTGGTAAAAGTTTTATGGACTTCTTGTGGGAGCCAGGGTAATAGGGTAACTGTAAATCTTGAAGGCGATGTCTGTAGTCTTTTAGAGGGAGAGTATGTCAGTGATTTCAGCAAAGTGATTTCTTTTAATACCAGTAACTATGCCTACAGCATGCAAATCCATCCTGTGGCTGAGTGAGCCCCAAGTCCCGTGTTGTGCCCTGCGCGGTGCCCCATGATCCACAAGATGGCACTTGGTCCTTGCATTACTCTGAATGCGCCTTTTCCTCCGCTCCAACTTGTTAGCTGCTGTACATGGTAACTGTCTGGGTGTCTGGGTGTTACTGTTTTCATTCTGAGTTAATCCTGTTCTTCTTTAACTTGCTCTTAATTTGGAAATATGGTAATACTAAAATGCTCCGAAAGCGGTTAAGGGAATAGATTCTGCTGTGACCCACACCTCATGTTATAGTTATTTGTAAAAGAGAGCCCTTTGGGAAAACTTGTGCCCGATATATAAATATTTTAAGGACATCTAATTGGATTTTGAAAAAACTTCCGAGCATTTTAACCTTCTGCTTTAGTATTAGGTCTCATCAAATGTGCGTAATTATAGCAATGTATAAATCCAGAGTGACGGGGAATTATACCAAGCTGCTGAAAGCTCCATCCGGAAAACCTCAGCAGAGAGTTGCTGCTGACTCCGTTGCAGTGCAGAGAGCACCCTGGGGTGACCGGGACTGTCCTCCGTAGTGTGAACCCTAAAATGAATCCTAGCAGATGTAAGGAACAAGATAAAAATCAGTGGGAAAAACTAATGCTAATCAGAGTAATAAAGACAACGACACACGTTCATCTTCCGACACAGATGTTAAAATAGATGTGCTAGAGCAAAACGACACAACGTGTAGAAGAGACGAGGGACTCTGTTGAACCTGTTTTAGCTAGCTAGTCTGCATAAAACTACCGCTAAATTTTGGATTTTCTTCCATTTGTTTTTTTTTCTCCCCCAAATGGCTATTTGCTCTGCTTTGGAGAAACAGAGGCTGAAGGTGAGGTCCAGATTTGCAGCTGAGACTTCAAAATCTGTTTTCTTCACACTCACGGGGAGTTACAGAGGGAAAAGCAGTTTCTCTTCTTGGCAGTCCTAGCCTCTTCCAAGCCAGCTTATAGCCCAACATCTGGCTCCTGGCCCTTAATGCAATGTCCTAGCAACATTTCCTTGCTGTTCGGTCCAACTGTTTGGCGTCTGCTTCTTCTCGCTGAAAGGCAGCTGTAACCGAGTCAGTCCTTGCCTCGCTGTTGCGTTGGAC
Source organism: Phoenicopterus ruber ruber (assembly GCA_009819775.1). NCBI lineage: Eukaryota > Metazoa > Chordata > Aves > Phoenicopteriformes > Phoenicopteridae > Phoenicopterus > Phoenicopterus ruber. Next base: position 16,549,126 of record CM020226.1, read on the forward strand.
GGCGTGTTCCAGATTTACACAGCGAGTTCATTCGTTGGTGACTTCTCACTGCCCTGGTTGTTGCACAAAGGTCTCTTCTCTTCTTCCTTGATTTAGTTTGGCTTTTGATGCAGTTCTCTGTCATTTCAGGATTTCTTTTTAGGAATTTTCAGTATGATGCTACTGGAAAAATGGACTGGAGAACCTTCTGTGGAAAAAATTGGTGCTTAAACTTGGTAGATGTTTCTGGGGACATCTTGTCTTCACTTTTCCAAATGGGTCTATCCCTACCGGTGCAGTTTTATTCCCCTTCCTGCCAGTCCTCCAGCAGGAGTATTAGAGTCTGCTCATGTGTTTGCCCACCCGATGAACTTCGCCGTTGTAAATGATGCTGTTGGCTGTGGGAGATGGTGGTCCACCTCCTGTTCCTAGTGATGTCTGTGTCCGTTAGAGACAAGGAGATTACTCTAGAGTGAAATCGAAGCTTTCTGTCCTATACAATAGTGTTTTTATTGAAACTCTAAATCTGCAAAATGTTTTGAAGTTGCCAAAATGTCTTGTGCTGTTTTTCATTTCAACTCAGACCAGCAAACCCAAATGCCAGTTCTGACTGTATTGCGAAGTTTCAACTTCTAGCACTTTCCTTCCATTTTAATTGGGAAATTTCATACTATAGCTTTAAAAAGCCTTTATTTAATTTGAAATATCGTGACTTTTCTGGAAAAAAAACCACACTTCAGTCTGCCAGAACAGTCTTTCTCCTCCTTGGAAACTGCATTTGCCCTTCTCCATGCTGAATTTCTGAAAAACTGTCCTCCTGCCTGGAATTAGTGTGCTGGTTTGATCACAGCTCCAAAGTCTGCTTATGCTCCCCGTTCTCCTTGGGACTGGCATGAGCCGAGGCAGGATTTTGCCATTTTGCTCCCGTAAGGTGGCCTGTGCAGACAGGCTTGTTTGTTTAGCAGAGCATTCATACTAAATGATACCAACAATGTTAAGTAATGAACTTTGCTAATACATTTTGATGAATTTCAAAGACCAATTAAACCAAGAAGAGCACAAAGTAGTGTCATATAAATATTTAATGTAAACTTATGGATTACATTGTTCTGGAGACTGCTATCAGAGGCACTTTGAAACCACATGTGGCTCATGATAGCTAGACAGAGCCAGTTTCAGCCAGAGATGAGTTCAGACTCCTCTAATAAACACCCCTCCAGGGATCACTTTGAAGTGGTAAAATTTTATGAGTAGCTAAAAAATCAGAGTTCTGCAGTCAACAATAAGCACCGTCGTATTTCCTCGCTGCCCTAATGAAAAGGACAGAATATGTATTTTTAGTACCCTTCTCCAAAATGAAGGTAAGATAACGTGGTTTCGAGAGAAAAATGACAAACAAAGGGAAGCGTTCATGGGGAAGGGGAGCCTTTGTCGCTGGCATCGGTCTCCAGATGCTCTTAGAGCAATGGATTTGGAAGGAAGCTCTTTGTACCAGCTGCTGGTGGTGACGTGCGCCGGGGCTGGAGCAGCCGCTGCTCGGCTCCATGTTACACAAACGGATCAATCCCCGTGTGTGCTGCGAGCGCCGGAGAGAACAGCACGTTCTGCCCTTGGGTTTTATGAGCTTGTGCTGCTGGCACGGCCGCGAAGCCCCCACCCGCCGCTAAGTGCGGTAAGTGCCTGCTCGTCTTTGCTCTTCCTCCTCGACTCTCTGCTTATCTCTTCCCAGTTCAGCAACGGGACACGAAGTGAGCTCCAGGGGTAACCTTGATGGCTGTGCACGGTGGGAACCACGGAGGTGAACTCAGGGCAGGAATTTCCCACAGATTAAGGAGAGTCTGTCACACTGGTGAAGGCTGCACAGGACAGAAAGCATTTGAAGGAGGAGAGGGCAGGATGAAGAAGCTGTATGCCCACTAGAAGAGAGTCTGAGTGGCCCATCCACTTAACTAAAATCTGTGGTAGAGACTGTTTCTAGCGCTCACCACTTCGGCAGAGCTTTTCACCCAGCGACACGGGGCCACTGGAGCTGTGCCCATTTTGCAGGTGGGGATGCTGAGACAGAGAAGGGCGGTGGCAGAGTGGAAGCTGGGAGCACAGCCCCTGCCTGCCGACTCCTGTTACATCCTCCCTTATCAGCCAGGGAACGCAGCCAAGAGCAGAAGGTTTCCTGCGTGGAAGACAGAGCTGCGTCTAATGTGGCTCCCTAATTGAATTTGGATTCATGTAACCAGTCAGGAGCACTCGGGGATAACATCTCTGCACCTATAAACCCTCCCTCAGCAAGAAAGGACTCTAATCTCTTTGGGGTCCCAGATCCCTCCCTCCACGGGGATGCACCCAAGGCCAATCTATAGCACAAGTGTCCGATGTCACAAGCAGGTTCTCCCCGGTAGCCTCGCCCGTTCACCACTGGCGATGCTGAATGTGTGCCATGCATCTCGCGCAAGCTTGTCTTTGGGAAAAAACTTGAAAGTGGCAATTTGCAGTTGAAAGAATCTTAAGCAATTGCAACAATGGCAACTTAGAATCTACATTTCCAGAAAGTTTTATAATGCTGGAGACATCTGTGTTTTGCACTGTACTGGGTTTTATTTTCAATCATTTTTCTCATTAAAAAAATGTGTGTATCTCATTATGTCTTCATATCTGAGCCAGCATTTAATTCTCTGATTGCATATGGTCGGTACAGCATGTGCCATTACACCCACCAAAATAATGAAATGACAGTTCCCTTTGCAAAGTAGAAGACTAGAAATAACTTTCTGCTGAGAGATGCTATTAATTTTTCTCTCTTATTTTTTTCCCCAATAAAAGTGAATAGCTAAGTGGCCGTGATTCAGATCTCAGAAAGTGTTTTCTGACTAGTCTGTGGCTTGTCATATAAGGACTGCACTGCAGCTTTGATATTTATGGTATATTATACCCATGTAAGAGTTATTTTAAAAAGCGACGAGAAATATCTGCCTCTTGTTTTATGCATTATTTATCGGCCTCTAATTCTTTCCTTTATGCCACAGAATTTTTTTTATCTTTCCCCTTGATGTTACAAAGTAATAGGCCTAATAACATAATTCGCGTTGGGAAGATGTTCCCACGCTTCCCTGCGCCGGCAGCCGGGATCCGAGCGGGCTGTGCCCGGCTGGTCCCCGCCGCCGGCCCGGGCTCTCGCGCAGACGTGGCCACGGAGCTCCGTGAGCGGTAGATGGCTCTGTCAGCTCTTCCTCGGGAAATCACGGCTTTATTTGAGCACCTGGATTTTTCCCAGTCTTTTTTCAAACTTATCGCTGCTATTCATCCTGTTTTAGTTTTTTTCCCCTCCTTAACATTTCCTCCACCTTAGGAAAGCTTCTCTCTTCCTCATCCAGGAGGTAGTTTGTGGACAGGACTTAAAATAAATGTGAACGCAGTGAAAGGCAGCATCAGGGTTCTTCCCCGGCTAGACAACAGAGCGTGAAACCAGCGCTTCTGGCCCAGCAGCATCATCTGTGAGGGCCAAAAGAGCTCCCATTAGCCCAGGGCGATAAATACCCGTCTGCTAAACACATGTGCAGCAACCCCCTGGTTAAGCCAGTGTGCAACAGTCCCAGTCATTGAGGAGGTGGTTTGGGGATGGGCAGTTTCCCTCCGCTTAGGACCGAGGAGGATTATTTAATAGAAATACAGCAATATTTTTTTTTTTTAATTTTGAGTCTCTAATTTCTTTATTTTCCTTGTTAATTATGTCTCCTGGCATGCACTTGTAGGAGAAAGCAGTCTGTTAGCTCCTGCAGCGGCTGCCTTGTGCCTGTCTAAATTCGTGGAGGATATTAGTGTTGCTCATCCCAAACATGAGACAGCTCCTTTAGGGAACGGGCTGGTGCAGAAGAGCCACAGCACTGCTGCTGCGTGCTGGGGAGACCCAGCAGCGCCCTGGGGCTCGGGGTGGGCAAAGGGAGCGCAGGGGCCCACTTCTCTGTACCGCTCTGTTCCCCGCGCTTACGGATCGATCAGTGTATTTTCTCAAAACTGCAGTGACCTGTTTTGTTGCCTTTATCTCCCTGCTGTAGTCTAAGCATTGAATGTCGCTCCCGGAGATAATAAAGAAGCAGCTGTACATTCACCCCAAAGGTATCAGTTGCAATTTAATAATATTTTTCCCTTATTGCTTTTTTTCCCCCCTTTCTGCATGAACTCTGATGACATCCCTTTGAGCAGCTGTTTCCTTCCATTGCCATTTTATCAGGTCCCCGGTTGCTTTAGAGCGATTCTTCGCAAACCCGTTGTGCTGATTACCCTGGGTCTGCATGCAAGTTGGCTTATCCCTGTGCAGTTGGGGCAGGGATTGGACTATGTTTCCCGACGGGAAGGCTCAGTCACAAGTGTGAATCACATAGAAAAGACACGTGCCAACCAGCCCAAAAGTCATTACAAGCCTCATGTTGTCAGTGTTGTTTATTCCAATATACTTTGGTGAGTGGATCTCAACGAGTAAGACAGCCCCAGGAAATGGGTGGGTGTTTGTTCAAAGGAAAGTAAAAGCCAAATGTGCTTTTCAACAGGGTTCACCTTTCAGGGTGTCAGTTGTTGTGAAGTGATCTGTTTTCTAGACTGTCCCTGCTCTTTGAAGCTACAATACTATGTTTTCTTTCCCTGATGTCGACAATGTGCCTGGGAACATGGCCCCTAATCTATCACTTACTGCATTTGTTACAGTCTGCAGTGACACATCCTTTTTACTTTTCCTAGCAGGTATTTTTTAAATAAAAGAAAAGGCAGACTTCTTAGCAGCAGCTTGGTTATTCATCAATATTATTAGATTCTCCCTTCCCTCTCCTGAAGCTAGGAATAGAAACCTATGAAATTACTGTGGAGGATGCGCTCTTAAAACAAAGCACCGAGTAAGGAGGATGTGAAAAACATGTACAGGTGAAATACAGAAAGAGATTTCATGCGCCAGTGTAGGGGGAATATTACATTCGACACCCGGTGTATGAGCTGGCAGGACGCTGGCCGGGGAGAAGCATGAGCGAGGCAGGGAGGGAGCGCCATGCCCTCGCCCCACTGCTGGTGCCAGGGTCACCTCTCGCCCGCACGAGAGCCTGGCTGGAGCTGGCAGGACATAACGGGTGCTTTTGAGAAATATATTGGATTTTTTTTCCTTGCTTCCAAAGCTGAGACATACACGAACCCAGAGAAAAGGCCGCCTTGAAATCTTGGAGAGGTATTTTTGTCTCATTGCAGGTGCACGGACACCTTGCACCAGGACGGCTGTTCAAAGCTGGGGTTGTGTTCCAGCTGGTTTGCCCAAAACGAGTCAGGGAGTGGAGGCAGCCACAGAAATCCCTGCACTGGCAGCGCCCTGGCACCGACAGCCCGCCCGGGCAGGCGGCGGCACGGAGCATCCTTCCCGGTTTGATCCTGGAGCGTGTTTGCCCGCTGGCCCAGCCTTGGGAAAGGAGCTTTGCCCTGGAGAAGTGCTTTCACAGTGTGTTTATCGCTAGTCCCACCTGGTCAGGTTCATCTTTGGCAACACATTTTTTCAGTGGGAGTGGGAGATATACCCAGAATGCTGGCAGTTTGAGCAAGAGCTGGTTGGAAGGAGAGGCACTTCAGTCTCCATCACACCCAGTCATGGCCACAGGTAGCTTTCCAGTAAGGGCTTGTGCCTCTCTCTCTTTGGGAAGTGCTTGTTAGCCTTGTCCCAGCCAAACACAAGCCTGGGAAACTTCTAGTTGGGCAATGCCTTGTCTCTTATTTAACAAGCAGCGAAAAAAAATGCAGCCCATCAAAAATATATACGGATGCGAGGAGTTTAACAGGGCAGTACGGTAGGTGTTAAAGCTCCTGTTATCCCACCTGTGCTACAATTACAAACCGATGGATCTTGGGCATGAAGGAGAAACTGGAAAAACTGCAAGGTGCAAGTGCCGTACGTAGCAGAGAGCCGGTACCCACCCAGCACAGGGAGAGCAGCTTCCATCCTTCAGCTGCGGCTGCTTTGCTTTTTCACAACCTATGACATTATGGAAACACAGCTGCTATTACATGTCTGCTGCAAACACATAGCTCGCAGATGTGGTACTGCCTAGAAAAGTCCCGGACTTCCCAGGCAGTTTTTTGTGCCAGCTTTCTCCCACCTTTCTGACCTGGGTTAATAAGGCCACAGGGAGCTGGATGAGAAAACGCATGGCTTTTCTCTTTGCGGTTTTCACAGGCGCAAGGTTCACCTCTGATTCAGTGCTTAACTAAAATTCAGGCTGACAGCTTTTCCCTATAAATTAAATTAATGAGATGTTTGAACTACTGCTAAATTGTTTGTGCGGATCTTTGCTGCTTGATATTGTCTCCGTGCTCCCTTCCCGCGGGCACCCCTCTGCGGCCGCACTCGGATCAGGGGATCAGTCGTTGCTGGCGCTGCGTGCGCCGGGAGGGACGGCCACACAGAAACTCCCCGCTCCACGCAGAGCCACTCCTGCGCAGGGAAAAAAAGTTTGCTTACTAAAAAGATAAAAAATTAACCCCCCCTGCCTTTCTAATCAGGCAGGATGCTTTGGTGGTGCTAGTCTAAGGGCGATGTACAGCAGCCGTGCTGCCTCGTGGTGCTCGTGCTCTAGGTAGGTCTCTCCGCTTTGCCCCTTTCCATGGGCTTTTCACTTAGATCTGCTTAAGTCATCCTCTTCCAACCTCTCACAGCCATCTCCCTACAGCAGCTCTCCCACTCTGCGCTTGTCATCGCTTCCCCTCCTTTTCAGTTAAAATAGGCTGGATTAGCAGAGGCTGCTGATCGATTAAGTTAACGAGCTCATTTAGGCCAAAGTGGGATAAGAGATATATGTAGCCAGAAGCAGGAGCTTTGCCCCCTGGTAGAGCAGCAGTGAGTGAGGTCTGTTTGTCTGTGCCACCAGCTGCAGGAGCTCAGTGGCTCGATCCAGTCTGGGGCCAGCTCGGAGAGGTGACAGGACCCTGATGATTGATGGAAGCTTGCCTGGGGTAAGTCTGCTCCCTGAGCAGCTCTGGGAGGGTAGGTGAGGTGGGTAACAGGTCTGGGTGTTAGTGTTTCAGAAATGCGGTGCTTGGAGGAGGACATCTCTGTGGAGCAAGCAGAGGAAGTTATTTAATGAACAGCAACCTTGTAGAAGCCAAGCTTTTTAAGAGCAGAAATGGAAGTTTGTGTGATTTGGTAAAGCTCCCTGAGTGCTTCCTTTGCTGCATCTTTGCAGAGAAAGACTTTTATTCATTATAGCACAGAGTAAAGAGGCAGTCGTGACCTGGGAGCTGCGGTTGTCCAGCTGAGGGTGGGAGAGAGCACATTAGCTCTTTGTTGCTTGAAAATTAATCTCAGCAAATATCACTGTCAGAGGAGTTAATAGCTGTAAAACAGATAAGAAAGCAAAATGCAGGTAATGAGGCTATATTACACGTACATCTTAAGAGATTTTTAGCTGTGGTCTGATACCTCAAGGAACCAGGCATTTCAGTGCTGTTTGTGGCCAAAATTTGTGGTTTGTAGTAAAAATAGTGTTTGTTTTTAAAAATTTCAAATTTCTTTTTGTCTCATCTTCTTCCACACCATTTGCACTGCGTCTCCACTACAGTTCAGGATGGATGTAGAAAGTAAGTGCTGACCCTCTTTTTCTACCATTTGACCCCTGGTTGCGTCAGTGGAAGCACCACCCAAGCGAGCGCATTGCAAGCTTGGAGGGCAGGTAGAGCGAGCATTGGTTTGTTTGCAAATGCCTGTGAATTGAAGCTGGTTACTGGAGTCTATTCCAGTAAAGGCGGAATTCTTGTAAGGGGAAAAAGTCATGACCATTGCTCAAACAAATGCAGCCTCTCTCGGGCCACTGGTAGTATTGCAAAAGTTCTGCTGAACAGCAAATTGCCAAAGAAGAATAAAATGTGACCAAGTATAGTCCTTCATCTGATGGAAGGGGAGCGCTTTTCTGGCAGAATGGTTTAGCATCCAGGATTCCCCAGCTGCAAGGGGCTGAAATTGGACTGAATGTAGAGTTGTGTGTATACAGTGTCAGTGGTCTCATTGCCATCAGATCAATGTTTCCATGGGGAATCCAGATGCCGTTTTATAACGGGAGCATTCGATGTTCTTTGGGCAAACTTAGATCTGTGCTTCTTTCTGAATTGCCAAATGAATAGTTTAGCCATCAAGTTGTTTTTAAAATAGCATCCATTTTCCTCTCTCTGGTACCATATTCCATTTAATAAATGCAAACACAATACAGGGAGTGTTGAAAGAAGCAAATTAGAGATCCATCTAGAGCAAAATATCCTTAATGCAGGCAGCAACTAGCACAGAAGGCAAAAATGAACATACCCTCCAGACACGGTTTGTAAACCTTGCGGCTCAGAGACCGTTAGGTGGAGAGTGGCCGAGAAGGGAGGAGATGGGTAAGATGACAGGGACAAGAAGAGAGAGGCCAAGGCAGGGGAGGGGGAGTGTGGTTGTGATGGGGGAACAGGGAGCATGTGCAGATTAAACTTAATGAATATAGCGCATTTTGTCGGACAACTCTTTGTGTGAGTTGTCTCTACCTGGGATGTCCAGTTTGAATGGCACTCCAGAATTACAGGGTGTCCAGCTGCTGTTTAATTATTGGCATAAAGATACTTCAGGCAGACTTTGGTAATCTCGGCCTTTGGGGCTGATGCAGTGTTTCTTCAGGGTTACCAATGAGTTTTGTGTCCTTTCCTGTTTGCGTTTTCATCTGAGATTTACAGCAAACAGCAATGAGAGATGCCAGAGGGCAACTTTTCAATTCTTAGCAAAATAAAAATATGTGCCAGGATTCATGCATATATTCATGTGGACACCTGTGTTATTGAAACACATTTCCTTTGCTATTTGTGATGTATTTACTCGAACCATTCTAAAATTCAAGTAATGCATAACACTGAAAATCTCCTGTGGAGCTTGGTAGGAAATATGAAACTTTATTTTGTTCTTGGAAATACTGCCCTATATATTACTTACTCTTCCCTTCAAGTGCTTCCAGCACGGAGCCTTGTTCTTGGCTGGAACTGCTGCAAACCCTGGAGGATCTCAACAGGCTCTGACTGGAGCAAAGCCTTAGGGGTCAATACTTGTTTATAAACCATATGCCTAGGCAATTCCACTTTCCCCCTAGTACTGAACTTACTTTAAAGTCTTGTCTGGCTATTTAATATGCTCTCTCATCACCAAAACATTTGCACTTTTGCTTAGCTTGTTTAATTTATAGATTAGGTCTCCCCCCATCCCCTGCTGTCTTCTTTTTTCAGTTGACTAGAGGAGCTTGCTCGCCTCTCAGGCTCATGTTACAAGTGGCTAACTCTTCCAGGGAGATATTAGCCCTCTAAGGACCTTCCCGCCGTGACTTAGAGGAGCCCGTGCTTTACTGCTGTGAGCGTCTGACAGACTGTCAAGACAGAGAAGTACAGTAGGGAGGAACAGGACCTTTGCTATGGTGTGATGTTGAGTGGGAAGTGTGGTGAGGTCCTGACTCGCTGCTCAGACACCCTCCTATTTATCTCCTCCTATTTAACATATGTCTAAGATGTAGCTCTAAGCACATGTGCAGAACTTATTGCTGTAACAAATCTTGTCAGCCTGAGCAACGTTTGAGATGAAGAACAGGAACAGAGGCCTTCAAGTCAGAGCCAGGGAAGAATACCAGAGAAGATTAATAACCCACGTCTAGATGCATCTATGCTATGGTATCCCATTGTCGCCTGTGTCCTGCTGGCGCAGGTCCCTGGAACGAGGGTTTTGCTCCAAGACCACGTTGCTGTGAGGAGCTTGTGGTGCAGCCCGAACTCATGCTGTTCAGAACTAATGAAGATAATCAGGAGTTCTTATTCCGTGAAATTGCAGTGCACCAGGCCCTTCCCGTAGATGTGATTTAAACCTATGAAAACTTGCCTTGTTTGCTACCAGGAGGCTGAGGCCGTGGCACTCGTTTGATGTCTTCCAGCCAAGCCCAAGTTCGAGGTCTCTTACCTGTGAAAAATCAATAAATCAAAATATTAGAAGGTGCCATGCTGATAATTGATTCTTCCAAGAATATTTTTCCCAAAGCTTAAACTATTTCCAACAGCAAGAAGTTACAATGAAGACTAAGTGTATTTATGAAGTAAAATCATTAACAATGGATTAGCCAGTGGAATCCAATTTCCTGTTCCATCAGTGATGCTAACACAGACTGGAATTTCATTGATGTATTGGGCATCATTGTCATCCTCTTAACTGAGAGAAAAATTATATTTGCCATTCTCCACTGGCTGTACTTTGCAGGCAAAACTGCTTCTTATGCAAAGAATCAAGCCAGAATCTTAATGGAGAAAGTATTTACAAGAAAATAAATGTGCACATAAATATTTCACAGGCGTCTCATATGTGCTTTGTGTTTCATCATATTTAATGTATGAATGTAAATATTTTACTTTTGTGGATTTTTTCCTCTTAAGCAATGTCTTAAGGAGCTTAAGGTAGAGAAATACGCTTGTGTGAATGTCTGTAGGGTTTTAAAGATCATATATGGAAGGGCTACAGGAAACCTTCTCCTAAGAGTTCTTTTCTGTAAATAACAGAACTGAAAAAACTCATTCTCCGCTTTGTAAGTATTAAGTACTAAAATCCAGGTGTTTGAAGCTCTGGTCTCTGCTTTTGTGCTACGTACTGTCAGCTGTGCTGTGGCTTTCCCTCTCCCCAGAGGAGGATGGCACAGGCTTCCACGCAGCTCATGGAAATGGGCTTCCCAGGCAGGAGCAGGGAAGTGGCTGTAATTTTGGATAGCCTGTTTTACTCCAGTGGACCAAACCACCGCAAGCAGAGCAGAGATCTGGACTAATCTGACCACCAGTGTCACCTACAAGTGTCGCTGCCTTGCTGCTCGTTGGTCTCTTCTCCCAGCCCCTCAGGAGGTACATTAAACAGCAGATGATCTTGTAGGGGACCTTGAAGCTCCTCTCTCTGGGGAAGACTGACAGTTTAATTCTGCTCCTTGCTTTCTTAGTGCTCTCCATCCTTCCACCCCCAGGATCATATTTTAGCGTCTTGAGTAGCCTTTGGTAGAGGACACTGCTGAACTGCAACAGGGATGTCTGTATGAGCTGCAGTATTTCTGAAGTACCATTTTCAAAAAGATGGGACCACTGCCCAGGGAAGTGGCTGAGTCACCATCCCTGGAGGGATTTAAAAGACGTGTAGATGCGGAGCTTAGGGACGTGGTTTAGTGGTGGCCGTGGCAGTGATAGGTTAATGGTTGGACTCGATGATCTGAAAGGTCTCTTCCAACCTAAATGATTCTATGATTCTATATGATGTGTATGGTGGTGACTGAGACAAGATGCTCACTCTGTGCGTAGTAAAGTTGCATCTTTAGCCTACTTAGTGCCGAATAAGCCCAAGCTACCATTTGTTAGGTCCTGTGAGGGGCTCTTGGCAGTTCAGTGTGGTTCACCGTCATCACAAGGTCGCTGGTTTATAACATGATGCTTCGTGGTGTTATGTAGGTCTGCAAACAGTGTCCTTATTCCAATATGCTGGTGGTTCAATTTTTTCTCTAAATTGTTCTCTGCCTGAGTAATGTGAGTTGGGAAAATCCCCAGGAGATGCTGATGGCCAGGAAAATCAGCTGCTGTGCACTTGGGGGTGGTGGTGTTACCCCATGTGCAGCCAGGCTGGCACCAGCGGTCCCTCCCTGAGCATGGGCAGCGGGGCTCTTTCTGTAAAGAGTCTTTCTCCATGTGTCAGACCACTGTCTTAAACCAGAAATGAAACACTAGATTTTGATCCCAGTGATATAACAAGGCAATGATTGATACAAAGCAAAAAAAAACCCAACACTTTATTTAGGGAAAAGTAATTTTTGGAAATGTTACTTTAAAAATAAAGACATGGAAAGTTTAACTTTAAATACAAAACAAATGTGGCTTTGCTGTAGGCTTTTCATGAAATCTGTTTCTCTCTTCCTGCCAATTAAAAATCCCCAAACCAATCCATTTCCGAACCAGCTGAAGGTGACCAAAAGATAATTCAAATAGAAGAGAAGAAGACCTGATTGCATTTGAACTTGTCTTGAGTTTTAATACATGCAACCGTGATATTTGCTCATCATGTAAACTCTACAGAGGGGAAAGATTTTTCTTTTTTAATGCTAGTGCTAAAATTCTCTGCTAGTTATGAACACTTCTGTTATGATAGTTGCAGTGTTACCTCCCACAGCCACCTCTCCCACTGACACAGAAGCTGGGGAGCCCGTGGCTGTTTGTAGTGCACCAGATCAGCTCAAGCTGCACATGAAGGAGACTTTGCTCTAACAAGCCACGGAGTTTGCCTCTGTCACCCCCTCCAGGAGTGGCCTGACCTCACCGGAGGGCTCCAGGAGCTGGTGTTCAGGGGACAGATTCACTAGAGGAGGTCTGTCGCAGTCCGTAGTGCTTCTGCCTTTTAACAGAGTGATTAAAAACAAACTGGAGCTCTAAATCAGGTTAAGCAGCCAACAGGGGCTTTACTCCTCACCTTCGCTTAGCATGCAATGTAGTCAGCGTGTGATGCCGGGTAACTTTGCTGTTTCCTGAAGCATTAGCACCCTTGGAATAGCATTCTCATTTTCTTTTCCAGAAATCCATGAAAAGATCCCTGCCCTGTGCAGACAGTCAGGACTTAGTTTTAAATTGCTCTATAGAAATAGCTACTCAAATGCAGTTTCTGCAGGGTTTGGGTCTTGCAGCACCCCTGTGGTGCTGAAGGACACAAATGCAGCACCGCTGTCATCGTCAATTATAGCGCTGGTGAAGCTAAACCTACTGCCCTAATAGCGTTGGGGCTGGGTTAACTTCTTCAGCAGTTGAGTCATCGTATATATAATATGAGATCACCGTTCTCGTCTCCAGTGTGATGCCACAGAGGCCAAAGCAGTGAGGAGGACCATCCATCAAGTACCCCAGCCTGCTGCTCTTGAAGCTTTTATGGCCAGCATCCCTCCCGGGCGGCCGGGGAGCTGCGGCTGGGCTGGGCAGGGCTGCAGGTGGCGATGCTCGGCCGGGAATGCGCAGCTCGGTCCCTGGAGAGGAGGCTGGGTTTGGAGCCCTAGTACTCAGACCTGGGCTAGAAAACGTGCAGTCTGGGTCCTTGCTATTTGGAGGGGGGCGTGGGAGGGGGAGGCGAGCACTGCAGAGGGGATAGCGGTGTGGCACAGTTAAAATCAAAAGACTGAAAGAGAAAACTCTGAAGAAGGAGCTAATGAAAGGGAGAGGTTGTCAGTGCAGAGGCGTGTGTGTATGAGATCACCCCAGAAAGCAGTGTGTTTTCCCATCCAGGAGGGCTGGGGGCTCGCAAAAAGGGAGAAATGTTTGCTAGGTGGGACACAGGGGCAGGCACCAGTCTGCAAAACCGACCTGTGCTGGGGGTGCTCAGAAGAATGGCTGTGAGCCACCCTGCAGTTCTACCTTGGAGCAGCCCCTTCCCTGTGCTTCATGCCATGCTTTGGGGACTGGGGTCCTGGATGTGATTCCCTGCTTCTCCAAAGGGAGGCTGGCAGCCCTAAGCAAAAATAAGTTGCCTTGAAACGTCCATCCTGTGACTGGAAAAGAAATCTCTTCCTTGCCATTAAGGTATTCAAATCAGAATGTGCCATATGCAGCATTTCCCCATGGGATACAGCCAGCAGATGCATTGGCAGGCCCCCACGGCCCACACTGGGCAGAACAAATGCTCACAAACCCAATAATAACCATTCTTTGAAATTCGGGCCAGTCTCAGCTCTGCCTGTACAACCAGTGAGGCTCTGGGACGTGTCTCAGATCACACAGGAAATCTGCAAAGCAGGGACTTGAATTCATGTCTCTCCATCATATGGTGGTGCTGTAACGAGTGGACCATCCTGGAATAAGAGCAGTGAAGGAGAACAATATTTCAATGGATGCTCTACTGGGGAGGTAGAGTAGAGGTTGGATGTATGTGATCAGGTATCAAGTTTTAGAAGAGTGCCTGTGGCTGAAGGATGGGGGGGAGTTACCCGATTTCTTTTGTGTTCTTCAGTCACCTACAGAATATCAGAAGGTCACAGGTAGGGGGAATTCTTCTTAATGCTGAGGCTCTACTCTTAATGTCATAGTTATGTTTTGCACATCAACATCAAATACTATGTGGAAAAATTATTCTGTTTAGAAAAGCATCAAAAGCTATCTTCAAAGAATAACGCTTCAAGACCATGTACGTGCTCTGGCATTTTTGAAGTTGCCTTCATACTCATTAGACTTTAACCATATGATGAGTGACTTTTTGTCTATCAAAAGTTGCGGAGACTTCTAACTTTCTAAGCACCTTGCACATCAGTAGTGTCTGGTTTTGGTAGTCCTCCCTATTGCATTGCATTTTGCTTGTGTGCTTTTAAGCCTTTTATTACACAAAACGAGGACTTTGACTTTTGCTGGGCAAAGAATTTAAAAATTCTGCAGGCTTTGTCCATTTACAGATCAAATGGATGGATTAAATTGGATTGGGACAACAAACATCCAAGGGATGGTAGAAGATACCATCTTCGGAAGCGTAGCCTTCATCTGGCTTAGCTGCACCGACATGGTGTAACAAATCAGCTCTGTTTACCGAAGCGCTCCCGGTGTTTGCCGTGCCGCATCCCTAAATGTCATGGCTGTGAAGCAAGCGAACTTCCCGCAGGCCCAGCAGTCTCAGTCTTTAGCTGTTTTTAGAGAAGGTAACAGATTTCTGGTTTGGGCAGCTATTTCTTTTTAAAGCAGGAGACTGTCTTCAAAAGTAGATCTTTGATGTAAGGTAATAACTGGAAATGAAGGGCACAACAAACCGATCCCCTCCCCTGCTTCCCTGTAGCACCAAGCTGAGTAAGGAGATGTTACCAGGCCCTTGCTTTTTCTCTTAGCGTGCTCCTGCTCTGCAGGTAAAGTGTTTTGGCTGTATTGGAAGTACCCTACAGATTTGTGCTGGCATCACCTCCCAAAATGTCACAGTACACCTGTGCTTATACAAGAACCAGTTGCGCTTGAGGGCGATGAACGCAAAAACCAGCTTTCACAGGCTCACTCTCAAAGAGGCAAAACCGACTCATCCTTGGGACTGCCTGAGAGCCATCGGCAGCTTGGGGACTCTTTCAAGTCTGGTCGGAGTTAGCAGAAATCCTCTTTGTGCTTTCTTGCATCTGCATTGGGGAAAAGATCTTTTCTAAAGCTCTGACACTAAGCTTTTCTGTCATATGGAGCTTGCATATAATAGATAGAGGATGCAAGTTATTGGTTTCCAGGGAATAGTGTATGCTGTGTTCTTTTTCTTTTTATTATTATTTTTTAAAGTCAGATGTCTCTCTGACAGCAAGGAAAGTGAGCAAGTTGCATAGTCTTTGGTGATGGCCACCTTTTCCCTCCCCTCTTGCATGCAGGGAATAGGAACACCAACCAAGTTTCTCCCCGGTAATACGAGTGGGTGCTGGACTCTGCCTCTACAGGGAAGAGCTGTCCCGGCTGCTCCGCGGCGGGAGGCGGCAGTTCGGCAGGCAGCAAGGGAGCAACCAAGGGAAAAGATTTCCAGGTTCTTTGGCTGAGGTAACTGAACCCTTTCTTTGTAACCGCCAGCCCTCTGCTACCTCTTCCCTACGGTTCAATGGGATACTTTGCGAGTTCTCTGATTTTAAAATCAACCTCGTGTAAACCTGTTGCCCTGGGGTTCTGTCAGCAAAGTTTTAGCTACCCCAGTGGGCCTTGTAATGGCAGGAAGAGCGCAGCACTGGGCGCTGAACCTCAGCTGACAGGCAGCGCGTCTCCGGATAACATCCTCCTCTTCCCTAGCGAGACGTGGTGCACGCAGGTATTGGTAGGTGGGAACAGCTGCAGCATTCGCCGTGGGAAAGAATTAATACCATTTAAAATGAATTATGTGCTTGAGAGAAACTACCTTCTGCAAGTGTGTTGCCTAAGAAGAGTCTATAGCTTGTATTTAAGAGGATTGACAGGGTGTTCAGGCTTCTGCGAAATAGGGAGAGATTTAAACTTGTGAAGGAACTACAAGTTCTCATCTCTCTTGGAGGTCTGGGTTTCTCTAATCCATGTCTATATTTGCTTACATTTAATTAGAGACAGGCCCCGAAATGGCTTAGTGGGCTGTGTGCATGCTGAATCCACAGCTGAGAGAAATCCATTTGTCAAGAGTAATCCTTGAGCACAACCGACCACCTTGCTCTAAGCCGCCAGCGCGCAGGGCCTCCGGCGGGCTGGGGAGCAGGGCTGGGTGGGCCATGGGAAGGGCGCGCTTGTCTCCGCTTGGGCAGGCTCTTCTGGCCGCCCTGCAGGGCTGGCAGCGGGGCCGGTCTTGCCTGTGCTAGTAATGGAGCTAGAGTGGTTAGTGCTTTGCACTCAGGACTTTCTTTTGCAGTTCTGGAAGCATCAGCCCCATCTCCTCCTGCGTTACAGTAAGCGTCAGAGTGGTCCGAAACCCTTCTCGGCGTGTTCCTCACTGACTTTGCAAATGTGCTGCTTGAAAAACCTGCTGGTTATGAGACTGGGTTGGAAGTGATTGTCAGTTTAACACCTGCTTTGGAAAAGTGTGTTTGTCATAAAATCAAGTTTATCATGAAACTAAGCTGGAATTAAACATTTGAATTGCTGGGGTAAATATGCTGATAAAATGATATAGGATTAACTGACGGCGCCGTGGTGATATGGCATTTGTATCTTGTGGTTTCCATAGACACACATGTGTCAGTGTTTTGCAAACACTATACACCTGAAATATATTTCTACTACTTGAGGAATAATAATTACACTTAAGTGCATTCTTCACAAAACCACTCCTTAAGCATTTGTTGAATGATGAAAACTAAGCAGGTTTTCAAAGGCCATTGCAGCTTTCTCATCTCTGATCTTAAATGTTTACTAAACCAGAGGTGGATGAAAAAGGAGGCAGAGAAAGCCCCTGGCCCAAGGTCTGTGCATGTAATTTTGTGATGTGCTCCAGTGAGCGCAGTTGGGGCAAAAGACTGGGGTGAGTGCACGCCCCGTCAGCAGCCCGGCTGGTGGTACCCGTGTGGGGTAAGGGAATGAGAGACTGGCTGGGGAGATACAGCCCTGAGAGAGAACTCAGAGGAAGGAGAAAGAGGAAGGTTCAGGAGAGAGCTAACAAGATGAGCAAACAGATCCATCCACATCAAGCAGAGTGTCTGAAGGTGACGGGTACGTGGGGATGGAGGACGGTTCCCTTCAGCACATGGAAGTACCCCTAAAAATAAGAAATTGCAAGGAAAGGGACATTAAACCTAAAGTGGTGCTTTGCTGATGGGAAGTTTTCCTTTTCCAGAGACACAATTTCCAAGTGAGACCCATGGTTTGAAAGGGTCTGGCTCCATCCCTGGGATCAAACCAAGGCAGAGCCCTGCACCCACCGTGCGCTCGGGCGAAGGCGGGGTGCGTCGAGCGCTTCAGCCCCGCAGAGCACACCGAGTACTGGCCTCGGCTCAGATCCGGTGCCGACTGTGGAGGCTGAGCTCTTACAGAAATCTGGCTCATCTTGTGTAGGAATAATTGAAACAGTCAGAATTATTATTCTCCCTCCCCAGTTCTCCTTCATATCAAATATGCATTTCCCCCCTCTATGCTCTAATTAAAAACTAAAGGAGAGAGAGAGAGAGGAGGAGGAAACTAATAATGCCAATTACACATTTGGCTTACAAAAAAGAAAAGAAAAGCACACTCTAATGCGTTTGTGGACAATAAGGAGGAAATGATTCATGCTTAATAAACCTCTTTGCTCTTAATCTCCGTTAACCTAGGGGCTCTCTTACTTATATTGAAAAGTCTTCTCACTTTCTGTTGTGTTATTGCAAAGAATGAACTTTCATTATTATTTTTTTGCAGGGGCTATTGAACCTGCTGCCTCTGGAGCACTGGGGTGCTGGGCAGCCCGGTCACTATCATGGTGAGAATATTTTATCACTGCGACCTCCTTCCCCTCGCCCACCGCAGTGCTGGGAGGATAGGAGGTCCCAGGACACACACACATGTCATGGAAGGGTTGGCTGCAGCTTCCCATGTCTTGATGCAGGAGGGCTGGTGGGGTCACCTGCCCGTTAAGATGATTGAGAGCTGCTGCTGGAGGGGTTTCTGGGCAGATTCCCACCGCCTGAAGGGCTGAGGATGGGACTGTGCTGGAGGGTTTAGAAAGGACCCCAGAGCTAAGCATCCGCCAGCCCTCCCGCCACCTCACTGGAGAGCTGGGAGTACAACGGACGGATGTGGTTAGCACATTGTGTTAAAAAAACATATTTTTCTTGCATGATGCATAGTCTTTCACAGCTTTCTCATCCCATGGAGTAATGCCCAGAAATTGATGTTATGCTGTTGTAATCGGAAAGGAGTGGGGGGCTGCAAGGGGCAGAATGGATACTGCTGAGAACCCCTCGTGCTTAATGATTTTCTTTCTGGCAGCATCATCTTCCACCCTCTCCTTTGCACCTGGGCTTCAAATCTCTAAAGTTGGGGTTTGGGTTTTTTTTTCAGTTTTGGTCTGCGACATTAAATTCTGTCACTGTTTTTCTGAAGCAGCTGTGGCAGCAGAGGCCGAGTGACTCATCCCATCTGTAACCGATGGCTCAGAAAGAGGCAGATGCCATCAGTGTTACTTGGAGCTGCAGATGATCCATGAACCTCCTGTGATGCTGCTCCACGTGCACGCGGCTGACTTGAGGTGAGCGAAGGTGTATTTGCAGGTAGGGGATGAGCAGGAGCAGCAGCACCAGAAGTGGCAGAGGATGTGTAAGAAGAGAATAATGAGATTTTGGGGAAGATCTAGTGTCAGAACCAACATCTAATACAGCAGCAAGATGTCCCTTCAACTTCTGAAGCAATTCCCAAGAAAGCCCTCTGCTCCTGCTTTGTCTGGATGATGGCTCTTCCCTTCTCTGTAATCCGCAGATCTTCCCTTCTGGCCCAGTTGGACCCAAGTTTTGCGAGAAAGCCAGCATCCCTGGCTGAGATGTCTCCAACCCATGAGGTTTGCAGGAGGGCCAGATCTTGATTTGGTATCAAATCCTACAAAGGAAACTTTCCCATTGATTTAATGCGTTGGTTTTTTCCACCACCAGTCAGGAGTTTTATCTCATTAGTTCTGTGAATCAAACCGTGCGTCTGAAATCCTTTAATTTTCTTTCTGAGGGAAAGATATTTAAAATTCAGAGCTGGATAAAAATTAAAGCATGAACATTATCTGGCTGGATTGTAAGTCCTTTATAAGATATTCAGAGTGAAGTCTGTGCAGCTGCACAATGTCATTCCCTGTTAATGTAATC
The DNA here is from genome assembly GCA_009819775.1 of Phoenicopterus ruber ruber. Classification (NCBI taxonomy): domain Eukaryota; kingdom Metazoa; phylum Chordata; class Aves; order Phoenicopteriformes; family Phoenicopteridae; genus Phoenicopterus; species Phoenicopterus ruber. The sequence continues at coordinate 16,568,394 of CM020226.1, forward strand.
AATGCCCTCTTCTCTTGCAGTGTTGTTACAGGCATATTACTCTTCTCTGGTTCTGGCCAGTGAATTTTGAAATATTGTTTGCATAAATTTGCCTATTTCTTGCTGTGTTTATTTGACAATGCTTTTAATTATTCCAAAACCAGATTTTCAAATATAGCAGTTTCTCCTCTCTGTGATTGCGATGGAAATTTCACCTGGAAAATCAAAGCTTTCAGAGGTCGTTTTACTTTCATCTCTTCCTTTTGATGAGGTCCTAGCACATCAAAAATCCACACTTAAAAACATCCCTCTCTACTCAAACATTTAAAATACCAGGAGGCCTTCATGGTACAGGAGGAGTGCAACCAGGAGCATCACACCACAGCGCTCGCTGGAGCTTGGGATGAGGACCCAAATCACGTCAAAACTCGGGACGCTTGGCTGGAGCGTTGCCTGTCTGCGGGCACCACTGCGGGACTGAGCAGAGCAGAAGCATGTCAGGGCTTGATTGAAACTGGACAGAAAAAGTCCTATAGGAGCACATTTTCTACAGGAAAAACCCTGAGCTGAGAAGATTCAGTGCTGGGTTGCCAGCAGCTGGTTACTAACCCTCTAAAGGCTTTCTGTAGCTGGGGGCATTAAATAACTTAGCAGTCTTTCCATCCAACCTCAGAGAAATTTTTTCCCATGTGTGGAAAAGTTCTCCAGGCCACCACCGGTGACTGAAACGATGAGAGAAACCCAACCTGAGTACTAACACTTGTCGTGACAAAGATGAACAAAAAAAGTGCACGGAAAAGCAGCCCTCCTGGCAGAGTATGACATTTAAATGTGTTTCCCTCCTTTGATTTAAAATGCAAGAAGCAAGCAGATGCAAGAAGGCACTCGCTTCAGGTTCAAAGAGCTGTTCGTGTAAAGGATCAATAGATCCAGCACTGTATTTAGTGTCATACAAAATGCTGGACCAGGCAATTATTTTGATTCATCACTGTGGTAAGTGAAGCATCCAAGTGTGACAGAAAATTCTCATATTTTCTTGTTTCTTGTGTAACTGAAATATTTCATCTTTAGAGGCAGTTATGTTAAAGATTAATATTCTGTTCTTGACAGGTATTGCCAATGGCTTGTTAATGCAGTGTTAGTTTTACAGGTTTTTTTGGCATTTTGCATTCACTCAGTCCCTGATCCATAGGATATCTGTGCCAGAGGGACTCTTCCAGTAGCACCAGTGTCCTCTGAGCCACCTGGCTGGAGCATTAGGGAGCAAATGTGCTTACTGGTGTTGCAGGGCAAACTCCTGCTGGCCCCAAAGAGCCAGTTCTAGAGTTGGATCCATCTTACTTTAACAATCTAAAAGATACAGGTCTAAATTTACTCAGGGTAACAAATTAGATAACCACCATATTACATATGCTCAGCCATTTTGCTTCAAAACTAATAGTTCTGTATTCTCTAACAGCAACAGCCAGGTGTCATAATGTCTCAAATAAAACCTGCAAGAAAAGCTCACACACTATTTCTTGTTGTATAGGTAAAAGCAGCAGATGCTTGTGACATCCTTTGCCATCCCACGGGAGAGCTGAGGTGCTGGGAATTTATGACCTGAGCCTGCAGTGGATTTCCCACATGGATAACTTGCAAGTACTGTTCCTTCCAGCTGAGATGAACAGAAGTTTGATCGAGGGACTAACACTGTCCTGAGTACAGAGTGGCTTTGCAACCCAGATGAGTTGTCATCATGAGTCTGCAATCCTTTTCAGCCACAGAAGGGTGTGTTGAAGCCGATGAAATGAAATGCTAAGGGAGCTGCTGACCATCTTGCATGAGTGGTTTGTGATGTCCTGGGTAGCTTGGGAAGAACCCAAGGACTTCCATTTTTACCCAGGGTCTTCATGGTCTCGGATACCTTTTCCACTCCCAAGCCCGTGTTTCTGTAGGTACCAGAAGCGAAGATAATACTCAGAGGGGACCAGCTCAGCTCTTGTGTGGGAAGGGCACAATCCCCTAAAAATACAGGAGCCCAAATGAGTATCTGCTGGAGGCTTTTAAGGAAAATTGCTGCTCCCAAGAAGGGCCTTTGGACCTGAGGACATGATGCTGTTTGGAGCTCTGAGGTTTCAGCCCCTTTCAAGTGCTCTGTGCTTGTTGAAGAACCTCTTGATTTTATCAGCTGTGTAAGTCTTCGCTTGCAGGCTACAGAGCAATTGCACCAATCTGGGGGCAAAGGGAAATGATTACGCCAATTCTGGAGCATTTACCTCCTTCCACAGAGTTGCAGCTCTTCATTATTCAATGTGATTTGAGCATGCTGTGAAAAACACTGCAACTCTTCAATTACCTGTGCTCTAACGGGCTAGAGATACAGGCTGGTCCTTGCAGTCCTGGGCTGGGAAACTGTAATTGTAACCTCGGGTGTCATCTGTTGCTGTCATCCCTAACTGCTGCTGCAGACACACCTGCTCGAAGATGCTTGCTTTAATAATATATATATACACACACATTTTTTTTTCTTTTAAAGTAATTCAAATTCCCCTGAAAAATTCTATAGAAAGTTCTTTAGGAAACTGCTGGCCACCAGAGGTGCCTCTGCAGACTGCGTGTTGCCTGTTCTTGGCAATATTTCTGCCTTAAATCCTTGTTGCAGATGGGCTATAATGTCACCTGGAGAGGGGCTTCAGAAGATCAGCAATAGGACTGATCTGGCCTGCAGAACATGGCAGGCAGCTGGAATCTGAATTACTGAAAGTACCAGAGGAAAGCTCAGAATTGATATCAGATGCAATGTATTTCAAGTAAGATTTATAAAAGGATTACAAAAAGCAGTTAGTTAAAGCTACTGGCAGTAAACAGGGATTAAAATATTTATCTAGCTGTGAAGTTATGAATAATGGAGTCGTTTATTTAGTTATGTAAAGAAGCTGCATACTTTAAACTGACAACAAATAGCACTCTTAATATCACTAATATTTTACAGTGTCCATGTGTGAAAATCCTTCCATGCCTTTCGCTTCCAAGCAAAATCCTCTTGTATCTAATCAGTGCATAACACAGAATTTCCTCAAGCGACAGACATGCTCACAAGGGGGTCGATCACCCAACAATGTAGTTATTTGCCTTCCTGCCTCCCTTCCCTCTCCAAGGCTGTAGCGTTTGGAGATCAGCTCCTTCCTTCCCTTCCCTCTGGGAGGGTATGCGATGCCGGTTACAAGGCAGCTGGCTGCTAATATTTCCTGCATTTTTATATTGCTCTTCCAGTTACTGCATTTCTTCTCATTTTGCTCTCTGTGATTAGTATTATTGTGATTAGTATTATTTTACAGGAAGGGAAGTGGTTGAGATTTGGGCCTTCTACAACTCCCATCTAACGTCTGAACCTTTTTACATGAAAGCATCCCTCTCTCTGACCCAGACCTCGCTGCGGTTACCTGCTGCAATATCCCTTCAGTTCAGCAGCTTAGCCTCGTAATCTATAAAACAATCGGCAAATGTAAGGCAAACACTTACTGCCCCAATAAAAATGTATCGGTGACCGTGACCAGCATTAGAGGCTTCACTTTGTACTTTTTCAGTCACCTGCTTGCCAGGAATAACTTTCAAATGTTGTACATCTGCAGTGATGCTCCCCGGTGCGCTGTGGTGTTTTATCACGGAAAAGCTGCCAGTTCCCCTGTTGTTGCAGGTCTGTAAATCTGTGCTTAAGTCTGCCTGGACTGGTAAAACAATCTGATGGGGAATCATCAGCTTAATCTGGAGGATCTGTGCAATCCCCTGATGGCCAAAGCGCAGCCCTGGGGCCAGTTCCTTCCTGATGCAACCTCACGGATTTCAGTTGCCACCAGGTCTCTCAAGCATCCTGCTCCCAACCTTCTGGGTGAGAGAAAAATATTGTTCATTCCTTGCCTAGGACTAAGGTAGGAAAGCTCAGTGGTTTGCTGGTTTCTGCGTTCACTCTCAAGTCAGCTTAAATTTTTAAAATATTCAGCAGAGAGGATTAAGAAGCACAGCTGGCCTTGCTTCTGTGTCTTGCTGGATTCCCATGGTAATTGGTCACGCTGCACATTGAGTGGCTGCACATTGAGTGGCTCCCAACAGCTGGTTATTTCCTGTGTTATCTTCTGCTGACAGTAATAAATTTAGTCCTTGGTGGTAATCTGGGAAATTGGCATTAATAATGATTTTTGGGTGGCCAGTTCATTTCCCTCCTGGGTCAGACCACCCTGGTACTCTGCAAGCTTTGGTCCTCTCTCTCTTTGCAACAGATTGGTCCCACTACACTGCATCAACACGAATTACTTAGTTAATTTGTGTTTGAACTCTGTTTTATACGTAACTTGTGAGTTCTGGGTGAGCTGCGTTTGTGGCTTTTTGAACGCACAACAGTTCGTGCCCTCCTGACCGTCTGTGGTGTTGAAGTTTGCTCTTCCTCTCCGACGGCGCATCCCCACGCGGAGTCTCAGCCCGTGTGAGCGAGGGGCCGGCACACAGCTGGGCACCCGCTCGCGAAGCAGGGAGCTGCAGAGCTTACTTGTCTCTCTGCCTTTGAAACGGCAGTGATTTTAGTGCTCGTAGAAAGCACTGCGTGGTAATTTAAAGACTATGAGCAGTGGCAATCAAAGAAAGTAAATATGGTATTAAAATAAGGCTAAAGTATATAGTGTTGAAAAGATTGTGTGATTATTTCAGATCACTAGTTAAAAATGATGTAGCAGGACTCATGAAAGAGGAATAGAAAAGGGATCTGTGTGTGCAGCAAGGGACAGATAGGGTGGAGTTGCCAGAGGGTTACCCGAATGGTAAAAAGGCATGAAATATTCTCATAAAAAGAAACTTTGGCTGCTAAAATGGGACGGAGCTCTTTCTGTTGCATAAAGCCTTTCTGCTTCTGCCAAGTGGGGGGGGGGGGGGGGGGGGGGGGGGGGGAAATGATGGTGACACCTGGGATTTATTGCCCAACCATGTTGAAAATAGAGCCGGTTTTCAAGGTATAGGCAGGAGACAGGGCAGGAGAGGATTACAAACCCGTGAGATCTGTCCCCTGGATTCTGCTGGGGAGATTCCCCAGGGTTTTCCATCTCTACAATTACTTGTGATCGTTTTACTAAGGCAATATTAGCATGCATTTGTTAGTCATTGTATTATGATTCATGTGTTCTCAGGACTTCTTCAGACCATTATCTAGAACTAGTTTTCCATCAGCATGGGGAGGTATTAAACTTTGTAGAAGTTATTACCCTGCTTTCTCATGAGCAGCGTGGGAGGGAATGTGCTGTACAGCTGTCCTGCCCCACATTAGTGATGGAGTGTACCTGCTCAGAGACTTCTCTTTCTTTGCAAATAATCTTAACACACTGTTTATTAACAGTGTTAACAAGCAGCACAGTGTCTGTACTTGTTGGGTACGTTTTTTGAAGTGTTTAGCCTAAATATATGCAAAAATAAAGCTCAATGGTGGGCAAAGGGTCAGCCAGAAGTTCCTCAGTAACTTCTACTAACCTGTAACGTCTTGTCATGTTTGCACTGAAGCTCTACCCTGTGCTCCTTCTCCAGGCTGCTTGGGCTACCTGGCAGCAGCTCCGAAGCTTTGCTTTGAAGTGACCTTTTCTGGGTTTGCCCCCTTATGGGTACCAGTTTAGGGTGGTCAAAATGATTGTGGGTTCACGAAGGGTGAATTCAGGGCTTTCTAGAACACGCAGTTTGAGAGAATTTTGGTGAAACAAATTCAGCTTTCCAGAAGATGCTGCTTCACACAGTGGGTGCTTTGCTCGTGGAACCCATTACTACTGCCAAGGGAAGGTGAAAACCCCAAACTCAGCAAGTTGCAAGGAAACAAACCCAACATCTCTTCTGAGGAGTGTATGCATATATTTGAAGTAAGGCTTTCTGGCATAAATGAAGTTCCAAGTGGAGGCACGTTGTTCTGCAAGACTGCTACTGCCTTCCTATGAAACACCTGGACTTGGCCACTGCCTCAACATATGGGCAGTGGGCAAATGCCTCTCCACGGAGCTACACTTACTTTCTCATGACAGCAAAATAGAGACCGATTTGCTAAAAGTGTGTGAAAGATGTTGAAGTTACCAGAAGTAAATGTGATCTTGGAACAAGTTTATATCAAGCCTTGGGTCATTGCCAACTCCAATGCAGTCCTTGGACTAATATCTTATCAACCACCATAAGACATTAATGTTTTATACCTTCGGGAAACTCGCAGCCAGCCGTCCTTGGGGCATGTCCAATGTCTCCAGCACTAGAAGGAAAATCAGCACTGCAAAGTGCCGAGCACTCTGGGTCTGATCCAGCAAAGGTGCCACTACGGGGGCAACTAGAAGCCTGTGAGCTGCTACGCCGTGGGTGTGGGTTTAGCTGTTTTGCAGCCTTGAAGGAGCGTGCACCTGGCTGGACTGAGCTCTCATCTGTTGGCTTGCACCTTCGTTTGGAGCAGCTCCTTCTGCCCTGGGTTCTCCTTCCCAAACACCTAGCGCGATGGGTAGGACTGCATGAGGAAAGCTGGTTAGGAATTGCTGGGAGAGACTCAAAGCAGAGAATTAGACTGGCCTGAAAAACATCATCCCTATTGTTTTAAAGTGAGATCTACCCGATCAGTTTGTTCTGGTTACATTTCATTTTAACGGAGGATGCAATGATGTGCTGGAAGATGATGCATTTTAACAGCAACAGGAAAATGAAAGGGAAAATGCAGGAGGGGAATATTGATAAGAATGAAGAAAAATCACAGCCAACTAAGTATCAAACCTTAATTTTAAGGATCACAGTATACCTGAAACAATAGAGAAAAGCTGTACCTGAACTGATGGCTCAGAGGTGCAAAGTCTGGAGCTTCCAACTTTCTGATTTACCTCATTATTTCAAAACTCTCTGATACATTAGGTCAGGCGTTTGGCTGGTTTCAGAGGAAGAAAGAGAGTAACTTCAAATTTGTGAACTGTGGTACTCAGTCGCTGTGGGGGTGGAGGCCCTTGCATGCTTCTCGCTTCAGGACCTGGAGATGAAACGTGCTGCACCACCCAGGTTAGCATCATCTGATGTTACTTATCTCTGCCTGCAAAAGTGGGTGGCAGCTCTGCTGGTGTCTTCAACAGCAGCAGGTTTAAACCAGTACTAAGTGCTTTTAAAAATGTTATTCTTAATAGTAAACAACTTGGAGTTGCTACTTAGGCTGGGAAATGCCCTTGGGCTTTAGCACAGGCCATGCAGCAGCTGTGCTGGCCAGGGATGCCCCTCCTTGCTTCATCTCACTGTGAGACACTAAGATTTCTGTGAAAGGCACTTCAGACCATTTACAGTGTTTCAATGTTTGCTTATAGCTTCTTCTGAGACTGGAAGCCAGGGGAAGCGGTTATACAAAATATCAGTTCTTCAAAGTGGCATATGAAGTTTTTCTTTGTGGACTGCAAACTAAAACTTTGAAATGAAATGATAGTGTGTTTTTTATGAGAGAGATAAAATGAATTTTTAAAGTAATACAATTTCTGAATATCTGGGGCTAAAGAGGGAAGCTTGCAGTGCTTTTTTCATTTGTTTTGTTTTTAATCCAGGGCAGACACTTCAGCAAAACACCGAGCTCCCTGGTCTCTCCCAGCAAAGCCACAATGCATGTCGCAGAGCATCAGATCAGCCTGACAGAATTCACGCTCAGTCACTTTTTTGGGTCAGGCCAGAGCACTCTGTGCTTATTCTGGCCAGCTACTTTTCCATCAGCAGACAAATGCTCGGGGCGCTGTGGGGGCAGATCACTAAATGTCTTTTTTTCCTGGAAAGCAGAACAGAGCATCCCCCATATCAACCCATTTGATTCTTAAGGGGGAGTAATTCCCTCTAGTGTAAATTCCAGTGCCGTATCTAATCTTGCTTCAGAAATCCCAAGCCAACACCTGGTACTTGGTGAGGGGGAAATTAGGATATTGGGAGGGAGGTAACTCCAGCAGAAGCAGGGGAGTTGCCTGGGAGAGATGAGGACGTTACGAGGCAAGGACATCCTCTCTGTCGAAAACAGGGTTCCCTCGATTCCGGCATGGATTGGGGGACAAGCCCCTCTCCGTGCCTTGGGACCTCCATGTTAATTTTACAGAGCCTCATCAAGCAAGGCCCAGACCTTAGAAATGTCACCTGCTGCCGTGCAAACCCGTGGGTGACTCAGCAACGCGACGCAAGGGCTTGCTCGGCAATGACAGATTGTTCGCTATTTCTAAGTATATTACTACTTTATTTTTTTTTAATATCTTCTAATCATGTTCTCTTTGGTATTGATCCTGTGCTCTTTTAGAAGCTAGATGCATCCCTTGTTTCTCAAGAAGCAGAAAAGAAAATATTTAGAGTCTGAGGTGCTCTGCGGTCCACCAGCCGTGTCTGCTGGGCTTGTTTGCTGGCTGACAGTTGGTTTGGGACTCTTGATTGCATTTTTTAGGGCTGTGATTTTACAGTATGTCAGGATCTCATGTCTATCTCCCTTCTCCCCAAACCGCTTGTGGACAGCTGACCAAACATAAGTTCTATGTTTTAAGAAAAAAAAAGAATTTTTTTTTTAGTCATGAGATTCTGTTGCCAACTCTCCTGTCATTCTCCTGTCCTATTTACTGCTTAGACTTGAAAAGCATAACAGTTTTTGAAGGCTTTGCTTTTAAACTCTGCTCTTGTTTTTCCTTTGTGACTACTTTGACAGACTTCTCTGATGTATATTTCAGTATAGGTTGATGTGAAGCTAATGAGAAGGCAGATGTTTATTTACAGAAATATGGGTTCCATTTGTAAAATTATTTCCTGGTGAGAAAAACATTGCTTTCCTATTGCCTTACATGCTAGGATTTTTTTTTTTAATCTGCATTTCTTTACAGCTTGGTCTTTAAACTGTATATTGCTACAGATGTATAAAACAGCCAGTAAACCCTAACCCCACAACTTTAGAGATCATTATAAGACACAAAAAGATTCAACTGTTGTTTTAAATCAAGAAATGGATTTACACATCATAAAATAAGTTTAGAACTAACCCCGCTGATTTACAAATCTGCCTAATAAGTACTAAATAAAAAAAGATTACGTTTATAAATTCTCAGGCTATACTTTGAGATATCTATTGAGTGATTTACATGAAATAAAACTTTGCAGCTCTGTTGTTCTTAGCTTTACCCAGCCTTGTCTTCCATATAAACACCAACCCCTGTTGCATACATCCTGCTTAGACTTATTTTCATCACTTCATCTTTTGGTACTACCCTTGACACTATAAACTAATTGCATAAATAGAAGCATAGCATATGGTCACGGACTGATGCTGTGTATAAAAGCCTGCCTCATCCAAATTAAACACGGAGGTCTGCTTGTGTTTCAAAGTGTGACCGAGGGTCCAAGCACCCCGCTGTGAGAGGCTGAACTGGCCTTTTTGGGGATGGGATGAAGTACTCCCCCGTAGGCTGTAGGTGGGGGATGCTCTTGCTGCAGCTTGTGTGGACTCGGGACCAGCTCTGGCGCTGCCTTCACAAGGGTAGGCAAATCCTTCAGGATGTAAAATTTGCCCAAGAAAAGGGCTAAATACTCAAATGCCTACTGTATATCTACCATGGTTGGTAGCTAAATTGGCTTGCAGTGAGACGTGCGTGCCCCAAAGCCTCTACAGTGCAGCCACTGGGGCAACATCTCCTGTCCGTGATGCTCTCCTGCCCACAGCGGGACCCCGGCAGGCTGGCGTGTCCCTCCCGACTTGCACTAGGGCAACTTAACAGGGTTTTCCCTAATTTGGGCTTGCAGGTCATGTGACAGGACCTACCCCCTGTGTGAGTCACCTGGTGGGAGAAGATAAGGAGAAGGTCTGCAGCAGTCTTGGGTCCCTCCAGCTGGGTGCGGGACCAAGCGGTGCAGGTGGAGAGGAACCCTGGCTGTGCACTGGAGGTGAGTGAGTCGCCTGTGCTAGCCCCTGCTAGCCCTCCTTTCCTCTCCTGCTAACTCCTTAGATCTGATAGACCCCAAAAGCATGTTTCTAATATCTTCTAGTGATTCATCAATGTTTTCCTAGTGCCCTGAGGGTAACTGGAAGGACAGACCCTCTCCTTTCTCCTTATCTCCGGCTGCTTTGTTGTATTAAGTGTCTCTAAAAATTTACCTGATGTTTTCTGGGTTGGTTTGCTTTCTGTTTTGCTTTTTTGTAAACAACCAGTGCAGCTGCTGCGGGGAGACCTCCCCTTTCCCAGCATCAGGGACTGGCTGGGAATCTGGAGCCAGCTCCCGTTAGGGACTTGCCTGCGTTGTGGGACGAGCCTGGGGGTCGTGCCCGTGCTTACGTCCAGTCTGAGCAGGCTGGCTTAGAAGTGGTAGAACTGCCCCAACTGTTGCATACAACTGGCTGAGCTATGCATGAACATTCAGGTTGGTCTACCTGGGAAAAAAATGATCTCCTGTTCTCCTCCTTCCTACTCTTTGCCAGGGAGATGTTTCCCCGTCGTCCCTGTGCCAACTCATGGCTGCTCCTGCTCCAGCTCTGAACGGGGTCAGTCCCATGGTGGAGAAATCTGCCCTTATCTTGCTGGACCCAGGCTCACGTGGAGAGCCAGCTGTGTGTTTTCCTCACCTTGTTTGTGGAGCGGTAAAATCCCTTGAGGTTGTTTCCACCGCAGTTTCCTTCCTTTCATTTGAACTTTCAAAGCCAAGCTCCTCTGTTCTCCCAGGGTATGGTCGCAAAGGTAGAGAGTAGGATCATACAGGACCTGGCCACCCTGAGATCGCTAGGGCTGCCTTGGACGTCGGAGCAAAATTAGACCCATTATCTCCATAGTCTACATTTCAGCAGCTGGGCAGTTTCCCACTAAATCTTGGAATCCCTGTCGATAAAAGAAAAGGGAAAAATGAATGGCCTCAGGAACAGACGTACCCTGTCAGAGAACTTATTGGCACAGCAATTGGTGAAACCTGGCTGCGTTCCTGTTTGAGACTTTGAATGAAAGATGTTGTTTCAGTTTTTGATTCACTTCTCTGAATGAGGATTACACAGGCCTGTTACCTTGTCTTCTGGGAACTGATTTCTAAGACTTCATCTAATAGTTTGCTTCCAGACTAAATTTTATCAGGCTTAGTCTCTACTCAGTGTTTTTGAAGAAAGTCCCCTTTTTTTGCTTTTTATTTAAGATGAAAAAATATTTTCCCCCTTTACTAAAAAAAAAATAATCATCCTGAGCCGTGCTGTGTGACTTTGATGGGAGAGAAGGAGTTTCAAGATGAGCATTTTTAGCCAACCAGATCTGGAAATCTGACTTAGAAACGTGTGTAAATCGGGATCCAGTGTAAACCACCTGCAGAGCTGCACCGCCGGCGGCGGCAGAGCGAGCGGCACAGCAGCCCGCGGGCACGGCCCCTCCAGCTCAGCTCCTGCTTTTGCATTCCGTTCACAGGAGCTGTGCAAAAGAGTCTGTGCTGCTGGAGGGCTGCGACTTGCCAAATCATCTTGGCAGCCAAATCCACGCAGCCCGTCCAAGAGGGGTAAACGAGAGCAGGATTTGGCCTGCTTTCTTTCAGTTAATCTCTCTTTTTAGAGGATCTCCGTGTTTGTCTGGTTGGCACACTGATGTTCAAGAGCTCGGCTCTGCTTCTTGAGGATGTTACCAGTCTGACAGCAGCCTATAATTACTGTGTGTCATTGTCGTGGTTTAGCCCCAGATGGCAACTAAGCACCATGCAGCCGCTCGCTTGCCTCCCCCCACCTAGGTGGGGTGGGGGAGAGAATTGGGGAAAAAACCTCATGGGTTGAGGTAAAAACAGTTTAATAAGACAGCAAAGGAAGAGGAAATAATAATAATAATATACAAACCCAAGTGATGCACAATGCAACAGTTGCTCACCACTGGGTGATCGATAGCCCATCCCCAAGCAGTGATTCTCGCCCCCTGGCCAACTCCAGTTTCTATACTGAGCCTGACGCCATATGGTATGGGACATCCCTCTGGGCAGGCTGGGGCAGCTGTCCCGGCTGTGCCCCCTCCCAGCTCCTTGTGCCCCTCCTCGCCGGCAGAGCAGGGGAAGCTGAAAAGGCCTTGACTTAGTACAAGCACTACAACTACTTAGCAACAACAGAAAACATCAGTGTGTTATCAACATTATTCTCAGACTAAATCCAAACCCCAGCACTGTGCCAGTTACTAGGAAGAAAATTAAGGCTATCCCAGCCGAAACCAGGACAGTCATGCAGGGTTGGTGATAGATACAGCGGCACTGGAATCTAGGGGCTGCTGAATTCATGAGCCGCTTGAGGGTATCTTAGCACTAAAATGATACTTGGCGTGACCGAAGCATGCAACCGCTTCAGAGTGGGCTTAATATAAGGCCTGTGAGTTGTCCCGCTGAAGTAAATGGAAATATTAGTGTACTTAACACACATACAAAAAATCTGTATGCTCGAAGGCTTAAATGTCAATCCAGTTTGAGAATTAATTTATATTCACGTTGCGGTTTGTTAGTTTATGTAATTGTCCATGCTCAGGGTATCTCTACCCGCAGAAGTCAGTGCTCGTCGTGGTGGTTTGTGTTATGCAGTAAGTGCAGTACTTATGCCAGCAAGGCCACTTGCTCTCTGTGTAAGAGAAGCTTTGAGAAACTCAGTTGATGTGGTATTAACATGATCTTCAGTTTATCCACTTGCCATATTTACTTTATTTCTAACTTAATCCAGGTTTTGGACTGTAACCCTGTAAGGGTGGATGTAAAGTCTGCTGTGTGTTGCAGGAGATGCTGTATTAGGTCTGTCCCCATCAGCCTCTTCCACATTTCCAGCTCAGCAGTGATGTTGCTTTAGGCTGTTATTCTGATTAAACCCTGATTTGTCTGGAAAGGTGAGTCACCTGTAATCAGCACATTAAATGAAAGACTTACCCGATTTGCTATTGAGAAATAATCACAAATTCAATAAAGGCTTAATTCCACATTGCAAATCCTGATGCTTTCAGCTCTGTGATCGCTGTTCCCCGTCAGCCACAGAGGTCTTTTCATTTCTTGGCATATGAATGCAAGCAACTGTGCAGGGACTGCAGGCAGGCGCCAGGGGTGACTTGCTCTGTGGTAGGACACTCCATATTCAGATACCATCTCGTCTTGTTGGCAAACCTGGGATTTTCACGTTTCTAAGGCATTTTATGTAACACCGCATCTAACAAGAGCATCACATCAGTCACTGTTGATGTCCTGAGAGTTCTGGCCAGCCAGTATGTGGAATAAGTCAGCATCCACCAGGTTTCCAAACTCCCCGGGTCTGTATTTGGGGGTGTCCAGGTGTCTTTGAAAGGTACATGGTTTCTGGAATCATTTTAACCCTTAGGAAGCTTTGGGGAAATGTGCTGCTATGTGAAACCAAATGACTCCCTTGTTGTTGAAAGGTTTGTCCCCAGAGGAAGCTCATCGTGAAGTCAGGCACATCGTGGGGCGAGAAGAGCTGTTTAGCAGCTGACTCTGGCTCACGTCTCTGCAGACACTGACACAGGAAAACAAACGGGAACTCTGTGCTTTGTGCGTGCTTTTCTGTACAGCCAGAGTCCGGATTTGGGCTGAGGTGGTCTTCTGAATGATTCAACAAAACACAAAAAGTAAAAAGACCAGCAAGGTCATTTCACAAGCTAAATTACCTTAAGATTAACTCTATTATATACATCTGTAGTTTCAGCAAAAAAAACCAGACAGTGAATTAGCTTCTTGGAGAGAAAGGACTTGGTGTGTGCTTTTTTTTTTGTGTAAGTCTGAAGTGGGCTAACGGCAGTTCTGAGGTGGGGGGAAAAAACGGCCAAATCAGTGACCAAAGCGCTCCGGATCTCCAAGGGCAGTGCTTCATTACGGCTATTTTATAGACTTATCGGAAGGCAAGGTTCAGGCACTCAAAGCGATGCAGTAAAAGGGGAGGAAAGGCCTTAGTGCAAGGTGTGTTCCCCCCCGTTGTTGTGTCGGTCAACACTGTTATGTTTGAGGAACTTTTCTGGGGGGAGGGGAGTTAAGAAGGAGACGGGACTGAGAGCTAAAGGACTGATGTTTCTTGTATGTGCATACTAACTTGTACCCGTGTGTAGAAGCAGAATGAATTAGCGTGTTTTCCCTCCAGCAACATTCCTAGAGCTGGGACAGTCCAGCACTTAAAGGATTTGTGGAACGATGGTTTCTTACAAAGACAGAGAGTGGCAACTTTTATACCAAGCATGTCCGAGATTTTCTTTTCTCTTGGCACATGCAGGCTCAATTAGACTCAAAGTGATCCTAGGATAATGATACAAGCAGAAGCAAAACAAGAAAATTGAGGGAAGTGCTTTTAACTACAGTGATCTGAAGTGTCAAAGATAAATAATACATAGATTGGCATTGCTTGCTGAAGTCAACCGCTGAGTCTGCTGGAGGTTTTTACTGCTGAGAAATCACGTGTGCCCTGTGGAAGAGCTGGAGTCAGGGCATTTGTGCCGGGGAGAGCTGAAGTGATGGGGAGTTCCTCTCCTCTGTGCGGCACCAGAGGAGGCTGGGCTGCTCCTCTGAAGACAGCAAATCCCTTCAGCACTCTCTTTTCTCAGGTTGCTGTGTTAGCCCAGTTTTAATAGTCTATTGGCAAGAATTAAAGGAGTCTGCTCCTGCAGCAGAGGACTTGTGCAGCAAAGTGGTGGGGAGGGGACGATTCCCTTTGTTAGGTTGAACTCTGTGCTGGAGAAGTAAAACAGCTTGAAAGCGAAGGCAGTGTTTTCCTCTGAACGGTGCTCTCTGGATGGCATAACGTGATCCTGTGTGGTTTTTCCCAGGCTTGCTGATGGCAGGAACTGAGGCGGGGCGGGAATAACTGAACCTAAAGGAGACAGTGATGTGGCACTTGTGGGGCCAAGATGGTGATGTGGAGATGTGCTGGCACTGGGGACTGGGAAGAAAGGGAGGAGGTGAGAGAGGTGAATGTGACAGAAGATCCTTGGAGACAGCCTGCAAGGAAAAGGAGGAAGGGGAATACCAGAGAGAATGGGAAAAATGAGGAGGGAGGGAGCGTGTCCAGGACAGGCTGTGCTTCCCTTTACGTGACTGTGGAGCCTGGTGCTGACGCGCCCAGGACCAGGGTAGTCCTGTCCTGGGCACAGGTGTCTCCTCTTGTCACCCGGACCCGCTTTCCGCAGCCTCAGCCTCGTCCCATTCATGGCACCCGGGGGACGAGCCCTTCTTGCCGTGCTCTGCTTCCTCAGGTTAGCAGCTCCGGTAGCTGGTCAGGGGCCAAAGAAATTTTGACGGAGTCTCTTCCATTCAACTTGCTCCAGTGACGTTTGATGGGTTGCACAGAGGCGCCGCTGCCTGCAGCCTCATCCATATTCGTAACTACGATAGCCTCACACTCACAAAAATTGAATTGCCTTGTTTCACAACCTTTGATAGATACAGTATATGGCTCTGTTTGATTCTAACAGGGCAGATAAGACACATCCCACAAGCTGGTGGCAGTCTTCTATTGATTTTGAATAATTCTGGTTTCTGTCTTTTGACCAACTATCGCTTTCTGTTGTGATAATTAAAGTATATTTTCGCATTCTGTGGCATGAAGCCCTGATTTTCTGTGCATGATACACTGAGTTCCCACATCACATGGAAAACTATTGGGAAATCCGTAATTGCAGGGCTTTGGCAACTCTTAAATATTTCCATGGTTACTGAGGGGAAGGACTTTCCCATTGGTTGATGCAGTAATTATTTCGGTGACAAGGATGAACATGATTTTTGAAGTTGTTTGTTAGTGCACTATTTGTAGTACCAACTTAATTTTGTAGCTCTTAGAGTACAATTTTCATACTAGCTATTTATTGTTTTTCAAAGCTGATTAATGAGAGGCATTAAAACTTTGGCTAATAGCGCCAGTGGAATGATGTGGAAAACTTTGCCGCTGGTACTTTTCTGTTACTTTCAAATGAATGAGAAAAGCCATACTCCCATGGCTATGTGATTTCACTGTGTTTTGTGTCTGGATTTCATGCCTGAGTTGAAAATTGTGTTTTTACTGATACAAAAATCCCCAGAAAAGAAAATTCAGAGTTATAACAAACAACTGTGAATTTGTGCCTTAGGTGTAGTCACGTGGAAATGAACGTGCTGAGACCGTACATGGCCCAGCTGTGATCAGCTGGTGCCCGGTTGATTTTAGGGTACCTCCATAATGGGCTCCTCACAGTCAAGACGGGCCAAAAAGTGCCTGCGGACAGGCTGGAGGGACAGACGGAGAGAGTGAATGCCGGGGTGTGTATGTGTGTGTAGGAGGATGCTGAGACTTCCCTTCTAGAGCTTTGCCATGAACAAAAGAGGGCAACGTTGGCTGAATAAGTAGCTTATGAAATATTGCTCAGTTTTCCAGCAGCGAGGACACGACAGTAATTCTGGAGAGAGCCCCGACCTGTAACACTTGCTCTGAGGCTGCTTGTGCAAGGGATGTGAAATGGTGCCAGGTATTGGAAGCTATTTTCTTTTTGTGCTTGTTTCTGACTCCTCTCATCTTCTTCAAAGGGTGCCTATGTAGCACAGAGGGTGGGTGTCTCTGTGCCAGGTGACTTCTCGTTGCATTTGCAACTTTGGCCTGACAGTTTCTAGAGTTAAAGATTTAGAGCTCAGTACTTTTGCCATTTTTGGGGGCCCATTGTAAGTCTAACCCAGCTCGATGAACAAATTTTCAAATTTGTGTTATACGCTGAGTCTCGGCGTGTTTGTTTCCTCTAGGGAAGTGAAGACAAATATTAATGTCAGACTGGATTTGAACTGAAAGCATCACACAGGAGCTGTTTTATGGGCTAATACTCCAGTGTTGGGTTGTTGGGGTTTTTTTTCTTTTTTTTTTTCGTGCCTACCCCTTCCTACTGACTACCCACAGCCCCAAATGGGGACAGCTAGAAATTTTCTGGATGAAAAAGCTCAAATACAGCTACCTTCAGTATGTCTCTGTGCTAATGCCATGAGCACATGAATAGAAGCAAGACTCGAGGCATAAACCTGGAGTGATTCACACTGTGGCAGCTGCAAACAAAGAGGCAGACTACGTGTGGAAAGGCGGACACTTGAAAGTGTGTCAGATTTAGCCAGGATTCAACGCAGGGGGCAGAGTTAAATCATTTCGGGGGGCTGTGTGCACAGATTGATTTATTTTTTAATTGGGACAGCTTGTGTTGCCAGGGGTTAACTCATTCACAGGTCCATGGCCCGCTAAGGAGCGTATTGTTGTGGACTGAGAGGCCAAATGCTCCGTTGCCTACATAAACAAGCCCACCTTCTCCTCGCGAGGAGCTGCACTGATGCTAACAGCGTATCGGCTTCAGTACAGTAGTAAAACAAACCCTAATGTGGACGTAGGAATCTTCTCGTTGGCTATGATCACCTTTAAAATGGTCCTCAGATAAATTGGCAAGGTGGGGATCCTGTGTTGTAAGGGGTTTGGGTACATGCAAGGTGTTTTCCCATTGCATGCTGGCTGGCTAGAGTGGAGGTACCCCGTGCCCTTGCAGGAGAATGGTCACTTCTCCCGCTGTGTGGTGACCGACCCTAACGGGCTCCTGCTGTTCCTGGACATGCTTCCAGGCTGACCCTCCACATCATCCTCCCCAGGGAGCTATAAACCCATGAACCTTGACTGGGCATGTGGAGATGCTGTGCTGCTCCAGCATGGGCAAGACTGGTCCAACGCGGTACTTACTCCTGCCCCTCCAGAAAGGTGGGGAACCACTGGACTCAAAGGTGCTTCTCTCATCAGTCCCTCCTCATCAGTCACAGCAAAACTCTTGCTCACCTGGAAGAACCCGGGCTGGGCATTAAGCCCCCTTCCTTTTCCTCCCACCCAGTCGTGGTGAGAGGTCTGGCCCATCTCCCCTCTTTCTTTCCTCTGGCCCATGTGCTGGTGGTGGCTGCTGGCTTCATCTCGTCTTGATGTGATTTGGGATGACACGGAGCAGTGGCATACAAGATTAATGTAAATGTTCTGTAGTCCCTTCAAGTCTTTCTGGTGAGGTAATGTAATGCAGATTGATTTGCACCATTCCTCTTGCCTGTCCCTGTCTCCCGGTGGCTTTGACAGGATGGCAGGCTTGCTTGTCTGCTTTATTTATTTATTTTAAATGGGGGAGGAAGGATGTTAAATATCCCAATTGGTAGTTGTTATTTGAGAGCTCAGTTATCTCACAGGCTGAAAGAAGTCCCTTCCCTGATGTAATTTTTAAAAAAAAATATAGTCTCTTTGTGTTCTACCGTGTGTGCATAAGCATACATAATATCTTAAACATACGTAATCACTTAAAATTCACAGTTACTTTTCCATGGAACGGGGAATTGAGAGAAAGTGCCCATTTTATATATTTTAGTTAGAAGAAAACCTCATGGGAGTGGTGGGTCTGTGGCAGTGATCACTTTAAGAAATGGAGCCCAGTCCCCTGTGGAGACCATCTGAATTCAGTGCACTGTCAGTCACCAGACAGGTATGCCCTCGGCGGCTCCGATATTTAGGGTAGGGGAGGGATTTCTTCCGTGTGTACAAATGACTCTGTGGACCAACGCTGCACTATACCATCCTCCTGCTCTATTATTACAAGTGCCCTTAAAGCCCTGATTTTCTGCTGCCCCCAGAGCATCCCCAATCTTGACAATGCTCTCCTGGTAGTGAATGTGGCTTTGCTTTGATTTTGTTGATGCAGCCTCTCCCTGCTCCTCCCGCCCTGACCACAGCACGTGTGTGCCACCAGCAGCTGCCCTTCCAGCAAGGGGCTCGGACCGAGTCCCTCCCCACCGCTCTGCTCTGTCCTCCCTGCCCAAGCCCTGCTTGTGAGGCTGGGGACCACTTTGTCTCCTTGAGTGTTTGTTCCTTCTTGGTCCTTAAAAGCTACGCAATTCAGGTGCGAATCTGAACATACCCTGTCTGGCAGGACGGACTTGAACCCTGGCAGACTTCCCTTCGTAGCACCTGGGGCCAGGCTTGCCCCAGGGAACTGAAGAGCCATGCAAGCAGAGGCAGAGACAAGAAACGGGTATAAAAGCTCCCGAACAGACAATGCTCCACTTACTTACAATTAAATCCCTTGCAGAGTCTAGAACTAAGTACCATCAACTTTGTACCTTCAAAGCTGATATTTGCACCCATGCTTTGGGGGTGCCTAGGTGCTAGTTCAGGGCTCAGATTCACTTCTATTCTAAATAAATTTGATCGTAATAAGGAATCCGTCATTTTTTTTGAGTTTTCTCTTTCATCCTCTCTGCCTTCCTCATTCTAATTATTTCTCAAGGGTTCATCGACACAGAAGTCTTTGCTCTGCCGTAGGTAAATAGGAAATCAAAAGGATACAAGTCTGTTTCTTTAGAGAGCCCCGTTCGGCTCTTTTCCATAAGCGCTGACGTAGGGGCAGCGCCTGGTGCTTCCAGGAGCGCAACCACCCGTCTTTGGAGCCCATAACCACATTGCTCTAACGATTATTTCAATGTGCATTTCTCGACTTCAGAATCGCCAGCAGCTCATTGGAAAAAAAATATAATCTCTCCTCCTGTGGACAGTCCCGAGGGGGATCCTCTCCCTGCCGCCCCCCAGCCTCCAGCAGCGAGAGGGGAAGCCCCCTGCACCCCGAGGGTCCGTGGGCAGCAGCCCGCAGCCCTCGCCACGGGGCCTCCTTGTTAACCCAGCTCCCAGCCGAGCGGCTTGCTCGGGGCCCCTGGGTTACTGGCGTTGGCCACCTGCAATCAAGCGTCCTCCTGATTTTTATTTGTTACTTATTTTTTTTTTTTCCTTTTGGCTGGCACCGCTGATTTTTAACCCTTTGATGGCAGCAGCCGTGGCTGCCTGCAAATGCAGCGTTGGGTTGTAACAGGCAGCCGCACTCGGTTGCTTTCCTGGATACGAGCCAGGCTTCCCGCACTTATCTCAGCCTCTCCATCAGCATCCCTGTTGCTTTCCGCTTTTTAGAAACCACTATAAAAATTATTAGAAAAGCTTCCTTTTTATTTGCCTAATTGTTTCACTGAGATGACTTTTCCACTGGTCTGTATCCCTGTGGCATATGTGGCTAAGAGCTCTCACATGTGGCTTTTTCCTTCTATTTTTTCTTTAAATAACTTTAACACCAGCTCCAGGTGACTTTTGTCGCAGCAGTGACCAAGTCTGCCTTGTGAACCCATCGAAATAGGCCCAGTCTCACCCTTGGGGATGATGCTGTGCCGGTGCTTCCTTGTGAACATGAGTTAATTTTCTTTTCCCTTCCCTTCCAGTCAAAAATCTTCTTCCTCACTCTCGAGTCTACATTCAGTGTTTATTTAAAACACTCCTTCTTTTAGCAGCTATATGGAAGCTACAGTGTGAGACAACTCATTATAGCATGATAGAGGGGTATGGACATATGTACGCACCAGATCCACATATGAACAAATCTAGAAAAGAAATAGGCAAGAAATAGTACGGCAAAGACAAGTGGGAGAACAAGTGACTATCAGAGGAGGGATTTCAGTCTCCATGGATAAGACGCGGCACTGCCGCGGTTACTCACCGTTGTAGCTCGTGCACCAGCTCTTAAGGGCAAGGAATCCCCGAACACACCGAGCGATGTGTGGGTAATCAAGCAGCTTTGCAGAAGGTGTAGGAGCCGTGAGAGGGACCTGGGCAACCTCGGGGTAATTCAGAAAGCTGCTGGGAAGAGGTCATTTTTTCCTTATTCTCATGAATTTTGGCTTCAGTAGGGTGTGTGTTTGCATTTGTGGTGGGGAAATTGCTTTTTCAATGATCAGATTAGAAGTCACCTTTCCCTGCTTTAATTCTCCTGGGGAAGCAAGGGAAGAGCTTTGGGTTATAGCTAGAAGCAAAGGAGACTTTTTCAAAGGTAGCTGGGGCCACTGGTTTTCACTGCCTTGGAAATGATCCTCCTTAGGCCTGGAAGAAGTTTTAAGGGCAACTTACCTGAACAAGAAAAGATCAGTTCTAGAGCTAGTTTAGTGTAGGGAAGGTCGTTTTTTGCAAGCATTTTCCTTCAGCTGTGTTGCTGCTACATGGGTTCCTGCCCTCATGGAAAGCAATTGATCTGCACGGAAAAGGGACTTCCCTTAGATGCTGTTCTGCAATAGTGGGGGCATATCCTTAATTTTTTGGTAGGAATAAGCCATGCTATGCACTGAATAGTGCTGCTCACGGCTAGAATTGCATCTGCACACATGATTACAGCGTGTAATGACAAGAGAAAATACTATATTAAACCCAGCTGATAGATCTTAAAGTAGCCTAAATTTTCTATGAGGTAAGCCTCGGGCTAGCTGTCTCTGAGTCGGAATGGAAAAACTTTTACAATTACGAGAATTTCTTGTTTGGTATCTTCAAACAAATCCTCATTACAACTAAACTGCGTGTTTAAATCAACCTCATTTCTGGGTCAGTCTACAAAAAAAAAACATTAGAGGTAAAGGTAATTGCAAATAACTACCTGAATGTCTTTAAAGGATGAAAAGGATTAACTTGTTTGTAAACCTGCATTTTTCCCTTCTCTCTGTTCCCCATTTTGCACTCTCTTTTCCCCAAGACCCAAAGCATGTCCTGCCAGTGTTACCTTGGTGGCACCTCCACGCAGACGAGCCTCTGAGCTGCTGCTCTGGCAGTCGGAGCCCAACTTCTCGCCAGCTTTGAGCTGCTGTAGGTGCCTGGGCGATGGCCGGGGTGGGGAGCAGAGGCTCGTGCAGCCCAGGTTTTGGGGTGCTGCACACAGCATGTGTATCTTGGGGAGATTTGCAGGGCAAGGAGAGAAGGAAGGGGCACCGCGTGGGGTGGCGATGCTTCCTGCATCCCCGGGAAGAGGAGCTGGAGCAGAGGGAGCGGGCGAGCGGCTTGCAGCCCCCAGGGCTGGGGTTTGCTGCCGGTGCCTGCGTGCCTCGCTAGTAACACCGCGTCATCTGCACGATGAAATCTGCCTGTGAACCGCAGATCTCTGCCAGAGCAGGGACGTGCAGGCTGGCCTGGTCTGGACTCAGCACTCACCCGCCCTGCGAGCTGTCTCTGGCACAGCCAGTACCGATGCTTGGGAAGCAGCCTCTGAGCAGGGTGTTTTAGAGGGGTCCCTCCCCAGTTTTCCTCTCCTCAGCCTTCAGCCACCAGCTCTTTTGGCTCAAGTATTACTGGAGTGGCCTTTGCTCACAGACCAGCGTGCAGCAGTGCAGTAGAGACGAGCTCCACAGTTTTCCCTAAGCTCTCTATGAGCTTATTTATATTTTTGACCGTTACAATACCCTGTAGCAAAAAGTTCCATGATTTAATTACAGGCTTTGTTGAATGTCATTTCCTTTTGTTTGCTCTAAACCTACTGCCAGGATGGGCATCTCTCAAGGTAGCAGATGTCTCAGGAGGTGAAGGAATCTCCAAAATGCTTTTAATGCTCTCTCTGTGTTTGCGTTGGTGATGGGAGTTTCGCAGAACTGATAGATCCAGCCAAGGTTTTTCCGAGCGAGGGCCGTGAAGGCTGCCGGAGCAGCAGCCGCTGTCTGTGCACAGAAAGCAGGTTCCTGGGCACGGCACAATGACATTTCCCACTCATTGCAGGGGGACAGTGGCACCGACAAGAGCGGTTGCCATGGCAATGGGATAACTAGCACATCCCCGAGGAGGTCCCCTCTGCGGCATCCCAAGGTTTCCCTTTGCCTCCCGCTAACGTAAGAGCTGCTCTTGAATGCAACCACAATAGCTGTTGTTATTGCAGCAAAAATAAAGCAAATTTACCCAAAATGGGAGGCACCTGTGGAACGTGAGCGGGGATTGTGCTTGGAGCAAAGCGCAGCCAGTAAGGGAGTGAGGAGCTGCCGTTGATTTCGGGAAGCGAGAGACAAGTCTTGCGCGGGTGTGACAGGGCTGAGACATTTGGGTACTGCACGTGGCGCAGCCGTGGCTGTCACGGTGCCCTGCTCTCCTCGCCGAAGGTACTGGAAATCAGACTAGGCTGTGGCAGGGCTCTGTCCCTTGCTGGATGCTGTGCATTTGAGGATGGTGGCTAGTTTATGAAAGATGGGGTTCAAAACATTTTTTTCTGCTTTCCCTAGACCTAAAAGTGCCCTTCAGGTTTGAATCTTTAAGCAGTGCCTTGAGGAGAGGGTTTCCTGTAGACAGCAATATGTTTTCTGGATTTTTATCTTACTCCATGTACCATCAAGGTTGAGAAATCAGTATTGCAAGCAGGGAGAGCTGAGGCAGGGCTGTGGTTGACCTATTGTGGTTGCCTCGACGTATGACCGACGCCTGGCGGAGTGGGTGTCCTTCCCTAGCCTGGCTCATGCGTAACACTTCAAAATTTACTTTCTTGGAGCATCTGTGCCAGGCCAGCTTGAACGTGCTGGTGTGCGTGGGATGGGAACATAAATAAAGGCTGAAGCCGACTCAGTGATTCAAGGGCATTGTAGCAAGAAAAAACTGCATTTGCTGAGAGCTGAACTGTAACCGTTACATTTAGGCAGGTACTTTAAAGCAGAGTCACGGTATTACTCTGTGTTGCTAGATGACCACTTCGTCGTTACAAGCTGGACTTTGCCAGTAACATTAGCACATGTTGTGCCGTTCTGGCTTAATCTCAAAGAAAACTAATCCATTTCAAGAAGCAAAGTGTTGCTTTCATTGTATGCTCCAAATCATCGCTTTTCCTTTTCTCAGTGTGAGAATCTGAGCCTGCCACTGTGTAATTTAAGTGACTAAGATGGCTTTATATTATCACTGTTGTCAGCAGTTCCAGTTTTCATCAAACAGCTACTTTTTGGTGTGGGAAATTTAGCATGCACATTGTCATGCTGGGTGCAAACTTCCATCTTAAAATACAGCTTAATGTAGCAAAAGCTCATTCCAGCTCTCCCCAAAGTTATCTCTGTACCCTCTGGACAGACCAATACTGGGAATGCAAAGGACACACACTGCCAGAGCCAGCCTGTAACTGGGGGGGAAACACCAAGAATCAGTGTTGCAGGATCCTAGAGAGCTCCCTCAGGGCCTGGGGCAGTCTCTTTTGCCCAACCTCCATTTTCACGCTGGCTTGGAGGCAATCATTTATTTATGATTCTTTATGGAGGGATTAATTGCATCCTACGCAATAGGGAGGAATTTTGGACAGTAATGGAATCAGAGATCTGCCCATGCTTTGCTCCCTTCTCATGCAACTGTGAGATTTCTGGTCCGCAAATGGCAACTGCAGTGGAGCCTGAAGATCTCCATGTGCCTGGGCGGGAGAGGTCTTGTCTTGTTTATGACTTTACTACCGAAGAAGGCAGCACAAAACCAGCTGTTAGTGACATTTCCCTGCCAGCTATGTTCTTGGCAGAGGTAGCTCATGGCATTATCTCGGCATCCTCCAGACAAATGTCACACATGCAGGACTGCTTCTGCTTTGCAGAAGCAGCCCTTCTGAGCTGGAGATTTGGGTCCTCGTCAGGCACAGCAGGCATTGTCCAACAGGAGGTTGGTGCCTGCGACCCAGAGACACAGCGCTGCTGTGGGGAGTGGATGTTTATGGAAATATTGGAAAGGATCAGAGGTCCAGACTTCAAGGGTGTTTGGGGTGAGGGGACCCTGATCCCCCCGATGCATTCCCAGAAAGTGATGCTGCAGTGACTCTGTCGTACCAATGCCCCGTTGGAGAGAAACTGCAGTATGAGCTGGGTCCCGGTGGGAACTGGTCTTTAAATCATCTGGTGCAAAAATGAGCAAAATGGAGAACTTTGATAAATAGACTTAGAAAACATGGTCCTAAGACCAGCAAGAGGGATCGCTCTCTGCAGACCTGATGCTTCCTGTGCTTCCCAGCTCCATGCAGGGACACAGCAGTGCTCTCCTGCCTGGTGGGATGTGAGATTGGCAGGGTCCCAGTCTGGGAGAGACCCTGTAAGAGGCAGAAGTCACGGCATCCAAGGAGCTTCACCAAAAGCAGGTTCTCAGAGGTGCAAGGTGATGGCAAAATGTGCCAGATGAGAACACTCCAGCATCAGTGTGGTCAGGGCAAGTAGCCTGCTCCATCCCTGGGTTTTGCTGGACACACATCTTGTGGGGAAGGATATTTCTGTTCTCGGTTGCTTTCCTCCTTCCCTGCTCCCCGGGCAAACCCAGGGGCAAGCTCCCAGAGAGCGGTGTCGCAGCAGTGCCTGCAAAAACAAGAATTCAGCAATCTTCTTCTCTCCGCAAACCCTGATGCTTTCTCTAGGCAAGCACCTCAAGACTGTGGTTAGGGGAGTATTTCTAGGTGGGTGTATGTGAGAGCAAGGTTTGACCCAAAATACTTAAGTCAGCCTCAAATGGGAATCCTGGAGGAAGAGGAGGACAAATGGAGATAACGCTTTAGCTTTGCTTTGGAAAATTTGCTTTTTCATAGAGGAAAGAATATTTTTCAGTTCTTAACTGAATTTGTCGTTGCACAAAGTTGAGTCTCCTTTGGAAAAGGGCATTCGGCAAATGTGTGTGATTATATTGAGCTCAAAGGAGGTGACTCACTGGCATAAGATATTTCCAGGAAACAAATGAAGGGTAGGGTAATGATATGTTGTTTCTTATACCATGGAATAAAAGAGTAACCTTTCTGCCTGAGGGTACCTTTAGAAAGCCAAATAAAACCTGAAGTCAGAAACATTTAAATCAATTAAGTCCTGTCTTCGAGGTTTCCTTTGGCTTTCTGTGCTGTAGTTTCTGAGGAAAAGGCTGGGCTCTGAGAATGAAATTACTTCCAGCCACAGAGATTTAAAGTCTGTGTTAAGTTAGCCAAAATGCTTCCTCCGTACTTCTGCTGGAGAGGTCCCTGAATACCCAACTCCTTGCAGGAGGGAGCTGCTTAAGCAGATGAATTAAGAGGACTGGAAATAGTCATTGTCATGCCGGGCGCAAACTTCCAGGGTCTTTCTCTAACAGCCAGTACTGCACACGAGCGTGCTGGGATGGAGAGAGCTGCTCCATCATTAGACTGGCATTTGGGAAAAGCTGAAGGAACTGGTCCGATTGCTAAGCCTCACTTCTGCTTCTGGGAAGACTTAAAAAAAAAAATAATTTGAATCATTCTACCTGGACTTCTGTAAGGCCTTTGACACGGTCCCCCACATCATCCTTCTCTCTAAATTGGCGAGACATGGATTTGATGGGTGGACTGTTCAGTGGATGAGGAATCGGTTGGATGGTCACATCCAGAGGGTAGTGGTCAATGGCTCAGTGTCCAGATGGAGATCGGTGACAACTGGTGTCCCTCAGGGGTCCATACTGGGACCAGTACTGTTTAATATCTTCACCAATGACATAGACAGTGGGATCAAGTGCACCCTCAGCAAGTTTGCAGATGACACCAAGCTGAGTGGTGCGGTGGACACGCCTGAGGGACGGGATGCCATCCAGAGGGACCTGGACAAGCGCGAGAGGTGGGCCCTGGCGAACCTCATGAGGTTCAACAAGGCCAAGTGCAGGGTCCTGCACCTGGGTCAGGGCAATCCCCAGTATCAATACAGGCTGGGGGATGTAGGGATCGAGAGCAGCCCTGCCGAGAAGGACTTGGGGGTGCTGGTGGATGAAAGACTGGACATGACCCAGCAACGTGCACTCGCAGCCCAGAAAGCCAACCATATCCTGGGCTGCATCAAAAGCAGCGTGGGCAGCAGGTCAAGGGAGGGGATTCTGCCCCTCTGCTCCGCTCTGGTGAGACCCCGCCTGGAGTCCTGCGTCCAGCTCTGGGGATCCCAACACAAGAAGGACATGGACCTGCTGGAGCAGGTCCAGAGGAGACCACAAAAATAATCAGCGGGCTGGAGCACCTCTCCTGTGAAGACAGGCTGAGAGAGCTGGGGTTGTTCAGCCTGGAGAAGAGAAGGCTCCAGGGAGACCTTATTGTGGCCTTTCAGTACTTAAAGGGGGCTTAGAAGAAAGATGGGGACAACCTTTTTAGCAGGGCCTGTTGTGACAGAACAAGGGGGAATGGTTTTAAACTAAAGGGGAGGAGTTTTAGACTAGACCTAAGGAAGAAGTTTTTCACACTGAGGGTGGTGAGGCCCTGGCACAGGTTGCCCAGAGAGGTGGGAGATGCCCCATCCCTGGAAACATTCCAGGTGAGGCTGGACGGGGCTCTGGGCAACCTGATCTAGTTGAAGATGTCCCTGGTCACTGCAGGGGGGTTGGACTAGATGGGCTTTAAAGGTCACGTCCAACCCAAACATTCTATGGTTCTATGAAATCACCCACTCATCAAAGAAGGAACAATTCATATTTGCAGATCTCTTTGCAGCATGGAAATCTTTCATAACAAACCCATGAAGAGCCATTACAACTTGTGCTTCCTTGCTAGGACTCAAATAAAACTAAAAATAATTTACAACCCACAACAAATCCTGTGGATAGAGGAGACATAATTTTTAAAGCTTAGTATTTTTGTTTTGGAACAATTATAGAACCTTGTATTATAGAGGATGTTGTGATTGTTTTGCATATGGAAACACCATTTAATTAAGATTTAAACAGATGGTTAACAGGAATGGTATTGTAGGCTTCATCAAAGTAAAATCTAAAGGGCACAATAATATTTCTGCTTCAAAGTGGTTTGTTTTGATTTCTACCAATAAATAAATTAATTTCACACGTCAGAGGAAAGCATTTTCACCGTACAGTTAGTCTATTACTGCTTGTTTAGTAAAGTGTGGTTCACAAAACAGGGAATCAATTTGTAACCCCAACACAGATACAAATCTACCAATTGAGCAAATTACTCAATATTTGAAGTCTAGTGCTAACCACTGAAGGTGGAAAAAACCCCAAACCTCTATTTTCTATAACTGGGACAAATATATACATGAGTTCAGCGGGAAGGCAGCGACCAGCCCCTCTGCTTTGCAAAGGCGCACGCCTTCCCCTGCCCCGCTGCCGCCGTCGGCGTGCCAAAGCCGGCTGAGAGAGGGTGTTCAGCAAAGCAAAGAGGACGCTCAGGAGATAAGGAAAATGAGAGAAGCAGTACTCTTATCTCCCTTTACTCAGGGAAGCAAAGGAAACACGGTGATTTAACCCAAGAGCGGGACTGCAAATGTGTAAACAAAAGTCGACCGAGGGAGCAGCTCCCACCCACGCCACGTGTGCTGGATCTGTAGCCACTCTTTGCACTTACCTGCTTGCTGAAAACCCGCAGTAGGAGGAAAGTGAGTGCAGCACGTTTTTGTAGATGGGGCTTATTTATTTTTTGCCTCCAACACAGCTCAGCGGAAGAGGCACCATCACAAAACCCCCATCAAACTTCTCACGTTCAAAAAGGAGAAAGCGCCATATCTAAATCAAATTGAAATGAAATTTCTGGAACTTCTTAGGGCAAAGCATTTTGATAAGAGAACTCGCCTGTCGAAAGGGAGAGGCCGTGCTGGCCCCACGGCTCACCTCCAGAAGAGGGGGAGAGCAGCCCTGCTGAGATAAGTGCCCTGTTGCTGGGCATGGCTCAGCAGCAAGCCTGTTCTGCAGCTCCAAATGAAGATTCCCAGGAAGCAAAGGTCAAAGCAGATAAAGCAGTGGCTTAGGAGCTGTCGGTGTCTCTGGTCAATGCGGTTTCTGCCACCGCAATCTTCACGCTCACGTGCAGGTCAAGAACAAACCTGAGTTCGAAAGTCATCCAGCAAGGATGCTTTGGGCAAATGGGCTGGGATTCATCTCGTCCAACTTTAGCTAAAATCTAGTTTCCTTGGTAGTCCGCAGGAAGAAATCAGCTCTTCTGGAGGCCCATTCAGCCCACATGTTTATTCTCGTTGAATTCCAAGGGAGCCTGAACAACTTAGCTGATCCCAAAGCCCTGGTGCTTCACCCTGGCCATGTAGTGTAACGCTAGGCACGCTGGTGAGACTGGACCTTGCTCCTGCTGACTGGCCTTTGCAGAGAGGCAATCTGGGATCCTGGACGCCGTGTTAGGATGCCAGCGATAGCGTAACAGCGCCTGCACAAAGCTCATGCAGGCTGCTGGGCTATTTTGGGGGGGTCCCAGCAGCGATTCCCTGCTTGTCCTGAAGTTCCTACTTGCTCCAGCTACACCACTCTTGCTGTGTTTCTAGCATGAATATTTAGGAATTTGGAATGTATAGGAAAAAAAGAAGCGAGCTCTGGTGGGAGAGAGGGTAGATGGGCAGTAACGGGCATAATACACTAACACTGTGCCCACGGCACGGGCTCCAGCCTAGATTGAGACTGGCAAACCCGCAGAGGTGGAGCTGCTTGTCCCAAAGACATCATGGTCTAAAGATACCCCGTGGGTAGGTGAGGACCCTGCGAATCAACAGCAGAGCTGGGAACACGAGGCAGGTCTGCAGCTTTTCAGGGAAATACTCTGTGAAATATAACAATAGAGGCAAACATCACTTGAGACATCCCATTTATAATTAGCACACTGCAAAAGACAGGAATGTTTTCCCTGTGCAAGACCTAATGTCATTAAACTTAAACCTGGCAAACATCAGAGTTACTGGAAACAAATTCAGCCTTGCCTGGGAATACAAACTCCTGCCTTAAAGTGCTAATTTCCCAAAACATACAGGTGACAGGCTCAGAAAGTGTAATTAGAAAACCCTGCCAGACTTAAAAGGAAATTCTTTCACCCACAAAGGCCCAAGTGCGTAAGCTGCTCCTATCGCCCCACGGCTTGATGTATTTAATAGTCTCATTGCTCAAAGTGATAACCAGACCATGTTGAATTTAATATGGGACCATAGAAGTCTGAAGGAAAACTAACAGTATGTAATCCCACCTCAGTCACTCTTGCTCAATTCTTCTTAGGGTAGCTGGCAGTACTCTTTTGTTCCAACAATGTTGTCACCTCTCCCTCCCTCCTTCTGTCCCCCTCGCCCTTCTCCTTGCATGATCTTCCTCCAGCTGATTTCCAATTTCCATTCCTTGCAGAAGAGGTGACTCACAGGATCCCAGTTGTATCAGCATCTCCAAGGTGTTTAACAGCAGGAGCAACCTGAATACGGCATGAAAGTTAATTGCAGATGGAAGTATAATTTAACATAGTATTAAGAGGCCAGATTCTCAGCTGATACAAACTGAGGAAAAAATGAAATTGCACCGATTTTCACCAGCTGAAGAGAGGCATTGTAGATCTCTAGGTAACAGTAGCTTGTGTAGTTAAAATTTCACACTCTAACTTATCTAGAGACAGGGAATTAAACAACAAGACTAAGCATCTTCCAGAAATAGATGCATCAGTGGGAGTTGGAACAGGATTTTTAACGTAATTACTATCCTGCCTGGGGTGTCAGATTCATCAATAAAAGCACAGCTTTTCTATTGTATTGGAACATATAAAATGGAGCAGACCCCACATTCTGCATTAATTGGTTGAACTAGACATTTTGCAGAAATACCGAAATTGTGAGGAGTGTCCAGATGGAGGGGTGAAACCTGTAGGGCAAGTCTGAGTGAGGACTGTGCGGTTTGGCCCCTCCTCGTTCCTCAGGGGCACCAGAGAAATGATCACGTACGGTGCGGTGCCTCATCCCTCTTCCGATGGCAGCAGATGGCCAGGGTTGCTCAATCCCAGATTAATCAAAACTCCATTTGGAAGAGGCAGTGCATTTCAGGAACAGTCCAGAGGTGGGGTTGGGCTGACAGAGGAGACAGCAGGATGGCATGAGCTGTGAAAACCCACATGGGATTCATGGAAAAAATCAAAGAAAAAAGTCCTAGGAATGGGAGGCTGCAAAATGAAGGGGAAGGACAACTTCCAGACGTGATAGTCAGGACTTGGGGCAGGAGCCAGACCGATCCCCTAGGCTTTTTCCAGGACAACAACATTTCCTACAGCTTTTGCAGAGAGCAGTAATGTCATGGAGCAGCGTTATAATACCGAGACCTGGAGCTAGAGACGTCATATTTTATTACGCTGCAATGACAGAGTTGCACTCCAGGGAGCAACCAAGCCCACGAGACACTGGGTATTACGGAGGTGCACGTTTTCACTTCACCTTTCTGTCCCCTGGGGACAACTGAGTCCCAGACAGGCCCTGGTGCGACGGGTGGTGAGCATGCGTCTGGGGCCTGGTGTCAATGGCATCGCTGCTGCTGCTGCTGAAACGAGGGCTGGGCTGCCTCTTTCGGCAGCGACACGCGTGCCCCAGTGCAGTGGGGGAGGACGCTGGTGAAGACGCCTGATGCCTTGTCATCCAGAGCATGGGCGAGGCTGTTGCTACTGCAGATAGCAGCAGCGTAGGCGTAAAGTATATTTGGGAATCCCTGGTTTGATGTGGTATTTGAGATACTGCAGGACTGGCTGCATTGTTTGGGCTGTCCTGGTTCTGCCCGTTGGAAAAGGTGTTACTTTTCTACAGAAAACCTGGGATTTTGGTGTTTCAGAGAATTACATTTCCTTCAATTACCAAACAGAATCTGATTTGGTCCTCACTTTCTATAAAAATCTGTTACATACTTGTCTTATATCACTGCCTTGTGGAAGAAATCCTTTTTTTCCCTATCTTATTAGTTCTGCAATGGCTCTTAAGGGCTGTGGAAAGGGAAGAGATGAACCAATGTTAAGGCAGAGTTTTATGCATCTGGGCTTTATGGCAGTGGGTGAGGTGGAGGGGAACACGCTGCCGACCAGCTGGACTCCCAGCAAACAGACCTCCCTGCATGGGCATGAAAGAGCGTTACCAGAAAACTTGGCCGTGGTGCTTGAAGGAGATTTTTTATAGCACATATAGATGCCTTACTGGTTTTAAATAAGCCAGTCAGCCCCATAAGGTTAGTTAATAAACTCCACTATAGGTACGCGTGACTCATTGGTAGCTTGTTAATAAGTTCTGCTCTCGGTTTTAAAGCAAGCTGTTTAATTCTGCCCGTGACACTGCCAGGATCACAGGGTGAAACTGCTGCCTGTAGTGGATCTTGCAGCTTGCTCGGGGTGCTGCTCTGCGTGTGTGGCAGCTTCCCGAGGAACAGTGGGACTTCTAGCATCATCTCGACTTTTGAAGAGGAGAAATGGCTGAAATCGGGAACAACACATTCCTCTACCCCCTTTGCAGAAAGAAGGATTGGAAACCCAAGAACTAGATACAGCCCAAGTTGTGCCTGTCAAGCAATCCAAGACATAGGGGGGTCTTGGGAGTGTTGGCTCACAGTATTTGCTGTTGCATTGCACCGAAGTATTTGGGTTTCAGCTCAGTCAAATATCCTGCTTGGAGGGGAATGTACTCTTTCCTCCCTCCCACCCTGTCTCCATTCAAAGATCAGAAAAATACTGTGAAAAATACAGTGAATTCAGATTGCCAAATCCCCTGATAACTTCATATGTGAACGGGAGATGAGGACACACCACCATCACCACAAATAACATCATTCCAGTTTCTCTATATCATGCCAGCAGGCTGAAGTGGCTTTAGGCACAGTTTAGAAATTTAGAGACATCTGGATGGGACCTTGCCATGAACAGCAGTCTAAGGAGGGGTAGTTTTAAATGGATTTGATGGAATTGCATTTCTTACTCATGTCTTACGATGATGCTCTGATTATCATTGGCAAGAACATCGTTAGTCTTGGCCCAGCACTTGGTCCAGAACCCAGTAAAGTCACTTAAAAAGCCCTTATTGATTTCAGTGGATGCTGTGTCAGATCTAAAAACAAGCTACCAAAACATGAGCCCTTTTGGAGATGCTTCTTCATTGATTTGTGAGAGGTTTGAAAAGGTAATTAAAAGGGAAACAAGATGTAACTGCAATTTAATGGCAACCAGTGTCTGTGCAGTAATGAAAAATATTCCAGAACTTTTCCTCGGGGGTGCCTATCTCATTTTAGGCTGCATAAATCATCTCCACAGGTTTGCAATAATACTTTGGCTAACTTTCTGCAGGTGATTTAAAGTGAATGTTTCATGAGATTCCCTGTGCCATGTTTCCCTCTCCATTTGAATGTCCTTTGGCATTCAACAAAAATCCAGACTGCTTATATTAATCTGATTTTCCCAATCAAGCTACTCTAA
The DNA here is from genome assembly GCA_009819775.1 of Phoenicopterus ruber ruber. NCBI lineage: Eukaryota > Metazoa > Chordata > Aves > Phoenicopteriformes > Phoenicopteridae > Phoenicopterus > Phoenicopterus ruber. Next base: position 16,601,294 of record CM020226.1, read on the forward strand.
AGTGCATTTATTCCTGTGTGGTGAGTCATGCTATAATGATCTGATTTGTAGATCAGGTCCAGGTTCTGTGGGGTATCGTGCAAGCATGAGACAATTTCTTTCTCAAAAGCCTTGGAAGGCACTTTCTCTCTGTTCCACGGTAACAAACAAAATTAAAACATTTTCGACTACTCCAAGTGGAAGCCAAAGCTTCCAATTGTATTTGAAAAAAAAATTCACAATATTTTAGTCAAAGGAAAACAGGCATGAAAAATTGCCAGGTGAAATCTAAGATCCCAACTAGGTGAAAAAAGTAAAGTTCTCACACTGCTGAAGTCCCGGTGCGAGTAGAGATGACAAAAGTTGTAGCCATAGTCTGTGGACAAGGAAAATGTGTACTGGAAAGCAGTCCAGGGCAACTAAATCATGCCTGTATTACCATGGACGTAACACTTGTATTTCCTTCTTGCCCCATGTCCCTTCTCCAGCATTAACAGAAGATTTGCTGTTCCTGCTTTGCTGTAGTCCTTCAGTTAACATCACCTGCCTTGGAACAGGAGCAGTCATTTTGGTGTATTCATTATTGTTATCGACATTTTGTTTCTGAGCTGCAAGTGCACATCTAAAGTTTAATTCAAATGACTGGATTGGAAGCTGGAGGCAACACAGCCGGCAGTGCTAAACCCGAGCTAATTAACGCTGCTGCAAGACAGCCTTATTAGCTCAGGCAGCATTTCCTAAGCAGGGAGGACCTGGCTCATCTGTGAAAGAGGAGGCTGGTAGTAACATGGGGGCTGCAGATCACTTGTGGGTCATGTAGGAGGGAGACTGAAGAGTTTTTTAAGTCCAGGCCGGACCACTTGGGTGCCACTTTGGCGCCTTGCTGCCCAGCGCCCATGCAATGCCCAGCCGTACACTGCCCGTGCCGGCGGCTGCCTCCGCTCAGCCCTGCCCTGCCCCACGCACAGACACCGTCCATGCGTGGCTCGCCTGGCACCTCCACGCTGGTGGTCATATGCTCTGAACTTCTTTTTCTGTCCAAATCATTGGGGCATGGTTGGGAATTTCTGCCTTTGAGGTTACTGAAATTGGGAACAAAATCCCTGACTGTAAAACCAAGCTGCCAAGGAGCTGCTGCTCCTTTATTAATGATGCACGGACACACGGGCTGCTCTCAGCAAGCTGAGCTGCCAGCAGCGCATCTCATGGCTTCAGGAAGTTGCTTCATCCTCGTGTAATGTTAGAAATGTTTTGGTCAAGTGTGTTCCCTCTTTTAGTGCTGTGATTTTGTGATGGACAGATGAAGCGATATCAGCAGTGGAGACCTGCAGGCCAGGCAAGGACCGGTGAGCAGCACTGGCTCACGGGGGTTGCTGGTGCTTCTGGTGGGAATGGTCTGCATCATGGTCAGAGGCAGCGACTGCCATGTGAGACGGAGGAATGAAAAAACTTTTGTCTTTGCAATGAGCTTGAATGGGGACATCACCACAGATTCCCTTCTGCTGAATTGGCAGACTCTTCTCCCTAGGAAGACGCAGTGAGTTTTTCCTTGCCTTACATGGGAGAGGATGTGTGACTTGTGCTTGGAAAAGTACCCTTTTTCTCCTTCCTCAATTGATTTGTTTTTTATAAGCACCATTCGCTCAGGGCCATATCAGGCTAACAGCTGCGGTCCTCTCCTTCCCACTACCGAGGGGCCCATCGCCAGGGGACAGATTCCAGAATTTGCGGCTTTAGGAGCAGTGACCCTTTGTATTTGTTTCAAGTCACTTTGTTCTTTTTCCATGATGAAGCCTTGGAAATTCATCCCATATTGTAACAGTCCCTTTGGTTACTTTAATCCTAAATGCAGAAATTTCATTAAATTACTCATTCTCCCCCATTTTCATTGTGATCACCAGCCATGTCAGTCACAGCGACTCTTCAAAGACGGAGGCTGAACTGTACATCAGATATGACTTCATTCTTTGTATTTATAAGGCAAAGCATAAATTCTAACAGGTCCACTAGTCATATCTATTGATTTGGTACTTAATCATATGAACACAATGAATATTCAGTGCCTGTATGATATAAAAAGAACAATCAGAATAAGCTATTATAGGTGCTGGAATCTCATTTAAAATCTAATTAGGTCTAGAACAAAACTAGAGGACTCCTGTTTGAGTATGAAGAAATGGATGTGTCTATATAATAAGTGAAATGTCTTCTTTTTTCACCCATCTCTTGGCATGTATTAAGAAACTAGCATTTTTTTTTTCAGTTCCCACTTAGAAAACCATTACTCTGTCTAGCTCGGACAGTGGCTGGTACCCTCATGCTTTAACGTACAGATTAAAGCCGATCACTCCGTGTTGTATAACTATGCACTGCTTTATACACAGCACGGTTAAGGTCACAGTGTTGGGGGTGACCAAGGCAACTCAAGCAGCAATTGTTTCGTAGCTGTCCCTGTTCCACTGCTCTGACTGGCCTAAAGCCTTAGGACTGCACTGCCCACAGCGCTAATGCACCAGCACCCCTACTGACCACCACCTCTGGTGGGCTCTAGGCTAGACCAGATGCTTGCAGGCAGTAAAAAGAGTCATTGCAGCAAATACTGTGTTCACCAAGGTCTGTCTGACTGCAGCACCGGGTTGTCCCTTTCCCCAGCAGCGTTTGACTTCTCCCTTGGCAGCAGTGCCATGGAGAAATGGTGCATCACAGAGATCCTCGGTGGGCTCTGAGACCTCTCCTCGCAGGGAAAGGTGCAGATGTCACCGTGGTGTGATGAGGAAATCAGGAAAAAAGGCGTCACAGAGAAGTTGAGGTTATTCTCGCTCACTGGTAGAGTCAAGGAAGGCCTCTTCCCTACAGTTTTTTTCGCATGTGTCTTGCTGGCAATCAGCAACAGCAGAAACGGGGTGGCTTCAGATGTACCACACCAGCAAATCCAGCCGCCTTTAAAACCTGTGCAAAGTGGGGCTCTTCCAGTAGTTCTTCTACAGTAAAAAGAGTGGGAGATTGGAAAATCCTAGCCCATATTTGAAATCCACTTAGGGCACTAAGATGTCATGCAAGAAATCCTGGGGAATAAAAATAAGGTCTTGCAGGCTTTGTTTTAAAATATATCTGTTCAGACTCCCAGATTAGGACAGAGCCTGCCTCGCTGTTTATAAAAAGAGATGTATAGATGGATGTAGCTCTATCAGTGTTATACACATGCCTGGATGATTAGGCAAAAATAGACCATAATTTGGTTCAGCATTTGTATTTTGCAGGAAAACGGAGTACCATGAGTATATGCTCGTACACAGATATTTGTGCAAGTGAATAAAACTGGTTTTCAGAACACGCATTGATTGCCTCAGGGGCAGATGAAGAACAGAACCAAGGAAAAGAACCGCCTTCCAGCTAACTGCGTTCTGCAAATAGGACATGGCTTTCTGTCTTCGGGGTGTATCTTCCTGTTAAAACTGTGCCAGCAAAGTGAATCTGTTGTTTAATGCCTGTTCTAGTTTCCCTTGTGCTTTTCTTGGTGCACCAAAATGTTTGTAGGAGTGGGTTCAACTGCCTGTATAAGATTGCTGTCTTTCACACTCTTGCTGTCTTTCACTCCTTTGCTTTTTTCGCATCGGTGATGCAGGAGGGCAATCAGAGACCAAGACAGCAAAGGCACTTGAGGTTTTACGCAATGTGAGTCCGTAGTCTTCTTGCAGGAAAAGTTTTCCCTGCTTTTCATTGCAAGAAAAAGAGTTTAGGCTTCAAACTCTGGTTTAGCTTGAAACTCCTCAAACTTCAGATGTCTGTAACTGGCCATTTTTATTGCCAATAATGGGGATTTTGCTTCATGAAGGGCTGCAGAAAACTGCTTAAATTTAGCATCCCCAGGAGACTAATCAAGAGTTAAAAGCCTCTTTGGATGCCTTGAGGGTTTCACAGCTAAATTCAAACCTGACACCTTTGACTTAGCTTTCCTGCAGTGAGGTCGGCTGTCTGTCTGTCTGTCTGCTCTCGGCGCAGGCGCTCTGCCCTGTGCCTCCCAAGCAAGGCAGCAACAAGGAGAGAGAGCAGGTCGGCGCACACCGAGAAACCCAGCCCTCCCTGCCCCAAACCAGGGGCAGGGCGAGAATGTGTGCGGTGGTGTTTCTGGTTAAAAACCACCCTGGGCACGCTGAGATACGGCGGTGATGGAGCCATCTAAAAATACCTGTGTGGAGGATGTCAGGAGCAAACGCTGTGGCTGTGGTGTGACCTGTCCCCTTCCAGGGGCTCAGAAGCCCCTTCTCCTCCTGTGCTGCGATGTCTGGCTACTCTGCAGCCTGGACTGCTTCCAGGCATTTCTTGTCTTCCTCAATTTTCAGCCTGATTGAAGATTTCAGCCTTATTAAAATCTTGCTTTCGAAAGAAATTCTGTGCCTGGATGCTGTCTGTATTTACTGGCTAAGGCTCTCACCAGACCTCATAAGCTCCCTCGTTTACATTGCTTTAATTGACCTCATAATTTTCCAGATCTTATCACTATATCAGATGAGTGCTTGTCCTGGTTTAGGCCGGGATGGAGCTAGTTTTGTTTTCAGCAGCTCCTGTATTTTGGATTTAGTGTGAGAAGAACAGTGATAGCACGCCGATGTTGCTGGTTGCTGCTGAAAGACCAAGGACATTTTGCAGTTTCCCAGGTTTTGCTGATGTGCAGGTGCAAAAACTTGGGAGGGGCAGAGCCAGAACAGTTGATCCAAACTGGCCAAAGAGAGTATTCCATACCATAGACGGCATGCCCGGTATAAGTGAGGGTCGGTCACTAGGCTTTTAGACCCTTAACTTGCCTTAATCCTTAAGCTTCCCTTCGGGTTGCTTTTTGTTTCCCTGTTTTTCCTTTTTGTTTTTCGTTCGTTCGGCTGTTTATTCCCTCGCCTGCTCTCTCTGGAATTTGCTGTTCTGGGATAGCTGGGGGGGGGGATACCCCTGCTCCCTGCCTGCTGCTCGGGACGGGCTGTATCGGTCGTCGGGTGGTGAGAAATTGGGTATCGTTTGTTTTATATAGTCTATTATCCTCATATATATTATTATTATCATTATTAATATATTTTTATATTTTTCCTTCGCTGTCCTGGTGAGCTGTTTTTATCTCAACCCGTGAGTTTTCCTTTCTCTCCAATTCTCCTCCCCACCCCAGCGGGGAGGGGGGAGCAAGCGAGTGGCTGCGTGGTATTGGGTTACCATTTGGGGTTAAACCACAACAGTGCTCTGTGTTTTTGTTTTTGGGGTTTTTTTTCCCCTTTACCAATAACAAGATTGAGAAAAACTTCAGTTACTTAAGGCACTTTTATAAAAAAATCATCACTCAGTTTGCAGGGGTTGTCTTGTGTGAGGACAGAGGGGCTTGCTCTGCTGGGCAGAGTTGAGCTGGCGAATGATTTGCTTCGCTTTAACAGTTAGGCTGGGTCTAATCTGGGCTTGACTTCTCATGCTGAGGCAGCCGAGGTGTGAGCAGAGGTCGCCCTGCGGTGACCCACTGGCCAGCGTGCCCGTGCGGGAGCCTGTGGTTTGCTTGGCATCAGCAAACTCGGCTTTGACTGGATTCAGACTTTTCTGACCAGGGAGATGGGCAAGGTGGACTGCACTGGTCCTCCAGACCCTCAAGAGCTGAGCCAGAAGGCCTCATGAAAGTCATGCAAACCTATTCTTTGACTACAGTTACCTTGGAATCAGGCTATAGCGATGATAAAAGTGCATCATGCGCCTACACACTGCTGCAGGGCCCTGCAAAACAGCAGTCAGAGCCTGGCAGAGGAGGGTCGAAGGGCTGCAAGGCTTTCAGGGGAAGCTTTGCCACCCTGCGTGCGGTGGGATGATTAGATGACTGTGCTTGATGTGCTCAAATTACACTGCTGTCCTTTATTCATCCTTTATTCAGTGACTACACCCAGGTTTTTCTCCTCCTGTGTCATTTCCAGCCCATAACACAAAATCTGATGTTCTTCATCAGACCATGTTCACTTGACAGCTTCCACCTCACTTGTTAAAGGTCAGATCGTGTAAGTCTACTCTTGAATGAAGCCCATGAATGGTACCATGGGTTAGCAAACCTGGAGGTCATTGTTTGCCCACGAAGTTAGCTAACAACTGCTTCAATACACATCGTGCTAAATGGTAATTTCCTGGAAATGTAGCCCTGGATATAGAAATGACATTTCATTCATGAATTCGTTTCGTTGTTGCTGAACATTTGTAGCTGGAATGATCTTTATGCTTTGAAAGCCTGTTCCTATCCCACCTTCGATGGTTTTTGACGGCGCAGAAGCCAAGGCAGCTGTTCTCGGAAAAGTGCCATTTACAACGATGTACTTGGACTGCAGAAGGCTCAGCCTGAAGCAGTGTTGCAATGGCTTCAGAGCTGCCAACTGCGAGCAGCCCCACCCCAACTGGCTGTCTAGAATTAGTATCGTTATTCCAAATGTAAGGAGATATATTTACAAGTATATTGCTTCACACATAAATAGAGAATTAAAAGGAATCGGGGAAAGTCATTCTGATGTTCTGTCCAGATACTGTATTCACACAGGGAAGAACCACTAAGGACCCACTCCTTGCTGGACTTTCTGAATAATATGTTAACGTTGTTCATTGTGAATATTAAGATTCAGAAGTATAACCCAAGTTGTGCACATCTTCCCACCTGTAATAACTGACTATTTCTGCTATTTTAGCCCTGCAAATTCAAGTTATTGAAACTTAGTTTAACCTCCGTACCATAGCCAGGCAAGAGAAGTCCCATGATCTCTCTTTGTCGGGGAGAAATTGTGCTCATGAAAAGCTGGGGTGCTCAACAGGCAAGGGATGACTTGATAAACTCCAGTCACTTGATGATGCACCTGAACCTGTGAAAATAGTGATGGGTGAGGGCAGCCCAAATGCGAGGTCAGGGTGGCCGCCAGGGACGACGCAGGGTCCCAGCAGCGTTGGGCTGCCGAGAGAACGTGCCACGGGCAGGACTTCCCAGTGCGGCAGTCACCTCATGAACCTACCGTGGGGCCACCGATCGTAGGGCCGAGTCCTACCTGGTGCTGGGGGAGCTACACGAGGGGTTTCAGGAAAGAAAGATTTCATCACTAGTGAAGAGGTTTAGTTGGCATGAGATTAATTCCTGAATTAGCGTGTATTCCTCATGGTTTGAGGAGGATGAGGAAGGTCTTGTTCGGTATACTGATGGTTTCCTTGCTTCTCTTCTCCTTGCTGTAATACATTAAACCCTACAGAAGCAGGCGATCGCCAGGTATGTCCCTAGACTTTGCAGGCTGCTGTGTATGGATCCTGATTTTTGCCTGATATGTATTGCCTTCCAAAATTTTATTGTTCCCAGGATTTGATTTTGATTCTGTTCCATCTCATCTGAGATGAATGGGTTTAATCAGAATCTCTTAAACCCACTTCATTCGCTGGTAACCCTTTATAAGATGCTAAGAAATGTACTGCAGTCTCGCCCCGGCAAGGCAATAGGCTAAACGAAGGGGAGAATTTTAGCTTCTAACTAGATTCTAACTACGAGGCTCTGAGGCTTTATAAGATTTTCCAGTGATAGCCTCATTTGGCCTCTATAAATGGAAGCTAGGCAAGAAAATACAATCTGTCTGCCTGCTCTGAAACGTACTTATTGATTTCAGCAGTCGTACTGCAATTGTTCTCACAAATCAGCTAATTAAGATCCTTAATGAAAGGTGACTTAAGCGGCAGTAAATTTTGCAGTTGCCCCCAATGGACAGCAGCCAACCAAATCTGGTATTCCTTGTTAACCAAATACAAATCCTTAAACACATTCGACCCAGCGACTAGAATTAATGACGTTTATCACAGCGCTTGATGCTCCCATTCATCTCTTGCAAGTGGGTTTTGTAAGGCTGAGCTGGTGTTGGCGTCGTTGTCCTCTGCCAGAGAAGTGCTTTTCATCAACCCCAGACAAGGGCTGCTCTGTAGAAAGGGCAGAGCTCAAACGTTGGATGTCAAGGTGCAATCGTCCCAGTGCTCTGCAGACGATGGGAGCATCAGGTCTCATGCCCAGGGCACGGCTGTGCTGTCCTCAGGGCTGATACGATGCTGCTTCGTGAGATCCTCGGCACCGGGGTGTGCACAGGATTGGGGAGGCTGGGGTGTCAGGACCATACCTGAAAAACGCTCCGTCCAGTTCAAGGCAGTATTTGCAGAGGTTTGTGGCTCCTCGGTGCAGCTCTGCGCCTGGAGCATTTGTTTTGCTTTAGGGACCACGGAGCATCCCACCGTTGCTTTGGTGCGTGCTCCCCAGGCCGGGAGGGGGGTCGCGCCCGCGGCCAGCACCTGAGGCGCAGGCACCGAGGGGGAAGGTGCGAGGAGAGACGTCACGGGAGCTTCGTGTTCAAAGCCTGAGACGAGGCAGCTCTGTTTTGCAGCCATTTCGGAAGGGGTTTAGCGTCTCTTTGTTCTCTAGTTTGAATGTGTGGGTTTCTGCCTTCTTTTTGCAGCTCTCGCTGGTAGGAGAGGACTCTCTGAAGTTCTGAAGGTTCAAAAAAATTAGCATACTTTCTCCTCTGAACTTTCAAAATCCAACTAAAGGCTTTTAGCTGATTATCTCAAAGTCTCTTCTCTCTAATGACTTTCCAGTTTCTTGAAGTTGAGCAAAAATCAGCGGATAACTCTCTCTATTAGATATAATTATCTAATGTATATTGAGCTTGGGAAATTATTCAGTTAATTTTGTCTTTAGTCTTCCATTTCCTGTTAGAGATTTGAAGCGTGAGCCTGCAGTTCTCTCTTAATTACTGCATCCTGTTGATTTCTTTTCCCATTTTTTAAAGATAAGCATGTGCTTAAATGGGAGCCTTTGAAAGAGGGAAATAAAAAGTCTTCATTAAAGTGTGATTGTGGTTTGAGTGCACAAATATGACTGACTAAGGTGAACTCTGATTTTCGATTGAAAATTCACCACTGATTTAGCAATATTTTTTGCAGAGATGGCAATGGAGCGGGGGGGGCATTCACTTTAACAGGAAAAGTGTATTTCTCTTGATTAGATTTTGGTATTACCTCTGCACTTCATCGTCCCAAGGATGAGTTCTTCTTCAAGTGGAGCTACACTAATAGGAACGATCATATCCCATGCTTAGCTGCTTTACATCTTTTTTTAACACTTATCAACTGTTCAGCTGATGATAAAGAAACTGTTAATATGTGAGGACACGCAGAGGAAGAGACCATGCTGTGGTTTTCTGAGGCTGCAAACTTCTTGCAGCCCTGCCTACTGCGTGCCTTCGGTCGTGGGCTGGCCCCTGGGATCGCTGGCTGTGTCACGGAGGTTTTGCTGTCATAGCTTGTCTTCCTAGTGGATGAGGAGAAATCTTTCCTGTGGCTTTTTAAGGTCCCCAGAATAATTTGAAGACATTTTGTTTTGCGCAGAGGGGGTCTGCACCACTGTACCTGCGCTTGCTTTCATGCTATAGTGTCACTGGTGCAGACACCCGCTGCCTGAGCATTGGATTTTGTCAAAGGGCTGTGGAGAGAGCTGCGTATTTTGTCCTAAATGAAGTAAACTGCAGTCCAGTGGTGGGTTTTTGTTTTTCTTTCCCCTAAACAGTAGTTACTTAAAGTTTAATTCTTTAATTCCTTCGGATCATAGAATACAGATGGGAAGAGACCTCTGTCTTTGGCCTTTATTCTAGTCTGAACAGAGCATGTTATTTTTTTTCTTATTCTGAACAGAACATGTCACTACATGTTCCTGTTCTCAAATAAGCAAGAAAAATATTCAGTTAACTGAGCTGAGAAAGTAGGTCTGGATCTCACTGCTGGATTTCCTTCCCTGGTCTATCCTTGATGCCTCTCGTTCCCTTTTTGTGAGTGCTAACTGTATCGCATAGCAGCCTGACAGCAGGGACACACTGAGTTCCTCTAGTTTGATGTTTCCATTGCAATATTAGGCTGAATGGTAGTTGGCAGCAAAATCCATCCCTATACCTCCAGAGACTCATTAAAACCGGGTAACTCTGAAGTACAGCAAAATGATTTCTGTTTGGACTACATTGCCAATTTAACAGATGTGTGAAAGGTAAAATGATTAAGTAGTTTCTTGTAAGGAAATTCCTCTAACTAGGCACTTTCTAAAAACTTCCAATAAACGTTCGCTTATTAGATCAACTTTGTAGACATAACTTCTCATAATCATGTGCTGCGTGCCTAAGAGAAAGTACATAGATTTTTTTTAGCATCACACGGTTTCTTACATGGCTTATTGTAATTGCAGTGATTTGTGTATGTGTTTAAAACAGAGGATTGGGAGCACCATCATTGCACCATTTCAGGACACACACTGGTTGAGCAATGCAGGTGCTTCCATTGGATCTAGCTGGCATGGATGAGCTTTGCCTCCTCCAATTCTTCTTCTCCTGGAGCTCGCACAGACCTCAGCCTCTCTCCCCCCTCGAGCAGGGATGCTCCAGCCTGACCTTCTGGAGAGAGCGAGCGTGTGACTGCGTTATCCGCTGAGCACATACAGTCGTTGAGGCAGTGGATTTAGGAATCGTACATAAACAAGCCACTTCTTGGCCAGGGTTTGGCCACAGCTAGATATTCTGGTTGAGTTCAGACCCCACTGAAACGTTTCAGATTTTGAATATTTTTCCCCTCTGTCTCTAATTATGAGGTTTTTTGCTGTCAAGTGATAGAGAGGAAGGAAGAGCTGTTCTGAATCCCCAGACGAGCCTGCTTCAATCTGGACTCATAATCTTAGCTCTAATCATGAAGGAGTATCTACTATGGTTTTATTTTAAGCCCCTTTTGTGGAGGTGGCAGACTGAAACTGCGTGAGCCCTGACGCCGGGAAGGAAATAATACCCCTCTTGCAGGCTGCTCAGTCAAACGGAGATGTCACGCGGGAGGTCAGGACAATCTCACTAACGCATTCAGCACCAAGATCTCCCCTCCGGCAAACTCACGGCTGCCAGCCGGGGTGCCCAAATGGGTTGCCAAAAGGCCAGATGCTGCTAATCACCGTCTGGGCAGCTGGACCCCCCGAGCCGCTCCGGCTGCAGCGGCGGGGACCTTGCCAAGGCACCACAGAATGTTTCTGCAGCACCGGCAGGTTTTCCTAATTTGCTCTTACATACAAAAATCAAACAGGAAAATATTTAATTTGACAGGGCAAACAAATGGTGCTTTACTGGAGAAATGATACTTTAAGCATATGATAGCCATCTGCCTGTGCCTCGCCGTGATTGTTGGGGAGTTATAATTGGACATGTGGTTTTGACACCTACAGAGACTAGCTGGCATTGCCACTAGGCAATTTTAAGTGGGACAGAGCACTTATGAGTGTGAATTTTCACTTGGCTGCCATCCCGACAGCTCTGTTAAGGATCACCAAGTGATCAGGGATAGAAATGGTTAATAAAGATTCTGCTCAGGTTAAAGCCAGATGTACAAATTGCACACATTTTGTATTTAGAGTTAATGAAGATTCTTCCTGGATTAAAACAAAACGTACTATTTTGTATACAAATATTTTGTATTTACACATATTGGCATTCATAGGTGAGGTCTGACTGCTCTTAAGACCAGGTAACCAACCTTTCAGGGCCAGTGGGGGTCTTTTCGCCCACTTCATTCGATCACGCCCCACCCTGGAAAACGCAGGCAGGAGCGGTGCTGCCTGCCCAGCCCGTGCAGGCACAGCCATCGCCATCGGCACACAAAAACCAGTGCGCTCTTTGTTGTGCTCTGCAGCCCACTGGTGCTCCAGCCGCGTCCCCTGTAATATGAGTTCTTTTCTTAGTAAAGGGTAATAAAGTTTTCACAGACTTTTTTTTTTCCCATGTCAAAATATCAATTTTTAGGCCAAACCTGTTGCCAAATTCTATTTTGATCCTGTGTTTTTTTTTTTAAACTGGAGATCACTAAATTCAGGAATCACAATTATGTGGAGATAATACTGATAATCTTGTTCTACAGCTTACCCACAAAACGTCTGCATGTGGTGTTTATCCTCTCGGTATATAATGCTGGTGACAGCAAACAGTCTTGCTAAAAGCTGCCTCTTTTACAGGGAGCTCTGCAAAACGCAGGTGTGAGCAGGAGTGTGTAATGGAGCTGTCGTGGGAGTGCGTGGGTGGAGGGCGAGGAAGGACAGGGTTGCACAGCAGCTCGAGTCTGTTCTGCGCTTTAATGGCTATAACGAACTGCCCCAAAATCCCACGCTGGCGTCCTGGAGGGGTTCCAGGCCCCTGGGGACCATCCGTGGCACGCAGCAGGTCCCGGCACATCCCTCTGCTTGTGTGGAGAGAGGCTGGGAGAAGCTGGAGCCAGCAAAGGGGGTGCCTCGGTGGGAGGAGAGGTGGCAGCAGCTGGGTGTCCTTCTTGTGCTGGCTGCGCAGGGGGAAGAAGCACCCGTGCAACAGCCAGACCTTTCCAGGTGGGATCCCTGCTGCGATGCCTCTGCACTCAGGTCTTTGCAGCACTTTTCCACCAGGCACAAGTGAAGTTCATACGTTTTAAGCTTGGAACAGAAGCTGCCTAGAGAGCCTAGTGGCCAGGGGCTTTGCTGTAGATCCCAATTTTCCATAGGCAATTTCCCCCCGCACCCCCCAAAAGTCACACAGGACAGTGCAAGGAGCTGGCTGCAAGCGGTACCTCGCGGGTAAGTGTTCAGTGCCATGGCAAAGCACCGGCGCGGCTGCAGTGTGTGCACGTCGTGCCCTTCGATTCCGGATCTGCCTGTGCTAGCTGGAAAGGCGAGTGGCGATGTAGCTCTGGCATTTATAGTAGGTTTGGAGGAAACGAGCTTTTAATATGGTGTGCCTGGCTGATCTTCATTTAATATTGAAGGGAGCTGCTTTAACAATGTATGATGGGGCAGTCATTTCCCATCGGGTATTACTGATATATTTGAAATGTGGCTGCTCCCTCTGACGAGCTGTAATTCAGTGGTTCATGCTCAGGCAGAGCAGGGTCAGTACAGCCTTGGTTTAATTGCTGGATGAAAGCTATGCCAGCATAAAGATACTCTTTGGCACCGCAGAGTGCTGCCAGGGCCAAGACCCAATTTCTTTATTTATTGATACATTAATTCTTGAAAGCAAAAGAAGTCATGGCCCTGACAAGAACAGACCTGAACTCCTCTGGTCCTCTACCAGCAGCGACATGAGGCAGGAGCACATCTCTGTCCCTGCTCCGTGGGCAGACGCTGGAGGGGCCCATGCTTCTTCTCCAGCAACTGAGGGTCATGTAGAGTCAACAAGACTGCTACTGCCACACTCGGGTTGCCAAGTTTGGTTTTCTTTGGGTTTTTTAATGGAGATTAGAAGGTTCAGGAATGGTTTCGATGCATTTAGTTCTGAACTCTCAAGAGGACACTCATCAGTGACTTTCTCAGGTTTAGGATATTGACTAATCCTAAATCCCAAACCTGCTATCGATTCCCTCCGCTGCTGTGTTTCGCCACTCTGTCCCAGGCACTATTTAGCCAAGGGACGGTACTGTCCTAATCATGTACAAAAATACCAAAGCAAACAAAAGTGCAACCCCAAAGGTGGATTATGGATTGTTTTTCCTTTGTTGAGGGAACAATGTTTTTTGTCTGTGCATTTCAAGGAATACTATTGTTCATGAACAATTTAAGAGAGAAATATTTGATACTGCAGGGGGGTTGGTAATGACTTAATCAAAGGCAAAATACCCCTTTGCTCCAGTTCAATGTTCATATAGTTCAGTTCTTATTAGCATTGATTTTTGCCAAGCCTTTAGCATCTTATTTATGAAAGGCAGCGTAATGAACTTTAGCAATAAACAAGAATGTTGGAACAACAAAATAGACCATTCTTCCACTTGCCGCTGTGTCGGTGTAAAACCCCTACTGCATTTCTAGAGGGGCTCTACCTTGTCTGGCTTACATTTCCTCTCCAGTTGCATGGCAAACATATTGTGCCCCCATCTCCATCCATATGTAGGACAAGAGAAGTCAGAAACCACCTGGTATGTGGAATAACCACGTCTACATGAGCAGACACCAATCCCACTCCAGCCAGTCTGCCAGCCGCCGAGCACAGCATCCCTTGTGCCTCCCCTCCTCCCAACGCCTGACGAAGAGCTTGGGGGTTCCTGGTGTATGCCTGACCTTGTGATTGCGGTTCGTGCGGGGAGAAGCGATCCTATGCCACACTGACAGTTTTTACAGCAGATAAGGGACACGCTGAGTTTCTAGTCTGATGATGTTTTCACTGAAGTCAGTTGGGAGTCTCTGACATTCTCAATTACAGCTTGTTTGCACACTCTCTTTGCAATTGAAATGCAGTTTGCAACCAGCGCACCTAAGGTCTGCTCTGGGACAAGCTAAAATCTCACTGTCAGAGGTATGAAAGTATGTGGCATTTGCAGTGCTAATAGAGAAGGATCTGAAAAAAATGCCTAAACTTTCTTCAGACCTTTTAAGGGACGACTCTGTCGCCAGTCCTTCCCACAGTTCTTCATTGGTGTTCTAATTACAAACCAATACCAGCTTAGGCTGTCTAAAAATAAACTTCGCATTTTCATTTAATTAGTTGAACTGTCCGCCTCATTGCCGTGAAAATTATATAGAAGAAAATGTTTACTTAAAGGAGCTTCTTAACTACAATCGCTTAGATATTTAAATGTCCCAAACAAGTAAGGCAATAAATCCATATAAAAATGTGTTGCACTATAAAAGGCAACGGGAGAGTGAGTTTGGGGTGGGGGGAGCGGAATGCCTGCGGTGGTTTCCTGAGCCTGAAGCTTACTGGTGAGCCTTACTGGAGACGCAGCCCATTCACGCCCCAGCCTTTAAGCCCAGGGTCTCACTCATTCTTGCCCAGACTTTCCCTGACACAGCTCACATGAAACAAGTGAATGGCTGTGACAAGCCATTTGTGCATTCAGCCTCCAACCAGAGCCCTGCCCAGGGACAGCAGTCGGGCAGCAAACTCTCCTAGTTGTGTGTTTTGAAGCAGAAACGGGACTGCAGGCAGCGAGGTCTCTGCCAAACCTCTTGTCTGCAGGGCTCCAGGAAGGCTGAGGAGTTCCCGTGCTGCGGGAGCTGGAAACGCCGAGCTGCAGCAGAGCCCTCCCACCGGCTCTGCGCGTTCCTCTATGGCCACTAATTTTTTCCCCACATCCCTTTGCTATGGCTAAAGCTTTGCCTTTCACAGGGAAGGATTAGCATTTGCAATCAGCAGCTCAGACCTGCGTCCTGGTCAGTCATTTCTCTCTCTACAATGAGATTCTGGCATGTAAATAATAGTGTATATTTATGTCTTTGAGAACGCTGCGCTGGCTGCTGGACATTGCGATGGCCTTGCCATCACACAGTAATATTCTTCTGATGAGTAGCAGTCTCCTCAATGAAACGTTGTGCACCTCAAGCATCTGAAAAGAAATGAAAACAGGGATGGTGATGGTTCTTATGCTGAAATATATATATATTATTTTTTTTAGTGTGTGTGTTGGGGAGCAGTGATTTGCAATCATTTGAGGGAATACTTCAAAAACGCTCTTGGGAATATTCGTCTTCCCACTCCCCGTGAAAGAGTATTTGAGAGGTTCAAACAACGCCAATAAAACACAGTTCTCAGGGACATTAGGTGGGGGGAAACATGTAGATGGGGATATGGGGGAGCCACTCGGATCAATGGATGTGTCTGAGAACGGCTTGCTTGGTCATCCCAAAATCCTCGGTGGGCTGAGGCTGTCCGGCCGAGGAGCACGGCCTCGGCAGTGCGCTCCAGCCCGACGGCACACGCGGCACCTTACCGCGCTCTGCAAACACCAGGGTTGATATCTGAAGGATTTGCAAGGATAGTTTTTGGCTGCACTGTATTAATGTAAACCGGGAAGTGAGTTCTTATATTTATGAATAGTGGAGTTTCAGGACATAATTCACTAGGCAAAAACAAAGGAGCTATAGTTGAGAAACAAACTATTCACTGAATATTTTGCCCAGCTGAAAGGTGTTGGTGGCAAAACTGAAAAACTGCAGGTAATTTCTTTTTTCAGCTTTATGATGAACTATTTGTTATCCCAATAATTATATTTGACGGTCAGAGATCAATATGGACCGTATAAGTCATTAATGACAAAGACCATCTATCTTTACTTAATGCATGTCCAGTCCAGCTCCCCGAAATCTGGCTGGCGGTGACTGTTTTGGCAAGATGCTGTTAGTGCAGCACCAAGCCTTGCCTGCCGTTAGCCAAGAGACGATGCTTGCCAGATGACAGCGATGCTGCAAAGACCCACGAGCCCGGGCAGCACGTCGGGAGGGAGGAAGGGCAACCATGCCACCGTGCCCCGAGCCGGAGCCGTGTGAGGCCGGCTCTGCCGTTCCTCAGAAAGAGAAGCCCCGCGTGGATGAACGCCCTGCAACCACTTCGTGGGAAGTACAGACCTTCAGGTCCTGCTACCCCTGAGTGTTCAGAAATCATGGGACTGGCTAAAAATGATGCCTTTACTCTTTTATGTGAGCAGCCGTTCTACTTTGTCTTCTAGTTTCTGAGCCTCTAAAAGTGGCTCACTTACTACAATTCATGGGTTTTTTCCTGCAGAACTTTATTGATAATAAACCTTTTTATGTAAAAGAAAGAAAAAGCAGAAATTTTCCTGGGGCATATCCCAGTATCAGGATCTATTGGGTAAATTGCCAAATCATCCTGAGCTTTGCGTTAAAAAGCACAGGGTTAGCTACACCAAGACCTAATACTGTAACGCAGTTGCTTATGTGCTGCTCAATTAATCAGAAGCCATAATTAAGCCTTCAGACTGGGGGGCTGCATGAAGACCTCAGAGGAAAGCTTTGCAGCATCCTCCTGCAGCGTGGAGGGGTCCTGCCCCACCTCCCGGGGCGGGCTGCCCACGGCAGGAGGATTGGGCTCACCCGTTATTTCTGATTTCATGCGCTTGATGTTCTTGGCTGCCTTGGCACGCTTGGAGGTGGCTGGATGCTCCTTTGGGTGCTGAGGCTGTACCTTTTTTTTCTGGTCTTTTCACTCCTGTTCCACCTTGCACAGAGCTGCGGAAGCCCAGCCCGCAGGGGAGCATCATCTGCAGCACATGCAGAGAAAACCCGTTTCTCCTTGTCCCCACCAGCCCCCATGCACCGACCGAATCGTTTCCCTCCCACTTGTTTTTCCTCGGAGCCGGCGGGGTGAGGCGGGGGAGAGGCAGGGAGCCATCCCCGCGTTTTCAAAGCGCTGGTGCGATTCCTGCCATCCGACTAGTGCGGATGTGACGGGAATGAGAATCGCGGAGCTCTGTCCTCATGCGGCGCTTTGTAAATGAATCGCTTTGATCTCAGGCGGATTTCCCTGTGCTATTTTTAGATGCGGTGAGGATAACCGAGGGATGTCGATTCGAAAGCAGACAGAAAGGAGTTTCAGATGCAGCTTTCCTCCTGGGGCAGGAGAGAAGAGCAGAAGGAGGAAAACAAGGCAATCTCCAGCAGCACTTCTAAGTCTTCTGGAACAGAGAGAGATAGGTCGCTAAGCCCTTGAGGCTAAAGAGGGATGTTCCCCAAATATAAAATTCACTAGTTATCTGATAATTCTCCTTACGCTTCTCCTTGCTGCTTTCTGTATAACTCAGCATTCTGCTACAGCCCAGAGTCAGGACCTGTGATTAAATTCAGCTTTGTAGTATCGTGGATATGTTTATAAGGGATTGCAAATAGTTACCCTTTGATTTAAAAATAATTGCAACGTCTCTCACTTTCCCTGCTTAAAGGACACATGTGGAGGTCTCAGATTGCTTGGTTTTGATCATGCCAATTCCTGCTTTGCATTTCACCTCCAAAAATAATAAAAAACTCAAGCAAAACAACAAACAGATAATGAAATCCAGCCTTTCTTCCGTAGTGGCAGTGGGGGGGGTGTATGTGTGTGTGTGTGTGTGTGCAGGTTTGCATGCAGGCTTCTGAGAAGAGCGAGAACCTGTTTACAAGGGAAAAAGCTCTTCCGAACGGTTTTTTCTTCTTCTTCTCCCATCTCCCGTTGCTGGGGAAACCGCCATCCCCAGCGCTCGAAGCGGCTGACTCACCCAGCCCGGTCCTCCGCCGCACGCATCGCGCCCCGAGCTACAGCACGGGAACAAAGGAAATACAGACTTCAGCAGTTCAACATGAAATACATAAAATCTCCTTTCCCGGTGTCTCCAGGACACGGCTGGTGACAGCTGGCTGTAAGCGGTCCCCAGAGGCTGTGGAAAAGGCATGGGAGAAGCTTTTATTTGGTGCCCCCGGGAAGAAGGAGGCAGTGCTACCTGGAGCAACGTGGGTCCCAAGCCCCGCAGTGGCCCACAGACCTGCGGCAGGGTGAATCCACAGGGAATTCCATAGCACCAAGGGCAGCTGAAGCTGATGGAGAAAACCCCTATTGATTTCCATTGGATTTACTCGCTTCCCACCTTTCCATAAGTATTCGCAAGAGCATGAATGAGCCCTCTTCCCCTGCTCCTTCGTCTCCCGTGTTTGTGTCTTTTGGAGTGGAGCTCGGTTCTGCCCAGCCGTGAGCTCTGGGGCTTGTAATGGGCAATTGTTTATTTTGAACTGTGATGCCCACGCTGCCTGCGGTTAGGGGACGGCTTTCCATGGCCAAACGCAGTGGTGCAATGAACTTGATCTCTTAGCAGAAATCAAGGTGCTAATATATCTGGGTTTATAAATCCCAAACTACGAGATCAGCTAAATAAGCTTCAAAGTCAGAAGCTTAAAAATAAGAAAATCAGGATCTACTTGGTTTTTGCAATGCATTTGCTACTGTTTTATTCAGCTTTTCTCCTCTGTCTTGAGAGCTAGAATTTTATCTGCTACTTTGGTGCTTCTGGTTTTCGTGTTTTCTTTTTATCTGGTGCCATAGATTTGGGGAGAGGGGGACCCAGGAAATGTGATGAGCCTACAGGAGAGCAGTGAACACAGCAGGACCGGCAGCAGCCAGAAATCAAGCTTAGCGGGTTGTCGTTAGGCTGGTGTGTTTGGCTCCTGGCCTTGGCAAGCGTTGGGGAACTGAGCAATATCTGGAAATTTCCCCTGCCCAGGTTTCTGGGCAGCCTGCGATGCACAGATGTTTCTAACATCTGCATCTGAGAGCAGAGCCCCGATGTTACAGTTGTTGAGGTCTGAGACAGACGCTACCAGCTCTAGTCTTCCAGTTCTTTAAACACAACCTTTCCCTCCTTGGTCCCCCCTTATCCCCTCTTTTCCCTTTCCAACGCTGGGGTACAAACCGCTTGTTCAGGTTAACTTAACCCAACGCCTGAAGCAAAATATTCAAATTTGGAAAAAGAGCTCCAAACGCGCTGTCTCTTTAGTTACCAGAGCACAAATATGCGTGGGCAGATGGATCAGTTAAACATCCTTTTTCCTCCCCTGGGAAGGAACCCACACCTGAGCAGTCTTTCCAAAGCCTCTTTGGTACCCGGGATGCCCCTTCCTCGGCATCACCGGGGCAGTCTTTTCTCTCTCCGGGCAGTTCTTCACCGGCTGCGGTTAGTCCCGATGCCCCTCCGCAGTGAAACATTCCCCTTTTGTTCCCTTCTCCAGCTT
The DNA here is from genome assembly GCA_009819775.1 of Phoenicopterus ruber ruber. NCBI lineage: Eukaryota > Metazoa > Chordata > Aves > Phoenicopteriformes > Phoenicopteridae > Phoenicopterus > Phoenicopterus ruber. The sequence continues at coordinate 16,620,816 of CM020226.1, forward strand.
CAAGCTTGCTTTTTCTGCAGGAGTCCCTCGGGGTTTGATGCTATCAGAAACGCTGCCTCGCTTTGTTCTCCAGCCCAGAGAAAGCCCGTTCCTGTGAATCTGCCCTCTCCTCTCGAATCCGCGCTCTCCGAGAGGACAGGGAGAAAACGGGGCCGTGGGCTGAGCGCTTCATCCTTTGTTCACCCCAGACAAGGGCTGTTCAGGTGCTTGGGGTCAGGCCCTCTTTGTAGACAAAGATACCCTTGTTCCTCTGCACACAGAGGAAGGAACATAATGAAAGAGAGTTGTAACATCAGCTCCGAGTTTGGAGTTGTGCTTGGACAGGTCCCTCAGAGCTCACTGCCGGCTGCCCCAGCGCCCCGTGCCTAACCGCTGCTCCCGCGTACCTGCTGCAGAGCCTCTGCTCGGCAGCTGTCGTGGTCCTGCAAGGATATTGCGTTCCGCAGGTATGATGTGGAAGGAGAGACCCGCTGGGGAGGACAGAAATCCACCCACGCGAGCAGAGCGAAAAATTTTGCTCTGCAAGCTTAAATTTTGCACCTGCAAGATTAAATTGGAATTTTGCATTTGCAAATTTAAGGCTTGTGTCTCTTCACCGGCTCTTGCCAAGTCCTGTTCAGGTAGCTGGGGGGAGCACAGGGCAGGCACATCTTCACTGCAGCTCCCGGCAGCTCCAGCCACCCCACACTCGCACAGCTCCATCCCTGGCTCCTTCCCTCCAACACCCCACATCTCAGCCCCATTTTTTACTGTGTATACAACAACGTATCAGCGCTCACTGTGCTTTGGAAGGCAGGTGTGGGTTTTTTTCCTCCCAGTTTCTTGGCAGGGTGCATTAGCTGCACTGAGCCACGTGTGAGCTGATGTTCTGGGGCTGGAGTCCCTGCCTGCATGAGAGCCTTTTGCTGCAGCTCGGCATCATCTGCAACACACCGTAAGTGACCAGGTGCAACTGGAGAGATGCCAGAAGTTGGGGGAGGAGGAGAGTGGTTTCAGCTCAAATAACGGAGAAGCATTCTCCTGAATCCTAAAATCCGTTTCCTGGTGAATTCTTAATTCTGCAAGTAGGTCGCGCCTGCTCTCTCCCTTTGGGTACGGCGGAGACTTGACAGGTCTAAATGATAACTCTTATCTCTTTGCTCCTTGATGTTAGATGTCACTAAGTTGTTCCCTGCCATCCGCTTTTCATTTCTTCTCTTCAATCCCTGTAAAACTCTGCTGAACACACAAGTTCATGAAGGATAAGACATTTCTAGGTTCCACCAATTTTTGTAGCACGTGGTCTCTCCCCCACCCCCAGCGTGACCCATCGCATTGGCCTGGCATGGGAGACAGGCTGGAAGGACCACGGCGTCCTGTGAATTCGCAGGGCATCCAAAGCTTGTCTGTAAGCTGCAGTTCCAGTGTGCGACGCCCAAACTCGGCAGCCTTCTGCCTATAAAAGAAGCCACGATCTATAGGGCATGCCCGGGTATTTAGCGGGAGCATCTCTGCGGGGTGTGGCGGCCACCTCCAGCTCCCCTGGTGCTGCTCGGCGCGGAATCTGTGCTAATGCCACCGGCGCTTCCAATTCCACCACGCAATGCAAGTGCAATTTCTTACACTCGTATTTTACCTATATGCGTTCAGCTGAGTCTCTGTCACAGAGGTTTCAGCTTCCGCAGGGAACCTTTTAAAGACCTTGCCCTTATTACGAAGCAATTCCTGTGACATTTTAAATGATGGGTGAGTTTTACATAATTCTTTTGATACGTGTTGTTATGACATGTAAAATTTTATCTTTGCCAGATGCAGTGAATTATGTAAGATCTTTGTTTTGCGTTTGTCAGGATAATTCGAACCATTGCACATTTAACAAACGCGCTTTCAAAGGACCCAGTCCCGCACACAGCTGCGATAGTACAGATAAACTGCATAAACTTTGTTAAATTTCTATTAAATTATATAAGCTAACAGACAAGTTTATGTGACAGTGTTCAAACTGCAAAAAGTCAAGCGTGCGAGGAGTAGGAAAAGTCTTATCCTGAAATGCAGCCCCTTTCCTGGGCTTCCAGCGACGGCTCATTATACGATCAAATGCTGGTTTTTCCATAGGGGCCCCGGCTCAGCCGCCGAGCAGACTGCCTGATGCAAATCAGTGGGCAGCAATCCAAAAAGCTGTTTTCTTCCCGTCATTCAGTGTGTGGCCCCAGCCCTTGTTTACTGCACGCTGCTCAGCCTCGCTGTAAAGATGAAATACCGTTTCCGCTTGGGTTTTTTCCGTGACACTCATTGCTCCAGTCGCGTTTGTTTATTTCACATGCAAACTATTAATTAATTTGTCTCTGTGAAGCCCAGTAAGGCAGGGGAGAGACATTATCACTTTATAGATAAGGAACAGAGACGCAGATTCAGTCAAGAATGTCAATTAATATGGGATGTTCAACCTGAGATGCTCAAGAGCCGACACCTCCGTGCCCGTATGATTTGTGTGCGTGCTTTAGTGCCGCTGTGTCTTTAGGCCCTGGCAGGGCAGGACCGCGGCGGGCAGCTGCTGCCTGACCAGAGGGGCTGCCCGAAGCACCTCCCAGGGCACGAGACAAGGACCAGCAGCCAGACGGAGGCGAAGGGAGGGAGGTGGCAGGATACTTGCAACGTCTTCTTGGCCAGGATTTGCACAGGCCTGGCGACAAGGGGAATTTTAAGGGAAGGGGCTGAAGGAAAATGGTGATACGATTTTGTGGGTGCTTTCTTGCCATCCGTTTGCTCTGTATCTGTTCAGGCACCGGTCCACAGATCGCAGCCTGTTACTGGTCACCATATTCATCACTAAAGGAGTCCAGCACACCGTACAGATATCCCGCAGCCTGGTCAAAAGAGGCGAAAATCGCCCCTCTCCTTCTCTCACTTGGACTGCGGCACGCGCCAGTAACATGAGTGAGGACTTGCACCGTGCAAGAAAGCACGGGCAGGCGCAGGAGCCCAGCTGCAGGGTCCATGGTGAACTCACCAGCCTCCTTGACTTGACCATAATTTGCCAGCTCCCAGCCCATAAATGAGAGACCTGAGAAGGACTGCAGAAACTTCCACTTGTCCAAGTTCCAAGAGTATTTATATAATTTAATCAATAAATTGCATTGATTTATTTGCACTAAGTAACTGCTTGGGATCTGGATAATAGATAAGGGTGTGCACGGTGCTGTACAAACACATCATAAATAAATGTAGCTTGCAAATCAATTGCCAGATATTAGTGATTAATCTTCTCATAGTAAAATAATGTGATGTCTGTCCATTATGGATTTTTAAAAAAATCTGACCTAAGAGTTTTCAGAGTCATTTATTTCAGGAAGGCTGCCCTTTAAGCCAGATCTTACACTTTTTAAAAGGTCGTGGGGTTTAAATATCATGGTTACCTATGAAGCACGGCTCCCTGAGTGGTTTGACAGCTGCCTTCATCAGAACAAATCAAGGTCCTGTTCAAATAAGTGCTCAGGCGTTGAGGCTGAAGGTTGGGTTCTTGCAGGGAATTTCACACCATCGTCCTCTTCGGCTGCTGGTGCTGAATACATAAAGTACTGTAAAGGTTACCCCGAAAGCCTGCCTACATTAACACGCGAGGAACAGCACAGACGTTTTCCTTCATCAAGTCACCGGATGGTTCGTTTTCCGACATCAGTGAGAGAGCAGGGAACAATATAATGTGGCGTTTAACCACTCTACATTTGATGCTAGTTTTATGCAGGCAAAAGACAAGTGTCTCTGACCAGCCTGAGGTGTAATTCCAGGTACGCTCAGCCCCGTAAACCCCTTTCTCAGGCAGTCCAGCCGGACGAGGCTGTGTCCATCAGCTCCCGAGCTCTGCACGGCTGAGCTGACTTCCAGTCTCACTCACCCCTGTGATGCATTATTATATAGCAAGGAGAAAATGCTTTTTCTATATCTATTCATTAGGTTTTCAAAAAAAAGGACAAACCTCCTTGTCTCTTTATCTTCCTCATCCTCTCTTAGCACACGGAGGGCAGTGAGGCAGGGCCGCGTGGTCCGGACGGCTCTCTCTTATCCACAGTTGGGGTGTTCCACATGGTGGTTCAATTATTTTCTTCTTAACACGAAAAAGGGCTCTTACAGTAATTTCTGTGCATTTTTTAAGCATACCTACAATGTCTGTCTTTTGCTCTTTTCTCATGTTTTCTTTTTCACGCACTTTTAGGCACACATCACTTTATTTTATAGCCCAGCATTCACTTTTAAGAAGGGCAGGTGATACTTGAGCTCTTTGGATTAGGATGGTTTTGTTCTAAGAGTATTTATGGGATAGGGGAACGTACATGTTTGCTGCTAAACTTTTAGTCGATTCTACTGACAAATTCACGATAGCCTGAAGTCCGTTTGGACACAGATGAGGTATTTGGCAGAGCGCTGTTATCCATTGCATATGTGAACTAACGCAAACCATCTGATTACAAATTGGGCTTACAAATCAATGGTTTCCTTCTGGTTAGAGAGCAACAACATGGTTTTAGCCCAAGGTTCAGGCGATAAATAAAACCGGTTAAAGCCACCGCTCCTCAGCCACTAACCCCGGGCCTGTTTGTTCCAGGATGCAATACGCTCAGGCTTGATGAGCTCATTCATTTTGGTTGACCTTTCTGTAACCACAGTGATTTTTCCTCTCGGAGCCATTTTCCAGGAGGGCGAGGAGGTGACTTACCGTGCGCTCTGGGCAATCAGAGCAGAGATTGGCTTCGGTGGTGCAGAACCAGATGGCTGGAAGTTTTATTGGCATTTAATGAAGACTTTTGGTACTGAGACAAATGCCTAGATCTGTAGGCAGCCCAACTTTCAATAACTTCTTCTCCACTTTTGAGTCATCATTAATACCATCCCACTCAGCGGTTATTCCCAGGCCCACTCTCTCTTCCCAGCACTTTTTCGCAAATATACTTTTAATTTCCTTTAACCCTGCAGGCGATTAACCTTTTCCCCACCTCTTGTCTCATCTTGCCTGGCAAGCTCCGTCCAACTCGGTAATCTTTGTCAGCTGTTTCAACCCCTCTGCATTTCCATGGCAGTTTTCAAAAGACTTGAGGTCTTTGAGCAGCTTTTCTGTGAAGTTTTAGCAGCTGCTTCCCCTCCCCGTTGCTGTGTTGGTCGAGGGACTAGAGTCTGCTTTCCTCTTTCATGCCATTGCTGAGCAATTCTTCGCCGTCGCGCTTCACCCTGACTGATCAAAGCCTTTCCCACTGCAAACTTTGATCAAGAAGTAAAAGACTTCCAGCAAAGCGCCGGTCCCTTCCCGCTCACTGTACAAGGTGGGTCAGCCAGTACCAAGGGGAATATGAGGGCTGTGAAAGCGCTTGCATGAACGAGGCTAGCAGGGTTTTCATCTCCTAAACGTTTTCCAGCGTACTGCCTTGGCAAGGCGGATTGCTCTCTGCTCTAAGCCCGCTTGGCACCACGAGGCGTTCCTGGAGCTTGCTGGGCCGACCCTGCTCCCATCCGTTCGGGCTGTTTGCCAGGGAGCTCTCCTATGACAAACATAAGCTGATACATATACGTACATCAATGGATGGATCAATCTAGCTACATTTTTTATATATATATATATAAAATATATGTAAATGTGTATATATATAAAAAATGTATATTTGTATGTATTTATGTGTGTTTGTGTGTGTGTATATACACGTATCTTTCATACGTGTGTGTGTGTTTGTGTGTGTATATGTAATACATTTCAATGCGCTTGTGTGAAGACATTTTCCTCCTTGGCAGAATTTAAACTCTGAGTGGGCTGCTGTCTGTCTGATGTGGAGCATGATGGAAGACTTCTGCCTTTGTCTCCGTTGAAAATGGAAACGATTTAGAGCTGGCTCTGTTACACGCCACAGAGCGATGTGCCGGGGGCCGGCTCTGCCGTGGGTGAGCGGCTGCCAAAGCTCTCCTGGAGCCAGATGTGTGACTGTTGGGGTAGGTACGGTCCCTGCTCTGCACCGTGCATGTCGTGAGGCCACACTGAGGAGGAGAAGGACCCTCAGCAAGTGACCTCCAGTGGGGAAACACCGATGCGGCGCTGGCTTTGCGTGACAGCAGGGATGCCATGGACCTGCCACGGGAGGCTGATGCGTGCCTGGGCTCCACATCGTGCATCTTGAATGCTGATTAAATTTGCAGACAAGGATACAACAGGACCAAGCATTAGTGACCAAGAAGGTGAGACTGGTGATGTGTTCATAGGTTGAGCCTTAGGGATCATCCCAGCAGAAGAGGACACCAGCTGGTAAGAGCAGCATCCATATTCCTGACTGGTTTATGATTTCCTTTGCTTTCTCTTTGTTTTGCTCAGTCTACCCTGATTAAGTGATCATAAGATCCACCGATTGAAACTCCCCAGAAAACCTCATTATATTATCTAATGCAAACCCTTTGTAATATTTAATGCAAAGTAATATTTTCACCAACGTGTCCGTAGCAGGTGGGTTCCCAAATGTTGCCACTACTTTGAAAGGCAATAATTGTTCTTTTAAATGAAGAAAGTTAAAAACCCACCCCTTTAAACAACAACAAAAGTTCTGCTTTTGCTAACAAGGAAAGAAGTTTAATTTTTAAAGATCACTTTATATTATTAACTCACTTAATTATCAGAAGGGATGGTTGGATGAGCAGACAATTAAAATAAGGAGAAGCTCAGAAGGAAAAGTTCATCAGTGCATTAGACAGACAATGGGGGAAAGTAAAACTATTTCAAGTACCTTTTGAAGGAAACCATTTGGGAAGGAAATAGGATTAATTAAGTTTTGAATCCGTTAAGTTTGTTATCTAAAAATATTTCATAGATTAACACTGTAACATACTTATGCATGAGGTAATGTCTGAGGCCCTTCAGCAATAGGGTGAATTGCTGGTCTAGATAAAGGTACTTCAAACCAGCATGAGACTCCAGACTTGCCGGAGTCTGTGGTGTATTCTGCAAACCAGATTAGGATCAGGCCTTGAGACATCCACCACAGAGGAGTCTGAACTGTGCCAGAGTATCTTGCTGTACTGGTCGTGGGTCAGGGCGTGAGCCGAGTCCTGCTAAACTCAGTGAGTGGCAGTGGGTTTGTTGCCTCTCATGGAGAATGCGTCCCGCTCTCTCATCCTTAGGCTCCATCCCCTCCTTCGCCTCCCTTTATTGGTCTTGACCTTTTCATCGTAAGCAAAGTGAAACTTCTACTTCATCGCTCTAAAACATCTTTGGTAGAGCTATAACAGTGCCCTGGAGGAACACGCGGTGAAGCCACTGTCATCAGAAATACTCCCGAACAAGAGTCATTTTCCTGCTGATATTTTATTCCCATTCCGCCTGCCCCCGAGCACGTGTGCGTGCAGCACCAGGGATGCTCCGGGTGTCCTTTGGAGGGTTCCTGAGCACAACACTAATTCACGTAAACTCTTTTCTACCTTTTCTTTTTCCTGTTCCCTTTGAGAGGGTGTCTGAAAACCTTTCCTTCCACAGATTTGTCTCCCTGAGGTTTTGTTGGTAGGGCTGATCCTGAGCTCATAGTAGGAAAAAGAGAAGACAGTTTTCACTGACTTTGGCTCATACTTCACTATGGTTTTCTTCAAAAAATATATATAGCATTGTTTGAAAACACTAAAAGACCTCTGAGTTCTTGTCTATATGAAACTTTCCCTGCTGCAAAGGTCTGGGCAATGAAGTCTGTGCCGCCACTCCAAGTGCAGGGCCCTGCTTTGTATCACCGGGTCCAATAATGGAATTAAATCAATACACAAAGGAAGGGCAAAAGAATGATCTCCTCACCCCAGCTGGCGAGGGCTTTTGTTTCTGCCTTAGTTTTCTTTAAGGTGTGGGTGACGAATCATGACAAATTACTTCTCAGAGCTTTGCAGTCTATTTACTAATGAATTAATTTTAACGGGCGCCAGCCATGGTCCTCCCAGCGCTGCTGCTGCCACGGCCGTTCAGCCACAGCAAGCAGCATTTTGCCGTCAGTGCCCGAGCAGCTCTTTTCATTGCAAAGCCCCCGAATTCACCCCAGGCTCCCCTGGGAGCATGTTCTGAGCTGAGACGTCTCCACGCAGGAGCAAAGGCAGAGTGTAAGAGAGAGCTGCCAGTCTGCTGTGTGTCCCCCCAAATATGCCATCGACAGCTCAGATCAGCCCCGATCAGCATCTCATCAAATCACCCAGCTCTGTGCGCTACAAACGCCATGACAGGGACAACTCTTCCTCCATATATGAATGTGATGTCCCTTGGTGGAGGGTGGACCTGTGACGCTGTCCTCGGCAAGGGGACAAGCTCAGAAAAGGAGTGTGACAGACAACGTGCGATGGGAGATAAGGGCGTTCATCCTGCCCCTCCAGTTGTTGAATTTAGGTGAGAAATGCCAAACATATGTGGGGAAAAAATCAGGCCTACGGGTGCTTGAAAGTAATATTTTCCATATGTAGTATTTAAGAATCTTAACTTCCAAATCATTAATAATGATCTTTGAAGGGAACCCTATAAACTGTCTTCCAGTTCCTGATGAGGTAGAATAATTTATTACTTCCATTTCTCTGATTAATGTAAAACGTGTTTCAAATTTGGGTTTTCCTTTAATATTTAAACTTCCCCATGAGAGGAGCTGCAGAAGGGCAGGGTGATTGAGTGCCCCCAAACTGACGTGGCATGTTCCCAAAGCAGGATCAGCTCTGCCACCGGAGCCGATCAGCAGTAAAAGCCATCATGCACCAGCAAACCCAGCTTGTTTCAGGGCCCTGCTCTCCGAAAGGCACGAACCTCGGTGCCAGCCTGCCAGGAAAGGGCAGGGACCCTCAACTCTGCTCACTCATGCCAGGGAAGAGACTTTCTTAAAAATTTACCCCATGAATTGGGAATTTTAAGTTGTCAAGATCATCTCCCCCAAAAAGAGCTGAAAAAAGCCCAAAGCTGGTGGGTAAATTGCATGGTAGGGCTTTTTCCTAAGAAAACAATTCTTTAGTCATTTTTGCAGAGCCAAAGTCAGACAAAACCATGGTGGTTTTTGTTTTGGTCTTACACTGTGTAGGAAACTGAGCTCCAATATTTAGAGCAGCCATTCCTCAGCTGGTAAAACACATCACACTTTCTGCGTCCCCCATGGACCATGGTGAGGCTGCAGCAACCGAAGGATCCATCTGTGATGGTCCTGTCTTGACCACTCAAGTTGCCCCTCTCTGGTTCAGGAAAACATAGGAAAAGGACAATGTTAATACAGAGGGTTTACATCCCAAGGGAAGCTAAGCAATGGTGTAGTGCTCCGGTGCTGGGGTGGAGAACCCTTAAATATCCACAGGGATAAAAATCAGAGCCCAGACAAGAGGGAGTCTGTTTTAGAGAGAATTATTTATTAGAAGATAGGAGGTTGTTACGTACAGATTCTGTCCTGCAAAAGTGTCCTGGTCACGGATGTCAGGGAGACACTTAAACCCGTTAGAGCTGGCTCTGGTCTCCACGCAGAGATACTCAAGACACAGCAGAGCTCTGCCAGACCTGGCTCTCCTGCTGGTGCTCAGCTGGGGAGAGGCCTGGCGTACCACAGCATCCCTGAGCTCATTACACCGTCTTTATCCCACTGGAAAACCTGGCCTGTGGGCTGGAAACCAGCGGTGGGGACACCAGACGGTGCTGCAGAAGGGGCACCGTTCTTCCCTGGGGTAACTTGGAGATATTTTCCCCAAGTAGGGAATTGTCTTCCATCGTGCCAGCGATGAACATGGCTGAGCAAGTGGCTACGGAGATACAACCATGCTATGAGGTAGCATGAGGTAAATCAGAAGAAAAAAGAAAAAGAAAAAAGATCTCTGTGATACAGAGAAGAGCTCTTCCCGCCCTCCCTCACCCCAAAAGCAGGCCAAGCAGTCAATGCCTGTGCCCCCTGCACAGACCTCCAAGAAAGCAGCTCTGACAGGTAGATCACAAAAAGGCAGCAATTTTGCCTCATAATAGTTGTGCTCCTAGCAGTATTCCTCCCAATTTCATGGGTGACCTGTTTTCTTTTGGGTTGGCAGGTAGCATTTGTCAGCCTTTTGGAAGGTCTCTGCGCAGCCCCTGCAGTGGCTCAGGGCTTTGCCAAGTGAAGCCCAGGTGCACCAGAAAGCTGCTGTGCTGGATTTGCACCTCCTGAGCCAACTCCATGCCCACGGTATGCTGCACCGAGCGTGGGCAGCACCGGGGGAGAGGCAGGGACGAGAGAAATGGCAGGTGAAAGGCATCAGCCACCACGTTGGCAATAACAGAAGGGCCCGAGACCAAGCCTTCTGCAGACGGTTAGTGGCTCACAGCTTGGTTTCATACCAGCCCCTGGGCTTTCTCCTTATTCCTGGTGTGCGTCTTACTGTGCTCTGCCACTGTACACGCGGCAGAGCAAAGGGGGTTGACCAGTGGCTCTAAGTTTTCTTTTGATAGACAACCATCAATACGGACATTTTTCCAACATCTAGCAGATTTCTTAAAGGAAGGTGTTATCCAGGAGTCATCTGTTTAACTTTATAATTTATGAGTGCTGAAGGACAAATAAATACTCTAGAGTCTGGCTCCTAAATCTGGTCCTCTGCTGAAGCCACATTCTTGTCTACCCGGGGGACTTTGCTGGCTGTTTCAGAATATCACCTTCACTTCACTGTATGCAAAGGCACATTTAACTCTATTTCTCCTTATTAAATCCCAGTCCATGGCTCCAGAGACTACAGGTAAAACCCTGGGCATAATCCCCCACTTTGCCCATAGTGTACACGAGCTTTTGTCTACTGTCAGGACTCTATCAAGAGTATTGCCCTTTCAGTCCACAATAATCTGAAGAAAAAGCTATTGTTGGAACCAGTTTGTCAGAGATTTAAGATAATTGTCAGAAACAGCTGTTTATGGCTCATCTATCACCATATCTCTCTTCTCATCTCAATCCAAGAGTGGCCTTTGTTAGCTTGGTCTATTCGAAACCTTTGAAACTATGGCCTTGGCAGTGAACGCTCACAGCTGATGCCAACGTCAATACGAAAGATGGGTCAGACTACAGACCTCAGAAGGGACAATTTGTGAGATGAGCGTTTTTGTTTCACTGCAGATGACCTTCAAGGTTGGAGGTACTGGGGATGGGGAGTAACAGTAAGACTGCAGCTATAAAGCGAAGCACCAAACCTCCAGTTATCTGTAGGACACTAAACGCTCAGCATTGAACTAGCTTTGCCACAAATATGCCTATTTTTTAATCAGGTTTCATGTTCCTAAGGCACTTGGACTCCTTTTTTGGAACATGCACACCAATAAGTTTGATGTTTGGGGTTGGGAGCGTTAAGAGAAATGTTCCACAAGGGCATACCATGCTTAGTTGAAGGGAACAGATGCTCCAGACCCACTGAGTTATCAAAACCGCTGGAGCAATCATGGCCACATCTTCAATTTTTAAGGATTTCTATGGCATTGGTTGTGCTCCCACCTTCTTCACCCTTCAGAAGGGTGTGAGCTGAGGACCCCATGGCCCTCTGAAGGACAGCAAGATGGTGGTATTTGGGGAGGGCAACACACTGCTCCAATATGGGAGCTCAGCAAGCCAGAGCTCTTTGCCTACTATTTGCCACAAAACAGCAAATCCGGGGCGTTGATCTGAAACATAATCTCCTTCCCTCCTCTCTCAGCCCCAACCCTAAAAACCAAACATTGTCCCAGGCTGGTCTGAGGTCTAACTCCAGCTTGGTCAAGTGGGAGGCACACAGAGCAGACAGCAGAATACCTGATTTTAATTTCAGGCTAACATTTACAAGTAGTTTTTTGCCTCCATTTCCAGTATTCTCTCCCAGAACTGGTTCTTCAGCCACCCATGATGAAAACTTGTTCCTCCTAGGACTTCTTGAAACACCTTGATGTGTGAAGCTCACCTGTCAGAGCTGCCTGGATGTTGTAGATGAGAAAAGTGCTCACTGATGTTTTCGGAGAGAAAAGGCAGAGGAGAGGGATGTTCTCTCTCCAGAGCATGTGTGCAGAGGCGGGAGGCATGGGAGCCTTTTACCTCGAGACCAGATGAAGCTGGCCCCTAAAGCGCACCTGCAGTGACGCACAGCGACCGCCGAGCATCCTCAAGGTGCCACCCCGGCACAAGCACCGCTCGACTTACCGGGTCTCTTCGGGACCCCGTCCCGAGGGCTCTGGGGAGGGGTGCTGCGAGGCAGCGCTACGTGGCTGCACCGGGGAAAGCCTAGCAGGGCGGGCAGACGCGGAGAAGCTCAAAGCAGAGGAGTGCAGTTCGCTGGGGCTCCAGCAGCGCACAGCAGAGGGGCCGCGGCCAAGACTTTGTGGCACTAAATAGTCACTACGTTTTGAGTATCTCTGCTGGGCTTGTAAGACCAACTCTAACGATATCCAAAAGAAAGAACATGTTCTCAATTGTATCGTGTACGGCATTACAGGGGAATAACCCATTACATAGAAAGATTTTGAACATTAATTACATTATCTTTTATAACTTTGTAATTTAACCGCCAACCCTTTCCCTTGAAATTAATCGCGGATGTACATCATATAATCAAACAAGCTTTTTTAAAAAGTACATCTTAATATAAATAGTTTATTCAGTGCATGGTTGTGTATACAACAAATAATAAACAACTCTTTCGTACAAGGCAGAAAGCTGCCTGTACAGAACTATGTCAGTTTTGGAGCACAGAATCCAACGATGATTAATGCACAAAATCTTACACGTCATGCAACTCTATGCCAATATTCCAACTTTCTCCCATGCAACAGACATGATGACCTAAATGGAAACCTAACTACATTTTTTAAACAATTGTTTCCAATAGCATGTATAAGTATATGTTGTTTAGGGGTAACCTGTCCTAACGCTTCCTCCTACACAATATTCACGTGCCCGTTACAGTGAAAGAAGGACTTTTACAAATAAGACGTTTCTTATAAAAAAATTGTCACCTTAATTCCACAGTTTCTGTCTTTAGAAAAGAAGCCACAACAATAGTTTAACATGACACACGAAATGGAATTAAGAGAAATCTACACTGGAGGATAATTTTATCCCTTTCTGTTAACTTCCACGTGGGATAACAAAACAACTCAATTCCTACAGACTGGGGTTAGCACAAGAACTTTACCAGAAACTACAAATCTATAAAAATTTATATTTCATTGTGTTTAAAACCACAAGAACACTGTTTGCTTGAGCCTGAGACACCAACTCTCAGATCCAACCCTGAATTTTTAATTATTTTTTTAAAGACATAGCTTTAAAGACCCATTGGAGTTCAGAAATCAAAAAGTTGCACTATTCCAAATTAAAGGATACATTTTTTATCAAGCCTTAGATATAAAACGGTAAGCCAAGGAAACAACAGAGTTTACATATTTGTTTTTTCTTTGCCCCTATAAAACATACAAGCATTAAAATTTCCGTTGAAGAGCAAAAGTGGTCTTTTTCTGAGTTGGAAAGCAAATTCTTATCAGCAGTGAATGCTGTGAAATGTTTTTGTTTCGTATTCCACAAAGCATAGGAGAGAGAGAGAAAGAGAGAGAGGAAAAGAGAGAGAGAGAAAGAGCTGGACATTTCTTCTCCAAGATTTATTCCGCAGTTATGTTTGCTGGCTATCCAAGTGCCTTGTGATATGCACAAGCATATTCTACATTATTGGGGTATATCCTTTGACAACCAGTAGATCTAATGGCTGATAAACGAGTGACCTATGCAAGTTCGGTGGCTTGTCCTGGGCAATTGAACGTTTGGATGAAAGACTGCTAGTAAGAATTCAACTGCATCCAGAGGTAAGGTTCTGTTTAGAGAGCACTTGGCTTGCCTGAACCTGGCTACGTTGACTCATTTTGGCTCATGGATTTACCCCCGTTTAGCACTCCTGAAACACTTCTGCTCTTTGTTGGGGTCCCGCTTCCAGATCTTGAGAACTCTGTGAGATCGTGGAGAGAAGGCTCTTTGTACATGGCCACTGCAAAGCAAAAGAGAGGCAGCGCATCAGCACGCGTTACGGCTACTCGGTCTGCTGGCGCAAGTCCGGCTGCGAAACGGTGGGATTTTTCATCGAGCAGTATGCAATGTAAGGCGTGAATGAAAGACACGTGGCAAGGAGATCTCTTCCATTTCAAACACTCCCTAAGAACCTCTGAGCTCCTCTTCGAGGGAATGACGTTTTAGAGAAGGGAAAGACCACAGCTTCCTCCCTCTCCCAGTTAAATCGCCCACCTACCCACTGCGCTTATAAAACTCTGCAAGATAGACCTAAGCTGATATAAACCAACATCTCCTTACTAATGGTGAAGTAGCACTGTCGACAGCTGTGGTTTGACCTGTTACTTGTACAAGTAGCCTAAGCAGGTGGGTGTGAAAATGGATTTTCAGCCCTTTTTTTCCTTTGTTTTCACACACATTAGAAGTGAGGATGAACCTCGACATCAGTTACCTAAAACATAGTCCTAAAAATAGACTGCCAAACTAGTCCAGCATCCACCAAGGGCTACGCACCTTTGAAATATCCTCTCTGATTTCAAAATGACGCTGCCTTAAAAGGCTACCTAAGAGCATAACCCAGAAGTAGAAGGCTTCATTCCTCTGAAGGAAGGAGCACAGGGAAGCTGGTTCTTCTGGAGAAAAGGAGCACCTCTATACATCGACTGAGATCTCTTTGCTTTGACCAAAGAGGGAGCCAAGTCTCACCACAGTCCTGATTCAGATGCTTCAGTTAACTGGGATGACTCTAGGTCCCGGCTTTTAACACACAGCGGTACACATATGCCACCTGCATTATTACCTTTAACGTCACATGCTGATGCCGCGTTAATTGTGGTTTAATGAGCACCGCACGTTAGAGCTTTATCTCAGGCAAAAATAGACAAACAAGCATCCTGTAACATAAAGCACAGATTGACAAGCTACACAGCAAGTCGCTGATGGCCTGTGCGCAGATGTTTGAGCCATTCTGGGTAGAGCCTTTGTTATCTATAACGGAGACACTGTGGACCTTGAGCACAAAGAAACTAATATGCGTATTTGGTTAAATTAGAGAAATACAGAGGTAACGTAGAGAAACCTAAAAAAAAATAGCTCTGGTTACATTAACAGTGTGATATATAATACTCCTGTTATATAAGTAGCTGAACCCTTCAAATATGTATGCACAGCAATTAAACATCTCTGACATAAGATAATGTCAGTTCAGGTAGATGGAGCAAACCCAAGCAATTACCTTTTAATGGTTTTGGAAGAAAGTGTGCTGCAGGTTTATTTTTCTTCACGTGGTTTCCTTTCATTATTTCTCCTTCTTTGTTAAGACCCAAATACCAACCCCGGCCAGACTGTTGCTGTCTGTAGATCATCGAAGAATACGTCACATAGTAGTTTTCAAATACTGATTCTTTGAACTTGCATTCAGGTGTAAAATGTTCCTGTAAGAAAGTAACAGATCAGTATGTGCAGTGCTGAATCTCACATCAGTTAATGAAAAAGCATCCAATATTCAATGCTTTCCCAACGGCTAAAAGATACACCTCTCACCTTCCACTGTCCAACTATGAAACACGGGCCCTAAAAGTATTAACAAAAGAGTAGCACGATTTGAAACCCGTGAAATGATGCTGTGAGCAGCTCAAAGTAGCATAATAAAATCTTTTTGAACAACGAGTAAAAAGTCTAAGTGAAGAATTATTGATTGATGCAACTAATGGACGTTAGGCAGACGCAGCCCCGATGCCAACCCCAAGGGACCAGCTGTGGTCCAGCCCCACAGGCGAGAAGCGAGGCCATGTAATGCCTTTGTGCATTAACTGCTGGCCGTAACTGCTTATGAGGAAAGTCCAACAAAAATTCAAAGCCAGGATGCCATGAGTAAACGGTCGTCTCTTACTAACCCAGCAATACTAAGTTAGCTTGTAGCAGCTGCCTCTTTGGTCCAGCCTATGCTCTTCCTTCGCCCGGCGCATCACCCGCTGAAAGCCCAGCTGCCAGAGACCCATGCAGACATGGTCTCTCCTCTGGGACTGGCAAGAGTTAAATGGTACCACAGCCGAAAGCCTATAGGATCGAGCTTTAGTCTTCGTGTTGATTTGCGCTGCTTCTTTTGGGGAGGTGGTATTGGGCTAACAGTCAAAATAAAGAGCAATAGTCCAGGAGAGAGACTTCTTCTTCCTGCCAATGGTGTGTCTGGCGTTCACTGTGCAATGGTCTCGACTCAATCCATACCGTTTGGCACTATTGCCCAGATTCACGAAAGGATACAGACATGAAACATGGGTCTTGGAGGGACCTGAGACTAAAATGACAGTCCTGACAGCACCACTCAGCTGCCTCCTAATGCCTCTGGGTGCTTCAGGTCTTTTAGTGTTAAAAGTTCTGACAATGTTTCACCTATGGATGCCTAAAAGTCCATAAAATATGAAAGAGGAAGGGCTTGGTCTGGTAGTGCAAATAATATCAGTGCTGCCCGTTGTCACACCGCACAGCAGCCAGCGGCTTGCTGGCCTTTCCTTGTGAAGGCGGCTTCAGCAGAGCTGCCCTTGGGCTTAAACTCTCCTACAGCGGCGTCAAAGAAAGGGGGAAAGATTGTGCTTGCATAATGATTGTAATTTTGATTTAAAAAAAATCAAAGGAAATTAAATGTCTCAGGAGCTTAAGGTGTTTTTATCTAGTTTCTCAAATATTCTTGTGTGAGTAAAAGATGGTATTTACAAAAAAACCCACTGTGCGTTTTCTGCACGTGTTTTGCCATTTTGTCTTCTCAGAGGAGAAAGAAAAAAACCTCCCATCCTCTGACTGGCGTTTGCTTCAACAAAGAAGCAAGTAAGCAATTTTCTTCTTTTTCTCTTCAAGCTAATTGGCTGTTATTTAGTTAATTGACGATTGGTTTCAATTGCTGTCAAACGGGGACAGTCACCGCATTTTTGCAAGATTTCCAAATAAAAGCCTTCTATCACTGTTCCCTGCCCAGCGCTAGCCATGTTAACAAAGGCTATTGCAAGTGTACCATCCAATTAGCAGCAAAATGGAAAACTACAGTGCTCCCACCGGAAGATTATGGTTTATGTACAGTAATTTGGAGCTGTTTCGGGTACAAAAGGCCTGCTTGTACACAGCGGCAGAGGGTCAGATTGCAAACAGAACCACAGCATTTACGCTGGCTCTCTTAGGAAGCGAGTTAACCTCGCTAGGAGCAGCAGGAGCCAACAGCCCGCAGAGTCCCTTGAAACAGAGGGACAGAAACAGCGGGGAGCCAGAAAGACAGACACTAAAAAACTCCTTCACCCCTCATTTTTCCCTTGGCTGTGGGGCTTGTGATAAGGAGCTGTGGTGGAAGCGCTGTGCTGCTGTGAGTGAGTTTGCAGCCCCACGCCGGCCTGACGGTGCCCGCCCGCCCACCAGCCACCCCCCACGGGCATCCCGGGCAGCAATCCCCTCCCTGGAGCATCCCGCGATTCAGCAGTAACTACCATGGCGGCGATTTCTCACGACAAACAGCGGGGCACGGAAACAAAGACACCTCTCTATAACGTGCTCAGTTACCACGACAAATTCCCTCCAGTTTTTCTGGCACTCAAGCAGACCACCTCATTCACCTGACTGGCTTGGCACAGAATCATGCTCCTTTGTCTTGACTGACATCTGCTTAATTCCTCGGCTATGGCTGCGGCTTCAGAAAGGTGCTGCACGGTGGGAAAGGCATCCTCCTTGCCAAATAAAAGTTGATCCCACATGAGCTGTTTGCAGAAGCTGAAGTGCTCTGCTTGCTCCTGAATACTAAGCAGCCGCTTACCTTTTGCAAGCGGTTGTTCCCACCCATCGCTTGCCTTTAGTTTAATCCAGCATGTGTCTTTCCTGCTCATTAAAAAAAGCGTGGGGGAGGAGAACTGCAGAGGGAAGCTCTGAATGAGGAATGCTAGCAAATGTGCGCCTGATTTGGGAGTATTACAATTAAAATGTACTTTTCTGAGCTTGGCAAGTCCATGTGCCAACCCAACCGGGTGTGGACAGGGCTACTATCAGCACATCAGTTCAAAATACAGGGCAGAGCAGCAAGTGCAAAATGGCCGTTATATTATCTTTGCTAGAAAATTCTTTAATAATTTACTGAAGAAGTGTAAGTTAAAGTTGGGAGAGGGCTGAGTGCCCCAATTACATCTTTTCCAGCTCATACAGTCAATCCTATTGAAAATTTATAAATAAGTGTTGAATTCTAAGACCAGTTTTTTCCCATGTCTCAGCTGTCCTCTTTGGCCATTTTTACAATGAAAATCATTTGAATGAGTTTTGAGAAGTCCACCATTATGAATATATTGTTACACAAAACAGATGAAAAATAGGTATTTGTGTGAAATAGTATTTCAATGTCAGCTTACCCCAGAAGTCAGGGATGATGGCACCTACATGACAGTAAATTGCACTCACTCAAGCCTCACACATGCACCCTAACAATGAATGAACGAATGAATAAATAAAAGCTAAAGAAAGTGCTGGATTCACTGTAGTCATGACTCAGCCATGCTTAAGTAAGCAAGAAAATGAACTGTCAGGAGCTGCTTCTTGGTTTTGAGCTGATCAGCTGAACTGCTGAAATGTTCCTTCATGAATAGATCTACAGCTGCATTAAATATGTGAAAAATAATTTAAAAAGAATAATCTGGTGTATGATAATATGGTAAAAAGGCCTTGTAGCAAACACTTTGAGTGGCTGTATTTCCAGGCAGCTGACTAGATTACATCTAAAATAATCCAGTCTCTTCCATAACAATAATAATAGTGTGTTACGGGTCTGCCAAGGCTGAAAGCTGAAATACTGTAAAAGCGAAGCTGGAATTCTTCCTGCTCTAATTGTGCAAAAGCCGTGTTTCAAGCCAAAGACCATCCAAATTATCAGCCATCACACCCACCAACACTGCAGGACTGAACATTAATTATTCTGGCCCCCAAATGATCGTGATGCAGGAATTTAGACTTCCCATAGACAGAAAATGGGAAATTTGCTTTAAAGAAAGTTTTTTAGTGTCTTCAAGTTTCTGTCGTATTACAGAAGCCTCTGGTCAGGATGGCTGTAGGCACAGTGCACATAAGGAGGGCAAAGACGCTTGCTCTCTCTATTGCATACTGTATTTGCATTGTGGATACCATCAGCAGGGGACATCACCAAATAACTTAGAGAGTTGTAGGTTTAAGTCATTAGGTCAATACTGAGTTTGTTAAATGTCTGTATATCACCATAGGTTGAATGCCCTGCAGCTGCCCTACAGCAGTTGGACAGAACAATCAGAAATTCCATTCAGATGGTTTTAGTGCTAGGGGCATGAATAAACAAACAAGAAAAGAAAAGTTAACTTTGAAAAGTATTTGGGAAAAGTATTGGGTACTTGGGAAACTTGGAAAATGTTCTTACGTATTGAGCATACAATTATGTTCCATGTGATCAATGACTTTGTCTGCGTATGGGATTTATTCTTTATTTTCTCCACTTAATGAAAATTGGATTTTTTTTTCTCCATATCCTGATTTCTTTCAGGACTATAATGTAGCCCAGGATTCCATTCTATAATCATGAATTTTTGAAGGAGCCTCTTTAAGGCTCCAGAGTAGTGATTTTCTGCGCCACTGAGCCTGCCTTTTTTTATTAACGGAGATTGATTTTCTCCATCTTGGCATGTGAAGTTCCAGGGTGTATCCTCTGGATCATCACCCTGTAATGTGCAGTGATATCAACAGCACAAGATGCGAATACTCCAACTTCAACGTTATCAGAAATAACAGCTTTTAGATCACCAGTGTGAGAAGACTCTCTGAAGAAACAGGTATTTCTTGAAGCCACCAGAAGCTGTTTGCTATAGGAATGGAAAGTTACAATTATCTTGAAGCAATTTATTCTGGGTTAGGTATATTACGGTTCCCACAGATAGGTTCCAATCCCGCAATATTGTCTATTTTGCTTAAATTTACCTATTTTGAGGAATCCTAGTGATTTCACTGGGGGCAACTCACAACACGTACAGGTCTTGTAGGACTGTAATTAGGAAGACGGACCATGTAATCGTGACTGTACACAACAGTCGCCAGTCACGGCAAAAGACGTGCTCGTCAAAAGGTGGTGTGGGCTTTTGAAGACAGACGCTGCATTAGTGCAGTGCGGAGCTTCATTTCGGCTACGCCTCTTCCAGGTGAGCTCTCGTAGAGACATCGTAGGTAGCGCAAAGCCCTCAGGAGGTGCTTTAAAGCTGAACTAACTGCTGCTTGAACAGAAAACTGCTGCTGAGCAGGAATTTGTGGAAGGCTGTAATTCCCCTTGAGTTCGCTACGGTCTGAAGGCATGTGTACCAGCCACGCTACCATGCGAGGAAGAAAATTAAATCAAAAATTCGATAGAAAAGATACACTAAATTCTTTCATCATGAAACCTACTTACTGGCAGGAGAGATAGGAAGGCACAATTTTCCTGGAAGGCGATCCCAAACAACTCCATCACATGGAATTGCCTGGGATAGCGCAATAAGCAGGAATTTATCAAGTGAAACACAAACTGTCAGTGGTGTGTAAATTTATTTAGGACAAAGCTTCCAGACAGCGTAAAATGGAGCCCAAGGAGGCAGCCGGATACCCAGCATTTCCAGAGTAAGATTTTGGTTTGTCACTAGGTATTCTCTGAATCTATGAGAAAAGCGTTGAAAAGATCCTGTAATTACTCCCTTGACATCGTTCCTTTGCACAGCAAATCAAATGCACTAACTCAGGGAAAAAATGCACACAGTGAACTGAAGCAGAAAACATATTAATTACAAATACAGAGATTTAGAGGTTTAAGTTTTGTTCTAGCCTTATCAGTGACTCAGTTGTGAAAACTTGTCCAAGTCATCTTTGCCCAGATTTTTAAGTGGCATTTAGGCACATTAATAAATACCTATTTAAAGCTCGGTGCGTCACCTCGCAGCATGCTCTGCCCGTGGAATGGATGTACTGCCTGAAGACCCCAGGGAAAAAGACTCAGTGACTGTAAACAGTGCTGAAATTTAATTGAGATAGGAAATATGCATGATCATATTGTTCCCCAGTCTTTTGGTGATGCTTCACTTTTACGACTGTGTTGATTAACCAAAGCACTCCTTAACTGGGGCACGAGAACTAACGCGTGATACATACAGAAAGAAGCCACTCTTCTGATTACTGCAGAGGAAATGAATCCCGTCAGACAAAGCCTGGTTCAAAAGTTCTGCGAGATGCCCAGGAGAACACCGCACAGATGTCAACCACAGGCCCCTTTCCTAATCCAGCTCACAAAGTTCTGAGACATAGTTTACTTGGTATGAATACGAGAGAGAGAAGATCCACTTTGTCCCCAAACGCTTCTCTTCTGCATCAGCGCGGAGCCGCACTGAACATGTGCATCCCTGATGATCCTGGAAGCGTGGTACAGGAAAACCTCTGTAATTCCTGAACAATCAAGTCCTCTACAAATATTTTAATACCTTCTAATGCTTGTACCTACCCTTTTTTAATTTCTGTGGCTTTAGGGCACCAGACTTGCCAGGCCTAGTTCAAAATCAGTGAAATTCTAATACGATAAAAGGAAGAAACTAGACTTTAAAACATTGCCTGTTTTTGTGAAACTTGAGAAGGTTCATTAAGCAGTAAGTGCCTGTCAGGTTGTCTGAGGGCTCTAAACCAGACTAACAGAGAAAAGCTGTGTGATACAATCCTACTATTACCTAGAAGCTGTTTTTTAATCATATTTAATTTTCATTGTTTCACACATACAGAAGTCCTGTTACTGCTTCTAAATCTGTAAAGGGAAGCCTATATATTAATCTGCAATTAAGCCTCTTTGAAGAGAGATCTTCTCCACTAGTGTAAGCATGGGTTTGGGCTTAAAAAAAAAAAAAAAAAAAAAAAGATTAGAATAACCTTCTGAATGTCTAGCCAAAGGTTTTATTGCATGATAAAGCCCCATGATTCATGGACTGCGCTCCCAGGTTTGGTCAAGGACTGGTTAATGCCACTATAGCCTCTGACAAAGGTAATCTCCTGTTGAAAAATGGGAGATGGAAGTATCTTGCACCTTTTCCCTGTACTTCCACGCTCTGATCTCATATTCTTCTCTAGGTATGTGCCACTGATTATCTTTGGACAGTGACATTCCTGGACCTTGGATCAGATCTGCTACAACTTCTCATGATCCTCCCTCCCAAGTGACTGCGTCAAGCAGAGGAGCTAAACCTTCCTGGCTGAGCAAAGCCCCGAGCGCGACCCTCCGAGCAGGCCAACCGAAAAGCAAGAGCTGCCTCAACACGTGGCCTGCGTGGCCGTTACTGGAACCAAGGATGCTGCAAAAGACGTGCTCCCTGAAACACGCTGGGCAAGATGCCGCCTGCTCAACCTGGACAACAAATCGAGTCATCTTCCATCACCGAAGGCAGCTGAAGCAGGGAACTATCTACACCTCGTGCACGGGTAGCTGTGCGTAGTGTATAAACACCCAGAGCCCGCTGAGGCTGGCGGTTCATTTCAGCAGCCTTGGGATCACGCCAGCTGGTGAATCCCGCTCCCATTCAAAGCTACAGGAGAACTCCCTTTTCCTTCAGCGGGCTCACGATTTTCCCCAGCGCAGCCAATCCTTTTCATAATTTTCCTAAGCTCATTATCTCTGTTCCCTGCGACAGTGGCTTCCACAGGTGAAGCCAGCACTGCGGAAAACATATTTAAAATGTGTCCGTTGTTGTTTTTTATCATAAGCAAATTTCTTGTCTTATTTTTTTACAGCTTTCAAGTTTGGAAACCAGGACATAAAAGTACCCAGTGTGCCTCTTCTGTGCCATTCATTACCCCACATCTCTCTATCATGTCTCTGCTTATTCATCTCTTGTCTTAACTAAGCGGGCCTAATCTTTTTAAATCTCTCCTCATATGAAAGGTTCTCTGTGCCTCTAATCATTTTCATTACCCTTCACTGAATTCTTTCAATTTTTTTTTTCTCTATCATTTCCAGAACTGAAACACAACATTTAAAAGGAGGCTGTACCATTGAGTTGCATAACGGAGGTAAGATATTTTCAGTCATTTGTCTTATGACAAAGTAAAACGGTCTTTGCTGTTCAGCCTCACTGTTGTGCATTCGTACAAAAGTTCTCCATCTTTTAAGTTGTGTCTCTGATAAATATGGTCCAATTTTATGGCATTTCTGACCGTCTGATCATTCAGTGTACCCAAGCTTAAAAAATTAAAGGAAGGGAGAGGCGAAAGGCAGATAGGACAGCTTGCTTTCCCAAAACTAGAGCAGAGAGCCCCAAAGATGCGAAGCAACCTATTTTATAACATACCCATTATTACACAGATAACCTGCCAGCCCTTGCAATCAGATTTCTAGCAGGGATAATTGACATCAAATCCTGGTATTGTCGAATCTCTCTGACACAGCTGTTGTGCAGAATGTCCTCAGCTTAAGTGTGTCATGCATTACTTTTAAACAAAATATATGTAAGTTGAAAAACTCCTTTTAAAGGATGGGGGCCATGTTCTGCTTTCAGTTACAGACAGCCCTGCATCCCGCTCGTTTTCATGGCCAAGCCCTGAGCCCACTGCATTTGCTGAACACGGCCAGCGGCACGAGATGCTGAAGGTGAGCACTAAGAGGAACCTGAGCCTTAGGAGACACCGCAACTGCCTTGTTTGGAGCAAACTGCTTGTGGTTTGTTCCTCTGAGTTGCTAATTGCCTGCCAGCTCTCCCTTTGCCTTTGTATGTCACCGCCCCAGTGGGACACGGGGACAGAAACCATGCAAAGCCTGGTACCTTCCACCAAGCTGCAGCAAGAACGCACCGAGGAGAAGTCGCTCCATCAGGCAGACGAGCGTGGCATGAAGAGACATCGCTTTGTCACAGCCCGGCTGCTGCGAGGGGGAGATGTCTGCGAGCTGGCAAGAGCAGCTGAGAAAGAAAACACGTTCCTGTCCCAGTAGCCCTTTTACACAATTGCTCTTGTATTCGTCTACACGATCGCTGCCACTGGGGGAAAGCCGCACTGCTGCTGCTGGGGCTGGGAGCGCCGGGCGGCAGCCGCGGGTTAATTTGCTCCTGGAACAAGGTGACTTGGCCGGTATTTGTTAAAACACCACCTGGGAGCGAGGGGCAAGAAGGGCAGCGCAACCTTTCTGCCGCCACATCGAGCGCCTCGGCTGTACCACCCCGAAATGCTGCTTGTGGGTAGGTGGGCTGCGAGGGGCCGTGGCAGACGGGTAACCTGGGACGGGGTTCAGCAGGCAGCCGCGGCCACACCGGGGCACCCCCGGCCTCAGAGAGGATGGGCAGCGGTGCCGGAGCGTCGCATCGCCAAACGCTGCCCTGACACCTTTGTGGCCGCAGCTCTCCCGGCACTGGGGAGCTCCCAGACGGGCTCTGCAGAAGCTGCAGGGCTAATTAGAACCGAGTGTGGGATTTACTGCTGTATCCTAGAAACGGGACATCAGCCCTGGGGTAAGGAGATGGAAGAGATCTCCTTCAGACTGATCTGAATTCATGCAGATTTATCTTAAAGTGCCGAAAAAACAATAATCTAATCAGTGTTTGCAGCAAGCTCTAAATCTGTCTGTTTAATTACAAGCAGGGACATGACCCTTTTAGCAGCGGATGCTCCTAAAATCCTACGGAAAAAAGGAAAGCATGCAGAGGTTTCTCCTTTTTGGGGGAAGGGCAGCTGAACGAACAACAGTCAGAACAAGTGCTACAGTCCTTCCCATGGGAATAGGGGGTAGCGGGGAATGCCGTTTCTGTGGTAACCTGCAACCTGGCTGAAAGCCTGTCTGTACAACGGCTGTGCGTTACGATGGGGAAATCGATGTGGAAGTGATCTCCTCGTCCTTTGCTGCTCTGGTGAGGTGCCGTCCTATGTTTCTGGTGGCAAACTCGTGGAGGCAGTGCTCTTCCACCCAAAGGCTGGGCAGGTGGCTCTCCCAAGCAGAGCCTCAGCTCAGCTCGGACCTCCCCACACGACCACCAGCCGCCTCGCTGACACTAAAGAAGAAAGATGGGGTCTGCCCCAGAGGAAGCGCTTAGAGACAGACGCTGCTGAACGAGCTCTTTTTCTGCGCATGAGAAATTGCCTCTGCTCACTGACTGCGAGAAGCTGCAAGTGGAAGATAAATAACAGCATGAGCTGCAGGAGAAGAAATAACGCCACATTACATCAAACAGGTCCCGGCTTCACTGTCAGCTTAGAGTCTATTCCGCACGGAAGGACAGCCCTGCCATTTGGCCCGTGTATTTTATTAATGTGGATGCATATTTATGGCGCTATGGATTAGCCGATACTTCGGCGTTCAATACCATCCTTTTACGCTGTAGTTCTCGGCAAAGGCATTTCTCCTGTCTGCTGCGACTCCTCGTGTGCAGTTCGCGGTGCTCTCAGGCGGCTGCTGTTCTCTCCCCAGACCATCCCCCTGCACTGCCTGGGCTGGAATCGCTGCCGTAGAGGTGCCTCACCTACACCAATACTACCAAACACGTTTTGGGAACCCACTGTAAACCTCTGCAACGTACCAAATGCAGTATAGTCTTTGGACTGGAATTATATACTAAAAAGAATATTATTGTCAAACTAATAGGCCTATTAATTAGGGTTTTATTCTGCGAAGCACTACATTGCATGCTTCATTTTTAACATGGATAATGTCAGTGTTGGGAAAGTTAAGCAGGTCATTACACTGAACAAAAGCAGTCACTCTTTCAGGACCTGATCCAAAATGTATTATGACCGAGAGAAATACTACCCAAGACTTTACTGCATTTGGTTAGCTTTCTAGTGTTCACGTAGCCTGCAAAGAAATATATATGTCTTGCTTTAAGAAATCAAGGCTATTTGATATTTGTCACTATTAATTCAACTTACTTGCTTACTATGAGCTGCAAATAAAAAAGATTAAGCTTAATAATAATGGGAATGTCACAGGTTCAAGGAGCTGGTCAGCTCCACCCTGACCAAACCTGCATCTCTATACGACCAAATGGTAATGAGACCTTTTCAAATCAGCGTGATCTACTGCAATCCATTTATTCATGAATGCCATGGATGGATGTTTTTCAAACCTCGGCAGTTTGACAGTGCCAGGGCATTACTGGCAGCCAAACCCCGCTTCTTGATATAGAGCGGCGACGCTCTTTGGAATTCCTCCGCCCTCATGGCTCCCTAAATTATGCTATTGAACATATGCTGCTAAGAGGATCTCAGAGGGATGTTTGTATTAGATGGCAGGCTAATTGAGGGATTTGAGAGATTTCAGATGGCAAAAACTTTTAATAACAAGATAATCAAGGCTTATACAAGGGAGATGAGATGTAAGAGTGACCCTTTATTTGAGGGTTGATGCTGACTGGCAGAAAACATTTGTTTCAGCAGGTGAAGACCCCACCTAAGAAGGGACACTTACGCAGAGAACAGGCTAAATTTCTCTCTGCAAATGGCATACGTGCATTTCTCACAAGCAAGACTTTGAAGGTCAAATTAATGGAAATTCATGTTTCGGAGAGTTTTCCAGCACCTCACACACGAAAAACTGTGCAGCAGAGCAGAGCCCAACCTCCCCTGCAACAGGCAGAGGTAACAGGAGCACATACGTGCCTGTGTGTAATTCGGGGAAGTCATGCACTAGCATTTAAAACACTGCATTGCTTTAACAAGCAAGTTGGCACCACGTAGCTTGCGAAATGGGAGGCTGCATGTTATGGTCAGCACTCGAACCGCAGTGTGCTCTCGGGCAAAGCCTGAATATGAACCTAGAACAGCTCAGACAGACAGGGAGGGCAGCAAACAGCCACTTCCACAGCTCATCAGCCCCTCGGAAACCAGCCCAGGCAGAGCCCCAGGGAAACCGCACGGAAACACCAGGCAGGCCCACGAAGCTGACTCCGAAATACAGCTTCTTCGGGTTTTATAGTTGTTACTCCTAAATAGGGGCCCCCAGCAAGCCACATAATACCAAAAGAAACAAACATTTGTAATACCTCACTTTGTGATACGGCTATGCCATTAACATCTAGAGACTGGGCTGAATATTATATGTCCCCTTAACAGTCCTCCAACAACTGTCCTAATGAAGTTAGGAATACATGCTTTCTTTTTCAGTGATTTATGGGACGCTTTCTCTAAAACAAAGACACAGTCTAACAGGAACTCCTGTCCTTCCAAGAGACAGTCTGAGCACAGAGATAAGCTTATAAAGCTCTGTTTTCTTTCCCACACAGCGATACGGAGTTTGCGAGGGTCTGTCATTGGGCTGTTTTAGGACTCCCTGCTGCCCCTGGGCTGTGTAACAGTCTGGAGCCAGACTTTTGGGAGACACCGTGCTACTATTGCCTAAGCAGCAGAGGAGACACGGGTCCCTGGTAAAACACTCGCAAAGCTAATTTAAACTTGGAAGACACCCAAATGTCTCTGGGAGGTGCAATTTAAAACCCTAACCTAAGATAGCCTGGACTGCAATCGCAGATTTCTGGGAACGGTGCGGACCAGTTGTTCCATGAGCCCAAACCTGCAGATCTCTATTATAGTATTTCGACAGGATAGCTGTTGCCATTTTGAGCTATCTCACAGAGAAAAAAGGAGCAAAACACTAAATTCAAACATAGATATGACCACTCCCTGGCTTACACATCTGCACCAGCAAGTCTCTCAGACTTCCTGAGACTTTCAGTCAAGGCGCATCTAACATCCCAATCTCAATCTCAATTTCTCTGACAGTGTTACCCGTTGAACTGACAGGTTGCTCCTTGAAAGGATTTAGAAGGGTTCTAGTGCAGAGAAACCTTTGTCCCTGAATCATACAAAAAGTTGAATGGTGTGAGCACCTTGATTTTAAAACCAAACCTTGTATCTCTGCTACAGAAAGCCCTTTGAAGCACAGTTAAAACAAAGAACTTCTGGCACTAGATTAACAAATGCTGTGCGTTGTATTGCAAAGAGGAACCTGAAAGGTAAGTCCAAGGCTTAGTTTGAAAACTACTGTTGGATTTTTTTCTTGAGAATCTAAACTGCCTTGGATCAGTTTTGCTTCTAAAATCTGGTCATCTATTTCCAAGTCAGCAAATAATAGCTGGCTGCAGCCAGCCAGGCAGAGAGCTAAACCACCCTGCAATTGAAAGTATAAAGGTGAGCTTGTCTGCCAGAAAAGGTGATCGTCTTTCAATTTACGCACTGGTTGATCTTCCATTTCACTGTCCAGGGCTACCCGTTGTTAGTATAATCTAACTAGCAGCAAAAAAGGCTGAGGAAAGAAGGCACAGCAGACCAAGGATTCCAGGGAAATGCTGATGAATCCTATCACCTCCCTACTGAAGTCTGCACAGGGAATATATGCTGGCAAGTTCAGAAATGCAGTTTTCCTGCAGCCAAGCAAGACTCCTTGGACATCCTTGGACTTTGAAAGCTTTGAGGCTAAGCCTGTGCAGCCCAAATGGGGTAACTAAATGCCATTTAAATTCTACCACTGAAATAAAATAAAGACTACCAATGGAATAAATGAGATTCATCTATCTAAATATCCCTGAGGATCTGAGTCCAAATCTGGACCTGCATGTGCAAGTCCAAGCTCTGATTCATCTCTTCTACCTTCAGGCACTTAAAAGAAGCACCGAAGTTAGGAGCTGGGTCAGTCTGGGATTTTCCTGTCCTCAATGAACATAGCTGGGATAAATTACCCCCGGAGAGGATAAGGGAGGGTGGATCTGCTGTGTCTGACTCCTACACCACAGACCCAGCTCTGCTAAAGCCTCCGGTCCTTTCTGAGCGCGGCACGAGGAGGTGCAATGTCCCAGGGCAGCACTGCCGTGCCCCGTGCCACCGCGGCGCCCAAAGCCCGGAGGCAGCAGCTGGCAGAGCAAGGCTTGCACCCCAGTGCTCGGCCGGGGACGGCGTCCTGCGGGTGGGAGAGGTGGGCAGGGAAACCACAGGGAGGTGAGGGCAGGGGTGGGAGGGATGGGAACGGGCCGAGATAAGACCCAGGTGGGAACCGAGGGAGAGGAGAGGGTAGGAGGCATGGTGGGCAAAGCAAACGGGGGGCCAGGCTTTTCCCACCAAACCACAAACTGAGCTGCAGAGGTGCTGGCCCAGTTCCTCCGCCAGTGTTACTGGGGGGGGTGAGGCCAGTCTGCGGGCTCTGCTGGAGGCCTCGGCCGGACCGGTCCATCCCAGTATGGCGCGGCTCAGCAGAGCAGCACAGACTGTCCCCAGGAGGCCCCAAGCTGCTGTCCCCCGTCACAACATGCGATGGGTTAAGTGAGCTTTAATACCGAGTATTGTATAGAAGAGGATTTCAGTTCTGCTCTCGTCCAAGCCAGGGAAGGTCTGCCCCAGATCAGCTTGGGATCAGCAGTCTGACTACTGAAATGGAAAGAAATTACCCTGGGTACATCCGAGATACAGTTTTTGCTTTGCAGTATTTACAGGGATTTCTTTCCCCTTCACTGGAACAGCCCCCAAACCTTACAGCCTTATTTTGGCAAAGCTCCCATTGAAATGAATCACGACTTTGCCTGCGTTAGAGCTCCAGGACTGAGCTCTAAATTATTAAAAGCAAATGATAGGTAAGAATTTATGTCAATTTTCAAAACAGCTCAGCAAAGGTAGACAAAAATCCTTCTTTGAAACTAGTAGAAGGTATGTGGCTGAACTCCCAGTCTGCTTTGAGCTCTCAGCCCTAGCTTGTTAGTGAAACGCAGTGCCTTTTAAACCTCATATTTTAATCATCGTTCTTCTGTACGATGCAGAACTCTTGCGTTGTTTCTTTAGTTCAAATACAGCCTTCACCATTACTAGCTTTAGGGTGTAAGCGAGCCCCTTGCATCACGAGCTGACGCCCTCCTCGTGGGGAAGCTGTAGGCTTGCTCCTGTTCTCCCTCTTGCAAAATAATCTACTGTCTGAACAGGCAAATGTACCTTCCCAGAGAGACCTGCCGACAGCCCTTCTTGTTCCCACGCAGCACCTTCAGGGCAGTCAGACTGAACATCAAATATTGCTTTAGGCATTGCGTTTGCATTTGTAAAATTAGCCATAGGTGCAGCCGCGTCTGTGGCTCAACGAGTAATTAACTCTTCCCTGGATTAGGGGGTTTAGTCTGTGCCACCCGTGCAGCCAGGTGAGTCGGTGCTGTTTTGCTAAACTGGAAGCAACGTACATCAGACTGGGGCTCCAGGTGCCCAGACTGGTTGAGACTGGGTACGTGACAGCAGGAAACCTTCAAGAGCCTTTGATCCCAGCCTCAGCCCTTCACCACGTCCACGGGTGCTCAGAGGCACCAGCTACTTGTGTTTACTCAATTCAGCAACACCGCGTAAAAATTATCATCTTATCAGGGGTTCCTAGACTTTCATTACAGTGAAATGTTTTTAAAATTATTCCTAACTGGCTTTGCCTAGGATGTCTGAGTGCAGATTAATTGAGTATACAGAGTAATTATTTTCTTTGTGTAGGATATAACAGTTTGGCTGCTGGTCTCTCGTCTTTTTAAGCTCAGATTGGTGAAATTCAGCTCTTTGCTTCAGTGTATCCCACCGCTGGATGTTTGTTATTGAAAGGCGGCTTCTGTCAGAGCTGAAAACACAGCCACGCAAGCACGGAATACAAACCGTAACATGATGTGGAAGAAAAAGATTAATTTCTTCCCCTAGATTTTGCAAAGCCATTACCTGTTTTTGAATGACATTTCCAATTCTACGCTGGGAACTGCTAAAGCATTTACATAAGAATGCAAAAATGCACACATTATCGCTGCAGGAAGCACTTAAAATTTAAGATAATTATATAGTATGGAAACGATTTCAAAGGACTCAAACAAAATAACAACTAATTCTAGAGAGTCACCCTTTAAGATGATTATTACTCTGCAATACCGCTGATCTCTCACTAAAAAAATCCTTCTCTTTACAATTATATGCACATTATAAATTCCTACTTTGCTCTTCCACCATCAAGCTCCTACAGCTGCCGCTGACAAATCTGCGTTCTCTGAGAGCTTAACTAGACAGCCAAAATATTCACACTGTGAACGGAGGTAGAACACACCGTTGCCATGCTCGGATACAATCCTCCCTACACCCTTGCCTTATGCCGGATCCTCTTCTGTGGGCTTCTACCGTGCGGGTTTTAAAGCTGCTCAGGTGGAAGCCAGGGAAGGAGCCGCAGGCAGGGGCACGTGGCAGGGGGACAACGGCAAGCGCGGTGTCGGAGGAGAGCGCTGGTGCCCGTCCCGCCAACCCGCAGAACTGCATCGAGGTGCTGGCCGGGAGTTTGCAACAGGGATGCGGGGAGGATTCCTCTGAGGGGCTTGGTATTTCTCGGCTAAGTAATGAACAGCAGAATAAAGCAGCCTACGTGGGAGTCAGCAGCACGGGTTACACACAAAACCTCCAGCCGGGTGTTTTGAGGGAGGAACCCGCTCTGACATTCATCAGCGCTGCTGCGTATGCAGCGAGAGAAGCAGCCAGTAACCAGGGATGCTGCTTCTCGTCCGTGCAAACTAATCGAAAGCAGTGAAGATTTATTTGGTCAGCAAGTTTCCAGACAAAAAATCACGTTTCAAATGAGGAAACCTGGCATGGGAAGGGAGAAGCACACTTGTGTAGATGAAAACCTTCTACTCCACCAGCCTCTCTCCACCTTCCGCTTCCACTCCCCGCTGTCGTTCTTGTTCCTGCCTCCTGCCCCACTGCTGCCATCCCTCTCTCCTAGCTTTTCCCTAAGTGTCCCAGGGAAAAAAAGGAAAAAAAAAAAAAAAGAAAAAAATCTCACCTAGTTCTTTTGCTCAAGGCAAACTCAGCTGGGGAAAAACTTATCTGCCAAATCCTAATACGTTTTTATTGGATATCTGCAAAGAGAGATTTACAGAAGCTCATGCCAAAGTCAAACACTTTTTTTTTTTTTTCCCCTGCAAGGGCAAAAGTACATCCTGAACTCACAGCGAATGAAACTCTCTTGTCTCAGATATTATGGAGACATGAGAAAGTCCCATCCCAAGGCTCTGACTGAATATCAATGGACAAAAAAAATGTGTTTTCCAAGTCTAATTCTTGGAAATAATTGCAGTGATAGAGCTGAAACTTCCCCACAAACTTCAGCCTGAAATGGAAAACTGCTAGATTTTAAATCTTAAATTCTCACAAAGTACAGAGCAGCTGAAAATAGTATCTGGTAATGGGAAGCACAGCCAGCTTACTAATAGGTGTTGCTACCTGGGCTGCCGCTGGTCTTTCACACGACTGTCTCAAACGAACCAAAGCATCGGAGGTCTGAACAAACCAGAGATGTTTGATTGGCAATGGGGTTCCTGTGGAAATTTAATTAGGCTTGGACTAGAAAACATTTCAGACAGCGCTGGCATGAATTCCCATCTATTAAATAACACTTTGCATGAGCAGAATGCCACCAGCTTTTGCAAAACACCTTACAGATCTATGTGAAGCTCTACCGGATCACTGCGAGCAGGTCAGCGCAGGGCCGTACGTATTCACAGCAGTTACTTCAATCATTCAGGGCTACAGCGTTTCTTTTTTATGGTCAGCTTGGCTAGCCTAACTACTGCACTCCAGAGACTGTTCCTGCTAGCGGGAAATGTGATAATGAAGCCTCTTACTCTTCAAACATAGACAGGCATGTACGAAGTCCTGTTTCCCTAAACACAGCAGGAGCTTTGCTGGCCCCAAAGGCAGAAGTCCCTCAGGTAGAAATCACCTTCCCCCCAAGTTGTCCCCACGGCTCCAGTCCTGGTGTTTGTTCTGAGAGGGCTGAGACTGCCCTGCCACCTCCTCTTTCCATGTACATCGTTCTTCTGCCCCTCTTTTTTGGGCATAGAAACCATCACAAACAGCAGCCAGAGACACTCCCCTGCCCACCTGTGCCCTGGCTGGGTCACTGTGGTGGGCAGCAGCAGAGGCTGGAACCAAGGTGGCCTCTGCTCTTGACATACCTCATCCCATGAAGGAGCACAATCGTCTCTCACAATTGTCTCAGATGAGAGAAGACAGGAGTTGCCAGCCTATGACATCACTTTTAAAAGGAAGCTTGCCAAACTCACTCTAAAATGAATTATAGAAGTCTAGCTTAAACCAACCAGCTGCCTACCCAACATCCAGATTGCAAGGACCTGTCTAGATGGAGAGGTAATTATACAGAAAACAAGACGCTCTGTCTTTGCAGCAGAGCCCATCTTTCATGTATTGTTGTCACCGAAACCTTATCATTATTGAAAAAGACAGAAGAGGTGTGCCAAGTGACGGTCTAGGTGTCATCTTCTGGTGTGGACACAACCTCATCTGACCTTTCAAATCAGCCAGCACAGTTTGGGGTCAGGACACCACAGTTGCCTAATTCAAGCTTGACGCTTCCCAGCGTGGCCTGGGACAAGCCTCTTTGTAACAGCCTCATTGCTCAGGGACGCACTTTGGGGAGCTGCACGTACAGCAATGAGCAAAGCACTATATCCAATTTCCTATTTTGTAAAACAGCGGTGATTACAACTGTGAGAAGTAATTAATGTTTGCACTCCATTGTGAAAATGAAGACTACTAAATAATATCTGAGTGTAATCACATTTACATAGTTGAAGTGTGCTTAGAAAAAAATAATCTTTTAGAAGAGATTCACCGCTCCTGCTCCCAGTAGCTGCAGTCAGTAGTGACACCAGCCAACAATGCAAAGGGCTGAACTGCTTCTGCAGACAGAAAAGTGATTTATGTATTTTTAAATAATTCATGTGAATCAGATCAAAAAACCTTATAACCTGACCATCAAATGATGTATAGGGTGGCTCATCATTGGGGTTTTAATGTGATACCTCTAAAATTCAACTGTGTATGGTTTAGTGATTTACTCATAACCTACTTTTACAACACAGGCACACAGACAGAGGTGCAAAGCACAACAGGTCTAACCTCCCCCCCCCTTTTAATTCTCACTGCTAAAAAAAAAAAAAGCATTTGGATCGAGTAGTTTTTATTATCCCTTCATAATTTTTAATCTGTTAGTGGGCTACCTTCTACCTCAGCACATAAATAAATTAGCCTTTCATCATCAGAGACCTTTACAATATTGTTGTTGTTCATTTACTCTCTTAGTTTTCTGGATGTGCTGGGCATATCCCAGACACGCAAGAAGGACCCACCTGCCCTAAGGAACTCCAGATCAAAGAACAAGGATTATAAAGATGAAAAAAATTCATCAGAGGCAACAGGAAAGAAGGGGTCTCAGAGACAGGCAGCAATGTAATGTTCAAAAACTTAACAAAAAAAAGACTCAGCGCTGAAGTGCATTTCAGCTTCAGTAACAACTTCAGCACTCGGGGTAAACTCGTGCAAGTGCCGCGGTGGTTTAGGAACGTGCTTTTCCCAGTTTATCACAAGGCTCGGCTCTCTGTGTTCTCTTCTTGCTTTCGGAAAGAGGATTTGTCTGCCAGCAGCACCTCCCAGCACTCGGATGATATTCCCACAGGAGCGATTTTACAAAGGAGGAAATGGAAACCAAGTTCTTACATGTTTTGCCCAAGGCTAATGAGGAATTTCTCTCCCAGCGTGGATTAAAACCCCAGAGCACTTCTTGCACCGCTACTGTTTTTAGTACAGACTTCTGTCTCCCCTGACTCCACCGAGCTCTCCTGCACGCTGAGGCCAAGGTAAGTTTGGAGTCTTTTAGGTTATTGGTTTTTAAACCCATAAAATGTCCTGAAATAGCCCTAGTCCTTGCAGTCTCCTTACTATCCCCTGCTACATTGCTAAACCTGTTTTTGTCCTTTTCCGTAAACCTTTTCACACTTGGAAGCTGCATGCAGGATTTAGCTAGGACTAGGGGAAGAGCATCCAGTCTCAAGTTCACGCAAGGTGTACGGCCACATCTCCCTTTTACGAAGTTAAAAGGGACAGGAGTAGCTGCTAAAGAGGGTCCGAGCCTCCTGCCTGCAGAAAAGCAACACTCTTCCCAGGAAAGAGGAGGCTCCCTCTCTATTTACATTTACATTACATTGATGTTTACCTTTGTATCGTACATTTACAGCTGAAGCAGCTGCATTGGGAGTGCCGGGGAGGTTTAGGTTGGATATTAGGAAACATTTCTTCACTGAAAGGGTTGTCGGGCACTGGAACAGGCTGCCCAGGGAAGTGGTGGAGGCACCATCCCTGGAGGGATTTAAAAGACGTGCAGATGTGGTGCTTAGGGATGTGGTTTAGTGGTGGACTTGGCAGTGATAGGCTAATGGTTGGACTTGATGATCTTAGATGTCTCTTCCAACCTGAACGATTCCATGTTTCTATGATTGTCCCCTGACTTCTTAGAAAAGGTGCACACCAAGGAATGCAGGGGCATCTTCAGATTGACTCTTCTGCAACTTTATTATTGCTTGCTGGAGCAAGAGTTTCCTGTAACAACACCCTGGTGACCTCCACCTGCACTGTCCAGCTGCCGAGGGCAGTGAACTTTTGGGGGTATTTTACCTGATAAAGCTTGTTTCACCTCGAGGCTGGCAGCACACCACTAACCTCTTGGCAATGGCAAACCATTGGCACCAGCGCCTGGTTGGCATCAACAGAACGCTGGGCTACACCAGCAGCAAGGTGCTACCATGGTTTTAAAAATTAATTGGGCACTGTGCACTATAAAGCTTCTCCACCCCCTGTCAAAATGAGTCCATGGCGGTGTTGGAGGGGAAGTTGGTGGGAGGAACTGTTGGTGATCGCCATATACCAGTAAAATGTGGTTAATGCACACCAACAACTGCACACCGCACCAGCTATGGTACGTAGCTACAAGTAAGTCAAGTACTTTATTTGTGTAATTACAAGGAACCGATCCCTGGGGGTCATACAAATAATTCAGTATACTAGCTAAAAATGAGCTTTCTGAGAACATTTACACTAGCATAATCTGATGGGATGCAGAGTTCTGGAAAATAAATGCCAAAGGGGCTGAGAACACAGCTAAAGCTAATTTATTTTTTAAATCAAGTGAATATTCACATTTTTTTTCCCTGTATTTGCTCAGCTTTAATGAATAGCTTCTTTGGCGCTTCATTGCTGTCTCTTGCATCTTGGGCAATATATCCCAAGTTGGGGGCTCAGCACAACTGCCAAGGAGTGAAATGCAGTTAAAGTAAAGCCCTTAATATACAGCTACACTGCACTGCACGTGGGAGACACCTTTGTCCATCACCTGAACGGACAGCCTTTTCAGGGAGCTTCTAAAAAACAACCTCTGTTATTAAATTAATCACCTTGTGTCAAATGGCAGAGTGACAAGAGAGAAAATTTATCTGGGTAATAACTCAGCAATAAAGGTATATACAGAGGAGGAGGAAATTGGGTTGTTGCAGACACAGCAATAACATCATGAAGCAAAATCCAATATTGGAAGAGATAAAAGTTTTCCGTCCCCATATTCCTCAGTGACAAGTATGAAAGAGTATGCATAAGAACAGGGGAAAAAGATGAAAGATAGCATCAGTAAAAAACGCCTTTGAAAAGTGAGCTAACAGGTAATTAATCCCTCAAAAGAAAGAAGATCAGAGCATTTGGGAAACTTGCACAGATACAGATCTCGGTAACATACGCTCTGGGTTCTCCCCGTTTAGTTCTGCTAAACACTCTGCAAAGGTGATTCAGAGAGATCCCAACCCCGGGGCTGCCTCTTCCCCCGGGAGGAACCGGTGGAGCTCTCCCCCGTCTCACCCGCCTGGAAAAATAACGGGTAAATGGGGGCAAGCAGGGTATTAAGGTGGCAGTGGTGGTGACGAGGCAAGCCAGAAACAAAATGTGTGTAGCAGTGACATGTTTTCTAACAGCAATGACAGATTTTAATAAGCAAGCTATTCTTGAGCTTTGATTTGAGGTGTATATAATTAGGTAATGTGGGCGTTGAGTGATAAAACCCACAAGAAATACACAAATTAGAAGCACTGATTTTTCAAAACCATGGCCTGTTCCACACTAAATGGCGTGACCTATTTTTATTGTATTATTATATTTGAAAAATAAAAGGAAACATTTTCATCTCTTCTTCACCATTGGAAAGATATATTAGGGACAAATCACACTGCTTTTTCAAATCTCCTCTTTCAAAACTGAAGAACCCCTGTTTGTGGTTTGATGTCTTTTACTGCTAACTGGCTTCTTCCTAGGAGTTACAGGTAAGATCTACCTCGTCTTTGCCAGGTTTTCTGATGATCACTTTCACAAAATTAGCTACAAACTCAGCTAAACATTACCCTGTTCTAGATTTGAGTAAGAACAGGGAAAGCTAGAAAAACTCTACGACTGCTGATCAAAAGCAGGATTTTACAATAAATTTCAAGAATGTCCTTTGGAAGGGAATATGGCTGCTCAAAAAACGAGGACTTTTTGATCCACTCTGAATTTTCAGGCGTTTGCCCACATGGCAAGATCTTTTCACAGATGATAAATGTGAAGTACCTAGGCCAACGTCTTATGCAGAGCATAAGAGTTCATACTCCTTACCATCGTCACTAACAGCCTGAACATGGAATCAATAGAGCAATTGTACAAAATACATATTTCTATCTATCTCAGTAATTTAATCAATTCCCTTTAAACAAGCTAGATTATCTTTGTTAAATTTATAATGTGAAGTACTTTGGTGTGCAGGACAGTGTCTTGTTCTAGTATCTTCACAGTCTCTCATACAGGCTTCCACCGGCCACTAACTCGTGAATTACCTTTTTTAGAGCAAGTTATCATCTTTCAATCATGTGAACGTTATGTAATGACACGTCTTTATCTACAGTGCTCGCTATGAGCAAAAGTACAGTATTATTATTTCCCAAGCAATCTAGTCCATCTACTGAGGATGACCAAAGATAGTTGCTGTTATTAAAACACTATCAAATACAGATCTTGAGAAACATAATTTGTGCAAGTCTCGTCATACACCCCGCGTAACGGCGCTGACCAACCTTATCCAAGTTCTGCTCTATCCAATACGTTGCATGTGGCTTTCCGCCTGCTGCGCCTTCCCCAGCTGGGGCACGGCACGCAAAGCCCGAGCTGCGATGAGAACTGCAAACCCCTTCACAGGCTTCTCTGAAGCCCGAGTGCTCCTCAAACAGTCATTCATTTATTTTTGCAAAGTCTCTATCAAACGATAAGGTATCACTACAGCCAATATAAACAAATTTAGTCCCGTGGGAAACACCAGGACTACAAAATCTGTTCTTATTTCAAATCAACATGAAAAAAATCAAAATCTTGGATCTTTTCACAAAACAAAATATCAGAAATCATCTCTTGATATTCTTAAAATGCTTCACTTAGACTATCATACAACACGAACACTGAAATTGTAATGTCGAAATGTTTTTAGCCGTAATACAATATTTTCATAATGTTTCCTCAGGAATTTGAGAAATCAAAACTCCCAGCTTTTCTTCTGAATCCAGTCATCATTCTCGCAGGCTTTCTCTCCTGAACTCTATTTTCCTGAAGTCTTTGATTATCCTTATGGATGAACAGCCCTGTTTTATAGATGTCTTTATACAGCACCTCATCCAGAGGATCCCTGAGCCTGGTTCCCCCAAGTATCTTCCTAAAGCTGTCATCCATTCGAATCCATAATAGCAGTGATTAATAAGAACAAGAATATAAAACCAGCAGCAACAAGAGCTTAGTGGGAATGCTATACTTTTAAATGAAAGCTGATTAGTCTCAGCTGTTCCTTCCTGGCTAACACTAAACTGTAATAATTCTTGATTCTGTCTGCTTTACTGCTTGGCCCTTCGTAGGGAAAAAAAAAACCCCTTTTTGTTTTTATGACTGGGAAGGCAAAGTATCAGTGTTTTCAGTGACCTCAAAGCCATGATGAACTCAAGAACAGGCATCTTTGCCAATACTCTGCACAAAATTTTCCTTTTTGTTTCATTGCCTTTCTACTTAACATGCAATTGCACCTGCGGAGAACCTGAGACATCCCCTCCTCCCTCTGCCCGACTCATCTGCAGCCCCAGCGTTGCCAGGATTGATTGTAGTGACCCCCCCAACCCTGATAACCCGGCACCCTTCAGCCTGCCAGCTCCCACGCGGGGATCGCTCCCAGTGCTGCTTCCTGGCTTTGCCATCTACCTCTGCATCCTCCGAGCTGCTGGGGATGAACTCCAGCTCTGCTCCCAGCATTTCCACCCCAGCAGGAGCATGAGGTGGGGCTGGAAAGCTGGTTGCTAAAGGAAGAGGTTTCCCTTCACTGACAGCAAGGGACTCTGCTCCGTTGCACTGCGGACAGCACCAGCTTTCCAAATATTTCAAGGACTTTGCAGAGAAAACATTAGTGCAGGTCAGAAAAACTATCTTGCAGGGAGAAGACCCTTTTAACCCAGTGTGGGAATGCTGCTGTGGGCAGGCGCTGGGCTCAAACCGCTGCCGTATTCAGACAAGCTTAGTGACCTTCACAGCTACGCCTGCAAGATGCTGCACGCTGATGGGACGATGCTGTAAGTAAAAGCCAGGAGCAGTAGGAAATGGACTGCTAAGTGTCTCATTAAGTTCCATTAAAGGGTCTAACCGCTATCCTTGGATTGACTGTCAGATGGAAAACATCTGTTTTATTTAATGATTTCTACTGATGCTATTCAGATCCCAGCAAGTTTGAAATGTTGCCCCTTATGCACTTAGAGCACATTTCCCAATTAAGAGTGGAGTGGTTCTTTTTATAGTAAAGTGGGAGATTTACAGTAACTACTGTAACTCAATTGTAAGGAAGATCTCCAGGGCTTGATTAACTTTTTCATTGCAAAAATCAATCTTAGCAAGAAAAAGCAAAATCTTAACTCATACAGTGGTTTCCCAGACGAGCTCCGTCCTGGGTCTGCCTCCGCTTAGTCCCACCCACAGTACACCCCCAGAAGGCTGCAAGACATGTCCAGAGGCTCAATGTACAGAAATGAAGCCACTTCTCATTCACACCAGGGGAAAAAAAAAGGACAGATTCACAAAATTACTTATGCAGAGACTGACCTGGAAGAGCGAGTGTATTGTCTGATATGCAGGAGACTGTTTCCCAGAGGAAAACACTTTCAGGGAGGTTGTAACTTAGCCCTTATCACTTCTCGACATAAAAAGAAAATGCTTTTACCAGCTAATGGTTCAGAAAAGTGCACGACTGGTTCCTGTAACCACAACAACATTTTCAGAAGCAGTGAGACAGAAAATGAAATGCCCGATAAGCACATGTTGTTTTTAATAAAGACTGATTTAGTGCTAAGTGGACCACACCGTCTCCAAGGTTGCTCCGCAGAAGCAGAACACGGGGGGGGACCCAGCACCCTCGGGATGCCTCACTGTGGCCCATCCATCACCAAGCGCAGCATCACCTCAGCCTTCTCCCCCCTGTGCATCCTATCCACGCTGCAAAACAGGGCTGGTATCTTCCTTTCTCTGCCTTCCCCATGTAAACCATTCGCTCTCCCAGGCCCAGCACAAGGCCATACTAAATTCAGTGCTTAATGTACTCTCTGGTTATTTAGGACTAAGATCATTTGGTCAGAACTGATATTTGGAATGACAATTTTGTTCTGGCCTCGCATTAACTGTTCATTTATTACGCTGTAAGATCAGCCGCGTGTTATCAATATTCAGAGGTCTGAATGCACCAGGCGCAGACGCACCGCTGACTGACAGTAATTTATTTTGTAGAATGGGTGAGATGAGATTGGAGGAGAAGCGCTACCATCCAGGTGGCTTTCTGAGTACAAGCACAATGAATCAGCCAGCAGCATTTTAAAATCCTTCCTGAGAAATTCTGGAAAAGGGAGGGCAGTTGGCCCTCACCCCACCCGCTGCTCCCCGGGAGCCAGAGAGCAATGTGTCCACGAGACAGACTTCAAGAGCTCTTTGCCTTTCGTGACGGTCATCCTAAGCAGGGCCTAAAAATACCTTGTTTACAGGCTGCAGCTGAAACAAGCAAAATCACCCTTCTTCCTACAGCAAAACCTTGGCAGACCCTGATCATGGCACTCTTCCCGTGACACCACATCTAAGCACAGAGAGATTAACTCAGCGGGCAGCCCTGGTCACCCCCAGGTTGTGTGGTCATGGTATAAGACCTTCCTCCAGCTGCGTTTCATTCTTCTGCCTCGAATAGGTGGGTAAGGTTACTATTAGGTGCAAACCATACGCAGGAAGCAATGTCCAGTGTCAAAATCAGTTCTCATGGCAAGTGAGACCTCAAATAGACCTGAGTCAACACCACCGCTCCAGGAACCCCCAAGCCACGAAGATGCTGCTTGTTCCAGTTCAAGCAACAACCACCTCCTTACGTTCTTCCCCGCAACAGAAATGCAATTTGTTCCTTCTTGGGAATGGTTATAAGAAACATAAAGCACGGGTAAATGTTTGAAAGGGAACGGGAATCCAGCTCCAGAGCAATCATTACTACAGAGCAAACGCGCCGAATGAACAGCAGAACACAAACAGCAACAAACAAAAAGGAGACTGAATTTACAGAGAAAAAAATACGTTGCCTCATTTAAATGAGCAAATCACTATTATTAAGTTACCACCTTCTTCAGCTAGCGCTGAGCTGATTTAACGTCCGCCAAAATACACCCTGCTAAAGTAACAAGGATGAATACAGGACCGTAATGAATGCTGGGTTCCCTGAGCGCTCACATCCAGCTGAGAAATGCTAATGCAATGTTTTTGCTTAACCCCGGTACTTGGACCCCACTTTTGAGAAAATGCAAAAGCAACAGCTGCTTTCACAAAATCAAGTCTCTGATAAGATGTTGCGGGTTCCACACCATTTCCTGAAAGGGAGATAAGGACAGCGCTTGGACAACTCGCATCCTGGGCAATGGTGACTCAGAAAATCCATCTCTGGGTACAAAAAGCACAGATTTGAGTAAACCCATCAGTTGATATGGAAAAGTAATTCTAGTAGGGAGATGAAAGTATTTTAGAGTGTCATAAAAACAATATCAGACAGAAAAAAAGCACTTAAAAATTCGTATTGAATCTAGCTACATCTTTGTCTTCCTTGATGTAAGGGCTAGACTCCTACAGCTCAATAGGTCAGACCATGGGTCAGACAGTAGCACTTCGGGCTCTGAAAGCAGCATCGTAGAAACAAGCTGCTGGATCATCATTTGTGTGGTCACGCCAAGGACCAGAGGGATGTCACCCACGCTGGCAGCAACGCAGACCTGCAGAGGGGTGAGCCTTCCTGGCGCCAATGGTGCGGCATACGTGGTGGCTAGGACGTGCCGGGGACAGCCTATGTGTCCGACTGCTCTCAGGTGGACAAGCCCTGGGACTCGTCCACTTTTGCCTTCTTACATCGTCTCTTCCCCTTGGTGGGACCAGAGGGTCTGGGCGTACAGAGCTCTGGAAATCAGGCTGCAGACTTGGAGACACAGTGCCTGCCTTCGCTGCAAGACTTCGCCAAGGAGAACGTGGCCTCGGGTGGCCTGGGGCACTGCGAGCTGACGGCGGCACCACTGCACCTGGCTCTGGGGTTGCCCATTCTCGATGGATAAAAATTAATAGCAATTTTCCTGAAGGTTTTAAAACTTTTTTATCACAGGCTACAAATGCTGAGACAAAAACTACTGAAAAAGTTCAAAACCTTGGCTATCATGGACTAACCCTTTGTAAAACAGTTATAAATAGATCCTTACCATCAAGTCCGACTTGGTTCACCCGCAGCGCCAAGGGGAAGGCATGATTGCATACCTAATTTTGCTTGGAGGAAACAGTCTCTGTGCTAACTCTCTACTCCCATATTTCACACCACTTTGACAATTTTAAATGTTTTCCACTTATACTGATACTTTACTCCTTGGTGTCAAGCCCCATGTAAAAATTTCTGGAAAATTTCGACATGTACCTTCAAATCATCTTCAAGTTGAGGAAAATCTGAAAAGTGTACATTTCCCCACATAAAACCACCCCCAAAATATCTGCCACTGCTTCTACAGACAAAGTGAGGTTGGGAACTTTAGGGAACACCTTCGTTCAGCTTGGTAGGCAAAAAATCAAGAAGGATGAACTATACTGAAAATCATCTGCCATCAGCGTGTTCAGTGATAGCTGCTAGGATCTCAGCAGATCCTAACGTTTCATAACTCATCTATTCCCAGAGTGCCAAGCCACCCTGCCAGCAGTTTTCTAGCAAAAAGAGGCTATTAACGAGTAATTTCTGCCATTCGGAGGTCCCAAGACTCACGTTGATGGGGCTCTTGCTTGCGATGGTGAGAGCTGTCCTCAGCACGTTGGAAGGACCATGCACGCCAGGAGGGCACACAAAATGCCTGCACACACGAGATGCATGAGCGCACGGGATGTGTGCGCACATGAGATGCCTGAGCACACGAGACACCTGAGCACAGGAGATGCCTGCACACGAGATGCATGAGCACATGAGATGTCTGCACACACGAGATGCCTGCGCACACGAGATGCCTGAGCGCACGAGATGCCTGAGCGCACAAGACGTCTGTACACATGAGATGTATGAGCACACGAGCTGCCTGCACACACGAGATGCCTGAGCGCACGAGATGCCTGTGCACACGAGATGCCTGAGCACACGAGATGCCTGCACACACGAGATGCCTGAGCACATGAGATGCCTGCGCACAGATGAAGCAGCTGCCACCCGGTCGCTGCCACTTGCCGCTCGACATGAGCCCTTCCCAGTCTCTCTTGTTTAACCTCCAGGCCCTCACTCAGAAACACGAGCGCTGCTTCACAAGGGGTGGGTTAAATGATTTTGCAAATAACTAAGTAGGGAGTACCCGTGTTGCGGGGCTGTGGTTTGCCTCAGAGGAGGCACCCCCAGCCCTCCCGCTGCAGGGGAGGCTCCATGGCGAGCGCGGCCGCCTGGTGCAATGCCCTCGCCCTCCCCACCAGCACCCTGGGCTGATGCTGCCTCTGGGACCCACACGTGCGGCGGCAGCAGCAGCTCCGTCAGAGAGCAGAGGATGAGTAACACAACCCCGCTGAGAGTTCAAACACTCCCTCTTTGGTTCTCCCGTAGAGCTGCAAAGAATTTTGCAAATGTCTCTTTTCAGCAATTCTGCCACTAAACTCAAATCCTAGTGGTGTTGCATTGAAAAGGAGAACTCTCTTACTGAAAATGAACAACTCGTTTTCAGGTAAACAAATGAATTCATTACCAAAAAGTCAGGTAAAGGATTTGCAAGTTTCTTTGCTGGGAGAAAACTACGCAATGGTCTTGCTGCCACAGACTGGGATAAAAAACGGTTTAAAATTTCCTGTGCAAAATTGCATTGCAGACCAGAGGGAAAAATATACACACGTGCACAGAGAGAAAATATACATGTTCTGGAGAAAATTTATTTCCTCTGAGGGAAATTATTGAATGTTTTAAACCCACGAAGAAAGAAGACAGGAAACATGGCCCTATTTAAGCCTCATTACTAATGGCTGCATTCACCTGGCTCACCCATGCGTGACTCCACATGTCAAAGGGTTCAACTTCCAGTACATATACTTTCCCCACCACTAATGAATTCTCTCCCAACATTTCTTCCTCCCTGAGTAATTTTCTACGTGAAAAAACCCCTAAATTAATACTTTGCCCAGCTATACTTAGTTAAGCATAATCCAATTTGAGATGTGATGGATGGCTGTCTGATCTATAATATACTTGCCCTATATCATATTTTGTATTATTCTGCTTGCTTTCTTTCCCTATTTCTGCTGCTTTATTAATTCCTTCTCTCTCTCCCCTCTTGCAGACTGGCTTTCCCCTTCGGTAATTCTCTGCTCAGTTTCCAGCCTTATTTTTATCAGTGGATTTTTCCATGGTGGCCTTTTTTGCCCCCTTGAAGAAAATAACAAACCTAATAACGCCCAAGCCCCAGTCAG
The DNA here is from genome assembly GCA_009819775.1 of Phoenicopterus ruber ruber. NCBI lineage: Eukaryota > Metazoa > Chordata > Aves > Phoenicopteriformes > Phoenicopteridae > Phoenicopterus > Phoenicopterus ruber. The sequence continues at coordinate 16,665,656 of CM020226.1, forward strand.
GCTTTCAGACTTTGACAGCACATCCACCTTTGGCTGGCAAGCAGCACGCTTTTTGCCCATTTTCACTTATTTTTTTTAACAAGCTGACTTTCGAATAAAAATGATGGTGCTTAAATGATACAGCTTTTTTTTCACAGAGATGATCACATTCCTAAGCAGCTCATCCAAAGGCTTTGCAAAGGCAATTCAGCACATCCTTTTACCTGGGAGAAACAGACCGTTATTTCCCAGAGGCAAACACACTCTGATGCTAATTTAAACAGAGCTCATGCAACTCTGTGCTCTGCTGTGAATGGCTGAGGATCATTAGGGCTTACACCACACAGGCTTCCTAGCTACGGTAATTTTAAATTACCCAAAATATATAGATTTGAGTTGAATATGTATGCCTGCCACTCCCACTCCAAATGGAAAATGACTTTCTTTGTAATAAATGCCTATTTTGAGCAGAGTGTTGGAAAAGAAAAGCCCTTCCAAGCCAGGGTGTCCTCTGAAGCAAGTGGGAGAAGAAAGAGGTTTTCAAACCACTCCTTTTGTTCAAAAATGTGAAATGTATTTTGTTATTTTTATAGACACACACTTGCAATTGGCTCCAGCAAGCTCTGAACCAGGCCGGTAACGATTGTGGGAACAGGAGGGAGGGGGCGATGGGAAGGAAATCTGCCCTCTCTGCTGGCAAAGAGAGGGATGTAATAAATTCTGGGGACAGGGAAAAAAAAAGGAGAAATGTAATAAATAAAATATTGAGAAAAGTGGATGTGAAAAGAGGGGAAGTGACAGAGAGAAAGGAAAACAGAAGTCAGTTGTAGTAAAACTTAACAAGCTGTTTATAAAAAAAGATGCAATAAGAGGAGAAGAGGGAGCCACTGAAGTTCGGGAAAATGAAGTACAGTCTCTGGTACCAACCTGGCAGAGGAAACAGCCTGTGCTTGGGAGGTGGGAACTCACCCTTTGCTCCCCCTCGCCAGGTGAGGACCACGCCAGAGAAGGGGTTTGGGTACAACCAGCAGCCACACCAGCTTTCTGCCCCGCTGCCGAGGATGCAGGGCGATGCAGGGCAGCGTGTACCCACAAATCCACCTCATACCCCTGCAAAACTGGTAGGCAAAAGCCAGCAGGATCCCCTGAGATCTGAAAAACCTGCTTGGAGTCCCACCGAAGCCAGTGCCCTGTCCCGCGGGCAGGAGGAGAGCGCAGCTCCCCTTTAATGTTCCTGGTACAGGATTGTAGCATCTCTCCCCAGTCTTAACAAGCCTTTAGACAACTTCACACACTTAGTCTCTTCTTTAAACTGGCTTTAGGCTTTCTCCTGAGTTAATGAGAAACAATTTCTCAGCTACTCATCTAGAAAAGCACCCTTCTTCAAAGCCCTTTCCAGGTGCCATGTGCAAACAGTAGCAGATCCAGGTTCCCTCTTTAGATCTCACTTGTCTGCATCCGAGAACTGCTCTTGGGAGCCATTTCAAAGGCTGAAGTGTCAGCATTAGAAAGAAAAGAGGTGTGTGGGTGTGAAGTTACTAAATGCAAAACTGTCACTCTTCTTTCATTTACAACCCTGAATATGCATGCATGCAAAAATGTAGGGCTTACATTAAAGTTTTTACTCTTGGAGCAGAAAATATCAAGGAAAAAGAGGCTAAAAGATAAGATGAGGCTCTGCAGGTTAGAATTCTCTCTCAACTAATCTTTTCTTTTTCATCAATAATTATTTCTGTTAATAAACCCTGCCCTACCTTGAATTAGATTGTCTTTTACCTGCTCAGGGAAGGGCACCGTCAGCAGACAGACACGTTTGCGTTGCTGACTGGTCAATGACAGTAATGAACAGCAGACGGATTTTTTAGTCTCTTGCCCAGATAAAAGCTGTGCGAAGAATTACTGATGCCCAACCCAGAAGAGCACTAGCTAAAAAAGCACCTGAGGGTAAGAGTGGGGATTGCGGGCTGTCTGGGGGTTCACAGTAGAGGAGGTTGCCTGGGCTCTGCCTCGAAGTCCGGCAGCTCCCTGGGGTGGGAAAGGGTACCCAAGCAGTGGCACAGCGACAACTGGGAGAGCCGTGTTTACTGACCTGCTGAACGCGTGCACACAGCGGGAGCCACGTGCGGCAGGAACGAGGACACACAGAGGTGTCTTGGACACTCAGTGCCTGCACCAGCCTCTCATAAGGCAAAATTGTTGGGAATATGCATTGCTGCTCTTCAAGCAAATACATTCCTTATCCCAGCTTGCACTAGCCAAGAAGGATGAAAACTTAACCCAGCTGATGGGAAACCTGAATTCTGCACCTTGGTCACCCCCAGACTGCATTTCAGCATGAGCCCTGCTGCCCGGTGGTGGCCTGGACATGTCACCCGGTCAGGGGGACGCCTGCCCACCAGCTCAGCAGGACACTTGCTAATGCCCCCAGGCCAGCCCGGATGCCAGGTACCACCCCCACGCTGCCATGATGCTCTGTGATAGCTGAGGCTCACTGAGCTGCTAAAACACTTCCCTGCTTGGATCTAAATGGAAAAGAGCAGTGCAGGAGAGGTAAAGCATCAAGGACGGAAGGTGGAATATGTCTTTAATAGACATCTCCAACATTTAAATGGGACCTACTACTTTTATAGGTGCATTTACTTAACCTCCAGACACTGCTGAGCATCTAAACTTGCAGGCATTTTCCAAATGAGGCAGGTGTTGAGCATACCAGCAAGGATGCTGGGGAGGGCAAACGAAGATACCAAATTTCAGCTGGAGGATTTTTAGAGCAGACACGTGCCCCCTGGCACCCAAAGCCAGTGCTAAACATATTGTGTTTGTGCACCTCGATGAATTACATTAGCGCACCTGGGTTAGCAAAGAAACACTTGCTACAACCGACAGACTAATGGTATCGTCCAAATCCCTGAAAGACAAAATATACATGGGGTAAATAGTTCCATTTTTTATTCTGCAACATATTGCATTATGAAAAGATTCCTCAGATGAGATTTTTCAGTATAATGCAATAAACTACACGTGGGGGATGAAAATTAATGAGAACGTCTTTCCTATTACAAAGAAATACGGTACTTTGACTGATCTGCTGGGTTTAAAGGAAAAGCTAAGCATTTAAAATACACACGCACACACACACAAATACACGGTTTCCCAGTTTCCAATCCTGGAAACAGAAATGCTGCAGGTTGATGCTGGCGCTCTGCTTGTAGGACCAGGGCCACAGCTAGGAAGACAAAGCACACAAATTGATTCAGGAATGATTTTATGATTAAAATCCTTGCCTGTCTTACGACAAATTCTTGCTTATGACTGGCGTTTAGCCTTTGCAGTAATGGTGACTATTACTAACATGTTCCTACAGTCTTTGATTACAGACATAACCCTGATTTTTTGCCACCTTTACCCATTAGAAGCAAAAATACAGGTAAGTAGAGCGCTGGCACGCCATACAGCCAAAGGAGTGAGCAACTTCAAAATATATCAGCTTGCTGGATGCAGATTGCTTATTAAATACTGTTGTACAGTAGGTAACACAGCCAAGAACACTGATTTACTGCACTCCTGGATGCTGGACAAACTCAGTATTTCAACAAGACTTCCCTGACTTTGACCCTTCTTCCCATGGGAAACTGCAACACCGTGGCTGCACTATGGACACTGCTCTTGGTTATATCCTCAGCAGCATCCGATACACCCGAGATAACCAATAGCCCTAACAACTACAGGGCAGATAATTCACGGCTGGGCCTTAAAAACCGGCAGATTCACACGCAGTCGCTCGAGCAAAGGCTCGTTTCCCAGGCTCTGGATTGAGCAGTTGGATTCTCTAGTGTCTAATAAAGCGTAAGCATTGATGATTCCCAACCCAAGGGCGTTCCTGCTTCCCTAGGGGCTTCCCTTGGGTTTGATAAGTGTTAATGCTGCAACCTCCCTCTCCTCATGGCCATGAGCAGGTCAGCTCTCTCTTCCTTGCTCAGCTGCCTTGTTTCTTGAAACTTGCACGGACGTAGTATCTCTGAAAACTGCACTCAGCCTGCTAATTTTGTCAGAACTGGTTAACGGATTTTAATGTTATTAGGAACAGAGTCAGATATATCGTCAGATGACCAGGCAGGCACACAAACACAGTATGTACACTTAAGGAAACAGGGCAACTATGCCTTGATGTGCTTCTCTCTGATAAATTTTGTAAAGAAATAAATTTAAATAAAATTCTCCCAAACACCTTACTTGCTTTTCAACAGTCTGATGTTATGCTGCAGTAGCTCTATTAACTTTTGGGGAAAACCAAATGGAAATAAAGAAAATAAAAGATGAAAAGAGGATGTGAAAGTTTTTAAACTGGCTGTTACCTGTGCTTAAATAAAACCACAACTTTTGAGCCACCGTGGTTTCTAAATCACCGACAATTTCCTTCTATACCCATTATTAAATACATGTGCTCTCCAAGGCCCTACAAAATCCACTTCACTGTTGTGCTGCAGTAAAAAAATCATAATACATCATCTGTTTGTAACAGGATTCATTACAATTGAAATGTATTACAACTGAAATGTTGTACTCTCCAGATAGTGTCTCAAAGATTTTTCTTACGAAGCACTTCATAGGAAAATTGCCTTATTTAAGAGGAGAAAAGTACATGAACAGGTGAATCTAAATTTACATCCCGCCAGATGTCCTTGAGGTCCTATAACCAACCCCACTGATAAAATAAAAGCAATGATTTCTGAAATGCAAATATCCAGTCCTTGCTGCCAGTCAAATCTTCCTAGCATTACTGTACAGAGTTTGGTGGAGAGGCAGTTGAAGTAATGAGAAGCTTTAAGACCCAAACCAAGCTTTAAGACCCAAACCAAGCAAGGACAATTTCATTAAGGCACAAAAATACCTGTAGGTTTTCAGCTAATACTCATCCTCTTACACCGGCAGTGCGGAGCACTGGATGTGGGTCTCCAATCCTCCCTCATCCCTACACGCCTGATCTCAACCAGCCTTCTTGACTGCGCCAGGTACACCCATGCGGGCAGAGGGTTGGACTCAGATCCTTCATTTCCTTTCATCCACTGTAATGCACACAGGTGGGGGGGGAAATCACTACAGAATAGCCAAGATCTTGGGAAAGGTTTCTTGCTCCACCCCACGGTGATAACAGCTCTACTGTGCATCGACTACCAGGCCCTAAAGAGGTATTTTCTTTTTTTTCCAGGCTTAGATGACTGTACTTCGAACCGTCCACACGTTTGCATGTCAAGGTGTTTGCTAAGTGGGATACCAGGAGCTTGCTAAGGACAAAAAGATCATAATATCACCCAGGAAAAGGTCAGCTTGAAGAGTAATGGGATTTTTGAGTGGTCGCTTCCCTAGCCTGTGTCACATGCTCATAGAGACTCATAAAAAGAAAAGGAGATCAAGGGCTAGAGGAAAGGAGCTGGTGGAGAAGGGCATGCCTCATCTCCTTCCAAAAGCTTACAAACACAGCCCTGCAAATGAAAATATCAGCGTGAAAACTTGACCTCGCTGGAGTTAGCAATGGCTTCGACACCACGGGCCATAGCTTGGCCAAGCACTAGCATTTCATCCTTCTGCGTACTGCGGTCTCAGTGATTCATGTTCAGAGATTTAAAAAGCAGGAGACATGAAAGTATTACTACTGCTCTTATCCTTTCCCCAGGATGCAACCGAACTGAACAGGAAGAGTTCAGCTATTTTTAACCAGTTTCTCTCTCTCTCCTACAAGACCTATGTGGGCTTAAGTGCATGAGAACAGACTTGGCCCACGGACATTTGGGGCTCGCTTTGGCTCAGCACAGAGAAGATGGCCTTGCTGCAGCATTTAGCTCCCAATTTAATCTCAGATCTTTCCCCACCTCCTTTTTCAATAATGCCTGAGCTGTTGAGATGTCAGATTTTGATGCAAGCCAATTTCTGAGCTGTTTGCACATTATGCATAATGTAAACCTGTATACAGCTATTTCATCAGTTTGGAGAGAGGCTAAAGATACCGAAGTTTCTTCCTTCATCGGGAGCCTCTGCGAGAAGAGGTCAGGCCACCAGGACTCAGTGCGAACCTTTGACCACAATGTATGGCCATGCATTTTGTTTATATCCCACCTCGCCCTCCTCTGCAGCCACGGCTCTCTGGGAGCAGGCATGAATTAGAGTCGCCTGGCTCGCACCTTTGCCGCGGAGCTGCAGCCGCCCCAAAATCAGGGGTCGGGCAGGAGGCCCTGTGAGAGCGGCCAAACGCTTTGCAAGGGGCAGCTCGCTCAGGCTTGAGAGCAGGTATGCAACATCCAAATCGATGGTGGATATCAATCACACTGAGAAATGAAATGAGCTCTTCCGAGCCAAACCGCCACTTGGTACAGTGCTTGTTGTGTTGTGCTTGCTGTAGTATACGGTGTCACACAATACCACGTACTGATAAAACACTCCGTGAGTGACATGAATAGTGATAAATGCCGACGTGACTTGTTAGGAGAGAAAGTAAGGTGTGCAAAATAAATGCCTGGAGAAGTGGATACCGGGACTGTGTGAAATGTGCCGTTCCACACACTCCCTTTGATGGTTCCAGTTTGCTATTTGCACATCCCCGTGCAACCCTTCCTGCATCAGCAGCGTGCTCTGAAGCAGTGACCAAGGACGCTGCTCTAATCAGGGCGCCTTCCCAGAGCTGCTGGTATTAGCAAAGGGCTACAGTGACTGCTGAGTGTTTGACCTTCACTATTTTTCAACTGCAAACCCCTATCATTTATTACTTGACCATAAAGACAAACCATTGGTGGAACTTGGCAGGCAAGGTTATAGCCTTGGAATGAGGTTGGTGGATTCTGGATGTGGGCATGAACGATCCCTGTGACTGTAAATTGCAAAAAACTTGGGTTTTCTAAGCAGAAATACAATTCTTTACTCTTAATATCCCAATTAACTCAATAAATACAGCCTGATCATAAGACCAGCCTTCTCATAAGAGTATCTACTGAACTGGCATGGTAGCTTCTCATTTGTGATGGACTGGAAGAAACTTTCAAGGAGGTGCTGGTATTATCAGGTGACTGTTGGCCTGCATGCACGTAACTTTTCAAGCAGAATGCTCCACTTCTAACTAGCCATGGCAAAGCATTATTCACACCCAGTCTTTCAGAGACGATGCGATTAGCCTTAGGCCATGATTGCCTCCTTCTAAATCTTATACACCAATGTGAACAACAGACTACTATCTCCATACCAGTAGAAAGTGTTGAGAAAGGGTTGAATGAGTCAGTAAGAACAAATAAATCTTGACTTGAAATTAAATTCATTCTACGAAGTTAAAACACAGAGCTAGCTTTGTGGTGATTTCTATTTGAAAAAGGTAAAGAAAAAAAACAAGCAAGCTGTCTTAAATCCAGGTTGAGCCTAAGCCAAAAGGATTTACATTTGGAGAGACCAGGAGTTGGAGAAAAGCCCTGAGCTCTGGCACATCTCTATTTCTATTGTTGGTTTGTTGGAGGCTTCCCTGCCCCCTGCCCCAAATCTCAGCTGAAGTTTTATTCCAGGTTCCAGTATACAACTACGGAGAGCTCCACAACCCTGCTTAACGGTTTGGGTGCTATCTCTATCTATTCTCTCTCTATGGATTTATATGCCATATCTTCTGCATAACTGATACGTTCCTTATCATTATATTAAGAAACTAAATGGTTGTAGCATCAGGTTGGTACTGATGCAAAAATATTATTACAGAAGACTTGTTCCAAGAAATTAAATTTTATCAGGCTTTCAGGGCCTTGAAGATTAGAGAGAAATGAAATTTTCTATAGCTTTGTGAAACCACTTTTCAGGAAGGTGGAAGGAAAATATATTTATCTGTTTTTGAAGTAATCAATATAAACTCACAAAATACTACTTATAAGAGTGATCTGGGCTATTTACATAGCCCCTCTATTTATTGCTGTCCTACAGAAATGGAAACTTCTACCTCCAGCTTCAAGTGCTGTGATTTGGATTTAAGAACTGTATGACCTGTAAAACCTCACAAGACCGTCTACCAACAGAGCTTTAAAAATGCCAAAACAGCAGTCAAAGGACCAAACTCTTCTCTTCGTAATGTGTGTGACCTTGCTGCGGCTGACACAGTGATGTGGGTACGCGGAAGGTACAACCTGAGTGGGTCCAAGACACAGAGAACTTTCAATTCTAGGTTACTCAACATTTGTTTTGAGAAAGAGTAGAGATGTTTGGATTTGGCCTTACTGTAGCAAACAGTCTCCAGAGAGATCAGTCTAATGACAACTTAATTTTACCAATATCGCTTGACTCTGTAAAAAAGTACAGATTGGATAATTGCTATATCAAAAAGTAAAGGCCATAACTATCACAATTGCCCGCATTAACTCCAATTGTTTCATAAGAGAAGCAACTGCTGTTTAGAAGACTGTCAGAGGGAAACAAAACAGCTCAACAACAGAAAGCCTGGTATTAAATGAGAGGGGAAAAAATCACTTGTCTTCTTTTACTGTCATTCCTGTGATAATAAAATGAGGGGCTGCAAGCGCAGAGGGTTTGCCGTTGGGCAGCACATGAAGCTTCATCAGATGATTCACAGCCAAGCCAGGGTGACTGTACTCATCTTCTCGGTTAACAGCACAAAAGGAGGTTGGTTTCCTTAGTACGGATATTCCCAAGCCACTTGCCGATCAAGACTGCCTCCTTCTCAGCTGAAAATTTCAAGACCTTCAGGGATTCACCATGGGAAAATTACTGTATGGCCTCTAAACATAGCACTGCCTGGGCTGTGTGATAGAGACGGTGCATAAACACGTGCTTCTAGTGCGATCAAATCAATGCTGTTCGGGAAGATAGATCATTGGTGCAATGGCTATTGGCTGATGAGCAGGGAATATCCTCTCCCTGCCACTGCTGCTGGACATAATTTTGTGAAGAAAAATATTATTTATAGTTTAGTTATAAGAGCTACATGTTATTTATAATAAATGCCTGCCATTCTGGTATTGTTCCTACAAGCATAATTAAAGGCAATATAAACTGTTAGCGCAACACTTAGAGAGTACAGGTGGGTTTTGGCATCTCACTGATTAGAAATGCAAATTTGGGAAACAATTAACTAATGTGGCAGAAATCAACAATTTGCATAAAGCTCTTTCAGGTCTTTTCTATCACAGCTGCAATAATTTCCCCAAGAAAAAGGCTAAGAAAGTCTGTGCCGAACTCTACTGCCCACGGAGCAAGCTCCCAGTCTCTGTCTAGAGTACACATGAAATCTTTGTTTCACGCAGAGGCAGCTCAAGCATAAATTAAAGTCAAGATTTTCAAAAATAGGTGAGTGAAGTTGGCTCCAGTTTCATGACGCCCAATGGTGGTAACATAAACCCAGCAATCCGTGCTCATCCGTGACACCAGGCACGCACTGCCTTTCGCAGAAAGGTGTCAGAAGAAAGCACGCTGTACGGACCGGTGAACCTTAGCGCAACGCTCCTGGTGCCATGATAGCGCTGCGGACAGAGCCTGCTGCTAACGTTCCCCCGCACCTGGAGAACTAGAGGTTTTCGTAGGGTCTGCCAGAAAATTTTAAGTCCTAAAAGCAAATAGCCAAAAGTGTAAGGTGCGTGAAGAGCGGGGTTATTTGTGAACAACGCAACACCTGGTTCTGCACTCGCTGAACTATTTCGTAGGAAAGCATTAGTCCAGCTACTGCACGGCTGAAGACGAAGCCCTGGGCATTCAGTTCCAGAGAAGGCTCCAAGCCAAGGGCTCAGGTCTTGCCCATGACACTAAATAAACCCTCTGGGTATCCAGAACTGAGGTCTGCTGCTCTCCCTATTCCTGATAACCGTTCCAGGGCTTGGAACCTGTCTTCAGGCAAATGGGGACTTATTTTAGTCATTAAAGCTTCACTGGCCTCCTAAATGCTCTGTTCATTTTTTAATCACACAGAAATTTCATATTGCAAATCAATGGCTGTCTTGTCCAGATCCTGCAAATCTTACTCAGATAAATTAATTCTTCCTCTGGCAGGCAGTCAATGAAACTGCTTGCTCGAGTAAGGATTACTTACATGAGAAAGGGTTTGCAGTATCAAGCCCATTAAACTCTTAGTTCATCAGGTGAAGGGAACAGATCTGTACTTCGAACTGTGTCTGTTCCACTTATTAGAATTTCTTTGGCTTTTTGTTCTGTTTCAGATCATTCACTTATTTACTCTGAGCTTATTGTGCCTTCTGTCAGTGTCAATATGGCTCAGCTGGCAGCAGATGCTCCTCTAGATCTGAGCACACTGGTGTGAAATAACGAGAATGGAATGAGAATTGATGTGAACTTTTGCCTAAAACCTGAACTGAAACCTTCATATTTATGAAACTCTGCTTCTAATTTGGGTACCAGCTCCATGAGATACCCGCATTTGAAAAATACAGCAGGTCTACCAGTTTCGTTGGAGGCCGCGAGTACTGGCAGGGTGAGGAACAGCCCACTCTTTTCAGTTTGCTAGACCCATTTTGTTAAAACATTAGGTTCTGGAGTTGTCGTTTGAGGAAACATGCCCTCACCACCCCTTTGACGTTTGCCCATTCACAGCCAGCTCAAGTGCAAGGCCCCACCAACACTCGGGTTCAAGAGGAACACTGCTATCGCAGAATAGCAATTTTTTACATCTGAAAATGCTCTGGGGGTGAGGATGGAGGGTCTAAATTGACTCCCTCATTAATGTGCATTCGATGTCATCAGAGTAAGGAAAGGGGAAGACTGCTTTATAAAGCAGACAGCCTCTTGTGCTGTGCTTCTGAAACCAGCTATGATTTTTAGATACCTCCTGAGGCTTTAAATAAACAGAACTGTACTTCACCAATTATCATGCCCGTTTTGCTTAGCTCCCCAGTGGATTTAATTTTAGAAGAACCGTACGGCTCAATATTCAGTGTTGTTTGGGTAAAATTACAAAAATGAAAAACAACGTGATAGCACCTGTAGCGTCCACAGAACGTAAAATATGAAAGGTCTTATCTGTTCAATTATTTAAACCATCCAATCTGCTGGTAAAAGCTATTATATTGGCATTATATCCAAAGGCTCCCTAATCCATTCTAAATTTTGGATTCCTTTGTTAATCCTAGATTGCCTAACGAAAGCAGTCCACTACGGAAACGCAAGTTTCCTGATAAAATTTTTATTCAACAGACTTGTTTTCTTTCCCAGACCCTTTTTAGATTTTCCATCCAGGAACTCAGCAGGCCTACCTCCAAGAATTAGCTTATCTATGGAAAAGTTAGTTTCTGAAACCAAGGCCTCAAGGACATAATCTCAATATGACAACTTTCCCGTTTCATTTGTCCCTGCCTAGCTTCTGTGCCACACACCACGTTTCTCCTGCTTTCCAGGACTCGTGCAGGCGTCTCTGGTTTCAGTACTGAGAAGTCGTGCCAAGAGGATGGCGTTCAGGCTCTCTGGGACCGAAGGAACACACTTCCATTTGGAACCGCCCTTCAGTTGTGCTGCAGTTCCCCAAAGCAACCATAAAACTCAACATCTTGGGGATTATGACTCCTTTTTCTTGCCCACCGACTCCCCATCGGTTTTGCTTAGTAGACTTTTCAAAAGATGCCTTTTGACTGACAACGCTACAAATGCAATTTGAACTTTTACAGTCAAGCCGGATTCTCAGTTTTCGCACCTCATCACTTGCAATAAAAGGTCTGCCAGGAAAAGGGTGCTTTCAGTGGGTTTGCAAGGATGTAAGCGGCCAGAAAGCAGTAAACATTTCTCTTGAGGCTGCCAAGTAGCAACAGAACTGAATTCGCTTCCTCTTAGCACCGTCGCAACTGCAGGGCTACACGAAGATAAGAAGACACAAAATTGTGTTTAATAAAGTCACTCCGAATACCCCCACATGACAGATCTGTTGATCACGCCAGCCTGGATTGATGGATAGTCATTTTGGGGAACTGAACTGCCCTTTACTTACTTTTAGCACAGGCGCTGCCAAATTTCGTTTGCCCTAGCGCTGCTGCAACAGCCGAAGCTCCGGGTCCTGCCCTGCAGCAACAGGCACAGGCAGGAACGGGCGTAGGAACAGGCACACGCAGGAACAGGCACACTTCCATCTCCTCAGGCTTTTCCTGAGGCCATTCTCACCCCACTCGCCACAACCACTTTCGTCCTGCGCATCCTTAACCAGGGTTAACTAACGCTTTCGGGTATTTCTCATCAGAGCACCAACGGCCTCCTGAAAACTAACCCATAAAGAAAACATCAACGGGACACAGCAACAGGACTGACCAGTGAGGGCACATCTTTCTCAAGCCGTTGGCTTGCCGTTGGCTTGTCGTTGGCTAACTGCAGATGCCTAGGGGAGAGGATAAGAAAAAAGGAATTGTATCCCAATATTTTCCCAGCACACTTCCCAGCCTCTGGTGAGCTACGACTTCAGGACATTTCTAAGCCAAACATGACATCATTGTATTCTGCAGCATTTTTCTTTCAAGAATTTGCCTAAATGATATTTGAAGCCACAAAAACGACGGCATCCTCGGCATCCCATTGCAATGAGTTCCCCAGCTGAACGATGCGCGGAGTGGAAAACACTTTCTGCAGATTTAATAAATGTGATGAATCCTTGTGTTTCAGTGACATTCCGGGTTAGTTTCTACTCAAGTTCTGAGTTTGTTTTCCAGTACCAACCAACTCCTGTTGGTTCGGGGAGCCCTCGGAGACTGTCTTTGATTGCTCCAGCATCCTCGTTTAGGTGTTCATCCTCACACGGGCATTTACGGCTGGGAGCAGGCTGCGAGCGCCGCTGGGGTGAGCCATCTCCTCGGCAGGTTACAGAGCGAGCGTAAGGAGGCAGAAGCGCTGCTGAGTCACTGTGACAAGAGCTGCTCATTAGCTCAACCTGCAGCACGAGAGGGAGGGGAAGCCCTTCTGGGCAGAAGAAGGGAAGGCAGACAGCTTTCTAGAAGGAAAGGCAAGCGTAGGAAAGAAGCTAAGGTTTCATAACGATATTTTCTTTTAATTAAGCCACATTCTAAAAAAAACAGGTTAAGTTTGGAAAGTTATCTTGCTTCTGATCTTGAAGATATTTCATACGTATCAGGAAAAAAAAGCAACTACTCAAAAATCCACATAAATACTAATATACATATTTTCCCAACAAACTACAAAAGAGCCCAGCCCTCCAGGGAGCAGGCACACATATCACCCTACGGGCACCTACGCCACCGGTCACAACGTGTAGCACCCACACCAAATTTAGGGGAGCAAAGCGGCACGTTTCTCATTGGCTCTGCTGAATCATAGCAACGTAATCTGTCGTTTGGCGATCTGAATATACAATCCCAACTGAACACGCTGAGAGCCTGGCAATGCTCTTATTCTCGCACTTTGCAACTCACGCCGTCTGCTCAAGTCCTTATCTGCTTACAACTCTCGCTTGGCAAACACGCTCTGCAACGTGACGGCGAAGAGTTGTGAGTAGTCTGGAAGTCCTGGAACTCAGTATTCCTTGTTTGCTGGCGTGGGGCCGACACGCAATGCTGGAAGCAAGCGGTGTGTGATCCAGGTGCCAAACTCGGGTCCAGCTCCAAATTCTGCCAAGGCTTCTTTTTGCATCATGTTGGTTTTGTGTCACTGTGACTCCAGTGAGCAGCGCAATGGACTGAAAAAATGGGCCATATGAGCTACGTTGCCGTTTCAGCCACATTTCTGAGCTTGCTGAGTCCCAAACTTCTGCTCTAAGTAACATCTGAAGTCTGAGCTTACAAGGACTTTCTTTCAGTCTTTTCACCCAAGGCCTTTGGCATTGATTAGCACATGACTAACAAAGAGAGTGGATGCACTTCTAGTCTTTTAGCTACTTCACATGTATGTCATTTATCTCCTAGGACATTGAAACTGTTCCTGAACAAACAGCAATTTCGCTACTGATTTTTAACAGCCACTCTGTCAGGAAACCATCGCACAGGTGTCTAAGTGCAGGTCTGTCAGGATCTGCGCAGTGCACAGTCCTGAAGCATCACTTTCTCATGCTTGGGTTCCTCTTATAAAGCTTCATCTTAGAAGGTGCTGAGTATCCTCAGCTCCTACCACCTGCAGGGAGGGATGGATGCACAGCGGCACCTCTGTGGCTTTCAGATGCCTGGGGGATGACTTGTAGATCCAAGACTTTCAGCTTGCTGAGTCTCCTAATAATTCTCCCACGGGAGGGTGATGACCCCCCGCTTCTCTGCTGGAGACAGCAGGCAGTCTGCCTCCCGAAATCTGGAATCACACTGATCCCAGCAGAGACAAGCACCTGAACGAAACAGCATCCATGTCTCTGCCCCACCGCTCAGCAACAGCATGTATCATTAAGCAAGACCAGCACATACCTCATTAGGGAAGATCTGCTGCAGGAAACCACCCGCCTCCGCAGGGACCCGGCCCCCAGGAGCGTCCCACATCACCGAGCGGGTCCAGCCAGGCACAGCAAGCTCAGCGACAGGCTGCTGGCCCCTTGAGCAAGTGGGAGAGAAGTCTGTGAGCAGTGGGCTCTGCAGCTGCACTACCAGGCACAGGCCAGCTCACAACTAACCCCCAAAACTCACGGTCAGATTCCCTGGTAACGGGCTGAGCCTGTGAGCGCAGCCTGAGCCAGGGAGGGCCCGTCCGGGCAGCGTTATCAGGAGCCTGCGATGCCGCACCGAGACCCACCAGGCTTCCTCCCGCCAGGCACCAGCCAGCATCTATCTCTGCGCTGCAACGCTGCTGGAAGACTGAACCAAAGCGCAATTGTTTGCATCTGCTCAGCTTAGCTGCCGGCATAATTCAGAGCAGTGTCCGTGGTTGAGGGTGTCAGAAAACATTTATCAGTTCAGGCTGGTCCTGCAGTGCCTGGGAACGTCCTTAGAGCACGCTCCTGTCCCAGCGCTGATCCCACACCTCGCCTGCCCCCTCTCCCACCTTTGCTGGGGGGCAGCGGGAGCAGCCAGGGCTGTCGGCGCGACACCGGGTCGCGGGAGGGCCAGAGCAGCCCTCCTCGCTGTGAGGCTCTCGTGTGTTTATCCAGCACAGAGCAAGGTGTTGCATGAGAAGAAAAATGTGCTGCAGTTGTATCTCAGACCCTGTCACTGAAGAGAATGAACTACATTAAGGTATAGTCTGCACTTGAGCATTCATGGTAAAAAATGATTTATACTGACATGCAAATTTAACTAGATGAAGCTTTTGATTATTTCCCCTATCTCTTGGTTTGTGCTATTTCCCTGAGGTAGAAAAATGCTCTTTGCCAGTAATTCATTATAAATGCCCCAGCCATTCCCATTAGCTACAGCAGGTCTCCACTGCACTGCTCAGTATTAAAATATGCACAAACTTCACTTCTCTCCAACTCACCAAAACCAATTTTTGAATCACTCTGAGAATTTAATCAAATTTCACTTCTCTTGGCTATAATCAACGTGCACGCTTCATACAATATTTACTTTCTGTGCAGGTACCAAACTTATATATGACAATCTATTTTACATACAGAGGACAATGTTAGCTGAATGCTCTCTCAGGGTAAATTATACATAAAATTCTGCACAGGGTATTATATCAAAGTGCTCCTTAAACCCCTGCTAACTCTGTACCGAGTGCATCAGACAAGAATGGCAAAATTAAGCCACGTACAGCAGCTCTATTAACTCAAACATATTGGACATCCTAGAATAGGGAACAAAGCAAGCACAAACAGCCCTGCCACGTAGCATATTTCCCAGTACCCACCCCACAAAAGGCGGAATGCCCTGAATTTCCACTAAATGAGTTGAAAGGCAGCAGGAGGGAGGGACAGACTGGGCCCTATCACACATGGTCAGGGCAAAGAACTCTTAGACAAGGGCTCTACCCTACCTGGGAGAAGCTGTAAGCTTACTGGCGTATGACACTATTAAATCAAACGCTTTGGCAAATCGCAGGAACCCAGAAGACGACAAGATGGAAAACAAACACTCTTTACGAGCTGAGTTGCATGGCTCCTGAGGCCGGCCAGAAGGGTGCAATCAGCAGCACGTATTTAATTTTACTGTTTCTGACAATGTATCCAGGCTAAACAAGCACACAATTACATGGGCTGAAATGTTCTATAGGAGAAATATGCATTTCACGGACAATCATTAAATGATTTTAAACTCTGACATGATGGTTCACAGAAAATACACGGCTAGATGTTCTTAGGCTATTTTTAAAAATTTGCTGTATTTTGGGTTATGTTTCAGCCTATGTGGAATTCAGGCAGTGCACCCAATTCTCTTCACCTACATACATGCCTTCCCTGTAATGAACTTCACTCAGCTGCTGCTCTGTATCCCTGTGAGCCTCCTCCGTCACATCACAATCACTTTAATGAGAAAGCAATAGCTCTAGGACTACATGTCTGACAAACAGATCCTTAAAATATTTTTCACTCTTTTGTTCAGGATGACAAAAGAACACAAGGAATTCATAGGGTATGAAACCTGAAAAACTCAAGCGTAGCATACGTGGTGGTCATCTGAAAGACGCGGTTGTTCATAGAAAGAAAAAGAAGATAAAATAAAAGCCGTCCTAAAATACAAAAGGGCATGATTCATGATGCGGTTACGTAAGACAGCAGTGCCACAACACTGTAAGTCATCTTGCAGCAGCACGACACTGGTGTAAGAAGGGATGCATCAAACCCTGTGTTTTCATTTCAAATGGATGCTCAAGCATCAAACAGCAGGAAGAGCTACGGCTTCGAAGGGCTCCTGACAAGGTCCCTCCAAATAAAATGGTGGGAGGGGGTTCGGCTTGGGAGATGTAGTCACACAACTCCCTTCAACTTTGGTAGGAAACCAGCTACAAATAAAAACCAGTTCAAACGTGGTGTTCTTCTATGATACGAAGAAGCATTTTCCACCCGGTGCGGAGAGGGGGCACCCGCTGCTCCGAGCAGGGCGAGCAGCGGCAGCACGGCGGGCTGTGGGGAGGACCAAGGTCGCTTCCCTTCCCTGCCGTCCAGGACTTTTAATGCACTTCCAAACCAAACATAGATAATTATATATTTATTTTAACATAATATCTCTTTTTTTTGCTTAGCTGAGTTGCTGCCTTGTCCCCAAGGAGCTTTTATCATTACATTAAAGATTTTATTTTTGCTCTAACTGACAGACACTGCAAACTACCTATAAACTCTGGCAGCCAACTACAGATATCTGTTCTCTGCAGATTTATTATACATCACTGATTCCCTCATGGAGCAAATTCACCTCATTCTTGAGTACAGTCACGGGATCAGAAGCAAACCACACTGCAGACTACCTTTGAGGCCAGATACCTGGGTCTCCATCCTGGCAGACTGCTAGGGAGGAAGGGCAAGGCCAAACCCAGAGCTCAACAAATTAGCAAACTGGATCCACAGATATCCTCCGTCTGCCCACGACTGTAGTGGATTGTGGCTAGGACACATTTTCTACATACGCAGAACACTCAGAATCAACTAAGTCAGTGCCGTTGCTGCACAGCCCAAATCTAAAAAATATACCACAAGGAAGAAAACACAAGAATTCACCCCGGTCACTAAAAGGAAAAGGAACTGTGATTTAAAACTGCAATTTAGTGCAAGACACATGGAAATGGGACACCTGGTGTGTTAGCCCTAATGTGCTTTCCTGTGCGAGTGTGGGAAAGCACTTAGCTGAGCCTCCATTTATCCTTCCGTAAGCCAGATGTCTTATTTTCCTATTTACCGGTGGGGTAATTGCCGTGGACTTAATGGCCTCTTTATCAGGCGCAGCGCTTTGGAAGCGTTTCAGGCTAAAAGGCGCTATCAGGTGCAAGGCACAGACAGTAGCACGGGGCGAGCAACAGGGATGGCACGGTAGTAGGGTGTTTTTCAAACCATTTACCAAATGAATCTATAACCTTCGGCAATGCAACCTGAAGGAAACGGTTCGGCGCAGACACAAGCGTGACTGAAGCGCTAGAGTCGCAATAAAACTGAAAGCAAGTGATCATGGCATAGACCACAATATTCTCTCTCCCTATTACGTTGCATCATCAATGCTAATTTCATTTCTCTCTGGAAACAGTGCAACTATCTGTTATTGTTATCTACAATTGAAGTACCTTTCTATTTTTCCCTATATTCTTGCTTCAGGAATTTGACAGTGTTTTGCGGGACTTTTGCTCCTGATCAATTCCATGGTGCCATCTGTCTGTTCCTGACAAATCCCATCAGGAACACATCCCTGTAAGGGCTTGGAAGCCCTCAGGACGTGTAGACGGATGTCATTTACTTGAGCTGAGCCGTTCCCTGAACTCCCTGTTGGCATCCCTTGAACAGGTGAGTGTTCATCTGGTATAAATCAGCTGAGCTCCCTTGGGGCTCATTTACATCAACCAAGAATCCAGCCCAAAATATAGAGCTAATTTCCCATGTATCAGACTGTCAGACTGTATCCTTTGCTGAAAGGACCATTATCAGCAAAAGAAGTGCTAGAAACACTTAAAATATGGTTCTGGAACTGCAATTCTGACCACCTTTTTGCATAGCAAGTGAAGTAGGGGCAGATGCTCCTCACCAGCCCTTGTCCATTCCCTGGGCGCATCGACAGAGACACGAGCTAGGTTTTGCCCACCAAGAGAGTTTCTTGCAATTATTGTAAAGGACAAAACAACCAAACCAGAAGGCACCAGGTGATAAAAACAAGATTATTGAGAACTTGAGTGGAAACTTACTTTGGAAAAGCAGATCTACATTAAATGCACACACGTCTTTGTGAAGAGTATTTAAAAATAGGAATTTGGGACACAACAATATGACAAAAGCCTGTTTAAGGCCTTGCCAAGCCCATCAGGTTCAAGAAGAATGTAAGAATAAATGTAAGAAAATATAGCTGCCTCATAAAGAAACAAAAATGACCATTGTTACTAAGGGGAAAATAGAGGGATGTCACCAGTTAATTTTGCAAAGGCATAAACTATTAAATTCACAGATACTAAAGGATTCAAGGAAGACACTATCCATGGTAACATATGAGACCACAGGAAGAACTATCCCTAATCAATGCAAATACCAAAAATTACAACCAAAGTCAATCTCTGAGCTCTGCCTAAGATGCCCAGATACTTAATCAAACTAAAAGCTGGACTTAATCAAAGTAAGGGTTATCTTCTGCTGCTCCTCACATCAAGGGATATTAGAAGTGATATTTCATTCTCCCAGTGGTCCCTTTGACTTCAGGGTTATGTCTCACAATGAGAAGTTACTGCTCCGTTGTAGGTTAACGGTGGCTGAATCCGTCCCCATCCCATTTTCTGCACCTTTGCAAAAATAGATCTGATTCCTCCAGAACGTAGGCGATGAAAGAACCGACCTACTCAAACCAAGCACGTTGGCTGTGCATAGCGATGGGATTTCGCTTTATGTACCAACCCCTCTATCCCACCCCGAGACGCAACGCGGGGTGACGCTCCCCGAGGCGAACGGAGCCCGCGGAAGCCGGCCCCGCGCGGTGCTGGGGATGCCAATGTAAATGAAAACACGCGGTGCGGTCACAGGTACATTTGGAGTGCAAATGTAAATGACGCTGTGCAGTCACAGGACCGTGACTACGTGGGATTAGGGGATTTTGAGCGATCTGGCTGTGTGGCTACAGCCCTGCAAACAGATCGGTGGATTAACCGCGCTAAGCAAATAGCCAGAGGAAAACGAAAAGTGGAGTTCGAGGCCGTGCACGGAAATTTCACTTTGTCCCAAAGCACAGCCAGTCCTAATTTGCTTTTGCTCTGGCAGATACAAGAGGAAAAATATGCAAAGCTGCCCCTTGTCCCAGCTGTCAGGATTGCAAAACAAACGAGAGATTTGAATAAGTTTACTTAATCGTTATCAGTATTAAAGGCACCTTAAGGGAATCATTCATAGAAGAGAATAATTTGTAGTAGATAATAAATTACATTTTCCTCTATTTTCCTCCTTGGGAAAAAAATCTATTAAGACTTTATAATTAAAACTCCTGAACGTAGTTCAACTAAATGTTTTTAATTGAAAAATGATCTATTTTTAAAAATGTCCTTTTTCTTTTTCTTTTAAATAAAAACACGGTTTACTCTCTTGAGAAATGCCACTGAAAATTATTAACTGACATTCTTCATCAAAACTGCTAATAAAACATTTCTTTACTCATGCAGCAACTTGAAGCCATAAGATTTTCACACCTAATTCCATTTCTATTTGAAAATCCTGGCCAAATAAAAAAAATTACTTTCTCTAATCCCTTTTAATAACAGTAATAGAGATTATACGGGAAGATATAAAACGTGTTCAGGCATGCGTGTGATTCACAAAGTTGTGCCTTTTCCTCCGTACCCCGCGCTGATCAGCCCAATCAGTCCGCAGTGACCAAGAGAGAGCATCCTTTCTGTCCGGGGTTTTGGCTGGGGAGGGGGGGTTTATTTCTCACTTCGGGATCACTCGTTTGCATCAGAGGCACCGCAGTTTGATTCCGTACGCCCATACGTATTCATAGTGGGAATAAGCTAAACGGAATAAGCTAAAACCAGACTATAACCGCTACATGGGATTTGCTGTCAAATCTCATGTCTATAGGTTATAAGCAGATTCCTTAGAATAGTAAATTATTCATTGACTAAGTTCTTACCATAATTTCAGTGAGAACAAAATTAAAAATGTTTACTTACTGATGTATATAGGTATCCTTCACTGTTCATTGCCAGATACAATTTTGTTTGAACCCCCTGAATCGCCACCACTCGTAAACCCACAGGTATGAGGTTAAACAAAGCTAGGAGAGAAAGGAGACGGAGAGCAAAATTAATCCTTTAGACTATGCAGATGAGATAGAGATTTAAGCCACAATTGCCAGAACCGAATAAAAAACACCCATTCATGCATATATTAATTTCTGTGGGTGCTACAGAACAACACTGCTACTATCGTGGTCTTCTATAGCAATTTCCACCAATCGCTCAGAAATTATCTTCAGAGGGTGCCAACGGTCTCCCCCATGCTGAAGATGCTGAACTGGAGATACTGACAGCCAAAATGACTTACCTGCCTCGTGAGCAGGGTCCAGGGGGCTGAGCAGAGTTGAACATACTAAATTTGGTTTGGGTTTTTTTTTTCGGACAGTAAGTACCAAAAGAAAAGAAAAGGTAATCCAAAACCAAACAAAAATTTTTCAAGATGATCCAGACTTTTTTCTTTCCTTGCAAATTCAGATCAAATTCAGTAAACATTTTTGGCCAAAAGGAAGGAGCAAGATGAAATTCAGAAAAGTTAAAAACCTTCATTAACATCTCAAAATGTTTCCACTCAAAACTCATTTGTTTTTTTTTTTCTCTTTTTGAGAGGAGAAGGGGTTTGAAAAAACAGAGTTAAATATCTTCAAAATGAAATGAAATGACAGCATATTCTTTAGACCAAGCCCTAAATCTGTGCTTTCAAAATTGAGCTGCTTCAAATGTTCTGCTTGCATTTATGCTTGTATACATGCTAATAGTGGCAGTATTTATAAGCAGAGAAACATCTCTTTAAAAAATGAAGATTCCAGTTTGTAAAGTGGCAAATTAGGAAAAAAGAAAAAAAAGTAAAGATCTGCCATAGCTTAGATTCATAGCTACGTTAAAATTGAACACAAGTAATAATGAGTTGAATACAGTACTCCGTGTTCAATATGTAGGATTAAAAATAAAGGGGAGTAAAGAAAATTTTCAAGAACTGTTACCATAACCCAAAGCATCTCCTTCCAGTCTGCTGTATAACTGCAGAGACAGGATGAAGTAATGCCAAGCTGGCTCTTACTTCCAATGGTTTATTCCTTGGCTGGAAAACTCCAGTCTGCTTCCGGCTGAAGTTTGGTATTTATGGTCACTGTCTGCAGCCAATTTAAAACTGAATTATGAGTTTGAAATATTTTTATTATTTTCAAAAGTATGAGCTAAGAATTATGACCCATTATAAATTCCTTTTTCAGCCTTACAACCCTCAAATGGTCATATTTAATTAGAAGAAAATTTGCAGCCTGCCAGCATTTAATACAGATCCCAAATTCTGGGTGTGGTGTTGTCAAGAGTGGAGCAAAAAAACCCGAGCAAACGTATGCATGTCCTACTTCGAGAAAGGCATGGCCAGAAGTTAACCCTGCGCACTGGGGACGAAGGACTCAATTCTGGTGAAAACAGGCTCTGTTCCAGCAGGCAGCTGGACCTCCAGCTCCGCGTGCCGCCCCGGGTTAACCTGAGCATCGCAGCCCCGTGGCTGGGTGAAGAGGGGGTGCAACGGGCTCTGGGGGGGCCGGCAGCCGAGGGACACGCTCGGGGCTGGGCTGAGCCTGTGCGCCTGCACGCCTCGAACTACGGGTGCTCTGCTCCGAGCACCGAATTTCCTACAACGGTCAAAAAATAGCAGAGCAGGTGGAAATAGCCAGAACTAACAAATAAATGTAGGAGATCACAAAATCATACCTATGTTTTTCCTGCCCTCTCATACACGAGCGTACATGCAGACACAAACACGCACGCACATGCAGCCCCTCCTCACGTTCGCCTGCAAGCACAAGATCAACAGAAATGGCTTTCTCTTCACTAAAACAAAATCCTCCAGTTCTGTGCAGTTTTTGGCAAACAAAACTTAGATTTTCAGTGAGGGAAACACTGAGGGAAATGGATTTCTCATTCGTTCTATCAAATGCTTGAATTTATTTGTGGGAGAAAATATTCCCTGTCTGACTCAGTAAATATTCCCTTGGAGAGCCCTCTTCTGCAGTTCAACCCCAAAAAGCAGCATGTGATCTCCGTGTAGGCAGGAGAGCACAATTTAAAGCTCAGTATCCAGGCAGAACCCGGAGGTCTCTTTTGAAAGGTGCTTTCTTAATGGCATATTTATGAGTCGGGCAAGCGTTGGGGTATTCTCGGCACAAGGGTACAGGTACGGGCTCCACTGTAAATAGTGCTACGAACCTGTCAGCAGATCAGCTGAGGACAGGGCAAAGCCTGGGACAGTCGAGAAGATACAGCTCACAGCCAGAGAGACAGGTTTTAGTGAGCAATTCCTGGCTGGGCTGTGCTTGGCAAAGTGAGCAGAGATACGAGGCTGAGCGACTTCTGCCAGGGGAGGGCTGGGGCACCCACTGCGATGGGTGCTCAGCTGCTTCCCTCAGCAGCTGAACACGTTTTCCTGCCATAAACGTACATGCTCTATTTTGAGGCAAGACGAGGGCTGGGCACACTCAGAAGCTGGTTTAGACATCGGTGGGATTCGCAGCTGCTGTGGCACAGACTATCGGAAGCTGCAAAAGGGCTGTGGGGGAGGACTGCTGGCTCTGCTGCCGCCTGCCTCTGCTGAAGGGGAGAGGCGCCGGCTGTTGGAGGGGTGCGCAGTCCATCTGTCCTACGCCAGCACAGCCAGACACACAGCCAGGCTGCCCCAGCTGCCGCCTCCAAGGCGAGGGGACATGGGCACTGCACCAAAAAAGGGGACTGTCCCCTTCAGCAGCAGCTGTTGCTCCCACCGCCCTTGCACAGCAGCAAGTCCAAGTCCAGCTCCTGTAACAGTGAGCTGCCTGCCCGTGACCAGCGAATGCCGACGGGGCCACAGCAGAGCCACGCAGCCCCCGGTGCCATGGAGCACGGGTTTGAGATGCCATCGCATCTCCAGCGGTTGACCCTCATGTGGGCAGATACGGCAGAAAGGGTGAAAAAAAAGCCACAGGAAAATAAATTGTTTGCTACTACAATCAGTTCGTGTCAGCAGAAGATAATGCACAGTTATTTGCATCCTAGCCTTTCCCTATTACATTTGCGCTGTGTAAAATAAGGACATAATATCCATCGTAATGAAAAACTTGGCGATGCCTAAGGGAGAGATGATCTTTGCTACGGCCCTTGTGCAATACAAGCTGACAGAGAATTAGAGCTGCAAAATAAGAGGCAGTGGGCCACAGCTGGATTTAGGAACGTATACATTACTGTGAGGTCTGTGCCATCCTTGGCTTGGCCACCTGGACCTTCGTACGCTTTCTGCAGGATATTGTTTCCTATATTTCCTTATTTTATCAGTCCTCAATTCTTTTTGTCTTGCCAAAATCAGGGAATAAATTCTACCTTCATTTAAAACCTTGCCCTATTTAACACACTTAATGAGGCAAAATCTGTTCTGCAGCCAGGAAATCCTCTCCACGAGGCACTTACTCACATTACACGGACTCTTGGCTAAAACCAAGGTCTGGTGAGTGCTACGGCGCCTCAAATCCCTGTGTCACTTCATGCCTAAATTGTGCTCCAAAATCTCAGCTTTCTTTTAAACTCCCTGCGATTGTGGACACAACCATGTTTCTGTGAGCCCTGTATGCAGCAGGGGGTCTGCAGAGCTTGCAATAATTGCTCCCAAGTCAGGAGCCGAAGGGGATCTTCAGGCAAACTTCCCCCCCAGCTCTAGGTAGCAAACGATGGAGAAGGTGGACTCCGGGCCCCAGGATGCTGTCAGGAGCACAAACCAGCAGCTGGCTATCGAGGGCCACAAGCTCTCCCCATCCCTACCATACAAAGGGAAGAAAAATTCTGGAATTTAAACAAGGCTGACCAATGCCGTGCCTGGAGACCAGGCGGACTACGGCTATGGTTTGCTCTAAAAAATGCAGTTTCAGAGTCCCAGCGCTGTGCAACCGCCTTGCGGGCCACAGCTGCATGTGAGGATGTTCCCCGTATTGTTAAGGGGAGTTTTTAGTATCGCAGTGAATACAAAGCAAATGGTCTCAGAGCAAATGTTCAGTGAAGGTGACAAAAGGGAACAGCAACGATATCCCTCAGGGGGTGCCACGGAGGAGAGAATGGGCTGCAGAAGGAGCCTCCTCACATTTGGAGAGGGCTACAAGTCCTGTGGCTTCCCCGCAGTGCACAAATGTGGGCTGAATGAGAGATGTCTCTGCAGATCTCGGAAGAAAGGATTTTAGAGGGACTGATCCGCTTCATATTCATGTGAGCGAGGCTTTGGGGGAAGCCCCTTATGTGGGCTCTGATCCACAGCATAAATCAGTCTGTCTTACTAGCTCCACTAAAAATATTGCAATTAAAATAAATTCAGGTCTGCAGGACATTCAGGTCCGCTTACCTTACATAAAAGAGGATTATATACAAAAGCATGTGGGTTTTTATGATAAACCCCCCCTCTGTTCTGAACACTTAGATACTGCAGCTCAGCTGCAACCATTTCTGGGATACTTCCATTACATTGAAGTATTCAGCATTTTGGAAGGCTGGTATCCAGCAACAAGGAGTTCTTATGATTTGCTTTGTAATCTGTCAGGTTATGGTAAATTTAAGGGCCCAGTAAAAACAAAGATATCTGAGAAAGACACATTTGTATGAATGTCAAAAAGACAGATTCTCATAAATTTTATCTTCGTTTGAATCTCAGAATCCCCATTAGAGGAACTGCAAGCAAAGTATTTGAATGAAACGATCACTTAAAAAAAAGATGGAATTTCGGATATTTGCTCTGGGACATTAAAAGTTTATAATAATATCATGCTTTGATTTAAAAAGCAAGGTTTGCCTATTTCTTCTTCTTTTTTAAGATAATTAACAGAATTACCCTGAAATCCTAACCGATCTGTACTGACTTTTAAAATCATAAATATTAGATCATTCACTTGAAAGAAAAGCAATGATGTTTAAGGTCTATCAGGATCACTCTTAGAGTAGATTTTGGGGCTGCACCGAGGAGAACTCAGTAAGATGGCAGCAGCCGCTCAGCATCGCGCTGATCTGGTCTTTGTGCCGCCTTCTCCGTGGGCGAGGACGGGACCCGGAGCCAGAGCTCAGGTGTCCCTACGGATCCTACGCGCGTGCCCTGCCCTAAGGCCAGCACCTCCGGTGGTCGCAGAGACCTCCTCCAGCAGCCTGGCCAGTTCCCGTGTCACCCAGAAGTTGATACAGGGATGCAAAAAGGATTAAAGAGGGTGCGGGAAAAGTGTGGGAGCAAGCGATCAGACAAATAAGATGAGATACTTCCCATTGCTTCTGGTGCTTACTCTGTTATATTCAAGTGCCCTGTAAAATGAAATGATGTTTCACCTGCAAATGCTTTTCACATGAAAAGGATGGCTTAAATCAGTGCTTTTTAATAATGAAAAAGGAAGGTCTGCCTGTTGATTGTCCGGTTTGTTGTCTAAGTGGCCTGAAATACCTTCTCAAACCCCTTGCTCCCCCTAACTCCTCCTTTCAGAACAGAAATGTAGTTTAAGCTAAACAGTACAACTATGCGAAGCACTTAAATATTTTATTTACACACATCAAATCTATGCTCTAGTCATCTTTTCCTGTTTTCTATTAATTCTCAAAGTTGTAAAAAAAAAACCAAACCCAAAACATCCAAAGCTTTTTCACAGAAAAGCTGAGGGAAATCTGCTTGAAAGCTGAAGGTATAATTAAATTTAGAAGGGGTAAAAAATAATAATAATAAGGAAATGTGAACTTTAAAATGATGATGAACTCTCATTGTGTGAAATAACACGGCTCTGTTTGAATGAGCCCCTGTTTAAGAGTGGAGATAGCGTTATTCTATTTCAGGCACTCTGAGTAGGCGAGCAAATTTTCCCCGTCGAAAAAAAAAACCTAATAAAATCCAAAGGACAGCAATGAACTTCTCTAGATTACCATGGAGATAACATTTGCTTTGTTTGCCATATGTGTCATCATTACCTCCTCTAGTTCATTATTTCTATAAGTGATTTTTATTTGCATTTCTCTCAGACCCAATAAGTCTGAGAGACTTCTGCGCTGCGAGCAGTGCCAACGCCGCTTCCGCTCACCCAGTCATCCCAGGACAACAGTTCTGAACGGACCTACATGGGAAGAACGAGACACCACAATTCACAAACACACCATTTATTCTCGTGTCACTTACTATAACTACTGTCCTCCTCTTTTGTTCCATCAATTGTTCCATCTGCTTGCAACTGCAAGTGGTATCCTTGCCTGCTGTATAGCTTTGTTACTATACCTTTAAGCTGAGGCTCTGTAAAAAAACAATAGTGAGATTAATGTGGGAAATCCTGATGTGCCGTTCCAAGCGAGCAGGATGCTAAAAGCAAATCTCCTGGTTTCTTCTCAAGGCTGAGATAGGAAAAAGACCCAAAACAAAAGCAGGGCAACCAGCTTTGCAACACTTTTCATTTAGGCTGAGATCAAATTTGTGTCTCTGAAATCAATTACCGAAATGATTAAATGCCACTCTCGATCGTAATGTAGGGAGCACAGTAAAATCTGCTTCCAGGGAATCCAGATTCCAACAGTGTGCTGCTTGGCCTCAGAAGCTCAGCTCTATCTCATTTCAGATTAGAAATGAGCTGGCAAAGAGTGTATTCCGCCTTTTAAAAAGGTGTGAGTTCTTAAATGGAGAGGAAAAAGAGGACTACTACGATAGCGCTAATAAGAGCCATAGTGACAGTTGAGAGCCTAAATATATAGCAGCAAACGTTTAGCACAGGAACTGCTGCAGCTCTAATAAACAAACCCCCAGTCCTCGCTGCTCCAAGGAGTACAGAGCATCCAAAGTGATAAACTACTCAATGAACATATGGAAAATGGAGGGGGGAACCCTGAAATCCAGCAATGTGTGGAACTGCAAAATAAATATTACCATAAGGGTTGAGGTAATTACCTCATCAGCTAGAAGAAGAAAGATCAAAACAACGCATAGTTTGGATAGATTTCTTTTTTTCATAACCATCCTCAGATTCACAGTTAGAAAGAGAGATATCTCATACGGTTTCAGATCATTTTTAGACCGAAAAGTAAACAGCAACAGGATCTGCTCTCAAGTCTGTCGTTTGAGATATCTAGGTAATGCACCAGGAGTAATCGCAAAAAAGGTTGACTTTCACTGAATCCAAATGACATCTGCATTGTAGGCATTTCACACAATTAGGCTTGTCGGGAGGTGATGCATCTCCGCAGCTCGCTCCACAACAACTTACTTAATTCAGAGATAAACGTACTGGGAAGATATGATGTGTCATTTCCAACAGCCAAGGTCTGGATAAGACTCCTTGTGTTTGTAATCAAAGACATTAGGGAGCTCTGCTACTGTACTTCATTTTAGTAGGAGCCGAAGGCAAAAGCTCTCAATAGTTTGCATAAGTATATTAGTTCCTATTCGCAACCTTTAATAAGGGCACTGACGGATGCACAATTCTTATCTACCAACTTTTCTGACAGGAAATTAATGCAACCCCCACTTTGGCTTTTCAGCCATAACACATCCCAAAGCTGTTTGCAAATTGCGAGCGAGGCACCTCTTCTGTGGCTGCTGAGAAAGGCAGACAGGTTAAGTGGCTAACGGCATCAAGGTTTCAGCGCAGCAAAGCGATAGCAACGTTACCAGAGGATTTTGCTCCTCCCACGTACAAAAACCCCACTCAGATCAGGGACTGAGTCTTCATGCCTGATCTTTTGCTCCTCTGACACAGAGAGCATCGCGTCTGCAGGGCAGCTGCATGTATGAGATTCCTAGAAAGGAACAGGGCGCTGAAGCAGAACTCTGGAAGGTGCCAGCGAAAGCAAAAGCCTCGTCTGTAATCAGCAAATAAGCACAGAACAGGCATTCTGTGAGGCAGGAAGACAAAAAACAGATCTCTGGACTGCTATTTGCGTAGCAGTCTACGGTATGTATTTAACATACAACTGAAGGAGGTGTACGTGTAGGAACTTCCCCTGTAAACATCTCCCCCACAAATAAATCACGTGTGTTTGTATATGGGTACGTGTAACAGAGGGACAGACTACTGAGTTACCAGTACACGGCTGCACACGGGTGTGCAAGTGAGGCAGAAAGCAACGGGGTGTGTTATCCAAATAAACTAGATGAACATGAAAGGGGCAGGGGCTGTCATGGGGTACCCATGTCTGTCAGATCATACAAGCCAGGAGGGGCAATACCTGCACGTTCATTTTACCAGCCCTGAGGCACCGGTCTGCCTTTCCCCACGCCTGACGCACATCCCAGTTTGCATTAAATTAAACAAACCAACCCCCCAAAGACAGAACCCTTGCCAACCTGGTCGCCGCCTTCGCCTTTTCTTGGAGCCAAAGAGTTTGACTCTGGAAAACACATTCAACTTGTTCTTGTCGCAGCTTCCCTTGCTCTTGCTGGGGCTGTTGACACACTTACAGGCATTGGACTTCTCCCGCTCCCTGGCTTGTCTCTTCTGGCGGATCAGGGAGCTGGCGATGGCTGCAGCCATGGCCGCCACCGCCCCGGCACCACGGGCGCGTCAGGCACGCGGGGTTTGCTCGCCGGCCGCGGGCGCCGCAGCCAGCATGCTGCTCGGCCCGTCCCCAATGCCGGGGACGCTGCCGGGCGCCTTGGCCAACGCCACCCACCGCCAATCGGCTTGGGAGCCCAGGAGACACCGTCGGGATGCTCGCACCAGAGCCCCGGGTCGGGATGCAACAGTTTAGCTCAAGCGCTTTTGTCCGCTGAGATCTTCCCCTTTTGATTTTCTGATGCTTTTTTATTCCTCCCAACTTCTGGCAGGGGAAAGTTTGCAGGCAGAGGTGAGTGTTTCTACGGAGATCGAGCAGATCACTTGCAAGACATCCCTCCGAGCTTCTCCAGACGCGCTATTCACATGCAGACATGGCACATCCACTTGGTGCAAGATCATTGCATCTCTCCTAGCCCCAATTTCTCCAGTTAACTTTTCGCCCCACCCATCCCCTCCCCATTCAAATCCCAGCAAACACCTGTTAGACTCCAGCAGGGGCTGTCCAGTTGCAGGGGTTTTCTGGATCCTTTTTCCTCTTCTCCCTTAAGAAGAGATCCAAAGCAAGTGGTGATGGAGACACTGGGAGGAGGTGCCGATGCCTGGAGCCTTAGCTGCCTGCTGCTGAATGCCTCGGGAAGCCTCTTCCCCTCCGCTCCTTACAGGTGCCGCTGCCAGCGCAGCCTCCCCTCCACGGACGCGTTCGGCTTTTGCATTGCAACACTTGTCACCAGACGGTAAACAGCCGGAGCTCCCCTGACGCCTGGTCGCCGGCAGCTCAGCGCCGAGACTGCAGCAGCAGTAGTCCTCAGGCAGCGGATGCACGCACTCGCACACACCCCGCGAGCTGTGCGCTGGATACAGAAATGAGGCGACGCAGCAAGCCCCTTATCACTACCCTCCCCTCCTCCTCCTCCTCTTCCTCCTCCTCCTCCTCCTCGTCTCCCAGGCAAGGCAGCGAGCAGGAGACCTGCCCGGTGGTTCTTTATGCAGAGAGCTGCGGAGAGGCCCCCGGGGTGCAGGCAGCGAGGAGGCAGGGGCTCAGGGTGGGCAGCAGGAGCTCGTGTACCCCAGCTGCCCACCCTTGCCGGCCCCACGGGCTGTGGGTACCTGGTGTTGCCAGAGCTGCCTCCTGGGGAGGCGCAGACACCCAAACAAACGTGACTGCGATGAGCAAAGAGCTGGCACCAGGTTTTCGGCAGCAGGGTGAGGACACCTGCCCGGCGGCAGGAAGGTGGTTCAGGGAGGCAGGCGGGGGGCAGGCAGGGGAGCTCCAGCCATAGCTCCCCCCTGCCTTTCCCTCATCCTTACGGGAAGGCCCCCTCTCTGCCTCACTGATTTATTGGAGGCTTTTTGCCTCTCTTGCCTTTCCTTCCCCCCCGCACCTGCTCTCAGCTCCAGTTTTCTAGCAGAGACTAGAAAATCCTCAGGGAGAGCAATTTCCTTGTCATTGCCATGTTCTCCCTCTTCCCTTTGTCCCCCCGTGGTGCCTCTGTGTCCCCCGAGGCCAGGCTCTCATGCCAGCTGGGTTTATTCACCCCTGGCTAAGTGGGGGCCAGGCTGCGGGGGTGCCCGGGCAGGGCGAAGCAGCGGTGCCTGGATGCTGGGAGCAGAGCCTGGTACTGCACTGTGACTAATGCCCTGCACAGCGGACACCGAACCCCGCACACATCCATGCCCCAGGACGTAGGAAGCAGGAGGTGCTGGGGGTCCCTTTGCAAGCCACCCCCTGCTCTTCAGCATGCTTTCAACAGCTGGAGCCTAAAACAAAGCCAATTCAGGCTAGAAACAAAAGAGAGATTTGCAACCCTGAATGCAAACAACTATTGAAAGAATTTATCGCCGAGGCAGAGGGGATTCGCAGTCACGTCCAGGCGCTGAGGCAGGGGGGGATGTCCAGTGAGCGGGAGGGAGGAGGCTGTGGGCTGGTTCCTTGCAGGAGCTGAGCTCAGCGGGGACCGATGGCAACAGGCTTCAGTCATCCAAGCCCAGGGGCTGTGTCCTGGGTGCCCTGGGCCGGTCCCAGGGCTCCCCTGGGGCTATTGAGACAGGGCTGATGCAGGTGGGTTGGTGTGACAGCACCAGATTTCTGATGTGCTTTCAGACTCAGCCAGGCTTCGCAGGATACCTGCCTCTTCTTCCTCTCCTCCACACACCCTCGGCAAAGCCACACGGTCCTCCCCTCCCTCCCCAGGGTTGCACACTGGTCCCAGGCAAGCGCGGTGGTAATCACGCCACCCAGTACCTTCACTTCAAAGAGCTCAGTTCAAAAGCAGCTCACCGTAGCTCTGCCAGCACTACAGTCCTTCCCTGGACTAGAAACGGCTCTCAACGGGTCCAAATCTGTTTCCTCCAACTGCGAACTCCTGCCCCACTAAAACGTGTTGCATGGCCAGGCCTTAATAACAGAGATGCCCATAATGCACAGGTTTTAAGACAATGTCTGACTGAAAGCACAATGTGTGTCACCACAGCCCAAGACCTCAACAGCTGGCATGGTATATTGAATGTGGCAGCCCCACATACCCATCCACAACACCTCTTTTCTGCAAGAAGTATGTTATGTATACATGTATAGGTGTATACACACACTCACCTTTGTTTGTCAGGCACTTTACGGCCTCCACATATTCATATCGAATAAATACTCCTAACTTCCTATTTGGGTTAAACAGTAGGGTAAAAATAACTGTAATTCACAAGTTCCACCACTACCCTCATCTGCCAGTCCACATAAGACATGTGAAACACAACCCAAGAGACAGCCAGTTGGATATTATTAGTAATAACTCATCCTACTCAACTCACCGGTAACACACGACAAATTTTGCCATCTTTCCACTTCCAATACAGTTGCAAGTGAGACTTGTTTTTCCTGAGACTTGCCCATTACTTTATAAATATTCCCGGTTTGGAAAGCAGCGTTTGATCTTCAGATCAAAGTGAAGCTGCCTCATTGTGATCTGTCCTATAGGTCAGACGACATTTCATTTTCACACTGACTAACCAGAACTCAGAATTTGGCTAACCTTGAAAATCCTGGGGAAAAGCAGTATATAAAAGCAGTATTTAGGATATCTTTCTGCCAGCATTCCAGCCTGCATGCTTAAAATCCATAAAGAAAATTCATTTGCACAAATGTTCCTTGACAGATAACTAAAGAGAGGAATAAAAATAGCATATATGCATAATCAGATTTAAGTTTCAAAAACAGTCCTCCAGATTTTTTTGCATGATCAACCCCTCCATCTATCGGTACTCCTACAAACATGTCTTCATTTACTATATATGGCACATGAAAATGAAGATCTTGTTGGGAAACTGTCTTTGGTACAGGACCAGTCTTTGGACTACTTCAGTGTTAGAGAGACAAAAATCGCAAGGAACAGCTTTATTTTCTTTGAACAGCGAGAGCTGTTCACTCCCCACCATGCTAAAAAGGTAAAATAAAATAAAATAACATTCCAAGAGACTTTTCAAATGTAGAAAACAACCAGACACTCCTTGAACATACGTCCTCTTTCTTTGTGTGTGATTATTGTAACAGGGCATACTTAAAGCTAAAGAGTAAATTGCCAGCCCCATTTCAATCAAGAATTAAGCACCTCTTAAGAAATCAGCATGGGACAGACTTGTACAGTTGCTGTCAGAGACAGCGCCATGATCTACCTGGAGCTGGGATCTGACCCAGCAGCAATTCCACTGTTCTGAAGTAGACAAAGATCTCACCGGCTTTTGATTTATATTTTTTCCTCCCAGTCACCTGTTGAGTTTATGCTGATGATTATTTCCACAATTCTGATCACTAAAACGTACTTGCACCTCCAGAAGTTGCCTGAATTGGGCGAAAGTAAAGCCTGCAATGTGGTTCCACGACCCCCCAAACCAGGACTGGCTCTTTGGTGTTTGCAGCCGACACAAAGCGAGCTGCCCTCGCCGCTGGCTCCTGCGAGAACAGGCACCAAACCCCCATCGCTGGCCCAAGCTGCAGGCAAGCACCGCTGGCTGTTTCACCAAATTACAGGAAAGTGCAAAACTTCTGGTTTTTGCTCCATCCTCCTGAACCATTTGCGCTGTGGCAGGTCCCAGACCACTGCTGTTTTCCCTGAGTTTGAATCCATCCCAAACACAAAAGATTTATAGTAGGTCCTATATAAACAGGTAGATGCTGGGCAAAACAAACGCTGCACAAAAATCGAGACCAGAAGAAAAATCACAAGCCAGCTCCAGACCTCACTGTCGGGAAACAAGCTGGAAGTTTTGACGAGCCGCGGCGGCTTTGCAGCACGGCCGGTGCCAGCTGCAGCCGGCGAGCAGAGGGACTCCCTTCCCCGCGCTGCTCAGCGCCTGTGCTATTTCGGCTCACGAATGTCAACAGATGAGACGGAGCGCGGAGCGGCGTATCGGTGCAGCATTGCTGGCAGAGGAGGGAAGGGGTGGAGGAGAGACGGCACTTTCTGGCCGCCTGTTCAAGCGCACCGGTGATTGGCACGTGAGCCCAACGTGTGACTCGCCGAGGGACCCACGCTCCTCTGTGCCCCGTAGAAGCATTAATGATTCTCATTACATGTTGCCAGAAAGCAGGAACTTACTGCCAGCACCTTGGGTCAAAATATCCCATCCTCAGACTAAACAGCATGTTCAGTTATTTCCTCTTCCCATATTAACAAGTACCAAAAGATTTACAGTAGGTCCTATATAAACAGGTAGATGTTCAAGAGGTATTCAAAAGACGTTTAGATGAGGCCCTAAGGGATATGATTTAGTGGGGGACTTGGTAGTGCTAGGTTAATGGTTGGACCCGATGATCTTGGAGGTCTCTTCCAACCAGAACAATTCCATGATTCTATGTTGGGCAAAACAAATGCTGCATGAAAATTGAGATCAGAAGAAAAATCACAAGCCAGTTCTGCACCTCACTCAGCCCAGTATAAACCCCAAACCATCCCTCTACATTTACGTGACTGATGCTGCTTTGGTGTGACAAAAAAACGTCAGCCTGGCATGGGGTGTCAGGAGTCCCTCCCGAGGCTCTTTTGTTCTTGCCAGGGTAACGTGCTACTGCTGTTACAGAGCAAGCAGAAAAAAAAAAGGTTCAGGACTCAAATCTATGGACTATTTCCAACACCTGCACTCCCCAAAAGTAGAGAATTATTTTCTGAAAAGTGCCACCAGAATCGCTTCTCTCTCTTTTCGGGTTGAGATAAACAAGACTCCATCCAGTCGGGTATGACACAGCAACACTGAGGCCCCCAGTGATTTTTTCCTCTTCTAAGTAAACAGAATTACTATTCACCAGGAAACAGAGCTGCTCAGTCCCAAGCCCCGCATCACTTAGCTCCTCCGTGAAACATCCCGTGGAAATGACTCAGCCTTTCCTCTGCAGCCAGCTCCGCGGCTGGACACAAGTGCTGCAGAACCGCGAGTGTCTGGGTGCCCGTCCACTACCCCCGAAAGCCTACTTTTACCCTAGATAGGAGCCAAATTAAGAATCAGCTAGAGGTTTGTTTCTGAGTGCAAGGTGGAAAAAGGTATTAGTGGAAGAGCTGGGCCTTCAGGCAGCTCCAGACCAAAACCTCAAATTTGAGGATATTTTAGTCAACAGACCAAGTGGGCTACCTTAAAATTAACCTTCATAGTAAAGAGCAGCTTCAATAACCAGCTGCAGACCCTTGTACGAGCTGTATTGCTGTAAACAGAAGTATTTTTATGTTGAGAGCATAAGGGCAGCTGTAAATAGTGACATGCATGTTCCTGTGTGCGTCTGTGCCATGGTTCTTTGCAGAAGTGCGCTGTGCAGCCCTGCTCAGTAACAGGAAAAAAATCAAAATCAATTCCCGTGACACCAGTGTAGACACATCACCTGGACCCGCTTTATCTAAGAGCCCACTCGTTGTTCAAGGGATTAGGCAGCTGGTTGATTTTTGTCCTCTCAGAGTAGAGAATCATGAATCCCAACACCAGAAGAGACCCCAGTCCAACTGGTGCGCAGGACTGGATGTGCCGAAACTGGACCCCATCCAGCAAAGCAGAGAAACACGTCCCTGTCTTCAACATGAGTCATCTCACTAAGACTACTAAGATATTTAAGAAATAATTATGCTCCTGATGCACTACAAAAGGCTCTCATATCTTAGTCCTGTTCTCTTACCAGATCTGCGCAAGTTTGCTAGGACAAGGTTCACTGACTCGGACAAGAACTTGGGCCTCTTCTTCATGACTGACACGCCCTGCTAAACGCTCAGGATGGCCATGAGATCCCACACCAAGAACACCAGTTTCCTCTCAGATTCTCAGAGAAAATACTAATGAGAGAGATCCCAGTTCTGCCCCTTCCCAGCTGTGAATTCTGATTCCTTTACAGCACTGTCTCAGTCAAAACTGGATTTGAGCTGACCTGGTGGTGCAGGCATTTTTGGAAAAGGAGGGCATTGTTTGAAGGTAGAAAAATGGAAATATTTTTGCCTAGGTTAATCCATATTCAGTCATCCCAAAATGTCAACCACAAAAGATCGTCTATCTGGCGCATAAAAGATCAGTGCCAATCAGCTGGGAAAGGTCACAGAACAAACAGAAGAGATCAGCTCCCACGGCTCTGCGGGTTCCCGAATTGGGAACACGTTATTCCGGTGTCTCCGGGGGCCCAACCTGAGCCAGGAACTTGCAGCAGTGACCGACCGACTTCTCTCGCCCACCGCAAAGCCATAGCAAAAAATACTTCGGAGCCTCCCACATCAGTATGCACAGAAGTATCTGTTCATTCACCTCTCAGCATGGCGGCTCTCAGAAACATCGATGTAAATGACACCATATCGTCCCTGAAATATTTACATCTCAGCATGGGACACAAAAGAAGTGTGGGCTATATGCCACTGTCAAACTTTTAACATAAGGCCACTTTACACATGACAAAACACCGTAAATAGTCCTTCACAGACCCACAGCAAGTTGCCTAGAGATTGTCACATTACTCAAATGGATCTTTTCCCACCTTTTCATAGATCTGACGGTTCATTCTCTGTCAAGAGCTTGACAAAACCAGACTCACTGGGTGCCCACTGAGTTGGAGCCTCTGAGAGTTTTCCTCCTCCCACCTGCACCCAAACATTTCTACCAGCTTCTCACAGCCACGGTCCTCGCTTTGCTCAGAAGCCAAGTTCTGCCCCATTGCTTGACTGCACAGAACTACAGAGCCACGCACGAATGCCACGCTTGCTGCTTCCCCTTGCTGTGTTAACGCCGCAAGACCCATCTGTTTTCTAATAACGAAACCAAATTACCTGGGCTGGGGTCAAAAGAGCCTGGCAATGGTTTTCTGTGACTTCCCTGACTGCTGAGGTCATGGCACCAAGTTCACACAGGACAAATGAGAATGTGGACAGAGCTGGTCGCAAATGAAAGGGACTTGGAGCAACAAGTGCCATGTCTTGGATGGAGGCAGGGCTCTCCAGGAGCCGGAGGGAGACCCTGCACTGGGTCGCTGCTCCTGCACGTGTGCAAGTGGGGCCTTGTTCCACTCACTGTCACGGAACTGGAACCAGTTTACCTGAGCAAAAATGCTGGTCTCGGTTTCAGTAACCAGAAGGAAGGTATATCCTCGAGGATTAGGAAAAGGGCCCTGAGCTCAAACTTCTGCATTCTCAGTTCACCATGATATTAATCAATCATGATCTTAACAGTGATGTAATAAGACGTATCTGACCTAAGTTCAGTGATGTAACAGGTTTATCTAAGCTCATCTGACCAAGTATCTGGGCTGTACAACCAAGAAAGAAGAGAAAGGCACCTCCAGATGGCAATTCATTTCCATCCCAGAAAGCACCATTATTTTCACAGCTGCATGAAGGAAAACACTACCTCTGCCTTACTGAACTATTGGTGCGGGGTGATTCAGACTGTAATCTACGTAATGCATCTTTATAATAAATAATATTTACCACCATCAAAACTAAGTAGTCACTTAACGAAGGTCCATGTAGCTCAGCATCTTGCTTTTGGCAGTGCTCAGTAATACGTGTGAATATAAAAACAGCCCAAGTAGTCTCACTTCCCCCACACACACCTTCCAGCAATTGGCCTCGTGGCAACTCCAGGCTTAGCAGGAGCTGCTGCTGGCAAGAGCAGAGCAAAGGTGACATCTATAAATCACACAGGGATTTTGAGGTGAAAAATACAACATATCGTAAGTAAACAGAGGGGAATTCATTAGCATAAGTTAGATGCACTCTTTTTGCAAGCAACACTCACGAGTAACATTGGCTAGCAAAACAGGAACGAGAACCAGAAGCCGACATTTGCTGTACTGGATTTAAATAGGTCTGGAGACTAGAAAAGTTGTGTATTCAAATTCTACACCAGCAAATTAGAAGAAATTCAGAGAAGTCAATTCAGAGAAGGAGGCTAATAGCAGAACATCTGCTACCGCTCCCAGTATTCGCATTAGGCGGCTGGGTACATTTCTGGGGACCCAGACCTCATCAGAACGCACAGAAAGGTTTTGTTGCTATGCAGAGAAACAATGCGCAGAAATCAGAGAAAGAGATATGAAGCTGCCCCAGCTGAGTACAGTCATTCCTCGCTT
This sequence comes from Phoenicopterus ruber ruber, assembly GCA_009819775.1. NCBI lineage: Eukaryota > Metazoa > Chordata > Aves > Phoenicopteriformes > Phoenicopteridae > Phoenicopterus > Phoenicopterus ruber. Next base: position 16,703,477 of record CM020226.1, read on the forward strand.
AAGTCCAGCCAAACTACAACAGGGACACATTTGCTTGTACAGACACTGCCTGACTGTCCAACTTGTACCTGCATTTCTAACTAAACCCACCACAAAACTAGTAGATCAAGCTGCAGAAGCAGATACAAATATAATACCATGATTTTAATTACATTCCCAGTCCATATGCATGGCCTTCACAACTCCCCAGTCATTCTGCTACATCATGCTGAGCTAAACGCGCAGCAGAGAGACACCATATTTAGCAGATGATGATATATCACCAGGATTTCTGTCCTCTCCCTTCAACCCTCCTCCCTTTGCTTATCATTCTCATTTTCCATCTCTTCCTGCCAGGATCTCCTTTCCTTGTTTCATTAAAAATTACAACATGCTTCTAATGAGCAGTAGCCACAAAAACCATCAGTAGCTCAATGCCCTTATCCTTCAGTTGAGGTCAACTTAATCTTGTTTACAAACAAACATAGTTTAGCTTCATCTACAATACAACATTCCAAGGCCTGGGGGGAGCTTTTGCTGGGAAAGGACGGACAAACAGCAGAATTAGATCCTAAGGCACAGAACTAAGCCTGCTGGTTTATAAGAAGTTATCTTGGCTGATCTTTCAATGCTATCATTCGATCGATTCCACTCAGCCCGTTCCATGTAACTGTAACGAATGAAATCCTCCTCGCATTTTCCTGTATCCTATATGGGGCAGTTATGAGAGGGTAAAGAGTCTAATTGTAAAATGGCACCTATACGTACAGCTGCACAGGTAAGACATGGAGCCACACAGAATCCATGGATTCTGCAGCACCCTGCGAGGCCTGCAGGCATTCCCGGGCAGTTCCCCTCACACGACTGGAGCAAGAGATCTGGCTCCCAGAGGCTGCTGGTGTCTGTATTCCCTCTGGGCTGTAATTGGGATTGGACGGCTCAAACCTCTGCAAATACGGGTTCTACATTCGTAACACGGACACTTAAACACAGACATTTTTTTCTGCCTTTCTTCTTCCTGCCTTGCAAATATGAGCAAACCCAAGATGTTTCAACAACGCAGAGATGCACAAACACCGGGGAATCAGAGTAGAGCTGTTAATGCTGGGAGAACCTTCCCCCTCCCTCAGCTTTTTTTTCCCCAGCTCTGTCATATATGAAATGTCTTACTCGATGACTATATTTTTAAACCATTATTGCCATAAATTTTAGCCTACTTAAAAAGTTCTGAGGTGAAGTCTTTTCAGGAGGCTTCCAGCAAAATATAGAGTTTCCTGTACAGGAATCATGCTGTAGAACGCTAATTTGTGAACAGTTACAAACCAAACTAATGGGAAAGATTTCCAGTACTTTCAGTTGAAAACCCAAACGTATACAATTACTGCTAAAACCACAAACAAGAGGGACACCTAGAGTTAGTTCTTGTAACTGCCCCAGCAAGGTCATTCACTTTCTTTTCCAGTTTTCTTTCGGTCACTGGTGATATTTAATCACAAGAACCGTACATGGTGCCTCCGGCTGTAATTAACAGCAAATTTGAAAGCGCAGGGTTCGGGAAAGCCGCTGTGATTTTGCATTTAACGCTGTGTTTTTATATCGCGCCGGAGCTCGCCGGAGCCTGTCTCTCTCTCGGATGCGCCCGCCGCGGGTGAGCGGCCCCGGGGGACGCGGACACGCGTGGGGCGGGGACGGAGCCGCTGCGGCGGGCGCTGTCCGCGGTGCTGACCCGCGCCGCGCCGCCCCGCACTCCTGCGAGCCCCCTGGAACCAGGCCCCGGCCCTCACACCGAGGTTACACCCCAACGTCAGGGTCCGCGATCAACCGCCAGCGTTTCTTTTGCACATTGTGGCCAGGCAACGTACTCCCCGAAAGCTAACCTATAGCAAAATCTTCCGACGCTTTCAGACCCATTTCATCTTCACCGCAACCACGCTATAAAAACCTACCCCTCTTGCAAAAGAGCAAGGCATCAAGTAGCTAATAATGCAGATGACATATTAAGTGATTATCTTTTGTAAATGGATTTTTAACATGCCAAAAACATTGCAGACTGCTTACTTCACGTTCTACGCTTTACTATACTTAGATTTACTATATTAATTCTGAAGAAAAAAAAATCATGGATGCCGTGTGCAATGTCATAAAAGTTGTGTACTAATCGTGTTGAGTTATTTCTAATAAAGAATGATATATGACCCCGACAGTTAATATCTAACTCTCACACTTAATATCTAACTCTCTGTACACACTGCCTGTCAGATTATTGTTTGATATTGGGGCATTTTCCAAGAGTCCTTGGATTTGTTTTTCTCTTCTAGCCGTAGGGCGTTGGTTCTTACAGTAATCTGATCGTTTCGTGTACCAAATGCAGAGAACACACTTTTTCATTATTAAAGAAAAATAAATTACACCATCATAAGCCTTTAGCTAAAACATTTGCAAAAGAATAGAGAAATGCTGACGGTTTTGTATTAAAAATGTTTTCAAGTTATTAACAGCATAACAAGATTGTCTTCAGTTAATGTTAGGCACAGTACTCTCATGAAAGGCAATTAGAACAGAACTGGAATCATTGGATTTTTTTCTTTAAAGCGAGCTTTATACCTGACAAAAAGCTTGGGTATGAAATTAACTAAATATGTGGCACGAATGTTTAAAAGGCCATAAAATCAACCTGTGCGACATTTGAAATACATATTCAAACAGGACAAATTTGCCAGTTCAGCAGCATATTCAGTATATTTACCATTCCAATCAGTACGAATTAACAGTAACATTTGCCTTTTCCTTCTTAAATAGTGTATTCTTAGAGTTACCAAAGAAAATCCATGAAGTCAAAGAACAATCACATTCTTAATATTAATAAATATTAAGCTTTAATTTCTTTATATATTTTATCATCTCTACAGAGGACTAGTTGCCAGGAAATACCTTCTCATTTTTTCCTGTAAAAATATTGCTTAAATACATCTTACCTGAATAAGACTTTCTTAACCCCAAAGCCATGCTGCCTTACAAGCTGCTCCTACCCAGACAATTGCAGTCTACATTTGGAGCAGACACACAGGGACTAGATCAGAGAAAGTTTAAGGCATATTTAAAGTATTCTCTAAGGTACTGGCCAGAAACATCAAGCCCATACTCGCGGTATAGAGAGATCATTAATGGGCATTAGTGACAGACCATTATGACTTTCAGAGATCATTAAAGATTCATAATGTAGCTGTATTGTTCTGGCAACATCTAACCATTTCTTGGACATAAATGTACATTTCTCCTACATGATTTACTTAAACTTATTATTTTTGAGTGTCAGATTTTATTTTCTGCCTCCTAGAATTACAAAGAATGCCTGTAACAGGATACTGTAGTACATTACGCCAGCCATAGGAGCCTGGTGCTTGGTTTAGTTGATACCCTTTATTGTAAGGCATTTTGCAATATGAATAGCTCAACAACATTCATGAGGTAGAATATGTACCATACTTTCTTTCTTCTTTAAATAAGCTGCATTATTGATGTACCGTAAATGTTACAAGTATAAAAAGCACTTAGAAGAATCACATTTGCTAACAATTCCGAAATAATTACCTTTTGAAATTTTTAAGCTTTACCTCTGCATTTCAGAAAAGCTCATTGTTTGATATCTGGATTTAGTGAAAAATATTAAAGGTACTCTAGTTGGGGTCAACCAAACCAGCTACTCCTAATGCAATTTTGACAAGTGAAGAAAACACTGAGATTGGTTTTGAAGATGTACAGTACTGCAAACACTGTGGTCCAAAATGTGACTACCGTTATACTTCAGTTGTGTTAATCAAGGGCTGGATTTGAATTTTCTGTTGCTGAACTTGACTGAGACCTTGCTTAACTCATCCTTCTTCAGCACAGCCAGTTAAGCCCATGCTCACATACTATGTAAGTAATGAGATTTAGGCAATTTAGAAGCAGAGTCAGATTTCGAAGTCAAATACTGCCTCTAAGTGTGATTTGGCCATTGTGGAATCATATAATTACAGGTAGTAGAGAAGAGCTATTTAAAAAGGCTCTGCCGCTTCACCAGGAGTTACCACGCCCTCCAAGACACATTTACAAGTCACGTGTGCCTGAGCTTGGTTTATTTTGCAGCACAACGGACCCGCAATGAGCGTACACCAATTTGCGTATCAGGAGGAAAATCACCGAACTCCAGCGGAGGAGACGTAACTTCTTAATTCCTCTGACACCATCACTTGAGAATGCATGCGACGTGCTAAGGATCAGACCCTTAAAGTCACAGACAAGTAAACATCTTCCAGATGCTGGGCTTTAGGTACTAAAATGAGATCTAGCAACTGAAGTCACTGAAGCATTTTAACATGTTTTAGCATTTATGTTGTGTTGAATCTAGACCCGAAGGGTGAAGCACATCAATTTACTACTAATAAACAATTTTCCCAAAATAATATTTCAGTGTTTACTAATACACATTACTGCTTACGTACTTGGAATTCACAACAAGTATGCAGAAACAAATCATGCTGTGAATTGCACAATTTTAGAATATTCACTGTTTTTTATGCCACGGTGGCTTATAATCAAGCTGTGAATATTGCTGATATCCAAATACACTATACTATTAAAAACATCCTTAATTATTGTTGCCAGAAACAAACAGTACCACACCAAGAAAACTGCAGCGGGGCAAAAAATGAAGTTGATTCCGAGACCTCTCCACTTGGAAACAGCACCATTTTCACCAAAGGAAGTCAAAAACCCATGGGGAAGAACGTACTCCAGCCCATTTCTCATCGCCTGCTGAGTTCTATTGATTTCAAACTAGTGACCTTGAGTTGATAGGTTTTATGTCACCCATGTCAATTATTGACAGGCAGTGAAAAGCCAGCAGTGGCATTGCTTACCGCCTTGCAATTATAAACGCGGTTAATCTGCTTGTAAACGTAGTTCTTTTTGCACAAGCACCAGCGCATTTAACTCCTTTTCCCAAAGCCTACATGAATTTGTAATGACAACTCCCTAAAATTTACATGGTTCTTATTAAAATTTCAGTATTCTGTACTCTTCAGTTACCTCAAGAATGGTTTAAGTGATTCAGAATCATTCTTATGGTTTTACACTAAAATCGGAGTTGTATATTGAAAACAGAACCTGTGTCCAGCTAATCCTTATGACCATCTAGTTACCCATTGCACATTAACTTGTTTTATTGTTTTTATTAATAAAAGGAAAATACAGCTCGTGTCTAATCTCCACTTTGTTTTGATCACTTTATGTCCATTATGTGCCCCCAACACGCCCCTAGAACCACCTGGCATAAAGGAACACGGCTCCTCTGAGATCCCTGCATTTACGCCAGCTAAGACCTTACCTCTGCTGGAGGATCAGTCCCCTCTGTGGGGCGTCAGTTTAAAACAGCAACTTTATAGTGTAGTCTAGGGCCTGCAGCAAAGGGACTAAAAGAAGAATTTGTAATAAAACAGCCGTTTAATATTTTTTTCCTTGTGTATCAAAAAAAAAAAAAATCAAGCTGCTGTTTGCTATGAAGTACTCACTGGAGATTGCCACATTATAAAAACTGCAGATGACTGATGAGTAAACAACTAAGAGAAAGGAGAAAAGAGGGTTTGGAGAGGGCATTTACATTTCTAACCATCCAAAGAGGAAAGCTCAGATTAGACCCCAAAAGAGACCGCAGTGAGTCAAACCCGGTCCCTTTAAGGCAGAATTTGATCAGTTTGCCCATGGTATTACGTGCCACACCTACTCGCTTTACAAGTGACCAGAACAGACGACTTTGCAGGTCCCAGCAGGGTTTTTGGCCCCATGTTACCTTGCTGGCTGGTACGGGGGTAGTGCGGCAAGGACTGTTCTCACTACAAGACAGACATTGAGGTGCTGGAGCGTGTCCAGAGAAGGGCAACGAAGCTGGTTAAGGGTCTAGAACACAAGTGCTGTGAGGAGCAGCTGAGGGAATTGGGGATGTTTAGTCTGGAGAACAGGAGGCTGAGGGGAGACCTTATCGCTCTCTACAACTCCCTGAAAGGAGGTTGTAGAGAGATGGGGGTCGGTCTCTTCTCCCTAGTAACAGACGACAGAACAAGAGGAAATGGCCTCAAGTTGCACCAGGGGAGGTTTAGATTGGATATTTGTAAAAATTTCTTCACCGAAAGGGTTGTTGGGCATTGGAACAGGCTGCCCAGGGAGGTGGTGGAGTGCCCATCCCTGGAGGTATTCAAAAGACATGTAGATGTGGCCCTAAGGGATATGATTTAGTGGTGGACTTGGTAGTGCTAGGTTAATGGTTGGACCCGATGATCTTGGAGGTCTCTTCCAACCAGAACAATTCTATGATTCTAAGCACCCTCCTCCCAGAAGGCACGGCCACACTACCAGCACGGCGCTCCACCTTCTGTGCGTGTTCTCCACAACAGACAAACTTGGTCTAGTTTGCATCTAAGCAATGATGCATGCTGAAATAAGGGCCCAAGCACATCCAAAGCAGCTAGCATGGGTACAAGAGAAATGACACGTTATTGCTCTGCTGTGGTAGAAAAACAGCCCCTTTCCATGTTTGCAATATGGGATCAGATTCATAATCTTGCAAACTATCAGGCATTCCTACTTCAATTAATCCTACTTTGCAGTTTTGAACTGATCTCATCCAGAAAAAAAAAAAACCAATCAGACTTGACCTTATTCCCTGGAATCCAACAACAAAATCCCCAACTAGTTTGTCTGGCAGGAAGCGGCTGAGAGCTCAGGCTCCAGTTCCGCTGCTGCTGTCATGACCACAGAACCTCAAACGCAAAATATAGACAAGCAAGCGCAGCACTGCTGTCTCAGCAGTCCCGCAGCAACATCATGCAACGCTCAACAGCAGCTGCAACAGAAACCTTCCAGGGAAATACAGTTGATGACTATAAGAAGGTTCCTGCCCTCTTGGAGAAGGGGAAATAAGGAGAAGAGAGTGCTCTGAACTGCTGCCCAGCCAGACAAAACACCCATTTGGGGTTCTAGAGCCTGTTGCTCTGCGTAGACTATTTTCATATTAGTGATCATTTCATAGAGTCATTCCACTGTTTAAATTTTAGCCCTAAAACAAAGTGACTCAATTCATCCTATTCTATATGTGGTTTGGATTAGTAAAAATATTAATTTTTGTATTTGCATGGGGGAATCTGTGATTCCATTCCATTCTTCCCCCCTCCCCCCCGCTTTTGACCTCACTGTACTGCTCTGTCATGCAATCCAAAATAAGGAATAAACCCCTTAAAGAGTGAAACTGTTTAATATTCTGACGCAGGGAACATTTCTGTTTCTACTTCCTAAAGGGAAGCTGTGGGAAGCCAGCGCAGACCTAGCACTTTCTTTCCTTGGCTTCATCTGCCACCTGGTGGTACGATCCCAGGGAGCAGAAAGCAGCATTTTTATGGAAGGACCCTGCATGTTCCAACAGGCACCTGGAGTCAAGCGCTGGTTGTAAGGCTGCAAAAAGCAACGAACAGCACTGCAGTCGCAAACATCTGTGCAGTTCATGCCCACACACAATGTAACATGTTTCAAAAGTGTTCTGCAATTAAAACAACGTTTTAACAGAAAGGGCAAATTTTAAGTTCAGGTTTTTCAGCACATGAAATGAAACAGCTGCAAACTCCCAAGTATCAGAAACTGTCCCAACAATTCATAACACTTATGACAAGGTCCTGAGCCCAACGGAAGCTCAACTGCAAAAGCAGGAGTCACAGTCAGACATAGGACTGAAAACAGAAAAGTGTGAGACCCACTTTGTTACCTGCCTGAAAATAGCTTGCAAAGTCCCGCTGTTAGGCCATGAGAATAAAGCGGGAAGGACAGACCAGGTACTAGCTTAAAATTTTTAAGCTATTGTATTCGATTTGGAATACAATGTTTACTGTATATTCTATTGAGAACATTTCAGTAAAGTTGCAAAACAAAGTATAATCAAAAGTAACTCCTATTTTCTCATTCTGAAATCAATAGCCCCTGTTTGTGTTGTCCCACACCTTGTACAAGGACAGGACGACACTGAAACCCCCTGCTAGGGCGATCCGATATCTGCGTCACGTCGCTTTGCAGCTGCGAGTGGGAAAGTAAATATTTACTACCAGGAGGTGGCCCCTTGGCACAAACCTAAAGGCCAAGTCTACTTGGCACAGTGCGGTGCTGTGCAGGGATATTCAGGCTACCTTGGGTCTAGCAGCATTACTATTAATTAGCACACAGAACGCTTTGTCAAGCATTCCCAAGATACCCAAGAGAGCCCAGTACCTTCGCACTGCCACACTCAGGGAGAGGTGTCTTGAATCATTTCCATCTCTGATATAAGTGAAAAAAGAGGCAAATATACATTAGGCTACCGCTCACGCTGCCTTACAGCCACGCCACGGCCGTGCAGCAGCGAGGCGGGGGCAGCCCCGGGTATTGGCAGAGGCTTTTGGCAGGATGACTGTGCAGCAGCTCAGAGTAAAGCCCTCGCTCCTTGCTTGGCTCTTATCATACCCCCAGGAAAGACACATGCATAATGTGGGCAAATGCTGATGAACACAGAGCAAACATTTTAAAAAAAGAGCTACAAGTATTCTTATAGCCACCTGTGTATTTACGCGCGCCCTGTGGGATGACATCCTTCTGACACCTGGAAAGCAAATTTCAATCGCACCGGCAAACTTCTAACTCAAACACAGTTTTTCTACTTATTCGCCGAACATGGAAAAGACAACACAGCAAATGTCTAATCCGAGCCCTCATGACAGGATGATCCTACTCATATCTGGTACTCCAGGTGTTGGAGACCAAGTCTTAAAGCTAAAAGGAGCGTTTTCCCTATTTTCCATTACAGGCCAAAACTAAGACTAACCCTGCGCTAACTTGCCTGTTGAGGGAAGAGAGCTGGATACTGCGCATACGTTTGTGACGGGCTTTGCAAAAACACCTAAGAGAAGTGGGAGCATAAAACCCCTGACATTTCCCTGACACGCATGTATCGAACTCCCTAAAGTGCTTTTGGAAAACCCCGCTGAAGATCACATTGAAACAACTGCAAGGAAATACGGGGCAGATGTCAGGGACGCGGAGATCAGCAGAGACTCCACCTCCAACCCCCTGAGATGAGGCTCCAGCAGCCCAGATGAACTGAGTCTGGTGGTGACCACCTCCCTACCCGAGGAAACCCCAAAGACCCTGGTCCAGGTCAGAGTCGAGCACGGAGCACCCCAAGGCCTGTCCTGGCCAAATGGCAGGCAGCCCAGCCACAGCGGCTGCAGCGTTCAGTCACGAGCAGATGGTTTTGAAATGACAGTGCCTCTTGCCAAGTCCGACCTGCTCCGACTCCTCTGTTTCTGCACTACCCATGCCATTTGCAAATGCTCTGCGCAAACACAACTCGCAAGGAAAGCTCTTCTCTCAGCAGCCTGCATTTACAGCCAAAATCAATACACATATCCGTGCTCGCAAAAGTCATTTCATTTATGATAATTAAATAAATTAGCTCTAATGAAATAATGATTCCACTATTTACCAGAGGAAAATAATGGGTTGAAAGTCATTTAATTTGACACAAACTTGGGGTTGGGACTAATCCTTCAGATTTTACTCTTCATTTCTGCTGATATTTTATAACAGCGCGAATCATTATTATTCTATTTTCCTGCAATAACATACAAAAGTAAACTACTGAAAATACTGACCTAAGCCCCGGACAGAAAAGGATGAGCAGACATCCCTGAATGTGAGTAGGATGCACTGTTTGCAAAGTCAGCCTCAAGTTCCCTGTACGCGTGTCAATAAAAACAAAACACTTTGCAAGCGGGTTCAGATCATGTTTATACCTGGGAATTCCTGATGCGGATACAGAAGTTGTACTGTATTTGCACAGGTATAAATGAGATGGAAGTCTCCATCCTTGCCACACTATCCAGACTCTGCATCACCAGCCACATAAGTTCATGCCTTGAAGAAGTTTGATCTCAGCCCCAAATTCCTCATTTTTGTCCCAAATTTCCATTCCACAAACAAGATGCTGCACCAAACACTACTAGAAAAGTGTGAGTGAAAACCACGAACAGATTAAATGGGCTCTTATGTGCCACTATCAACCATCAGGCCTTCATGCTCATTATCAGATCCACTGTCCCAGCACTATGCTCACATCCCGACGGGGCACTGATCGCACAGGAGAAGGTCTGTTAATAAAAGATGCCTGGTGTGTTTACCAGAAGTACAAGCATAAACCTTGATCCAACAAAAAAGCTCTCGCTACTTATTTTGCAGACATCATCCTGGCCTACTTTCCTCATGTGGGAAAAAAGCATGATTCACGCACTCAAAAAAAAATCTCAATAAAACATTTGCCACTAGAGGAGGCTATTTCATAATTTTTTTTCCAGCAACACCTGTTCCAGGGAAATTTCAGTGCAGAGTTTCTGCAAAACCATCACTACTATTTCCAGCTAATCCTATTATGGATTCATCCGCAATCAGCAAATTTCTCAATAACTGTATTTGTACTTCATCTTGAGCCAAAGGAAAAACTAAATCCACAAAACCACAGAGTTCATAACCTGGATAATTTCTGTCCATTTTAGTGTGATGCTACATTTCACCGCCTGGAGAGCTGCTAAAGGGAAGATGTTGGTGAACAAGTCAGGGGCTTTCAGGGACTCTACTGATCTGTAAATATAATGATCCTCAGCAGAGAAACTTCAGCTGGACGAATTACCAATGAAGCCCTACCATCAGCAAGTGCCTCAGTTTCCTTCACTATTTCCCATCTTTTCTTTTTTTTTTTTTTTTTGAAGTCTTTTGAGCACCTGGCCCCCGATTCATACCCCAGATACCCTCAGCCTCAGACTCCAGGCCCCCCAAACCAGGGATTCATTCCATTGAAGCACTGTGTTGTTTTGCGCTTTGTTCCAGATCTGAATAGAACCAAATTTTAAAACATCCCAATTTTCTATGAAACAGATTTGCCCTTTCCAGTCTGGTCTAGGTATAAACAGATATTAAGGGAAATGGGCCGTGTAATTCTGTTGGACAAATCTTGTGCTCATAAAACATCTCTGGCTGATGGTCCCAGAAATAGATGCCCTTTCTCCATCCACAGAACAAGCACATCCCAGAGGATATCAGAACAGCTGTGGGAGAAAGGCTCGTCCAACAATCCCATTTTTTGATGCATCCATCATAGGCTGCTGTACCCTGTGCTATCTTTAGAGACGACTCCTTGCCTGTTCTCTAACCTGAGCAACAGAGGCTCGGACTTGTTTTTTCTTGGCCACGATGCCCCATATTCAGGTAGTGCTCGTGGTCAGAGAGGCCTTTGACAGAGGGTGACAGCTGCAAGTTTCAGCCACGCTTCCAGCGCTCACCTTGAGCTTTGCTGTCTCCGGAGGGAGCTCACACAGCCGCCGGTTCCCAGGCAGCAGCCCTCCTTTAGAAACGACCCCAAAAAGCCACTCGCATCCTCTGCCGCAAGCCAGGCTGGGAAGTGCCTCATACCCTGGGATGGACACTTGAGAGGCTGGAAGTAACACTCCATAGGGCTTAAAAGATGTGGGTACCACAGCTCGCATCGTGCATCTGGGGTTCCAAGACCCTGGAAATGCACCTCTTACTGCAGCACTTCAGAGCCCCAGCGCTTCAGTGGGAAGCACTCAGGTTCATTGTCGGGGACAGAGCCTGGAAGCCGGCTACTTAGTGATATCTTCTGTGCTGTTCCTCTGGCTTCCAACTCATAAACTCCAAATCTGACTCTGCATCATTAAACATTCCCACCTCCATTTCCTTTTCAAAGAAGCAGCCGTGAAACAAAGTAATTTAATTTAATTACATTTTTTTAATTAAGCAACTATGTAACTAAGTGCTCGACTATAGTGGTGAGAGCTCCAACCCCACATCCCAGCATTAGAGGGAGTCCTGCTCCTGTTTAATTCGCTTTGTATAGACAAGGAGGAAAGTTGGAAGCATGGCTTTAGGGAACAGCAGTCAGTCAGCAGCACTAGAAAAATGAACCAAGAAAAAACCCAAGAGCATATTTCATGCTCTGCAGTGGACCCACAGTACACAGCAGCATAAAAACCTGGGCCTTCTCCTCATGTCAAGCATTAGCATTCCCGCTCTAAGCAACTCTGCTCTGAGCTGCAGCACCTGAAAGAAGATTCACGCAGATATTCAGGTTCTGTGACCTTGGAGATCCAAAAGGATACATCAGCCTTTCAAGTAGTCAGCTTTTATATCGATGGGCTTGGAGAAATCTGCCAGGCATGGACAGACAGATAGGAGTCACCCATCTCTGGTTCTTGCATGGTATGGTAATGACTGACGAGTACAGACACCCATAAATAAATGGGCAGATGACTCCAGTGACGTCATATTCTTAAGTACTTCAGCAACAGAGGCAAGGAAAGCAGACAGGCGACAATCCAGTCACGCCATAATGCGCAGACAGGGCACGAGTCACATTACCTTTTGCAATACAGATATTCAGTGGCGTACCTGGACAGCTGCTGAAGATGCGAGCAGATTCAACCAAGGCAAGTGTTTGCCAACACCTTCTCTGCGCAAACATCATCAGGCCATAAAGACTGACGCATATTCAAGAGTCTGGACCAGATCTTGACTTCAGGGCAGCCCAGGCTCACAGATCCTTGGAAATGTTCCTTTCAGCCTTACTTACCAGTCTGACCCTGTGTACTGTTCCTTTTTATTTTACCTTTACATACCCTGGAACTGGACTTAGGTTTTGCAGTGCACCATACCCAGTATGAGAAGGTAATGGGAGCCAGCTAAGAACCTGTTCTCAAAATATTATTCTGGACTCCACTATCATACAAGTGGCTCTGCAATCAATAACTGGGCAAGAACAGCTTCTTAAAACCAATTTTAAAACAACAGCAGCAGCAACAACAACAAAATAGCTCTGATAAGGACACTACAAGCTCATTGACAGGAGAGTTCTGAATTCCTCTGAAGAAGCGAGTCCCAAGCTCCTGAGCTCCAGTAACTGAGCAGCTCCTCTGTTTGAGCACCAACTAGTATGCCAACAAAAACAGGACAAAGTTAAGCTGAGGAAGAATAAAAAGAGCAGCTAGTCTCATCTTCTGTTTGGAACACTGGGAAAATCCACTCGGACCAAGAGGGACACCGAGAGAGCAGGACTAGGAAGAGATGCTCTCTGTGCAGTACAGGAGCCTGAGCTCTCCTGTCCTCTGAGAACAGGCTGCTCATGAAAATACCAGCATCTGTGAGACATGATTTAGGGGATCTGAAATGCGAAATGGAGCTTCCTTTCCCTAGCTCCTGTTTAAACACAGTCATGATCATCAATGCCTAAAAGCTGCCATCACCCAGAGGCTTTTCAAAAAGCTGTGGCCCTGTTGAAAAACAAAGCGTTTAAAGTCAGGCACATAAATCTACGCTTGCATGCCTAACTCAGAGAAAGGTGAGCCTCATGCCACAGCAGCTTCACAGCTCACCAGCACAAGGAGATGGTCTCAGCCTGCAAAAGCCACAGGCTCCATGAGGCTGGTTTTGGGATGTCTCTAGGCCCATGCTGTCTTTTAATTACTTTAGAAAGAAAACAATAAGCTACACACCTGGAAATAAATATTTCAGAAGTACACAGACGTCTAGCATTTTCTTAATTTTCATTTTAAAAGTGGTAAATTAGGATAGAGTTATGGTCTAGAGATATGTCTCATTTTTATACTTCTTCAGGTATTTAAACCATCTCTTGATTTGGGATGCCTTTGGTCAACAGCAACTAATTTTAATAGGCTTGTACTTTGTTCTCAGAGTTTCAACACTTTCACAGAGAAGAGGATTTATCCCTTTGCCGCTTATTAGAGGAAAGTTGTTAATTCAGGTGACATTTTGAAGTTTTCTCTGTATCCAGAAGCAAGCAGTGAACGGGGTAAATGTTAACTGACTATCAATGGCAGTTAAGTACTATCACACATGCCCACTGTATTTCTAAATTAGTTTTTCCTCAACTTCTTATACTGTCTTTTATGTCAATCACCCCTCTTGGAACAAAAGGTCCATCCTCTCCAGATGGTGTCTAACAGGGTATTCAATTGTATTTTGGAGCCAGGCTCTGGCTCCCAGTTTGCCCCCAGTGACAATTCCTTCCCCGTACCTTCAGCTTTGACATGGCTGGGACACAACCCCTCTGGTGGGGCCATCAGGGCTCAATTTCCAGGAGGAACATTCACACAGAGCGGCGCTGCTGACCTGCCTCTTCACACAACTCTAGACCCAGGCCAGGAGGAAACCGCCTCCTCTGAAGTTCACCCTTGTGACTGTTCAAGGAACCCTGATTAGTGCCACCATAGGCACCAACTAGCTTTCTGGTGCATAATATATGAAGCTTATTAAACCTTCTCCTCCACAAACTAGTATTCTAAGGAAAATTTAAGGGATACATCAGAGAATTCTTTCTGGTTTGGGCCCTGGATAACTCTGAAATGGGTAGGAACTGATTCTCCATCGCCAAGTAGCTTAGGCCAGGCTAAGCATGACTCTGATAGGAAATGGAGAAGGAGGCCCCATACTCTGCCCATGTTCAGCACCCAACCTGGCGCATTCAAGACAGCGATGGCATATGGAATTTACTGTGGAATTTGCTACCTTCCAAGGCCTTAGAGTGCAGGATTTTCTTAAAAATGGGAAAACTTCCAAGTTCATTCCGTTAGCTCAAGCTTTAACTGCCCTAGATAGAGGGCAGGGGATGGTGCAGTCTTACTCTTCTGCACGTGTTCTTTCAATGCTGATGACACATCACTTAGACTGATGGGGGTATGCACTTTCTGCTATTTTTAGGCTCCTGCAAACCTAAAGATGGGATAAACAACACTACCCAAGCTGGATAAAACAAGGTAACACTGAACAGAACAGGTCATAGGAGGAAATTGTGTGGGATGCTGATTTTTATCATCAATTTCCTTAATTTAAAATACACGAGAGCATATTCTGTGCATCAGTGTAGCTGTCACTCCCAAAGGTGGCCACTCGACTCTACGACTGATGTACAGTAATAGTAACTCCTTTTTTGGCAATCCAGCCAAAGGAGTCAATGGGGAATTTGAGTACCTACCTAAAGCACTAAAAATGGCTAAGTGCCACTGGAGACGTGCACAAATATTTCACCCCACTGTGAGGAAGAAAAGTGGCTGGTATGGAGAAACCAGGCATTGATGATACTGTGTCTAATATTCTTTTACCCAGGCATACCTCTATATATTTGACTCAACACTCAGTGCTAATGAGTTTTCCCAACTCTTTTCAAATTTAAGCCAGAGAACGGATGAAAATAAAGGTGAAAGGCAGATTACTATTTAGCTCTTGTTACGTCAAGCTTAACAGTCTTCTAATAAATCAATGTCAAGAAAATACTTATTACCAACTTTCCTGTAGTTTAAGCAGGAGGTTGTGCCTACAAGAAAGCCAGGCACTTTCGTTTAATTAACAGAGGAGGAGATATTCTGGAACAGAGGAGGAAGAGCTGGTTTGCTCCTGACGACTACCCAGGGTGGCCAGACGAGGCCGTGCGAGCTGCACAGATCCCCAATGCCGCACACTGCAGCGTCCGGCTGCCACAGCCGGTGGGGCAGAAGGTGGGGACCAGGACATCCACGCCAAGCAGGACCCCCTCTGCACCCTGCTTCATCAGCTGCGGGGCGACTCTCTGCAGCACCGTACAAGGATGATCTCCTATGCCGATGCCGCTCCAAGAATACAACACATCTGTTTTCCTACCTCTGCTGCTGCTAAGACGGTATTTTAACAACCAGGCTACAGTTATTCAATATAATTTGGGAGACAGGATTAAAACAACATTCTTTGTTATGCTCCACTCCATGTTTTGCTGTGCTCTTCCAACCAATCCATGAAGCATCCAGTATTTGTTTTTATCTTTGGCTGCAATTAAACCTACAGGAAACATGTGGTAAATGTAACCTTCCCACGGGGAATATTACTCTGCAAGCCACTGACTAACCACTAGATAAAACACCTAAATGACACCAGCATCAATTTTTCACAAAGCAAGACTAAGATGAACATCTCACAGTAATAATGTTAATTACACTTGGTGGATAAAATGAGAAGAAAAACACCCAGAGAATTCAGTGAGGGACGCTAAGATCTGTAATGCTTAAATAGCTAAATGCAATTAAAAGACTCATTCTTTAGTCATCAGCACTTTTGCAGCTCTACCGTAGGACATAAGCACTGGAGCCAGTGCACTGTGACAAGAGAACAGATTTCTGCTTCGCTC
The DNA here is from genome assembly GCA_009819775.1 of Phoenicopterus ruber ruber. NCBI lineage: Eukaryota > Metazoa > Chordata > Aves > Phoenicopteriformes > Phoenicopteridae > Phoenicopterus > Phoenicopterus ruber. The sequence continues at coordinate 16,719,750 of CM020226.1, forward strand.
TACAGCTGACAACCCTTTATCTGTGGGATGTTTGACATTTAATGTTTTTTCAAATAAACTTGGCAAAACTGGACAATCAGATGAGTGTAACAATTAGTAGCCATTTCCTAAAGCAATCATTTATCCCATCAGATCATATATGATTTTTAGATTTGACCAAGAGAATTTTAATGTCAAAAGACAATTAGGGATCTTCACGAGGTGAGAACATACCTGAATACCCAACATGTGTTTGACTGAATGCCCCCGAGCACGCCTAGGCTGGGTTCAGCACGGCCGTCTTTCCTTCAGGAGTTGTGAGCAGTGGTTCACAGGATCAGGGTGCCTCAGAGCAGATCTGCTTAATCTCAACCATATCAGCACCATAAAGCCTAAGCACAGAAACAGCTTAAAAGATTGAACCACTCTGAGCCTAGCTTATCCGCAGTTTGTCAAAACCCTGGAAAACTCAGAAAGGCCCAACTGCTCCATGGGCTGGAGTCACCTCCAACATGTTTCGTAGGGACAGCCGTGACAACTCTTCATGACCTGTCCACTAAACAAATCTATAACCATAGCCCTTCTTCTTAATCTTTTCATATCTCTGCGTGTCCAAAGAAGGGCAATGAAGCTGGGGAAGGGTCTGGAGCACAAGTGCTGTGAGGAGCGGCTGAGGGACCTGGGGGGTTTGGCCTGGAGAAAAGGAGGCTGAGGGGAGACCTTGTCGCTCTCTGCAACTCCCTGAAAGGAGGTTGGAACCAGGTGGGGGTCAGTCTCTTCTCCCAAGTAACAGACAATAGGACAAGAGGAAACGGCCTCAAGTTGTGCCAGGGGAGGTTTAGGTTGGATATTCGGAAACATTTCTTCACCGAAAGGGCTGTCAGGCACTGGAACAGGCTGCCCAGGGAAGCGGTGGAGTCACCATCCCTGGAGGGATTTAAAAGACGTTTAGACGTGGCGCTTAGGGACACGGTTTAGTGGTGGACTTGGCAGCGTTGTTAACGGTTGGACTCGATGATCTTAAAGGTCTCTTCCAACCTAAATGATTCTATGATTCTATACTTTCAGCAAAATAACTGTGTAATTTTGGCTGAAGCGTAAAGGCACTTCCTTCACAGATAAAATTCTCTTAACTTCCTGGCCTAACATCATAAGACGATTTACTAGGATCCTTTGAATTATGTTTATTAGTTAGGGCCAATTAAGCTTTGGTAATTTTGAAACTGCTACAGAAAGCCACAAAACTATTCCACAAGCCAAGGGCACATGTGAATATTGACTAGTCCTTTATTATAAAAATGAGACTGGCTGTCATTCACCAGGGCAAGTGCATAGGGAAATGACCATTTCCCACCCACTGGCACCCTGCGGTGCCAACCTGTTACCTATCACCGCCTTACACGAGTCTTCCTACTTCATCTCATCTGCTCTCCTTAAATGATGCCTTGTTACTACACTGCAACATATATTTCAGCTCATCTACCTGAATTGCTTGCTGAAATACGCATGCATTCTTTAATGACCATAGTTATGCTATTTTTACGGCTAACTTTGCAATCGGTTGCTAATCAAAATCAATTCTAGCACACAGCTCACACAATTATTTGTTGGGAAAATATCCTGACTTTATTACCATTTTCATCCCAAAACCAAACAAGGTCACTATAGTTTTTTGGATATTAGGTTGGCTACCATGCATCAGCATACCCACAATTCATTTACTAGATCAAATAGCTGAATGCTAAACAAGCAGGACTCCTCAAGTTTTCCTTACGTGTCCCCAAACTAAAAACAAACAAAAAAAAAGGCAAAACAAAAAAAAGTCAATACTTTATTTAGTTTTCTACAATCAGATGTTAAATTAACCTAGTTGCACAGTAACGATAAAAATTAGCCCCTTATCTTTATAAAAAGTCCAGTTACAAATCTCACAGATACAAAATATGAAGCAGAAACCTGTTGTTAGACTTACAGAATTACCTACAAGTGCTCTCAGCAAGATTAGATTACAAATCAATGACAGCTATGCTGAGAGCCAAATTATGGCTGACCCTGAGTATAAAAAATGTGAAGAATGTGCAATACCTTCCTTTTTCCTCTATTCTGCTTCCCCACAATACCATGCACAACCGAACCCATTCAGCTTTCTCAGGTAATTGATTTTTTTTTCAGTTTGACATCAAATAAAACATTTTCTTTCTCCTTAAAAAGAAAAGTTTTGTTTTAATGTGTTTTTTTCAATGTTTTCACACAATCTGCAGCACTTCAGAACAATATCTAGTTTTGAATTAAAAAGCCAAAACTTTCTGCTTTTAAGAAATGCAACACTTTTTTCTTTTAACCAGGGTGAATCTACCTATTGAACATCACTCATTCATCTCCAAACTGCAGCTCTTCATGAAAAACACTTTGTACCATCACCTTCCTAACATTATGGTTGATCACCCAGGAGATTCCTTTTCCTCATGAAAACTTTAGCCACCTCAATAAAGTTTAAGTTATAAGGCTAGTTTGCAAGGATCCCCGTGTTATTAATCAAAGGAGACCAGCTCCTCCGTGGAGGGAAGGAAACCAAGCCCACCTGGGTGCGAGTGCTCTGGTTTGTCCAAGGGGATCCAGCCAAGCAGGGGCAAAGCCAGCAATAAAATCCCAGTATCCTGGACCGGGGTTAATACACTCCTGATGACATGACGTGCTTTCCCTACCACACTGCTACTCTTCCAAAAGCTGATACTACAAGCCTGCTGCTTCTTCTGAATAGCCATGAGGAGTGGCCCATGACAAATTCAAACGCCCACCTTTTTTCAAGGTGATAAAGCCACTCACCGTAGTGGCAATGCCTACCACGGCCAGAACTAGTCACCTCCAGCGGGGTACGTTCAAAAGAAAAATAAATGCTCTCAGCTACCAAACATACACTGTTAAAAAATACGATCTGTGTGGCCCAAGAGACAGGTTAGAGGAGAGAACTCCAATGCTCATGCTTCATCATTTCCAGTGTCATCTGCTCATTTCACTAAACAACTGAGAGCATGGAGGGGAAGCAGTGGAAGTTTTGCAAAATAAATACTCCTACATCTGTCGACAGCTTCTAGGCACTCAGCGAAAAAAGAAGTCATTTGTTTTCTAATTGCACATTAAGGCTCAGAAGGGATGAAATTATCATCTTCATCAGCAAATAATACAATATTTGTAATATGGTAACGTCTAGAAGCCACGATCAGGTTCATAAACTGAACCTGCAAAGGGATGGAGACCCAGATCCTTCTCTGAACAGATAATTAGCGTTGCAAACTGACAAATCACTGTATCTACCATCAATGACTTGACTTAAATTGTGGATGGAGACACAAATAACTAGAGACAAAGCCTTAGATCTTTTTGTACTGTTCTGGCATGCTAGAGTCTTACAATTAATGAGTCCACTCCACTGGAAGAAATGCATATCTGCTCTCAGCTGAAGGAGGAAGGATTTTGTAGTTTCATACAGCCTTTCCCTACTTTACATCTTGCCTCTTCTAAGCCTCTTTGGAGCACACAGAGTGGCAAAGGTGTGATGTGTCAGTTCACAAACCATTTCAAAACATGGACAGATTAGAAGAATTTGATGAAAAAAAAATCTACTTTTTTGGCAAATTAGAGTATCTGCTAATTTAATTTGGGGTGAAATTCAGCTCTTTGTAAATGTTACTTTTTTTTATTTTCCACTTTCAGCACCTGGAAATGGTGTTCAATGGATATATCTAAATGAAAGCTTTCTACTTACAGGGGTTTTTTTTCCCTAAGATTTCTTTTTAAGTTAATATTTTACCAAAATCAGGAAGAACTAGTGAAGTGTTTCAGTTTCATCAAGCCTTCAGCCTGGGCCCCAAAAGATGACACAGTAAAAACAAATGAAGAGTTTGTCCACCCTTAACATATGTCCATAGTGAGTGATGGGGCTGAGGCAAGACTGACTGTAGGTAAGAAAAGCTTGTAGATGCAATGGCTCAGAATGACCACACTGTCATTTCCACATGGTGGTAGCAGTGAGGACTAAAGACAAACCCACCTCGGACATTATGCGTGAATTATGTATCTTATTTCTGCCGTTGTCACAGGACTTACATAGCTGTGAAATTTAAGCTGTTAACAAAAGCTGCCGGTACATATGTACAGGCTATAAACAACTGGCTCCTTTCAGAATTAAGGACTGTCATTTTTATTAAGCAGGAAAAATCAATAAAACATGAGAAGAGACACTGGGAAAACTTATGTTCCAGCTACTATAGCAACATCTTTTTAATCGATAGGGAGAATGCAAAGAATATACGAAGCAACGGACAACACAGCTGCAATTACTACCTCATGTGAGACCATGCCTCATTTGCATTGTGACATCCAATCAGTCAGAATTAAATTTTGTGTGCTACCCTATGTCCCCAGATCTCTCCTTCAGCTGATCTGTCACATCCTTTACAGAAGTGTTACAAATAAGATTTATCAAGACGACAAATAGAGCTTTCATTCCTACTGCGCGTCGCGCTTGCCGTGCTCAGCGTACAAGCAGCAGCTCAGCTGCTAAGCAACAAACAGAAACAGAAAGAAAAAGCCCCCCCGACCTCCCCAGCTCCCAGGAGAAATGCCCACCTTTTGGCATACCGAGTGGGAACAACCGACAGGAGAAAGGGAATCAACTGCACCACGGATACTCTGGATTCTCAGGGACGGGGGGAAAAAAGTTATGTTTATTTGCCGTGTCTCTGATTAACACCAACCTTTGATTTACTGAGTCCTCCAGCAAGTTCGTGTTTTCAAAAACACGTTCTGTTCTTCCTTGTTTCGAAGCTGACTCATAACGTAACTGCTGCCTGGGGCAACCCGACGGCTGCTGTTGCCCTCACCAGCACACCGCTCCGACGCTTCGTGCCTTGCCAAGGTATTACCTCGACGCTCGTGTTCTCTCAATCAGTAGAACACACAGACAATTCACGTAACATGGAGCTCAGCAATCACGTTTCAGAGTAATCTACTTCAGAATGATTTTTAAACTGCTGTTACATTGACTTCAGATTTCCTCATCTCCAATCCCTGTCAGAATTTACTAGGCAGCGCATACTACACATTCTACTTAATATTGATATTCTGCTTTGCACTATTTTATTTTCACTGTCCTGGTTTCAACTGGGACAGAGTTAATTTTCTTCCTAGTAGCTGGTATCATGCCGGGGTTTGGATTTAGTCTGAGAATAATGTTGATGACACACTGATGTTTTAGTCATTGCTAAGTAGTTGTAGTGCTTGTACTAAGTCAAGGACCTCTCAGCTTCCCCTGCTCTGCCGGCGAGGAGGGGCACAAGGAGCTGGGAGGGGGCACAGCTGGGACAGCTGCCCCAGCCTGCCCAGAGGGATGTTCCATACCGTACGACGTCATGCTCGGTATAGAAACTGGGGGGAGGTGGCCGGGGGGGGATCGCTGCTCAGGGACAGGCTGGGCATCGGTCAGCAGGTGGTGAGCAATTGCCTTGTGCATCACTTGTTTTGTATATTCCTTTATCATTATTATTATTCTCTCTTCCTTTGCTATCCTATTAAACTTCCTTTATCTCAACCCACAACTTTTTTTTTTCGATTCTCTCCCCCATCCCACTGGGGGTGAGTGAGCGAGCGGCTGCGTGGTGCTTGGTTGCCGACTGGGGTTAAACCACGGCATTCACTAACCCAAGCACTGAAGGTAGTTGCCAGCCCTGCCACGTATCTTTACAACAAAACCAAACAACGTTTTGCTCTTCAGCCAAAACCACTCTGACCACCAAGGGGAGTGGCAGGGGAGGGGTTTGAAGACTGCCACGGTTTGTATCTGCAAGTCTAAACCTGCTTACAGCAACAGGCTTCGATGTAACAGATTTAGGTTTATAGCCAAAATAACTTTAGCTCCATCACAATATCCATGACAGTCAAGTGAAAATCTCATAGCTGAATTTACAAACAAGTCATGGCAAGGTAACAAGTTTCCATAAGCTCATAGATCCAAGGTTCCTCACTGCACTTGGTCTTTGATCCTAGAAAATAAGGAACAACGCAGTTGATTTATTCTGTTTCCATTGAATTTAAATAAATTGGATAGCATCTTTGTACTTGAAATTTCCTCTACTTCAATATCATTTATACAGGAATCTATGATGTATATTTACTATGATTTTCCTGGTTCAGCTTTTCTTAATGTTTATTATATAGCAGACTTATCACAGTACTTATCACAGGTTACAGAATTAACTCCAGTAGAGCAAAATAGATGGCTCTGTCTACAAATATTGTTATGGATGGGGTAATTCAGTAGAACAACAGCTTAGAGACACATTTAAGAACCTGAATAATACCTAAAGAGCTATGTGAGTACTATCTGTGTTTTAAGTGATAGTTCTTAGCTGGCTCCTAACAACTGAAGCACAGACGTGTTCCTCATTTCAAATGCTGAGCAGCACAACCTGTCTGAGCTCTTCCCGAGCTCTGATCTGCACTGCACCTAAGTGCCGCCCAGTCTTTGATACGCTTATCTTTGCAAGATTCCTTTTAACCAATTTTGCCCGTGCTACTGTACGTGGAAGATATCTGTTATCCTACCCCTGAGCACAGCTCTCCAAACAGCCAAGTTGCCTGACTCTGATTGCTTCACGAAGCAGCAGCAAGGCTGCATTACAATGAGGGTGGTGAAGCACTGGCACAGGTTGCCCAGAGAGGTGGGAGATGCCCCATCCCTGGAAACATTCAAGGTCGGGCTGGACGGGGCTCTGGGCAACCTGATCTAGTTGAGGATGTTCCTGGTCACTGCAGGGGGGTTGGACTAGATGGGCTTTAAAGGTCCCTTCCAACCCAAACCATTCTATGTTTCTATGATTGCCCAAGGGGAGAGCGGTGCTACTCAGAGCTACGCTATGACAAAGAGCCTTTGGAAGCTATGCAGACAGAGGAAGGGCTAGTAAACAGGATTAAAATAGGAAATTCAGTGCATAGGCCATAGCCCCTTGAAGACAGTGATACAACACCATAACCACATTCAAAATAATCAGGACTTTAATTTGCAAGCACAGCTGTATTTACCTACAATGGGACAACGTGTATATCTAACAACTGAGAATCAGAAAATTTTCTGCAAGGTTTATCACCATTAAGAATAACAGGACAATAAAGGAATTACCATAGCAGGTAGAAATGGAGGTCCACCTACCCCAGATACTAAAAAAAAAAGTATACGCACTCTGTAGTAATGATACCTCCTATTCTCTCCCCTGCCAACTCTATTTGATACTATGAGAGTGGTTTAAATCCTAAAATATCTGAATATGAAACCCTGCCAAAAGCTAGCTGCAATTAATCTACAACTAGATATTTTGATCACTGGCACTTCCATGGTGACACATGGATACCAGGAGCCCAAGTACACCACTTCCCAGCTATCCCCACATGAACGCCAATTTCTAGAGGACTGAGTTCAAATTTAATTTATTTTTTTTAACTCCATATATTTATGGCAAAAATAGAACTTTGCATAAAAGTTTAGAAAACCAATGCCCAGCCCCCAACTGAACAGTCTTAAACAGCCTTGGCCAATGTAGTATCAGAGCCTGAGTCTGAGGGAAACTGAATTCACATCTCAGTCATCAGCTTTAACCACAGACCTATTCATTTGTCAATGGCCAGAAATACAGTGACAGTAAACCTCACCCAGTCACCCAGATTAACACCCTCCCACATCTGAAGTCCCCGAGCAGCAATCGTATGCAAGCGCCAAAGCCAGTTGCAGCTGAGGGACTACGAGGGAACATCTACGCTCAGAGTTAACTTCAGGCTCAAAGCCAACCTCTGTAACAGATTGGTACCAGCAACGCTCCTGGCACCCTCTGCCCGGAGCCCTGGGAGACCCGGTCACACTCAGCATCTTGACAGAGACCCAAGGTCCCACCTCTGCAGTCTGAATTTGTTGACATGGCTGGACCTGAGCAGAATTCGGCCCAGCCACACAGTGGGTATTATATGTTTAGCTCTTCCTAACCGCAACCTGGGTGATCTGAGCTAGAACCAAATTCGCAGCCACCACAGTAGGCAGAAAGAAACCACGGGGCTCAATGCACTCAACCATTTTTGGACAAACCCTTCACTTCATCTGAAGACTCGGCTTTGTTGTTTCAATAGACGCTGGATCAAAACCCTCCTGAGGACATCTGGCTTGACTTTGCTGCATGGTCTGCATCAGCAAATAGCCAGAGAGTTTCCTTATTGAAATTTCTACATATTAAAAGTGCCAGAAAGGTACCTTTGAGTCATGTTGATAACTCCTTGTTTAATAGCTGTCAAGGGAACATGACAGATTAGCCAGAGGGGGGATCTCTGGGCATCCAGCACTCACAGGCATATCATGTACAATAAAATGCAGATGTAAGGAATGATCACATCACAGTACCAGGCAGCATCATGTCTGCCCATAACATATGGATATCAGCCTGCATAAGAGAAACAGCATTATAAACCTTTATGGTGTTATCGTAGGCAGAGTGAAACTCGGGGGCCTGTTTTGGCTGCAGAAGTCAATAGCACAAAACCCACGTGTTGCCTCAGCAAGAAGAACGCAAACACAGCCTGGCTCCCGGAGAAGGGGCATCATCAGCCCCAGACACCAGAGGCACGTGCTATTACTGCCAGCATAACACAGCTGCTGCCACGAGGGGTTTAACTTACTTCTTTTGTCAAATATCCACTGTACCCAAGCAGTTACATAAAGTAGATGATTCATTCAAAACACAACTGCTTTGGCCTTTAGACCAAACATCTAACAACAAAACCCCACTTCTCCCTATTCCACTGTTGCCGTCCTCTTGAATCTTAAAGGTGAGATGACTGGAACTCCAGAATAGCTTTTAAGCAAGTACCTGTGTACAACATTTGGACAACTTTTCCTCATGTGCTGTATCTCCGTCACGTAATGCTCACGATCTCGCATACAGGATGACTGAGCCCAGATGTACAGTTTGCAGATAAAATCTTTACAAACAGTACACAAAATCCCAGTGGGGACACGCCACAAGCCTCTCATGTATAGCAAGTTTAATCTTCCTGAATAATTGTTTTCTTTCCCATCCCACACTGCTGTATTTTTCTCTATCTTAATTTATTTTAATAAAACATACGTTTGTTTGGAAACAGCATATATTATTGAGCTGTTCCTGGTTTAGAAAACAGAATCATTAACATGATATAGCACACAAGTGCATCTCTAGTTCATGTTATTTTCTGCTTTGTCAGTTTGACTCAGTCTGTTTTAAATTGCACAAGCTATTTTTAATGGCCTTTTTGCAATTCAAATCTGCATTCTGTAAGTATAACTGAAAAGATAACAGTTCATTTTCAGTCTTGCACTCAAATCTGCTGAAGGAGGCTTTCGTAACTGTTGAATATTCTGTTATTTACAACTGCCTTTTTGATTGTATTGATTTTAAAACAAATTTTTCTTTAAAAAGTTAGACCTATGAAAGGGAGTGAAAAAAGGGGAGGCTTGATTTCCAGTCTTTGACATGGGCCTGAAGGTGGGCAGGCTCCAAGAAGACCAGCGAGATGGATGCTTCATGGCAGTTAAATTTGAACTGGAGCTAGGTAAGCGGAAACATTTCTCCCAAGCCTGTTGTGTCAGAGTAGTAATGGCACCAAGCCTCCATGGCTGGAGCTCCAAGGCTAGACCCTGAAAATCCACCCTTCATGAGTCTCTTCTGGATTTTTCCAACTCTATCTTTTTTCTCTCTTGTCCACATCACGCACCGGAGAAGTACTCTAACCTATGTTTTCGAAAAACCTCTGTTTTCTCTTACATCACTCGGACATACCATAAAGTTGCACGAAAGCGGAAAGCACAGCGCAGAACAAAATCAGCTCCCTCCTCGCACACGTTTCTGTTTCTTTGGCTGGAGCCTCAGATCAAGTCACGAATCGCAAAGCATTTTGTCCTAATTTAAAGTGATAACTGTAAAAGAAATTTGTAATGTATATAAAATTGCCTTGGGTAATTATAATTTTCCTAAGTCTGCATAACGCAGCGTTAGAATAATTACTACATGTTTGGTGCTGCAGGGCCAAAGAAGAGCTGGTGTCAGGGAACGCTGCTGAACAGGGCTCAGACAACAGCTCGCAGCGAAGGGAGCTGCCGCGGACAGAGCAGCACGTCGGGCACTGGCACGGCCCATACGGCTCGGCCCATACGGCACGGCCTGACACGCCGTTCTCGCCGATTACTTTCCAGTCACAGTGGTTACCGTCCATGGACTGTGGAAATCGGGGGTGCCTGTGTGTCACTGCGAAATCAGTACGTGGGTTAATCATCGGCCTTTGGGCCACTGACGGACTTTTGTGGCAGACTCCAGAATTTTGATTTACGAGACTGTATCAATAATTAGAACTACCTAATCTCGTTAAGGCCACACAGCTCGACATCTCTGGTGGCGAGCCTGTATCAGTCCTGCTGAACTGGCAGAGATCAACAAGGCCACAGAAAGCATGCGATAGCGTCTGGAAAGGATATTCCTGCTGGCAAGACAGGCAGCATGACAGATTTGGAGAGCACTGGGCAGTGGACTGGAGTTTGGGTGCCAAAGGGAATAGGTGCTCCTGAGCCGCTCTCCATCTCATCACTAGACCAATTCATGAAGTTCAAACTCCCCCAGTCCACGAGCTGGTTCACACCTCCTCTGTCCCCCGTGAGTATTGCTTAACTGCAATAACAGATTTTAACATACGAGATCAAACCCATTACCATATAGTCTTCTATTAAAATGCCTTCACAGCTGTATGTTCAAGAGGTGAAAAGGCAGAACAAGGTTTAGTAATTATAGGACTATGTTAAACTCATTCTTGGTTACTCTGATTTAGAAGATTATGACGAAAAAAATGTATAATTGAAAAGTGCCGTAGTGCAGCAGCAGGGCTCCTACACTCCCCGGATTCCCAAGGTACCTGTGGATGGAGAAAGCTTTCATGTCAAGACTCTCATTAGACATGCACAAGGCTTTATAAAAATAGTTTGCTTTTGAATTCTGAAGCCATAAAAATATAATTAGCAGAAAAAGAGAGTATAAGCAAACCTGCTTGGTCATTCATGTATTCAAACTGATGCGTGCGTTGAGAGCCACATGAACCAATGAAGATGCTGTGCCCAGCCTGAGCACTGTCACGGACACCCCGGCTTTATGTCACAGCTCACTAGCACTTACGTTACCTCCGTTTCACACGCGTGGCTTCAACCATCACAATGGTTGCTACAACGGGCCATGGAACGCGAGTCTGCCAGTAACGGTCCTTCTTTCAGCTTGAAGGGGCAGAGGAGGAAGAGGTCCAGCCCTGGCTTCTGGCACCCTTAGGGCCATTGCAAAGGGAGCGAGCAGGGACAAAGGCCACCCTCTCTCTGGGGGCAGGCAGCTGTGCCTGCCTGCACGAGAGCCACTGGCCACGCTGTCCCCACCGTGACGGGCAAGTGGCTTCACACCCCAGTCCCAGCTCGCGCATTTAAATGAGTTTCAGCGCTGACAGTTGGCATACCTGAGGCATTATGAGAGTACTATGCTATAGAGTTTGACCTTAAAAAATATGTACGTTAACAGCAGAGGAAGAGAACATGAACAGTTGCTGAAACTACTGATTTTTAATTAATGTTCATTCTTTAATTACCTGCCTTTCTAATTAAATTGCTGTTAAGTTGGAATGCTGGAGCATCCCTAGAGGCTAGTGTGTTGTTCCTATGTGTCTTTTACCTTTAATGTTTTATCCTTAAAGGTAAGTTGGACATCTTTAGAACACTTGTTAAAGTTCAGAACGTAAGGCAGAATTTCTGGAGGGTGTATGTTGCAGGAAGATGCAGAGGATGAAAACTACTGGGCCAACTGCACTCACAGCTCAGAAGACTTTCTGACACACCACAATGGGGCGATTGATCTCCCATCAGCAGCATGAGAACGGACAGAAAATCCCATGTTTTAACTGACCCTCATGTAGATTTATTATTTGTCAGAGAAATAATTCCTGGGAGTACCTACTTAGATTGTCATGTTTTTGGGTGGGAATAAAACAGCTTTTGTTATATGAGACAACACTAAACCATGGCTAGATATTACCATAATCCAATTACAGTAACAACAGATATCATCGCCCCCTTTTGTTTTACTGTCTAGGTTAGAATATATTCAGTCTTAACTAAAAGCACATACTCTTTACTGATCTCGGTTACGGAGCAGGCTCTGCCACCTGTGCTAACCTTTCGAGAACGGTTACGCAGTGTGTAAGCGTGAAATCTATGCTATTTATTTCTGCCACAAGTAAACACAGAACGATCCTCACAGCCATCCTGCGCTGAGGCTGCAGACGGAACCAAATGAAGTCAGGAAAGGAGACAGAAGTCTGGCCAGGTGGAAGGAAATACTGAAAAAAGGGGGCATTTATGGCATTCTTTAGGTATGAAGTGAGTAATAACTTTAAGGAGAAGCAGCATCTTGTAGTATGAGTTAAAAATACTGCCTTTTCCTACAAACCATGTCTGACTTCTTATCCGTTATGGTTACAACAGCACTAATATTCTGCTATGAATGTATCAGAAAATCTAAACTGGATAAAATCTTCACAGCAATACCTTCTAAAACAAGAGGAAAAATAAGAACACTGACAGCCAAAACATCACAGATTTCAGTAGAGAGGGCAGAGGAACTTTTTCCACAAGCAAGGCTCCCACAAGTTCATCATAGTGTAGACTATATTTTCCTCTCTTCTGAGCCTTGTACCTCGGTTCCTTCCGTCCCACGCTTCGGCCAGGTCAGACTGCTGTAAAGATGAGTCACTCTCACGATGCCAGAGAGGTAAGTTCTCAGGAGAGCTCTGCTCCACAGTGTGGGCTTCCCCCTTGACCCCCCAGGGATCTCTGTGGAGGTTTCCTTTGCCAGCTTCCCCAGTTTTGCTCCAAATTTCATGAACATACGAACCCCAAATTACATGAATCAAAATTTACCCCCGGCACTGGCGGAAAAAAATCTACGCACCTTGTGCCAACGGGCTACAAAATTACAAAGGCCCTGCTTCTCTCAAAACCAGGAGTCTGGTTTTCTGTGGAGATTTCTGAAACTGAAGGATCATTTCTGTCCATGTGAGTCGCATTTCCCTCTGGAAGGGGCACTTTGCCTTTCCACCGCCAGCGTTACAGCACACTGGTGAGCACTAACCAGTGTTTTGAGCCCTCTGCCATTGCCCTTCAGCAGCAGCAGTTCGATATCCCATTTCCCGACTTTGGCTTTGCTGCTGAATAGGCAATTTTTCTCCAGTAACTTCTCATTTTTTTTCCCCAGGTCAGCTTGCTGCAGCATCTATCTGAGCAGTCATTTACTATGGAGTTCTTTCCTCCTAAGCTTATTATCTTCCATTTATCTGCATTGAGTTGTGCTGCCCTATTACAACCCAGGTACTCAAAATTAATCCTCCTCATGTATCAGATTAAATTGTTTCTCATTATCTGCTTGACTCTCAATTCAATACCATTTGTGAAAGTAAAACCTACTTTACCATATTATTAATCAAGACTTTTTTTTGTGACAAAAAGCCATTGTGTCCCACTCTGAATAATCTAAAACAGTTCAAGTAATATTTCTCCTGCTAGCCAAATTTGAATGTTTCCCTATTTTTCTTTTCCCTTCCTCCTGAAGTCCCGCTCTGTAATCAGCAATTTAAAATACGTATTTAATGTTTTTAATGCATATTTCTGTAACCTGTACTTGTCTCCTTTTAGCTAAAGGTTCTCAGTGATCAATATTTTACTTGACCAGATCAATCACAGCACATGCAGCTCTCTAGGAGACGTAATAAAGCAATTTCCTATTGCTTTGTTAAACTGGATTTAAAAGGCAATTTCCTTACTTGCTCACTAGCTGTACCAGCCTTCCTCTAGCCTTATAGTTGTATGTTCATTTATGCCAATTTCTTAAACTTTATTTTGTTGCAGATTGGGGGTTATGGGGTTTCAAATTTGTGTAATTTTAAAATGAGTTGTCAATCACCTTACAATTTGCCAATGTCTGAATTCTATTTGATAACAAAATCAGTACTAACCCTTCAGTAAATATGTATGTTTCCCTGCTTTGACTAACTGCCTTTAATTACACCACTCCAATTAGTTACTCATAATCCACCACACCATTAAATCTGAAGCGTATGTGGCCTCTTTCCCCGACCCTCCCCAGCTTCTCATCCTACACAACCCTGATCTAAATGCAATTTGATTGCTTAAGAGAGCTCTCTTCGGACAAGAGCAGCAACGCAAAGGCTAAGTCGTCTTCACACGCCAGAGATGCAGAGAGAGGAGAGCACCAAGACAGAAGGCTTGGGGAGATAAGAAACGCCTCTGTGGGCAAACCTACAGGAGATTGCGAGGGCCACAGTATACTGGTAACATTCCCTGTACGTATGGTGGTCTGTAATCATAGAGGGTACGATTATGACCTTGGAGACAGGACAATTCTCAAATTATCAGATAGATAAAGTTTGAGAAGCTGTTAGGGAAAGCCTGCTGATACCTTCACACTCTGACTCCAGAACTTACAGGAACATTTTCAGAGCATTAATTTTATGATTCCCATTCCCTCCACTGTATTTATCCACTTCTAAAATGGAGGAGAAGGGAAGAGGAGAAATAAAAAATGACACATACTTTATGCTTTCCTTTAAATATACCAAAACCTAGATGGTCTAGAAAATACAGCTAAAATATGGATAAGGCATAGGAAATTTGGAAATCACAGGAAATTGCATCAATCATTTTTCAGAGCAATTTTCTCTTCTGAGTGGAAAACAGACCACCAAGAAGATGGCGCATCTTGAAGACGAGATGACTTTCAAAGAGATACATTCGAGTCAAACAAAGTGCTATGCTTAATACCATAGTCTGGAAGAGATTCTGCAGCCTCCATTATTCAGATGGTCCAATGTCACTTCTGCCTTGAGTCTCGGAAAAACCTAATCCTCTCAGGCTTGAAATGCAAGTAGAAAACTTACCACTGCGCAGTGTGGGTGAGGTAGCTCCACGCTTCCTGCTGTAATACTCTTCCATGCAGAACGCGGCTCAGTTCATATACAATTCATGCATAGAAAGATCTTTTCTCCTTGTTGAATTCCTGGCTCCCATTGCTTAATAGGAGGCACGAACTTACAGCACTTAGTAGAAACTTGACACTATTCAGCACTTCTTACACCTAGTCACAACACCTCTGCATTAATGGTCCTAATCAAGCGATTTTGCCGTGAAGAATAATTTGACATACCGTGCAGAGTATCTAATCTGGTCTCTGCATTGACATTTCCCTTCATTCGCTATGAGAAAGAAGAACATACTCCTGCCTCTCCCATTATTCAAACTAATAGACTTAATTATAGTATAGAGGCTACAGAAAAAAATCTCAAGACTGTCTTAAGGCATTTCACATATTTGTTAATTATTAAGGAAGCGCACAATCCAATTATACCCGACTTTTATGTGCCCTTAGTGCAAAGGGAACTAAAAAGTGATGTAACGTTCTTAAAAGAATAACTTAAGGTCACTGCAAAGCTCCTTCCAACCATCAAAATGCGTGAATGACCTAGTACAAGTAAGAACCAAGTCTATTACTTTAATGAAATCACATCCTTAAGTGGAAATACACCGTCCTGGGACAACGGCAATTAATGTTGCAGGGTAGCTTACCCAGTCAATAAACATTGGATCTTTTAAAGCTGAAACTATGCCAGTGCGACTCAGCAAGCACATCAGTCTCTTCTCTGTGAAGAGGATGTTTGCTAGTGTTTCTGCTCATTAATCTTTTAACTTCTAGTCCACAAACCCGACAACCAAGGAGGAAATACGACCACCGTTAAACACAAGAATTAGACTGATTATTGGATAGTACTCTGTCTCATTTTCCTACACGCTTTAATTTCCTATCCATTCCTTTGCTTATAGTGTGTACTTTAGTAATCGTATTTTTCATTGATGACCTTCTCTCTGCCAAACACTGTCAAAGTGAACACACTCCATAGAGGTATGAGCAGAAGAGACTTTAGAGAAGATCTTTACCTGTATTTGTTTATATGCAATATAACTTGAACTTACTGATTGGATATGCATATGGAAACAGAAAATTGGCTGTCCTTTACGTATGAGATGATTATTTGTTAGCAGTAAAAGACACCAAGAGATTTCACTGGTTTTCCTGTTTCGGTCTCCAGGTGGAAGAATTTTTTTTTTAGAGAAAAATATGAATTTCTGTCCAGGGAAAGTACTTTTTATTCCAAGGAAAGATACATCTTTGGGTAGAGGGGAATAAAAAAAAGTAGACTTCTGTATCAACTGTTAACATAATACATGGCTTTTAAAAATAACACAGATGGAGTCCCATGCAGAAGCAGCATGAAAAACAGACTGATCAATTCAGCCTCCACTGAATGCAATACATGTATTACACTTCGCTTCCTTGTCCTGCAACCAAATGCAATGAGTGAAATGGCATCACAGGGTTTCCCTGGGAGGACATGACGAGGGACTGAGCTGTCTGAGCTGTTAGTTCATTTGTTGAGATGGACAGACAACCCGTGGATCCAGATTCCTGAATATCTGAAGTTTTTCAATATGCAAAGTCCTGACTCATGCCCAAACTACACCTTTCCCTAATATTCCAATAGTTTTCTCCATCATGTTGGAAAAACTCTCACATCTTCTACTAATTCAAGCAGTCTTGTTGAAGACGACAGGCACCCCGTAAGATATGTTGATATATCAGTCTTCAGAGCAATCTTTAAGACAGAGGGAAAGGTTTAGAACAATTTTGCCAGAAGACTAGGATAATTTCCCAACTTGGCCTCCAGTCTCATTATTACAGAAAATGGAGGATGAGATGGCTTATAATGAGGAACCTCTATAAACCATGAAAGGAGAAGTCCACATGGGAAGATTCCAGTAAACACTCCTGCAACTGCTCAGGAGACTTTCACGTGGTTACAGAGGAAGCACTGACCTGCTCCCACAGTTTCTTAACCGTTAAATATGGGTGGTGGCTGTAGCCAGCCACTCTCCTAGCTACGTGTCCCCTAAACCAAGAATTTCTTCAGCAGAGAGGAGCTCAGGAAGTGCAATTAATAAAAGTTACTGAGAGAGAGACTGCGCACATCCCAAAGTCATCTCATAGCCAGACACCATTGACGAACACAGATCTTAAAGCCAGTCTAGTTTCAGGTTGTCAAGTTCCTAATTATTTTCAGATATCCAGGTATTAAAGCTGGAAAGTGGAGTAAGGAATCCATAAGATTATAAGAAAGACAGACAGAAAGACAGACAGAAAGACAGACAGAAAGACAGACAGAAAGACAGACAGAAAGACAGACAGCACTCTGAGAAAAAAAGTAGAAAGCATTTTCTTGGCTTCATTTAGACCCCAAATGGAAGTAATCAATACAATGCAAAGTTGATAATGAAATGCGACCCATGCAATTATATGGCACATTTGCACAGTCACACCACTTTTTTGGTGAACCACATTTCTTCTTTAACAAAAACCAGTTTTGAAAGCACTTGCCTCCTAAGCCTTCAGGGTTCATGGTACAGACACTCTTAAAAGCTGCAGAAGACATAGTTCCAGGTAAGATCTCTCAGTTTTGTGCATATGGATTTCTTCTTGTTGCTCCCACCTCCCCTCTCGTTTGTTTTTTAATAGACTTCTGAGAAGACAGGCTATTAGGAGCAGCTGAAGCAGGCAAAGCCATTATCACTTGTTCTTTACGGGACTTTCATTGCAGCTAAGCTTAATGGAGTGGCAGAGGATTCCTAGAACATTTGGCAGCGCTACACATAAAATCAACCTTGAGTATTTAGTCTCTCAAGAAGTTAGAAGAAAGCATTAGGAGCCAGGTTCTCAGCCAATGCTTACTCCACTCCTGCAATCCCTCCACTTCACGGCTTCAAGATCCATTGACTTCAAATGGGGCAATGTCAATTGGAACAAGTTATATTACACAAGAAATAACAAGTCTTGTTATTACAATGATAGAGAAATCAGAAATCAACTCTCCCGTACTCTAACATTGTCGCCACTAGATTTTTAAAGACCATAAAGAAGCCCTAAACTATTTGTGAATTTGCTCAAACTACCAACTGCAAGAACCAATCTGTTTTGATCCTTCCCTGGAGTCCCATCCTAAATCAAAGTAGTACAACTGAACCTTTTAAGTAAAGTTTCCTTTCTAACTAACCTACAGCAATAGAAGTCTCTGGAGAAATCTGGTGCATGAGTTTAGATTTGTGTGTTTTTCCTTATAAACTTTGACGTATGGATTATAAAAAAATATTCCTACAGATTTGTGTCCTTAAAAGTAAGTGTTCATCACAGATATCAACTCCAGGAGACTGAAAAGCTGACAGTATTTTACTGGATGTTCCTTCCCCAAGCTCCTCCTGCCTCCCAGCCAGAATCCTTTCCCTAGAACTAAACAGAGAAGATGGACTTCTTAGAGCAACAATAGATTGAGCTCAGACATCGACTCAGAGGGAAACAGAATGACTCACGAAACACAGGTTATACAGCAAGATTGCTAGAAGTAAAACAAGGAATGAAGGTAGAGAGTTTGGCACTTGAATAAGAAACAGCTCCTGGACGAGAGGAGAGCTAAATATAGAACTCCTCTGCCACACCAAGTTAAGTTACCGGTGCCTTTCAAAGGTATGCCATAAAATCTCTGGGATGTATTACAGAACTTGGACAGTAAGTTGACCTGAAGCCAACTACCACTCTCACTGCATCCATCCCAGGATGAGCAAATTCCAATTTTACCCATAAATAAGAGTCTGGCCAAGGACTTACAAAGAAAAATGCCGGCAAGCATCCATCTCAACATCATTCTGCTGGAAACAGGCTGACTTTAAAAGTTGGCAATAAAACTCCTACAAAAAACCCAACTCCAAAATACACCACTAAAAAAAAACCTGGCAGAAGTGTTGTGCGGGGTTTTTTTTGTTTTGGTTTGGTTTTTTACAACGTCCTTTTGACACATCAGTTTTTAAAAGGCACCTTTTCAACTCTGTTGAGGCAGTACAAATTCTGCTACGAGAGAGATCGTAACAAGAACAAATTGTCATAGCGCTACCCTGTGATTTTCCTCAGTTAGTCTCTCAGATGAACAATTATGCACGTTTTCATTTGCACGTGCAAATTAAGGAATCTGACCATAAATACACCTGATCAGATATAAATCGGCAGCATTCTACAGACATCAATGTACTTCATTAAATATACCTAAGTTGAGGATATGGACAACTACTTGTGTGGTTGGAATCCACTGTTCAGATTATTAAATTATTTCGTGCATATAAGGGTACGTACAGAGCTGCGAACATGGAGTTAGAGAAGAAGCTGCTGTGCTTTGTGCATCTGGCTGGTCAGTTCATGGGGTCAGATCTTCACAGCGTGAGGCAGAACAACCCAAGGAGAACAGACCATGTTTCTCTGGCAGTGTCGGCATAATAAAGATGATGTTACTCAAAACAAAGTTGCCCCTGAGTAACTAATTTGTTTTTCTTTGGAGATCCCTGTCCTCTCCAGGTCATTTCTCTCACTTTCAGGTTTCCAACTCCTCTCTAATGCAGTAGCCTGCTAACTCTGTTGGAGCTCAGGGATCCCTCTCTTTTTCCATTTTGGATCTCACCTGCAGCCAACAACTTCATCTAAAAGCACCCTGCCCACCTGTCCATACCACCAGCTTCTTAACCACTCTCCTCGCAGACTTTTCTTCCCCATCATCGGACTCACCTTCTCCCATTTCAACCTCTCCTCCACAGTACCGTGACGCTTTATGGTTCAAAAACTGCCCTCTTCTCTTTGCTGCTCTTTATACCCATCCTCCTATCGTTGTTTGCCAGCCTGCACAAGCTGAGCATCTGCTGCCATTATGTTACTAATTTTTGGTTAGAAGGTCATCACTCAAAGAGGAGTCCATGTTAATTCAGGAACCTTTTGGTGATCCACTTAGTCTTAAGACTAATCAGCATGCCTTGAAGGTAGCTGGCTCAGCAACCCAGCAGACAAGTGATTTTAAATAACCTCCTTGTCTGTTATTAGGAGAGAAACTATCAAGGGGCAAAGGAATTTTTGAAGCAGAGCATCTGAATTTTAGAGAATATGTAACTTCCACTTGAGTAGCAATTGCGTATCATAAAAAAGATGTTCTTCAGTGTCAGCAGGAAAGCTTGTTTTGACTCAGAGCTTCCCTCAACCTTGAAATAACTAGCACTGCATTTTTTTATATATCCAGAACCGTATCATACTGACTGTACATTTCACTGCACGTATTATTAAATGCACTACATGAACCTCTTTTCAGTTAAAATGGTAATTTCCTAAACGTGCTCCTTTGTGATTAGTAAAAAGACCAGCAAAATTTCTTGCCATTTTTACATTTATCTAATTTAACATCCAAGTGATTTAAGAAACCGCTTACTTGCATTTGGCAGCCCAAGTCCCAGTCAAATTTTTGCTTACTACTGTTTTGACAGTGTATTTAATCTAAATTAATCATAAAAAGGCCAGCCATATGAACTCTACTGGGTTAATGCTGATAGCTCATCATTAGAAGGGAACATCCTATATGAAGCTTAACCATTTTCTACTAACAATATTTGAGAGACACTAGCAATTTTTGATGTCAGCTTTGCCACTTGTCTGAAATGAGAGAATGATTATACTCACCAGAGGTAAGAGCAACTAGAGAGCAAAACTTGGTCTTCAGCTACTGCCTCAAACAAGCTGGAGTTGCAGAGGAAGAGAAACAGGAGCAGGCACCAATTAAGCAAAGGTGCACAACTGAAATAAACTCTACATTTTTAACAACTCTTGCAATTAAGTGTCATATTTGGCATCACCTGTTGCAGAAATGAAAAACCGTATGACTGTTCAGAGGAAAGGCAGGTTTAGAGAAGAGACTGACATCACCACAAACGTGGTTTATGCTGTTAAATGCCTTTTTGAAAAGACAGAAACCCTAGCACTGCATTCACTGCGGTCTCAGATTCTTGTCCTGCAGATGGTTGTCACGGCTGAGTCTTTTTCTGCAGCCCCATCTGTCTTCACAACATTGAAGTCAAAGTTGGTAAAGCTTCCAAACCAATGATGTCCACGAGGGCAGGCAGGAGATGAGTGAAAAGTCATTCCTGAAGTCACCATCCCACAGTTTAGTGGCATCAGAGCCTTCCATGCCCTGAGAAGTCTCATGACTGTTTATTGATGCATCTTCAATGGATGCTCAAGTATCAGCTTGCAGTATGGAACATGTTCTGCTGATTCAAGGGTATAGATACTTTTTCACCCTCCATAGTAAACCTCTTAGTTTCATCCTCTAAGGATGTCAGGGTCTAGTGCTAGCTAAGCCTCTAACCTTCTCATAAAGGTTGCAAGAAACACAGCTGAGGAAAGAAATGTGCCTCTTCCACAAGATCTAAGGAAAAAAACCCTGAGACAGGTATATTGTAACAGGAAGGAAAACTGAGTATAAGGAGAAAGGGTAAGCTGTTATTTAGAAAATATTTGCTAAGAAACCCAAACCTCAATCAGAGCAATTAATAGGAAGCAGGGTTGGGCTGCTTCATTTGTCTTCTGCATGGGGCTCCAAAAAACAATCAAGATGCTTAGAAACTTGTATAACATTACACTCAGTCACCGCTCTATACACCAGCGCTCTTCTGACTTCTCTATGCCACGGGCCACACAAAACAAATGAAAATCTGGTTTAATGATGCTGGCACAAATCTGAAGAGTGGCCACTAGATTTTTATTCTGTTGTGAGCGCTAAATTTGACCAGATAGTGTAGAGTAGTGAGAACTAACACAGCTGCACCAATAACCTTTCTAGAAGGGACTGTTGTGTAATGTGGAAATGTCAAGCGTGAACGACAGCTGGTACCTAAAGACTTCTTGTGCAGTAAGTTGTATATATTCTTAATTTTTTTCCTTGCTAAATCAACATGCAAGAATTATTTAGCGCACCTGAAAACTGTGTCAGACAGCTTCAGATCTGGAGTATCCAAGATGCCTGAGAAAGGATTTCTCCTTGTTTCCAAAATGCACCATCATTTTCTTTACAGCAGGAGTTCAAGGAACGTTGTGTCACTTGAACACTACGTACAGCCATGTGCTGGATACACCTCTGCAGGTCAGAACCTTTGCAGGTTTATGTCCCTTGTAAGCTTTAGAGTTAACCTACCTCTTGGTAATCTCAGTCTTTCAGAAAAAAAAGATCTGTCTGTCTCGGTGTTTTCAAACACATGGTAGAAAGAAACAAATGTGCACACTGGGATCAATACCCAGCACTCACCTGGTCAGTCTTCCTCAAGACCATTGCTTTAGTACGCCTTTCTGTCCTGGAGGACAAGAGCTGGTGTAAAAGAAGATGTGCAAATATTTTGCGGTGTCCTACAAAAGCTGGGTTTTTTTCAAAGAACTTGTACACAGCAGGAAAACTCTGTAGATAGATACCAGTGGGCAAAAAACTGAGTATGAAACAGTCTGAACACTGACTTTTTCCCAAACACTCATATGCTACTGAAAAAGCATTCAATAATTTTACGTAAGTGTTCTAGGAAAACTCTGGCCTTTTGCAATCTTTGGACCTCTGTTGTGCTCACTGAGGTCTGGGTAAGGCTTCTTCAGTTTCTTTAGCTTTACAGGTCAGGACACTTAAAAGAGAACAAAAAATAGAGACAAAAGGACCACAGCCAGAAGTTAACTGCTTATGCAATCATAAAAGAACACTAACCCACATTACTGCACAGCGTGCCCACCACATATTTGAAATAAAACGCACTGCTGTGAAAATTCTTCAGCTTTGTTCTGAAAGGATCCACAGCTCTGACAGAGCAGTATCCAGAACAAGGAGAAGCATAAGAGAAAAACATCAAGTTGAGGGAGCATATGGAGACCAGACTGAGTTCTTCCCCTTTTCCAGATAACCCTAGAGGTAAGGAGTCTGCTAGCCTTTCTGATAACCCTAGAGGTCAGGAGTCTGCTAGAACCTTGCTCTTTGTTGTGGCTTCACTTGTGCGCACTCGGAGGTATCAGCTGCTGAAGGCCCAGACTACTGATGGAATGAAGAGCAGAAACCCCCGAGTTAGATATGGGCTGAGCCAACCCTGGAACTGGAAACCATAGACACGCTGCAATGTAATACTGTGAGGTACTCCAGCTAATTATCCCTGAGCTAACTCACGCCATTGCATGGTGCTGCACTGGGCTGCACAGATGTGAGACGGTAGCTGGGGGATCTCTGCGGTGTGCTCTGCTGCACTGTGTAGACATGCCTAAATGCTTTCATAAGTGATTGCCTTGGGAAAGGAAACAACTTTGCAGTGATAGCTAAAAAGTTTAACAACTCCTTGTTTCTGGAGTTGTCCTAACCTGGAACAGCATGAAAAATTTGGCGTGCTCTCAACCCAAAGGCCAGTATTTAAACACTACAGACGTTACCACTGATAAAGGGTTGTGCAATAATTATGATGGGCCATGTAGCTGAATAAGGTACAAAGAAAAACATTCATTATTAATGAAGAACTACATCTTCTTATCTAAAATGAAGACAGATTGAAGAGTGAAGTCTGATGCTTTCTCAGGAGAGTCATGGTATGAAAAAGCAGCAAGGCAGATGCCTTCCTCCATACAAGGAGCATTCTTTGAAGCTCTCAAAGAGTCCTTTACAGATGAGATGAGAAAAGATGATCAGTGTGACTCATTTGGTCTAAATGTCCTACTTCAGATATGCTAAGTGCCAGATACTGTCTCCATAGTGAATATTTATGCTGAGATAAGAGTAAAATAGCAAAAGGCATAGATCAAAGAGTTGCCTTGAAAAGTACACAGGTAAGGTAAGAGAGAAGAGTTCTCTTTAGGTTGCCATGACCTGTTCAGTGGTGAGGCCAGCTCCAGCTTGAGAATTAAAACCCACCGTCTTGAAATAAAAGCACTAAACCTGCTCCTAATGCCATGACTTAAACTTCCCCAATGCTACAGCGTGCAAATTTGGCTAACAATTACATAATTCACAATTACAGCTGCACCTTTGAATTTCCTTCACCCAGGAAAACCCAGTTCAACAAACCACTTAATTTCCAATGTGTTACTTGTGGCCAGGTGAGATGGCAGATAAAAGTATACTGTGAGGACTCTTAGTGCCACTCCTGGTGTATCTATTAGCTACAGAGTTGGAACCACCCACTTGATGACTCTGTGAGGGCAGTCACCCAGAAAGGCAGGTCTGCATATGATGGAAAATCATCCCCGACTGGAAAGTTGATATCTGACCATGCTTCACTGAGGTCAAGTACTCAAGAAGGTGTCTAGCAGAAAAAAAGAACATAGTCCAAAAGGGACTAGGGCTTCACTAACAGGTGTACACACAAAGGTACTTTATAACGGTAGGTTTGATCAAAGGACGTAGTCTGCAGGAACTTTGACGTACATATCAGCTCCCCTGAAGAGTGCTGGGTAAGAAGCGACGGCAGGGCGAGCATTGGTCCATCAACGCCAGACACCAGGTGAACTCCCCCTCTATGTGCTGCTGGCCTGGGCAGCAGCCAGGAAAGAGCCGTGGCACTGTTAAGTTTGAAATCCTTCTTCTATCAGAAAGAGGGTGCCTGAGCTACCTTTATTCCTTATATTTTATCTTCATTTCCTCCAGACACATTATTCTAAAGATTTGAGTCTGACAAGCAGACTAAGGCGTGCACACTTCTCCTGGACTGAGCGGCGTGTGCTTACACAGTTGAGAAGGATCTTCCAGCTGTAATCCTTATTTCAGGTCACGTTCAGCTGACAGCAAGAGCCATAAACCTTTGAAAAAGTCTATTTTCAGGTAGGTAGGAATAACCTGGCAGGTGTATTAGTTAAAAGGAATTAGCAGAGCAAATCAATAGGATGCAGGAATTGTGGCTGTGTATACACGCTGATCTCCAAGCCTCTCAGGAGCAAAGTAAAGCCCTGAGGAAAGCTCTCGCACTGTGTCCTGTGAGGTGGCAGGTACATGTGAATTCAGGAATGGCTGGAAGTGTCACACCCCAGAATCTTCCAAAGACAACAGTTAAATACCCAGTGCTCAGCTGATTCAGTAGCCAGTGTTATTGTTACTAAAGCTGATGAAGTGCCCAAATAGTTTTGAGAATCAAACCCTTCACTTCCCTCTTTATAATGGGAAACATTAAATTTCCCTACTGCACAGGAGTGCTATGATGTCATGCATGTTCAGTCATGAATCATTGAGGCAACGAGGACCTTATAAACTCCTAAGGGAGTAAGAAAAGAAGAAATCAAATTAAACTTTATGAGGGGGTTCTGATCTCATTTGCAGACAAGTAAATATTGAGTAAATCTTGGATTTGCACTGGATTTGCAGTGTCTGAGCCTGAACCTGAGCCAGGCCCAGACTGCGTTCAGGTAAGCTCATTAAATACATCCCAACCCCTTTGACTCTGCTGGGAGCACTCACATGTTTAAAGTTAATCGTGTGCTTAAAGGCTTTGGAGGATCAGGGCAAGAGGGCTCAGCCACTTACAGGACTGAGCTCTTCTGCTTTATGTACTAAGCATCTGAAGAAAATAAGAGTGCAGTTGTCACCACTGCCTCCCAATGCCCTGAAACAGAAGGTTATCATTTAATCACTCCAGTCAAAGTCGGTTTCTCTTTGGGGGGAAAAAGCCATTATAACAGTGGCAGCTTCAGACCTTTGGCTTTTGTGGTCTATGTCACTCCCTTTAGATCATCCTTCACTACAGATATGGTCCCACAGCTGCAGCAACTCCATGTGTATCCAGACAGGCAGGATTTAGAGCTTATTTTGATTTAGTGTTGGACAAGGCTCAAGCATTGCTCATTGCTGCTTCTTGCCAGTGCCAGGACTCAGGAGTTAGGCAAGGCGAAAGCTTCACGTTCCCCACAGAGGACCCGAGAGGTGCAGGCAAAAGCAGAATCAAGAACAAGGTTTTGCTGAGGGAAAGGGTGATGATGAGAGCGCTGAGGGCTGCAGGGCCCAACGCCAGGCAATAGCAGACTGCCTGCCCTTCCCTCTTCCCTCCCTGGGATGAACCGCTCCAGGCCGGACAGCTTAGCTGCAGCAGGAAAGGGTTAAATACTCCTGTTGGCAAGAGCCTCGGCAAATGGGATACCACGTCTTCACTTTTCCCCTCCACTGAAAGCAGAAGACACGATGAAAAACATCATGGAAGATTATGAAATGTGATTAATTTAGTATCAAGGGACCATAACCCCAATAAAGTTTCTAAAAAGGATCCTATAACTTAGTGGGAGCCCCTGTTCAATGAACCAGTGAGTTCCTTTCAGGCAGCTGTTGGTCCAGATTAAACCTGAGGTCGAACATACCCGCAGCGCAGATGCTGAACCTCCTCGCTGGTGTCTCACAGCCAAGTGTGCTGGGTCTGAACACCTCAGCCATGACCGGCACAGGCAGCTGTACCCGTGTTTCACATGGCTCATCTCTATTATTCCCCACGGGAATACAAAGTCTTTTTCAGTTCTGAACAATATGTAAAGTTTAAAAACCTCTCACAGTTCTCCATGATTTCAAATACAGGTTCTCCTCCCCCTTCTTCTTTCTTTTTCTCCTCTAAAATGCAGAAACGCACATGCATTAACATAATTAAATGAGGGAGACGGGCTAATAGGACTGATTTGGTCTCGAAGCAAAGTGTATAATTAGAGTGCCAAGTAACAGTACTATCAGTGGTGACACGACGCTTGGAGCACCAAAGGGACATTCAGTATGACAACATAAAGGCTCTGAATTTCTGCTGGTGACAAAACCGGCGTGTGCACATGGAGTAGACAGAAAAGCCAGCCTCCCACATCATGTGCTTAAATGTCCTACCTTTTCCTCGCCCCCGGGACTGGCTCTGCCAGTCATCCCATTGCTAGGGATGAAGATAACAAGCCATTGTCAAGGGCAACCGCAAAGCTGCTTGTTTCACATTAGCATCCTTAACATTTTCTATCTAATCAGATTTCCTGTTGGTTGAGGAAAGCTGCCTTTCCTCATTACCAGCTGCTATCCCAGATTTCCCTCTCCTCATCCTCAATACATATTTTGCCATGCTTGTCTGCTTTTCTGTGTAAAAAGGTTATGTATGCCTGGAGGGAGACGAAATGTTACCCAAAAAAAAAAAAAAAAAAAGGGCAAAAAAAATCCCACATGAAAACAGAACTGTGGGCAAGAGGCCAAGACTTGATTATGTGACTGTGACTAACCAATGGGTGTTTTTAAAAAACATTTCTCTCATTATATTCCCTCCTCTGGATGTAATAACACAACTCAAATTAGTTTTCCAGGAGCAGACTTCTTTTTATGTAACCGTGGTTTATACAGATAGCAGCAGCTTATGTTTAAACTATTTAAGAGAACAAATAGCTGCAAAATGTACTTCAGATGGCCCTTCTCCCGCTAGCAGTGTATTCCTGGCTTGAGGGAAGCTACAAAAACACCCTGTAGTTTGCTGCTGCTCGGATGTAATTATAACCGATGCACAATGCCCACAGGACCGAGCATCCAGGTAAGGATGTCAGGTCTGCTTGTTTTATTGCATTTGAGAGATCCGTGACATTGCAAACCGTAGAATGACTTTGACAAAACAAAGCTGGAATGATGCAGAATAAAGCAGCAGTTCATCTTTTAACTTAGTCCAAAGCTTCCCATAGCGTTAGAAAGGCAGCATCCTATCTGAGCTGCGACCCAGACTGACAGGCATCACCCCGCTGGCACTGGACCTCCATGGAAATTTCCACATTTTGGGAAGATAATATTGTGATTTCCTATTGTTCTCCTCCTTCCTTCCACACCTATCACTTAATAAAAGACTGTCCTTGCTACAGTTACTGGACCAAGGACCTTCTATGTGTCCTCCAGGTTGATACCGAATGTACTGGCCCTGGACCTATTCTGCTAAGGTCTATTTGAGGCATACGGGTGCTGTGAAAAATGATGACATTGCAAGCAGGCAGGTAGAGTGTCAGGAAAAGAACAAGAAACCAAGACAGGTTAATTTAGGAAACATGGATCTAATTTTCTCATTCCTCTTGCTTTTAAAAATGGGCCTGAGATATGAGAAATGATGGACCACCTGGTTCAGATACCAGAGCGAGGTGGTATTTAAGTCTTTCAGCAAATAGTAGAACATTCCCCAAACATCCCTACAAAAAGCCAGGAAAATCTTTTACCTGGTATCACCATACATGCCTAGGGAATTAAAATCCTGAAGTGACAAATGAGGCTCCCCAAGCATTAACCCTGTATGAAAGTGGTTAAAAAACGCAGAGAAGAAATCCATCATCTAAATGAAATATTTAGGCAAAGAGTTGCAAAGTTAGAAACATGCAGGACTTACTATGTGTTCCCATGTCATTGCTCAGTAGATAAAAAAGTTACATTTTTATACTCTCTGCAGAGTCTTTCAAGTCTACAATTTTCCATAAAACTTCCATTATGACATTTTACTCAGAGAGCTTTCCTAATAGCTTCTTAGTTGCCATACTTTCCAGTACCTTCAAAAATGTGTAAATTATGCTATTGTAACAAGTTTAAACATTTATTTTCATTCATCCTCACAGCACAATTGAGCTGTTAACTGCTGGGTTCACACCAGAAGGTATTCAGGTAGGGTTTGTTTCAGCCACTCCATTAACTTCAACGGACTGTTTTAGTGTTTGCACCGAAAGCACAGTTCAGATCATTTCACGCTCAAAATTTTTCAAGCTTCATGCCAACAAACCACTGATGATAACACGCATCAGTCTTTCAGTGGGTTTAACACCATTGCCAGGCAATTCATAGATTCTGAAGAAAAAGACCAACACAGCCCAGGCAATTTAAGCGGCAACAGAGGCTAAAAGGACTCCTAAACGTGTATTTTCCCTCTCATGCTAGGGGCGACATCTTTTACAGAAAGACATACAGAAATCACGCCACAATAAAAACAAAAATTGATACCCTACGAATTCCCATCAACTCGGATGGTTGTGGGACAATATGGCCATAGCTTCTTGTGCCCTAACTAGTAATGCAAAACTCCTGGAGGAGAGGAGCGGGGAGAAAAAGGGGAAGGGGAAGAGACATTCATCCTTGTGTACTGCAGTAAA
Source organism: Phoenicopterus ruber ruber (assembly GCA_009819775.1). Classification (NCBI taxonomy): domain Eukaryota; kingdom Metazoa; phylum Chordata; class Aves; order Phoenicopteriformes; family Phoenicopteridae; genus Phoenicopterus; species Phoenicopterus ruber. The sequence goes on from CM020226.1 coordinate 16,748,924, forward strand.
AGATGAAAAGCTTTCCTCTTAGAACTAAACATTTTCAGTAAGAATGATTAACAATACCATATGCCATGGAGGAAGGAGTAACACAGCTGTTGTTGGAGAGAGACAGTATGTAGATTTATGGAGAATCTAAGAGCAGCAACTGTTGGCTTCCAGGCGACAACACGGCAGAATTGATGCTCCCCAGGTCTTCACTTAGAGCCTACACTTTGCAAGCTTCTCCCAGCAGATCCTGAATCCCTCACCATTGAACCAAACCATGCCCCCAGGAGACTCATGCTCTGGAGATAAACAGCCCAGCATACCTCCGCTCCCCTTGTTCCTCCTGAACGTGCCATTAGTGTGTAAATTGTCGATTTGTTCACTGAAAATGATCAGATCTGGCTAAGAGCTAGTCCCCAGTAGGAATACAGCTCCCAGCATAAGTTCCACTGAAATGACCATCAGCTTCTGCTGGAGTTCCCATGGAAAAACTGAAATACAGCATGTGAGTCAATGATGCCAAGTTTAGGGCCCTTCTTTTTATGGCTCACATGGAATCTTTCATCACACCAAATATCACTTGCCAAGGATGCCGAGCACCTCTAGTAGCTCAGCTGTCATCATATTCCTAGAGGAGCTTGACATGAACAGTTCTGGGCTCATAATTTACTCATGAACAACACAAACCTTGATAGATGATAGGAAATTCATTACATTTGCTAATTCAGAAGAGTGCTATGGAATTCACCTTTCCTTTACATTTACGGAGTTCAGAATTATGAAATCACAACTCCTATCAAGTCAGCCCCAGAACTGAGAAGAGAATTAGACTTCGTGTTTTCAAAATCCAATTTTAACATGCAGTTATATCATCACTGAAACAAAAAACCTCTCCCCACACATTACACCAGTGTTTGTGTCAGACTTAATATTTCTGGTGAGATGAGAAAGAAATGCTATTTTAATAAAATACTTTTATTTAAAAAGAGACAGATCTCCCAGAAGCGGTGCAAAGAACACTCATGCAAAATTTGGGGTATGTAACAGGAGAAAGTAACTGACTGAAATATTTTGGGCTAATAGTGACAGCTCAGCAACCGATGCCCATCATTACAGAGAGAATAATACAAGTGATTTGTGAGGAAAGACTCCAACCTGCTCACTTTGCCATTCCTGCAGACTCAGTTGTGGCAGAATCCAGCCCTGAATATTTCATCTTAAAATACATCTACCAGCAGTAGCATTATTTGTCTTGGCAGATACCGGAGCTTATGCAAAAAGTAGAAGGCTTACCATGTGGAATATGAGGCAGTAATGCAAAACACATACGGAACAATAAGAGAAAATATTAAAAAATATAATTTAAAATAGCTTAATCTTATGTACGCTAGATGAACAAGTTATAGATACCTCATTAGTAATTTCATATTAGTAAACACAGCATTAGAAGAGACCATACCTTTGCTTTATCTGAAAAGGAAAACATTCTACTTATTTTTTTCTGCTCTGCATGCATTTCATTGTCCAAAATGCAACCAGGCGTGCATTACATACAAACTTCATCCTGCTTCGCTGAAGTACAGCTGTCATGAGCATTCTCTAGCGCTATGCAGAAGCCTTATGGAGTGAAAGGTGTTGGGGACAAGCCGAATCTGAGTCTAAATGCCATATTTTCAGCAGAGTGCAGCTTCAGAAACGTTACTGGAAAGAACCAACTAGGAATTGATGCCATTTAAGTAGCAAGCAACTTTTGGCAGCCAAAAAAAGGGCAGTGTGTAATGATGAGAGCTGAAACAAACAAACTTTATTTAAGAAAAAGCAGCGTCACTTTGCTTCTTGCCTAGAACGATACCGTACATGGCTTACAGTATAGTGTCCCGTGATAGCTGAACCAGACACTAACAGGCAAGCAGAGGGGACATGGAGTGCATCGCGCTTCCTGCATCCGTCGCACTACACTGACACAGGCTGGGAAACACACAGCACACTCTGGGGACATACATGGAAAAAGAAAAATAATAGAAACAAACAGAACATGGATCCATAGTGCCACAAACCTTCTGGCTCTGTGTTCTCTTTGAGGTGCACTTGCTTCAGTGGGCAGCAGAAGATTTCGTGACACTTAGCACGAAAAGGGGACTCTTTTTTCTTTAATTCCGCAGATTGGATCGAATCTTGCCGTAACATAATGTACTCCTGTGTGCCAGGGGGAGCGTCATCCATAACTGTGGTCACCACATAACAAAATGAACTCAAGTTAGAGCTTGAGGAAAGCAATCTAGAGAATTAAATCAACTACATAATGTCAGGGTGGGGGAAAGAAAGGAGGGGAAGAAATGTTTATAGGAAGGGAAATAAAATTTAAAGTGTAAAGTATCTTAGTCATGGTGGTAGAAGGGTGGGGAAAACATTTACTTTTATAAACAACGCTTCTCATAAACATCAACACTTTATATTGTTTCATGCAGCTTTAATAAACAGTAGAATAACACCCTGCTCCAAAAAGCAACAAGGTTCTCTCCTACGTCTTTGTTTTATTCTCCTATAGCGCCTGTATCTATTCTGCATGCAGATTAAGGGAAAAAAGCAAACAAAGCATGCTTTTATTGCCTAGCCATAGGCAATCTCGACGTTAACATCAGGGAGTAATCATTCCACATCTGCAGGTAATGCAACATCAGTGTATCTATTCCCCAAAGTAGAAAGAACATGCCTTTATCAGGATACGTAATTAAACACGGTTCCTTGGAGCGAGGATGATAATCCAATGACATTTGACTTGATCATCGTTTTCAATGGATAGAAGAGTGGATGTACAAAGAGAAAGCACATTAATCCTTTTGATGGTTTTCTTGTAAAACAGCAAGTCATTTTTTAAAGTTGATCTTATAAATCAATACTGCCATTAATAACATAAATGATATGCAGTCTGAAATGTTTTCTGAATGGGGTCAGACTATTAAACGGTAAAAAGATAAAATACATAGCATACAGAAAGCTCTAGCTACCTCAAAGTACTACATTACCAGAAAGAATTGAAACACTTTTCCACTATCTAAAAAATGAAGCCTTAATAACGGAGATAGCAAGATTCCTCGGCTTACAGTTTTAAGGCACAGATCATTTCTCAACAAAAAAAAATTAAATGCTTTTTCAAAAGACAGTCTCTAACCGCTACTAGTTATTTATAGCGTGATGCAGAGATATAAAACCACAGCCAAAATCAACCTGAGATTCTCTAATCCTACAGCAAAAAATAAAATAAAATAATAATTAAAAAAAATCCCAAGGATTAGGAAAGTAAAATTCCAGCAATCAGGAAAGTAACTATTGATAGGCTAGTCTGAAACTACAGATGCACAAGCACTATGTAAGTTTACATGGTTGTAGAAGTGTTGGCCGTTAACTCAAACAATTTAACTGTTTCCTAAATATCTGCCAATGTATAATCATTTTTAAAAACTGTCAGATTTAAACACGGATCCCCTCAAACATTATCCCCTTGCATTTTCATGGACTTGACTTTTTTCTCTCCTATTAAGAATGGTACTAGTAAGAGTCATATCTAGGTGAACAAATAAGTGATGCAACTTGACAGTCTTTCTTTTCACAGTGGGCAGTCACCTTCTTTCAAGACCTCATTAATCCGCAGGAGACACTTTGCACCTTGGCTGTCGTTGCTTCATTAGACTACACCCAGCGTCAGGAACACACACTAATAATCCATGTAAAGTGTCACTAAAAGGGGTGCGTGAGCTAATAGGAAAGCACAAGCGGTTCAAAAAAGAGCAGCGGGTCAACGGAGCACAAAGTCTGGGTTGCCATATAATTGCTTCCTTTACAATACTAGTTTTAATTTGGCTTGTTTGAAGGGTACGTATGTGTTCTTGAAACATACTGACAGCCCTGAGACTGAAGGGCAATTGCTGGGAGCAATTACTGAGAGTCAACACCCAAGATAAGCCAAAGACCAACGAGCCCCGATGGGTCACTCCTCCAAGAAGACACCACACGCAGAAGCTGGTGGTGCAGGCGTCTGTGCAGAGCCACCGGCGAGCTCTGTGCAGTGCCACTGACGTCAGCCGTGCGGGAGCCCTACGGCGCTTCCCTCTGACATTTACGGGGCTAAAGGATAACGCGCGCTGTGAAACATGAATAGCCGGCAGAGGAGCGAAATGCTCCGCTGCCTTCTGCCAGCAAGCTGGCTGATACACAGCAGAGCGTGCCCCGCTGTCAGAAACTCGGCTTTGGGCAAAAGGCATGTCCCTGGGCTGACCCTCTGAGAGGCAGAGTCCTTCCCGAGAAGTCCTGTTCGGGTGCAGGAGCTCAGAGAATTACCCACAAGGTTCAATGCTGGGTGGTGCTGGACTGCCCCTGTAGCGAAGAAAAGCAGAAATCAAGCTGGCAGCTGCCAAACAGGGTCTGCAGGGCAGAAGGAGCCACTGGCGATTACCCAGAGGTACCCGCTCATATCACCACCTACACACAGATTTATTTAAATGGGAATAAGCCACAAAGAGAATCACACCTTCAAAAAGTGAAGAATATGCTGAAATCAACAAAAGCACAACGGGTTACTAGAATCCACGACAGCAGGTGTAAATGAGTCTTGGTTTTGAGGACCATCATAGCACTGACATCTGGAGCAAACCCTAGGAACCGCAGCTCTAATAAAGCCTTAATGCTAGGATGATGTATGGATAACTTAATTGATGTCAGTGTTCTGAAGGGAACAGCTAAAACCTTTTCTTAACATGATGAATGGCCTCAAGTCAGGCTGAGAATTTACTACAGAGCTAGGAACACCCCCTGGCCCCAATGCCTCCTTTTCCCTGCTACGATGACAGCCAGACACCATCATGGAGCCACTGAAATCACAGCTACGGGACCTCAATTATGGGTCCCAACAACCAGTCCACAGGGAAGTTTCAACGACACAGAATCTAATGTAAAAAGCTTTAAAAACCTAATGATGTCCATTTCTGATCACTAAAAATAATCAGTGCACAACCATGAAAAGATCATTATTAAACAACTGTGAACAAGCACTTTGGAAGAGGGAGAAGTATCACCAGGAATTCACTATGATTTTGCTAATGGGATAAAAACCACACTTATGAAAGAATCACATATACACCAGAGTAGGCGAGAAAAGGTAAGTTTTAGGGAATTAACAAAAATCCAAAGCAGTATTTACATATTGTGCTATGTGGAGCAGAGGATGTTGTTTCTACTCAACTGTTCCCTCATTACAGACTCTGCTAATTGCAGGACCTAGGATATGCTTACACTCCTCTGTGTAATGCGCAGATACACGAGCTAGCTTTAAATCAGCTAATTCGGGCAGTAACCACAAGCCAGCACCAGCTCAACAAGGGCAGCAGAAGACCCAGGAGACGCCTGGCCGATGCCCAGCTTCACTCCAACACGCGGACGCTGTTCTCAAGAGTGGTTAGAAGAAACCTTCACTGAGGCACATCTACATTTCCTTGGCCACCTTCCTGAAGGCAGCCACGAAGTCTCCTGCCAGCCTCCAACGTTCAGCTGTGCCTCTGTGGTTGCACTTCAGCAGCCGCTCCCCCTTGGACTCCCCATCCTCACGGGTAAAACACCTCAGTGGTACACATTTCCATCCTCCCACGAGTAATACAGGGACAAGGCTTCCTATGTCATGGACACAGGCGGTTGAGATACTAGTAAGGAACTTGTACATTCTCAGCTGGAAGATGATAATGAAATACTTCATAGCTTTAAAAAAAAAAAAAAAATTTTTTTAAAATCTTTTTTCTACCCCCACCCTCCCCTCATAATTTGATGGACAGACTGAAAATACAGCAACTGTGTACACATGAGAGGAACTCGCTCTGCTGTTAGCATAAAATAGCTGCAGTAACTCTTATGTTTCCTACGTCAAAACATTCAACTCGCTGAATACCACATTGTAGCATATTCCTTAGTTTAAAAAAAAAAATAATAATTACAATAATAAAAACTTACTGACAACAAGCCAGTAGGAAAAAAAATTCCTTCTTTCTACAAGCCTTACTGAGAGAGGAAAGCGATCTTCAGGATGACTGCCGGCACCAGAATGTTTTTCAAGATAAATTCAAACATGTTTACTTTATATAAACACACCAGCTAAACACTCTGATGGTTTGTGTCTTTCTTTTATGTCCAACCGCATTTCAGTCCCATCTAGAATTGCCAGAAACCATAACATCAACCCTGTCCATAGGCCTTGGCTCAGGTTCCAACTGAATAATCTTTGATATAATTCAGAGTTCAACAAAGCTGTAAGGAAGCATCTTTCCCCCCTCCCTGGTTCTACATGGAGAGGCTTCAGCTCTGCTAGCTAAAGGCTGTAGCAACCATAGGGTAAACACGTATTAATATCCAGGCAAAAGAAATCCCCATGTTCCTCGTAGACTGTTCTTCTTGTATGTATGACACAATTTAATACAAAAATTTTATACTTCCGTGGATCCATTCCCTCCTTGAATGACCTTTCAGGTCACTACCTGAGACATAAATTTCCTCCCTCCTCCTTCAGTTGCCTTACTTTTCTTAGTCTGGTTAGTTTTACATGCTGTGAGCCCCAGGATACTTATACTTGCTGTAAGTTACTTTTCCTGGCATTTTGAAGGACTGAAGTCATAGCTCTACCCTAGATCTTCAAGCCATGAAGAGCATTAGAGTGCCTCTTAAAACATGCATCCACAAAGTGAAGAAAATCCCCCTCTTTGGCACAAGGGAGCAAGCTGTAAAAAAAACATTCCCCCAATACGACTCTTTTTTTGAAAAATCAGAGCAGCAGCACATGCCTCACCGCTGCAGCCTGCCAAGAAAACAGCAACGCTCACTGAGCATCTCCTTCATCCTCTGCCTCCTCCGCCCACAGAAAGGAAAGAAAGGGCACGAGTGAAGTGACCCAGGCCCCTGAGGCTGTTTAGAGTTATGTAGGAAATGGTTTTTCCCTTTTAGGGAAAACATTAGGATATCAAGTCCGTTTCAGCTCCTTACAGGAACAAACCAAAAAAACCCTCTCCAAAATAACTTGCTTCGAGTGATTGCCTGCAGGACAGGGAATGGGTAGAAAAGTGGGGTATTTTTCTGCAATGACATTTTCCCAGTTGAAGCAGCTGATGAAGAGCTCTCAGGTATACGTGCAATAACAATTCCCTTTGCTTCTTTTCATTACCGCTTTGTTTTCTCCCTAATTTATTCCAGTTGAAGGTGTGATTTTTGTTAGCCACCTGAACAACATAATGAACTCAGGGCACAAAAATACTTACCAACTAATTAAAAAAATAAAATAAAATTCTATTCTGGGGTTGCGATACCCTCAAATTGTCTTAATGGCAACACAGTCTATCCATACCATCTCCCTACCCAGCTTTGCCAAAATCCCAGTAAGTATTCTTACCAAACAGCCCCGGCACGTCTGTGTCACCCAGAAACCTTTCAGCTGGCGTCTGTGTGCTCACAACTTTGAAGTTTGGTTGACTCTGACTTGCAGTTTTCATAACGAAGACAGATGTCACAGGAAATACAAGCAGCCATATTCTCTAATTTTTGTTCAGAACGAGCCGTTTCTGGGGTCCCTCCTTTGCCCCCACTCCTTTCTCTCCAGTACACCACCAAACCCACCACACTAGAAACGCACAAGCTCATTCAAAGTTAAAAACCAAACCAGCAAGAATACCTTGTGGAAGACACGGCGTTTACCTTGAGTTTCTTTAGATGATATTGCAAAATTAAAACTCCGCTCAAACTGAACTCTCGTTACATCTGGAGGCTGCTGCTGGATGGGGCTGTGATGGATGACAGCGGCGCGGCGGCACAACTCGTTAACTCCTCTTACTGGGAAGCAGCGCCGGGCTTTTGTTCTCAAACCAATACTATAAATTTCCTCTATGGCAACTATTTCTCTGTGCTTATTTTTGAACTGATATTAAAATGACAGTTTTATGGCGTGCATGAATAGAACATAAATTTTGAGCTGGGCAATAGTTGTCTCTAAGAGCTCAGACACTTACAGTCTCGGGGAAGCAAATTCCTTATGCAATAGAGGGCTTTTACTACTTGAACTAATGATTTTTCAAACTGCTGATCTAAATTAGATTGTGCTAGTTATTAGGAGTTGAGGCTTTGAGGATTCAACAGTATATGGTCTGAGCTCTTTTCTGTGTCTGGTGGGAGAGGGAGGATAAACTCCTATTTATGGCATAAATGTCACAGGACTATTTAAAATTCACCATTGATGTCCAAGCAATAATCCTTACGGTAAAGCCTACAACCCAGCTCCTGCTGTGATTGCCACGTAAGGCAGAGATTCCCAAACACTCATACAGGCAGGAGCAGCCTGGACCTCAGCGTTTACCCAGCCCCTGGGGAAGGTTCCCCATCCCACATTAAATATCGGTTTTGTTTATTGCATCGGTTTTTGTTACCCCAGCAGCAGCTGCAGCCAACCACACTGGCTTGAATCTCACCCAAACAGCCCCACACTGCTGCAGTCACAGCAGAGGCTGCAGAGCAAGTACCCTCAAAGCTTTCTGCCAAGTCCTAATCCTACTTGGGGGCCTCATTCCTAGACAGAAATGAAGCAGCGAACAGAAATCCCCTCTGCAAAAGGCTGCGGGAGGAGATGGAGTGCACCAGTCCTGCTCCCAGGGCTTGGTCAAGCACGTGCAAAGCATAACGTCCAATCTGGCTCGTCAAGTGCGACATCTTCCCCCCAAGAAAGCAGGAACAAACTCCACTTAAATCTGTTCCGGTTCATCCACAGGTGCGTTTCTCCTCTCCAAGCCAGAGCTCCTCCCTGCTTTAGATGGATCCTCGGTAGTTATAGCACAGTCCCTTCCTATACACTCAATAAAATCCTTATTAGAGAACCAGGAACAAAGTGAGCCAAAATGATGCAGTTAAAACTTGCTTTAGGCAAAACATTTCATTCTGAATTAATTCTTAAGGTTTGCACCACCCTGCCTTCACCCCTACATCAAAGAATTTCACCAATGATTTTAGATAGTGTTTTTATTTTCTGATTTGAAACTACTTTCCATCGTGAAATATCTTCATTTTTAAAATACGCAACTATTGTCTTGCAATCAAAATCGAAAGCCTGCAGCCCTTTTGAACACATTTCTTTCCATACGTGTAGCAATTTATAAACTTTTTGATCTGCTGAAAAATTCTGAAATATGCTCTCTTTGGGTCAACCACACAGAATACTTTTTTCAGATCTTCCAAAAATATTTGCACAGAACACTCCCCCTTGACCTAAAAGAGTAATTGGATTAACTGCTAGCAGTAATAGGCTGTTATCCTCTAAAAAGACTCGCCGAGATAAGGCTGCATTTAGATCCTCGTGCATAGTAAAGACAATGACATCCAACATCAAAAATTTGTTGATAAATTCTGCTAAGAGTGCATCTGCTCTCTCCCCTGTGGAACGGGCACTGACATTTCTGCCTGATTTCCTAGCTATTCTGGGCACCCATCTACTACCAAACAGCCTTTGATTAACTCTAATCTGGCCACTATTCAGCGAGGCAGCTGCCTGTAACCGTGATCTTACTGCGCCCACGTGCCAGAGCCGCCTTTGGGAGAGCTGCCGTTTCCTCTCCAGGCGGTGCTGTCAGCCTCCCGCCTCTGAGCTGTGAGAGAGAGAAGATCCGCACTCCTGCTCATTAAGGGCTAAGTAACATCTACAATTTACTCTCCATCGTGCAGACCCACTGCCTTTCCCTTCCCAGCCACCACGATCCGCGGTTTTGCTATGCAAGATGTGTGCCCACTCTTATTTAACTCTGCAGCTCAGTTCACCACTTTGCCGTGCTTGCCACTGAATGAATAAATATTGCTTCCCTGCCTACTCTGAGTGGCTTTCTGCTTTTCCCATCTGCTAAAATAAACGCAAGCTGGCTGCTTTCCAAACAGGTGGGCTGCTCCATGCACCACAGCAGACAAGAGAGTAATTTACAGTGTACTATTCATTTTTCTGGAGTGCGCGTATCAAGAGCAACAGGCACACAGACTAGCGTACGGCAGAGCTGTAAGCACACCAGAGTGTTATCGGGGACGCTTCATGGAGAAGTAGGGGCTGGCTCAAGGGAGGACACCGAAATGGCAGGACCTGCTTGGCCAGCTTCAGAAGGTAACCTATCCAAATGGCACAGCCACCAGAAGACGTTGCATCTCCAGATGAAGTTCTGGCTGCCACCAGCAGGCAGTTTGCGGATCAGCCATTCCTCTTTGTGCTGCGAAGACGCGCGGAAGGGAGCCTTGTGGACGACAGGAGGAGACGGGAGGCAGCCCCGGATGGAAACGGGAGCTTGCTCACACCCCTCACTCACCCTACCTAACCCAACCCCCCCTCTGACCAGCTCAACGCAGAGGGTATCTCAGAGCTGCACAATGCACAACAGTGAACTGCTGTCTCCCTCCATTGAGAAAGTTTGGGAGAAAAAGCAAGGAATGCCACTGTTTGTAAGAGAGTATCCTTGCAGTGTGGTGAAAATCAGGCAAGCAGAGGAGGAGGTGGCAAGAGAACTGCTAGAAAGGTCCGGGGATGAGTGGGAAGCTAACAGTTTTTGAGAGAGCTTTGGAGAGTTGTAGTTCACTACTTATGAAATATTAGAATGCTCTTGCGCAACGTAACTTTAATAAGAATTTAATTATTAATCTAGCCCTATTGGGACCTAGAAGAACAGTTTCAAATGACATGGGAAGTCAAGAGAAGTGGAAATGCCTGCAGCTTTTTTTCTTCCTATTTATGGAGCATCTATTGACAAGAGCAGGGCTACTAAAGGCGACATGAATTTCCCTAGTGGTGGGGAGAAAAGAAAAATAAAAACACAAGGGAAGAACTAATAGAAGTCAGAATCGTCCTGGAAACACACAACAAGGAATAGAATCCTGCAAAAGGCAATAAAATCATCAATAAGAGACTGCATCCTTCCTGGAAATCTGAAAGAAGGCTCAGCTGTACCTCTTGGGGAACAGGAGATGAACAGCACTACAACACACTAAGACTCTGTTTCAGAGAGTCCCCACTCCTGCCGCTTTGGGGCATTTCACGTTGAAGAAGGGGACAAGAACAGAAGCACCATTCATGAAAGGACAGGTGACACCTCCCAATTATTTGCCTCATTTACCGTGGATTAACAAAAGGAAGGAGGCAAGAAACAGAGTGGTTTAAAATTCAAACTCATTACAGAAAGAGCTGTTCTGAGAAATGGCCTCAGAGGAAATCTTGCAAAGCAAAGCACGGAAAACTAATCAGCAGGAGCAAAGAACCTCAGCGTGCCACGAAGAGGCGCGCAGCCCGTTCCCACGGCCCTGGGAAGCGGCAGGGCCCTGCGCGCTGCTCTGGTTCGGCAGCGCTATCCGAAGGGGCGATCGGCTCTGGTCAGAGCTACGCGCACAGCTGCTGGATGAGTAACAGAAAAATCCTTTCAAAAAAGAAAAAAAATACCTAATTTAACCTGAAATTAACATTCTTCTTCACTTTAAGGTAGAATTTATTTTCAATAGGTTAAAAATTAAGCTTATACAAATTGGATCTCTGTACACACACTCATGTACACAAAACATGTCATTTTTGAAACAGTCATGTGAAAGGCTGCAACATTTTCCCTATGTTCTTTTCTTGGACTAAAGCTTTAGTTAAATTCGCCTCCATACACAAGTGGATGCAACCCCCCAAAAAATTTCCAGCAAGTTATTCACCCTGAAGAATACAATTCAACTGTAGTCTCAACAGAGCCATTCATGTGACCAAGAGAAGCCTCCGCCTGCGCTGCCAGTTCTGTCTGCCAGCGCAGTACCCACTGCAGAAGCCACTCCTGGAACAGCTTCCCCAGCCAGCCAGGGGAAAGCTCGAACATCCACGTTGCCAACACTGACTGAATAACGCACCTCAAATAATTTGATGATTAGCCAGCTTTTTATTTCCCATCCGGCCCGTGAAGCGTTAAGTCATTATATCCCCGGGAACAGTGTATCGATCGAGAATGATGTGCAGCAGTACTCACAAGACTGCATTTCCCCCCCACTCCCCCTCCTGAAATAAAAGGACCACATTTCAGAAGCCTTCACTTGACACAGGTTTAGCAATTCCACTTGAAAGTATTTTTTCCCCTCTCTACACTTATCTAAACCCCTTTGGACATCACATAAATCCATGTGCAATTATGCTATCACTGTTACACAGTGTAGCTACAATGCACTTGCTGCATATACACAGAGGGGTTTTGCTTTTCACTGTTAATCAATTTAATCAGCACCGAACCAAATTAGCAGAAGATTAAACTACCTGTTTTCCTGTTACTGTCCACCTTAATGATCATGCCCGTAGAGTCCAGCTACACGTTCTGTATAGCGAGATCGTTCTCAACCATCCAACAACTGTCTTTTGTACGGTGTCGTGGTACTTCCACGTAGCAGGCAGCGCATCCGCTATGTACTAGCAGCCTAACTGCACCAGAATCACAGTCATTTTCATAAAGCACGGCTTTAAATGTTAGATTATTATTTTATGTTTAAACTGGTATCTTTTAGTTCATTGAGACAGCTGCGAGACCATCTGAAAGACAGGGCGAGAGGTGATCGGCGCCGGGTCACAGACAGCGGGGAGGATTTCGCTACCTTGCTGTGAACAGCGAACGTGCGGCGACTTGGCTGACGACGCCGACCTGACAGATCAGGGAGCGCGCGAGGAGGACTTTCACTGCCCGTTTGTTCCAGCTCGAATAGACAGAAGCTCACAGCAGAAATTGGAGCTAACTTCACCTCAGCAAGCACAAAGCCACCAGCTCCTCCCTCTTCCAGTGGACTCTGCAGGGAGACGCCTCGGCATCCTCTCCCTGCTGCGGGCGGGTGGTGGATGAGCAGAACCTTCTCGGCAACCCAAAACGGAGAAGCCAACCTACCCCCCATACGCACAGCCTGGTGGTGGCACCAAGGCAGGCTGTGAGAGCACAACATGACAAGATTTTCTTGTTCCTCCTGCTGTTTTAAGCTGCCTTCACTCAGATAGGGGCACCGATGCCACACAGCCGCTCAATCCGCTGAGCGGGTGCGTAAGCAGTGAGGGAAGATAAACCAAGAAAGCTGCCACTGATGCAGCTTCGGGTACGTTCGCAATGACGTCCGCGTGCCCCCAGGTGCATTGGGATGGCTGTGCGCACAACCTGGAACACAAAAGCGCTGGCACTCTGCAGTAAAGCCTGACCCAACAGGAATTTCAACACTACGTGTTTGCATACTAGCAAAAAAGAGTTAAAAACCCAAGAGGTACTGTGCTTAAGCCAAACTGTAAATAACTCAGATGAGCGGCTCTGGCCTAGCAGACCGCTGGCCTGCTCAAAACAGTCCGGCCAAGGCCAACGTACCTTGCAGTTGTTCATGACTGAGTGACATGCTGTCACCAATGGGAAGGGCACAGTGACAAGGTCGTAGAAAAGAAATAAATTTAAAATCTTTTACAAACCAGCACACACTTCCACACAACTTAGCATGAAATTCAGATGTTGCTACAGGTGATCTCCGTGCCCGGGTGGCTGTCGCTCCCTGAGCTTGCACAGCTGCCATCCACTGCCAGCCGCGGGAGACGGCTCTGCAGCAGGAACTTCTACAACGCACGTAAATGTGCACTCATAAACGCTCAAGATGCAATACACTATTCGGAATTAACTTTTCCAGAAATCAAAAGGCAAAATGATCAAATAAGGCTGTTCTGTTAAAGCAGAAATAACAGTGGAGTTTATTGCCTTTATATATTTTTTTACACTACATTGCGTAATATGCTCACATTGGTGTTCAGCACTGTAAACGACATAAAAAATAACCCAAGGCAGCAAGCACAGCAGAGCTCTACGAAAAAAATCATCGCATTTCACATTTCAGTGCATGAAGTGAATACTGCAGTCCTCTACCTTATAACACTATATCAAAGTTAGCAACAACAAATGTCTGTCTTAGAAAAAAGACATAGTTTCAATACTGAGCTATAAATTAGCTTCTAGTGTTTAGGATGTAGTAAGTAGTCTTTATTTTAGTAGAAGAAAAAGCCACTCTTCAGACTAAGTAAGGACATTGCGTACTGGAGAGTGAAGCTGAGGATCTGCCTCTGGGGATACCACAATCACTTTCTGTACTGCTTTGAAACCATCTGTATTAGAGACAAGTCACTATTTCATGTCATTATCGTATTTATGCCTACTGGGCCTTTCCATAGCTCAAAATAAATTAAAACATTTATTCTGGAAGTTGGTTCAAAAACTTTAAAACGTGGAAAGGACTTTTTGTTGTTGTAAATGTCTGGAACTTGTCGATTCATACCGGCTCCAGTTAAATAGAAAAAAAAACGAGAGAAGCTTCAGAGCAATTTGCAGTAGCTGAATATTTGGCCCATGCAACTGTCAAAACAAGTGCTCGAGTATGTAGGTCCTGCAAACACTCATTACTGAGCATCGCGCTGCTCTGGACAGTTCAATTTTGCAAACTGCGTGCTCAGCAGTATTTGCACAGCTCCTAATCACCAGTGGTAGGAGTCTTTCGATTGCTCCTTGCCCTGTATGCCACATAAGCACTTACAGTATCTTTAATATTAGCCGCCGCGACTCCACTTGCATCTTAAGTGACTGCTGGAGAACACAAACATTTTTAACGGGTTCTCACACAATTCATTTAAGAAATGAGGTCTTTGCAGGTTGAAAACAAATCCACCTTTCCTTTTATTTTTGAATCTACTAATCTGTAACTTCCACGTTACCAACGCACTCTGCGCTCCTCAACTGAAAACCGAAAGAGATTTTTACAAAACTTCAGTAGCATTTTAGTCCACCTTTAACCATTCATTTCACACCAGAGACACAACTGACACAGGCTAACGCGCTCGCTGTCGCACACGCCAGCTTGCCACCACGCTAAGGAGAAGGGGGTAAGGGCTGCAGATAACAGACGTGCTATCCTACCCCAAGCCCCCATCTGCAACAGGTCCTACCTCTCACTGCCTTGGTCTTTTGGGATCAAACCCACGTGAAGCCCTCTCTGGAAGGAAGACGACAGTGACTTTGAGCTGCTTCTCCTTGTCCTGAGCTGTCATGCAGATGTGGGATTCAGGCTGACCTGGGTGCCTGTGGATCTCCAGGCTGCTAAACACAATGATCAGAGATGACTCACTGTCATTCTCACATACATTAAATGGTTCTGTCAATTTTCTGACTTGAATTATTGCTGTAATTGTTGTGTCTCACAGCTGAGGAGCTGACACTGGGGCTGACTCAACCACCGGAGAGCTCCCGCAGCCACGCTGAGTTGGGCTGCTCGTGACGCTGGGGCTCAGACCTTGCCCTTACCCATCAGAAGTCATTCTCTCCCACCAGGTAAGACAACAAAAGAGAGCTTCCCTCGGCCATATCTGACAGATCTGCGCTGAAGTTTCTCTCCAGGAACGCTTTGCATATGATATATTAATAGAGTCTGACTAACGGCTTTAGCTTCACATCATGTCTAGACAAAGTGTCCCGCTGTGGGCAGTTGCCTGGAAGGGCACTTGAAATAGCTGTGGGTGAACAAAACAGAAACTGCGTGGAGAGCTGACACATCGTATGTTCACTGCATCTCATTTATTTATTCTCAGAAAAGTGAAACTAATGGGAATCTGACTGAAGTTTTAGGCAGAAAGAGGCCAAAGCCCCAATATTCATTCCTTTCAGTAGATGTCCATCACCCAACCACCTAGAACAAAGGAAATAGCCCAAAGACAAGAAATGATGTAATTACAAGTTCCACAGAAGCTTTTTGAGGGTAAAAATGTAAACAAGGCACAAGTTGCATAAACAAGGTGTTTAACAAGTGCTCTCCAGCGCTGAATTGCCCTCCCGAGCCGCTCGCTCCGCAGCCCAGCTGTACACAGCAGCACCAGCTACACCCTGGCCGCACCCTGACAACGCACCTTTTACCCAAGCAGTGACCAAAACCCCTTAGCCCCAGGTACTCCATGCAGGAAAGAGACTGCCACCACGCAGCATAAAAGCACCGCAATTGCAAAGTCACAGTAAACTGATGCTGGAAACAAAGAATGGGCGAGGAAGTATTTACAGCCCACCAGAGAGTCTCTACCATTCCGCAGCAACTGCAGGAGCTTGCTTGCCCTTGCCACATGTCTCGTTAGGTGAACACTGCATCTAGATACAAAATTGCATCGCTGCTTTCCTTCATTTAAATGATCTATTTAAATTGAATGCATTTAACTCCCTTTCAGCGCCTTTTATTATCCTCTGACATGCTGTGGCATGATTACAGCTTTAAATATTTACTTGACATTATCTTGCATCTGGGAAATGTATTCTGATGCTCCCCAGTAAGTCCCATGCAGGATTAAGTTATCTGCTGGTCTTTGCACAGTTGCGATGGATCACATTTATTTTACCACTGTAATTCTCTCTGAATCAGGCCTGCAAAGTCCAAGGAGTTTTTCAATGATTATATTATGACAGATGAGGTTTGCAGAAACCAGGCTAACTTCTAAGTTTCTATAGAAGTTAAGTCTTTTTTCCTCCATTAGGATTTCTCAGTTTCTACACTATTCAAACCCCTATAAAGCCTGGCTATTATTCTGTTAGTGCTGACAATTTGTATGCATCTTCTCAGTTTGTTCTCTTTCTTATTGTTAATTAACATATTAAAAATAACCATTTTTAAGATAAGGTGCTGTTGTCACAATAGTCCTGTAAGTGAATCATTATAACTATAATGCATTCATAAATAACACATTACAAGGCTTAAAATAAATATTTTTTTACAGTTGTTGCAATCCAATTGGCCTACGTGTAATAGAAATTGTGCACCCATGAAATTAAACTGAACAAAAAAATTAATTTTCAAAGGTTTAGCTCTCTGAAGAAGTTATTGCCTTTAATTCTTTTTGGTCAATGTTATTTTCTTTTTGATCCTAAAATAGAAATTACAATACTAAAATAAATAAAAATTATAGCCTCTGGGTAGAGAACTCAAGTAATGAACGACAACCAAATTCCACTGAAGGCCAGGCAATCACGGTGGTGGGAAGGAGAGAGGAAGGGGAGGGAAGGAGGAGAAAAGCAAACACACAAGTATCTGCTAAAGAACCTGCGGCAGTGTAACAGCGTTCTCAGACAAGTCTTCAGTAAAACTTCCCGGAGTCAATTTCTCCATTAATTTCTTCAGGGGGGTTCACAGGCTGTTTCCCAAGGACCTGGTTAGTCTTTCAGAGGTCCAAGCAGCAGCCCATGAGCCCGCCCAGGAGCTCCAGGAGACGAGAGCCACCTGAACGCCTGGCAGCTCCTCCCGTCCTAGAGTCCACCCCAGCTCCGCATCCGCTGTGCTGGCCCAGCAAACCCAGTATGGGCAGAGCCGGTGCCCGGGGAGAAGCAACACAGCCCTTCACCATGTCTTCTCCTCCCCAAAGACAAGGTCAGGTAGGAGGAAAGGGACCACAGGAAAGGTTTTTTTTCCCTCTTCTGCAAAGGGCAAGGGCAGAAAGGTCTGCGGGGATCTGTGATCGTAATCTCATGAGTTGGGAGAGGGGGTGCGAGGTGGTAGGATGACACACACAATTTATCCTCACTGCTGCCAGCAACACACCCACACTGGAAGCCAGAACCCTAAAGGGCCTCAAAAGCAATGGCACGCATTTTCAGGATGAGAATTAAAAAGCAGGGTCTTGACCATCAACGATCTCTACACATTTTTAGAACATGGAGGGCAAAATACCAAGTGTGGTTCATCACTAATCACATCTCCACATTCCTCCCTCCTGGAAGAGACAGCAAATGCAATTATGCTTTGATTTGATGTCACCAAGCCTTTTGCAATTAATTCATCTGAGCTCTCAAAGAACCCTCTGATACGGAGAGCTCTGTGCAGCCCCCTGGATACATCTGAACAGGCAAAGGCTGCGGCAAGCGCCCATTGCTGCGCTCTTCTCTCTGCCTTGGCACACGTTTCCATGCCCATAGATAACCCACACTTAGTTGCTCACCTGGGTAATCCCCCCCCATCCCACTGAGGACATATACGTAATGAGCACCAGGACCAAACAAAATCCTAGTTCACTGTAAGCTTTGGTTGGGTTTTCACAGCCCCATGAGAGGCAACAGGACTTTAACTTGATCTCAAAGCCCATGTGTAAGTTAAGGAAATCTATCTTTTGCAGCTCTCATCTAACTCATTACAATGACAAAGGTGGCCACACACTCTGGTGCAGAGCAGCTGGGAACTGGGTGCCCTACGGTCCCAGCCTGACCAGCACGAAGAGTCGGCACATCCCCCCGGCTCCAAGGATTCACCATGGATGTTCCAGCACAAAGTCAAGAGCAGATTTTAAATGTTTCTGTCACCCGTTCTCCTCCAATCCAACTTGAAAGGACTAAAGATCACCCTTGCTTTCCCCGCACTCCCTTTGCCCCTACTTCTCCATCTCAGATATGCCGCTGTGGAATCGCTTTCCCGCACCCCTGACGGCGCACGCTGCTGGCAGACTCTGCTCCGCGCGCATTCCTACAGCACTGCAGCGAGTCAGTTTTTCCCATTTGCTTGCCATGAAGAAATTCAACCAACAACAAAATATGGGGTGGGAGTTGCCCAAGAACAATTTCGTCACTTTCTACAAAACTAAAAGTTCAAAAGGACGCTTTTCCCCCCAAGTTGAAATAATTAGACAAGTCCACATCTTTTGGCTGACCCAACTTTGTGTTTAGTGAAACACTCTGCAAAATGTCTCCCCGATTTCTCCTGAATGGCCTTTAAAACACTGGCAGTCCAGTCTGCTTAGTCAGCACTACACACAGAAACCTATTAAAACCTGAGCCTTAATAACTAATCTCTCACAGCCACTCGTGCCTATCCCACAGAGCAGTAACACAACACGTAAGAGTTGTTCCTGAAGCATGGACAACATTTAAGTTTCCTCATACCTAAACCAGCAAGATTTTAATTTTATTTTTGGCTCACTCTTTATCACAGGGCTAATAAGTCCTGGTCAGATAAGGCTTTTGCAGGGTATCCAAGGCTAAATCACCTAGATGCACACCTCCGGCTCACAGCGCTTTGCTGCTGCTGCTGCAGCTGGCATACGGAGAGTTTAGGTGAAAACGAGCATAGACTGGGTAAAAACTATTCCAGAAAAAGCTGCATATTTATGGCTTGTACACAGAAACCTGACTGGCAAGTGAATGCTTTAGGTAGAGATAAAAGGAGTGACAGAAGAATAACTTTTATTTATGCAGTCTACTTTTAATGAATGCATCAACATCTGCAGATGATTAGGGCTAACCGAAGTGCTTTGTTGTTCCTGCTGCAATTCTGAAGGGTTTGGACTTTATTTATTCTTTTTCTTCTTTTTTTCCTCCCCCCGTAGTTGCAACTAAATATAATTTTTGGCTTTGCAAAGGCCTATTTCCATTTATAGAATCCAGATGACAGGCTGGGGACGGTATTTTCCTAGCTGAGGCATCTGCCTCCTTGACAGAGGGAGAGATAATCACATTGGGTGAAACAGGCTCGGCGGCTGTGACAAGCTTAAGATGTCAGAAATGAGAGCATCGCGTCTTGTCCCTCTGGATATTTTTTTCTTGAGAAATTTCGCCACATCTCATGTGAAACGCAGCCAGCTTGCAGCGCTGCTCTGCCGCCAGCGACAGAGGGGGGGAAGGGAGGGAGGCAGGGGACCGCTTCGCTTCTGAGGCTGCCACAGTTTCTATTTAATTGCTTGCTTATTTATTTAATTATGGCAGCAACAAGAACTTCTGGTCAAGCTGCCAGCATGCTTCCCCTGAAACAATTCACTGCTCTGAAATTACTTTTGCTGGACAATGCTCCTTCCCTCCTGGATCTCCACCAGGAGCGGCCAAAGCACAGAGCAGCCCCATCTTCTCCTGCATCCCCATCGAGAAGCAGCAAGATGTCACAGCTGGCTGAAGCCACCTTGCCCCAAGGCAGCAGAGGCAGGAGGCCCAGAACACAAAGGATTTGCAAGGGGACTGAGTCTGGAGAAGCATCTCCATGTGGATTGAATCCTCAGATCCAAACAAATGCCTCCACGGCACGTGTCACTGCCTACCGGATCACCACTAACCTACAGCACTTCCCCCCCCACACGCTGATTAAGCCCTGCTTTTTAAATTATAGATCAAAAGTTCTGCAGTCACAGAACAAATTATGCTGAACAAATTAGTCAGATCAAGGTGGTGCTCTTCTTTGGAGATGGGCCATTTGATGCTGCAAAATGCCACCAAATGAACCTTTCGGAAAGCAGATTCCTCCTCACTCTCACAACTAACTTTTTCTTGCTGGATGCTGACATAAATGCTCACAAATCATGGAAGATTCCCGACAGATGTGCCACCTTCAGTGGAATACACGAGAACAAGGAGGCCTTCTGAATTCAAGAATAACATTAAGCCATAAGTGACTGCTCAATGCAGATGACTGTTAGTATAAATATTTTAACTAATGTTCACCAGGGGATTTTTTTTTCCCAGGAAGGACGTTTTCCTTGAATTGATTTTTTAGCTACTGTTTTGTAATGACTTGCACTGCATCATGAAGAAGCTCCCTCAGCCTGTCCTAACAGGAGCGCAAGTAGTACTCTTCACAAAGTTTGGAGCTAATGAGACTAAGAAAATGCATTTTTTTTTAATCCATTATTTCCTAAGAAACTCAGAAATGGGCCCTGACTCAAAACAAATGAAAAAATGCCATAGAAAACAATCCTGCTGAAACTATAAAACGTTCCTTGAATCCAACGCTTCCATTCCCTTCACAGCAAAAATCTCAAAAGCAAGAAACGCCAATACATAAAAGATATACAAGGTGACACTGCAAGAGTTTCTGCAAGAGACACACATACTCTTGGACAAATACGAGCTCTGGTCCAAAACAGTCACTCCCAGGCTGTACAGTAACCAACTAACAGACAAAAGTGCTCCTTTTGGAACACGTCAGGCAACTCAGGCTAGGAGGGAGACAGTGCCACAGACAGCAGACGGCTATTATTTGACCAGCTATAGTCTATTTACTTTCCTGCAAGGTTGTATTTATTGTGTAAATGCTACCGCAGCAGATGAAATTCCATGTGAATTGACTGAAGGCGAGGTAACAGCCCCCACCCCACCTCCATCCCTGCCCGGCTGTGCCTTTCCCACTCTCTTTGCCCAGCGCTGCTGGTCATGTCTCTGCAGAAACCCAGGACCACCAAGGTGACAGCAGAGGAGAACAGAAGTGGCAGCAGCAGGTTTTGGTGAAGAGCAAGATGATACTGAAAACCAGCTTCTTTTTGCCAGAGCTACCTAAATAATACAAAACTCACCACCAGTCCTTCCCTACCGTAGTCCCCCTGAAGGAGTCTTTCTCCCTACACCTGCTTTGTTTTGGGACCAACGTTTTTGTCCTGTACTATGGATGCTCACACATACAGACTCTCACAACATTTGCCTTGCTCTGACACTTAACTAGCAGCTTCTACGGGAAGAGCAGACTGCTGCACTGCCTACCACGGAGATTTCTATAAACAATAGATTTTAATCTCCTCGAGTTTTCAGTGCAGTATTTTAGAGGTTAATTTGAGCTCTGCACAGTACTAGTGGTCTATATTCACCAATTTAATTACAACCTTGTCAACTCATTATGGCTAAAGGAAAAGGTCCAAAATCTACCCTTGGAAGCACACATTCAATTGCTACTCCAGTCCTCCTCCTTCAGTCCAAGGGGATTTAAGTCCAAAGCTCTACAGTTGCGAAGATGTGAAATATGTTTGAAAAATGTGCCAATCATTTTTCACACTCTCTTCATCATGCAGCAAAGAATGACAGCAGAGCAATCTAGTAGAGGCCTTTGGGGCTCTAGTCCTTCTCTGTGATGTAACTACTTAAGCTCTGCTCTGTTGTCTCCTACCTTGTCCATTTGGCTTAGGCCAGCGAATACACCCACTGTAAAGCGTGACTTATGTGCAGCATGCAATCGATGGGGGGACCTTTGCTGTGAAACACTGAGGCACCAACACAGCCGAGTGCTAAAACACACAGACTTTTCCTGCAAAAGGTACATGCCTAGTCATATCCATAAACATATTTCTATATAATTTCTTTTTTACATAGATAGGTATCTCCTAACACTACAGCTACTTAACAAAGAAAACATCAGGACTAAGAATATGGTCAGATCTTTCATTCTTCTTTGAAGACAATGCAGATGTGGTGGATTAATCTTGGTTCTAACATGCAGTTACAGTGCAGGAACCTGAGCAATAACTTGTGAATAAAAGGGGATTTTGTCTGTTTGATTTTACTTGATAGAGGTTATTATTTGAACCTTGAGACTTCTAGCCAGCCACAACCACCACCTCTACAAGCAAATGCACACGTACATGTGAAGCAGTTCATGTTTGACAAATTGTATTAGAAAAGATTTCAAGGGTGTCCTTGCCATGTCACTAATGTCAGGGAAAGAGTGCTGGAGTGACCAGAGTAAGGACAGTATAAAAATTATTTTGGCATACATATCCTATTGGATTTTATATTTTGCTTTGTACTCTTAACAGTTGAAACTGTAGAACATCACTAGCCCTTTTTTAAATTTATAAAAGGACTCCAAAAAGAGGGAAGCTCCACGTATAAAGTCTTCTAGTAGGCCAGCTTCTCGTTTGCAATATATTCAATAAAATCAATTCAAAACCATTCAGTATGGATCAGCGCATAGTAGAAAGCTGTAGTTAGGATTATCTTGAATGACAAGTGGGAAACACTCTTCAAGAAAAGCTGAGAAATAATAAAGGAAAGAACATTGGCAAAAGAAGAGGCAAAACAATCAGACACCAAGGGCAGACAAACTGCAAAGACAAACTTTCCGGTGTATATATAGCCTACGTAAGTGGCTCTGTGGCTGCCCAGGTTTGTATGTATTACACAACAACAGGGTGCCCAGGAAATCCTACTGGGATGCTACAGTCCCATGGAAACAATCCCCGGTACTATATAGGGACTTCTCCCCAAACTACAGTGTGGCTTTTTATCTCCATTTCTTCTCTCATTACCACAGTTAAAATATTCAGCCCTGCAAAGATGAAACAATTTTATTATTATTAAAATATGAAAATAACAAAAATGAAACCAGACAACAGTATCCCTATATCCATCCTCTAGACAAGTCTAAATGAGAATCAGTTTGAATGAAGTTGCTTAGACTTTTTTCCTTTCAAATCACTCCAACATGCATTGCTGGTTATTCTAACCATGACAGGTCACCTAATGTACATTAAGTCCCATTTTAAAACAGCCTCCCACCCCTGAGACAGCCACATTCACAGATGACATCTGTAGTGGTGTATTTGTTAGGAGAATTTCTTGGCCTGGTTCTCAGCTACTTTCAAGTTACACAGGGAGCATCTCCTGAGGGAACTGCTTTCAACTGGCTATCAAAGGAGGGCTCGCCGCCATCCTCCCGCATATGGGTGCACGCTGCCAGAAGGCAGGAGATGTCGAGGGAAGGGTGGTACAAGAGGACAGAAGTTCTGCCTACGCTTCGTCTCTCCACTTTCCCTCCCAAAAGTGCTATTCTCCCCAGCAACCCTATCAATAAACACCTCCCAAATTACTCTGAGCTGAAGGGAATGGAAGAAAAGGAACCTTCCAAATCATGGTAGATTTTAGGGTGCAAGGACTTTTTTCTTTTGTGAGAGAGGCAGGCAGAACAAATACGTATTGCATAAGCACAATGAAGTGCAAAGGCTTGCTGCAAGGCAGAGAGCAGAGACGCGGATAGGTGTACCGACGGAGAGTCTAGTGAAAGGTGACAAAACGTTAGAGGGGAAGTGGTGGAGCATTGATTTGAAACATTTGGGCAGAATACTCTTACAAGAGCTTGGAAAGCTCTGCATGCACTTACAGGACAGAAACAGTCCTAGAAGAGAATTCACCACCCATTTTGCTCTTCAAATATATCACAGCCAGTCCCTCCTCCCATGCCACTACATCCCCTCTGTCTAGCGCTGTGGGAAGGCAGTTGATGGCTGTGCTGAAACCTTGGGACTCGCTCATGGTTCGCAAGGCTCACGAGACTAAGCATGTACCATTCACCCTCCTCGCTGCAAGGCGACGAAACCAACACGCACAGTCTGGCAGGGAGCTGCGATCACGTCAGATTATCAGAGGACCGTGAATCTGGTATGCACCCAGTACATGGTTTAAATGCAGACGCCTTTGACCCAACTACTTGAGGCTTAACCTAATAGTTAGGGAGGATGTTTCTTCCTCACTGTGGTCAGATCTACTCCTTGTCATCTGCCAACAATTTCACGATTAAAACAGAGATCATGAAAATATTAATAAGCCACAACTAGCCTGCCCATTGCACAGCCAGGAACAGACTGGTAATCTGTTTCCCAAGTTTATTTGCACACTGTTTTTTGCATAGTTTGACCACCCAGGTGAATGGCAAGTTTTAATAACTATCAGCGTGTTTCAGCATGCAACACAACCCATGGTATAGCTCAGATGTTAAGATCTGTGCTGGAGACTCACTCCCTGGATGTCATAAAAAACACTGCAAAGCAATTACAGAAGCAAATAAATTATTAAGAGAAAGAAGTGACAGCTCTGGGAATTGATGCAGATCCTGGTGTGAATCTAGGTTGTTACTGACAGAAAGTTATTGTTCAGTCGGTGATTGGTAATGCATAAGAAATGAGAATTTGGTCCTGTTTTGAATAGCCCCCTCACCAGCCACAGAAGGAACGAGCAGCACAAGTTACCTTCAAGGTTTTGCTGGCTGTTCATTCCTTCAGTCTGTTTCAGACAGACAACGATGCCCAGCTACCTCTGCCTTTACTCTACTCTGGCTCAGAAGTTGACCTTCCAGCACCCATCCTCTCAGCTGCTTTGATGCCAGACGCGGAGTCTCCTCCCCCACGCCGAGGAGCACCGCCACCATCTTCTCCCCAGCTCCAGCCCCACTCCATGGGCTGCACCCCAGGAAACACAGCCTGGCAGCAAGCGAGGCAGGACAAGCCTTGCGCCCACATGCTCCTTCCTTAAGTTGGTTTTCAGTTCTCTCACATCCGAGTAAAATTAAAACTTGCAAACTTGTACTGCTGTCCTTGGCACTCTTGACATTTCTGTATTTTCTTGTTTGTTTTTTCTCCTTTCACTCTTGTTCTCTGTGTCTGACACAGGACTTCACAGAATCATGGAATGGTTTGGGTTGGAAGGGACCTTAAAGACCATCTAGTCCCCCCCTCCCCGCCATGGGCAGGGACACCTTCCACTAGACCTGTCAGAAAGGACATAAGTGAGAGAAAACACTTGACAGAATATGAATGAAAACATTCAAAGCAAACTTTTTCTACAGAAAAGCAAAGTTTCTAGCCCAAGATTCCTCCTCTTTTCAAATTATATTTTTTTCCAATTGAAGCCTTTCCAAGATAACAGACACTAGCCACAAAGCATTTGCTTAGTTGCAAACCTAGGGTGTTCTGGAGCAGAACAAGAGACAGAGGAGGAGAGAGCAAAAGATGGGGAACATTCTTTGAACAGCTGTGAATCTATGTCAGCTCCCTGCAAAATCAGTAGAAATCTTTCCATCTAAGATAGCAGGCCTGGCCTGTGCTCCCAGAATGCAAACCAACCCCAGTCCTTCTGATCTGCCGTAACACCCGTTTCTTTCACCTGGGTAATTTGCTGCCACTCCTGGACGGCTACTTCTCCCTCCCTCTCCTACATGATATCAAATAAGACAGCTCATGTAAGGGCAGATATGATAGTCTGTCAAGATGTAAAGAGGTTGTTATGAAAACTCACGTTACAGTGAACAACTGTTCTCTCTGGCCCTACAAGAGACTTCTGGCTTCATACGCAGCAACGATGTCAGACAGCGTATCGGGAGGGGAAAATATCTTTGCTAACGTTCAAGGGTGGAAAGGATGGAATAAGCCAGGAAGGCTCTTGGGGCTGTTCACGGTGCTCCTGAGTTAATGAGAAGCTCGTGTGACAGTTTATACGTAAGTTGAATCTTTAATCCAACATACCAGCTCACAAACATGAGACCAAAGACCCCGAGATGAAAAGAGAAATCTGCGTGTCTCCCCTCTTCAAATACTAATGACATGATTGAACTTACAAAACCGACTTAACCTGAATACTCTTGGGATGGCACACTTATACCAGAGCCCCAAACAGACAAGTATACTTCCAATTAAAAATTTGTATGTAAAGGTTCACATTTATACACGTTGGTATGTATATATGCACACATACCTCAATCTCTGCATTAGTCTTGTGCATCTTTGTGGTGCGTTTCCTTTGGTGCCGTGTCATCTACTCTATCACCTTCACACGCTCTGTTTCAAAACCTGTACAATTTCTCACATTTCGTATCCTTCTCTTCCAGGAGAAACGGAAGAGCTCTTTCAAAGGTAATTTCAGCTAGCACCAACCCCAGTATCAATGGTGCTGCCCTGAAAGTCAGTAGACAGAAATCTGAATCTGTTTCTCCAGCTTCTATCGCATTCCTTTCCACAAGATCATTAAACTGCAGGCTCAAAGTTACACACTTTAAATCATGTCCTCTTGCAAAAAAGCGTAAATTCCAAATAATCGAATTGTGATTCATTATCTGTCATTTTCAGTCAATATATCATGTCTAGCAAATATCGATTTACATGTAAGATTACAGACTTTGCAGTTGTATTTTCCAACAAAGCTATTCAATAATAGCAACGATAACCAAGAATTGATAGGCAATTTTTCCAGTATACACAAACTAATCTTGGCTAATTTGAACCTAAATGACTCTAAAGGTTCATGATTCATTTTCACATGCAAAATTGCAGGTGTTGATTTTGGGTTTTGGTCACGTTATTCCCCCCCCCCCCACCCCCCCCCCCCCTTGTCCTTTGATTATTAAACTCTCTGACAGTATCTCATGCTTTCATTTTACTTGCTTTATGTATTTGGTAGAAATGAAGATTTCCCTTGTCCATCTCTGCACTTATCTTTTAATTCCCTTGCAAAGTATTTTCTCATCTGTTAAAGTCTTCAAATACATCCTCCTGTGTGACGTCTGCAAATCTAAACTTGACATCCTACGCTGCAAAACCATTTCAGAATGATTTTCCAAAGCAGGCAGGCAGTACCTCACGTGCCCTCGCCCAAAGGAACATCTTCCCACCAGCTGCTCTGCACCTGCCTTGCCTCGGAGGTTTCTCTTCACAGCCTTTACTATAACCTCAGCTCTCCCATGGACTGTGGTACCAATGTACGAGCTACCACCACGTAAAAGCGCATTTTTATTCATCTGGGTAGGACATGGTCCTAAAGGT
This sequence comes from Phoenicopterus ruber ruber, assembly GCA_009819775.1. Lineage (NCBI taxonomy): Eukaryota > Metazoa > Chordata > Aves > Phoenicopteriformes > Phoenicopteridae > Phoenicopterus > Phoenicopterus ruber. Next base: position 16,776,264 of record CM020226.1, read on the forward strand.
TTTGCGTAAGTGAATTTGCGACTCGGTATGAAGCGTCTCTGTCTGTACTCCGCAACTCCAGTTTGGATTTCTGCTTCCCCTGGAGCCGCGTGCTGCAAGCTCATCTGCTGCAGCACTGCCTTGGTTTCGCCCCTAAAACTTGTCGACTGATTTGAGGAGACTCTGCTTGGCGGTAGATTAAATTGCCTTTTTTTTTTAAACTTTAAGCGAGGATTTTCAACTAACCTTCCCAGTTTTGAGTCTCTGATGTTCCTTATGATCTCATTTCAAATCAGGGACCCCACATGCCCTCCAAAATCACATCTGATTCAGGAGTATCCAAGCATCTGTTAATGGTCGGAAAGTTTCTTCTTTAATTTTGTTTTCTTTTAATTGATGCTTTTAAACACTCCAATCACTTCAGCAGTGATTCCCTTCTTTAAATCTCAATGTATAGTCAGATAATGGCTTGGTTTTCCCACTAACCATAGGTTGTTAAACAATTCTAATGCCTCAGGGTCAGTACTATTAACAAAAATACCTTTTGCTCACTATCATTCCCAGGATTTCCATTCAGCTTCACAAAGGGGGTTACCAGGCACCCTCCAGTTAACCGCCACGATTTGTTCAGTTTGCACTGCATTCTCAGAACTACCACTGCATTTTGTCATTTTTCACCTTCTCTCCTGTTTCCCTAGTGCAAGTTATTATATTCTATTTCTACTATCACACAGTATTTTTAATAACAGCCAGTGAAAACTCTATACCATTACATATAATCAAGAGGAGACAGGTAGGTAGGCCCACCTAGGTAAGCCAGAAATGAAAGAATTGAGAAAGGACAGTTGTCTATACTGACTCTTCACACCACAACTAAACAAAACCAAAAAAATACACTAAACTAAACTTAAAAAAAAAAAAAAAAGAAAAAGAAAAAAAAGGAGGAGCTTCCAATGTTGAATGGTCACAGGTTTTGCCTTGACTGGGCAAAAGATGAACCATGTGCTACCTGACACTTGATCAACTAAAACTAAGGCTGTTGTGATGGCAGGCGACTATCCCAGCCTTGCACCATACCACACCAAGATGAAGACCAACCGCATGAAAGCTTCTGCTTTGGTAAGGTGCCACGCGGGCAATAAACCCACGCTTTTTTCCCTCGAGAGCAGCCTGGCTCCAGCCTGGCAGCCCTGCACAGGTACCACGCGTACGGCTCCTGACGCACGGAGGAGGGATGGGATGCTTGACATGACCACGGGCAGGGCTGCGTTCCTGCAGGGGCTCCAGCTCACCGCCGTTAAAATTGAGAGAGAGACACTGCTGATCTGAAACGGCCACCCGCAGTTATACGTGTGGAGCCGGCACCCTAACGGTTGGGATTGTTATTTTATCACCTATCTGTTGCTACGTGGTTGTTTTATTAATAGAAAGGATCACACGCAGTCTGAGGCAAATTTAAATTCAAATTCTGCTATTTCATGTCATTGTGCAATATGGCAGGCTGTTGTTTGATTTCGTTTCAAGTAAAGCAGGCTAACAAACTTCCTTCCAAGCCATTAATTCAGAAATGTAATAAGGCTAACACAACTGCACTGACTCATTAAAGCAATTTGATGTAAGCTGCACTCATTAGAGCAGCTACCATCTATATTCCTCTGACTGCAGCCTTGTTTTCAGACACCATCAGAGATGACCTGCTGTGCCAAATGCCTCTTCTGTCTCAGGAAAACTTCAGAGAAATAGCAAAATGGAAAACCTCGATTTGCTCAGGCCTTAAAATCCTTTCAAACACAAGAATATTAAAACAGTCTCTCTTTTCATCCAGAAAAAGGTTATTTCCCTAGATAAGAAAGGAAATTCTACAACAATACAGACAGTACTGTGAAGATAGTCATGCAGGACATAATTTTACAGATAAAACTGATAAAGTCCCTCCTATATTTGGTGGAAAAGATGATTTAAGAGTACAAGACAGAAAATCTAGAAAAGGCAAATTATGAGTGTGCCACAGTTTAAATAATAAGAACCAACCTGTGACCTTGGTGTGCAGCCCAGGCTATCTGTCAGTATAAAAACCAGCGGTGGCGAGAGGGCTGTTGCCCAAAGGTAGGGAGAAAAATCTTTCTGTGCTTAATAAAATAAAAAAGGACACCAAGAGAAGGTACAAAGGCAACCAAGGCAGCACTTAGCCTTTAAGCAGGGACCTTTACAGGTGTTCCAGTCAGCAAGTTTGGAATAATTAAGCCCAGCCCTTGAACTAGATCAACCCATTTCAGTAGCTGGAGGTGAAGCACAAAATCCTTGAGCAAGACTAATTCCGAGTCCTCCATCAGAGAAATTAAATAGCTTAACACAAAGCAGCTTGTACTCTCTGGGCATACTTAAAAAAAAGTGCTAAGTTATTCACCTAACAAAAGGGAAAGAGAAGTGCAGCAGACTTTTGACCCTCTACTACACAGTAAAATCAAATGCCTAAGAACGAAAAGAAGTCTATGTCCATATCTGCTGTTTCCTAAACAAAAACCCGTGTGTTGAAACTCAGGTTCACACTCAACATTTAATAATGTCGTAACTGCGCTGACAACATTGCAGGCTCACACCAAGCTGGTGCCCTCATTACATATCTCCCTATAAATTAACTCAGAGTTCACATCAGATGAAAAAGTTTGTTAGACAGATTTTGTTTATTTATTTATTTTCATTTCAAGCCACCACATCCCATGTAACTAAGCCACCAATGCTGGGAGAAGCGCCTGGCATGCGCGCAGAGGAATTTGGGACTAGAACCAGAACCTTTCTGCCCCCAAAACACAGGCCTCTCGCTTGAACTAAAGGAAACTCGCTTTAGCTAAAAGCGACAGCGTATCCTATATCCTCCCTGTGGGCTGGCCAGTCTCGCTTTTACAGAAAGGCTGTACCTCAGGCTCATCTCTGCTTTCCCTCACTACATGAGAAGGATCCTCCCATGTATTCATAGAAAGCAACAGGGTTTCGAAGGGACTGCTCAGAGTTAACCAAGGAGAATTTCACCCAGTATCTTTAGTTCTGAAAATACTTGTAAAATTTTTTTCTCGGTTCTCATTTAGAAGGCCTCCTGAGTAACCTGCTAAATAATTAATATCTCCTTTTTATTTTTCTACCATAATGTGAATAGTTAATATGTTCCTTAGTAACTACTATATTACAAGAGAACAAAGTGATGCAGTGGGGTTTTAGAGAGTATTTACACACTTCTACAGAGCCACCTGCTTAGGAGGTCTGAGCAGCTCACATCTCTTTCACACTGAGAAATTCTGAGAAGTTTCACGTCCCCTTTGAAAAGGATCCCAGAACGTGTAGTCTCACGCTGTCAGGTATTTTGTGAAACCTTTCGGTCTTCTTTTCACTATGCTTGTTGCCATGCATCCTCTATTCCTGTCTTGCCAGCCTTGCCTCCCCGTGCTGCTGCACACAGAAGATGGATGATGCCTCCTCTCACTCGGTCAGGGGCCACTAAGCCAAAGCCATGAGCTTTTCTGTGACAGCAGATGGCGGAAGACTATTGTATCTTTGTTCCTCCCAACCGCTTGTATTATAACACGACCTTTATAATCTTAATGCCTATTGTTTTAATGGAATAGGTTTAACAAAATTCAGATAGATTGTCCCCACAGAGCCTTTGAGATGGAAAGATGGCATTTTGTGCAGGAGTGGTGGTGCTGCTCCAGAACAAGGGTCAGCCCAGCCCAGTGCTCCAGCACTGCCTGGGAAGAGGGACCAGCCGCCTTGTACAACACCGCCCTTCGATATATCCCCACCACCAGCTATTTTCACCTGGGGGATGCCTGGGTCGCTCCCAGGGGATGTATCTTCCAAGCGCTCTAAATAGTCTCCTTCTTGAGCCCAAATTCTCTGTAACAGGCACATAAGCACATGGGTGCACTGACAATTATTCAACACTTTCCAAGTTCATAATCTCATTCACCTGTGATTCCTCTGGCTCTTGGAGGCTTTCTGCAGCTTTTCTCCCTCATCCATCCTTTTCCCAGCACATGTCAGCCCAAAGATTTTTTTCAACTTACCACGCTCTGAACAAGTTTTTCTGATGCTCTGGGGTCTCCAGGTGAAGATCAGAAGGAACCAAGGCAATGGCGACAGCAGAAAACAGCACAAGGAAATTCCCACCAGAAAAATCCTCAGCTACGTCCGAGAGCTTTCTATCCTTGAGCTCAGCACAGACAGCACTACAGATCAGAAGCAGCAAAGGCCCCAAAGCTTCACAAGCATCTCCAGATAATACTCTCAAAATTACTTCTTACAATTAAGCTGCATTGTCTTGGAGACTACCAGCTGTTTGCTGTAGTACTGCACCAGACGCAAATTCACAGCACCAGATACAAGCTCTGAAACAATGCAGCTTATGTTCTTTTCAAAATCCATCTCCCCTTTAATAAATGCTTTGTTATCAAGGTCATTAGTTTTTACTTTAAACTTTTTTTTTTTTAAGAAGTTGCTCCTATGTGCTGCTAAATTTCAGTTTTCATTTCTAAAGATTTTCCTGTTCATGTCAATTAAAATTGTGACATCTTGGTTCCATTTTCCTTCAACTTTCTCTCTGGCCAAGAAAATCCATACAATTTAGGTTAGTTAATGTTTTCTGTTTTCTTTCTGTATACACAGAATTGCTGGGCATTAAAACATGGAAAGAAATAAATCAAGAGAAGGACAGTGAAGATATACTATTGTACATTATCTTAGTAAACCTTTGGCCTTTTTTCAGTGAACTAAATAAACCCCCCCAATCTCTGGAGTAATTGGAAAATGAGCAAGCATAATAAGAGTCAGGGGTATTTTAGTGCTCCAGGCTTTGACTTTGACCAATGAGTTACCCCTAGCAATGTCCAAGGAGCCCCAAAGAAGTATGCATTTAACCATGCGCCGAGGCGATGGATACGACCCATTTGCTGTGCCCTTAGTTTTCCAGGAGCGCTACTGCAGGAATGAGCCTGATGGACAGAATGTGCATTTTCCATCACTGCTATTTTTTGTCTCATGCATCTGTCCTATTTCATCTTCAAGAAAGTGGAATAAACCTGTAACAGCAGCTCCCAAACATTTCAGCTCCCCACTGGATGTTCCTTCCCTCTCCTCCATGCCACTGAACACTGAACTCTACCTTCAAAACTCAAATGTGGAAGGAGTTCACATATTAAACAAAACAATTCAAAGGGACAATTTGCCTCTTCCCACCTTCCTCTCTCCATTTTTAATGCTCTTAATTTCAATACCATCATCACTTGCCACAGTGTTTAGAAAGTGTGAGTGTAATTAAGTATAAGGCGAAAATTCATGATGGTGAAGAACTGATAGCAGTTAGGATGTTTTTATAAAAATAGGTTAGAGATAAGTCAATCAGCCTCCAAACTACTGTAGAGAAAAGCATTCAATTCCTGACTCTAAGAAGAATGTTCCCCGCCTACTCCATCCCTGAGGGTGAAGGAGACTCTTGGAAAAATGGAACAGGGCGTTCAAAACACCAGCAGACCACGTGCAATACAACCGTGCCTTCAAAATCATCCGCAGGCCACCAAGCCTGCGCGTTACAAGCTAGGATCTATTTAAATACTGTCATCTTAAAGTGGATATATCTTCATTTTGTCTGAAGGGCACTTAAAACAACGTGGCCACACTATGTTTCTAGCTGTAGGAACATACTCCAATCTGCCTTACTTTTCAGCAAGATTGAAGAAATTAGCATTGCTCTGAATCACACGTTACGGATGGAGTGCCATTAGCCTCGTAAGAGCTTGATTACAGTGTTACATTCATTAGAACAGTAAGGAAACACATTTTGTTTGAACCAAGGCTTCTCTTCAACAGAAGTACTAAAAGCAAAAGAATAAACCTATTTATGGTATGTTTAAAAAGTGAAACAAAGGCCTGTAATTATCAGGTTTTTAATGGTCTCTGTATCAAGTTACTGTTTCAAAGCAACAGACCTGCTAAAGGACTCGCAGGAGGAATATCTTAATGTTACAGCACAGCGTTATGGGGTGCAAAGAAAAGGGCTGAGGTGACCCCCAGGCAAGGACTGGTGCGAGCACATCGCTCGTGGTAGTCAGGCATTAAGGAAATAACTGGGGGGTCAGGAAGAGATGGAGGCAGAGCCCTGCAGGCACAAGCCACAGAAAAACAGGACCATGGAGGACAAAGCGAACAGCCTGGCAGAACAGCCGAACCACCCTGGTCTCAGGGGTTTTAACTCCCCAGAGAAGAAAAAGGAGAAGAAAAAGGCACCACATCTCCTACCTTGGCCTATAGGCTTCCACCTTCTCGCCATTTAATCACTCCCAGGCAGACTCACTCCATGGGAAAAAAACAATATCCGAGACCAACTTGCAGTCCAAATCACATGTCCATCTCGCTTTAACAAAAATAAACGCTCTCAGGAACGCTTTCAAGCAGCAACTGGAAAATTTTGGAGTGGGAAAACCCAAGAAACATGAATACTCTTAAGTCAGGCAGGCTCAATTCTCATGCTCTCATGTCCTGCAAATGCCTGGGCACCAGCATGTGTCACAGGGTGCAGGACTGCACCCTGCAACGCTGCGTGCGAGCTCAGGACGTGCGGATGGGAGAGGAACCCCAGCAGGGTGTGACGGAGAACTGCCCGGGCTGCATTAGCTCCCTGTAAGAATACAAGGATGCAAACATCCTTCTGGGAATTAGCGCTTACATTTTATTTGTGGTTTTTTGGTTGGTTGGTTGGTTGGTTTTTTTAAGTTTGCTCTGGGCGACGTATTTGTATTTCACTAGACACAGGCTTCCTAATAATCTTTATTGTTCCTGATAATTTTTAATGAGTTGATGTAAGGCGACTTCACTTCCTTCCCTCTTAAAAAGAATTTATAAAAAAAAAAAATCTGTATAGGAGTAAAAGCCTCATAAACGGAGGAGCCACATGCCCATGATTAGAATTAAAGGAGCCATCTGTTTCTTTACAGTCATGCACATCTCAGACAAAAAGTACACACACGACATATGTCACTACTTCCACTTTCCTAATAGAAAATATGTCATGATTCCCTCCTACAGGAGCGCAGGAAGCTCCACCACCCGCTTGCAATGCTACAGAAACCCCTCCCACTAAAGCTCTGCAAGCAACGTATTCAGCTTTTTTCCCTTCCTCTTCCTCAGCCAACCCAGCAGAGTTTTTCACGCCTCTGTGAATCCTTTGCAAACATATTTTCCGCAAGATCTACAACCGGGGATCGGCTTGCTGAATTCTACCATCAACAGGAACCGCACTGTTGAGCTCCATACATACAGTTGTGTCTTACCATTTAAAAGTCTATTTAGGAAATGAAGCTGTTCATTGGATGATATATTTTTATGTCAATGTATTGTAGCTTGCAATTTTTTCCCTTCACCTACTTCCAAATCGCTGACAGACGCAGACAATGCACCAGACGTGCCTCGACATACTCCTCAGCATCAACTTTCAGGCAGTTACAGGCAATTAGTGCAAAAATTCCCACTTTCCCTCACCGGCAGAAGTAAGCAGCAGCACCGCGCTCTCTCTCCTTTGCTCTTCATCACACACATGTAACCAGCTGGAAACCCAGGAGCTGGAGATCATACCTCAAGGCAACACACCTCCACGAACAGCACACGGCTGTGCTCTCGCTTGTACCATATTAACAAAAGTGGCAGACTAAGATGCGTATTTATAAAGCGTTCAAAAGTGTCGTCTGTGGTCGCATATATCCCCAAGTGGTCTCCTGGAGCAAAAACACCTCTTCTGGGCCAGGTTTTGGAAAGGAGATATGGTAGACACCAGAGCTGCAATTCCATGTTCCTCTCCTGCCGGACACGCTAACACCGCACAGCCGCTTTTCTCGAGGCTCCCTGTACACCACAGCTTTCGGGTGCATCCCACCTCAACTTAAAAGGCTTGCTCAATGAAATGTCTCCCACTGTTCCCAGAAGCTTTTCAGCTTTACGGCATGTTCAATTAGCATCTAATCAAAAGAAAAGCAAGATCTGTAGGACAGATCAGTAGTTCTTTAATCTAACCATCCACTGAAGTCCTGACATCTTGCTATGAAGTTACAGTGTTACATGTGCAACCACCAAAGCAGCTCCTGCCAGAGGCAAAATCAGCGCATCATCTGTAAGAGTCAGCACTGCCCCGGTGATGTGGCCCTGGAACGTGAGCAGGACGCTCGGGAGGAGCCATCAGGAGGCCACCACCGCACTGAAACACGTTTGACGTCAGTTCTGCTCTCTTCTGCTACCTCAGCCCTGCCAAAGCAGCCTATCCCCAGACTAGAAAAAACAGACCACTGACAAATGTTCTCAAAAAAATCTCTTGAAAAGATATAAAATTCTTCCATCTAAAACATCTCCTCCTCTTTCCCTGCCTTGCCGCAGTTCAAACGCTGAAGAGTTCAAGACTACCTACCGTGCCACTGAGACGTTGTGAAAGTATTTCTTCAGAAAAATCAGAGAGTAGCTTAATTTAAGTTGGTCTGACCTGGGATGTTACCCTTGCTCTCAGTTATGGAAAAGCTTTAAATAGGAACACCAAAAAAAAAAAAAAAAAACCCACGTTGTCTGGTTCTTCAGCTTTTTTCTCTGCAGGCACGCTTTTGATAGAAGCTATTTATCGGAGACTAGAAGAAAACTTCTGAAACTAAAACACTGGCAGCTCTGCAGTTGTGCGAAGGGAATATTTCCTTCACCCATTGTGCTCTCCCATGTAGATAATCATTTCTGTGCGTAGACACGCATTTCATTATTCACAATGCTCTGTGACCCTGAGATGTTCTGCAAATTCTCCGTGCCAGTTCAGTAAAACACATTTCTTCCTCATGTCTATCTATTTTCCATTTCTATAACATCTTCTTGCATTATTATGCAGGATTGCCCATCCGTGGCAATCATTCCTTTGTTTTGATCGTCTATGGAATGCATAATGAAGAAAGACATTAAGATGAAAAAATAAAACAAAGCATTTAATCCTTAATTCAAATATTGAATAAGTTAATGTACATTTTTAAAGATCTATAAAAAAATATATTAAAAAAGAAAAGCATCTATGTTTTTATCTACCCTTCTAAAGGGAAACTTGTAACACAAGATTCTCACTGGGGCTACCATCAAAAACCAGATTCGTGTTTCAGAGGCACAAAGTTAGGACATACCTCATGATTCTTCCTCTCTCCCATTCCACAAACACATTCCTAAATAGCTCTGTACACTGATGCCTTATTTAGAACAATAACTGAGTTAAGACCCTGCTGAAGAGGAGAGCAAGGTGTAATCTAGATTTATTGACATTTCAGCTGTCCTTATATGCAATTTTCATGTGTCACTCTGCCTTCTAATAATTACAGTCTAATACAGAGCAGGTAGACAAATATATCCATCCTGAATATCCCTCATCTACCCAGGAAAATCTCTCTTAAAAACATTTATGAAAATAAAATCCACTGTATACATATTGGAAAAAAGCAAACGAATGAGGCAAGAGTGGCTGGGTGGCAATGCTCAACACTTAGACAAAAAAGGAACAAAGAATCGGTGAATACTTTCCAGGTTTTAAGCACATCTACTCACACACAGCTTGTTTTTCCTTAGCTTCCCTTTCACTACTTGTCTGTAACGCGGATCGCGCTTGGTGCCAGCAGCAAAGCCCATCAGAGCAAACTGTGCACGCCCGGAGACGTGCGTGCACCGATGCAGCAGCAGTGCAACGCTGGGCTCGCTGCTGCTCTCCATGGCTAATTCCCTAGTTGAGTAGCTCCACTCGTTGCAGGTAAATGAGAACAGAGGGTTACACGCTTCTTTGTGCCAGCGTGCTCTCCCGTCTGCTGCGTATCCCTTTTGCTGGCTCAGCTGGCGTACCCTAACTCAGGAGACCTGCTCCCGTATCTCGAAGTCTTGCCCCTGAGCTTCCAGGCACCTGTGGAGCCGCACCAATCTCTAAATCACACCACCTAAAATCACAGCATTGAAAGAGTCAAGTCAATTTTCTCTCTGGCTTAGAAACATATTGCCAATTAAACAATGGAACAATGGGGAGTGCTAAATCCAGACATAAAGGTTATTTGTTTGAGTAAAGGTTTTTTAAATGACACTATTAGGAATTACATGTGATATGGAACTAATTTTCAAGCTACCTTGGATTTCTGCATGAAGGACAACGTATAAACATAAGGGCGAGAGCGAGCATAAAATAACAGCAGGCTGATGTGTGTGAACCTCGGAGACGGGTGCTGTCCTGCCCCAGCCCTCCTCGTAGTTGGCCTGTTTCAGGAGGAAATCAGCTTCCTAAATTTCAAACTAATACCCAAGACACCAAACGTCCACAGAACAAAACCGCGCGCCAGCACCAGTATCACTGCTATCCTCCTCAGCAGCGTGGGCCCAGAACCCATTTACCTGGGCGGGCCAGGAAGACAGTAACAAACCTTCTATCTCCGGAGCTGGTTCCCCAGAGCGGGGTCAAGAAGAGCGGGGAGAAATAATTTTTGGTAGAAAACTTGTGGCTGACAAGGCTCCGCAGGAGGGACATGCTCGCTGGCACGGGTGCAGGCGGTCGCTCCGTGGCGTGGCTGCTGTGAGACTCACCCAGAACAGCCAGCAGCACCCAGGGCCGAACCCGGCGGGGGCAGCGCAGCCGGCATTCTTCCTGCGTGCACATGGGGAACCTTCTTCATCGCCCGCTAGCAACGTTCAGGTTTTTCCTGGTGAATGATTGTGCTCCATTTTATGTTCTCCCTGACAAAGCAGTTTTACTAGCCAGAAGCTATCCACATCTTGTGCTAATAAATGCTATGTATTAATTTATTTCTATTTATTAAACCTCTTCTAGCAACAGTAGAGGTTATTTTAAGACTTGGAAGTAAAAAAGCAATCAGTCAGTCATAGAGGGGAGCGTCAGTAAACCGAGATCAGCTAAGGAAACCAGCAATACGTCAGGACAGCTCTTTCTGGATCCTTCCACTGCTCCTTGACTAACAGAGCCTGGCCGAGATGAAGCACAAGCACACATACCTGGAGGTAACTGTCACTTGCTACTTACGCAAGTTTTGAAATGCTCTTTTAATGCTCTCTCTTTACAGTGGGAAGAAATCATCCAACAAGCACAGTTTTTCATCATAAACCTGAAGCACCTACAACATAAAAGCCTACCAGCTTAGACTTGCTAAATCACCCAGCCTCACTGCAGCTACTGTACGGGGACGAGGGGTAACGAACACGTCAAACTATTTCATGCGGTGCACAGATTGTTGTTATGTTACCTGGAGGACATAACAAACAAGAGAATTGCAACTTGACAGAAAACGTATACAATTAAAACTTAAAACTCCAGAGGGATGGATAGGAGATGCTTGACTAGGAGACATACTTCGCTGCTATATGGTGCAGCTCTTGGCTCCCTTTCAGCTCGAGGGAAATACTTAAGCATGGGCGTCTGTTTATTTGAAAGATGTCAAACCATCAACCAATTTTATAGAACAAAAAGCTTTCTGAATGGAAAGTACTTCAGGACAACCAACATGCTGCAAATTTTTTTTTGTATAATTAAAAAGTTCTTTATAAATGTATCTTCCCTATTTGCACGTCTGATCTGGTTTCAGCTCTTTACCAAGTTTATTCAAAAGTGGTACTTCCACGGGGAATAAAAAAAGCTAAAAAAGATGCACAATGAGTTTTGGCAAGATAAAAACTTTTATGCAAAACTGACCTGATTCTGGAAAAAGTGAAATGTGAACACAGCATGATATAATTGCATTAATTTGTTATTACACAGTCATTCTAATGACATCTGCTCCTTTCTTTGCCTCACTGACTTGCACAGTATAAAAAGCAGACTGCATTAGATGCTGGTCATTCAGGAAGGACACCAGCTGACCGTGATCCGTATTTCCAACTTGGTTATTTTAGGCATATTTATGACATGCCATAAAGTTATTGTTATACAGAAAATAACCATCTTCCAAAAAGTATCAATAGCGAAGTTGAAATACTTCTAAAATGTGACTGAAAGAATAACTTGAAAACAAACATCATAAGATGGGTTAATTTTGTATCAGAACACTCGGGGATTTCTTTTTTACTGTGACTTATCACTTCAATTTTGCTTGGTGTTTCCTCATCTCATTTTAATGCATGAGTATATTGCATTCAAGAACAAAGTTTGATTCCACTGCTCCTCCTGCAAGGCCGTTTCAGGGTGCCATGCTCAGAAATCCATGCAATGCAACGAGGACATGGAAAGTATCACAGAATATCACTGGCAGAAGGGTTATAATTAGTTTCTCTTGAATTTGCTCCTCTATTTCTAACTAGATTGATCCTTCAGTCAGGCAGACAGTGGTTCTATCTAATCAATAAATCTGTGCACAAAAAGCAACAGAATTAGGCCAAATACAACAATAAAAGGGTAGAGAAAATTACATTAAATAGGTACTATTATAATTAGGGACTGAAAGATACAATGGCAAAATTCTCCTCTCTGACCTGTGTTGGTGATGAAAGCACAGGGTGTACCTGTACTGTAATTTCTGAATTGGTGATATAAATGGTACAGCCAGTGACTTTCACAAATCTCCCCTGTGCAAATAAAACTCAGAAAACCTAAATGGCAATGACAGATCTTTAAGGAAGAGAAACATTTTCAATACAGCTTGAAGAGAAACGCAAGGTTGGAACATAAAGAAATAAAATAATAAATTAAGCTACGTGGCACGTACTCGGGATAAAAAAGTAAATCCCCGAACTGATAACCACCAGCCACGATACCCAGGGGCCGTGCCATTCAGCAGGGCCTGAATGCTGCAGGAGACAGGTTGCTGGACCAAGTGGCTCGATACAGTCCAGCAGGATTTATCTGGGACTTCGCAACCCAACTATATTTTACTCTACACAATATAAAGACAGATAGACCCAAGGAAGTTCCTTGCATCAAAACTAGTAGGATGCTGCATTCTCAAATAGCCCACTCTACACCTGCCCACTCCTGTAAGCACCATTAAGAAACAGAAAATTACTCATATTTTACTATGCAACACTTCTAATTGAGTCGGAATAGAGACAATATGGAAATTGCAATTACAGTAACTCCAGCTGCTGAGACAGAATGTGAACAGCAGCCATGGAGTCTAAATCCCAGTCTAACAGAGCTTTCCAAAATCCCCCAACAAGACTGATAAACATAGACAATCCTGCAGTGAGACATAAGTATATTTTCCTAAAAATATCTTTTTGTTTTAATTTGTTTTTTATTTTTTACACTACATGCATAAATTGGACTAAGTATAACTATGTTATGTGCTCAGCAACAGCAATTATGTTGCTGAGACTCACCATAAATCTTTATTGCAAATACCTTTCTTGTAATATCTGAAATTATCATAAAATATGTATTAAGTTTAAAACGTAACTTGGGGATAGTCATAGAATCATAGAATGGTTTGGGTTGGAAGAGACCTTTAAAGATCAGCTAGTCCAACCCCAATAGTCCTAAAGCTGTTCGAGCCTTGATATCTGACAAGAGGAAGGCACAAGAGGAAAATGCCATTTTCAGTAAGAATTAAAAGGGATTACATTTGTTTGGAATGAATTTTCCACTTACATTGAAACATCCATCACAGCTCCCGCTTTCAAATTATCTCATCATTGTTGATACATTGTTTACACAACAATTAAAAACAGAAGGTTTATTTCATTTTTCAAGTACAGCACTCCTGCTGTTTTGTTGTGTTGTTTTTTCCTCCTCCTAAAGATGGCCATAAAAAGAAGCAGATACTTTTTATCATTAGATACAAACACAAGTCTCACACGTCTATTGGTTTCTTTTACGTGCTGTTACGTGCAACTTAAAGAATAGAAAAGAAATCCTGGTTCAAGTTCCATCAGATTGAACTTGTACTTCGGTCTATTAATTAATTAATCCATGCCTTAATTCAAAATGAGGGCTCTCAATCCTGTCATTACATTCCATAAGCCCTGATGATTATAAAATATTAGTTCTGAACTGCTCTTGTTAACATTAGGCTGAACCAAATCGATAAATTCAAACTCAGATTAACTGGCATCAAAAGACAGTGTGTATCTTTAAACTGTACAGGCGTTGATCTTTGTGTTTGATATTTCTTTTGTTTAAAGACATTTAAAAGTATACGGTAACGGGAAGTCTTTCCACTGAGAAATGCAGGATATTACTATACAATAGACAGTGAAAACCTGCCTAGTTTTCACATGCTTCACTGAGAAAGTGCCGGAGGTAATGAAGACCCATTGCACAACCCCACCTGGCGCTGCCAGAGCGCCAGCGTTGAAAGGGATCTATTTTTAGAGGGATGCGAAAGGTCAGCTAGCCGAGGCCTTCAGTCATGCAATGTCAGCCACACGGTGAGCTTTAAGATGCTTTTGAGCAAGGCGTTTGCTATACAGTAAACGGCTAATTTTTTTTTCAAGACATTACATATTTGCAAGTTCACCTTCAGTAAACAGTGCCAAAAGTGCTCTCAGGAAAAAGAAATGGCACAATTACAACTTGAGCAGGAATTAGAAAACGGCTGCAGAGCATAATGAGAGACTCTGGAATGCCGTCATGATCCTGTTCCCATGAGAACAGCAAGAATCAGAGGATGGGTTTTTAAGAAAATATCCAATGTTTTTAAGTTCTTGAAGAGCCACTGAAATGTCACACAGTCTACGGGATGTCACAGAACTGGGGAAAAAACCACCTTCTGTGCGTACACAATGACAAAGCATCACATTACACACACGCACATACAAAACACCCTCTTCGACAAGGGGTGGATAAACCCAAAATCTCACAGCTGCCTGGGACCAGGGATTACAGTGCCTGCGCCGGGCCATGGAAGCGGCACCCAGCAGAGCCCCAGTGCATCGCTCTGGCTCTGAGCAGCACAGGGGTTTCAGGCAAGTACACAGAGGCTGGGGCTCGCTGAGCCACCTCATCAGAAAAATAACGGCTGACACAAGGCTTCACCTATGGCAAAACACAGCACGCGCAGGAAGACCCACGTAAAGAGCCATGCTATCCACGTACTAGTAAGCGAGCGGGATGTTCGGCTGAACAATTTCAAAGGCTGAATTCAACAGCAGGTGAGCCAAGCACAGTGTAAAGCGGGAGGTGTAGCTACAGCCGCGGGGCACACCTCATGGAGTAGAGCCCAGGCACGTGCCAAGGGCCAACATGTGGAAGACAGATGTGGAGCTACAGCTGAGGGGCAGCCACAGGGCTGTCACTACTGGCAGAGAAAGGAAATGGCCTCCAGGTCTGTGCCAACCAAGTCTTCTCTGTTTGTCCAGCTTGATGTCCTGCAGCTGGGGTGTAAGCTGGTATCCTGCCCCGATGTACACGACAGAGGAATTATGCCCTAAGATATGTGTGTACTATTTAACCCCGTTGCATTTGCAAGCAAAAATTTTTTCCCTGCTGTGAAGTCCTGCTTTAGCACTTCTGTCTAAGGTTTCACCCATGACGTCCGAGTTGACATTAAGCCACTCCATCTCCCCAAAATGAGATTTCCTGGGGAGAGAGAACAGCTCACAGAATCTAAGAGGAGAATCATCTTCCTCCTCTACAGCAGGTCTCCCTTTTCACCATGTAGGTGTGAACCATCTCTGCCACTCCTGCAGACATCACCCTGGGGAGTTGGTGGTCGATGAGGAGACGCACTCCAGAGGAGGCCTACTGGGACTACTCCCCACAAGAAAACTAGCCTGGCTTCTCTTCTGGACGTAGTTTGCTACATAGGATGTGAATGAAATAAAATAAACCTCAAATATTTCTACTACTAATATCCGGGTCTGTGGCTGAACAGGGAATGATCACAGTCCTGTCACGATGAATGAGATGAATAACGGCATGGAAGGTCACTACTGATACGCAGTTGTGAGCTCACAGAAAAAACAGCTTGCTGCAGTGTAAGTCAATGCACATTTGTAGATGCTTGTACACAAATGGTATGATAGAACGGTGGGGATTGATTTCATGTTTTAATTTGCAAAATAAACTTGTACAGCAAACTTGGAGAGAATCAGGACATCATGAATTTTGACAGCTTTGTAGAGAGGAAGAAAGAACAGCAGAAAAAAAGAAAGAACGAACACAAGAACGAAAGAGCAAACTTTGCAGACTGACACCGCTCGTCCAGGAGCCTTTCCAACTGGAACACTACCAGCACTGCTGTGCTGGCACCAGTCGGAGGAGGATCCAACTCATCCTCTTTCCTTTCAGAGTCCATACACCTAACAGGAACAAAAATGTAGTCCTTGAGGGTGCTAGATGTGACTCTGAATGGCAGGAGGAAGAAGGCAGTCTATTAGGTGGTCTATGTACAGCAGCAGCTAGACACGTAACGCAGGCAAGAGATCTACAGCACCTACTACTTTCTGCCACACCTTCAAAGACCTTATCTGCCCAACAATAAAATGCTCATTTTACTTAGTAACTGCTCTCACAAATTGTTCAAGCTATATAAAGCAGAAAGCAGGGCCAATGAACTGCAGTGAATCTTAAATGCTTCTAGTGACACTGGAAAGAAAAGCGATGCTTTGCCTGTACTCTCTTCTTAGCAAGACAGGGAAAGAAAAGGGAAAACAGAACTAAAGATGATGTAGTTCATTGTGCAGCATTTCTTGCTTCACTGTTATTTGTATTACTTGTCATTGCCTAGGGCACGTGAGTTTATACTAAGTGAAAAAGTGGAGGAATAAGTTAAAAGTTTTAGTTTTTCCTCTCATACATTCCCACAAGTTACAGCCACTGACATGCCACAACTTTTGTCCCCATTATTCAGAATGGGCCTTCCTGCTCTTTTATGGCGCTACGTTGTGTCATCAGAAGTTGAGCAGCAATTTCCTCCATAGCTCAGATTAGAAGCGTAAAAACCTTCACCACCATCAGAGTGATTTACAAAAGGCACTAGTCCTCTGCATCCTCAATACAGACACTGGCCTTCTTGTCTCCACTTTTATGACAGGTAGCAAATGAAGTAATGAAGTAGAAACGAAGTAATAAAATGAAGACAAATCATTCATCTTGGGAAGGTCTGCATCAGACCAATTAAAATAATGTCTTAGACACACTGCGATAACATATTGTACCTATGGGAAGAGGCTACTAGCATGAACAACCCCTGCAACTGCTATTTTCTCCAATTATATCCCCAGAGATTTATAGCTCCAGCATAATAAAAGATTAACAAATTAAAATATATTAAAAAATTAGTCTTTATATTTTTTCCAATAAGCTATTAAAGGCGATGATAGTAACAAATCTCTGCCTACAAACTCATCCTCGCACAGGAAGCTCACGTAAGTCAGGACAGCACCAGCTACAGTGAGAGTTACTGAGGGCGAGGAGGGTCTGCAGACCTGGGTGCAGAGACGGGTCGCACAGCTGCAGTCCACGTTATGAGCTCATCGACTTCCCCGTGTGGCAAGGACTTTCTGAAGTAGGTAAAAAAGGCTGTACCCTGCACTCCCATTAGCACCAGAGGTGCAAAAGCTCTTGCTTAGCTCTCTCCCACGTTGCGTTTGATGTCATGGCGCCAGACAGCTCTCCCCTCCCCGCTCGGATCAGGGCTGCATCCATCCGTACTGCATCACGGAGGCCCAAGGGCTCAGCGCTGCGCATTTATATGCCGCCGTCCACCATTACACTATAAAGAATCAAATAAAGTAAAGAGGATGTAAACCTCAGTACAAGCCCTCTACGTTGCTCCATCCTTTGTCATGTCCTCAGCAGCGGTTTCCTCTAGAGTGAAATCACAGGCATAAAAACGCTCACCGCCGGAGTGATTTACGGAGCTGTAATACAAACAGCAGCCTCCGTCCCTCCTGCTGCGGCAGGCAGCACCGGAGGAGATGCCAGAGACCAGAGCGCAAAGACAGCTGTCGAGAGGGCAAGGTAGGGATGGTCTTAGGCAGGCAAAAACCAGCACAATTTCATTCAGTCCTGCACTCAAAGTGCCCTCCTAGTCCTATACATGTCCTGGCTGCCTTTCAGAGCTGTGTCTGCTCCCCAGCTACAGGGATATGGGCACCTGCTACCACAGATTTTCCTCTAGACAGTCAGTCCTGCCTCAGAAGAGATGCTCCCTGGTCTTTGGATTCTCCCATGTGTCTATAAATCAATCAAAATCTGGTTTAGAATTTTGTTCTTCTCTCATCTAGAGCCCTAGTCTAAAAATAGCACCCATTCCCTTCACAACCATTGGTTTTCAAAGAATTTTGTAACACTGGTATCTAATTATAGTATATCAGTGCTCACTACAATTACATGCCATTTACTGTTTGGATGGCCAGTGGAAATTCTTCTCATATTCCAAATAAATTCTCCATCAATACCACACATGGTTTTGTCTCAAAGATCTAGCAGAAAGACTAACAAAAATAGTTTGTGGGGTTTTTTGGTTTTTTTTTTTAGCTCATCATTTCTGACCACTTCAAAGGTTTACAACAAAATTCGGTGTCAAAAACAATGAACAAGAGTTGAACATTGGGGAGATTGCAAACCACGGAAAATCCACTGTGACAGCGTTAACTGAAGCATGATCACACAGGCTATCAGACAAATCTGGATCACTTGAATGGACTGGCACAGCTTAAAGGGGTTTTTCTTTCATTTATAATTAACCACTTGGCTGTCACATCACTGTATCCACGCACTCTGGTTGTGAATGTTTACACCGAAATCTCTGTAGAAGACACAGAGACCGTGAGCTAGAAAAGGTGAGAAGGGAAGTTATATATGTGCACCAGTGAGACGCTAAGTTTAGCATCATGAAAGCAGCCAGAGCAGAGGGAGAACCAGCAAAACAGCAACCGAGGCAGCAGCTCCGTGTGCTTCCCTGGGTGCCTTCGCCCCAGAAACGTTATTTTGGGGTGATGGAGCATGGTGAG
This sequence comes from Phoenicopterus ruber ruber, assembly GCA_009819775.1. Taxonomy (NCBI): domain Eukaryota; kingdom Metazoa; phylum Chordata; class Aves; order Phoenicopteriformes; family Phoenicopteridae; genus Phoenicopterus; species Phoenicopterus ruber. Next base: position 16,795,176 of record CM020226.1, read on the forward strand.
GTTTTGGCCTGTGCAGTCTGACTTCTGATATGGGGTACACGGATAAACTTCTGCTAGGAAGAGGTTATCAGACAAAAGTCACTAATGCTCCCAAAAAGCATCAGATGATGCACACAGTGGTCTATGTCACTTGAGATAGATTTCCCAGGAGGTTCTCAGGAGACAAGAAGCTTATCATGCTATTAGCACTGCTCAAAATGGAAACTGCATTAAGAAATATAACAACAAAGTACAGAACTCCAGTTTAAATACAAACAAATGAATTTAAGCAAATTAAACATAGCCCATCCTGCTTTAAAAATAGCTGCTTCTGCCACTAAATATTCTCAAAGAGATTTTACAGAACATCAGAATAATTGAGGTCAGAAGGGACCTCTGGAGGCCATCTAGCACAAACCCCCACTCATCCAGGGCCAGATAGATCAGGTCACACAAAGTTCATACGTTCAGGTCCTCAGCTACTCCTCTTAGAAAAAGCCATTTCACAGGAGGTAACCGGAAACTCAGGGTGTTTGCCATTTATTTCTTTAAAATGCTGAAAATGCGGCTGTGAAGACTGAACCTTCTAATAAAGCCAGTGAAATGACCAGTGGTTCACAAACAAAGCCTTCAGCACTGCGGCAAGCACACTCGCATCTCAGACAGTCCTTGAAAAGCACATCTGTGTAACTCCAGTTTCTCTAAATTTGATGCCACACAGGCATCTTCAGTGGCTTATCTACTTGCGTACCTCAGATATTTTTAAAATAGACTTTACTTTCTTTTTCCTATTGAGAATATTCTTCAAAGTGTAGTTCAACTCATTTAGCACCGCAATCAGGGTCCAAAAACATGTGCAGCAAAGTCATTAACCCCCCAGACAGTCTCACATGTTGTCGTGTACCTGTTGTGTCCCTTCTTCCTTTAAGCCTTTAAAGGAAGAAGCTGTCTGCTTAATAAAGTAGCCAAAGGGAACGAGGTTTATGTTATCATACAGCATCCATAGGGTGAAAGTCTGAGTAGACACTCCACAAAACCATGAGCCACAATGCCGTAAGATGTTGGGCTTCGTTAGTGCCACTGCTGATCTGATACCTGTTTCTACAGCCCTTTGCAGAACGATGCAATGTCGCTCCAAGAGTAACAAACCCCCCAGGGTTCAGTTCTCTCCAGGCCCTTCGCTTTCTCTCCTGGCAGCTCCGAGGAATTACTTATTTTGCAATAGTTGCCAGCACCAATACACCAACCAGTGGGTTGAATATTTCAGCTGTAATAAAAAGGTTTAAAGAAGGGCTTTCTTCACTGACAACCTGTTTTATTTTTGCCAGCAGGCATGAATCAAAACAGAATCACAGTACCCTAGCCTGACTTCAAAGGATACGAACATTTAATTTTTTGCAGCTTTTGCTTCACTGTCCATTGTACTGCAAATACACCCCCGGGCCCCCAAAATCTCTTTCATCACTAATTTAACATTCTTTTTTTAAAGATGACAATACAGAGAGTATGAGATGCATTTCCAGCAAAGGCTGACCCAGCATGACCTTGTTTATTTTCCAGAGCATGCCCAGCCTGTGGCCACGCAGTGGGTTTCTCCACGGGCAGGAGGCTGCGCTGGGCCCAGCAGCGCTGGAGGACGCAACGCTCCTGGACTCCCAGGGCTGTTTCCTCAGACAGAGCCCAGGCTCCAAAGGTCGACGTGCGCCAGCAGATGGGAGGCAGCACATGATTTCCTTTTGCTCTACGGCATAGCGGAGGACTAGAGATCAGATCTAGGATTTAATACAATGATGCAAGGGAGGCAATTAGTAAATGACTCGGCATCTGCAGACCAGCAGGCCCCCTATTAACCAGCTAAGTACATTATCTTCGCGGAGATCATAGATTTTTCCCTTAAGCTGATTGTCTGTGTATAACTTCTGCAACTTGTCATATCCTACTGCAGACGTGGGCTCCAACCCTGCAAGGTAACGAGTGCCCTTGCTCCACTGACATCCGTGGGAAGCAGCACGCCCCAGCCTCCCTGAGGAGAGCATCCTCGGGCTCAGAAGTCTCAGTGAAAGATGAAGGAGAAAGGAGACATTACTTAACCAAACCAATAATACTTCCCATGCTCCCGAACAACCTTTTATTCATTAGCTTCCATTCAAGGGAAAAAAAAAAAAAAGGTTTCATTTGTGAATGGCCTGACCACCAGGCTCTAATTAGCCCTGTCTCTCCCATTCCCTCAAGTCTCGGTTCATCTTTGCTCTGTGCCTGTTTCACAGCCAGGAGAACATGAATCGGTCCAGGCAACAGCCCTTGCAAAATGCTAGCGCTTATCAAGCCGAGGGACTCCACCAAGCAATATAGCCAACTCCAGCTAAGCTTAGGGCAAGTAGAAAGAAAACAATGAAAAATCTCTTGTCCTCCTGCCCCACCATTATCTGTTTAAGAGTTAACATAAAAGATCAGGTGTTTGCATTAAGTTCTCAAAATTTTTATTCCAGTTAAAAAGTGGAAAATATCTCAGCAGTGGTGACTAAAGCATCCACAATGCTTTGGGAACCCAGCAACAACCTCTTTCTGACTTGCAGGCACTGAACAGGCTTCAGCCTGTTTATTATATCCAGAAAAACAACGCTGGCAATTAAACACTGGCTATTTTAACAAAGTGGCTCACATTTTAGACAGACGCAATGTCAGCCATAAGGCTACATACAGTTAAAGGGACAGACATTTTCCAAGGGCTGCTTTCTACAGGGGATAAATAACATGTGATCCATGCAAGAGAGAAGGTAAGGACAGGCTTTCCAGTGAAAGAAACCCTCCTCTGTCACCACCACACAGCCTGGCAACCCCACAGCCGGGGGAGAGGAGAGAGTAGCCATTAGGCAATCACAGAGCATGCATCGGTGCGCCTTTCATCTCAAAGGGCTTGAAGGTATTGGCCATCCTCCGATGCTCACGAATATCCTGAACCTGCTCTTATTCCAGCCCAGGTACTACCCTACTGAGCCCTGGCCGGCTGTGCCAGTAACGACAGGAGCACCCAGCTGAACTGCAAAAGCGTGGCTAGGAGTGGGGCCAACACCGCAAGAGGGGAAAAGCCTTCAAAAGAGTGCTACGGGGTTTGTCTTAAAGCTGTGCAGAAAATGATACAACTGCCCTGTGGAAATATTTGAGAGCACAGAAGGTATATTCCTTTCTGCCCTGGGATGAAAAGCTAACACCTCTACAACCATCACCAGCCTGAAAAGTGTAAAACCAAATTTCAGTTCAGGTCAGACAAAAAGGCCATTTAATTTTGACCGTATAAAAACCAACCAAACAAAAAACCTGCAGGGTTGGTTGGTTTGCTTTAAAAAGACGTGAAATGCAAAAGAGGTTACATTCATCTCTTCCTCTTTTGCATTTCAGGTATGTTGTTACTGTCATCTCTTTTATAAGAAATCTAGGCCCTTTTCCAGGGCTCTTTACACCTGTGCTTTATTTGGTACATCAATCATTTGTCTCCTCAATCAACTCCACCTACTGTCACCTTGAGTTTCAGCAGCAGATGACAGGAGTACCGAGTATTTTGAAAGCTACCGTTCTGTTTTCCATAGGCCCCATCCAGCTTCCCTAACGCAGCTTCCAGCTCGACTCTCGCCCTTCGCCACACGACGCTGTTCCTCGGCCCGAGGCTCCAGAGGCCTGTGTCCCCTCTATAAGCCACACGCGAGGTTTGCTCACGTCTGCTTTGCGGAGAGATGCTGTGTGGCTGGGACCAGCTTCTGCCCAACTACATGTTACCCAATACCAGACCTGCAGCCCCCCAGGGACTGCCCGATCAGGCGACTGAACTACCACCGCGTATGTGGATGGCTTCACGTCTTCAAACGTTTGTCATTCACCAGTGACAGACTCCAGTGGGGCTAAAGCAAACTCTGTTCTCAAAATGAGTATTGATCATACAACAATGTTCATTTCGAAGCAGCTGAGTTTTCTGATCATTTCTGCTCTTCCGTTTCCTCTGTGGATAATTTTGATTTCACTTTTGAAAGCACATTCTGCCCCATTACCATATTTAAAACTGCAACACAACACAGAGCTGCAAACTGTTGCGGAACGCAAGTATTCAGCAGAGCCACAGAGCAGCATTTTGTCGATATTTATTTTACAAGCGCTGCCCACGTCAGGAGCATTTTACAGATGCTTGAAATCCCCTATCCCATCTTTTGCTTTTGACACACGATAAAACGACCCGTAAGGCGAATATAGCCCTCCTCCATCTCAACAGATGCAGTTGTCACGTTCCCACTCTTGCCCTTCCTATTTCATTAACACGGCAAGCTCCACACCTGTCCCAACAGCAAAGAGCAGGACAAGACCTCCCTCAGGCAGGACAAAACCACTTTGGAGGAAGCCTCGCCACACGCACAGACGCTCAGTAGCAGGTAGAGCTGTAACCGCCAGCTTGGCGGCAGCTGTTGATAAGGCAGATTTCTCGACAGTGACAAAGCACGCTCCTGCAGCGGGACGGGAACGCGGCGGCAAGAGGCTTTGCTATCTGATGGCCTCGAGCCAGCTGGGACGTGCGCGTTATTGCGCTGTCGGAGGAGGTCTCTGCAGCGCACCGGGCTGCCAGGTGCGTGACAGAGCAGGGAACTATTTTGCAGATGCAAGCAGAGGAGGACTTTGAGAGAACAAGATTAATATGCTTGCATTCCAATTTCATGTAGAGACTAAACACCTCGTCACAACATGCTGTTCAGTAACACTAGGACGGCTAATGTTACAACAGTGTGCTTTCAAGGAGGGAACTTAATAAGTACTTTTATTAAACACAGTCCAACGTTTGCTACTTTACCACACCTTGACATTTCCAGAAGGTCACAGACGAGCACATCTTTAACCTAAACTATTCAGTAACACCACCACCCTGCATAGTATTTGTAACATTTAAACTTTCTTACGATTTCCCTTATGAGATTAACGTAGGTTTCAAGTAATTCACCAAATTGAGAGCAACTGATGCTGTGTGGCTGTACTAGAAAGTAAGTTATTGTAAACTGCGGCACAGTGTGGGTGCTGACTGCTCGCACAGTTTAGTATCAGCAAATCATTAACGTATTTAATTAAGAGTTTGTGAACAGCCCCATTGGAAGTAGTGGCAATACACTTCAGTGTAGCGTTGGAAACGTGCCAAGGGTCACAAACTCTTTCTGAACATGGTTCAGTAACTACCCTAGAAGTCAAAATTGAAGAAAGTATGGCAGAAATTGAAGGCAGTATGATATACTGATAAACTAACAACATTATTCCCCTCTTCTTGCACCTCGGAAGCTACCGCCATTCCATTTCAGTCCAAGCACCACTGGTGATTTATATTGACTGAAGATGAAAGCCAAAGACAAGCCCACTCTAAGCCTTTTTCTCTTTCAACTTACAGAAAGGCCAAATTTAACTTCAATCAGACTAGCACAGGAAAGCTCTGTCCATCAGCTGTCAATGCAATTCAGCTTGTAAATATCTTTTGGTTTTTGCTTTCATGTTCTATTGATTTGTATTGGCATAAGTCTGTGAGTTTCATCTCTTGTTCTAATTGTCCGGTTTTAATATTTGTCATAGAAAAATTCACTAGAATTGGTACAAAGCTTTAGGTGTCAGAAGCTGAAGACACATAACAGCATGAAGACAATGAAACTCTCTGAAAACTTTTGATAAATCTTTTAGCACTAAGTTAAAATTTTTATAGACTTAACAGAAAGCTGCAAAATAAACTACAGTATGACAGTCAGGCAATTTAAGAAATGAACAGATAAAGGCAGAAGCACACAGAGCGCCAGCAGCATCCAGTCACAGATACAAGACTAAAGGCAATATCCCTTTTTATGCCACTGATTACATGTGCTATTCAAGTCTGTTTAGCCATCACATTAAATCTAACCATATAGACCAACTCATGCCAATATCTACAGAGAATAACAAAGTCTCTTGCAAGCTTTTCTTTTGCGCCAGTGCTCAAACCTCAGCTAGGGTTTTCTTTCCTTGGATCAAAAACATTTAAGGCAATTCCAAGTGTTTCTTCTGTCTTGAAAATAAACTCCTCCTTAACTTCACTAAATTACCATTATATTCACTTTCTCTCAGCAATTCAGCCACTGAAATTAAAAATTAAATGTAGGATCAAGTGAGTAGTTACCTCTCCACCAACCATGAGGGGACTTTCAATCACAGATGCACCTCAGTTCGGAAACTACCATATAGACAACATGGCCTCAGGATTTTTGTACCGTGTATCTGAACTGAGCATACGTACTCTTAAAGTAATTACAAAGGCAGTGTCTGCACACAGGGAGCTAAAGTCTACGTGCCACGAGGCCATAATAGTCAGCCTAGCAAGAGTCTTCCATCCATGTTCAGCAAGTGAAGATACCTTCCCTTGATAGATGTGGAAGTGAAGACAGGACCCAGGGGAGAGAATTGGTCCTCACTCAACATAAAAATTCAGTTCATACACTGCGCTATTTGTACACTGAATATACAAGCATTTCTTCCAAGTTTTCAAATTTCCAGAGAGCAAGATAATGCTGACAACGACAAAAAAATCCACTGTGCACTTCACTTCTAACACATAACATTTCAAGATATACTTTCCTTAATCTAAAGCTGGGCTCTCCCAAGCAGTAATATGCACCAAAATAACAGCTCCTGAGTCTGAATGAATTCTTTATTGAGTTATACAAGATTGCGTGTAGGCTTTGCTCTCAACTTCCTACATCTAACCTCAGGAAATTCCCACACCAGCTTAACAATAAATTGAGTTCTTTGTCACACTTAATGAAAGAACAGCCACAGAGTTAATTCCTGCTGCTTGGCCCACAGCCAATACAAAGCAAACAGAAATTTGGGGGCATCAGCATTTAAGCTGGATTTCACACAGTTGCCACCACTGTACATTTAAGCAGAAGTAGCTCAGAGGTTTATTAAAAAGGGATCACCTTGACTGGCTGCAGAGAGTTTCACAGCTTCTGAGTATCTCCAGAAAGCACAGGGAAACAGTTACCTGAATCCCTGCCCCACTTAGTGCTTTAGGAAAATGAAAAGGAGAGGAAAAACTCTCAGGCAATCTCAACAAGCGTCATGGTTTAACCCCAGGCAGTAACTGAGCACCACACAGCCGCTCGCTCACTCCCCTCCAGCAGGATGGGGGAGAGACTTGGAAGAATAAAAGTGAGAAAACTTGTGGGCTGAGATAAAGACAGTTTAATGGGTAAAGCAAAAGCTGCGCACAAGCAAAGCAGAACAAGGAATTCATTCACTACTTCCCATCACAGGCAGGTGTGCAGCCATCTCCAGGAAAGCAGGGCTCCATCACGCATAACGGTTACTTGGGAAGACAAACCCCATCACTCCGAATGTCCCCCCCTTCCTTTGTCTCCCCCAGCTTTCTGGGCTGAGCATGACGTCATATGGTGTGGCATATCCCTTGGGTCAGTTGGGGGCAGCTGTCCCAGCTGTGTCCCCTCCCAGCTCCTTGTGCCCCCCCAGCCTCCTCGCGGGTGGGGTGGGGTGAGGAGCAGAAAAGGCCTTGACTCTGTGTCAGCCCTGCTCAGCAGCAATGAAACATCCCTGTGTTATCCACACTGTTTCCAGCACAAATCCCAAACCACAGCCCCATAGTAGCTACTGTGAAGAAAATTAACTCTCCCCCAGCCAAAACCAGCACAACAAGGCAATATCTAACTTGCTTATGGAGCAGCAGTATCAACCACTAAACACAAAGTGCCAGGATTCGTGCAAGGCTCAAGAATATTGAAATACTTTTCCATAAGCTGCAGGGTCTAAAAGAGCAAAACCACTGTCCGTTGCTGCTCTGCTGGCATGCAGGGCGTGGGAGATGCAGATACCTGACCTACAGACTTAAAATATAAAATAATAAACATGTATCAAAACCTACCAGGTGATCTAATGACTTTATACAGGCAGATTTTTAAAAGTGGAGGAACAAAAACGATTTGGAAAAAACCTGCAGTAGGAAGTAGCACTTTAAATAAACAAGCAGCGAAGTATGTGGAAAGCTCTAATCTATTTGTCTGGTTGAAATATTACTCACTAGATGGTTCATCTCAAAGCACAGGCTTTGTAGTTTATCCTCCTCAAATGACTCCCAGATAAAATTAGTCAGGTGATTTGCGGGATATATTGATTAGAGAGGATTTAGCTAGGGCAACATAAAAAACATCCAGCTTTATCTTTCAGTGAAAATGAAAGAGAAGAAAGAAAGCCTGCAAGCTATTATCACTGTATATAAATTAAGCTTTATTAATGAATGAATTAATTAACTACACGGCAAATGCTAGATAAGAGTTAAAATAATGCGTTTTCCCTCTTAAAAAAAAAAAAAAAAAGCAGATTTGAGAAAAAAGCAAGACAAAACAAGTCTCCAATATTTGTGGGTTGGTTTTTTTTTTTCCCCTCTAAATGCCTGTAACAGGCTGAATTTTCATCTGAACATTCCTGAAAAACCCTGAGATGAGATGCTGTTTTCTCCTCCAATTCACAACTTTTTCAGCCTTTATGTATCAAACATCCTCAGCTTCCTATATTAAATCCCTTCTTCTACTAAATCCCAGGCAGCGCGAACTTCTCAAACTTTTCCCACTGAACACTGGTTTCCTTGGGATTAATTTTCAAGTGCTCAAAAGACAAAATATCCTGACTGTGCTATGCACAGACTGAAAAATCAGGGATTCTCCTGACACAGGGAAACAGAAGTGGGCACCCTCAGCTCCCCCCCAGCAGGGTGGGGGCTCTGGCTTTGCACAAGACCTTCAGTGGCGTGTCCCGGCAGGAGCTCAACAGATGGTCTATTTTACCTGTAGGCTAACGTGTCTTTCACGTTACAGATTTGTGAGAACACACGTATGCTTTTACGTACTGTAAAATCCAAAAATCCACCAATCTGAGTATATTGAGTAAAAGCGGCACGGTTCCCTATTACAGAATCATAGAATTGTTCTGGTTGGAAGAGACCTCCAAGATCATCGGGTCCAACCATTAACCTAGCACTACCAAGTCCCCCACTAAATTGTATCCCTTAGGGCCTCATCCAAACGTCTCTTGAATACCTCCAGGGATGGGGACTCCACCACCTCCCTGGCAGCCTGTTCCAGTGCCCGACAACCCTTTCGGTGAAGAAATTTTTACGAATGTCCAATCTAAACCTCCCCTGGCGCAACTTGAGGCCATTTCCTCTTGTCCTGTCGTCTGTTACTAGGGAGAAGAGTCCGACGCCCATTTCTCTACAACCTCCTTTCAGGTAGTTGTAGAGAGCGATAAGGTCTCCCCTCAGCCTTCTGTTCTCCAGACTAAACATCCCCAGTTCCCTCAGCCGCTCCTCATAGGACTTGTGTTCTATAAACAGGTCAAGCTTAAACCTACACGTACATATGACTATACAGTCCTTCATGGAATTGTCCATAATGCTTGCATGGAAAGAAAAAGAATAACTATTGGATATGATTTACTACCATATTCCTTACACTGACAAATGCTTGTACTCTCTCAAGCAGTGCCACTGATAGCAAGGCATTCATCAAAATACACGGTAGTTCACAGTCTGCGCCTAGCAGCATTTAAAAGTATAATTTTGTGTGAAATGACTGTTACTGGAGTTTCCTCCAAAAGTCCTTGAGCGCTGTTTGTGCTTCACAAAGCCCCTCACATTGGACACCTTTGTCTCAGAAAAGCTGCAGAGCGCACCCAAGTCCCGACCACGCTGCAGAAGGGGAAGCAAAAGGAAGGTACGGTCTGGAAGGCCAGCGAGGAAACCCACGTAGTGGAGGTCTTCACATGTTCACTCACTTGGTAATGACTCCCGAGATGGGTTTGCTGCATCTCAATGTGCCGGGCAAGACGCACCTTCCTGATGGCAGCATAAACTCCATTATGGAGAAAAAGTAGGGGGAAAAAAGTCTGCTTAACACACTGCTTGCCTAGAAAGCTGCTTTGGTCAAGCCATAATTTGGGTTAAATCTGCCAAGTAGCTTTAGGTGGAAAAAAAAGAGGGGTTCAGCGTGGCTGATAAGAGAGCAGTGGTGTCAGCAGCCCCCTTCCCATCCGCTATCAGCTGGAGCGCTCACCCGCAATACAATACCCTGCCTCACTTGAGCAGATGTGAACGCGCAGCGTTTATCGCCCAGGAAGGTGCCACGACTACGCCGCGCCATGAGGGAAGCAGGAAGGATAGGTTTCAATCTGTCTTGTCGGCACTGCTTTATTTCCTTAAACATTCAGCTGAGCCCAGACTGACTCCACAGGCCAGCAGGTAGATCCTTTCCAGGGATGCAGGAGAAAGGCATTTAAATTCCCTCGGGCTGAAAAGGGAAATGAGTTCAAACCCACAATCCAAGGTTCATCAGCTCATCCAGGAGCTACTGGGAAAAAGTGCTACGTCCCAGATGTGTTCCTGTGTTATGAATCATGCTTCTCTAGCAATTAACTCATTTCAAGATGATAAAGATGCTTCACAGGTTTTTTATTTTTATTTTTGGTTTGAGTTAAAAATATATATTCTTGTCAGCGAGACATGCTGACAAATTTTCTTTTAGATTCAGAGCATATCTATTTTGTTTTTATGTGCTATTTTAGATCAAGCGCAGAGCCAAAAAAATAAATGCAATTATGTATTCAGCTCTATGCTAAAGTTTCATTTAAAGTCAAGATGGAAAGTATTAACAGACAATGGTGGGACAGAGCAGTAAAGCGGCAGATTAAAAGATCCAGGAATTCTGCTTGCTGGGCACATTTCTACGCTTTGTTGTCGTCTTCGCAGCCCTTCCTAAAATTCCCATCATTGGCAAGAAAGTTCTCATGAGAACAAACCAATTTCTCGAGTGTCGTGTTGCATTTCTGAGAAGACAAAGGCACCAGCTTGCGTTTACCATATCTGAGGCACGAAAAAGGACGCGGAGGCCGGCAGCACAGCCACCTCCAGCCCACTTTGTGGTGACTGCTGTGACCCCACTGCTTCTGCAGCACGCATGGGAGGGGAAACCAAACCCAGGAGTCACCTTACAGGAGAAGACCTGTAAAAACATGAGATCTTCTTTCTATTTTGAACAGGAGATGGACTCACTATTTTTTACACAACGCAAGCCTGTTGTCTTTCCTCCATTTGAATCTAATGATACCTCGAGGAGGAACAAAACGTAACCCTCAGGTTCAGTTTTACCCCAAGGTTAAGTTGTTTCCCAGGGACACTAGTTAAGCTTATAAGGTTTTCTTTTGAATGCGGGTAAAAAAAATAAATTTTTTACTTAAACTACCTTCTGGCTCTGTTAACAAGGCAATGGAATTCCCATAGTCTGGGCTGCGATTGACTCTATGGAAAGGGCCAAACTCTAACACTCATACAGACAAAAGTGCTCCTGGTGTCAGTGGAAATACTTGTGCCAGTAAAGCAAGCAAGATGCATGAACCAACAGAATGCCATCCTTCAGCAAGATGACCCAATTTCTGTTGGTTTATGTTTAAAGCAGGAATTCCATTGTTTTACAAAAATAAATGTTCTAGCCTTTAAAAAAAAAACCAAAAAACCCCACACATCCATTGATTCCCACATCAAGAGCACTGAAATGAAAATCTCTGTCTTAATCTGTGAAATTGCTGTTTGTTAAGATTTTGTTAATTTAGGTCAGTCAATTGCTTGTAAAAATTTAACAGCTCATTACAGACTTTCTGCATATTCAGCAATTAAACTTCTACATTGCACCTGGTAGTTTCCCACCTTGCATTCATAAAACAGATCCGGTTTTATGGAAGCACAGCATGTGGTGTGTAATTACTTCCGAGAAGTCAAGTAAAGCAGTTGGTCTCTTTTACAGTCCAATAACTTTCAATACTAAAATCACTTTAAAGAAACAATTTAAATGAAATTAAAGAACCAATTTGAGCTTTCATGACTTGAATTTTTTTTAATTGCTACGGTTGTTCAAAAGCAACCTGTGCTCCTTCCATTGTGGCATCTCAGCCTGAAAGCGCTACCTGATTCCTTTGCAGAGCATTTCATTTAACCTCATACCCCTACGGCACTGAAGCCATAATCCTACACTTATTGAAGGCAACAGGAAACTTAATTTTAATAGCAACTCAGGATTGAAACCATCTTTCCACCACTGGGAAGCTGGTCACCTGGATTGCGCGGAGGCAGAGCTCATGTCCACAAGGTCTGGAATGAAATATTCTGCTGGACATACCGGCTACAGTTTTGGGAGCAGTATTTCAGAAACGGGGCACAAAAAGCACATCCATGAGAGCAGTCACATATTCCCTTAATGCTGCCAAGAATGTGAGTGTGCATAATCGTATATGTTACTATCAGTGGGCATAATTAAGGGGATTTGGAAGGCTTCTTTGGATGTCCCGTTAGCAGTGGTGCTCTCCGAGTCAGTAAGGTTTCTTTTAGTCCCTGGAAGAGCTAGTAGAGCACGCCGTAACTGCTGGTTGCAACGCTGTGACACGCACCCCTAACAGTTTCTCTGCACAGCTTTCCTACTCAGGCTAGAAGGCACATTAGGCCTAAGAAAACCAAAGTACGCAAGCTCCCAGCTTGCACAAGATGTTATCTTCTCTAAATGCAAATCCTCTTACATCGTAATTGTTTCTAACCTTCCCTTTTTGCACATATGCCAGCATATGCTCATGCATGTGTATGCACACACATACGTTCTTCAAGATGTCTCATTTCTTTTTCTTTGTCTCCCACTAAACCCCTTGACTCACTTACATGAGCGCATTTCCACCCTCTCATTGCTTGTCAAATAAACAAAATTACAAAGCTAAGTCACTCACTCATGGACGCTCCTCAATGTATTGCTGCAATTCAATCCATCATTAATATTCAAGAGATGCATCAAGTGCTCCGTATAACCACGTTATCTCACCGACTCTGTTGGTGTCGTGTCCCGTCCCCCCACTTTGCTCCATTCTCCCTTCTTTTGTCCATCGAAATCCCTTTGTTCTTTCCTCCCTGTTAGCAGGGATAGTTATTTACTGCACCCATGTACAACGTGCCAAAACTTATTCTGGGCTCTCTCACCAGTCCAGTAAAACAAATTCCTTTCTTTGCCTTTGATAAATTGGAAAAACGTAACACACAAAACACAGTCAATCACAGCGAATGGAGTTAAAAACAGAACACGTAGCTTCTTACATCGCAACTCTTATCTGAATGAGTTTATCTTTAATCCTACGGAGAACTCTATGGAACTGAACAAAATTTCAATAGATCAAAAATTGAATTCATTATGAGAAAAGATCAGAAACACACATATGACTGAAAGTTATTCAGACAAATCCTCAGGTAAAGCTTTCAGTGGTATTTACTGTGGATGTAAGTTATCCAGCCTAACCCCAACCTCACACAGAGGCGAACTCTGCAGAGCTCTCATGGACTCAGCAGAAACACGAAACAAAGACAGGCAACCCTACAGACTAAGCATCAGGTTTTGCAACCGGTGGGCAAGGGCTCAGTCGCGTGACTTAATAAGTTACCAGGCACCAGCAGAGCTGCAGTAACAGTGTAGAAGCTGAGCTGCTGGTACCGTGACGTCCGAAGTCTAAAGCACAGGACTAAAGAAGACGTAAGCTCAATCATGTTAACTTGCATTTGCTATGGGCTAAGAATTCATATATTGACAGTCAATGTGGATCAGTTGATATGAGATAACTCAAAAGCACATGCAAGTCTATTCTCAAGATAAAATATGAGCAGCACTGACATGGTGAGTTAGCTCTGGGTATTATCAGCATTCACTCGCTTGAAATATATTAACAGCTCTTTTCTTTTCTTCTTTATATATTATGAAGACTTCAATCCATATTATGAATTATGAACCTAATTCTGTTCCCAGTAATATTAATGGCAGACAAATGTGTCTCCACACTTAATATATTCTTTTCAATGTCATTAACTTATTACTGAATATCAAGTTCTGCTGTCACCACAAAACATTTCATGTTATTCTGCAAAATGATCTAGTATCTTAGAGAAGTAAGAAACGTGTACTAAGAGAACAGTCATCTCTCTTCTTAAGAGCCTAAGGTGGAACATCACTCTGATGTCACTCCTTTCCCCACTTAATTTAATTTGCATCCATATTTTGCTCCAGTCCAAGGCATGCACATTGTGGCCCAACTAAAAAAAGGCAGAGTATTGCAGGGAATGTCTCAGGAGCAACATCACTTTCTGCAAAATGAACTAAAACAAATAAATATACATAAAAACCTAACCAAACCCCTTGTTGTTCTCTAAAAACAAATTCTGGATGGGCCCATCTATTTGTCTTGATCAGTTTATTCCCTCCTAATTATTACAAACTTCATTTTGAAAGCATTCAGTTTTAGTCCTGAGCACACTCAGAATTTAAGGGGGGGAAAAAACCCCAACAGACAACTTAGTATCATAGATCAAGGGAATTAATCCTGTCACAGCAAGAAAAACCACAACGTATCCAGGGATTTGATGAGCATGAGAAATCAATCGTGCATCAACTCGATTGATGCGGTTTATTTTAAGTCCTTCTCTTCTGATTTATTGCCATCATTGCCACCAATTTGCATAGGTAATAGAACAAGACACTCTCTTAAAGTCTTAATCAGGAATTAAAAAGTAATATACTGTTACATCTCTTTCTGCTCATCAGAAAAGCGCACGCATTAATGTTTAATGTCAGTTTTATTATAGGGATGGTACTGGATTGGAAAGAGGCACTTTAAACTGCTTCATGACATCACCACCAATTTGTTACTGTAATAGCTGCAAATCAAAAAACAGTCAACAAACCCTTCAAGCTAAAACAGGTTGTAAACACGACTGTTACAAGAACAACAAGGGTGAGCTGTATTTCTGAGAGCAGCACAATTTTCTTTTCAGTATGGCAAGTACTGCTACAAACCGCAATATTCTGTCGACGCATTTCCAAACTTCGCCAATTTTTTGTTAGAAGTGAGATGATTTTTTTCATACTTTCAGTGTACTGAAGATGAGTGGGTAGTTTGCTGCTCAGTAAAGTGATTTGTTTGACAGGTACTTACATCATTCGCAAAAACACCATAAATATGCACAACTGTTTAAAAACAGTGGAGAAACAATGAAAGCCTTGCCTCAAAGAGCCAGAGAAAAACACGTTACAAGAGCAATAGTTCAGACACAAAGCGTATGTCTAAGAGGAAGGATGGAGAGGGGAACTCGAAGAGATCAGCGTTGAACTACTCCCTCTGAGCAGTAGGTTCTGCACAAAAACGTGAGCAGCCTTGAAAGAAAAACCTCTGAAAGAGAAGCTCCAATTGCACATTGGCTTCAGGAAGCGTTTTGGGAGGACATGCTCACGAAGAACCCGAGAAAGAAAAGCAGGAAAAATTCTTCTCTGTTTTTCATGGAGAACAAAAATGGGCATCAAAGCAAAACACCAGGCAGGCCTGGCTACTAGCCATGTCTACAGGACAGTGGGCTGGATCAGGCTCTGGATCAAGCTGATACGGTTCTAAGAAATTCAGTACCATACACCTTGAAAAGAGTAATTTGTCTTGAGGATAAGGCCCAGTCCATCCAATACACTGTGTGTGAGATCCTCGGGTCACAGACTGCTGGACCCTCCTTTACACAGGGGCTACAGAGATAACTATGTCTTTGTGCCCCCCCTTCCTAGACGAGCAGCTTTCTCCTCACGATTCCTGCTTGCACGAACTGTTTTCTTCCACTCTCCTCCCTTCTCGGCTGCTTCTATCACACCTTTGCTGGGGGCACAGCAGCACCCAGAATTGGCTCTATAATAAAGCAGCTCGCTTACCTGTGGGGCCAAGGCAAAAAACATATGACTGTTTGCAGATAAAGAAATCTTGAGTTGAGCTCCCAGGACCAAATGCTGAAGCCTCAGAAGAAGTGTCTTCCCCAAAACTCCCCATATATCGTAGGTTGGTTTCAAGGGTTTTTTTTTTTAGCTTTGTCAAAAGAGCTGTGGCTCGTTCACTAACAGACCCAGTTCCTGGATTTCACTAAGCTTTCCGAGGATAAAGGATGGCGACAACCACCACCACGAGAGACTCACGGTCTTGCAGCGGTGACCCAGGCTCAGCTGCTGGCAGGGTAACCTGGGCTTACAGCTGTGGGACCGTGGCATCAGGCTGCCCCGCAGCTGAAGACCCAACCTTGTAACGATGCATACCAAAACCTAGTCAAGTCAGGAGGATTGCTTCCATGGTTGACTGACATCAGTCATGACTTGTGAGACTGAATCTTTCACTTGCTAAATAAGGAAGACATCATGTGGGCTCTGTCATTAAGCAGCTTTACAGGTGTTGCTTCCTTTAATTCTTCGTTATTTTAACAGAGTTAGTTTGCTAAGAAGCTTCTCCCTCCAAAAGAGCCTATATATAGATGAAAGATGAGATCTGCTACATGTCTCCGTGTTAAAAATAACTGCAATATTAAAAATTAAAATTCTCCTACAAAGAACTGTCATTATTAACAGTTCTAATGCCAAGTTAAAAATTATACCCAATCAGCACAGAACAACATTTGGAAACTCATTTAAAAATGAATGAGACAAAGATTAGCTGGTATAAAATATAGTATCACTTGTATGAAGTGGAAATTATCTGCTTAGGAAAAAAAAAAAAAAAATCACTTGCTATTACTGACATACAGCTAACACACTGGAGCCGAACCAAGAGCGTGGCATGGATTTTTAAAATCAAATCAGCTTCAAGTCAATTCCCAAGATGAATACCTTTTCACTAGAGAAATCTAGGATGCAGGTTTTGTTCGGTATGGTTATTGACAGAGGTTGTTAAAAATACAACCCTCAGAACATTCCAAGAAATGCTAGATATATGGTGATTAAGGGATTAGCTTCCAACTAGAAAAAGGTTCTTGCTTCTTGCGTTTCCTATAAAAATGTTTAAAAATCTGTTAATCAGCAAACTGGACAGTAGTATCATCTGAATCATTCTGTTAAAAGAATTAACCATGGTGGTATACGGATACCAGCTGAGTTTAGGCGCTTTTTCCATAATGGACACCTGCTCACCTAACCCTGCACATTTGTTGCAAGGCCCACGTTTCCCCGAAACCTTTTATAAAAAGTAAATCGCAGGACAGGATAGTGTAAGCATATTAAAAAAAAAATCCCAGAGTTAAAGATATATCATAACCGCAGTTACTGGGTTCCTCATAAGCTGAAATAGCTGGCTACGCGGACACGCAAGCGTGTACAACGATACTGATGGATTTTGTCTCCCTCCTTGCCCTTCCTTCCTTCCATCCCTCCTCGGTACAGGCCGCTGTGGAGGAGACGGGCGACACCAGAAGGCGATTGCCACACACATGCCAGGGGTCCCTCCACTCCATCAGCTTTAGAAGCCGCTGAACTAGCAAGGCCAGATGCCTGGTTCTAGTTCTTTGCCGCATACTACTCCTCATGTCTCACTACAGGGAATTTCCTCCACAATTTTAATAGAAAATCCCCTCTTGAAATTAATTTGACAGAGTGGAATCTAAATCGTACTCTGCTTCAAATAAAATACCTTCGGAACAATGTACTCTGGGTGTAGAAGGAGAAGAAGAAGAACAACTAATAAATGAGACTGAAGATAAAAATTGCAAATTTTTCAGGGGAGAATGATAGCACTTAGTAAAGATAATTGCACACATTCACCAAAAAATGAGAACTTGAGGAGAATACTGTACGTCACAAAATATTTGGATTTGAAGTATTAAAAATGTATTGCAACTGAGGATTTATCAGCTGAAAAAATGGTGTTCCCTATTTCCTTCATTGTAAGTTAACCTATTTTACACGTAAAGGTATGCAATTCGTGTTGTTACAAAAATGACTTCTTTTTCAGGCTGTTTCTACTGTAGCAGTCCTCGTTCTTTTTGCAGCATCACAGAACAAACATCAGATTGAAAATAACCCAGTGATAAAAAGATGTCCAGACCTTTAATTAGTGTAAATGGCATAAGTCCACAAAATGAAGGGAGACTAAATAGCTTGACACTATCTTCTGATGTAGACCGGGGTGGGCGCAGGAGGGCGGGGGTAGCAAGGCAAACACCACCTCCCATTTACCTTGGTTATATTTATGTGTTGCCGTAATAGTTTTGTCACCTCTTCAAGCGCAAAAGCAAAGGTAGTTGAGTAGGTTGAGGGTTTGTTGTTTGGTTTGGGTTTTTTTGTTGTTTTTTTTTTTTAATCTTTTATACACCCAGCTAACACACAGGAGGTACTGGTCTGTTTGTGTTGTCCCTGCTCACACAAAATGTAAGACTTTTTCCCGTCAGTGAAAAACAGAATTTAGCCTTTGGAATATCTGCAGCATCTTTTCCTTCCTCAATAACAGTATGATCTTGAGATGCTTTGGGGTTTACTTTATTATGCCAGGGATATCTAAATTGTATCTCTTCAGTTACATGCTAGATAAAAATGGCCCAGTACAGTTTTCTTTGCCTGTCTTCATGGTGCTCACACGTTAAGATGTCTTTATCTTCAGCATAGTGTAGTTGGTAAAAAATTATTTGCCCTGTGAGGCCATGTTATTACTTCATTATTGAATTCTGACTTTTGAGTGAGGGCTACCATGCCACTTCTCCAACAGGCTAATAAAAAAACAGAGGAAAGTACTTCCAAGAGAATAAACAGCTCATATTTAGACTAAATCTAAGGATAATATTTATTTCTATTTATACTTATGGCATCAGCTGCAGCCCTTCACCCTCATTCAGTTACACAAGCCAAACTCTGTACTACCAGTATTCTCAGAATAGTCTTAAGGAAGAGGACATTTCCAGGAACCCAGCGCAGTTGTACCTTCCCACTACCACTAGCACAAGAGTGCTCCGATTTTCCAGGTCTTAGGTTTGTTTGTCTAACAGGCTCTACCTTTTCTAAACTGATTTTGAGAAAAAAACAAACCAAAACACACCCACCCCTCATTTTGACAGAACACCAGATTAAGCACATGCCCAAGTAACTGGCTGCCTCTGCTTTCAAACATTTGATTCCTGGCAATCCAAGGCCCGTTGCTCTCCATGAGGAATACTTTTGTGCAAACCTCTCGCTGCGATGCTTATAAAGTACCGCTGGCTTACACTGCCAGACCACCATGGTTCTCTTAAATTGCCAAGGCATTTAAGACCCTAAAGTAGTTCAGATAAACATTATTTCACTTCCAGCTATGGGAGTGTTGGGTGTTGTTTTGTTTTGGTTTTAAACCAACAGTATTAGAAAGAATAAACCAGCATCACCGACCAAACAGTTAACAGGACCGTTAGTGATTTAGGAAGTATTAAGTATTGCTGACACTAGAGTTTGTGCAAAAACCACAATAAATTCGAAGCCCCCTCACGCTTCCCTGACCTGGTTCAAATCCGCTCAGCTGGGAGGCTTTGACAGAAATGCGGTGGGAGGAAGGAAGGAGGGCAGAGCTTCCAGGCAAAGGCATTTTTCAAGGAGTTAATGAATTTTGCAAGTATAATTATTTTTAATCTGGGTGCCAAGGTGTCTCTCCCATTCGATGAAATCCTGGTTACAAAAGGAACACAAGAGCCCACAACGCTCATTACAGCATCATTAGATAATTCACAAATACCAGTCTCAAATCTACCTAAATGCTTTTTACCTCAGTGAAAGAGTACAAAGGCATAGAGTATCTATGGACTCTCAGAGCCCATGGCAGCTCAGGACCTCCAAACCCAGCCTCCGACAAGCCAGGGAGGTAAACAAATTCCAGCGCAACGAAAGCCTGCTTATGCAGAAAGCTCTTGCCAAGCCGAACTCAACAGGAGGCTGCAAGGAGACCCACCAGCCGCCGGCTGCCACGGGAAGCAAAGCCAAGGGCACATCGGAGCTGATCCACATCCACACACCACCACTGCCGTCTTTGGACAATATTAGGAGGGGAAAAATGTGTAAAGGAGGAAAGCACTCGGAAATAATCTCTCAGTCCAGGACTTGCTTCTTCTTCAGCATCTCCTCCCTGCCCAGAAGCAGCAAATGCTGCTCGACTGACGCAGCTGTAGAGCAGACCCCAGTGCGGGGAAAGGATTACACTCCTGGGCACCACAAAAAGCCTGCAAAAAGCCAGCTCGGAAAACAAAATGCTAAATACAAGCACTCAGTTAACCTCTGGTGATGACAGAGAAATCAACCAAGTGAAATTGAAAAGGAAACACACACTTACAGCTTCAGCGGTACAGCCTGCCCTCACTATGCAGCAAGGCAGCTCTGCCTGCCAGGTTGCCGGACTGGATTTAGCAGATGCTTCAAGTTCCCAATTTTTGGGCAACCCACGCAGTTCGGCTGCCTTTAGGAGGCCAGAGAGTGCCCAGTCTGCTCACAGCTCTCAAGTCCTGCTTTGTCTGGATCCCAGAAAGGAGCTGTTGCCCTTCAGTGCGCCATAGCTCCCAGGCTCCTGGTCTTTTTGGGCACCGATCCAGATGAGCTTGCATGCAGACAGACACTCCATGGCTGGCTAAAATCTGCTATAGGGTATTGCAGTCTGGCCAGAAGCATTTATTAAAGAAAACTGCTGTAACAGCAAATACACATGTATTTAGATTCTGTTCCAATTTTCTCCTTTTGTTTGCCGGGCACGTCAGCGTGTTAATGCTGTACTACCCACAGGGGGATATCCAGCAACTCAAAGGCACAACTGCAAGGAATATTTCATTCCAGGCTAGAGATTTCCAAGAAGTTAAAAAAATTCCTTTTGATTTCGTTACTGTAAAAATTTGTGATTGCAGACAAAAGGCAAATTTAACATAAGAACAAACATGTTGGCTAAATGAAAAACTCACTAACCCCACAATTTAGTCTCTTGATATAGAATAGTTTGGGTTGGACGGGACCTTTAAAGGCCATCTAGTCCAACCCCCCTGCAGTGACCAGGGACATCCTCAACTAGATCAGGTTGCCCAGAGCCCCGTCCAGCCTGACCTGGAACGTTTCCAGGGATGGGGCATCTCCCACCTCTCTGGGCAACCTGTGCCAGTGCTTCACCACCCTCATTGTAAAAAACTTCATCCCTATGTCTAGCCTATATCTCCTCTCTTTTAGTTTAAAACCATTACCCCTTGTCCTATCGCAACAGGCCCTGCTGAAAACCATATGGCTGATGGTGGCTACTCAGTGAACAGTCTAAGCAGAAGGCAAATACACACTGACACTTCTGAGCCACCATCCCAGCATCCAAGCAATCTGAGTCTCATCCCTTATTAAAAACAATTCCGAAGACAGGTTTCTTCCTCCACCATTCCCACAGTTTCAAGCATATGTAGCATAAAATAACTGGATTTGTGTTAAAATAAAAGCAGATCTGCCTAACAAGTATTCTGCTTTTGGTTTAGCTCACTATTTTGGTCCTTATCTCCAACCAAGTGATACTGACATTGAGTTTAGGACAAGACTTCAAATGAAAGGAAGTCTGCTCTGCCAGCCTACCATCCAGCGAGGTTCACATGCCTTCTATTTCCTCTCTGCAGTGTGTACACTGTTTTATAAGATTCTGGAGAAAAATACCTTAGAATTCCTGCCCAGGTATTACCAGTGGTCAGAAGACAGCAGGCAGCTTCCTCAGGTATGGCAGGCTGACAGCAAGAGCCTGCCATTCAGCTGGAGTAGCTAGAACATCTTGAAAGAGATATTTAGATGCACAGAGAAATTAATTTGTGCAATTTGCAAAAAGAAGCCACCGACAAATAGCAGCAATTTCCAAAAATCACTGGCAGCAGATGCCATGTTTATAAAATTTCCCCACAAATGAGCATCTGTAATACAAAAAGGAAAAACAACAGGAAGGCTTCTGGGGAAGGAAACTCTTAAAATACATCTTTATAATCCAAGGCTTTTGTGATCATGTATTGGATTAAAGGTTAGACTTTAATCTAGACATCTGGGGCTGGATTTATCCTATTGGTAGACAAACTGGAAACAACTGTTCCCCATCCCAAAATCAGAAGCGGACAGGCTCTTTCCATTGTTTTGCATAACAATACTGTGGAAATGAGCTTAAAGTGACATTTTCAGTCAAGCTTTTGTAACAGAACAATACTAATGATTCCCATCCTACATCCCAATCACTCACTGCTTCTTAACTTCATTAACAACTCAAGATTCAGCATAGACACAGAAGTCCTACAGAATGAAAAGGCAGGCAGTAGAAATAAATACATTAAAACCATTATGAAGCCTCTTTCTCCCTGCCAAATAGAAGCTCTGTTGCGATGAGCCATTGTAACACCAGAAGAAGCCACGTGGCAATGGCACTGGCTTGTGACTCATAACCCCATACTCTGTTCCAAGTGCCAACAGGACTCCTTGGGCCGACCTTAGGCAAGTCATCCCATCCAGCTCTTGAAGCAGCATGAAAATTAGAAGATGATAATATGCCTGAAGCCTCCCCGACATAGCAAAAGGTAGATTTGTGTATAAGAGACACTAAGACGCGGTGAAAGGGACCACAAAGTACTTGAACAGACACTTCTCTGTGGTGAGAGGGGGAAAACTACATCATAAATCTGTAACTGGCAAGCCTAACGAAGTTAAGACTGATTTGCCCTGCTTGATTTAGAGCCCCTGGGTACACTCTTCTTATTCATAGTTAAGGCTATGCTGGCACTGTCCCATCATTTAAAGCAATCCCAATCGTCCCAAACAGATGATTTTGGGTATCTCATCTTTACACAGCTGAGCCAGTCTATTTTTAAACCTAGCTATCTGCAGGCAGGATATTGGTATAAAACTGATTAAACATAATTTCATATACAGAAAGACAAAGGATGGATCCGGCAAAGAAACAAGGCAGTACAACGAATACACACATGTAACAGTAGAACGGAGAATATGCAGCAGAGTCTCTGTTTAAGAGCAGATTTTAAATTTGACCTTCGCAATATGCAACAAAAGTAGCGTACGTACACAAGCGTGGTTTTATAGAAAGAATATTTATCCATCAAGTCCAACTGAGCTTCTATAAATAATGCAGAAGCAAAACACTAATTGGCCTGTTGCAGAAAAATTTTGCATTTCACAACTCACTGCTCTTCCTGTATATTATCTAGGGGTTTATCCTGACTAATCCAAGAATGCAGAAATCTGTCCAAGGAGTCAGTGCAAGGCTCCCAGAAAAAGTACCAGCTTTTTCTTTTTTAACCTGGTTTCCTGAGAAAAAGAAATCAGACACTTCCACTGTCCAGCTATCCATCCCTCTATTGCTTCACTTCTCCTATGAAGTTTTTTTGCAAATTTCAACCATGTCTTAAGATGAGAATATGCTTCAAAAATATTAAGTTTGTAAAAGTTCAATCCAAACCAAAACCCAGGTGAAGAAAAGAGATCCAAAATAGCATCTCAATGTAGAAAGGCAGTTATAAACCCCTCCTTACCCACTTCAAGAGGAGACACCCAGCAGTCACCACTCGTACTGCCTTGCTAACCTGTACGCAGGCGACACTGAGCTCCCTCTGCCAGACAAAGAAGGGAGAGATGGAAGGGTGAAGGGGAGCCCTAGCGAGCTGAGCACAGGACTCTCAGAGAGGCTCCAAACCTGTCAAAAACCCCTGTGCTACTTCTGTCCCTTACAGAACAACTGTCCTTTCAAGCACAGAGAAATTATCATCAGAACTTCAGGTTCTGACCGTGTTTCCTTTTGCTTAAAGGTTTTTGGTTCCTCACCCCCTCGTAAATAGAATGCACGCTCGAAATTAATCTCATTCCTTCAATTTCACTTTTTTGTAATTATAATTAATTCAAACATATTTTCAAAGGCTGGAAGAATTATTTATGCTGTTAGAAAAGGGTCTTATCCATCCAGAGAAGAGACTTAGAAAATTTTTCTCGGAGGCCAGACACACAATCGAAGTACCACGCATCAGTGAGTAACCACCTGCCACCTGGAGCAGGACCTGCCTAGGTATGCACTGTCCTCACCACAAACGTGAAGCCAAACAAACTGGTTCCAACAGGCATGCTAATACTCTTGGTTAAATCTTCATGAATGCTTCCGAGAGGGTATTTAACCTTGTGTCCACCACAGGCTGAGAACAGGCACCCCGCCAGTCACCGTGACTCAGGGGACACGCTGTTACCCCCGGCCCTGCAGTATCTCTACCCGAGGTCACGCTGGGCAAACAAGGCCCGTCTGCCTTTTGCGCTATTACTCGTCTTCGTTCTTCACGCAAGAAATCTACCAACACTTGCTGAGCACGTGAAGTGGACAAACGTGCAAAATTCCTGAACGTTGTACCCAAGCAGTTTACTCGGTTAAGCTCATGACTCAGGTGGAAGTTTTTTCTTCAGGAGCTGATCATCAGCCTCACAACTACTTACATTTTAAAATCCATCCACTTTTTGAAATGTAATACCCCAAACAGAAGACTCCTCTACTTTACTACGTGCCAGGGTAGCATACGTGGAAGAGGATGGGCAGTGCAGATGGGCTGCATTAAACTGCCAGCTACAAGAACCAGATGTCCGTGTAGAAAGTAGTCTGCTAACTTCAGCAGCTGACTCCTTGGCTAGTTCCACTGATAATAGCTGAGATGACAGTTCTGAAGTTGCCTCTGGGTCCATCACACGGTTATCCAGCTGATGAGCTATCCAGGCTGTCCTAACCTTTGAGGTATAACTTTTATTCAATTTGCCTGTCTTCCAGGGGAAACGATGCGTTCTCCTTCACTTACCGCACAAGTTATTGCACAAGTCCTTCAATAAAAAACTCCCAATGGATTCTTTATGGATAGGTAGAATGAAGTGTTTCTACTTGCTCAGTCCGTTTTCTTCTTAGATCTCACTGGATATTTTTAGGTAACATTTTTGGAAGAGGTTCTCTCTGACTGGACCAATAATATCTTCTAGATATCAAGACAAATGTTATCTTTAAAGGAACAAACAGCAAGCGATATAAATCAGTAAGAAATTCACCCAAAATCTGTAATACAGATCTCTGAAAAAGCTGGCATTTATGAGAGATCAGTGGAAAGGCTTTAGGAGACTGAATAAAGTTATTTTGCTGATTCCTTTTAGCAGCTTGAGCAGACTGGTTCCCAGACTTCAATTGAGAAGAGTTCATATCAAAGCACTGCTTCTTTTTAATCCTGCTTTCCACAGGGAGGAAGAATCACACAGAAAAGTCCTGGAAGGAGTCCAGGGTAAAGTTTATGTTTACAAACATGATCCTGCCTCAGGGGTTTGTTACTCAAGAGTCCCTACAAGGTGTGAGTTTTGGAAAGCATTCATAAATCTTCAAATCTTAAGAAAGATTATAAATGCTGAACCAGAACAAACCATTCTGGTAATTTAAGCTGAATTTTTGCATAACATAGGTCATAAACAAACAATTCTCAACGGGGGTTTTTTGGTGGACCAGAGCAAGGGAAACGTGCTGTTCTCCTGAGCCCGACAACCTGGTTTGTGCCCCGCGAGGCAGATTCAGCTCATGGGCCTGATCTCCTTTCCCATGGCTGCAAGGAGAGCCTTGCTTAGAGCCTGGATCTTCTATAGTATCTTTTTCAGAAAGAGAAATCCCATCTTAAAAAGAGAATCCACTGCCAGACCTAATTAAGGTCTTCCCAAATCGGTCACGATAGAGATGTTCATCTTATTTCTTGCATAAATTGCTCTAGATACCAACATGAATTTCACCCTCTCCGAACCCTGCCTGTTCAACGACGCTCTATTTCCCTTGTGACATACTGAGAATCCACTTGCTTTCCCACAGCTTCTCTGGAGTAAGAGAAGTGATGAGATGTGGCCTGTCCTCTCTTATCCCAGATTCAAGAAAGGCACAAATGGGGCACCCGTAACACACACATGGACCTACCCCAGCATCTGACACGGTGACTTATGACTCAGCAGACAGGAATATCTCCGAAGAGACAGATGGCATCTAATACAGTACGTTATTAACAGGGATTTAATGACCAGAATAACTAATTATATGCCAGAAGCTTGTTTCAGTCAGGATAAATAGTGGCAAACCAAGCACATCATTCTGCTACTAATGCAAAGGGGCAATGCTATTTACAACTATTTGTTAAGACTTTACCCTAGGCAAAGAAGAATTAAACTTCACAGAAAAAAAACAAAGGGCAGCAGGCGGGCTGGATGGAGGGGAAGCAGCAAGCAGACAGAGAAGGAGAGACCACACGTCCTTGAGGAAGGACAGCACGTACCGGGTAAGAGAGGGCAAGTGCCAAGAATGGCTAATGTCTTCTACAGGTACATCCAAACTTCTAGTCTTCAGAGCTTGCTTTCAGGCTGTTCAGAGGCAGTTCCTCCTCTGAATTGCCAGATAAATTAACATCTTGCTCATATATTTTACATCCTTGAAGTGCTAGACAAACATGAACTAATTCCAGCTATACCCAAGAACCCAGATAAACGTGATTACCCCCAAATAAAAATGCAGAACTACAACACAGAAGGGTCAGCAACCTCATCGGGGTGTGCTGCCAAGCCAAGTTTACTGCTAGAAGGTCCTGGCTCTGGATTCAATGTTTAGTTTGACTGATCAATTTTCAGACTGTTGTGTGCATGAGTTCCTTTTTCAGAAGATAAAACATCTTCTCTACTCTGAATAATACAAGCAACAACAACAAAAGCATGATCTGCACCCTCCAAAATACAGTATTTTATGCTTCTCCACAGCATGTCTATGGCTCAACTTCTGCTCAACTTGAAAACCACTAAATTGGACCAGCGACGCTGTGATTGCCTCCATCCAGCCTATCCAGCACAGTAAACTACAAGGAGCACTGCTCATTAAAAAAGATTGACATAATTGCTTAGGGATAAATAAAAGTTAGATGTCTGAATGCATTATGGTAACCCTTCTATATTCTCACTATTTCAGTACTACTACTTGTATTTTCAATTCAGATAAAGTTTAAGTATTCTAAAGATGAGGTTAAAATACTCCCACAATAAAATGAGAGAAAACACATGATCCATTAAAAATATTAAAAAAAAAAAATCAGTCAGAGCCATGACTACTTTTGTGATTTTAGCAAATGCTACATATAAATGACCTTTTTGTTCTTTCTATTAACAGTAACTAACTTTTCTATTTGAGTGGTAAATTAGGTATGCTCTTTTCAACACAAAAATGCAAAAGATCAGGTATTTCAAAGATTTGATGCCACCTATGAAAAATCATCATATTCTCAGCTTCATCTTATACAGAGCTTCCTTTTACCATTTACTTTGCCTCCTCCTGTCTGCCAGCTGCAGTATTTAGTCTATCGGAGTATCAGTCATATAAACAATGATGTACTGTCCATTCCACACGTAATGCCCAGATGGGCACTCCTGGCACTCTCCAAACTGCCAGTAACATCAGTGTCTTTCTAATGCAGGTGGAAACAGGATATGACAAAGAAACAGGTGAAAGACAAGGAAAAACGTCTATCATCTGTTGTCAAGAAAAGATATTGTTTTCACTCCCGCACTTCTATTTTTTGCATTGTTGAAGCACGAAATGCTCTCCGAAAGGTTACTTATGAAGCATGCAAAGACTCTGTGTCACATCAGATGGCTCAAGCTGTTGGATGATTTACTGTGACGGTGCTAATTATCTCTTACTAATTATTACGGTCTTGTGTTCAAAGTCCTGAGCAATATGCAGAACTTGCATTCAGCCCAACTGCAAGAGATCAATTCAAAAACCAAACAAAAAAAAACCCTAAAAACACACGGTCAAATTTACCCCTATTTCAATGTCTCCACCTGTCCATCACTTGACACAATTCTGCATCCCAGAAAAGCTCGGGGGAATAGGATCTCCTCCAGTGCACACTGGGGGTCAGTAAATCAGTATTTCAAGGGCATGGCCTCCAGAACAATTTACCCGTCAGCTTCATTCAGCTTATAATAAGAAGTACTTTGGAAGATGACAAGCGGATCAAGGCCGGCTCAGTGGGGCCCTGTGGCTGGGCAGGGCAGTGGCAGAACAGGAGACCGACATCCCACGGCATTGCTGGGGCAAACACCAGCGGCCCCCGGCTGGGCTGAAACGGGGTCCCGGGCCAAGGGTGGGGGGACATCGGGACGGAGGCTGAGGCAGGTGTCCTTTTAAACCAACTGTGCACGGCACAGAAAGGCAGGAGAGGGAAGGCATCCAAAGACAGCATCTTTCAAAAATCACTCTCACCATCACAGCTCTGCAGTGCTGCAAGGTGCTTTTTGATAACTATTTCTTGGGATTATTTTTCCTTGCTCAGGGTTTGCAAGGGAGCCTGTGCCATCATTTTGAGGACAGATCAGGAATGCAAACCTGCCATATTCTTCTCTTCCCTTTCAAAATCAGATGATCAGCTGTGGCTTTAGTCCTGCCAAATTTTATCAAATATAGCACAAAATTACACAGAACCATAGTAACTGCACTCCCACCATTGTTCTGATTTAAAGAGGAGTTTGATTACATTAGGTAAATATTTGTCCTTATGTAATAGCTCCCCCCAACCTTCTAAAAATTTGCTGTCTCCTAGAATTTAACTGAAGAGGGTGCTTTTATATGTCGCTGCTCTGCCCCAAAATCAAGTATACTCTATTATACTGTGAGTATTAAACTGTGAGTAATGTTATTACAAGCAATAATAGTTACCCAGACGATTATGTAGTTGCAATTGCAGTTTTCCTATTAAATCTAGAAGCTTTAAGCAAGTTCAGAGGCAATAAGAATTGCAACACCATCTCTGATGAGCTAAATAGCAGTTATTTATTCACAGATTGTTAAATTCTTATGGCCTTGAGACTTCCAGGAAGAAAGCAACAAAGAATTGACTCCACACCTAAATACTGGCTCATTCTTCGTGTTGATATAATTATGAAGTTTCAGTCATTGCAAAGCTGTTCACACTGCTTTATCAACTACATGCATTGCAAAATATATGCTAACTGCAGTTTTTCCATTATAAAACTAGCTGGTGAAGTCACTGTTCTATTTCCAGCTCAGCTCTGGCACTGTGCGGACGCTCACTGCTTAGTAAATAGAAATATTTTTTTTTTTTAGGGAAAAAAGAACATACGGAATAAAAAAAGCTAGAGGCTTTTGATACCCTTTCTTCCAAGTCATTTTAAAGAAGGTAATGAAATAAATGAATAATGAAGAGCAAATAGAGGCTTGTGTGATGACTCAACACACCAGGAGTCATGAGGAAAATGCCGAATTCTTGACTACATGTTCCATTGTAATACGCAGAGCATACACATAGAAAAGCTTTCACCTTTTAAAATAGGTGTTATCAACAGCCCAGGCAGCATTAATCAACATTCTTATCACTTAGGTAATTACATTCCTCCTAGCACTCATACGCAAAGGGAAGGAATTTAAGATCTTAACCTTAGGCTTGGAAAAGAAAGAACAAAGTAAGCAAGCTCATCTGCCCTGTGTCTTTCCTTGACAGCTCCAGCTAGAGCCTCAACTTCTTCAGTCAACCTCTGTGATGAAGAAAGTTTTAGCCCCGTGCAAATATATCAGCTCATTTTCCTATGAATATTTGCTCAAATAAATTATTTAATTTGCTTTGGCTGCATTCATATTTATGTTCTGTGAATCTTGCAGGTAAGGTGACCGTCACAAACATTTGCTCAAACAAAGGATTTAAAACAAGCTTGTTGACAGTTTCCTTCTGCAACATTGAATATTTCTATCAGAAACATGGTTATTAAAAGAGTCCAGCTCAAACAGCAACAAAACTTGCCAGCTACTTACTGTATCATAAACAAACAGCATGGTTCAAACAACTCGCTCTCCTAGAGAAGAGTGCTCTACAGGAATAAACGCATACAACTTTCTAAATCCTATTTCAAAAAGGAGAAGTTTCAGCACAAAACCCCGCTCGCTCAGGAGCCAAGCTGTCTGCGCAGGGCTCAATCAGCACCCGCAGCGCAACACGGATTTCCACGCACGCGTGACGTTTCCCACTTTTCAAGAGCTGAATGTAAAGGTACAGCAACACAATCTCATGCAAGAATACAGCCCCCCCATGATGTTTCTACCTTACCTAACCTACAGCAGATACAGCTTCCAAGTAAAACCGGTGCTTCGCTCAGCGACTCCGTCGCCCAAACATTGCTCTAGCAAAACTCCCTCTGCCCTCGGCTACAATTTGGTCCAAGGATGAAAATATTGGAAGTCACACGGGAGATGCGTGCACAGACTTCATGGAGAGACTGTAAGAAAAAATATTTTAAGAGGTACATCTGGAAGGTAAGAATAGACTATTGCAGTGCCAAAAATACTTTTCAAAATAGAGCACACTTGTTCTGTCCCTTCCTGCTGCCAAGAGGAATCCGCAGCACAGGACCGGAGGCAGCAGGGACAGGTGTTTTCTCTAAAAGTAGAATTCATTCTTTTGGCCACCTATACAACACGGTTGGCCAATGTGTTCAAATCCAAGTGTGGGATCCTTCCAACAGCAACATTCAGTCACTGGCAAGCTTCGCTGGAAGCTCTGCAGTTGCCTTTCGCATGATCAGATGAAAAGCTGCTTTCTGAGCTCCTGTTTGCAGTTCCTTTTTAATTCTAAAATATGTATTCTTTAAAATTATCTGGAACAGCTACAAATTACTCTAACCAGCTCTTTCAGCATGCAAGAATATGTGACTGTAAGGAGATTATAAATATATTTTCTTACAGCTGAGTAGTTCAAGCCCAACATTTAAGTGTTGGTATAAAAATATGCGAAACCAAATTGTATGACAGAGCTTGCTTTGTCAAAACACAAATGTCTCATAAAATATGCTGTCTAGCATCGTAAGTAGTAGGTGATATTTTTCAAACTTTTTCAGTGAGAAATACCTATCAAAATGAACCAAAAATATCCAAAATTTATATTTGAGATTTTAATCAGCTTTTGATTTGAAATGGCAACAATTCTGAGGTTTATCTAGATTTGTCAGCCCCAAAATAAAATAAATCATTTCAGCTATGCAAAACATTGTTTAACCTTTCACAACTTCTTAAAATTACTGTTTCTTAGTTGGAAATTGCCCCAAAACCACTCGTATCTGTCCAGTTCCCCTATCTGCCGCCTTTCCCTGCAATCTCTCTCATCAGTCCACAAGCCAAAGTATCAACAATTTATTTGGCTGTAATCCAAAGGGCCCACACCTATAAAACATATTGGTAGCTTTTTTGGATTTTTAAGTCTCCCCAGTAGCTGTCATGTTTTGGCGGCTGGTGTGAGGAGAAGGGGAGCTCCATTTACTGGAAAAGAAACCACTCTCTACCAGTCACACACGGCCACACAAGCACACGAGCAGCATTGCTGCGTCGCACGTAGACCAAGGCAAGATGCAGAGGTAAAATGGCTTAACGGTGCCTGCAAAGGTGGGACAGGAGGAAGGGGAGGGCGAAGGGAAACCTGCCAGACTGTAATGAAGACACCAGATGTCTCCTGGCAAGTATTAGGTAGAAACCTGAAGGACTAGGAGATGGTTACCACCCTCTCCCTGCCAGGATGGAGACCCAGGTCTCCAGAAGAGGAGCTGCCAGTAGGGAATCTGCTGGAGGAGGATGCAAGCGCCTCCCCACAGGGGAGTTTTCCACCTGGACTCTTGGGCACCAAGGCTGAAGCATATGGGGACGCGGAGTCACGGGAAGCAAAGGCTGCTCTGATACAGCACGCCCAGAAGTGGGGAACCTGATCTGCAGGAACTCATGCTCGTTCCTGCCCATTTATCTCCCTGCCTTTCCCTAATTACAGTTCCTCTGCTGGGAGCTATTGCATCTCAGTTCTTGAGAGGCAATTTTGGTGATTTCAGGGAAATGAGAGCAACCGATACAAAATCTGGACATCTACTCCAAGTAAAGCAGAAAGTATTAGGCTGCATTGTATCAAGTTATAATCAATTTTAACCTCCTCTAGGAAAGACTTCACAAATAACCAAAAGACCTGTGAGTACAAATTTTTGGACTCAAGCAGCTATAAAGTATTTAATTTGTTTGAAAATGTGGAGGTATTGATCATCTCTTGCTTTATCAAAGCAAGATGGAAAGCCTAGAACTGGATCGGTTCAGTTACATCCTGGTCATCCACAATAACATGTTTTTATTAACAGAGCAGACATTAGGTGTGATACTCTTGTTCTGCCTCAGCCTCAAAAGGCTACATGTGACCCTGAAAGGGGAAGGAAAAAAAAAAGAAAAAAAAGAGTTTAAGCCAAGATACGGATGAGCTTCCCAATAACCCTTACTGTAATCTATTTACACGGTTCCTGCAGAGAGCCCTTGGATGGACAACTGTTTTCTTTACATGGTGCTTTATACTTCAAGTTCTAGCCATTTACCTGAGCAACTAAACATTTTTAAGCAGATAAAAATCAGAAGAGATCAGACATCCTCAGGTGGGCAGTTCCAGATGAAAAGCCTATTAGTGACCGATTTTGTGCCGTATTAGCCAAAAGTGAGAAGCAGTTGCGGATGCCGCGTTTCAAGCTGTGTTATTAATTATCTCACTAAAATAAGATATATTCAAATTCATCTATGACATGACCAGTGGAAAAACCTGAAAAGGATGACATCTGACTTAAATGATACTGCAAATGATATCCTGCAAATAAATACAAATATTGTCTCTTGATAAAGATGGCAGACGACTTTTTTTTTTTTTTAACAAGGCAAATGGCTATGAAAATCAGGTGAGCTCCGGGTCATGTTAGTTAGAAGTCAGCAGCCTGCAAAATGCATTTTGCATTGCAAAAGTATGCAGCACCTCACTGAATCAGGTCCCACAGCCAATTAAGAATTACTGATTATAAGAAGATGGTCTAAAACACAACTGCCACCACATACAGAACAATTCCTCCCTTTTTACACTAAGCATTTTACCATTTACAGTTACACCCATTGGGTTCAGCTGCATCCAGTGTCCATTGCAAAACAGCAGCTATTGCCCGTGAGAACTTCACATATTTTGTCATGACCACAGAATCACAGAATGGTGGGGGCTGGAAGGGACCTCTGGAGATCATCTAGTCCAACCCCCTGCCAGAGCAGGGTCACCCAGCGCAGGCTGCACAGGGCCGCGTCCAGGTGGGCTTGAATATCTCCAGAGAAGGAGACTCCACAACCTCCCTGGGCAGCCTGTGCCAGGGCTCTGGCACCCTCACAGTGAAGAAGTTTTTCCTCATGTTCAGGCGGAACTTCCCATGTTCCAGTTTGTGCCCGTTGCCCCTTCTCCTGTCATTGGGCACCACTGAAAAGAGTCTGGCCCCATTCTCTTGACACCCGCCCTTGAGATATTTATAAGCATTGATGAGGTCCCCTCTCAGTCTTCTCTTCCTCAGGCTGAACAGCACCAGCTCCCTCAGCCTTTCCCCACAGGAGAGATGCTCCAGTGCCCTCAGCATCTTTGTAGCCCTAAGCAGGAACAGGAAGCAGATGACCGTGTTGCTGGTCCCTCCTGCCTCCCTCCTTATCTTTCAAAAATAAGATAGAAAGTGTGTAAGGTTTTATCCTGTCCAAACTCAGTGAGGTCCAAAATTGCCCCAGCTGGTGGAAAGCCATCCTGTGACATCCCAGGGATGCCAAGGGTGACAACAGCACAGACCCAACTGCTACGTTCCATCTCTGAAAGATTCATGGAGGCCATGACTGGGACCAGGGTACCATACTGCCTGAGAAGGTGATGTAATTGTTTGGTTTTCTACCCCCACCCCAGGACTCCCAGGAACAAAATCCTGATTACAGGTAAAATATCAGCAAACAAGACAAGTTTCCAAAGGAACTCTTCTTATTTCATTAAAACACTTTTTATTTTGGCAAGTCTTTCTTTTCCACAAGATGTAACCCTACCTCGTCAGAAAGCTTCTAGCCAGCTCAAACCTTTAACACACTTCGCCTCTGAAGCAGCAAACAAGTCGGATATTTCTTATTAGATGACAACCTGAACACATGCGTAGCTGTCGTGGTTTAACCCCAAATTGTAACCCAATACCAGGCAGCCGCTCGCTCACTCCCCCCCTCCCCACTGGGGTGGGGAGGAGAATTGGAGAGAAAGGAAAACTCGCGGGTTGAGATAAAAACAGCTCACCAGGACAGCAAAGGAAAAATATGAAAATATATTAATAATGATAATATATACAAGGATAATAGAATATATAAAACAAACGATACACAATTTCTCACCACCCGATGACCGATACAGCCCGTCCCGAGCAGCAGGCAGGGAGCAGGGGTATCCCCCCCATCCCAGCTATCCCAGAACAGCAAGTTCCAGAGAGAGCAGGCGAGGGAACAAACAGCCAAACGAGCGAAAAACAAAAAGGTAAAGATAGGGAAACAAAAAGCAACCTGACGGGAAGCTTAAGGATTAGGGCAAGTTAAAGGCCTCCAAAACCTCAAAAGCCCAAAAGACCAAAAAAAGATCTAGTGGCCCCCCCCCACCGACCCTCACTTATATCGGGCATGACGTCTATGGTATGGAATACTCTCTTTGGCCAGTTTGGATCAACTATCCTGTCTCTACCCCTCCCAAGTTTTTGCCCTTGCACGTTGGCAAAACCTGGGAAACTGCAAAGTGTCCTTGGTCGTTCAGCAGCAACCAGCAACATCAGTGTGCTATCACCATTCTTCTCACACTAAAGCCAAAACATAGGAGCTGCTGAAAACAAAACTAACTCCATCCTGGCCTAAACCAGGACAGTAGCTCATCTCTGCTGGCTATTCAAGACTCCTCTTCACTCACCTGACTTGTCTGTTCGAGAACTACAGCAGCAGATTACAATCTAGCCATGAGCTCGTTCTCATGTTCAAATCCAGTTAAAATGAATTATTAAACTGCTGAAATAAAATTAAATAAAAGTTATACAGCAATATTTCTTGCTGGCCTTACAGGCTGCACTCTGTCTTACATTATACAAGCCCATAAAATATTTAAAGTGACCATGTCTACACAATTACACATAATTCAGTTGAGAGGAATATACTGCTAAACGAAATAAATCATGCTGGCATTTGTGTCTATGCAGGATTAATATTAAATATAATTAAAATACTTCATTTTTTTCCTAAGAGAAATTACTGCATTTGAACAGTAGATGTTCAACATAGTTGTTTCATAGTCGCCCTATACAGACTGCAAATATGGGGGCAAGATCTCGAGCAAGCACTTGGACGGACATTTAGAAGTATATCTTGCATGACATTCAAAACACCTAAGCTGTGCTAGAGCCCCAAAATGCTGCCGGGCAACGTGAGCACGCCGGTGTGCACCTTCAAAACTAAAGCAGTTGGAAGCCTCTGCATTGAAGTCCTCTGAGAAGCTCAGTCCAGACAACACATTCAGAGACATGGATAGCTTTGATTTCACTATAAACCACATCAAACAGGCATATTGACTTGAAATCACGGGAAGTCGACAGCAACATTTCAAAGATTTCTATTTTTTTATGTGACAACAAAGAGCGGGCAATCAGGTTTCTCTTCCCCAACATCCCCCGCTTTCTAGGGCGGTGCCTTCTCCATCAAACTAAGGATGGGATCAAAATGTGCCCAGTACGACACACGCAGCTCTTCGCGATGAGAGCAGGACATGCACAATTATCGTAGATCAGCTGATGACCAGAACAGTTGTCAATGAAAGTAACTCAAATTCTCTGTGCAATCTTAGTTTTACTCTCAAGTCCGCAGTCTTTGCAAGATCAAGCCTAAAGGCTATATTTTGTGCACAACCATTTAAGAAACGCAAGTCAAACTGTATGCTATTTGATAAGCAGAGTATTATGAAAATTCAGAAAGCAATACCAGTTATTTCACCTCCCACTAGGAACGCGTGAACATACACAGAAGACAGTTGTTCCATGAGATCATTTGAGAGACTAATTCAGATTACTATCGAAATGCTAGAGCTACGATTTTTTTCACATCGTCTTACCATTATTTTCCCAGCCATTATTCCTTAGGTGTATACTGGTAGTATAAAATTTTTATTCCCTAAAGTTTCCATTATTCTACCTTTAGTAGGAAGGCTCTGCTCTCTCAAGAGATTCATAAAGCCTCCTATATTGTACCAAAACACAAGGTAAATTTGCTATTAGTACAGAAATTGAAGCATTGTTTTGTTACTTTCTTACGCCGTACTGTAATATGCATTCTAAATCCCGCAGTTTTCTATCACCCTTCTCCTTCGGCCCATCCAAAAAGCACATCACCTATGCTATACGTGTGGAATTATAAGAATAGCTAAGAAATTAAGCAGAGATTACTCAAAAGACTCACCCATATGTGCACCACACACCCATCACTATCACGTGTAGTCTCAGCAATCCTTTGTCTAGTTAAAACCGCAGTGTCACCCTTAAATTACCAATTGAGAGAAGAAGGTAGCTTCTCATTTCTTCCAATAGTACAAGATCTCCGGTCTCCAGCAAGCCCTGCCAGATTTGGAATTCATTTCTTTGGGACAATTTGTTAAGGAGCTCCGGCTGCCGGTCGCCTCCCAAAGAGTCTGAGGTGCCAAGCCCAGAGGATCTGAACGTCAGTGTATGCGGTTGTGTAACCTGGAAAGACAAGCTCCTGGGGCAGGCACGACACAAACCGTTTAGCCCATCGCAGGCGAACATCAACACTTCAAGTGCCACCTGCAAAACACTTGATAGTTTATACAGCGAATGGTTCGCAGGTGCTACCTGGTCTCTGCATGAAACAGGGCTTGGCAAGCAAGCATGTGCAAGCTGACGCCTCCAGATGGCTTCGTAGCAGCCAAAAGCGCAGAAGACAAAGCTCCACTCAGGGAGAAAGAGCATCCAGCCTTTCTGCACATGGAGGAAAGCAATCCTGAGGTTACGGAGCTCCTGAACTCCAATGGGACACCAACTTTGCAACGAAAAACACCAGCACAGCAGAGTACAGGAAACAGTCTTGGTCCTTTTGGTCGTCCCCTCACATTATAACATCTTATTCATCACTCAGTTGTATTTTAGTGACCTCCAGACACCCCAAAGCAGGCAGCAGGCGGCTTACCTAGACCTGCCCCAAGAGCTAGCAGGCTCCAGGCTCCACATGAGCCCATTAACCAGTCTCCTCAATGCCTCAGTAATACTTTGTGCCCTCCCATCATGGGTACGAGGACTGAAAGGCAGCCAAGGGGTGTCAGCAGCATCTTTACTAATTTCTCTCATAATTCTTTACATAGGTTAAGTGAAGCGCAAGACAGCAAAACCCATTGCCCTGCAGGTCGGGGAAGAGCTGTGTGTTCTGGGTTTTCCTGCATCTTTGCCCTGCCTTTTGGCTGTCCAGTTGTTTTCAATAACCTCAGGGGTTTCTGTTGTATTATGTTAAAGGAAGTATTTTTCTTTCTGTTCAGATTCTTTCGCATTTAGGAATACTATCATCAGTCATAGTGATTTTTCATGGACTAACTAGAAATTAATAAATGTGTTACTCTTTACACGCAGCTTTTCCAAATGGCTTCTTTGCCCAGGGTATGATGTGGCAGACCCTGTGCTGCCCTTGTTGCTGACTGATACAAATGCATGCTGCAATCTCATATTCCATCCTTTGCTTGCCCAACAAGGGGCAGCTGCTGCACGCTGGGGCTGCTGGAGACGCAGGTGGCTGCAGTGCTCCAGCATCTATCATGTTACAGGAAGCCACAGCAGTAAAAAAAAGTTGACCAGATAGAGTTTAAATACACTGTGACCCACACTGTACTTGGTATAGCACCATTAACACTCTTTCAAACACAACTTCCTCGTGCCCCAAGCTAGGGTTGGTTTGGTAGATGATGTCCGTGAGAATTGGAGATTTATTCCGAGCAAAACTCCAGACAGGAGCACAGTATTAAAAATTCCCTGATCCAGAGCATGAAACTGTCTCAAAGATGTGACACATTACAGACTGTGACTGTACGAAAGGAGAAATCATTTCACAGTTCAGCATGACTCCAGCTCTTCAGCAAACAAGCAATAAATAACACAAAGTGGCAACGGCTTCATAAAGGTAAGGAAGCAGCTAAAGGTGGATGTGCTGAAGAATGAGGAAAAGCATATTTTGGATTCAGGAAGGAAACAAGAATCAAGCTGCAGGGAGTGAAGGGGGCAGGAGATGGTGCGCCAGGAGGGAATAACTGGGATGGACCAGATCAAGAACGTATAGCAAGGACAAAGCCAAAGCTGGTTCCCCACTGCCCTGCCAGCTGTGCAAGCCCAGGGTGGAAACAGCAAATCAGAATAGCAACACCTGCACCCTTGGTGAAGGCCTCAGGGGCTACATATAAATGTAGGTGAACACAAAATGAGGTCTACTGAGAACACATTAAAAAAATCCAACAAACACTTACTCCTGGTAGGGAGCATGGCAAATTTCCACAGGCTGAGCACAATTGTACTTACATTCTTTGAAAGATCACTGACAACAGGACCCTTGCATTTTCCTCTTACGAAAACACAGCTACTTTGAGTGTCATGAGGACAGGAAATGAAAAGCAAATAAAGACTCACTTTATCAGATCTTCACACCCGTGAACAATTCTCCCTCTCAGTGGAAGCTCCCTTACTCTTTAGCTAACTGCTCATGTCACAGTAGATTTGTGGGATTGGGTCCTAAATGATTCACAAGGAAAGGAAATATGCAGCCCAGGTTGGAAGTGAGGCTCATCACACAATTTCTTTTCATCTCCTGAAGCTACCATGATACCTATTTTGCAGAGCAAGGATGGTTTAGCTGTATGTTCACGGGTTGACAGAAGGGTAAGGGACAAAGCAAAACTTTTCAGGACAATCGCCTGTGGAGTTTGTCCTTCACTTCACTAAAACTGGAAGGTTATTTATAGAATAAAGTTTCACTTCAAACCCTGTCAAATAGTATATTACTCAAGAAGCATCAAAAATGTAACAGCAAAACAGAAATTAAAATCATCTTTTGAACCATCTGATGCCTGGCAAAACAAACAGGACAGGATAAGCAATGACGCCCTTTGGAACCAAAACAAGGAGAAAAGAATTTTAATCCATCTCTTTAGAGCTTAACTTCCATTTTGACTATTTTAGGAAGAAGTTGACATATCTGACTGTAAGGCACAGACGACTCAACCAGTAATGGAATTTGTAGCTTACAAAACAAAAATGGTGTTTTGCTTACCATTATTTTGCATCATCAGACAAGTCACATCTGTGACTCGTGTGCTAGACGCTATTCAAGTATACTTGCAAGTATGCTCCCACCCTCACTCTGTCCAAGGACTTTTTGCATTGCACTTGTTGGAATTAATTTTTCAATCATAAAAGAAGATGAAAGAAATGTCAGAGTATGAAGAAGCAGAAGGAATAATTAGTGAATTTGAGAAAATTTCTTAAAAAAAAAAAAATCCACACATGATAGCTTTTATTTCTGTGCCTGTCTGTCCAGCAGATGCGATGACAATGAATGATCAGGCAACATTTAGTAGCAACACATATATTATACGGTGTGATGCCTGGCTGCAGTACATTTTCAAGTATTTCATTTGGAGAGCTACATAAATAAAAATTCAAAACACAGTCCTCAAGCTCAGTTAATCCCAATATAAGCAGAACAAGGAAACAAAAGTGTTTCTTTTACATGTAATTCTTGGGGCTGCTCCAAGTTATACCACATGCCAATTACTCAAAGGTAACATGTCTGTCAGGAATCGGAGCAGAAGGCATGACCAGAAGACAATTTCTAGAAATGGAAGAGAAGTTTTAAATATCTCCACACCAGAATCTGCAGGTCTTGTGAAATAGAAGACTGGGGGGGGATACCCATGATTTTCCTGAAAGAAAACAAAATTCTAACTTTTCAGCTAGGAAAATTTCCTCAAATTTTACTGTTCAGGGAAGGGAATTAAGTGAATTATTTCCTGCTACAACAGAATACTTTTGACACTCCTGATACATTTTGGGTTGAATCAATTCACACTGTATCACGTTGCTTTCTTACTGCTATCAGTGTATTACGGAATGGCAACAAGT
The DNA here is from genome assembly GCA_009819775.1 of Phoenicopterus ruber ruber. Classification (NCBI taxonomy): domain Eukaryota; kingdom Metazoa; phylum Chordata; class Aves; order Phoenicopteriformes; family Phoenicopteridae; genus Phoenicopterus; species Phoenicopterus ruber. Next base: position 16,835,114 of record CM020226.1, read on the forward strand.
TCAAGCCACCTTTATTTCACTTGTTCCAGGCACTTCACTGTCACAGTGTACACACCTTTTCCTCCGACCAAATCATATGGATTTACCTGACTTCAGAGCGTTACAGAAACCACATAAGGGCCTTGCAACTCCAAGCCCTCCTCTGGGCATGGCTTAATTTCCTGAATTGCCGCAAACAAACAACTATACCACAGTAGGAAACATTTTAACATCAAACTGATTTGTAAGACTACTTCTGCTCATCCCATGTACTGAAACAAAACACTTCCAGTTCAGAATTGTTGAGATTTCTTTTTTTTTTTTAAATAAAAAATAGCTAAATTAAACATTATAAATTTCAAAATAACCTCAGAACCTTTGCTTTCTACACAAGGAATTTCATCCTACTTATAGTTGTGTCCTCAGCTTGCTTTTGGGTGATGGGAAGGCTTGGGTCCATTACCAACCCAAGGAGCAAGAGGAACAGATGCTGCGTGACCTTTCTGCAGTAGGCATTGCCCGGTAGCTGCATCAACCTAGACCTCAAGGTCTAGTCTTCTCCTTCCAAACCTTAGTTCTTAATTTAGGATGGAAAACAAACAGTTGAAATGCTGGAATTTTGCACCTGATGGGAATCCTAAATTCATTGGGGTGATGGTTTTAAACTAAAAGAGGGGAGACATAGACTAGACATAAGGAAGAAGTTTTTCACACTGAGGGTGGTGAGGCCCTGGCACAGGTTGCCCAGAGAGGTGGGAGATGCCCCATCCCTGGAAACATTCCAGGTCAGGCTGGACGGGGCTCTGGGCAACCTGATCTAGTTGAGGATGTCCCTGGTCACTGCAGGGGGGTTGGACTGGATGGCCTTTAAACATCCCTTCCAACCCAAACCATTCTATGATTCCATGATTCAGCTCATCTGTCCTCCCCGGCTTGTCAGTGCTCCTGGCTCCATACAGACGATTGCTTTCCCCCGAGCGTGGCAGAGGGGTCATTTCTCAAACCAGCCCACAATGTTAGCACCAGACTGCCGTGGACTTGCACCTGACAGTCAGCTGCTGGGGAAAACATGAGAAAGTAAATTCCTGGTAAGAGGTTGATCACAGAGTTACTCTTATTTGTAGACTCACTGGAGTTCCTAGAAGCAGGTTCATGGAAAAGGCTTTTGATGGATGGACCTCAAAATTATCTCAGTTCACTGCAAACCTTACTAGTTCACAATATTTTCTTGGAGACTTCTACAGAAATTTCTTGAACATGTTTTCATTTCTTAGGTGTCACCAGAAAAGGTAAATTTTAGCCATACATCTTCCAACCAAAACAGGTGGAAAAAATCTTCTATTTTATTATTTTCTTAGTTTTATTTTGCTATCTGTTATGCAGAGCTCAAAAAGGAACATAATAAAAAATTTACTCTTCAGAACCAAGTTTTCATTTTTTTTCCCCACAGATCCAGTGGGGGGAGGAGGAGGGTAGAAGGGGGACAAAAAGAAAGGGTAAAAAAAAAAAAAAAAAAGACTTCCCGTCACATAAATAATGAAAAAGATGCTCAAAGACTGAAAATCTCACACACAGCTTTTGAAGTTATTTTTTACTTCTTTATATTTTTGTTGCGCGCTCTACCTGCTGTTTTTTCGCCTTGGTAGCTTGACAAGTTCTTTTTAAAAAAGATTTTTAAAAGGCTAAGAAGAAGGCAATTCAAGAAGTTTTCACTGATCTTGTCCAAATAGAAGAAAGATTCTTTTTGTTGAGTATGCAAACTGCAATCCTTTGAACAAAAGGCACTCGACTCACATGATGCTAAATCTTTTCTCAGCTGAGCGTTTGCACAATGCCGGCTCCATCCGCAATAACACAAGTGTAATAGGGGAGGAAAAAAAAAACCAATTTAAACCAATCTCCTCCTTTGGCCAGGCTCATCATATAGAAATTATCTTTTTGCCAGTTAGGCATGAGGAAGCGTCATGTTTTGCTGTATTATTTTTCTGTGAGACACAATGCCCGGGTCCAGGCGGACGAGGTGACAGAGCGGTGCCTGCACGTAACGTGGGCAGGCAGCTCCGCCAGCCAAGGAGGCGAACAAAGCTCCCCGCGTCAGTCCGCATCGAGCTCATTTCCTCAGAGCTGGCTGCATTATCCACAAAAACGGTTACAAAACAAAAGCCAATCTCCGGAAAACCATTCAACTGTAATCTCTACAGGCGCTTCCAGCATCAGCCAGCCAAAAGGCAAGAGACTCACCTTTCTCCTTATCTTACCTTTACTCATCTTTCCTTTCTGCTTGCACTGTTCCCCAAACTACCAGAGGAGCCTGTTAGCCCCTTACAAAGCGCTGTGCTTTCCACAACCTAACACAAAACGCACATTTCTCACGCTTCAGACAGGTAGCTCCCGAAGCCACTCACCGTCATCCTCCACCACACGTTTTTCGGTTCTGGGATGCTAACCACCGGCTCTGTGTGGGGAAGGCGCGAAGCCGACCGCAGGTCTAAACGGACTCCCAGCCTGTTGGCGTGTGCTTCAGGTTTTGCACAGCCTGCGTAAGATGTGGCTAGCACAAAGTCATGAAACCCAATCTGCATAAAAGTAAGGAGTGAACCTTGTAGAAAAGGGCTCAATGAGAACAGTCTGTGCTTTATATAGCTTGCGAAAGCCAGGAAAAGTCACACTGCAAAGCACTGCTGCTCCTGGCGTTCAAGCCTCCATCCCGTTAGTTTTATCTTGGCTTTATCTCCTGGGAAGCACTTGGAGAACCAGATGCATCGACCTCCAAATCCCTTGCTATTTTCTCTGTTAAATTAAATACAAATTAATCATGTTACAATAGTCACAAGGGTGCTGGGACGACCTTCATCAGATAGCGCTCCACAGGCCATGCTGCATCCAGAGGTACGCAGCATTAACCACGCTCCAAGCACACCAACAGTCTCAAAACCAGAAAAGTGGTTTGAATCAGCAATTCTCACCTTCAGATAAATACATTTGTGAAGCAGATGAAATACACAACGGTACGTATAAATGCTTTCCTTTTCCTCGGCTTTCTTTAGTCAAAAAAAGAACACAAACCTAACTCAGAAATGTGGACTCTCAGTGTATTAGCAGTCTGCCTCTGCGGTCTCCCAGTGTAAAGAACACAGAAATTAAAGGTTTAAAAACCGTATCTTTTCTAAGCCAAACAGGCTCCTTCAAGTCACTAATAGCTTTGCAGAAAATTCCTCCGTGAAGATGAAGGGGCATGATAGGTTAGAAACGCTGTTCTGAGCTAATTTATGAGTACTGAATGTGGCCAGGCTGTAGAAACGTTTTCCTCATGATTAAACAGAATTACTGGAAGGCTTATTGTATGCATATGTTGATTAACTTTAATTGCAGAGCTGTTATGAAACTAGCAGGAAAGAACACAATAGACCATAGTAACTTCTTGGAAACTCCTCATATCGAGAAAATTCAGGAGAAAAACGTGGAGAAGTAAAGGAGGCATGTGGGATACCCAACTCCTCAGCTCACACGGCCATTCTGCTGAGGCAGCGTTCCCGTCACTTCAGCAAGAGCTTTCCCACTTCCTAATACAAGATGCTTGTGTCTTCCTCATACAGCAGTAGCACAGTGTCATCTCCAAGGAAAAAAAATGACAATTAGATAACTCACCTAAGAGCCTCCATGAAACAGCAGTTTCATGGGTGGTTTCAAAACCAGAACAGAGGTAATACTGTGTTTGATGGTGTGGTACAAGCCTACAACTTTCCAGATTATTGACATGAAGCTGCTATTCGCACCGAAGCCTCCCTCGAGCACTCCAGTCTCATGGTTTTTCAGACACACTGCATAAATCCCAAGTAACGCTTCCCTGTAGCAGTCACAACTGTGAGCATAGCATCTTTTTTCAGCTTCTGATTTACACTACAGCATCACTTTAAAATGCCTTCCACACTTTTGGGAGATATGAGAACGAGTTTGCTTTTGCTTTTTTTTTTAAAAAAAAAGAATACCAGATGTAACAGCACCAAAGACATGGTACACATAGATAAACACATAGCCCACCCCCTCACCCCAAGAGGCCATAAGACCCGAAACACAAAGATTTGAAGCATGTATTCTATTACCAGCTAGTGATGCTTGATCACTACATTTTAAGTCAGTCCCACAAGTAATAAGCAGTAATGTAACAGAAATCAACACAGTCTCTGGCATCACCATTGTTCATTTTTTCCTTTATATGTTGGTGTCGTCATCACCATCATCATGAAAGCTTTGAGCTCAGTTTATCATTTGGGTGGCTGAACAGCCACACAGGGAGGGATTAACATGCATTTGAAATGTAATAGCAAATGCAATTCCAAATTGGAGGCCTACGTCTTCTGCCTTTCTTTCAACAAGATTATTGAACGTGGTTCAGAAGTGTATTTTAGTTTCAACCCATTCCCATAGCCACATCTCTATGTGGCACACGCACCCTCAGAGGGCAAAAGATCAATTCCTACCGTAAAAGCTCGATCCGATTTGCACTTAAACATACCTCCTAAACCTTTGATAAGAACACAGAGAACTCAGAACAACATCAGGGATTTGCTGATTCACTCCGAAACACATCACTGCAAACCAGCGAGTGCTTTACTGAACCCTTTTCAGCTTTTCAAATTGGTTCTTCACCTGAGCAAGTTCGGTCTCAGAGAACACCAGACACTACCCTCTGCAGCCGCTCACCTTGGAGGCACGTGTCTTCCACGAGCCTAAGCACGGAGCCCGTGCTAGAGCAGTCCTCCGTGCTCCCAATCAACCGCAAAGGAAACAAAGTGCCCTTTGCTGGAAGGGCGCATGACGTGTCACAGAGACGCTAATTTATCACAAGGATCTGCTGACTAAATTAGCTGAGCTCTAGAATGTGGCTATTAACGGGACCCATCAAACTGCTTTAAGGACCATGAAGTAGACACCTAGCTACACAAAGACAAGCAGAAAGGCAACACAGCCAAACGCAAAACATTCATAATTCACCAACTGCAACCCATGTCACAGAGGCACTAATTTATCACAATGTTAGAATCGTCCTGTTCCTAAGCGGGAAGCAACAGCATTCTGATTCTTGCAGATAATGATGTAAAATTTCCAGAGTATAAGGGAGAAAAAGAGCTATTTTGTCTTTTCTGACTCTCAGAGGTGAGGAAATGCATCAGACTCCCTCCGAGAATTCTGCTGGAGCTCAGGCGGGCTGGGAGAAGGAAGACAGCTACAACCTGTGTTACGTTTTTCCCCACAGTTTTGCTAGGTACAAAGCAAACCAGCACGAATTCAAATTTATTCTTTCAGTCAAATGATGTTCTGAGATAGGTATTCATGAACCTCCCGTGTTCATGATGCCTGAATGACCCACAGAGAATTCACATTTGTCAAGTTTAAAATTTTACCTGCCTCTGACTGCAGCCTGGAGCCTGTGAGCTCCCCAAGCTGTTCCTTTATGCCAGAGGCAGAGATCACTGGCAACAGCTTCATGTTACTGCAGATGATACGCGGCTCTCCGTCTTTTACAGAGTTGCCAATGGACCTCCGTATTGGCAAAAATCCGACAGCCCTCTGCAACGGGAATACATCCGTCAGGTTCTCTTTCCAGATAGGAAGGAGTAAAGAAACTAGAAATAAGCAACTCAAGTGTTAAACTCAACCCACATATTCTGATTACCATGACAGCCCTCACACGGTTCAAATGCTTTTCGCATTCAGTTCAGGCACTGGACCCACTTCTCCCTTCAACTGCAGGTTCTACACCATTTTAATCCAGAAAACTCAACAGTTAGTTCATAGCACTAGATGTTTAAGCCTAGTGATCCACCTTTATGCATTAGAAAGAATGGCATTTAAAATTCTATCAATACCAAAAGTGAAACTTTCAAATAAAGATGCAATGCATTCAATCCTTTGATTTTCACTGAAACGTCATGCTGAATTCACTAGAGATGAAAACAGCACAGTTTCATTTCTCTTTCCTGATTTTAACACCTGAAGTCAACTCGTTAACAGTCATGGCAGTGGGTACCATTCACTATCGCACCTGAACTGTTGCTGAGAGCGGGCTCCAGCAGCAGAAATCATACTTGGTTGCTTTGAAAGGCCACACTCCTCAGCTCAATTCTGTCTGCTGGGTACCTACTGCAACGCCTCCTGAGTTCCCCTGCTAACGGCCACTGCACTTGGCAGCCACCTGCACCAAACCCCTGCGGGCGGTGGCAGCAGGAACGTGGCACAGCGGTGCCCGGGGCAGGCGGCGCCGGAGCTCCCTGGCAGAGCTGGAGGGCAGCCTGCCCTGCACGCGGGACACGGCACGCTGGCAAACAGGCTGCAGTGCGGACAGAGAGAGAACTAAATCCACTCTGGCAGAGGCAGAGTTGAAGGTAGAGGTACCTGACCACTATGGCAGAAACTGCTACTGGAAATACTTGTCCACTAACCAATTTCTTGGGGAGCACAGCAGGAGAAGAGGAAGAAAAAGCAGGAGTTAGCATAGCAGATTGCTCTGAAGGCAGATGTTTATTCAAGAATGCTTCTGCATACATAAAACAGGCACAATAGAAAAGGCTTTTATTTGGTTAACGCACTAAAAAGTGGATGCTTTTATTATTTGAGATTTTATGATGTTAATCCTGCAAGAATGGCTGGACTGGAGCTATTTATCATCTGGCACTCTATACTTTGTTTCCACAGAAGGAAATTAAAAAGGCCACAAGGTTCAGCCAATTTGCCTTTTAATACTCTTTATTGGCTCATTAATGATTAATTCTTTTTAACACTCTGCCCTAGATCCTAAATTCACAACGGCTCAATGTAGATGAAAGATTTCAAATCCCCATCTCTCCTCCCTCTTCTCTTCTGGTTCCTCAGCCTATGTAAAAAAAAATACCTGCCACTGCTCAGCACGCTGCTGTCTAAGGAAATCATCCAGGACAGAAAAACACCTTTGGAAGATTAAGTCATGCAAAAGATGAAACAAGCAAAGATCACAACCCAACCCAGCCCTGAAGAGCCACAAACAGTAAAGGATCCACTCAATAATTATAATAGCTGCCACCGCTTAGCCGCTAAGTCTACAACTTATTTATGCCTAGCACTGCACTACTGCAGTACTGCAGCATTCAACTGTTCTAGTTATTGAAGTCTTCTTTTTGAAGGAACATGGATTTATTTCTTCAGTATATTATTAAAAGCCGAAGATAGTACTGTTCCACAATCAGGAATCAAAGAAAAGTCTTAGAAATGCCACGTAACAAGAACATTATTCATTTGAACATTTCCTTTGGATTAAAGAAAGCTACAGCCCCGATCACAGTGATCTTCACAAGTCTCACAGCAATTTAATAACAATGCACTTATCAATACACTGTCCTATATGCTATATAATATGCACAGAATATTCTGCCTACATCGAGTTTCTTCCCGGATTTCAGTTAATCTCGTCACAGTCTTTCCTGAAGCCGTAAAAGAATCAGGTGAATAGGACAGGAGTCTCTGATCCTTTTCCTAGCACAACTATCCACGCACTATTTGGGACCAATTCGCTTGCCCATTTTGCATCTCACTTCTGTTTACAGATAAGGAAGCAAATAAATAGCCACCTTCACAGCGCGCTTTGAGATCTCTGGAGGGAGGATGCCATTTCTAGTCAGTATTTTTACTGATCTGCTTACATGCTGTTACTAGCTGTTGCAGTTCAATGCAAAAGTGACTGCATTTCAGTGATCCTGGATGAAAAGCATGATATCAGTATCAGCCTTACTATTAAATTCATTAAGTAGGCCTACAGAAATCAAGTCGTAAAATTAACTGGATGAACTAATAGTAGCGTATCATTAAATAATCACCATGTCACATGTAACGCAGTGCTTACCACAGAGAGAGAAATAGAGCACCCATAGTAAGCCCATTTCAGCAATACCACCTGCAGACACATATTCTTGTTCAGCACATTTTTGTTCATACACCTACAGTGCAAGAGTACGCCATGGATTCAGCAAACATGGGATTAGTAGTAATCAGAAGGTAGAGGAGAATCAGCATAAAGACTGATTTCTAACAGATGAATACATTAGCACATAACCCATTTACTCAAATTGGCTGATATGACAGTACTTTAAAACTACTTTATACAGGGGATATTAATGAAGATAATCTGCAATGGAAATCACAGGTGCATAATTTTTAAAGAGTCTCCTGGATAACGGGACACGAAGCTTCTGCCTGTGGTCACCCGCTCCCCTGCAGCTTGCATCTGCAGTGCTGTCAGCCTTTGCCCGTAACGCCTTCAGTGGCCGACACAAACGGAGATCACCATCACTACACTAGGAACTGAAATGAGAAATACGATCTCCCCACCGCTGCTAACAAGGACGTCTGTCAGAAACTCAAGAGGGAGGTCAGGGATTCTACTGAAAAAAGAAACTGGATTATCCTCCCTCCCATACTCTGCTAATGAGGATGGGGGCAGTGGCAGCCTGCATTGTCCTGCCGGTATCGTACGAGCTTCAAGGAAAATTTAGTCACTGAGACTGTCAATCCAAGTACTTCTAAGTCCAAAAATCATGTTTAAAAAGAGATTTGCAAGAATGAGGCAGTACAATGTAGCATCTTTATGCAGGTGCAAGTACCTGTGTCTTCTGTTAACAGCCACTTTGTAATGATTCTTAATATTTTGCTATTAGTTCTGTATTTTGAAACACAGATCTAAGCCTGCTAGTAAGATTTCATTAAACAATATTGCAATCTTAATCAAAGGTCATTACCATCATTACCTATAATTACCCAATCTGAAACTCTGAATTTTGCAGATAAGGCATTCATGGGAAAAAATGATTCATGCCTGCAACAGGTTCTTTTTACAGAGATGGCTGGATTTCATCAGCTTCAGATTCGGTGAAGTTAATGTATAGAAGGGAAAGGGCAATATCAAATCAGTAATGTTTTACATATCTCATTCATTAGCATAAACAACCTTATAACATTCTCCAGTATATGCAGAAGGTTTAGTGAATACATATATTTACCTCTAAGTACGCTTGACAAGACTGTAGCTCTACTATTCATCCCAGATGAAGTCAATCATATATAACATGTACATTCCCCCACAATGCAATTCACCCAGGTGATGTATTCAGCTGAATCATAGCAGCTTTTTTAAAAAATTAAAATAAAAAAAATAAAATAAAAAAAAAAAACCAATCAAAACACCTACCACACACACAACAAAAAACCCCAAACAACTTTAGCTCCCTAGATAAACTAATATTTTTGGCCTCAGGACTCTGACACCACCACTCTACAGTTCACTCAAAGCTAAAAGCTTGGGTACCACAGCCAGGAAGGTTACTCTTAACTTCAAAGTTAATGCAGATCTTCGAAGGGATTTAACACTTGAGGAGCTGGTTGGTCTCTAGCCAAGTGTCTGAATGTCATTAATTAGAACACTAGTCAATATTGCTAAAAATACATTTCTCCACACCGGCGTGCTGAGTAGTCTGCACTCAGCCACAGTCCTTCAGACAGTTCCCCACAGTCATTAACCATAAGCAAATCTGTGCAAGGAAAAAAAAAAAGTCGCCCAAATCTTTTTGTATCTCTGTCATCACACAGATGATCAACACTGTTGGAAACGGCTCTAGAGCTTAATAGCCCCCAATAATTCAATAATTCTGTTTTTTCATTCCCCTCCTCCTATCATGCTGTGTTTCTCATTGCAATCAATCCAGAAAACCTGGAAACACAACCAAAATTACTGGATCTACCCAGCGAGAAGGGTGGCAGCAGGCACTGCGGCCTCTCCGCCCAGGACCTGTCCAGTGCCACCCCACAGAGCAGGGGCAGGGCTGCCCCACGCCGTACCCCACGCAGCAAGGGAGCGTTGAAGTCTCAGGCCACACTTTTATTGCCAGTCTCACCGCTACAGACATGGCCTTTCAAGGCTGTAGCATAGCACACTAAAATAAAAACTTTATCAGCATTCATAGATCTACCAAATGCTTTATTACTTCTCAAAAAGTAACAGTGATTCATTTCTTTAACATTATGGATTATAACGAGTTTTTGGCAAATCTGCTCTGTCTGATACAGTATGTAACTCCCTACAGAAGCAGTTAGAGCCTTACACTGTTCTGTTTGCATCTTAAACTTCTCAATCAGTTGGGAGGGGATGTGTTTTTTTGTTTTAAGGTACACTTTTCCTTTTCATGGTTGCACAAGAAATGTATTTAAAGGCCCTTGACAAGGACATAATAGGCTTTTGTTGCTCCCTGTACCTTACTTCCCACAACATCTTCATGGCTAATAGAGATGCCAAGTATTATACATTGCTGGAGCTGCAGGCCACTTCTGAAAGCACTTCTGTAAGTTTTGGGGTGTTGTGGGTTTGGCGGTGGTGGTGGTTGTTTGTTTTTTAAATAACAGCATTATGCCATTTTTTCCTGTATAAAAAGAATTTTCAAGAGCATCCATTTCTCTTTTACTAAGCGTTCCAAGGGCATGAAAGTTCAGCTTTTCCCTCCAAGTTTCTTTACTTAGGCCTTTCTACTTAACAGTTCACAGGCTGCCTTGCAGATCTGGAGGTCATGAAAGTCCTGAAGGAGAGATCCCCTGGGAGCATCACCACACGAGGTTTACTGCTCCGTGTTGATCACTGTGTGTGCTGTGAAATCCAGAAGTTCCCGGGGACTCACAGCCATTGTAATCTGCTCCTCAGCAACCACATGCAACATAAAGCCTGTACAAGCATCCTACAGTTTCTGTTCACGTTCATCTTTTCATCGAACTTTCCCCAAACTTCTTGCACCATCAGCCCCTGGGAAGGGCCAATTTCAGGAGCTGCCAGAGTTACCAGATTTGTTTTGGCAATTACCAGCACAAGGCGCCCCGGGAAGGCAACGCCAGCAGCAGCTCCTGGTTGCAGGCAAAGCTTCAAATCGCTCTGCAGTGGTTTGAGTGCCACAACTGCACTCCTGCCTGCTCTGCTCCCAGTTACACACACACACAAAACCCCGAAAAAAGTCTGCCCTCTATGTTACTTTAAGCAAGTGCACAGTCCAGTTGACTTCAGAGGACCTACTCACGTGCTGAGCTGGACATACGCTTACATACTTCCCTGAATCAATGCCAGATACTACCTCACACACACCAAGCCCTCCGCTCTCCTCCCGTGCCCTCCCACACTCCGTCTCCTCCTGAGGTGCTCAGAGCCTGCTCTGACGGGGTGCTCCGGCAGCACGGGGACAACGGTGTCCACACAGATTATGCTCAGAAACATTGAGATCCTGGTCCAAGTGCGCACACAACCTGAAGCATGCCCGAGACTGATCTCGTAGCGACAGCCTCTTCACATTTCCATGCTAGAAAAAGATCAGAATCTCTTCTTGTGTTTGCCAAACGTGGTGTTTCCTCCCATAGCATCTTTTCCTCTGAAAGCAAACACCTGAATTTTAGCCTGGCACAAACACATCTGCTAAAACCCTTTCATGTACATCGGCTCAAGAAACACTCTTTCAGTTAACTCTCACTTGGCTGGAGCAGCGCGAACACATGTAACGTGCTGGATTGGACCCTGCTCTCACTCCACCGGAATTCAGGAGTAACAGCACCAAAATAATCTGGTCCATAAAGATGGTGGCAGAATTCATAATTATGCTACTGTATTTATGCCAGCTGAATATAAAGATACACACACCCCCTCCTCCAATTTTTTAAAAAAAGACAGTGAACTGTAAGATATACAGGCCCTCTGAAGCGTAAAGAGAAACCTATGTCTGCCTGCCTTTGTTTGGATTCATTAGCCACTTTCCTTATATATTCTGAGGAGCTGAGAAGGCACCCAAGATAAATAGCTCGTAATCATCCAATATCTTCATGTGACCTCCCCTCTGCAATTTGCATTGGCTTTGAGTTTCCAGATGAAGACATCAGACAAAATAGTGCTAGGATTAATTTTAGCCTCCTCCTCAAGATGACTTGCTGATACCAGAATAAGGTTATAATACTTGACAGAGCAGAATATTTTCCTTGCCAACATAATCTGTTTCAGGCTTCTCAGGACTGAAATAAAGTGTGCAGAAATAGTTCCAAGCAAAGAAGTGTTGTGAGCTTGGGGAGCAGAGAAAGAATTAAAATAGCATCATTCTTCCCGGTTTGCAACCCGGGATCCACAGCGTGCACCTGCAGGGCAGCCTGCACAGTTCAAACCTGAACACAACAGCATCTCCTTTAAACCAGACATTCGCTAACGCTTGTCAAAAGACGGTACACGCACAGTTTTGCTGTGTTGATAGAACAAATTCCTCTAGTTTTTCACTTCCAAGTACCTGCAGTAATAGACTAACTGTGGGAAGCTTTAGTACCGCAAGGAACAAAGACACTTTTACAGCGACGGCCTTGCATCCTTCAGTCCAAAGCACTACAAGCTGCCCTTACAGAACTGCACATCAGCCAATTAATTTTAGCATATACTCCACGGGAGAGTTAATACAGCTTCAAGACTGTATTACCTTGATTTTTTCAGAGATGTTTGATGAGAACAGCTCTAGAGAAAGCAATCAAGCCTTTCTGAATCTCCAGCATACAGAAAAAGAGCCCAATTCTGCCCTCTTGTATACATTATCAGCCCGCCTGCAGCCGCTGAACACGATCACTTTGAGTTATAGTCATACAACTTTCAAAAATGAGCTCATGCTTCAGTAACTTCCAGTGTCCTTGTCAGCCAAAATACCATCAGGTGTGTTTGTAAAGAGATTTTTTTTTTCAGAGAATTGTCAAAGCAAAACAAAATCTACTGTGGTAGCACGGTCATGCTATTCTGGCAGTTTAATGAAAAACCGAAGGAGTGAAAATTGCTGAATGCTAAGGTTGCCGAGACATGAGATGAGCCAGGGATGCGGACGTTTTTGAGAGCATCCAAACTGCACTGAGAAGGAGTCTGAAAAGGGAATTTTGTAGCTGCCAGAGCCGAGACCGAGGGGTTTGGTACGTGCCGAAGCCGTTGCCTCAGCTCCCAGGGAAGCAGGCGCCCGCTGTGGCAGCAGAAGGGATGCTGCTCCCTCGTCATTGCCGTGGCAGCCTGGCTTGTTCCTCGCTGCTACAATCAACTCACCAGAAACACTCTTGCAGGTTTTCCTCCGTGCCATAGAAATAGCAATTAACTTATTTGTGTCTAATCTACACCCCAAAAATTGCAGCGCTGTCTCCATCTCCACAGGCACATTGCCTTGGAATGTCTGTGTGGGAAGAACTTTATTTTATATGTTTTTGGGGAGTTTCTAAATATTTGAGCACCCAGCAAGAGCTATTAACTTGCAGGTTATGTGGAAAACTCAAGACATATTTACTGTGTGTATCACAAGACATATTTACAAGCAAGTAAACTCAAGGGTGTGCACATATTTCTGTCCAGAAAATCCCAGGAAAAAAATATAAGACGACTAAGTAGTGCCTGAACAAAACACTCAATCATGTTCTAATACTTAGATTATTAATAAACTACACTGATATATTTTGTCATCATAAATGAATTACAGTGGAAGCTAACGCAGATCATGGCTGTATTCGTTACATGAACTTTCTCTTGCTGTGGATAACTGCTTGGCTCTACCAGGACGTGATTGCTGGCTTCTAAGTGGACTTCAGGGGATTATTTTTTGAACTCCTATGCTCTAAAGAGACTTTCCAACAGAGTTTACACTTTCAGCACTTGAAAGACAATGAAAAGGGATGAAACCTGCAGCAAAAAGATACAGGAGCAGAAAAATATCCCAGCCCAATATAAGGAGAACAAAATGCTGTCTTACCAACAACAACAGGAACAAAGAGGGAAAAGTAGCTGATGAAATCAGCAGATGAACTCAAGAGACAAACATGTCAATGGCCTGGGAAGCCCTGGCACAATGACACCTGCCTTGGAACGCTGTGGAACGGCCCTGGACAATGAACCAATGAAGGACAGAGAAAACGCGAGCCAGGCTCCTGGGCAGAGATGAGCCATGAAAGCAGCAGGGCCGGGAGATGAAAACCCTGTCACAATCGAAAGCAGGAGAAATCAGTGACCTGAGCACACGCTAACAGGAAAAGCAGACAAATAGCGTTGCCCTAAAAACGTCACATTTGGGCTGGCAAGGGCCCTGAGGAGGGAGGGGGCTTTCCTGGGGGTAGTCTTGCTCCAAGCTCGCGGCAGCTGGTGCTGTCCGGCGCCGCGGCTCCTCAAGCAGCCCCAAAGGTGCCGCGATGGTATCTCACACCCCTGCTGGTGCCAAAGCCGTGACATTCGACGCCGCCTCTGCTCCATCAGCCCAGGGACCCCTCGCCGGGTGCCCGGCCCTGGGAGGGGGCGAGGGGCGGCCGCGCTGGGGGGTTACGCAGGGCTGGCTGCAATCACAGCCAGTCTCACCAGCGGCTTCTCCCCTTCCCACGGAGCCCGGGAAGCTGCACGCTGCAAGGGGTGGCCGTGACATTTTAGGCCAGACCAAATAAAAGACCTTGACTGTAATCCTAGACTTTTACAGTCAACAGCTCTTGTCTTCAGAAGCGCCAGGATTTCATCCATGACATTCAGACGGCCCTGGCGTCCGCAGCCCACCTCCCGGGAACAGCCACCTCTGCAGCGGGAACAGCACCGGTGGCTCTCCAGAGGAGATGCCCCAAAGCCCAAACGCTCCTGACCAAAAGGAGACCATGTCTACTTACAAGCTGCTACGTGTCCTGCTACAAATATGGCTTAGGGTTTTTTCTTCTGCCTTTTTTCTTTTTAAAAAAAAAAAAAAAAGCCACACCTCACACAGGTTATTTAATACCTAAAGTTCTTTAGAAAGTATTTTAAGAATTAAAAACAAAGCCAGAAAGCAGCAGGATGATCTTTGGAAAGCTTCGAGGAGATACAGTGTGCATTAGCTTGTCTTTCTTGTGAAGTAAAGAACGTGGTATATTTATGGACTGAGAAAAAAAAACCAAAGTGGTGTTTGAGCAACTATAATCTGTCCCAATACAAAGAATTTGTGAAATGGTAAAAAGAAATAAGGGGAAGGGTTGGAATCTCCTCATATTATAAATATACTAAATAAAGATAAATGCAAATGAGGAGTTCTTGAGTAGGGGGAACAGTGGCCCAATGGCTACATGACAGCACTTTTGCATATGCTGCAGCAGACTAAAAAAATTAGACACATGTGCCTTTGCTTTGTTTATGGGACACAGCTTGTCTTGAAAATCTCAAAAAGAAAAAGAATCCCAGGATTTACGAGAAGGCATTAAGAATTTAAGTTGTAATATATTAAGAGATGAATACTGGCATATTGATAGCGATTGCATAGTTTGTTTCAGTGCAATAAAGAATACAAATTAACATAGCTAATAAAAACCAAGCTAATACGCCCTCTTATTTTTATGCCTCGTATTTGGAAAAAGATAAGTTATGAAGGTTAAAGAATTTACCAAATAAAATGAGGAAAATATGCTGTAGCTCTCCTACAAAAGAAGAACTGTCAAGCGATTATTTCTCTAACCAATTAATCACATCAGGAGAACGCCACATGAGCTTTTAAGAGTCTCCAGCACTACAGACTGAATACCAAATTCAATTAATCCTCCTGAGTTTCTGGTAGTAGGGTAGAAGGTACGATTTTGCACAGCGTGGTGTAATTCTGGCCTATTATTATATACTTTTTTTTTTTGAAAAAAAATGAACAGCCAAGTAAACTATCAGTTTTCATGACGTTTACTTCCTATTATTCCTTTCCAAGTATTTCATCTCTCCTAAAGTTAGTTCTGCATGGAAGAACTTAAATTAAAAGAAACTGGCAGACCTATAAATCATACCTTGCTTTACATACCCCCTCATCAGAAGTTACAAGTCTACTACTTAATTTCCGATCAATTAATTACTAGTGAAATCCATTACAACACAGAATAAATGTGAAAACTAAAATCTGAGCAAAATCTTATTTGAGTCAGAGCTGTCACCCAAGTAGGATTTGTCTGAATTTTCTTTCAAATTTGTGCAAATACTGTAATTTAAGCTTTCTTTTAAAACACGCATTTTTTTCAAAATGAAAACTACAAAACTGAAATATTCAGCTGACTTGTCTTATTATTATGCTCAGCAATTCCACACTTCTGAACTTCAATTTCCATAGTCATAAAACTAAGTCATGCAAAGCAGGTAATTCACCTGTGCAAAAATTCCAAGATTTTTCTAATCTTTAAGTGTCCCATCATTTAAAATCATTTGCAGGAAAGCACGTGCAGAATTCCACCATAAACAAATATTAGAGGTTAAAAAAAAAGAGTAATATTGAGAGACTATATATACAGACATCTCACTAACAGACTGATTCAGTTACAGAATAAAAACTTACTGAAAATGGCCAATTCACTTCAACTTTTACTTACTGAAGGTTTGAAAACATCTTGTCATGAGCAATACACAGACCAAGAATTCATCATGCAAATTCAATTAATAACTTTGAATGTATAACTTTTTTTTCTCTGCAAGCAGTTTATTTTCTCAGTGGATAAATAAAACCTACTTTTATCAAGCATTCAATTATTTGTTCAGTTTTCATCTCATCTCTGAATAAAGGCACACCAAGAAGGGAGAGAAGTTTCATTATAAAACCAACCTATTACTGGTGCCAACCCAGAAACATCTTTTCAAAATCTCAAAGAATTTTGAACGCCACTTAATCGGACCTACAAAAAAAATAGTTATCAATTTTAATTGGATCACTCACAGCATCTCTCTGAAACCATTTCTTCATCTATGTTTACCTGCTCCCAGACAAGTGAAAATAGGATGTGTGTGTTTATTATTGGGTAATTTAATTAAGCCTAAAAAAATACCATCTGTGATCAAGCATTCTATAATTAACATATGTTTACAGATATGGTGTCATCAAAATTAACTACACTCTAATCTCAATAATAAAAAGATCAAAATTCACATTTAACTAATCTATTGAACACATTTTCCAAGCTCTTGACAAAAGGTCATTTCATTAGCAGCAAACTCTGGCTGTAAGAACACTTGACACTGTTGAACTGCTCCAGTTACTTGCCAAATACCATCTCCCAGCCTTAGAAGAGAGAGGGGAAAAAGAAGAGGAGGAAAAAAAAAAGGACAAACACCCCTATTTGTCTGAACAGTTTTACTGTCGATAGACTCTTCCTCCTCCGAAAGTTTTTTACATTTTTCTGTCCTGTGCAAAGTACCTGCCATGAGCACACTAAAAGTTCAGGATAAAACAACAACTATATCGTAACATTACACGCAGCAGAATGGAGCACAAATATTGTGGAGCGAGGAGCAGCTGAACTGTGCCAGCTCCTTTAACCTTACGCATTACAAGAAACCTTACACAATGACGATATGGTCTCCAAACGCCAGTTCAGAGAGTATCACTGTACGACACAGCTGCATCCCGGCTTCTCCTGGATCGACAAGACGACCACCAATGTACCTACGCGTGTGCAGCAAAGCAACCGCGCTGGCTGCTGCGGAAGCGCAGGCAAGGCACCGATGGGGACACGGCCTGGACCTGGAAGGCTCCCGTCTCCTCAGATGCAGCGGTCTCTCCTTGCTGATACATGCCAGGCATCTACAGGAATTGTGGCTGCACTACTAATGATGTTCCAAGATGTGCTTCAAAGCATACTTTTCCCACTTGTTTAATTCGCATAGGCAGCGCCCTGATTTACTAACCAGTGAATCTCCAAAGCGTAGCCTCCCAACCATGGGACTAAGCTGTAACATCATCTTAACCGGACATCTCCCTTTGTAAGACAGCAGCCATGCATTGCATGTGAGCAACTGTGCTCATGCCATACCCACTCCTGTACTTCTCCTGTCGCCCGTGGACAAAGAGATGGCAGTTTCTAAACTGTCTCTGCTGCTTGTTAAAAGCAGACGCTTCAGAACCACCCTGCCAGGCTGTACAGTCTCTGCTCTGTGCTCATTTAAGATAATGTTTTTAATCAGAGTCAGCACAAACAAGAGTAACGGGAGCCCTGTCTAACAAAAGAAAGGGCTGAATCCAGAGAGGTCTCCAAGATACGCTCTTCTAAAAAAGCAAATCATTATACTACCAAATTAGCAGATAAATAGACTTTTGCTGCCATTAGCCTTAGGATATGGAGCTTAGGAACAAAGACCCATATCCAAAGATCTGGCTGGACTCACTGTACAGGCTAGAGATGAAGAGAGAAGATGATGTGATCCCTGCCGAATGCATTCAAATACAGAAAACTTCTGTCCGAGTATGGCATTTCCAATAAAACCTACTCTGGGACCTCCTGTTCTGGATATGTTTGGCTGTGAGTCTTCAAAGAGCAGCAAGGTTTTCCAAAAATCCACAAATTGAGGAATGTGACAACCCATGGCAAGTGAGATCAGACACCAAGGTGTCTTCAGCAAAAAAGAGGTAGTAAAGACTTTCAAAATGAAACAACTGCATTTGGCCAACACACAGAACTAATACAGAGGGCTGAAGGGAATGAAGCAAGACAGAAAATCCACCCGTTTTAGTTTAAGGGTACTGGAAAAGTAAGAGAGGCAAAAAAGACAGAGGAAAAAAAAGTAGTTTTCACATTAAATACCACCAGCCACAACCATTAAGGAAAGCGCTTTCCTAGCTCTTCCCCCTGCTTTCCCAGCCAAAGCTAACACAAAAACAAGACCCAGCCCTCTCTTTGGGACATTTTTCTGTAGCCTTACTGCAGTCTCTAGACTTCCTAAAAATTACACATTTTAATTTAGTTTTCAATGTCAAATAACTGATTTCAAGTGCATTTCCCCCAGCAATCCATACGTTCTCTGGCTTTCTATTTTTAAATGTGTGATAGCTCACAGCTCTTTGAGGCTGCAGTATACATTATACTGCAAAATTACCATGTCAACAAATAACTTTTCTTTACTTGTAAACAGTGCCTCTTTGTGAACTGGCAGATGTCTGCCAAATTACGCTTTTACTCATCGAGATGTTCATTGGGGAAAATATCAGCAAGATAAAACCCTCTTGTGCAGCAAGCAGCAACAAAAGACTTGATGGAAAATGACTACCCCAAAATACTCATATCTCAGCAATAAAAGACAGTTCTGAGAACTGGCATGCAAGCAAGAGATCTCAGACCCTTGAGGAGAGCAGTTGTCTGATAAATTCTTTGCAAAGGGGACATGTAATTCAAAACCAATCAATAAGTAGGTGCCAAATTCTCAGAAAATGAGTCCTGAAGTATACACGCAAAGTGTGTAGATACATGCCATTAGACTTGCACATATACTGAGGCTGCAAAGCACTTAAATTCATACCTTTGTAGGTACGTAGAGGTCAAATGGTGCCCAAATGCCAGGTTGCTCGTCCCAGCTACGTGCACAGATCAGCTCCTGCCCATCAACTGACCCCAGAGGGAACACGACGCTCTGCTGACTTCCCAGACAGGCAGGGTGCAAACCCTCTGCCCCACTGTCCCGTCCTGCCACGCGTCTCACCCATCCAAAAGCATCCCTGGAGCTCAGCCTCCCCAACCAAGCTGGGTACTTTGAGGTGTTGCACCAAGAGACTCCATTTGGGGATCCTCCAGGACCACCCCGCTACCTGCCCTGGCATCTCATTCACCTAACATGGATGCAACTCTGCCTCGACGCAACACGTAAAATGGGGAGGACTCAAGTGCTTCCTCCAGCTAAAATTAATCAGACAATAATTTCTTTATTATTGCAGAGCCACTGTTCAAAGTGGTCGCCAGTGTGTCGGTTTTCATTTTTTGTTTTAAAAGCTGTGCTTCACAAAACCCACAAACAGATTTTAAGAAAAAGAATATGTAGGTGCACATACCCAACTTCAACCCTCAGCACCTGAGGAAAGGATCAAAATGGCAAACTTCCCAAGTAAAAGGAAGGCATCCTATCCTAATGTGCCCATTAATCATTTACACCAAGGAAAACTTAATCCTCTGGTGAGGAGCCTGTCTGTAGGCAGGGGTAAGATGCTGGTGTTCATGGGCATAACTCCTGTTTCTGGAGATCAAGGTGGAGGAGGCAGCACAGAGGTGTAACTGTTGTGCTGGCAGCACCTGGGCTCCTGGGGACAACAGGAGCTCTCTCACACAGCTCTCACCCTTCCAAAGAAAGAATTAAAATCCACGCAGGATGTTGTGAAAGAGCCTTCTAATGAGCACTGATTTCTCCTTCATCCTGCAGGGACGTGAAGAGCTGGGAGGAAAACAGTGAGTTTTCCCGTGGCCACAACTTGACATCCCCCATAGTGGTGCAACACCCTGATGGTCCTCTGACCCCACTGCGATGTGCACGGGCATAACGTGCTCCTCATTTCTGATGCTTTTTATCCAAAAGGATTGCAGGGCCATACAAAGTAAACAAGAAACCGTTCCATCCCCACAAATGCTCGATCATGCAGTGTCCCTTGAAGGGAAACCATTCAAAAAAGAAGGTCTCACTGATTCGCATCACCAGCAGCTAGGCAGAAGTACATGTGCAAGGAATTTCTCCTGGTACAGACAAGAGTGAAAAAACACAACAAACCTTCAAAAATATTATTATGAACCATCACAAACAGGTGCTGATAACACCCACGGGAACACGGGTGGGCATATGAGGGGCACGCCAGACCACATCTACGTTCTGGTCTCAATGCCACAAACCAAAAGGATAGGAGGTGGATGCTTGCTATAAATGGCAGGAAAGGGGGCGACGAGGCCATGGGGATGAAGGAAAAGCTATAGTTACTGCTGGCAGTGCCAAAAGGAGCACAAGTAACTGAAATTGTATGACCTTTTTATTTTTAAGCACGCGCATTGCAAGGCAAGATTAATTAAAAGGATCCATTTTCATCATACGCAGGATCTGTTTACTGCTGCATTATCGTGGCTATGTACTGCACGTGTATTCAGCATATGGAAGAGAGATTAACTGCCTATGAAAACTAACCACAGAAGACCGAAAAGAGTAAATGCGAACCAAATAGGTAAGTTGTATAGCTTTAACAGCACGACTGAAAAGCCAAATCAGACAGGTGGCCATAGAGACTAGCCTAGAAGAGCAGCTAGTTGTCCGCTAAAAAAATAAATCCGTCTCTCCGTGGACACTTAATTCCTTTATGGACACAACACAGCCGTGCGAATGTAGCACTAAAACAGTGGAGAAGAGAGAGGGATTCAGAAACACAAGCACAAGAAAGGCACCGTTCCATACAGAAATTCTTGTAAAACTGGAAACCATTAAAAGGAAGCTGAAGAAGTTTGTTCGTGTCACAGGAATCCAGATCTTGCAACAAACAGTAAAATTTAATATCCTTCTACTAATATCCTTCTGTGAAACCTAGGTCTTGCAACAAACAGCCCAATCCAATATCCTTCTATTGAAGCACCAAATGGAATCCTCATGTACCAAAGAGGACAAAGCAGCTTTCTGCACTGAACAATAGCTACCCTCAATTTGCATTTAAAATTCTCTAATCTAAGTATGATCTGAGTGTAACTCCCGAAGCAATCAAACCTCACGTATTTTGATATTATTTTCTAAGTGAACAGGAAAAAAGAGCACACACACACACAGGAGATGGATGCCACCTTCAACCAACAATCACTGGGCTGATTTGAAAACAAGGACAACGATGGGATCCTACCAAAGGGAATAAAGTGCCCAATTCAACAATAACGCCTTGGAATGGGAAAAACACATTAGGTATCTGAAGGTAAATAGTAAATCATTTTACAGTTAACAGAAATGGGGAGAGTGTATATAAAACTTCAGTAGTTTATAAAGTTTATTTTATTTAGCCATCTTAAACGCAAATCAGCAGTCTGTCTTTAGTTTCCACAGACCACCTTGAGAAAGTACATACATAATAATTTCCTTACAGAAAGGAGACAGTGGTCCTCACTGGATAATTACAAGCGAGAGTTGTATTTTAGATGGGCCTTTCTACGGCAAGCCTCCTTCACAAGTTTTCTTTGTTGTGAGGTTTTTTTGTTGGTGGTTTGGGGGTTTTTGGTTTGGTTGGGGTTTTTTGGTGTGGGGTGTTTGTTTTTTTCTTTTTTTCTTTTTTTTAAATTGTGAACTCTGAGACCTAAAACTTCTTCGCAATGATTGTAGGCATCATATGGCCTTGAGTGCGTAACATATACACGTGCTATAATGCTGGCTGGAAACACAATGACAGATGAAACCTGCAAACCAGCAAATCTTTCATTCAGTGATTTGTGTCTCTGTGCTTAGCTATAATCCTCCTAATTAAGGCTTGGATAGTATTTCAGCAACATTTTGTGGGTAGACAATACAATATCTGCACACTTCTCAGAGCATATAGGGCCTGATCCAAAAATCCACTGGCCAAGGTGTGTTCATCTCGTGCAGTGACTCAAGGGCGGTAGAATCACAAGAGCAAGGAGAGCGTGCGCACTGTTTTCAGAGGGGAATTCTCCACTTATGCTGACAAACAAAAGTAGTCATATTCACGAATTCCTGAGTTTTACTCTGCTTCTACTGTACAGCTTTACAGCCAGTGGGCTTTGTGCAAAGAAGCAAAGCACCATCAGGCACCAAGGACCAATTACAACTTTAAATTAGCTGCTGGACAGCCCTGCAGAAGAGCACCAAGAAGAAACATCACCTCGCAGGGCCCTGTCTACAGGGCAATGCTCCAGCAGCTCCTGCCTGCCTGTGGGCAGCACGGTCAGGCTGCCCACCCCCATCGCACACCAGCCCGAGCGGCTGGAGGAGGGGGACGTGGCAGCCTCCCCGTGAGCCAGGTCCATCCCTGCTCCCCCAGCCCGCTGCTTGGCAGCTTGGCATGGCAGCGATGTCTCCCGGCCGGTGGCAGCACAGCCTGTGGGTTTCCAAACCCTTCGGTGCTGCACGATAAACTCATGCCACAGCTCCTTGTCTAATGCGTTTCTCTTGCTATAAGTTAAACTCTCTAACAAGATGCGCAGTATTTTCACAAGTTCATCTTCAGTGGTCATCGTTTTCATGTTCACCACAATTATTTCTTCACCACAGATGTGAGGTAAAAAGAGACCTTGCAGGCATTTCACTGCCAAAATTACATCCAACTTGATTTGAATCAGCCTTGTGTCATCTGCACAAATGCCAGACTGGGCTTTTCTACACCAGTAGAGTCTGCCTTAATCTCCAGTGCAGCTCCTTGACACGTAAAGATAATGACGACACCAAGGAGAAGTGACAGAATCCGGTTCTGGTTTATAACTATGAACACTTTTGCCCAAAATGTGTTTAAAGAACTCGGAGGGAAACCCAAAATCCTGCTTTAACATTAGGATTTCATCACTGGTAGCAAAGAGCTGCACAAAGCAAATGACTTTTGTTAAAAGCCACGTGCTCATTCAGTTATATTTTTGACTAGTCACACCCTCTCATTCTTTTTTAAAAACAAGATTTCTCAAAGTTGCCAATAGCTGTTTCAAATATCTTTCTTTGCTGAATAAGCCTCCCAGTTTCTATATTCAGAGCACAACTGATGCAGAAGTCTCTTAACACCCACTAAACTTGAATAATTTATACTCTTACAGTCTTGTATGGCAAGATACAAAGTGACTTAATCATGAGGTATTCATAGCATTCTCCTCCACAGAAGTATGAAACTCAGTGAAAAATATCATTCCAATACAAGTCCTGAGGCGGTATGTTCCACATCGGAGATTGAGTTGAGTTTTCATTAAAAATTCAGAGCCATAGACAAATCAAATACTTTTGGTTTTGTATGACTGCTCGCCTGGGCAGCTGGAGAATTCATTATTAAGCACACTCCATTTCCAGATTAAGCTGAGAAAACTGGATATGTTGCTTTAACATTAATTCACGTGTCTGCACGGTGCCTATTGTGTCTCGTGAAACTTTTTAAGTACCATTCAAACTTAAAATTGTCTTTTACTGCTTCAGCATTTACAGCGAACACACCTACATCACGGCTAAACTTCACTACTTTCTGAAAAGGAAACCGTGGCATGATAGCAGGACTCATATGAGAGTCCTCGCTTCATTTTTATCCTACTTATATTTTTTACAAATATATAGATAAAGGAAGCAAATATGTCCCTTGCGTCCCGAGACACAAGCCACTGTAACAGTTTCATAAGAGAGCCACAGAAGTAATCCTGTCTTTGGGCTCTCTGTTCAGTTTTGGGTTTGGATGGAGATTTTCCAAGAGACGAGTAGGTGCAAGTACTCAACCACCACTGATTTTCTGTGGAGGATGGATGCCAAGTTGACTTTGAGAAAACCTCCCTACAGAGATGTTTTGCTCCTTTAAACATTTTAAAGGTTTATGAAAATGAAAGCAGATTAAAAACATATATGTGACTGCCTGTTACATAAGTAGTTTTTGAAAGCATGCTGAGTTTAATGATATCTCAGTGGAACAAAATGAAGCAAATCACTAATCACAGTTACCAAAAAAATTCTTATGTCAAAATATTTTCTCATGAGTTTCTGGGGTTTTTGCAAGTTAAAAGTGGTTTCACCTGCCTTATAAACATGTGCATTTAACCAACCCATTTTAAAAAAAGGATATTGATATCAAAGTACCCCAAAACAAACAAAAAAACCCAACACGCCACAAGCCTGACTGTCCAACAAATACATCAGAGACAGTGCAGTTCGGTGGGTAAGACACTGGACTGAGAGTCAGGAGACGTGGACATAAAAACTTACGTCCTATGTCAGGGCAAAGGTTCACTCTAGTCCATTTTGTGGCAGCAGCAAGCGCCAGGGGAGCGATACGAGCACTGAGGATGTATGAACCGATACCCTCCCAGTGCCCAGCATTGGCACCTCATCATCTCCCACAGCAGCTGTGTATCTTCACATTTAACAGCCGCCGACAGATCTGCTGCAACCTACCGCTAAATGCTGTGATCAGCTACAGCTCACTTGGCTTTTTTTCTTCTCCTTCCCTCCCCCTCCTCTCCTTTCTTCTGTCCTATCTATTTAAATTTACCTTTTCAAGGCAAGGACCATCTCTTACATTATTGCATTCATATAATACCTAGCTCAACACAGCCTTGATCTCAGCTAAGGCCTCTAAGAGTTATGATCTCAGCTAAGGCGTACGTGTTAAGTGAATAGAATAAGGGGCTGGATGCACACACTACCGTAAGGTAGTAATTTCCTGGCAATTGGCAAGTACCCGAGGTTTGCCATAAAAGTCATCGGGCTGGCCTAAACAGGGAAGTTAAGTTCTCTTTTTTATTAACCGCATGCAAGGCTATTTCTTATTTCAGTTCTCAGTCAATATCATGGCTTTGTGGTTTCCCAAAGCATGTTTTCGCATTTCCCTTTTGCTGTGACATCTGGCAGCACATCTTCAATATTCCCTTAGAGCAGATACGGCTGTTGGTATTCAGTTCAATATCTGGATTACAATCATGTTGATTAGGTCATCGGTCTGCGAGCGGTTCCATCACTTACCCTGAAACTATTCTTACAAAAGAAGGTAAGAGCAACAAAATTTGGCTTCAAACACAAGTACTTGCCGGGTAGAAATTTTAAGGATTGACACCTAAACGAATAAAGTCATTCACTTGACAATATCCCACAGAAAGCAATGTCATCTAGGCTTTTATAAATGGAAAAGCTTTTAAAAAATCAGCACTAATTGGCTGAACTCAGTTATGCTACCCACTATTATGGAATAAAGTAAATCTCAAGGTCTTATTTTTAGCATCTACTGCACTACAGAATAGTGTCTTTGACAAAAAACTACTCTGCTCATCATCCAAAAGGCCCTTCTCCTTCCATGTAGTTAAAGCCACTAGCAACTAGCTGTTACCCTACATTAAGTCAATACCATACCCCTCAAGTAACACCACAGATTCAACACCAAAAGGCCAACTGAATCCTACTCTTCCAAAGTTAACAACAGAAGGGTGCAACGTGGCACCTCCAGGCTTGGCGATCAAGAGGCTACAAGGGGAATGGACCAGCTCAATTTTTATGGAAGCTGAAATGAGTACAAAGTTAATGCTGGAACCACCCCCGGGATTATCAACCACCTGTCCACAAAGCAACCGCACTTCTGTGGGTTCCAGCTGCAGACATGCCAGCCATGGATTTACTAATTAAGTGGCAATATATGCAGAATAATTATAGCTATCACATCATCAGACATTCTCCCCTAATTATTTCTAGTCATAATTTTTTACACCTTAGAATACAACAAAAATAGCAAAGGACTTTCTTACAGTTATTCTTACCAATTTTCTCCACATGCGTTTTCACAGTTCAATGGAGAACTACAGTCAGCGCGAATGCAAGCTGGGGCTGGACGTTGTTACATAAACGTGACCTTGAAGGCAGTGAGCCAAAAGGAAGCTGGTTTGTTTATTCAGTTTTATTGGGACGTGTGTTTGTTTGAGAATGTGAGTTTCACATATGTACATCCTGGCTGGCTAGACTAGCAATGAGCTGTCAAACGATACCCATTGTGAAAAGATCATACTTACATTTAAACTGGGGCTAATTGCCCTCTGTGCAACTCCTTTTAGGAACCGAGACATCAGTCTAAACGCCAAGCAGCCTCACTACCATTTTTTTCAAGGTTTCCTTGTACATGCATTTCTGTAACAGTGGAAAACACAGTTCATGCTTTCAAAGCCATCTAAAGATGAATTACACAAAAAGAAGCACATTCTGCAACCTCCCCAAAAGCTGTTGAGTTAGTGTGAGAAGATCCCAGTCACTGGCAATTTATTCTGTTAAACGTAGTAAGACAATATTCTTGAAGTCTTGAGAACCCAAAAGAAGAATTAACAAAATGGGACATACTGATGCCCATTACTGCTAAAATACATTATCATCTAAGCAGTTTGAGAGCATTTAGCCTGGTGCGAGATCCATGCACATTTTTCCAATTAAACAGAAAGTTTTTAACCTACCACAGTCAACGTAAGGCTAACTCTTAGCTAAAGCAATCAGTGGCAAAAATACATGGATATGTCCATCAACCTCTGAGCTACCAGATGAACAAAATCATTTAACCAAACCTATTTTCCTGTTTGAATTCTAATACAAGTGTATACCTGTTTCTTACTACAGCTTTACAAGACTTCAAAATACATCCAACCACTTGCGCATTCTCCTCCATGAGTGTCCTATCACCTCCCAGATCTTGCAATAGTTAGGTATACATACCAGTGAGAAGATTTATCTTACATTTATATCTACGTAGAAGACATATGTACACCTACCTGGTAGGTCTGTGAAAGACAGACCTACCTTTCACAGACCTACCAGGAGATGCAATGAAAGAACCAACATGGGCTCCTATTTAAGCTTTTTGGTTTTTACTGTAGGGGAAATATTCAGTAAAAACGTGATCAGAGAGCTCCTTAGCTTCCATATGCCTTCATAGCCAGCCTAAATAGCGTGACCTGCAGTTGTAGACATAACTGCCTTTAAATCTGAAGAATTCAGCTTTTGCCCTCTCAGGGGCAGCTCCTTTCACTGCAGACGTGGTGCAGTTTCTCCACTGCCAGGAGGCAGTTTCACTCCGGTTTGGCAAGTCCTGCACTGCGAATACCAGTCCTACGGGACGGAGGATGAAGTTCACCAGGGCTTTGGGCAGCAGCTGAGGGCTACACAGACCACACTCACTCTCCTGACCAGTGCTCTCAGGAGCTCAACAGCTGCCAAATCCTGGCAATCGGCATGCAGACCAAGCACCCCACGTCCCCACCACTGCTCTCTGGAGGGACAAAGAAGAATGAATCCCTCCTGTGTCCAACTTATTACAAGACAGCCAACATATACTGGGAAGATAACCCTGTCCTCTGTGAAGGCAGCATTCAGACCTGAGGGTCTCGCCAGGGGATTTCATTCACAGACTACCACAAAAGAGGGCTGGCATTTTACCACCACTTGCCACTAAGCCATTACAACTCACCTCCCACGACCAAAGCTGTGACTTTTTCAGCTGTATGAGAAAATTATCTCAGCTCAATCATTTGAACGAATGCAGCCCCAAGCAGACACACCGGTCCTGCAACATCCTTTGAGAAAACCAGTTGCGTGCCCAGAGCACGCCACCGTACCCCGCATGATTCTGTTCGCACCAGCATCACATCCCAAAGCCCTGACCCTAATTTATAAGCCTCTATACAGGCACGACCTGTGAGTCTCCGATAACGCCTCACCAGCCCCAGTCTTCCCAGGCTACGAGAGACAGAAAATGAAGAAATTAAGCAAATCCATCTCAGCTTCTGTGGGCTCTCTTAGTGCTTCCTTATCAGCGGATCTCCCTTGCTGAAGATCCCTCCAAGAGCTGCTGGCTTAGGCACATATTGAAATGCAGCTCGCCTCTCTCTGAGTACGAGGCTTTCTGATTCCTTTCAGACGAGGGATCAGAAAGAGTAAGGGGGAAAGTAACAGGAAAGAAAAACTAAATCAGGATGAGATCCAAACACTGCCAAAATCAATAGGAGGCCCTCTATTAACTTCAGTGGGGTTTTGATGTAGCAGAGAGAAGTCAAATAGACCGAATGGCAAGCAAATTGATTTGTTAGATGCTCAGATACCATGGTGAATGATGCCATGGGCAGAGACTAGAGATTACGGATCTCCACTCATTATAGTTTTCATATATTATACATCACACACACACATGCAGATTTCCTAAATAGCATTGAAAAGAGAAAACACCAGAATAAAGGTATTCTATATTACCTCATTAAACATGTCAAAAAATACTCAAGAGAAAATATCACCCTTCATCTCCACTTTTGCCTCCAATATTAGATGTTCCCATTATTTTTTAAATAGCAATAGGCTGGCAAAAATGTAGAACAATTGAGACTTTTGCATTGAAAACATTCACTAGCAACAATTACTTCTTGTCAAACTGCAAAACCATCATGAAATGGAGTCTAATTTTGAATGCACACAGAAGCAAAATAAATCTGACCATTTTTCAATTTCTAATTCACTTATCTTAGCAAGCACATATTCCCATTGGGTATTTAAAAAGATTTTTTTCAGATGTTAAGGAAAAACAGGACTACAATAAAAGAACAATTTCTTCAGTTCTGAAAAGGAAATTTTCAGGTACAGCTTGGTAATAATAGAAGAAAGAAATAAGCCAGTCATTACAGAGCTTGGTCAAGAAATCCAGGCAGAAGTGGCTGCACATCGGTATTATTGCTAATCGTACTTCATCCTTATGGTTCGTTGTCTTACATGTTGTTATTAATTTCACTGAACTTACAGTAACTCTCCTCTAAATTTTTCTTGCTCAGAACAAACAGAAAATGGGAAAGTTCAAGGCTGACAAACTTTGGCTTCAACCAAAAGGACTACTCCTGTGGCTACGATTTTGCCACCGTTGTTTGCGTGCTTTTCAGGACTGGGCTTCTTGTGCCGAAGGCCAGATGCAGGTATAGTGCTGGTGATATGCCGAAGAGGAATAGCACTATTGTTTAGATAATGTGCCCAGTCAAGCCAATAAACTACTCCATCACATCATGGCCTCTTGCTTTTTAAAGCACATTTAGTAAGACAGATGGTCCTGCTACCACTTCTGCTACTCCAAATGCTAATTTTTTTGCTTTTCCTGACACGAGGAAGTGAGCCTGAAGTGCCTAAATTGTCTTGCAGAGTCTGACTAACTCTTTACCACCTCAAAGACTGATTAACAACTTATGAAAAACAATGCTTGCCCCATTAAAACTTTGTTCTTCTGAATCATTTATAAGCCCCATTCATTGATTTTCACATTCTTACAACACCCACAGCGGCATTGTATGTAAAGTGCCTGATTCACTGGCTTTCATTTGCACGTGAATCACTCCCGTCTTCGGGGGCTACAACACTAGCACGCTCCCAACACAAATTTTCACTTTGCGCTTGTAAGTGACCCTGTAGCTGCCTGCAATCTCCCCGCAACACGCGGGGAAACCATCCCTCCAGTCTCTTCCCCAGCAGCTCAGCACCGGCTGCTGTGCACCGCGCCGCAGCTCCACAGCTCGTCCCACCAGCTTCCCTCTCCGCAATTCCCCCGAGTCGCTCCAGAATCAGCGGATTCCTGCGCTTTCCCCTTGTCACTGTTATTCCAGTTGTGCACGCACATATATATAGATCTAGATAAAACACTAATAAACATGGTGTCACATGGACAACTATAAGTCCTACAGTTGTGGGAATGAAGAGTTAGGAAGCATTATGGTTCTAACAGCGTCAGCATGTCCTCCTTGCACAGAAGAGATGTGGCACCATAAATCCACTTGTAACATACGGAGCTGCAGGTTCAACCAGTAAAGCCAGAGCAGAAAAGGCTACGTGTGCACGTGCGGTTACAATAAGCGTGTGCAGGAATGGCCGGTTTTGTACTTCCCGACACAAGGTTATTTGAATTACACAGCCTCAGAGATGCAGCCGGAGTAACTGCTTGCATTTAAACACTTCGAGTATTTGGTTTCAAGGCGATTTTGGGGGCTTGGAGGGGTGGGGGTGGAGATGTTTGGTTGGGGTTTGGATTGGGGGGGGGGGGGGGGGGTGTTTTGGTTTTTTTAGAAGTCTCTTCATGGCAGATTCCAAGTACACAAAAAACCTCCCAGAAATTTTGGAAGTCTAGTAAGTGAAAACTATTCCGAAGTGCAAAAGCTGCACTGCTGTCCCCCAGGTGCTCCTCAAGATAGAATCGATCCAGTAAATTAACATTGTGGTTTCTTGCTATTTTTAAGTCATGGCAGCACTTTGCACTGAGGCGTAGACTCTCCTATAAAACAGACCACACTTGCTCAGCTGCACTTGTCCTATGATCGCAACAGCCCTTCTGAAAAGCAAATCACACCACTTGTTTAGCTCATCAACCCACTGACAGCCACAGGCTATACAGTCTGCTCCCTCCCACTTCTTCTTTTCTTTTTTCTTTTTAATTGCAATACTTTGGACACAAGTAGCTCTTCCTGCAGAGGAAATCAATTATGAAATAAATCTAATATTCAGATCAGACTATATTAGAAGGGACTACTCATCCTATATATGATATTTCCAGATTACATCTTAGCATGGCTCACTGAGTCATCACTTTAGCATTCTCACTAAATCAAAAACTTAAACAAAGCGAATCAGTCAATTAACGTGGCTGCTTCTTGCTCTGTGCACATATAATCTTTTCAAGTCCAATCCTTAACTTAATTTGGAGCAGAGAGTGCTCAGTCGCTAGGAAGATACATTCACCTCGCAGAGCTGGCTCCACTGTTACAGTACAAGATGTCCAGCTTAGTGTTTGAAATCGCTGCTACACAAATGCAACCTCAGCCAGGCAAAGGTCAAGCCTGAAAGCCATTCATTTCCATCAGAGAGACTACCGAATAGTGCACAATATAACAAACACTACCAGCAACCAAAATTCAATATTCTGCTTTATTCCTTCAAGACACTGAAGATATTTTCTCCCGCAAACCTCTGCCAAGCGTGGAAGACACACTGGGAATCTACTCATTTGTCCATCTATTTGACAAACTGGCTACACTCACGGCCGTAACAGAAGGAAGATGCAGAATGCCTTGATCCTCAACAGAAACAGAATGGAGCAACTTGCTCATTATACACGTAGCATCTAGTTTTCAGCAGGTATAATCTAAGGTAAAGGAACGGGAAGGATGGGTTAAGCGCACAAGGAAATATTTTGCCCTTGAGAAATATTTTCTAAGTCTCTACTGGAATGCCTTTCTTTATCATTACAGAGATGGACCTAACTCCATCAAATGCGATGATTTATGCAGCCTCTCTCCAGTTACAGAAGGGTTAGAGGTTTGTTTTGGGTTTAAAAGTAAAAACATGGCTTCTAGAAACTCCTTTTAGCACAAAAGCTAAAACTCCCAAGTCACTGTCCACCACTTTTAGTTTTGGGTGCCAGTGCTTGCAAAAGAGAGAAATAAGCCCCAGCACACATGCCAAAGACGCTCTCCTTCCAATGCAGTGGCCACGCTGGGTCAGACCAAAGCTGCATTCAGTACCCAGTTCCTGACATACCCAGAAAACAGACACGTTCAAATTTTTCCTCAGCTGAGATACAGGTGAAGCTTAGAAGGTACAGATGAAGGAAGGGGGTAAATATTCCTGTTCCTCAATAGCAAAGATAAGTGTTTCTCCCTCTTATGCAAAAGTGTTTGCGCATTTGCTTTCCAATTCAAAACATACTCTCCTTTAATTCCCCATTCCCTCCCCACATGCACACGCTCCAAGGAAAAAATCCTGAACTAGTGATGAAACAAGCTCTAGTCTCATTAAAGTCAGCATAGGAGCTTTGCAATGGATTTAAATGAGATTAGAGCATTTACCTAGATTAACAATGCTTAATAGCACAGCTACCAAACAAATTGCTCTGTGTACAGTAGAAGTGATGACTATATTTTTGTCAACTGGCTACTTTTTTACCCCAACGCCTCTCCCCTACCAGCATCTGCAGTGTCTGTGCACATCCGACCCTACAGTATTTTCCCACTTTCCTCCAGTCTCTGGCCTGTCCGGCTGGACACGTGGTGCTCATTCAGGGACACAAGTGCATTGGGCAGCTCACCAGCTCTCTGAACGCAAGCGATGAGTGATACCCCTCTCTCTCACTGAAGGTGCTAGTTTGGGTCCTTTTCCTTTACACAGCACCACTTTCCATAAAATTTGCAAAAATTGTATGTTTTAGAGTCCCACTGACATTGCTTAGTTCAAGCTTTACATGGATGAAAACGTTTGACAGACCACGTAATCGCATACAGCGCTGTCCTTAAGAAACCAAACTAAGATGTCATATTTTCAACAAATGTAGGAGTTGAATATAATTTGTTATAACTACAAAACTAAAAGCCTAAGGACTTACACTTCACCTTGCATTTGCTAAGCATTGCTGCTATGATGAATGTTCAGCAGCGCAAGCTAACAAGGGAGCCATAATCTCAACTATGAAGACAGAATGCAATTTGGATATATTTGCATTCTTTTCTTCTATTTCATATTGTTTAACTAAATCCAAATAATTTAACTTCACAGATATTTTTGCACCGTGGAAAACGACTGCAGATATCCATCACCAACCACAGATTCTTGTGTTTTGGACCAAGTGTTGTGAAAAGCAGCATTTTCCTAACAAAAGGTACTGCTCAGACCTTTCCACTGGTGAACATTTGCCAACAGGTTTGTCCCTGCTTGTTCTTTTATTGCACCAAACAGGCTTCCTGGAAATCTTTTTTTATGTCCCTATCCACCAGCTAAAAAGACACTATCATTGCAAAGCGAGGTCTGCATAGCATCCTGCGCTTGAATGCTTTGCAACGAGGTACTGACCATATCAAAAGTATTTTCCCTTTTAATGCATGTATTCCAGCACCTCAGCTTAAAGTCATCCATCTACAGCTTTGACAAAACAGCTTCAGAAGAACCACCCGCTAAGCTTCATAATTATGCTAAGTACCAGAATCTAATAATCCACGGGCATATACGAAAACTAGCTGAACTATTAACCTTAACTACTTCTCAAGGCAAAGTCAAACAGATGTCTGTGTATACCGCTCCTTAGAAGTTGTATTACTTTGACATAACGATGTTAAAGCAACCAAGTCACTTGGTCACTCAGTGAAGCGTATAACCAGGTTTTTAATGACATGGACCCAACCAAATGATCTTTCTCCCTTTCAATTTTAAACCATTAAAAACCCGAAGAGGTGTATGACCCCTTTTCTGGCTAAACACTGTTTGCTTCAGCTATTTCTACTTGTGCTGCAGAGATGGTTCCTATGCCAAATTGAGCTTTTGCATAGAAGGGCAGCGCAGAGGGGCAGTAAGCTCTTCAGATACCCATTCCACCATTTCTCCCACCCTGGTGGTTCTTCACCCTCGTGTGACAGCACTGGCCGTGCTGGGCACCACTCTCAGTCCATCTTATCACTGTGAGCTTTCACCTCTGCAACCACTCTACTGCAGCCGTGACACGAGGATGGAGCCAATATCCGCAGCCAACTCCAGCCATGCTCACCAGAACAGCTTCAAACCAGGCTGCTGTAGAGGGGCAGGAAAGCTGCTCCTGTGCTGCCCTGCGTAAAGCCTGTGCTGTCCCGTAGGACCTCCTTGTGCGGGTACCACAGCACAGGGATGTACGACAGCTTGGGAGCCAGCGACCCAAAGCCAACTGCAGTGGACACTGCCCAAAGGAAGTCATTCCCAAATCCCCGCCCATTTAAACGTTAAGATGGGACCTCCAGCAAACAACTGGAGCGATGAGCAGCAGCAAGATAACAAGTAATAGCACTAGAACTTTTAATAGGTTTACAGATATCTGTATTTTTTTATATACAAATAAGTATTGTTTTTCTGACACGCATTACTTTGACCATACGTTACTACCTACTACACTACTATCCCAATTGGTTTGCCTTTCCCGCCCCCCCCCATCTCTTCGCAAGTCATCTTCTCTCTGGTAAGTATTTTTGAGAGTCTTCATATGGTTTTGAACATGAATATAATAACGTAATGAACCAATTTTGGTTTATTACATTTAAGATATCTTCTGCCTCTGACTACTTCTCACTTAGCGTACAAAAAGCATTCACATGTAATCTAGAACATGTAGGGGATGCAGACCAATAATTATATAGTAAAGAGCTATATTTAAATGTGTGCCACTTACATTTAAAATCCTGCTCATTTTTCTCAACATTCTATATTAAAGCTGATTAAAATTATATACTAATACTGCCTTGTAATTGCAAGAGTAAAATTTAGTATATATTCCAAAGTTAATGAGTATCTATAACTTACATTAACAGGGAAAGCTATAAGTTACAGTAAAATATGATTTGCTGCACTAAAAACCTAGCAGAAATTCTATCCCAGCATGTCAGGTAGTTCCAATTCTCAGATTTAAGTTAGTGCCACAGGTGACAGAGTCAGCAACAGTCAGCTCAGGCACAAAGATGGCTCGAACGAATCTTTTAATCATAGAACAGAATCATAGAATCGTTTAGGTTGGAAAAGACCTTTAAGATCAAGTCCAACCGTCAACCTAACACTGCCAAGTCCACCACTAAACCATATCCCTAAGCTCTGCATCTACACGTCTTTTAAATACCTCCAGGGATGGTGACTCCACCACTTCCCCGGGCAGCCTGTTCCAGTGCTTGAGGATCCTTTCGGGGAAGAAATTTTTACGAATATCCAATCTAAACCCTCCTCTGGCACAACTTGAGGCCGTTTCCTCTTGTCCTATTGTCTGTTACTTGGGAGAAGAGACCGACCCCCACCTGGCTACAACCTCCTTTCAGGGAGTTGTAGAGAGCAAGAAGGTCTCCCCTCAGCCTCCTTTTGTCCAGGCTAAACATCCCCAGTTCCCTCAGCTGCTCCTCACAGCACTTGTGTTCCAGACCCTTCCCCAGCTTCGTTGCCCGTCTCTGGACACGCTCCAGCCCCTCAGTGTCTGTCTTGGAGTGAGGGGCCCAGAACTGAACCCAGCACTCGAGGTGCGGCCTCACCAGGGCCAAGTACAGGGGGACGATCCCTGCCCTGGTCCTGCTGGCCACACCATTGCTGATACAGGCCAGGATGCCGTTGGCCTTCTTGGCCACCTGGGCACACTGCTGGCTCATCTTCAGCCGGCCGTCACCCAACACCCCCAGGCCCTTTTCCGCTGGGCAGCTTTCCAGCCACTCCCCCCCAAGCCTGTAGCATTGCCTGGGGTTGTTGTGTCCCAAGTGCAGGACCCGGCACTTGGCCTTGTTGAACCTCATACAATTGGCCTCAGCCCATCGATCCAGCCTGTCCAGGTCCCGCTGTAGCGCCTGCCTGCCCTCCAGCAGATCAACACTGCCGCCCAACTTGGTGTCATCTGCAAACTTACTGAGGGTGCACTCGATCTCCTCATCCAGATCATTGATAAAGATATTAAAGAGAACTGGCCCCAATACTGAGCCTTGGGGAACGCCACTTGTGACCAGCCGCCAACTGGATTTAACTCCATTCACCGCAACTCTTTGGGCCCGGCCATCCAGCCAGTTTCTTACCCAGCACAGAGTACACCCATCCAAGCCATGAATAGCCAGTTTCTCCAGGAGGATGCTGTGGGAGACGGTGTCAAAGGCTTTACTAAAGTCCAGGTACACAACGTCCACAGCCTTTCCCTCATCCGCTAAGCGGGTCACCTTGTCATAGAAGGAGATCAGGTTGGTCAAGCAGGACCTGCCTTTCATAAACCCATGCTGACTGGGCCTGATCACCTGGTTGCCCTGCATGTGCCACATGGTGGCACTCAAGATGATCTGCTCCATGACCTTCCTGGGCACCAAAGTAGGACTGACAGGTCTGTAGTTCCCTGGATCATCCTTACAGCCCTTCTTGTAGATGGGCGTCACATTTGCTAACTTCCAGTCAACTGGGACCTCCCCAGTTAGCCAGGACTGCTGATAAGTGATTGAAAGAGGTTTGGTGAGCGCTTCCGCAAGCTCCCTCAGTACCCTTGGGTGGATCCCATCCAGCCCCATAGAATTCTGTGTGTCTAAGTGCTGTAAGCAGGTCACTGACAATTTCCCCCTGGATTATGGGGGCTTCATTCTGCTCCCCATCCCCGTCTTCCAGCCCAGGGGAGTGCATACAGAGAGAACAACTCATCTCACTATTAAAGACTGAGGTAAAGAAGGCATTAAGTACCTCAGCCTTTTCCTCATCCTTTGTTGCTATGTTTCCCATCGCATCCAATGAAGGATGGAGATTCTCCTTTGCCCTCCTTTTGTTGCTAATGTATTTACAGAAACATTTTTAATTGTTTTTTATGCCTCTGATGCAGAGAAGTACCATCTGAACATGACTTCCATACTGTCTTTGAGATCTTCAACATCCATAAGCAGGGCATAAGAAATGCAGGGGACGTTCTTAAATCAAGGCATGAAATGCAAACCCCGCCATGAAAAACACTGTCGTCTTTGTAAGAGCAAGTACCCCCTCCTGCAAGAAACACACTCCGGGTGCAGGTCTCGGCATCAAGGTTTAGCCCAACTTCTGAGCAGAGCAAGCTAGAATAGGGCCACTTTGGGGGCTACTGCTCCATCAAACAGGTCAGTTCTGTTCTCCTGAAGTCAGATGAGTTACACAAACCCACCTGAACTTTTGGTTTTGGCTTTGTTTTCACTATGGAATACAAATCACTAATATTTGGAAGGATCCACTGCGAAAGAGGTACCATTTTAATACTTCCATGAAGGAAAAACAGAACAAGAGCATATGTGACTCCAGTTTTCCCTGGCTTGGACAGTTGCCTCACAGCTGCTGGCCACAGTCACATCTGTGCACAGATTAACACAAGGCTCAGATGCCAAGTGAACCATGCATGGTAACAGAACAGCAGAGAACAGAGAATTTGTGTGATGAAAGCCCAAAGACAGCATCGCAGTCACAGAAGGTACTCTGAAATACCAGCCCCATTTGGAACGTATATTTAAAAACTCCACAGCATCATCACTGGAAAGAGAACAAGCCTTCTTAACATTTTGTTTCAGCAGGTACACACCTGTATTTCTAAAGTAGTGCGATTTGTTTGTTCTACACAGATGTAATTAACATCTACAGAGTGGATAATATCCTTCACATCTACTTCTGGTTACTAATTTAGCCAATCTTTAAAAATGGAGGCATGCAAACTGGAAAGCCAGACTCATTACCTTTGCAACAAAGACCACCAGTTGATTCCCACCAGGACCTGGCCTTATTAACCTTAGTTTTAAATTACAAAGTCACAGATGTACTCATCAGTTGCTTGATGAAGATTCATTTGCCAACCTCATCTCACAAAAGGAGTAATTAACATGCAGACATTACAAGTTGATGATTGAAGATGTAATGCAGGACTACGGGCAAATAGTGAGGCACCTGCGTATCTGTAACAACTAGAAGCTCTTTCCAAAGTTCCAATTAACCAGCATAATGGTAAGAAATTAAGTAAAAAGCACTGAATTGCATCAGTCACGGGCCTGTTCTGCACACAGTTGGACAAATAAATTAATGCCTACAAGTGCAGCACTGCTGTAGCCATGGTGGTTTAAGGACAGAAAGAAAGGACTATGTCATTTATTTGACTAATTTATTAGGAAAGATTGGACAAGTCTTTGGCACACAATCCCTTCACCAGATCTGGCACAGCAGAAGCAAACTCCAAGCTAAATACAGGTTAGAGACAATTGCTCTTAATTAACCTAATTATGTTATTCAATTAGGCAACTTGAGGGAAAGGATGGTTAGCACCTGTGGAGGAAAGAAGGGCACTGAGGGGGAGAGATGAGAGGTTGGCAGCTGTGGAGCAAGGAGGTAGGACCTGAGGAAGAGAAAAGGGTCAGCAGGGAGTGAGCTGAGAAAATAACAGGTCACAGAAGCACACAGACACCACGGGCATGGGCATTTCCAGCCACACTCCAGCTCCAGGAGCCGAGGCTCTCCCTTAAGTCCAGGGAAAAAGGTAGGTGCAGGATTTGTGCAGCCTGCACCAGCTCTAGAGGTCTCCTGACTACCAAGGGCACTCACACCCATGACAGCCTCTCAACAGGAGGTCTGAAGACAGCCAGTGTGAAAATCCCTGAGAAATTCCAGAGGAACACCCTGGGATCAGCTGGGGCGTGCAAATCCACCTGGAAGCTCGTGCGGATGCATAGTGCAGCCACCAGCCTGCAAAGCCAGCTCCAAATTAACTTCAAGGCTCTGCTGCTCTGGGACCCATGAAGCAGTGAATGGCTGGAAACATTCCTCCCCAAGGCACCACTTCCCTCTCCTTTCTTGTGCCAGATGCCTCTTTCAGTCTGTGAGAGCTACTTGCCTAAAAGCCTCTTTTTATTCTATTTTCTCGAGTGTTCGAAGGACCAGAGACAGCACATGATATACAGGACAAGAAACCCATCGGCACACGCATCGAGTGGTGTCGCAGACACACAGAGACCCTGTTGAGCAGCAGGTTTGATGCACTGCTGAAAAATTCGATATAGGAGGGTTTGCTTGAGTAGAAATTTTAAACTGCGTCTCTCTACTTTAAGATCAACAGTACCTGTGTCTCTTTGTTTTCCTGGCACCTTTAGGGGTGTATCTGCACTGCACCACACATCACGCTGCAGAATGCTGCAGACAAGTGCCAGCTCCTCTCAGAATGGAACCGTATATTCAAGTGGGAGGAAGGGCTAAGCCACGGGACACAGCAGCGAAGCCAACAGACACGCAGCCTCCAGGTCCCGAGGCAGCGACTCTGCACAGAGCTGCGTTTTGCCATGCAGATGTGCCAGCCAGCCCATTCACCGCTGGAGTCGGGAATGCAGAGCATCCTGGTGTGCATTGCAGATGCTCCCGCTCCCTTCTACAGAGGGTACTTCAGCATCCTGTGGCCTGGGTAGGTCCTGTACATTTGCAGGCCTTTCTCAGCATGATCATTCTTCAAAATACAAATTTCACTGGTATAAAACAACAAAAAACACAGAAATGTGGTTTTGTAGTAAGATGTAGTAAGATTTTGTAGTAAGAACAAAGCTACTTAGGAAAAAAAGTGAAGCTGTGTGTATAGTGGGGTCTCCTTTTAAAGACAACAGTTGATACATCTCCTGGTTCTTGGTCTTTCTCAATTTTCTGTCTTACCGCTGTCAACAACTCACAGGCATTTGCTGAGGAGTTGTTCATCTCCAGACACTCTCCTCCTCCTCTGTTTGTTTTCCTTGCAGCCACCAAATAGTCAAAAGCACTACACGCATGCAAAAAACACCCAATAACCAGGTAAACACAGTGTATTTACAGAGCAACTCCATCACAGAGACATTACTGAGGACTTCTGGATTTAGCCTAAGCATATTTACCAGGAACAGAAAAATAAAAACTTGGACAAGTAGAACACACTAGGATTGATAAAGCTCGAGAGCAAAAGAAAACCCCACAGACATTAGACAAACTTCACAGGGTGACTGGTTTCGCAGATAAGGATATAATGAGTATGTGATAGTACTGGAAAAGAAAATAAGTGCCCTTGTAAGGTGCACTAAACGAATCTCTCCCCTCCAATGAAAAGCGCTAAGATTTCATACTAAGATTCTTCAGCAGCTAAGCTTTTCTAAACATATTCAGGGACAGAGAGATGCTATTTTGAAAGATGCCCAGAAGTGTTTTCAGGAGACAAAGACAAAGAAAGAAGTCATTGACAAGCAGTAACTGTATAATCCCGAGTCTGTATTGCCCGTCTGAACGTCAGCAGTTAAATTCACAATTCCTCTCTGACGTTTTGCTTTCAAGATTGCCTGCCTGCTCAGTGCTCAAGCTACAAATTTTGTTCAGCTAATCCTGATCTGTTGAGAAGTTTTATCAGTATCTCACTATTCAATAGCCACACTGCTACAGGAAAACACAAAAAAAGAACAGTTGGAGCGGTATGTAGATAGATTTCCTTGCATAACCACCAATATAAGGAACAAAGACAGTTTGAGGACGCACGTGGTCATTGAAAAGTTTTTCCACTGAAATGAGAAGCACCAGGTTGTGCAGACCTTATTATTAATGAGAAGAATTTATTTTGCTAAGCAGCCTGGAAAATCCAGCCTTTTGGGGATCTGCTTTCAGTGTGAAAGCACCGTGGTGGAGCCCGTACACATGAAGTGAAGAAGAAACCCCTGAAATATGAAATATTAAATAGCTACCATTCAATTAAGGAAAGCTTTCACACATTATGTGTATTACACTAAAAAAAGGACTTAATGGTTTTGAAGACAACTCTCAGTATCTAGTGGCTCTGCAAGTGCAGGAATACACTCCACCATCCTTTTTGCTCCAAATCAGAGCACAGAATATTTGTGCATTCAACACATGGATGTAATGACTTAGAGAGTACCCTGACCATAGAAACATGTGTATACCCAGTTTAAGAAATAAAACAAAAGCATGGAAGCCTTCAGAAGTACAGGTATTACCTTTTGGTATAAATTTAAAAGCTAGGAACTTAGAAGTTAGGATGACAGTCAACTACAATAAACCTATTCTGGCCAGCTCTTCACCTTTACGAAGATAAAAAGGTTGAAAGATAAATCTGATCAGAAGGGTTTCATTTACATCATACCTGTTGTTCTCAGGCAGAGGACACTGTGCAATAATCTTTTGGGGCTTTGGATAAGTACTCTTTAAAATGTCATTTCTGATAGGTTATGTAGAGTTTCGTAGGGGTTTTTATTATTATTACTACTTCAGATCAGAAGGGACTAATAAATCATCTCACCATACCACATGTATACTACTGCCTGTTTACCCAGCTCCTCCTTGAAGAAGCCCATTCCCTTGGACTAAGGAGGAACCACAGAAGATTAGAGATGAGAGCTTTCCACGCCGAACAAACGGACTGAACAGCACCCGGGCACGACACTCCTTCCTTCCCCAGAGGTGGAGCCCTGGGCCAGACATACTGGGCACACCACCTTAGATGGGGGATGGCAGGGCCAGCTCAAACCTGGACCAAGCTGTGGCCACAGAGGACCATTCGCTATGGCCCATCGTCCTCCGACAGTTACCAAACCCCCGGTGATTAAGAAGGTGAATAAAATAACCCAGAATACATGATACTCACAGCAATGCCCCAACACAACATTTCGTGCACCACTGGGACAGATCTGTGAACCGCCCTGACCATCACGTTCATACCCCAATTTTATTCTCACCCACATCTCCCATAAATACCCAGTACCTTTAAGCTCGGTCACTGCTGCCTGGAGCATGGCAGGGGAAGATTCATAAATATTGATGCAGGAAAAGGAAATAAACTTTTAGTGGAGGAGTGTGTCCTGCCTACGATGCCCCAGGAGCCTCAGTGCCATCAAGGACTTTGTGGTGTCGAACCATAATTTAAAGGCTGAATTTTGTATCAGCTCACAGGCCCTGTCTGTGCCAGCCAAGGCCTCCCAGCCTCCATTTCAGTCCACTAATATCTCAAAAAGTCAAGAGCCTTCTTTTGCCTTATCACCACTTCTGGAAAGGACTCGTACTCGCTCCACCAGCTGCTCCTCCTGATGAGGCTGGGAAAGAAGGTGCTCTTCAGGTGCCAGGAAAGCACAAACTCCCTCACTTCTAAAATCCAAAGTCTAGCACCAGCCAGCAGGATTTGTGTTTTGAAGTGATGTATTTTCAAGAGAGACATGGTTTTCAATTCAAAAGAGCCTTCTAATAACGGACTGTATGGATCATAGCTACTTCCATTTCGTGCTTTTTAAATAGCACAAAAAACAATTCTTGACAAATTATGTTTTTTAAATAATTTAGGGTAAGGGATAAAAAAAACCACAAAAAACCACAACACACACAACACACCCACATAAAACCAATCACAACCAGTTCATCTACCTGCAAGGAAAAGCCTCCCAGTGAGCACCTCCTCCATAAAGGAGAGAAAATACAGAAAAATTCTGCTCTACCCACTAAAATTCAAGCTTTACCACAGAGGGCAACAGCAGACAGCAAGAGCTGAGCTCAGTAAGTCACTAACTGATTATCTCCCCTAGAGAATAATGCAGCTTCCATATCAAGAACACACAGTTACAGGTCTCTGCAAGAAATTGTTCAGAAATACAATTAGCAGATAATGTAACTGAACAAATATATCTCATGGAAATGAAGGACATAAAACTTCAAATTAACCAGTGCCTGAATTGCCTTTGTTATTGATCACATCTCATACAAGCTTAAACCACCACAGTTCAACAAACTCAACCCAGAACTACAGGGACCTTCAAGCCATCAAACATAGGGCAGCCAAAGTTTGCACCCAACTGGACCTTATGGACAGAAAGACAAAGCTGCTTGTATATTTTTAATTCAATATCTGCTATTCAAGATGATGATGTTGTATTGATAGTCAAACAATTCTCGCTGGTATTCAAGTTATCTACTATTTGTTGTATCAGCCCAACCAACAGAACAGTGAACTGCAGCTGGGGTGGCAGGAGGTGGTAACACACTGAAGAAAGCCTATATAGACCCTTAGAGGAGGATAGCTCTGTCCTTACATTGTATAGATGTGTACGCGTAAGGAGTCTAAGCTCTTTAAGCTGCGTGCCTGAAGGTACACCCCGTGAAAATGCCTTCAGGCACCAAACCTGTATGCACGCATAATTTATTTTTTGCATGAGTGAGTAGTTTCAACACCTCTGGTGTTTGCCAAAGAATCAAAGCCTTAAAAATTAAAGCAAACTGACTACTCTTGTCCCACAGCAAAACAGCACAAACGCGTGTCATCACTCATCTCTGCTGTTACGGGCGCTGAATAATCCTTCGTTGGTTCTAAAAGCAAGGACCAGCAGTCCAAGGAGAAAGGTAGTACAACTGAAACAAAAGTAAAAAATTGGCATTTAAATGCCTCCATTCTCATATGAAAAACTACTTCTTACAGTAATCAATAGGTGTCATGTCCCCTCAAATTGGCAATTTTCTGCATGACTAAACAGGAATATTGTTGCCCACTAGAAACCAAATACCACCGGTGCATCAGCATTTCAGGGTAAGCCTCACTCTGAAACACTTACCTCTCTATGTGAAAGTCTTTGAGGTTTTTAAAACCATGGACGG
This sequence comes from Phoenicopterus ruber ruber, assembly GCA_009819775.1. NCBI lineage: Eukaryota > Metazoa > Chordata > Aves > Phoenicopteriformes > Phoenicopteridae > Phoenicopterus > Phoenicopterus ruber. The sequence continues at coordinate 16,878,669 of CM020226.1, forward strand.
ATTAATAAAATTGAGCAAGGATGAAGAGGGACTAAAATAGCTCTTTTTTTTCTAAAGCCAATGGCAAAAATCAAACCAATTAAAATCATGATCTGAGTCAGGTTTAGTCGATTGTTAGCACCTCGGGCAAAATCCTGCTAGAGCAGAGTTGCAGTTGGTTTCCAATTTAGCTGTCAGCACGACAAGAGAAGGGGCTGGAAGAGATGGAAGGCGGCATTAATAGTAACAGAAGCAAAGACAAGAGAGCTTGGTCCACACCGTGGGCACAGGATTTGCATCAAGTGCCCATGCCTGTCTGACAGCAAGCCTGGCCCAGAGCAAGAATAAAACCAGGAGGGAAAGAGGAAAACTTAAAGGGAAGCCAAAAAATAAAGGTGCACAGACACACGATCAATAAAGATTTTTTTGAAAAAAGCAGTTTAAGCCAAATGTTCTCAGAAGAAATGTTTTCAATGAGCATGTGACAAAAGCACCTTGCGCAGAGCACTACAGATGTTTCGTGGAAAGCGAGTCCTCCCACCTAACCGAGCAGAGCAGGCGGGCTGGGAGCGTTAACACCAAACCAAACAGAAATATCCCACTAGATTGGTAAGCGCCACATCAAGCCGTGGGATGAGTCTACCAAGGACGCTCTACGTATCTATATGCCATCTACGTCACAGAATCGCCTCAGCTGGCTTCATCCAGGACAATAAAATGTAGTCAATGTGACAACAGCAATATTTGCAAGGGGCTGGAGGAGAGAACGCAATAACTACATCAATAGCAAGAAATTAATTTTGCCCAAGGCAGTGTGCTTATTTTACAAGACACCTTGCAACGAGAGCAGCGTGCTAGTCACATCAACAGCACGGCTACATCAGCCACAGGGCGCTCCGCCAAGTAGGCTGGACCACCAAGTAATACTGATAGAAAAAACATACAGCGTGATGCTGTTCTGAACACCCCTGACAGGAGCAGCCCAAATCTAAAACAACCCCCAAACGATCAAACAACAATAATGACAAAATCCCCATGGGACAGAAGCTAAAAATAAGATTTGGCAATACTGCTTTTCACGAGCTCTTCCTCTGGGCCTGAAACGGAAGAGCTTGCAGCAAGCGATACCTGCCATCACTTTGGATTCAGGATCACAAACAAGGCAACTCATCAATTCCCAATAGTTCGCATGCAGCTTTAGCAAATATATTATTATTCTAGGGAGGAAAAGCAAGGGCAAGAAACTATTATAACTCTAAAAATATCGTGGAGTGACCAACTGGAAGGCTGGGTCCTTAACAGAGGGTGATTTTCTTGCCTCTTCTCCTCATGCTCATGTGCTTGCTCTGGCGGTACAAGCTGCCGTTCCCCTGCCCAGCAGCAGACGTGCCGTGGGAGCTGCGTTGAGGCACTGGGGGTAGGACCAATTGCCCATTTGGGGGATAAGGGAGGAACTTTTCTTTGCAGGAAAGACTGGCAAGGTGCCCACTCCCTTTTTTTGCTGTACCCTCCAGTGCTTTAGGCTGATCAAAAGTAGGTCCTTGTGATTTATGAGGCCCTTACAAGAGCACAGGAAGCATTTACCCGTTTGTCATCCTATCTCAACCTGTGGACAGCGTCTCACAGAGGCAGAGAAACTGAAGAAGGGACCAGTTTCCAGAGGTAGCCAAGGCACAGAAAATAATTAGCGAACCTTACTAGCCTACTGAGAGAGGTGGACAACTGTGAGTCTTTGCAGTTTGAGGTTCCCTTCACACATACCCTTAACCTCTCTTCCAGATGAAGGGAAAAGGATCAAGACACGACTTGATTCCTATAGGCCAGGTTGAAAAAAAAGACTAACCTGAGTACAAGCAAAGAGTGTTTAATACCACAGCACCCAGCAAAAGGCCTGTTATTACAGAAGATGAGAAGTTAGCTATCACCGCACCACATCAAAAGAAAGCTCATGAAGTTTTAGACTTTACAAACCACCCCACGCCTTTCCCATATGCCTGCACATCCCGATCAATTAGCTTACGTCAAAGCCTTGTTACACACACACGGAGTTTTAATTGATTTACTCAAGTCAGTGAGCAAGGAATAATTACATCTTGGAAAATAAAGCCGGGCAGACTAGGGCAGCCTGCTTCATTGCTATGAGACTTAAAAGTTCAAAACAAAGGCAGATCTGGTTTCATCCCACAGTTCGATTGTAAGCTTCAAACTGCCTGGTGCTCCGAGACGCCGCGTTAGCTGGGCCTAATCATCAGCCAACCCACTGATTTTTCATATCAGGGCAGCCAGGGTATTAAGCCTACAAGTACAGTCACGCTCCATATAAAGATATTGTTTATCTGGCAATAAACTTACACTAATCAAAGTAGTATTAGCTTGAATTTATAAAGCATGAGCTGTTCTCTCTACATGGTGAAACAGAGAGACATCCTACAGCATATTGCAAATCTGAATACTGATTAGAAAATGCACACAAAACTAACATTTCCATACTTTGTGGTGCTATTAGACAGACAGGGTCAAAAACTGATGTCACCACCTTCAAAAGACTCTTCATTCCCACCATATGTATCAAGGTATTAACCGTCCTTCAAGACCTTTGAGTCAATAATCTTTGCGCTTGTGGATAAAGGTAAAACATAAATAAGGGAGAGATAAAGATGAAAAGAATGAAGGAGACCAAATTATGCGCTTTTGATACCGTAATTCCCAAAGCCAAATTCTGAAGCACAAACTACCACAATACAGTGGAACTGGAGAAGCGGCTGCTGCCTCCAAGGCCATCCAGCATAGTACATTGTAAAATTTCATGCCACACTGTTTCTGTTGCAGCGTCTTCCAGGTGACCTTTGACGATGCAAACTAAAACACAGGATTCTGCTACCTTTTATTCGCCAACAGGGTTTTCTGCTGATTTGCAAGATCAGATTTCAGGAGCCAAATCTATTTGTCTTATATACTTCAGTCTCTATTAAAATTGCTGGAACTATCACGGCAATTAGTCCTACACGCACAAATCCCATATCGCAGAATCAAGCCTCAATACAAAATTTACAGTTTATTCTAGCCATCTACAGGATTATTTTAAAACACAACATTGATTCAACAGAAAAGTACTACTTTTTCTACAGGGGGAAAAAAAAAAAAAAGAAAAAGAGACCCAACATTTAAAATCTTCATCCTTCATTCATCACAACAGCGGTCAGCACCATGAAATGCAAACCATACCATGCTCCCACTGAGGATATAACTCAGCAAGACCGATACTGAGCAGCACAAACCGTGTTTCAATCTAACCTGACAAGACAGTACTGGTTCAAGTTCTGGTCTTTATAAGGCGTCACCCAAACAAACACAGATGAGCTATCAAAGTCTCTTACCTGTAGAGTTATTCAAGCACGTCCCATGCACAGCGATAGCTTAAAATGTTTAAAGCAGTAATAAAAACAGTAATGGGAGGTCTTACCAAGGAGGCCAAGGCACTTTAAGACATATAAAAGAACAGGGTAAGCGTTTCACATTGAGTGTAATAATTTGCTGATGAATTATCAGCAACAATTTTAGCAACTTTATGAAAGAAGAGGAATGCATTATCGTCTCCTCCTAGTGACAGAGGTACTACCTTGACAAACAGCTCATTCACACACGTTTGAACGAGAGGGATGAAAGCGTGCTACATTTCGCTGATTTCTTTTATAAGCCTTTTGTCACTCACTCAGTCTTCCTCATACACAGTCAATTGCTCCGTCTGAAATACATTTAATGTAAGAATTTGCAGTAGTGGGAACATGACATGACGGGAATATGCAACGTTCACTGATACGGGGCCCAAACCAGAGCGCGAAGAGTTTTCAGGTAGATGACAAGTGGAGATGTTTGGCACCTTGCAGGACAGACTGTCAAGGTTTTTTGCAGTGTTTTAGGTTGTCAAACCTGTGTGCTTTCACTACAGCCTGGTATTACTGCCGAGAGTTTCAAAGACGTGGCTGTTGGGGATTCTGTGCTTTCAATACTACTACAGAAATTAACCCTGCTTATGCCATTAGAAAATGCAAGCGCCTAAATTTTCTTTCAAGCTGCTTTATCACTGAAAGCAAGACTTGGCCTCCAAATCCCAAACAGTTATATCTGATAAGTATTCAGGTAAATCTGGTGGAAGTGCACACTTTGAATTCAACGGAAATTTGTGTGTACCCCCACATTCCCTTCAACACACCAGTAAATGTATTCATCCTCTGTGTGACAGAGTTCCTCAGCTTTAAAAAAAAAAAAAAAATCAAGAGTAATTCCAGACTTCACTTCTGGGGGTCACAAGGCTCACTGACACTGGTGCAACATGTGAGCTTTCACAGGAGTGGTTATTAGGGTAGCACTTGTCTCAACCTGGTACAAGCACAAGATAGATTTTTTTGATTTTTTTTTTTTTTTTTTTTTAATGGTAAATGGAGAGCCAGACTCTGGGAAACTCAAGCACAGAAGGGAGCTGATTTGAAGACTTCAATTAAACTCATTCTTGGGTGTTTGAACCAATACACATAGGACACAGATTTTAATAAGCAACACAAAGATACTCCTAGTTTAGTACATTGAAGAGGTGAAAAATCAGACTAGATGACAGAAGGTTTTTTTAGATCCTTGAGCTCTGACTGACCAGACCATTGCACACCACAGAGCTGGGTCTCCCTTCTTCTGTTTTTAACATAGCTGTTTAACAATTTTTTTTTAATTTGTAAGCCCAGTTCTGTCTCTCTTGATCAGAAGTTCGGCCTCTCCTGCCCCTTTACAATTTGGATGCTTTTCGGACAATCTGCAAAACACCCAACTGGTGGAAAAGCTACTTAGGCAATCAACTCAGCGAGTTAACCTGCTACACAAAGGTATTTCTCTTTACATGCTCAGTATTTGCAACAGCTTCAGTGGCTCAAATGCTAATGGTTTTGCAGCTCCTGCCAACAGTGGTGATAAACTCCCATCCTTGGTCCTCTTATGAAAAGCCCTGGAGTTGCAGCAGGTTCACAAGCTCCTTTTCCTCCTTGTGCCTCTCCGTCTCCATCTCTGTGTCATTGCTAACTTCATCTCTCCCTTGACCCCGGCTCCACTGAAATCCTTTCCACTGATCGCTTCCTATCTCAGCTACCCCATCACTTCTTTTATGGTCTTCATAAATCCACACTCTGCAGTGAGAAAATACGTAGCCAGGCTATTATTACACTGCCGGAAACAGTGATAAATTATGCCCGTAATATCCCCTCTTCCATTACGTTTTTCAGCTTCCTCGTGCTCTCCAGAGCCTTTTCAAAACTAATTTTCTATCACTCAAAGCTTCACGGGATGTGCTTTCTCCTGCCACTCCATCACACTTTCTCCCCCTTGCATTCTCATCCCAGCATCTCATATTCCTTCCACAAATCGCAAAGCAATTGAAAGTTCATCCTTCACCATACAATGCGCAGTGAAATAAAAACAAGACACTTGCAGCCCAAAAAGCGCAGATACAAAACCTCCCTGCCTCACTACAAAGCTTCCTACCATCCTCCACACCACTGACTTGAAATTGTGCTTAGTTCACTTTTTTAAAACTGTTACATTCCAAAATCTATTCCTAACATTGATCAGAAAAACTGGTTAGGCACTTCTGAACATTCTCAAAAGTCTTGCAAAAACATCCCAGTTTTGACAGGAGGGCTTCTCAGATCAAGGGCGGAACAAGGACACAGATGGAAAACCTGACAGGTCTTTTTCCTTAAAAAAATTCTGGCATGCCTCTTTTTCCAAGTAGCTTCAGAGAAGTTTTGCTTATGTCCCAATGGGGGAACAAATACAAATGTTTAAACCCTGAAAGTTGCCATGAAACAGAACTGACAATTTTCACAGCCTTGCATAATCCTGCTCTCCTCAACATTCACTGCTGCCACTTAAATTAAGTGTCCTAAACAAGAACGTCTCCTGCTCTTGAATGCACCACTAGGAAAAAGTACAATTTTACCTTCCTCCTGTCTTCTGTGCTGTTCTCTCCTTGTATGAGTTACTGCAGGAATATCCACAAAGCTTTCACTCTTTTCCATCGCCTACTACTTGGATACCCTAAGTGAACAGACTATTATTTATAGCAGTTTGTTACTCCCCAACATCCCAGAAAACACGTGATAGAAATTCCTCCCAAATTATACACAAAATAGACACAATTATAAAAACAAAACTTGAAAACAGGTTTCTGCACTGATGTTTTGAAAAGATAAAACACAAACACCCCAAAACAAACAGACAAACAAAATCCCAACTCCCTCTTCCAGCCAAAGAAACCAAAGACGCAGCTTCCCAGTGGCCAAGTAACACAAGCCCGTAAGCTCAACAGGCCAGATACCAACCAAACTCCAACATTAAAATAGACTTATTGCTTTCTCAGCCTGCCTGGCCAGGAGGTATCCTGACACTGGGGTGGAACAGAAACAGGTCACACTTCATCCCAGAAATCTTTTCTCAGCTCCTGGAACTGGCATCACAGTCTTTCTGCTGCTGTAGTCTTCCTGTTAGGTGACCAAGAAGAGACTTGCTATTTGATCCCCTTTTGACTTATTTCAATTTTACCCCCTTTTATTCCACCAAAATAAATTTTAAAAAAATAACATTCTTTTTTCCAGAAAGCAAACATGGGGCAGAGGGGGAAGAAGGGAAAAGAAGAGCAGCAAACGAAAGTCCTTCCAGTTCTCCTCGCCCAACCACTTGAAAACAGTTAGCTATTTTTGGCAGGCTCTGAATGTGCAAGATGAGAAGCAAACGTAAAGCAGAGCACATGACAAACCTGCACTGATTGTACATCAGTGTGGTTGCAGAGATCTTGCTCCTATTTACAGTCAGAATAGATATTACTTCAACATCTGCATCAGGGGGTAGGAGGAAGCACCTGCTCTACATGATGGTCTCAAACAATTACAAATCACGATTCCCCCAGGAAATGCATACGCCTGTAATTCCCACCAGTACTACAATTCCCCAAAATACCACCGCGTCATTTCGCTAGCAAGGAGACTTTCATGGTTCAGGTATTCCAGCTCTGCACCCCATAAGAAGTGACAATGGCTTGCAGTGGCAATTGAGCCCATCATAGTTTCTTATTCTCTTGCAGCACTCGGAGGAACAAAGCATAAGTGACAGCAGTTTGGAGCACTGTGTACAATTACAATTAAAAAATTTAACATTTTCGAGGCAGCACTGTAGCACAGCTTGGGCAGATTGAGATACAAGAGCAACAGAAGACATTTGTATGTCTATTGAACATAAAAGATAGCTGTACAGAAATTCACAACAGATGTAAAATCCAAGGAAAAAACGTTTCTACGTAAGCAATTTGACAGCACATTGACAATGTGTGGAAGTAAATCCAGCCTAAGCTACTTGAACAAACATTGCGGCCAGTACCAGTGAACTACATAGAGATGCAAGGCAGAAAACAAACCCCAAGGTTCCTACCACCTTCTTAGATTTTGATAACTCCTGAAAAAATGGCTGAAAAAATCAAAATCAGAAGCAAGCTCTCTCTCCACTTGTGTCTGCTGGACAGGTAAGAGAGTGTTTGAGGCCAGGTGTGAGCAGATGATGAGCTGCAGATCACCTGGAGCTGGTTCTGCAACGCTCCCTTCTCCTACCGGCTGTCCTCCCATGTCCCTCTCCTGTTAAGCTTTCCTTTCTGGTTCTTTCAGACCTTCTTTCCATTGTGTCTTTCTTATCTTATGCCAAAAAACATCCTGCATTTTTTCCCTTCATTTAACAAAAATCAGAAATACTTCTAAAATTTGAGGGAAAAGTCACCTCCAACAGAAGAGGAAAAACTCTGAGGATTCAATACACAAAACGAATAGAAAAAATCAAACAAAACCAAATTAGTGCTAATTACCACCAGACTTGCAAATACAGGCTACGGGGGACAGGGGAAAACTGTTCAGAACTCTTAAACTTCTATAATTAAATCAAGCATGTGAATAAAACCTATATGAACCTCCTGGAACTGGAGAGCTCCCGGCCGTTGCCTCCCTCTCCTGCCTGAGGAGCTGACGTCCCGGGAGAAACTGCTGACACAACGGAACGGCCGCCTCATTCCATTTAATTCCTTTCTTTTGGCCCGTTCTAATGAGAAGTGCAATTAGCAGGTTACCTTCGTCATCAGGAGTTGAGGCTGAGCCACAAAGCCCTCTTCTGTCACCAAGCCGTCGTGCAAGGTGAACCGTGTGTGGGCACCCACGGGCCACCAGCCGGGGCCTCTGTGAGGTGAGGCCAGGGTTGCGCCCAGCCGGGCACGGCCGCTTCCAGCCAGTTCTGGCCGGTTCCAGCCGGTTCCCCAACGGCCCCACCACAGGGCACAGCCGAGCCCGGCAGTGACGCTGGTGGCACCTCTGGGAAAGCGTGTTGGAGACAGGGAAAACGCTGCCCGGCAGGGAGGAGTGAGGGGAAAACGTGTGAGGAACAGCCCTGGGAGCACCAGGGCCAGCGGAGGAGGAGGGCAGGAGGCGCTGCAGGCCCCGGGGCAGGGATTCCTTCCCCTGCAGCCCGTGGGGAGACCACGGGGGAGCAGGTTTACCCTGAAGGACTGCAGCTCACGGGAAGGACCCGCAGTGGGGCGGGGGAAAAGCACAAGGAGAAAGGAGTGGCAGAGAGGAACTCCTATGGATTGACCACAGCCCCCATCCCTGCTGCAATGCTGGGGCAGGGGGAGGAGGTACAGGAGTGGGGAATGAACGAATAAAGTCGGCCCTGGGAGAAAGGAGGGGAAGGTGTTCTAGTCTTTGTTTTTATTTCTCACCATACAACTATTTTAATTAGCAGTAAATCAATTTTTCCCAAGTCAAGAGTGTTTTGCCCATGACAGTAATTAGTAAGTGATCTCCCTCTGTCCTTATCATCTCAGCCCATGAGCTTTTCCACCTCATTTTCTCCCCCTGTCCTGTTGAGGAGGGCGAGTGAGAGAGGGGCTGGGTGGGTGTCTGGCAGCTGGCCAAGGTCAACCCACCACATGAGCATTTTCCTTCTTGGCACAGTATGTTTTAAGGGGGTGGAGGAGGACGAAGATTAGAAAAATAATCGCATGGGTAGTACCACAACTGCTGCCGAAATCCCTACTGCGTTGCCAGCCTCAGCTGTTAAAGCTCACACGAACAGGGAGACAGAAGCCCACCAGAGCGGTACCGCAATGCTATCGGATTCCTGTGCTGGCATCCAAGAGCGATGCACAGAAGTGAAGCAGCCACTTTACAAAAGCCAGCAAATGCCCACGGACCACTCAGGTCAGGTGAGGATTACACGATGCGTAAGTTTGATCTGATCCCGCTAAGAAAAAAGAAATTTGTCCTAAATCACATGGTCACTAAAAGCACAAGTACCAAAAATACCAAGTACTGGTTAAACAATTTATTCTTAAAGCAACCAACAGAGCCTTCTATCAATTATGTCAAGCCTCAGCTGAAAAGCATCTAGAGATTACTTGGGCCACAGAACAGAGTAATCTCTATAAATACACCTTCATTTCAGCTACAATCACAACCACAGCGTCAAAGGTAATGAACCACCACTAGTTTGGATTTAGTCGATCTCCAACGGTGTGCATGTGATGCAACCCAGACCAATGGCAATTCAATTGCTATTTCAGGAATATCTCTTCTTCCCACTTCATTTCAGTTCCTCTGCTCCCTCCCACCTCAGAGTGATGCTCTAATTATTCAAACAACGTAAGCAGCGTTCAATCCGTGCCAGCCCTTTCTTCCTTTAGCACTGACCTTGCCTTATACATCACTCTCACAAAACTAATTAAGTGGAGAACAGTCTCACTTTACACTCTCTTCATGAAACCAACTGAATTGTTACCTGCCTGAGGGTGCAATTCAAATTATTTTCGCCTTCATTTCTCTCAGCAAAACAATACAAATATTGAGCAAGAAACCAGACCAGCCAATTCAAGGAAACCCTTTACCCAAGTTGCCACACAAAAAAATTGAAGTATTATCGTAAATAACATGCTCCTTTAGTGGTTTCATTTTGGTTTTTAACATATGTCTTGTCATGTAGGCTTGGCCAAGACATGTTTTGGGAAAAGTGGGGAATTTTGTTAGGCCAAGAGACACAGTTGAGGCAAGAAAAACAATGTTTGGGGCACACAGACCCTAGAGCCAGGCTCAGCTAAGAGGGATCCAAGGGCTAAGAAAGCTTCAGTCCCAGAAACTAGACCTGAAACCATCGAATCTGTAAAAGCATCCAGTAATCAACACGGCAATTCCTCTCCAATATACATTAACTCCCAGAGGTCCTGGTCTGAAAATACTTAGCTGTAGGTCGTCTAGGATGGGAAGCTTGTCCTCCCAGATTTACAAATGTTTTGTTTGTACACAGGATTGACCCCACTTCTAGATTCACAGTGGTTTTTATAAAAAAGCATGGATTCTTTGCTTGCAGGGAAGAGACTGAGGAACAGGATTTGCCACGTCTTTCCTCCTGAGGAAGTGGCTTATATAACGCTGGAGCCATCTCTTTTCCTAAATACACTATAGCAATAACACACAATGAGGAACAGAGGAAGAAAATTAACATTCGTTTGACCCAAGACTACACTGCAGCACAAAATTCCCAAAGCGTAGGGGTAAGGCCAATGCCTTGCAGGAAATCACAGCAAATGGCACAAATACATTTAATGACAAGTCTCCAGCATATTGTGGGTGGCCACAGACCAGAGATGCCAGAAGCCTGAGCCATACGAGTTCTTATGCATCTGCTGTGGATGCTGGTCCTCACCCCTTTGCAGCCCCCTGCAATGCTCTGTGGGGCCACTCATCCCCCAGGCTTCATCTGCCTGAGGGTTCCTCCTCTGAAGATGAGATTTGGCATCTGCCGAGAAGCAGCTATTATTAAGTTTTCCTCTACAAGCAAAAGATGACTATCTTTTACTACCTTCCCTACAACACGAGGTCTTTGCCATGGACAGGAGCCATACAAGAATCAACAGTATCACAAACCCCAGAGTTTGGAGCTTGTCCCTAGAAATACCACCTTAATGTGGGTTTCTTCAGCTAACACTGAAAACCATTGCAGAGCATCAGCACAAATGTGTTGGCATCTTGATCTCAAAGGCCACTTCCATTTTCTAATTGCTGGTGTTTTACTGACAGATGTCAGGGACCACCACCTTGAGATTTAGAGGGAAGGCTGTTTCTTTTATAAACGTATCTTTTATAAAGAGTTACTGTAGTTTGTGGAACCAAAACCAGTCACAGATAATGAGTCATAACAGAAGGTAGTTACTGTAAATATTCCAAGCATGGGCACATTAACAACCACCCACTAATCAGAGGCAATGCCACAGGCAGACACAGAGAACTCCCACTGGTGTCAATGGGAATTTTGAATGGATCAGGACCTCAGCCAAGAGCTCAGTATCTATTGTACCCTGCAGCATTAACATCCAGGATGGGGTGGGTCCTGCCTCAGGTTTTGGCTGTCGCTTTCCAGTGGGCGATGCAGGCATCTATTCAAAGTGGATCTGCAATCTCAGATTTCAGACAGGAGGCACAGAGCTTTCTAATGTGAAGTCAACAAAATAAAACCGTTGAGTTTAACTACTCATTCTTTAGTGTCATTACATGTTTGCAATACAAACACAAGTTCTGACACCTAAGTAAATCGAACCAATTGACCACAGTAAGACCCAGTCTACTGCTGGCAAACATCTGCCTGAACGGAGACTCAAGTTCATGTATCAAACTGCGGCTGCCGGTGAAGTTTGCTGAGGCTTTTTGTCTGGGATGCAAAAGAATTGGCACCCAAACTTCTGATGAAAAGACAGAGAAACGCCCTGCCTCCCACCTGAGCCGGCCAAGCCGCAGATAAGGGCGCTAGCACCGTGCTCCCTTCCCCCTTCTCACACGGGTCTGCGCTTGCTGCTAATTTTGATTCGGTGGACTCAGACCAAGACATGGTCAGCTTACATGTTGCCTCTGCGCTGCTCTTCTTCAGTCCCTGAAGTAAGGTACTTCCTCATGATTCAGTACTATAGAAATATAACTGTTGAGATCAGCTTCTTTATTTTTGTCAGCTTTCCTACAGACCTTTCAATCATAAGCTGCATTATACTATATTCCCATAAAGCCAGGAAAAGCAGTAATAGATACCTCAAAATTCTGACTTGTGTTTTTCCTGCCAAGTGCTTTCTTTGAGTGCTTTGTTTTCTGCTGTCACTAAATTAGAATAGTACCTATACTTCCAAAGTCTTCACCCTTACTGTCACTATTTCAATATGCTCTTCTCAGATTAGAAGCTATCAGCTTCAAAAATACTCCTCCTCCTATTTTGCTTTCTGCAGAAGAAAATATACTCTGCATTTTCTCACTGCTTACGGCTGAGGTTATCAGACTTCTGGGCAAAGCTATCGAAGTTTCTTGCAGTGAGAGCACGGTGACAGGAAAAGACCCCCCCCATGTCTGCTTCGATGGGGAAGGCAACGGTACATAATCCAACCAGTAAAAACAAAAACAAACGCAGCTGAATCCATTCCTCGGATTTAGTTTCAGATTCTCTACTCCGTCCCTTGACTTTCCTTGGAGGAGCCACACAAATTGCAAAGCAGCCTCTGGAAAGAGTCTGGCTGTAATACCAGACAGCACGAGCTCTTTAAGGCCCAGATCCAAAGCACAAGGATTTCAGCAGGTCTTGGCTCACTTTCTCGTGCCCTATATTCTCCTACTGCCCCATGCCTTTCCCCCAAATAAAAGGTTAACAAATATTTCGTTCAAAATGGCTTGTGTTGATACAGCCCCAAGCAGAACAAGACTCTCTGGGGTCACTGGATATACTCTTCTCAAAGCACAAAGCAAAAGCTTTTTGGGGGAGATCTGGGGAGTCACTCATCCTGCCACACACACGGCTCTCCGCACACCAGCTACGTGGCACGGCAAGAACCCGACTGGTGGGAACTGCACTGCTGCCAGCGTGTTTCTTGAGCACGTAACTAACCTTCGTAAAGAAGAGCTGTCACCAACCATCAGACTACCACTGCAGGATGCTGAGCTGTTGGTACCCAGGTCCTCGTCCTCCTGCTGACCCCAGAGAGAGCACGAAATGAGAAGAGTCGCGGGAACCTGCCCCATGCTTGAAACCACCAACCCAGCTGGGACAAGGCTGCTCTCCGAAACAAGCCGCTCGCTACCACAAGCGGCCCCCGCGCTGGAGCAGCGCCGCTGCCAGTCCGCCTTTACGAGACAGCTCGGAGGCTACCTGGGCTTACAGTGTCCTGCAGCTCTAACGCTCGCACAGTTTAAAAAAAAAAAAATTAAAAAATCAGTGCCATGGTCTTCTACGTATGCAGTCACAGTTAATGCAGTGTTTTGCAGAAAGTAAAGATGCACATTCCTGACTTCATTATGTTAATCCATAAGCTTTATTTAGATTGGGATAGTTAATTCTCAAACGTCCACAGCCAGTTTTAAAAGCAGCCAGATTTTGAGCAAAACAGTCATCACTGGGTTTTCTAGGCAGGACTTGTAAGTGGGGCAACAAACTCTGAACCGAGCAGTTACTTTCCTCTTTGGCTTAAGAAAAGATGGGGAAAAAAAAAACCCTATTTCTTTAAAAATAGATTTTGGTACTTCTGTTACACCTGCGCAACTCCACTGACAACACCACAGGCTTTACAAGAGAGGATAATTTAACTGAAAATACCCATTGCAAGACAGTAACTACTTGCACTGGACTGTGCTGATTCCTACCAAGACCCGCAGCCTTCCAAGGTTCTGTACAAATCAGACTTTTCTACACAGACCCACCCCAAAAGCTGGTTGGAGAAATTGCCATTCAACAACTTGCACAAAGCAGCTCCTTACATTAGGGCTGAATATGGCCCTTCCTGAGTTCTGCAGAGAACTACAGCAAAGTCTCCTCTCGTGCACGACCCCGTAACGCGTAAGAAAGCTTCAGGAGCAAGGAAGGCTGACACTATTCTCCCCAACAAAGTACTCCACATTTACTAAGCAAACATAACCCTGGGAGACCTGCATTTACAGCAGGTATTAAAATTACATTGCACATCTTACAGAAGGTGGGGTACATGGACATAGCACCACAATAAGCTACTCTCATATGAAACCTGATTACGTTGTTCTTTCAAAGAGTGGTTAACTAACTCAAAACCATACAGGCTCCTGTCAGGACTGAAGTACACCCAGTGCCCCAGTATAGCTGCAGAAATATGCAGGAGATGGTTTCCCATCCTTTCCAGACAAATTACTGTTTCATTGTATATATCTATTTAACAACAACAACAAAAAAAAAGCAGCCTGATTTTCCCAAGGCTAGATCCAAATTAAACATTCCCATTAAGAGCAATATTACTTGCCATTGCCAAAAGAAAATGATTCAGGTGGTTCGGGAGAAAAAAACATTTCCTATTTTAGTCTACGACACAAGAGGCTAAAGAAGGCCATACAGCCTATACATTTACTGGTAAATACTACCTCCTTACCACTGTACCGGGACCCTTTTTAACCGCGTATTGCAAGTCGGTGTGACCATCACCGACTTTTCTACAGCAGTACCAAACCCCCTCATACACGTACCGGCTCCTCCTGCTGCATCTAAAACTGCCTCTTTACTTTGTGATAACGGAGAAAAGTTCTATACTCGCTCCAAGAGAGTACCGGGGTCTCAGGGAAGCAGAGAGTACCAGCAACAACTGTTTCTCTTGGGATTCTCACAATATACACCTTCTGGTACACTGTCACCACAGGAATCAAAGCCTTGCGTGTCTAAGTCATTACTGACTCATTAACAGCAGATTCAAATGCCTTTACCCCAATGTTTTAAAATACACGTATATCCCCAAACCTGTACACAGGCAATTTCAAACATGAAGTTAAAATGTCATTAAGACCTGTAATCATAGCACAAAATGGAATACGTAAGTTTGATTTAAAAAACAAGCTTTCACGCAAGTATGGCACAAGTATGGCAAATTCTTTTTGTGTAGGATTATAGCACAGTTCTAAATCATGCAAAATAATTCCTCAGAAAGGCATGAATCTTTTGTTCTGCATTGCTTAATAAATTATTTAAAAAGCATTGTAGTGAATAAGGCCACCATAAAAAAAAATACTCAACGTCAAAGAAAATAAAGACAAAAAAAATATTTATTTAGAAAATGTAAGGTTTTGCAATGCACCTGAATGGTGAACTTTATTTTGTTGTTATGAAAAATAAACAAAAAAACCTGATGAAAACGCTAAGGTTTTGATCATAAGACATAACATAGTTAGAACTGGAAAGACAGAGGGGAAAAAAGAATATATATATATTTTTAAAAGTCTCAAAAATCTAATGTTAAACACAAACTTTCAAAACCAAGAAACCAAAAAGTTTTGAAAAAAGAATAGAAAGGATGAATTGTTTTGATTTGGCCTCTCAGGCTGCTAAAAAAGTGACAGAAAAGCGCCCATTACGTTTTATAAAACTAGTAAATAGGGGCAGTTTTTTCCTCCTTCAGGGAGGCCGAGAGCGTACCCCCCGCCCGGGCACCCCCCAGCACCAGCCTACCGCATAGACGTACGTTGGAGAAGATACACAGATTTACCTACAAACGCACAGCAGAACTACTCGCTGGAGCGATACCCAGCGCACACACCCGCTGCCGAGCGGCTGCGCTCCCGCCGCCCCGAGCGCGGAAGCTCCGCATAGCGAGCTGCGCGGGTGCGGAGCCCCTCGGGGGGGGGGGGGGGGCGGGCAGAGCCGCCTGTGCATGCACCCCGCGGCCGGGCACTCCGCGCCCCCCCGGGCATGCACCCCCGGAGAGGAACACCCTGCATGCACCCCCGCAGCGGGGCACCGAGCCCCCCCAGGCATGCACCCCCGGAGCGGGCACCCCGCCCGCGGCGTGCCCCCAGCCGCCCCGCCTGGGGCCAGCCGGGTCGGGGCAGCCCCCCGTGCCCAGCCCCAGCTGGGGGGTCCGCATGCAGCCCCCGCCCCTCGGCACCGGCGGCGCCCCGGCTCCGCGTCTCCATGGCGATGGCTCCCCGCTCCGCCACGCCTCGGCCGGGGCCGCCTGCAGCGCCGAGCACCCGCCCGGCCCGCGGCACGGGAGGCGGCGCGGCCGAGCCGGCTGCCCCCGCCGGAGGGGAAGCGGGAGGGGGGGGCGCTTACTTTCGCCGGTGCCGCATTGAGCCGGGGCCCCCCCTCCCCGTGCCGGGGTGCCGGTGCAGCGCCCCGCAAGCCGGGCACAGCCGGGCGCCCATTCCCCACCCGTGCCTGGGGCGGGGGTCCCCCGAGCTACGGACTTTCACCGGAGCGGTGCCCTCCCTCCCGGCCCGGTAAGGTCGGGCCGTCCGCGGTCGGGCCGGGGAACATGCTGTTTATCGGAGCGGCTGCGCCTGCCTTACCCTTGGAAGCATCTTTCTCTTCTTTGGGCTTGATCACCTTCCCGCTCATAGACCCCAGCTTGGGTGGGAAAATCCCCGGGAGCGTCGCGGATTCCGGCTGGACCCAAAGAAACCTCGGGCGGGGGGCAGCGTGCGTGCGTGTGGGGGATCCTCTACGCCGAAAAGGCAGAAATAACACCAACAGAAGGGGAGGGGAAAAGATTCAGGAGCCGGCGAGCTGCCCGCTCCCCGGCGCGGTGCCTCGGAGCCCGGCGGCGCCGCCGCGGTGCCTGCGGGAGCGGAGCGGGGCGGTGAGCGGGGGGCTCCGGCAGCCGCAGCACCGAGCCCCTGCGCCGCTCGCCGTGCCGGAGACAAAAGCGATTTTCCCTGTGTCTGCCTGGCCTCGGCCCCCTCCTTCCCCCGCCTCCCCGGCTCTGCCTCCCCTCCCCAGGGCCAGGGAAGCGCAGCCGGTCCTGGAAGTCCCACCGACCGGGGGGAGGGTGAGGAGGTGGGGGGGGCGCTTCGGTTGTTTGCTTGGGTGTGTTGGGTTTGGGTTTTTTTCTTTTTTTTCTTTTCGCATCCTCCCCTAATAATAATGGGATGGAGCAGCAGAGCTGCAGCCGCGGATGGAAGGAGGAGGACGCGAGTCCCCGGCACTGCAGAAGAGGCGGCAGGTTTACGCTCGCCGGCAGCAAGGGCTGGAGCTAGAGCTGCCCCCTCCAGCCCCCCCGGGTCCGCGCATCCCCATCACCCAGCCCGGGCCCCTGTGAAGCGGTACCGAGGGGGGCAACCCGCATCCCCGCTGCCCTCCAGCCCCGGGACAATGCCCCAGCGCCGGGCTGGGGGTGGCACAGACCCGGCCTGCGCTCCCCCCGGGGAGCCGCTCCCACGCCCCATCCCACAAAGGGGAGGCTCCGGTCCCGGGACTGTGGCCCCCGGCATCGCCCGGTCCCGAGCCCAGCAGCCTGTTGCTGCCGCCGCGGGAGTGCAAAGAGCCGGGGGACACTGGGGGGGACCCGGAGGGAAAAGGGGGGCACGCAGAGCCTGCGCCGTCCCGCTCCCAGCCCTGCTGCTCTGCCCCGGGTGTCGGACGGGGCTCGTCCCCCTCCCTCGTTCCTCCTCGGGGAGGAGGAAGGACCCCCCCAAGAACAGCCGAAGCTCCTCTCACCTGTGCGACAAAACCGCTCCCCCCCCCCTCCTCGGCGGGGGCAAAACTTCCTACGACCGGGGCCGCCGTCGGGGGAGGGAGCGCGGTTCGCGGCCACCCATCCTCTGCCCCCCGCAGGCTGCGCACGGAGGGAGAGCGGGGGGGGGGAGGGACGACCCGATGCAGCCGGCGCCCCTGGGAGCCTGGCCCTGCCCAGCAGCGCCCAAAATAAAGTGCTTGGGAAGGGCGAGCCGCGAAGTGCCTGGGGAGCCCCTGGTGCAGCAGCCGGATCCCCCAGCCCCCCCCAAAGTGACCTGTTTGGAAGGCGGGGGGGACACGACGGACTTCTCCAAGACCAGGAGGGAACAAGGCAGGGCTTGGGTATCCCCTCGGAGGAAGGCAATACGCTCAGAGCTCGGCCCTCCCCGTGGCTTCTGGGCACTCCCGCGCTTATCCCGCCCCCGCGGCAGGAGGGGCCGCCCGCCCGCCAGCGCAGCCCCGGTGCCGGGGTCTCCGGCCCGGCCGGAGAGGCAGCAGCCGCCGGGGCTGCGCCGCCGCTATTTTTAGCGGAGCCGAATTCCTCCCCCTTCACCCTCCCGTCGCTCCAGCCCAGGGCCGGGGACAGCTGAGGGCGGATCGGCTTACGCGGCCCGCGGAGTCCCAGCGCTGCTCCCGCCCCGAGCGAAGGGCGGCCGGGAGGCAGGACATCTCCTGGGGAAGCGACCTAAGGAGCCGCAGCTGGCCCGCAGCAGGGGTGAAGTCCCGTTCCCACCTCACACAGGTGGCCGTCGATCAGGTGTGATTAGGAAAATGAGGGCTGTTTATGCTAAGACTGGGGAGCCAGGATCAAAGGAGCCACTTGGAAGACTTGCGCTGATTAAATGACTTTCCCCTAAGAAATGCACAAAGCACAAAACTGAACCCCAAGTCCTCGAGCAGAGCCCCTCCAGACCTCCATGCACCTGTCTGCACCATGAACAACCCCTGCTCTGTTTCTGGAACCAAGGAGTTGTCCTGGCAGGGTCAGCTTTGCTTCACGGACATTCAGTAAGCCCTCTGATGACAGTGGACTTGGGGTGCTCTCAATATAGGGCTGTTTTACTTGAGCCTTTTCTGTGATTTTTTTTCTTTTAACACTTCAGAGACCTGCCAGGAGGATCAAAAAGTTGGGCTTTCTCTTGGCTGTTTCTCTCTAGCCAAACTTGGACCGCTGAAACCAGAGAGTTGGCAGTGGAGGGGTGGGGAAGGAGGGATTCTGCAGCTCAGCTGAGCCAGCAGTGTCAGCAGTAGCCGGTGAGCCCCAGCGAGGAGATTTCAGCCGTCCAATACAACTTACTTAGGCCCTGATTTGCAAAGGCACTTGCAGTGACTTTGATGAGAGCTACAGACAATTGACACTTCTGATTCGAGGTCTTTCCAGCACCAGAAGCCACTGATACATGCTGTGCATAGCATTGACAGTGAACTTGCCTGACATTAACCCTTCTCACCTTTGCCAGGAGATCATTTTACATTTACAAATGTTACATGTAACATTTTACAGGAGTAGTTACTACATTGACCAAATGCAGCTTATATACACTCGAACTAAACGTTGGAAGGAGGCAGCAGCTCAGCATGTGGCAGAGGAACTGTACCCGCTGGTGAGCAGAGCGAGCTTTCCCTGCTGTTTTGGAACGAGTTCGTTTTTCCCCTTACTAGTTTGCAAGGCTTGGAAGTGTCAATTAAAACAGTAATAAAATATGGTGTTATGCATGCAAAATTTAAGGGGATTTGCATGAAGGCTTATTGCAGCCTGGGCACAGTTTGCACAGCCTTCAGTTTTAAAGCTACCTTGATGGCTCAAGTATTGTAGTAGAGAGGGTATTTGGGGCTGGGGCACTGAGCTGTCTTCAGATTCCCTCACCAGTTCCTTTCTTTGATGTGAGCATCTCCGGATTTGGGGTAAATCACGTAAGGTCTGGCTTTGCAATAACATTTTGTTAACTAACTCACAATATTTAAACACGAATCTGAGCCGTAGTATCTCTGTACATCACTTTCCCAAATTCAGTAGGGAAAAGTGTCACCTTTACAGCTATAATCCTAGAAGCTGAGAAGCGCTCGGATGCTGTGGTGACAGAACTGATATGCAACAAGCTACGTACCGCAGGCAGGCTTATGCAGAAACTTACCTATATGTGGCTCTGACATGGAGCTTGTACCTCTCACTGGCAGCGTCCTCTGGGTTTCTGCATTAGAAACAATTTCTGCACCTCCAGATAAATCAGATACCCAGAGGAATAAGGTTTAGTGATGTTTAATACAAAGAAATCTGATGTGTCTCATGCAAATGGTGTTTAGGTGTTCCCTATGCACCTGAGTGGCTATGGAGGGTTTAAATTCAAGACTCTCTTTGGTGGGGGGAGCGCGATTTACAGTCAAATACAGTAAATTGCTCTAATTACACACCTTTCGTGCTCCTCCCAAGATTGCGATGGAGTCATCTAAACTGCGGGGCAGCAAGCCAGCAAGGCGGCACGAACAGTTGAAGCATCGTCGATACCCTTTTATGGTTCCTGAACTCTCCTGCCCAGAGGGACAAACGCGGTTGCCCCTAGCACAGCGAGGTCTCACAAGCTCCAAGTGTGAAGTGAAACATGAGGCTTTTGCAGCCGAGAGACACACGCAGCGGATCGTATTTGGGCTCTCCGAATACTTGCAGCTCAGGGCCGCTCTCTGGAAACAGGCAGGGCAGAGCTGACGTGCTGCACGGAGCTGTGCCTCTGCTCGGGGTATTTATTCCCCCAGAAACATCTCCCAGAAGGTTCTGACTTGGCACGGGCTTGGCTAAGTCGGGTATCATTTACAATCTGAAATTGTAAACTGTAAGTGCCTCTATACAACGTAACTATTGCTGCTTAATGTCCAATAGCTGTATGATTTGTGCATAGAACACATACTCCAGTCATGAACATGCTTTTCCTACCCTCGTAAAATATCTACAGAGGCATATGTCCCCCGAGGAATTCTGGAACTCACATAGATACGGTAGCAGCATTGCTCCTCAGTGTACTTTCTTCTTAGTTCTTTGGCTTATTCTTAAGTTGAAATTTTCTCTTTTCCGCAGGCAGTGGTTTGTAAAAGATCCAGATTCTGCTCTTTTATATAGCGGGAATTTTACATTATGCCTTTAAAGCAGTCCAGCAAGTTTAAATTAGCTTTGTCATGATGGTTCCTGGTATGTTCCCAGTTAAATCCGAAGTAAAATTCTCCCTGCATTGAGGTAGAGCAGGATTAGGCCTTAAATTTAAGATTCCAGACATGATAAAGTCTCACTAATACAAGTGCTTACTCCTGATTTCAAATTATATTTTTATATTCATACTGGCATCTAGAGGTATCTGTTGCATTACGATAAAATAAGTAAATGATTAAGTGGGCATGTCTAAAGTTTTGTGGCCATTGTTTTGTACTGATGCCTATAAAATCGGTCCAAATAAATCCATCGCACATCTCCTTATTGCCTGGCCTGCCACTGTTTTAATTGGAATGCTAGGGCAAATTTCTTTACTACCGGTTGTGTGTTTTAACAAAAACCACAAAGATTTACAGATGAGATAAATACTAAACACAGGGCCGAAGCACAGCCTATTCTCTAGCAGGCACATCCTTGTTCCAATGGATGTTTAATTTGGTCCCCTTCTTATTTTTACCATTCCTATTCCTACGCAGTCTTAAGCGCTACACAGAGGATCTTTTTTTGGCAGACAGCTTGCTGTGCAGAATCTTCCTCTTTTTGGTTGCCAAAACCCAACTGCTATATGCAAATAGAGTTCCAGCTAATGGATAGTATGGAAATTGCAGTTTAATTTCTCTAAATAATTCAGTCTGATAAACAGAGAAGCCCTAAGCAGACGCTAGTGGTAAGGGATAATGATCATACTCACATGGTGAATCTCTCACCTATTTACTATGAATCATTTCAATTAAAATGAATGGACATCAAGCATTCCGTGCTGCGACCCTGGCACCGTGGATTGCTTCTCTGGGCTGGGGAATGTGCTCAGCACCTGGGAAATGGAGCACCTCGCATTGCTATGCAATGATCCCTCGGGCTGACCAAGCTTCGCGAACTGCAAAGCAAATCCTGATCAAGGCCGCCGGATCGAGCGCCGCACTGGTGTGAGGCCTTTAGCGCTGGAGATCAAAGTCTTCCAGATTATTGGAAATCTAAAATAGACCAGTCTTGAAGGCCTTTTCTCTCTGCAGATTTCAGCACATTTGCTAAACTAGATTGATCGCAGTTTACGAAGGCATGCATTTCTGTAACAGCATGGTATTAGTTTTGGTGTCTAAGTAAAAAAAAAAAAACCCCATAATTCTTCTTACAGCTCTAGAAAAGCCTACAAAGTAGTGGTTCAAGGTACAAAGACTCTCTCTCACATGCAATCTCAGAGCTTTGCTCCCAGCTAACAAATCTTTTAAAAGCTCACAGCAGACCTTGTTTTTAAGTCCGGGATTTACTGAAATGAAAACATCCTGAAATATACCGTGAAGTTCTGAAATAAGTGAATTTTGGCAAAATGTGTTTGGGGGCTGCTCGCGGTAACACAAATACCACCTGGCAAATGCAATATATTTATGGGAATCACTGACAGTATTTAACACAATCTATGAATTATCACTTGAAATCTTCACTTAGCAGAAATGTTTACACAGATTTTTATTAAGCCTGGGAAGTCTCAGTAGACCTACAAAAGAAGTTTTCTGCCGCAAAGTCCTACCCAGATTACCTCTGGTAGATGCTTGCTTGGCAGCCTGCCTTTTTTTGAGGTTGCCCCTCTCCTCAAGTTTGGTGAAACGCAACTGTTGAAGAAATCTCATCTCCTTCGCACCAGCAGCGTCGATCTGACACCAGAGCCTCTACACATCCAGTCGCCATTTATCACCAGCACATTAAAACTGACTGAGATTGGAAACATGAAGGACACAGGTTTGCAGGTATATGAGGCGGCAATGTCGCAGCGGGAGGATGCAATAAAGGGCCCCCGAGCGCTTTCTAGCACTTTTGTGTAAAGCCAGCGCCGGCAGCAGAGGCTGAAGCACTGCGTGGTTTAAGGCGTATCGTAGCACTACCTGCGCGCTCACCTTGAGAAGAAGACAAACAAACTCAGCTTCATGACCCTGAACTGATTCCTTATTTCTAATTTGTGCTTTCACGGGTAAATTAAAAGAGGCGAGGTTTTGTATGAAGTCTCTTCATATTACTGCCGCCAGACAGAAGCAAGTGAGAACAGCTGTAAACCGAAGATGCCAGCCGAGCTGCAGCTGCTCTCTTTGCCTTCACCTCATCCAGCCCTTCTCAAGTTTGCAGGAATGTGTCCGCACGCACAAAGCGGGTGAAGTTAGGACCTTGCAAAAATGACAGGCAGGATGTTTCCTCTCCAGGGGAGGCAGTGGGGAACATAATTGAAAGAAAGTTGTTATTTGATGGCTTTTGTTCGACACCTGCAGGCTGAACTTTTGCAGGTGGAGTGGGAAAAAAAGGGGGAAGTGTTCAGGATCCTAACTCAAACCAGGTGCCTTGATGTCAAAACAGATTTTTGCCCAAGGCTTCTTCTCCAAGGCTGGTGAAAGGTTTGTTCTAAAAAACATAAAGATGAAAGACCCGGGGGTGGTTCTTCTGCTATTCATAGCACAAGTCAAAGGGCGAAGGTGGTCCCATACCCCTCATGAATATAATAACAAGCACAAATCAAACTATGGCTATTGCTCACTACTTTTTGCCATAAGAGGAAAATGCACTTCTTCACAGAGCCCGTCATCCTGCGCGTTACAGCTTTCCCTTTACAACTCCTTCTGCTACTTGGTCAAGTCTTAAAACTTGAAAGGTTTTGAAGTCGAGCTGGAACAGGAGCTTTGATGTTTGACTCTGCCAAGCCGCAGCCTGGCAGTGGCGGCCGATCTCACTCTGGCCTTTATGGAGCTGAGAGAAAATAGTATTTGAAGAAGAGGCTGGGAAGGCAAAAAGTGTACGATACCGAATCTGGGCCTGAAATGCAGAGGTAAACTCAGATGGACGTGAAGTCCCGGTGCGATGGGAGACCTGACGTTAGAAACCTTAGGCCACCTCGGTAATACAGGCAAGTACCGTGATGAGCATTACGTGATTGATCTGAGCCTTCCCTGGAGTTCCACCGGAGTTTCGGACACAGAAAGCTAATAGAGCAACAGCAGGAAAAAGAACATACAGCAATATTTGAAAGGAAACTTGCCAAGTAGAGCTCTAACATTATTGCAAGCTTGCATATGCAATGATATCATAGGATAACATTTTTTCATGCCTGACTTTTTCCTTAAGCGTGGTAAAAATTAATCAGTGTTTGATTTTTACAAGCCTGAGAGACAGAGAGAAGAATGTAATGATTAATTTTTCAGACCTATTTTGGGGCTCAAAGAAATCTAAAAAACCAGTTATGCTTAAAGTTCAGAGTGGATCCTTAAAGGAAAAATGGAAAGACATTAAATTAGTTCAAGAAACTCATCTTAAAAGAAAGTTCTAAGTGTTGCAAGAAGCCTACAGTGCATAAAGCAAGAGATTTTCTGTTAATTTGAACATGCTCTTATGCACCAAGCAGCACTAGAATTGTATAGCCACAAAATAAGTTGCTTTCCTCTGTCATGAACCTATTACCCCTCCACTACTTTCTGTTCCTTTCCTGCATGAAATTGTCTTCCCCTTTAAAGCTCTATGCACTTCTTCCCAGACGCCTCAGTTCTCTTTAACTTGCAGCAATTTTAAGCTGCCTCTGATGGAATTTTTCTAGCATTTCCTTCACTAAGACACGAGCTAGGCTCAGCGCTCACCCGGGATCAGAAGATGAAGCTCACCTATATTGCACTGAGCACTTATGCACCGTTTCTCCTGTTTCCTCTGGTCGTGGCACTCTGGCCACGCCACGCGGCCCCGAGGCTTCCCCTTCCTTTCCAACTGAGCTGAACTTGGAGCTCCCTCATAAACCTCTCATGTGTCTTAATCAGATGGCAGCTGGTATTTCTCATGTGTCAACCGAGTTTTGATCTGAATGACATGCACAGTGCCATGGGTGAGCAGAAGCAGAGAAAAGAGAAAGACTTTTCCCTTTTGTTTTGGTAGATTTGCTTGAGTCCCCGTGACTCGCTAATTCCCATAGCACAAGGTGGCTGGCTGTGACAGTGGTCTAGTAGCTAGCTTGATCTCTGAGGAGGAGCAAAGCTTTAGCTCTGAAAGTCAAATATTGCGTGACCCGGAGACTTTTCTTACAAAGCAGACGTCAGGTAAGTTGGGAGATTTGGATTTGTTCAAGGCAGAGCAGGTAGCTACAGCCTTTCTCCTTCAAACTGACGTCAAGCGCAGGTCCCTGCCTCGCCAGCCCAGGAGGGTTCTGCCTGCTCATCCTTTGTAGAAAACCACACTTCAGGAGATGTTCCCTGTTCAAAGAACTGCATTGGGAGGTCGTGGCTCTGAAAGGGAAAGAATTTTAAACTGGTTTGTGTCTATTTAAAATCTATTTCTAATGCTCCGTATGAACTCTGTTGACATAATTGAACTTTTTTTACTTTTAGCTCTTGCCTCCTTTCAAAGCGGTAGCTCCACAGAGCATGCAGGTCAGGAATGGTGTATGCAGTAACTGGTATCCACCAACACTTGGCATTTTGGTCGAGGCAGGACTGCACCCGGGCTCCGTGCTGGGGACAGCTGTCAAACGTAGCTGCAACTCGATTATTTCTTGTCGTGCCATTCTGCTTTGGCCTTTTCCTGAGCCATTGCTAGATACCGCCTTGGAGCACCACTAAGAACCTGTTCCCCTTTTCTCTCCTCCAAAATTATTCCTAGGTGTATATCCTTCCTTCTTTCTGGTGACACTACGATATCTGCAGATATATTACTTATAGCCACAAGATTTGGGTTTCTGTGCCTCCAATCTGAATGCTCCCTCAACACCTTTTAATAGCTATCGCTATTTTGTATCCCTTTTTGTTTTTTTCTCTAGGGAATATGCCAGCAGGGATGGGGCTGAAATCCTTCTGGATCAGGAGCAGAGACAAATGCTGCTCTGTTTGTAAACACTCCAAGGCTAAAATTAGCAGGAGTCAGAAGAAGAATCGTTTATAAACTTCAGGCTCCCCGAGCCATCTTGAGGAACGTCACAGGCATATCGACACATCTGCTGCCGATTTAAATAGCAACCGGCGTTACCTTCCCCCCGAGCGCCGCCGCGGGGAGCGGTGCCTCCAGCGCCTGCCCCCCCAGCGGACTTCTCCCCACGCCGCAGCCCCTCACCTCGCTTCAGACCCGACGGCACCACCGCAAACGATCGAGCACGTTTTCAGCTGGAGGAACTATCCAGATCCTCCTTAACACCTCGCAGAAACTGGAAGAAAAGCCTCGGTCAGCCGGAACATTGTCCCACAAAAAGGGGAGGGTTTCAGGGTCTGATTAAACATTGGAAGACCAGGAGAACCCTCAGAGCACGAGCAGTTTTTAAGCAGGCTCGTGCTGTGCAATTTCAAGCTTGGGGGAAAACTAAGCCGCACTGGGTACAGCAGACAACATTAACTGGGATGGGTAACCCCTACGTACGTCTCTCCTTTCAGCAGTTCCAGGCAACGGCATATAAAAATGACCTTGGCTGTGTCTGAAGGAAAACACGACGACACAGAAGCAGTGGTATGCTCAAAGAGTGTGTTCAATAAAATCTATGCTTCTCAGAACAGGCTGCCAACCAAATGCCAAACGATCTGAATATATCATGTCAGCAGTTAAACTCAAGTCTTCGCAGATCCTGAAGTAGCAACCCGGCTTTTTCTTGTTTTGCAAAGCACATGAATACACACAACTAGACATCTGAAGCTTTTTTAAAAGGCATAGCAAAACCACGGCATCTTCCTTTTTGGTCATCTATTGGCTTCATAAGACTGAAGGAGATGAACATATACACAAAAGAAGTAAGTGGTATATTCTAAAAAGAAACAAACAAAAAAAATAGTGTTGCAGCCAAATAAAGCAAACATCTTTAGAAAATGTCAGAGGCCAGAACAATAGTATTTGGAGTTTTATTCAGTGTTGGAGAACATGGTCACTTTTTTTGAAAGTGAAAATTCATGCCCATAAACCTGAGGTTATAGAAGGAACATACAGAAAGGGCGGATTTCATTTAGGAGAGAAAAACAACTGAACTGAAAAGTATAACTCCTCTCTGCTTTGTGTTACTGGCTCGACGTGGGAAAAAATAACATCTTCATCTCCACCAAAGAAATGAAGTGGAGAGGAGAATTCAGCGAGAAGGGATTGCACCCAGTTCCCAGGCTAGGAGATCTTATTGAGCTTATTCTGTACAACTAATACAATTGGTAGCACTGCTGGGACTTTCTTTGAGGAAAAAAAGAAAAATATTAAACTCGATGTTTGTAACGAGCAAGCAGGATATTCCGGGCACACAGCTTTATTAAATGCAGCTGCTTGCCACCCCCTGCCCTACCGCCTGCTCAGTGCTTTGCTCTTCAGGTCACCCCCTGAGCGCAGGGGAGCTGCTCCGAGGGAGAGAGCTTCGCACAGCCCTGTCTGTCAGGGTTTGCACAGAAAGTGTTGGCTCTGACGCTCAGGGCTGCTGCGCACCCCTCTTGTACAGCACTTGCTCTGCAGCAGGCCCCCGTAACGCCATTTGAGAGGCCGTCGGCAGCAGGGCCCCTCTCTCCTCCTGGGACACCCCGATCGATCCCTGCTTCTCAGGGCGCTGCTGCCGCTGGCTGCAGCTCCCCTGCACAGCCTCATGCTGTCAGATGCTCTCAAATTTAAAAGTGATTTTTTTTCCTCATTCTTGTCTAATCCTGGACATTAAGGGCTTGTTCCAGTTTCAACCAATTGTAACCACGGAGCGTCCCCTCCACTGACGTGAAGCACGAAGGACTGGGACGTGCTCTGCTTCAACTCCCTCCCGCAGGAGGCGTGGTAGGAGAAAACATCCTCATGGTGCGAGAGCGGCTGCACGGGCGGGCAGCCGATGGCCGTCCCTCTTGCAAAGCCTCCGCCAGCAGCAGTGACTGGGACTGAACCACCTCAGGTACAGTCCTCGAGGGACGCAAAGCCCTGGCTCTGTTGGCCCTCTCAGTAACAGATATGGGGACACCTGGGTTGGTGACAAAGCACACTGCCGTCCCTTGGGCAGGCACACGTCGGGCAGCGGGATGGCTGATGCGCCCGAGACCGCCCCAGGCTAATGTGGCAATAGCCCGGCACCCACCAGCCCACCAAAAGCCACAGACCCTATCAGGCTTCCGCACAAACCCAGAGCTGCTCTATTTGGAAAGCAACAGCAACTCCTTAAAAGAAGCAACAAGAGTCAAAGTACGTGACTGGAGGCGCTTTCGGAAGAGCCGTATCCTTTCCATTTAAAGTCTGGTGCTTGTCGACATTTCCATTTCTCTGCCCTTGGCAGAACACGCACACGTACACCGTGTCATGTCCACAAAATACTTGGCTGCGATTTATATCCCCAAAATCCTTACCATATGCAAAATATCCCATCCATTTAAATAGGAGGATTATAGGAGTAGGAGGAAGCTTAGCACAAACAATAGCTGCGATCAAACCCAGCGTGCACGAGTGATTTGTGGGAAGTGCAAGACATATCAAAGATGGCAGGTGCTGCTCTTGCTTGCGAGCTATTTATACTCGCGGAGTCACTCTATAAACACTTCTTGCTTTAGTACGCTCGTAGGATTCTTTTTCAAAGGGAGAGGAGAGGTGTGGAGCATGACTGCACGGGCCAAGTCTGTCATTTTAAAGATAACCGAATTAAGTATTGCGTAAAAATCCCACTATAACATACAAGAGGAGTAGCCTGATATAACTAGCTTCAAAGTAGGGAATCACGACAAACCAGGAGCAATGTAACAGGGAAAAAAGACACAAAAACAGCAGAGGGGAAACAAAGAAAACATTTTCCTCTTCGAAAGTAGTAATCTTAGAGATTCAGGCTCTGACAGGATTGTGTCTTATGTTTTTTTTTAACAAAGGAATCACTGTCTCCCACAAAAGGTAAATATAGCTGGTAAAGAGGACTTGGCTGCTTACTTCTGAGGTTTGAGAGAGTGACGAACACAACTTCTCGCCCAAGAGATGCGTTTTGGGGCTTTTGGCCCTGAGGAGGGACACCGTGGGCAGGCACAGGGCTGAGGAGGGGCCCGGAGCGCTCCCCGGGCAACGCGCCGGCCGTGGGGCACAGCCCCGGGCTGCAGCAGCAGCAATCCTGCTCTCGCACCTTCCCCCCAAACCACTGCAGGATCCAGTCGCAGGATGACGGCGTTTGAATTCAACGGGAAATAAAAGCCGAAAACCACAGAGCGTGGGCCATCCGGGAACGTCATCGGAATCGGTCACAGCATTTCTCAGTTGGTGCGAGATGCTGCAAAACCCAGCGTTAATCCCTTACACGCTCTCCTTGGACTCGGGGAGGAGCAGAGATGTCACCACGATCTGAACCCTGCACCCACCCTCCAGCATCCGCACCGTGAAAACACAGGGAGCTGCGATTCAGATGCCCTTCCAGCGGCAACACCCCTGGCGCTGTCACCCTCCCTCGTGTGCGTGTGGAGATAATTGTTTGAGAAACTGCTATTTCTGACTCGCAATTCCAGTTGCGAGCGCGTGTACGATGAAAAGGTTAGCGCCTATGTTATTTACATGCCAGCGCAGTTCAGAGGCACTGACAAAGGTTAAAGAAAGCAAGTCAAGATGAATGTGACCTATTCTTTGTAGTCCTGATCTTAAGCCTGTTAAGCCTGGCAGATCTCCATTAAAATGAATGAGAGTTTCTGTACTAAAGCTGAAAAATTCACCAAAAATCATTCTCCTTGTGTTTTGTTATTACAGCCGTGCAGTTTTCAATTGCTTCTCAGACACAGTTCTTGTAGGCACGAATTGCATCGTTACCAATTATTTTTCTTGAAGTACCAAGTATCACTGTCACTGTGTCATAACTAAGGTAGTAATACAAGTCTCAGAAGTGATTTTGGGAAAAAAAAACCCAAACCTGATTAGCAAGCATCTTCGTTAGAGCAAACTACCACAAGTCATTAATCAAAGTTGCTAATTTCAGAAATGAGTTAACTGAACTTTAATGAGACAAACAGCTTTTAAAAGCTGCCACCACAAGGCTGGATGCATTAAACTGGAGAGTGTAACAAAATGACTGATTTCATTACCGATTCCAGGAAGCGCTCCACCAGAAGCAGCTTGAGGAATCTACAAAATCTCCAAATCCTTTTCAAAAATTCTACTTATTTATGGTACTCGATATTCCAGGGCATCCGTGGTACATTTGCACATAGAGCTGAAGTCACCACCACAGTACAACAGCAGATACTTTTATAATTAGCGAAGCAGATTCCGTGCCACGTCCCAAACGGTTTCGGCTGGCAGGAGCTGTCACCCTCACCGGGGAACCCGGTGATGCCAGTGGCCTCCCCCAGCAAGAAGGCTGTTGGAGGCAGAGGAGAGCTCTGAGCACCCGTCTCATGCACGATGCTGTTATATTCCTACCTGTCCTTTCCTCCAGCTTCTCAACCCATCAATAAGAAGTTGGGAGGGAGAGGAGGGGGCCAGGGGAGGTCACAGAGGAGGTGGCAATGGCCACGGCATGCCTCCCCCAGTAGCTGGGCTCCTAAGGTCTCTTCCAAACCAATGTTTCTGTGATCAATGACCTCAGGACATCAACATGGATGCATGCATTTAAATCCAATATAAAAGGGGGAGAAACAGATAATTTCTGCTGGGGAACTGCTCCTTCCTGGGTGTAATGTTAGATCAGAGTCCTTGCGCTGTTGGTGCAGGAAAACTCGTAGACACCGATAACTGAAGACACTTGGCAAATCAAAACGAATATGAGCATTAAGAATGTGTTAGTCACTGTGGGAAACAGTCAAAGGGGAAGCTTGATGTCATTGCCACATTTGGCCTAAGCAGAAAGTCGCCCTGAATGGGATGAAAGATTTCCTGAGAAGTGTTCGGCTGTAACATTACCGCAAATGAAACACATGGTCCTGGAACAATCCTCGTTTCACAGCTACACCCCACTGACCTTCATGCAAACAGGTGTTCACAGGCAAGCGACTTACTGTTGTCTTCTCATGACAAAAGCTAAAGGAAACAGATTGTTTAAGGTGCAGACTGGATGCTGCTATTAGCAAATGACAGCATCATCCTGTGAAGGCAGGAGCACCGGCAGGCAGGGAGCTGCCAAAGCAGTGCTCGCATACAGGGATACCCACTTTGCAGGCATCTAACTCCCTCATCGACAGCACGGAGAAGATGCTGCCTGAGGAACTCAGGCCACCTCCTTCTCCTGAGAAGCATTTTCAGCCTAGTTCCCCAAACCCATGAGTTTATGCAAGGCTGCGCTGGTAGCCTGTCATCAGTCAACTTTAGCAAAATTTCCTACACAGCCACAGTCACAGCGTTGTCTTTATGGGAAAAAGTCAAGGGGCCACAAGGCCTGAACTGGTTGGAAAGGAGCCTTGGTTTGTGCCTGAGGAGCCCCTTGCCTTTGGGCAGAGAGGTGAGGACGCGCCACGTACCATCTCACCCAGCCAGCAGCGGACTTCTGCTCTTTGTTTTCCTGCTGGATGCTGGATCAGCGATGGAGCCAGGGGCTCTGCGTGCAGCTTCACATGGCCAGCCACGAACCCCCTGCCTTCTTCTACAGCAGAGATCTCGGGCTCAACACCAGTGTCGGCACCCCAGAAAACTCCCGTCTCCCCAGAGCCGAGGGAGGGGGGATGCGGATGCTCTGAGCAGCCTCCCCGGGGCTGGAGAGCCGCTCTCGGGGCTGCTGCGTGCCTGCATGTCGCATTGCCACCTAGTGACTAGCACCATCACCCAGCAGCCTGCTCGCTTGGGGCAATAGTTCTTCTCTCATAAGAATCAAATCGCTCCCAGCTAGCGGCTGGACGGGCGCCGGCTCTCCGCTCGCAGAGCAGCCCTCCCACGAAAGCTGGCCGTCACCCCACTACCTGCCCTCATGTCTCCCCTCCGCTCTCCAGGCACCGCAAAGCCACAGGGTTTTGAACGAAAGCCTTGAGTGGTCGATGTACCGATTACTAATCACAGCGGCTACTGTTAAAGCAAAAAGCCGAGCACGACGCGCACGGGAGGGACGGAGGCTTTATGCTGCGGGTGAGCTCGCCTCACCGAGTGCTGCACTTGCAAAGCGGGTTGGAGTCAACAATACAAGTGACTTCATCCCACTCAATTTAAACGAATTTGACTATAAGCAGTTTAAGAACCTTTTTAGTGTGTTAATCAGTACAACATATTGTCATATTTGTTCTTCCATTAAGAGATAATTAAAGCAAACAGCGGCAGCCAATAACTTGAAAAAAGGGAATTGAATCAACTAAAAACTCCTCCTTGAGCAAAAAGTTACTACACCTGTATTTACTGACGTCTAGCGTGGCAAGATAGTGCTTCTCAAGAAACAATTCAGCTTCTATTCCTGACACTGAAGCAATGTTATAAGAACAATTTCCATTAAGAATACCTAGAAGAGCTACTTCTTCCTGAAGAAGGGGTGAACCGAGAGCTCTTCGCTAATGACTTCTGATTCATTTCCTCAACACCTCCGGTAATGAAGTACGGAAGCGCCTACTCCTTCAGCTTCTGAGCTGTGCCCAGTACACGGTTTCAGGTTATTCCCTTTCCTGACTTAGCCAGAAGTTAAAAATGCTGTTACACTCCCTGGGTAGCTTTGGTCCCCGGGAGACACAGGTTATTTCTAGCAGAAATATTTGCTCTCCAAACTTGCCGTTTTAACTGTGCTGCTAGGAATTCAGGAAGGTCAGCAAGGACATCAAGCCAGCACCCACCAGCGAGAAATTAAGGCTGGAAATTGCCAAAAAGACACACGGACAAATAAAACAATGCGTTGTGCGACCCAGTCTTTTTTCCTGGAGCCATCCAGGAAGCAACACAAAACGTTGCCGTACCAAGAAAGCGTTTATGGCTTTTTCTACAGTTCTTTGTTATCCAACAGCGCTGAAGTAGCTTCCTATGGTCAATAATGCTCTCAGCTGTGTGAAGGCCGGTTCCCACTTACACAGGCAACGCGCTTCCCGCACTCCAGAAAGAGCCAAAACTCCTTCCATGAAGCCTGCGAAGCACCGTGCAGCACAACTCCGAGAACTGAGGGTGTCACTACCCGTAGAGGAGAGGCTGATGCCTATTCCTTCTCCCCAAACTATCGTTGTTTCCAAATGCTGTCAGTACATTTCTACTTGGTTGTACAGTCACGAAAAATCATGTCAATCCTCCTGCTTCGCTAGATGTACTGAACCCAGCTTGCTACAGTATGTGGCCTTTGGTCAAACTCAGATGCACTCATAATTAATGTGCAATCCTTTAAATGGATACGTTTTAAAGAATCCACCTTCCATACCCGACCATGCAGCCTTATTTTATACGGTGTGGCTACTTAATTTGGACTCACCTTCAGCAGGAACAGAGAAAAGGGCTTCCCAACTTCAAAGGAAAAGAAGATACATTTTTAAACCACGTGAAATATGCCCTAGAAAATGACTTAACAGTATTCACAATTGCAGGACTCTAATATCACCACTTATTAGCTGAATATAACCTGGTGATGACACTTCAGAACATTGCTTACAGCTAATTGCAAGATCGTTGTTTCTGGCGGATAGGGCCGCTCAGCCCTCGTCGCCAGCCGGGGGGCAGGCGGGCTCCCTGGCGTCTGAGCCCCTCCAGCCCCCCGCGGCCTTTGAACGCGGCCTGATGGAAGGAGTCGATGTTTGTTCCCTGAAAGGTCGCAGCACTCGGCGGTACGTAAACTTTGAATCCTCGCAGCTGTAACGAGAAGCACTGAGGTTGCTTACAACTGAGGTTGTTTACAAACAGTGTGCTGTGCTTCAGAAATGAAGCCCTTGCCTTCTGCAATTAGTATTTCATGACTTATTGCCAAATGCTGCCGTATCCCCAAGGGCTGAAACCCCACAGCACAGAGAAACTGCTTCCTCCGCCACGGCTTGAGAAAACTGGAATGAAGCCCTCCTGCCCCGCGGAGCCTCCATGGCCACGCCAAATTACCGAACACAAGTCTCCATGTTCCATCACTTGGTTCAATCAATATTTTGCTGGCTGCCCAACCTCCATGGGAGCGTTTCGGAGCCGGCTCATCCCTGCGTTGGGATTTCTGGAAGAGGTGCAACTACATTTGAAATGGAAGTGGCTGTTTCTCTGCTTGGGACTACAAGATTCAGGCTTGCTCCGTGTCTCATAATGTAGAGGCCATAAATGCCCTTGCCAGGCTGGGATTCATTTTAATTACCTGATGGCCTCTGATGCTGAACATCAGCTTCTGGAGAGCTGTTATTGTTGTATCTCATCTGTCACGCAGGATCAAAACTCCGCGGTATTTGCACAGCTGTTCCTATTGCTCACGTACCTGCGCGTGAAGCAGCCTCGCTGGTTCATCTCCCACCAACTATAACTACAGGTCCAATTCTCCCAAGTCAGGGAAGGGAAGGGCAGTATTACAGTGGTTAATACTACTTACCTATTACTTTCAGGGCTTTTCACCCAAACTAGATGTCTTCATTGTAAACTGCAGCCCTGCTATGTGCTGTTATATAAACATAAAGAAAACAAGGTTCCATCCAAAAATTTTGGCACTTTACAAATTCTCCGTTTGTCTCTTTTCTCCCTTCTGTCTCCTTTCTCCGACACTGTTACCTAGACACTAGGAAAAGCAGGGCTGGACCTGTGCTAGGGCTGAATCATATTAGGCTTTCAATTAAAAAAAAAGTCATGTCACCTAACGCCATGCAAGAAGATGCTCTAGAAGCGCAATGCCGGTGCTCATGAGATGCTGAGCAGACCACAAGAGCACCATTTGCCTTCCCAGATGTCACAAGCGTTCAGGCCCGAGGTCTGGCCCATCTCGTCATCCTCCCCGTGTTCTATTAACGACGTCTTTGTCACTATAGATTAAATAGCAACGGATCAACTCTCATAAAAGCCTCTTGTTCTATTCCCTTCGCCCCTTCCTGTCTCTCACCAGTAATACATTAGCCAGTTGCAAGCGCCGGCTCGTGTTTGCTGGGCAGCAGAGCCGGGGCCCTGAGGATGCTGTCGGGAGACAGGGGGAGGCTCACGCCTGCGGAGCACGAAAGTCCCTGGGCCCAGGGAAACACACGGCGTTCGGCAGCTGCACGGCGCTGGGTGCTCTTTGTTAGCCACTTTTCAAGGGCTGGGTTATATGAAGTGTTAATTATGATTCTGCAAATTCCCAAGCATCCTTTCAACCACAAATCAAGCTGAAGATATAAGATCTGCTCCAGAATGACACAGCGAAGCTATCATTCAATAACAAAGGGAGCAAAGGTCTTATTCCGTCCCGTGCACAGCTGTGTTTCCTTTGATTAGCCCCATTTTGTTGGGCTGCAGAGAGACAATCCCATCTTTTGTACAAAATTGGTTGGCGAGTCTTTGTGGCAAGGACCACCCTCCTCTCCCGGCACAGGACACGCTGGGTCTGCGCAGCACCGAGGGTGTGAACGCCTCTCGAGTTTGAGATGCTCACAGCATTACATCCACCGATTCCCGCTGTCAGCAGGAAAATCCCAGTTATGCCCATGAGGGGAAGAACATCCCCACAGAGAGGAAAAGGTGATGGGGTGGGTGCTCCCAGGCTGGCTGTGGGAGAGGGGGAAGGAGTCGCCTGTGCTCCCTCCTCCATCTGACACGCCGGAGCTCAGCAGCCACAGTTGGCACTAGATGGGGGTTTTTAATGCACTGACTACCTGTTGTGCACGCCGGACCTGACTTTCAGGTACCCTAATCACAGAGATGAAAGGGGTTTTTTTGTCCATCTGTGTCTGAGGGAGTTTTGCATCCATTAGCAATTATGATAATGGATCTATTTCCAGAGAATTAATTGCTCCTTTACCCAAGTCCTAGACAAGTTTGCTGTAAAAATTAATTACTTGGCATATACAATACGCTTAACAGTCAAGCAATAAGCTAATTTTCAGAGAATCCATGGAGGGCCCCCAGTCTCCCAACTTCTCAGAGGAGTTTCTGACTATACAGTGAAAAGCCAGTTGTCTTCTCGCAATTCCTCTCCCATGGTATTTGACAGCCCCAAAACACCAACCTGGCACTTGGCAGCTCAGGACCCAGCAAGCAGCCCAGGAAAGCACGGGGGTATTAAAATAAACCACATCTGCAAAATAACCCTCCCAAACAAGCAATTCCCTGCTCCCAAAAACCCGGTGCTTTCCCGAGCAGCAGCGTGCATTATGTCTGAAAAGGGATGAGGATAATGCCAACAAGCAGCGGAGAATGGGAATGGGCAAAACACACCGCCATCCTTTCTCAAGTCACATATTCCTCCCGGGAGGGCATCACCCTTTACACCAGTGGGATGTACCAACATGGAAAAAGAAAAAAAAGAGATAGCTTTATTGTCGGAAGATCACCCAACACTAAAAACCTTCAGCTTTAGGTCCTTTTGCAGTTCAGGGACTTGCTGTTGCCTCTCCCCACGTCCCAGGTGCGTACCCCGTCCATTGCAGCGGTGGCTGATCCAAGATGACAGGCATGGACACCTCTGCACTATGTTGTCTAAGACGACCTGAGCTCCCACCGCTGTCTCTTCTGCGGAAATCTCTGCTTTCTGCCTAGCTATCTGTTTCTGTGAAACCCGCAGAAAGCCAATATTTTGCAATCTCTGCTCTTTTCCCCAATTTTGTTGGAGCTGACCAAAGAATTCAACAGAGAAGGACAGCAGGGTTGCAACAAGACATTGTTCCTTAGGAAAGCAGACTGAAAATTTGCATAGTGTGTTTGCAAGCAACCTAATTACCTCTCCTGAACAAGCTACCACCCATCAGGCAGCCCACAGGAACTGGTGCCACGTGCTCCTCTTGCCTGCCCCAAAAGCGGAGTGAAACAGTTTTACTTATACTAGCACAAAAACATTGTTTCTGACTAAGATCTGATTCCTTTCGCCAAATGCCCAACAGTAAACAAAGCTAAGTGCTTTCTGTGCATGCATGAACACAAGATAGTTAATCTACTTAGGTTCGTAAAATGATCAGCCCCACAGTTCAAAAGAACAGGGATGCTTGGCCATTTTTCTTGAGGTTTACTGCAGCTATTTGCAGTCCCTGTTTCTTTCAGTAGCTTAAATGTTAGGGGTTTTTTATAGCTCTCATGAATATATGTAGTGCTTCGCACAAAACCCATACAAACAGATGCAAAGGGATCGTACTTAAATAACAGAGATGACCCGATGTGTAGAAGTGAATGAAAGGAGCTGAGCTTGCAGGGGGCAGGGCTGCTGGGTGCTGAAGCAGGAGAGCAGGGACAGCAGGCTCCGGGCAGCTGGCCCCAGCAGACCTTCTCGGAGGTGGTACGAGGCTTTGGACGTTTTGTTCCTATTCATTTAATGGGAATTGAGCATCCACATACCAACATCTGAAATCTCAGCCTAGTTACTACACCAATACAGAGACTGCTTCCAAAAGTCCTGCCCAAAGTGTGGCAATTCCTCCAGCTCAGGAGGACGTCTACGGTCAAGTTCCCATGGGTATCATTAAGCTAATATGTTGAGCATGTTTGGGGGGGGGGAACCCAACAAAACCCCACCAAACCAGAAAACCAGCACCCTCCTGATAGTAGAGACTACGATTTTCAACATAAAACTCCTTCTTCTTGCTAGTGTGTTTCATGACTGCTTTGCTTGATACAGGTGTTTTTAGGAATAAGACCATCCTCAACAAATCAGCAACCAATCTAAATGTTAATATAACTTCTCTTCAGTAAATTAATTTCTTTTAAAAGTACAGAACAGTCCTGGCTCGGTTATTTTCTTAACCTTCTCTGTGCCCTTGAGCATACACAGTTCATACAAGGAAACAGCATTTTTAATTTCTCGTGGACATATGTTATACAGCCTCGCAGAAGAATGCTGGAAATGATCATCTATGAAGAGCATGGGGCTTCCATCTGGCACCGTTTTGATTCAAGACTCACAAAAATATCTAGCAGAACTGCACAGAAAATGCCGAGATCGCTAATGGCCCAAATGGTATCTTCTAGGGAGGAAGGGGGGAAGAGGGGGAATAAAGACAAGGAAAATCAAGCCATCTGCAAAGAGACATTTCAAGTAGAAAAAGGGAGATTTGGGTTTTTTTCTGTGGTGCTGTAAATGTACTGATTCCTGCTGCAGGGAGCCACACAAATATTTTCTTCAAGTTTTATTCACGGGAGGTGGGGAAATCACAACTGCCAGATGAAGACAGATCAGGATTAAGAGCAAGAAATATGTTGTGTTGGTCTCAGAAAATTCAGTAGCAAAGAATCCCATCAAAAACCTTCCATTCTGCCTCGGCTTGCGCTAAGTGCAAACTGAAATTTGTATCCATTGGATACCAAGCCATAAACAGTGTCAGTTTAATGGAGAATTTAGAAAAATAAAATAAAATAAGAGGTAGGGAAAGAGATATCACATGGGAAATTACCACATGGTCCTAGTACCCAGAGATAACTGCTTGAACTGGATCCTGAGTCTGGAACAATTGAAAGCAAACAAATATGAACAGATACCTCTTAAACCTCGCAGGTGGAGGTTTCACACCTCTGTGATTCAAGACAGAGATGGGATTTTGGAAAAGTTTCCCCAATACTCTGCCTCTCGCTCCTCTCCAGCCAGTTGCACTTTTATATGCTGGGGAAAGATGCAATGGGCTTAATTTCTCACTTACTAGAGAAAAAGAAATGGCAAGGAATAACTTCTCGCAGTGAAAGCCAGTGCACGGGCTGCACCATCAAACTTTTACAGACTTCCAAACATCAGCCGGACTGGCAAGGCCTTTTACTGTAACCCAGGCTATTTATTTCTGAGGGAACTCTCAGATTTATTTCATAGTGGGGCTTTAAAAGGAAAAATGATCTGCTTTGCTGGGACTCCAGAAAGCCTGTCATGGCTTATTACATCCATTCTGCATCTGACTGGAGCGATGAGATGTTTTGTATCATTTCAAGGAGTTGTTATTAAATTAAGACCACAGACAGCATTTGAAGATACTGCACAAGCTGTGACTAACAGGGATATATGAGAGAAGACGCTCTCTCCAGATGAAAAACATAAGGCAAAGCAAGCCTATAGCATGACCCGGTGACAGCAAGGACTGTACCTCTCCTCGGTCGCTGCCCCGCCGGTGATGAGATGAGGAGCGTGCGATCCTTTCGGCCCTCTGACACACCTGGCAACCTCACCGTGCAGTGCAGGGAAAGAAAGGAGATCTTCACCTTCTCTTGCTCCTTGTGCTGAAATGCTCTATGGTCCCAGGAACAGGGACCTGTAACTCAGGGGTGGCTGCTGCATCTGCCTCTTGTGGACCACTTGCCCTATCTGCTTCACAAGCAGGAGCCAAACCTGAGCACATCCCCAGTTCCTTTGATGCCAGCACCTTCCTCCCCTCCTTTTGCCTTAGCTGTGTATTTTATCTGCAGCATCTCCCCTGCTCGTCTCCCGGAGGCATTTGTCCGCTCCCCTCGTTTGCACGCCACATGTGCCTCGTTTCCTGCGCAGGGGCTCGGCAGCAGGACACATCCGTGCCCTCCCACACCTGCACTCAAGCTGAAAACAAGGCAGGTCAGCATCAAACCTGGGAGGTGCTGCCCAGGCTCCCTGCCCTGACAGCCTGTCCCGACCCGGCCGGGGGAATTAGCCGCTCGCTGCCCCCCTCCCGCGGGGCCGCTGGGCTGGACGTGGTTGCCAGCAGCCAGCTCTGCCCCTGCCCCTGCCCCTGCCCCTGCCCCTGCCCCTGCCCCTGCCCCTGCCCCTGCCCCTGCAGCCGCCCGGGCTTTGCCTGCAAACCATTGCAGAGCCCGCGCCCCGCAGGTGTTTGCATCTCTTTGGCCCTCTGCTCTCCAAAACGCACAAGCAATTTTTGGTGAAAATACTAAACCAACAGCTCCTTTGAGCTTGTGTTTCCCTACCAAGGCTGCCCGTCATAGCCTAGTCCTCTCCGTGTCCCCAGACAGACCTGCCTGCGCTCTTGACATACGCGTATTTCTGTGTTTGGGGAACATGAAACACACTTTGCAAGCCCCATTCCTGCCAGAACAAATCCCTTTAGCATCCTTTCCTTCAGCGATATTTCTAGGAATGGCACAGAAAAGTGTTTAGAGGGCTTTTTATTGATGCTGTTTCCATCACAAACCCTTCCAGGGCCTTTGGCCATGTTACTACCTTCTCGCAGCTGGGAAGTGGGTCAGTATCTCACCAGCACAGGGGGTAAAACACGGTGAGCGTGTTGAACGGAAAACAGCTTTATAACTTCCCAGCACTGTTCTTGGAGACTCAGCTGCTCTGCCTTGCACAAGATATTTCCCAGCCTGCAGGTTTTGCTTCAGAACATCCAGAGAAACATAGACCAGCTTTAAACAACATGCTTAAAGGAAACATTCAGCTGTTAAATGCTTTGGCTGTCTACCTCTCTGCAGAGAAGGATGCAAATTTCTGAGTCCAGGCAGTTTCCAAAAGAAATCAGATTTCTGCCTAGCAGTGTTACTGCTGAGTGCTAAGAAATACTTCTCTTTCTCTGAGCCACAATGAGCTCAATGCAGGGGAAAATTTTCTCTTAAAATAAACTAATTCTTCGTTTGACTCAGTTTGATAAACAGGCCCTGCACCCCTACTTTTCAGCCAACTAGAAGCTCTTATTTGTAGACATGCCCATGTCATAGAAACTTGGGAAAACGGATGTAAATCAGGCATGGCATTCAAGGCGACGGAGCCTCGCTTGTCATAACACCGGAAAAAAGCTCTAGCCCAGCAAACCAGCACGGGAGGGGTATTGGTCTCACTGTCACTCAGGGGATGGGGAAGGGGAAAAGCAAAAACCGGAGGACACAAAGCAGTCCTTTTTGGCCCCGGAGCACCCACAGCTTCACCGCCCGGCAGTCTCTGGCAGTCTGCGCTGCCTTCCTTTCGCCATACCGTCGTGGCAATGAAGGCGAGCAATTTTTATTTCAGGGTGTGCAGCTCCTGATTTTATAGAGCTATAGATTAGATTTAGATAGACTAAATGTTGATAGATCCAATATATCTCCCGATTGCTCCTCAAGGAGAGCAAACGCCTTTGAGACTTCTGAATAAATATGCTTTAGGACCAGAGTTATGAGGCTGCAAAGTGCACGCTGTCTGCACGTAGCATGTTACTGAGGTAAGACCTTAAAGGAAAAAACCCTCCAAACTGTGTGAAAACAAACTTCTTGATTGGCGAAAACCACAGTTGGGAAACATCCCGGGCAGCTGTTCTTCAGCTAGCTGGAGGCTCGCCAAGGCTTATATATCAGCTTGGAGCTGAGAACAAGTGTGATAAATTCCCGCCAAGAGGGTAATGTTTTTGAGTTATAAGCACCTAAAAATAGGCATATGTAATGAAATTGCCTCCTCGGCCGTAACTGGAGAGTGACTGGTATAACGGTATAATGCACCATGTCTGCCCGAAAGCCGATGGGGTCCTGCATCCCGCTGGGGCAGAGAAAGGCTCCTGTTGCTGTTGGTGGGCTCAGGGCATCGTCAGTCCAGGGTCTCCTGCAAACCTCTGCTCACTGGGCTGTCACGCAGGCTGGAAACATCATCAGGAACAGGTCCTGCCCACTCCGTCCGTGACTCGGGCAGAAGGACCCGCTCCAGCTCCAGCCGGGGCAGCAATGTTTGCAGCACCATTATTCATGTTTCCACTGGGATAATGCTGGATGATCATTTCTAAACATTACCCTTTCAGTGCACACAGAAAGCTCAGTGTTAATCTCATAACATTTGCAAGGAAATCTTTTTAATCAGTAATGAAAGCCAAACATTATCTAGCCTTTATTGACCCGCAATAACAGAACACCGCTGCTACATTTCCCCCGTGCCTCTTGCACAGGTTCATTTGACTCGATCTGTGGTTGGTGTTTATTCTTAGCTCACAAAGCTCAAAGAGTTTATATTATTGATTTGCTGTACTTCAGGTTCAATCCCTTGGTGCCCCTCAACCTGAATGAATTAAGTCAGAAAGAGTTAACACCTTTACTTCCAAGACACAAATGTGATGGTGGTTTATATAATCCACACATCAATTTTCGCTCTGCCAGTGTTCAGCACATCAACTGGAAA
This sequence comes from Phoenicopterus ruber ruber, assembly GCA_009819775.1. Lineage (NCBI taxonomy): Eukaryota > Metazoa > Chordata > Aves > Phoenicopteriformes > Phoenicopteridae > Phoenicopterus > Phoenicopterus ruber. The sequence goes on from CM020226.1 coordinate 16,920,383, forward strand.
GCACCAAATGCTGCAGCAATATTGATATTTGCAACAGCAAAAGTATTCACAAACAAGAGCCTGCTCCCAGCAGAGGAAAGCGCGACGTATCCAGAAGAGGAGAGTGAAGAGGCACAGCGAGTAATCCACGCGGCGTGGGAACCATCCTTCCCTCGCTAATGGCTACACGGCTGGTTTGTTACCCTGCGTGCAGGCGTAGCCTCTGCCGCACCGTGCCGAGGTCACAGTTTCCAAATCCTTTTTCCCACCGCTTATTTATTTCATGCACCTCTTACAGAAGATGAGCAAGCTAGACTGTAAGCACATGGGGGCGGGCGCTATCGCTTTATCTGGTGGTTATATGACATTACTCACTGTGTCCCAGTGCAAGAACGAAGGAGCATCAACTGAAACTAGTAGATAGAAAGTTCAAAACCAAGAAAAGGAGAGGGCATTGCCAGCAGCGAGCAGCGGGCCTGTGGAACGCCTTGCCCTGCAGATTTGTGGATGCTCAAAGCTTACACGGATTTAAGAAGTGATTGGACAAATCCATGGGGGAAAACTCAATCAGGACCATTAAAAACAAAAGCCTCCACCTCAGGAAATCCTTGAGCCACAGATAAATGTAAGCTGGGAAAGGAGCTAGGTACGTACCATTAAACCTCTATCTTATTCTTATACTCTTCCCTAGAATTGCTTTTGGTCACCGTTGGAGACAGGACACAGAGCTGATGGCTCTCTGGTCTGATATAGGACAACTGTCCTTCAGTCACATTGAAAACCTGTGGCACCAGAGAAAACCTGGAAGTTTTGTGTCTTGCAGAAGCTAGGTGTTTCTTTCTTCCCTCATTTATAAGGACTGAACCAAATAGTTCTTCATTAAATGGAACAAAAACCTCCCAGGGAAGCAGACTGGGTGGCTGGAGGCTAGGTGGGAAAATATGCAAAGAATTTGTGTTTCCTTTAAAAAGCTGCTAGTGGAAATTCAGCAGTTTATGCCCCCCAGAGACCAGCCACCAGAGCACACCAGTCCTTTCTGAGACTGTTTTTTGCTTACTTTTAACCATGGTTCAATTTCTTTACCTTTGGGATGGCCGTCATTCAAAACACACTCCTCCACCTGTTTTGTCCTCTCCCTAGAAAAGGAGATCTGTTTGTTTTCCAGCAGAAGAACGCTCCCTCCCAAATATTTCCATGTGGCAAGGAGCCACGATATTCCCAGTTGCACAGGATGCTCTGGTCTGGCATCTAAATATGCAGCTCCTCTCACAGAGCTTCTCATGGTACATTTGGGCTCCGCTTAGGACAGGCCCAACTGTTGAGATGTGTTATCCACACATAACCCGGTAGGTTTAATTCCTTCTGATCCTCAGGGCTTCTCTCGCCTTAAAATAAACAACATGACTTTCCGAACAAAGTCAACAGCCTGCCTCCTGTACGATGTGGGGGTCTCCAAGGCTGGGAGCACGCCCGGCCGATGCCTCTAGGTGCTGGTTTGGCAGCAGTAAATGCGTGCGTGTCATCGCTTTCCTAAGAGCTTTGTGGTACGCAGCCCGGTCCCTTGAGCTTTCTGCAATGGGTGAGCTTTTTGAAGAGCATCTGCCTCCTTTTCAGAAGTGGCTTACCCAGTGTTTATTTTCAGCTCCGAGGAACCCAAAACCACAGTAGAAGTTATACAATTTCCACATTATTTTTCTCTCAATGTGTTGCATCCCTGAGGACATGACAAGAGGAGTTTCAAGAAGATTTAGTAAGCAGCACAGAGAGGGTAGGAACAGACCGGACCACGTCCTGCTCTGCAGTAGCTAAGGAAAAATTTTCTCAGGTATGTCAGCTGCATGAAAATGTGATTTCTCTCACTCTTCAGAGCACCAGGTGCCGGCTGGGCAGCGCTGCCTGGGTGCAACACAGGAGCACACTGTACCCAGAGCCACCCGAAAACTGCACTGATCGTGGTGAGGCGGGAGAGCGGATACAGAGATGCCACAACTGCTTTTATTTTCCCTTCCTCGGGAACTTTCCCAATGAATTTGTGCTAAAAACTTGCCATCTTGCATTTGGCTACACCGGTGACACAGGAGCAGTCACAGCCGCTGCTGTACACCTGAAGTGGCAGTAAGCTTCCTTCCTCCCGTTTCCCGTGCCACGGCCGCATGCCGGAGAAGAGCCTCAAGCCACCTCTGTAGTCAGACAACTTGTACGACAGGAAGCAATTCAAGCCCCGGCATGGGGCATTCTCATGTCAGAATACACCTTGAGAGGGAAACATGACTGAAAAAGTGAACTATTGCTCTAAAATATGGAGCCCGGGGTAAAAGAAACTGTCTAGAGCACAGACAGGAGAGCCTGCAGTACTTTAATCACCACGGCTTCAGTAACGGATAATCTTGAAACAGCGACTACAAAAGCCCACGTACCATTAATGTGTTAACCGTTCACCCTTTTTTCCACGCGGAAACCCTAAGCCGAGTGCTCCAGCACCTGCTCGGTCCATAACCATGATCTCGCCCACCGCCTGGTGCCGCGCGGCGTTTCACAGGTTCCGTGTGGCCTTTTTCCATTCGTTGCAGAGTGGGTCAAGAGATGGTGCTTGCAAACATGAGTAGCCGGCCTCTGCATTAATGCAGTTGCCTAGGTAAGTGTTTTTCAAATAGATTTGTGCTGGGGCTGCGTGCCCAGCCACAGCAAATTTATAGTGACCACAGGGTGACAGAGCACTAAAATATTAACGTCTTTGTATTGTGATTGTACTTGGGAATTGCTCAGTTGGCTCTGAAAAGTAGCTGTGACTCTATAAATAGTAAGTACTTTATCATTTCTTGCCTGCTTTAAACACACAGCTATATTTCAATCATGATTCAGAGTAAATCAAATTCCGTGTGAGGTATGGTAAAAACGCTGTACGCGCCAGAGGTGCACCCTGAGCTCGTATAAATCAGCACAGCTCCACTGGTGCCCGGGGAAAGGATGCCAATTTATGCCAGCTGAAGATCTGCAGGGCAGTGTTAGTATCGTTCTCTTAAGACTGAGGAACAAGTAAGTAAACATTGAACATCAAATTATTCACTGTGGTCCTCACTGTCCTCCTGAGATCTGCTGAAAAAAGGCACTGTAAAAGTGCTTATCCTCTCCTATGTCAGTCATTCTTATAAAAATATTAGAAAGGTGTCAGTTAGAACTAGTTATGATTTGCCAGAAGTCTCAGTGCTATGTAACGGTACCTTTTGTTGAGGAATATTACCTGGAAATTAGAAACCCAGTAAGCCATTGATTTTTAAAATGCCATAGAGTCAAAATTTCTTCACAACAGGATGCAAGTAAACTCAAAATAAATTAGTGTTTACCAGAGGGGAAAAGGGAACAGGATCTATATCCTAGGTAACACTACAAAACAAAAGATTAATGAAATCCTCACTTGAAAACTCTAATGGCCAAGGAACTAAAAAATGTACCCATAAAAGGGAATATTAATTGAAGGGCTGTGGGGAAATACGCAGCTGTTACAGCACAAATATATTTCCCTCCTCTCCGCAGCTATACAGCTTGCTGTGCACACCGCGTTCTTCTTCGGAGTTGGGATTATAACTGTCTTTTTAACGCATAGTTTCACAGCGTCTGAGGTCAGAGGGAATCATTAAATCATCCACATAACGCAGGTCTCTGCATTTCACCCGTTTACCTCTGCATTGAACCCAGCCGCTTGACATAGGCAATATTTTTTGGTGTTGGCCTCAGACAAAAGTTCTCGCGCTCAGACAAAGCGTTGCTGTCTTTCCTCCGAGGATGACTACGCTTGGCGTCTCAGAACAAGGGGAAACACTCCTGTGTAGCTGCTTTCAAAGGGCTGTGAGGTACCGAAAAGGCAGAAGCAAAGACTCATGTTATCCCATGTTCCTGAGCCCTGGTTTTCAAACATGCTTTGCTGGTGGCATCAAAGCGTCAAAGTCCTCTTCTGAGGACTGCAACAGGCAGAGCCACCGCACAGCTTCGCCAGACAGTGCATCGACACATCCACGAAAGAGTTAAAGCAGCACCACATAAAAGCAGGCAGCAGTGCTAAAAATAGACAACAGTTCCAAAAAAAAAAAAAAAAAAGGAAAAAGAAAGAAAGAAAGAAAGAAAAAACCCTCAACACATCTTAAATAAATCCATTTATTCCAGGGTTTCACAGAAACCATATAGCTGAAATTGCTACAGGATAATTCCTTATAAGCCTTATAAGGAATGTTGCTGTCCCAGAGCCCCAGTACAAATCCTGGCAAGAATATTGGAGATAACAGATTGGATGCCATGGAAACCGAGACAGACCTAATTTGAGCAGTAACCATTGCTGTTATTTATTTAATTCTGATAAGCCATCTAAATGTAGAATGACTAAAGGTTCCTCTGCACTAAAAATAGCAGGCTTGTAATATTTTAAATCGCAAATCGCTTGTGTTTAACAATATTTTGGGCATCTGACATTAACGTTTTGCATGCACTTTTGAAACCTCAAAATTAACCCCGTTCTGGTTTATAGTGTAAGAAGGAGAAGAGTGCCTGGTCCCTTCCTTCTTATATTAACGTTACACGTCAAGGATGCCTTTCGTCAGCCCAGGCTTCTCCTGGGAGAGTGGGAGCTCGGATGTCCCTGCTGCCCTCTCATCCTCCCCCAAGCTTAAAGCAAATGCTTGAAAGAGGCAGAACTGGGCCATAGGAACCACATTCCCCTTCTCCGATAGATACCAAGGATCTTCTGCGACTGTTTGATCTGAACGTCTCCGTAAATAAAACACCTCCTGAGGCACGTCATTTCTGAGCTGGTTGACAGCTCCCATCTGTTTTTGCACCCCTGCCTCCCCTTCCTGAGCCGCAGAAGCAAAAACCCACAGGTGTAAATGTGCAGTTTCTGGGGCTTTGGGATTTTGCAATGCTGCCGAAATGCCTGGAAGCAGGGGAGAAGCGAGGTTGCTGTCGGGATGGCAGTACCAACTGAAGGCCCAAATTGAATTTCCTCATGTTTCTGCTATGTTTTTCCCCCTTGTAATCTTCACTGTTTTCACAGCAGGAATAACACCTCCATTTCTCTACTGGTTTGGATTTTAACCTTAAAGTGTAAATGTGGTTGTATTCCCTGGGAGGTTGTACGCACCGTGTACGACAAATAAAAAAATCCTAGCTGTGTTTTGTTTCTTGGAAATTCTCTGCTTCTTGCACTCCTACCTCCGAACAGATCCGCAGCAGCCGTATTCCCGTCCTTAGGCGCCCGGTTCCCGACGGCAGCGTTAGCATTTGCCCTCTCTGGGGAAGATCCGTCGGCCGGAGCGTCAGGCACCCGCCGTGCCTCACCGCACCTTCCCCTCGGAAACTTCCCCGTCCTCCTACACCTGCCTCAGTTTTTCATTTTACCATCTTTTGAGCTGCGAATTCGTGGTGTGGACGGCAAGGATAAAGCAGCCGCTGGCAGCGTTGTGCCGTCCGGAGAAGCCCAAAGCATCGGCTGGGCTAACGAAGCTACAAGGCTGGGTCTTTTTGCCGATTGCCACCAAATAGCGCTGATGACATGAGTGTAGCAGTGCCTGTCTAAATCAGGTCAGGATCCTGGCCTTGGCATTCAATGGCAGTCTGGATTTTGTACAGAAAGGAGGGAAAGGACGGGTATTCTTTTCCACTTTGCAATTAGCTGAGCGCTGTAACGTCACCCAAGCCTTCCTTGTCTGCGGCGCAGGGCTGAAGGGTGAGTTGTCAGTGTTGTTTTCCTCAACGATTCAGAAGTAGGACTGCGAGAAAGATATTCTGGGCAAGAATCAAAATGAATAAGAATCGCTTTCAGGATCTGTCACAGTAGAGTCAGCATATATTTAGCTTCCTTTGCTCTCGTTTACAAACAGAGCGCAACGCTGGGATATTTATAGCCTTCAAAGACCTTTTTCAATAGATTGCAGCTCCAAGGGTCCGTGCTGGGATGGACGAGCAGTGATACACTATATTAGTATACCATGGAACAACCATTCAATCTATATATGGCACAATAAGACTGGAATTATTTCGAAAAAGTACAGGTTGTGATTACAGCTTTTTGCCATTTCACTGACTGTGTGCTACAGGACTGTTGCCAGTTTAAGGCTGTAATGGTTAGCAATTACATTGAGAAGTGAAAGGTTCATTCATCAGTTAGGGTTTAATCTCAAGCATGATATGACTGCGCAGTGAATATTCCACAACACGCTGCTCGTGTTATCTGGGTAAATGAAACCCCGTTGGGCAGGCTCAAGAGGAAGAATCGGATATAGCAGTTTCCTCCAAAAACCTGCACAAGGCTTCTAACAACCAGATTTTAGCTGTTACAGAAAGAGAAACAGTTTATAGTCCAACTTTCCAAAAAGAAAAAGTCGTAGGGGGGAGAGGGCATGTGAGATCTCACATCCTGCTTAGCTCTCTTTTCTCATTAGAGTCTGCAAAGATCTTCATCTTCTGAAGGGTATCTGATGGCTGCTTCTCATAAAGGAAATCTCTCCTGGGTTATCCAACTAACAGCAAAGAAGTACTTTCTGAAAGGATTTTTGTTCAGACGGTTTCACAGCGCGATAAAACGCTGATTATCCAAATATAATAGGTAGACGTTGAATAATTTCAAACTGAGCTTTCACATAATAGATATCAGACTGCCTATATTTAGCCACCCAAATCTATACTTAAACTCCTACGTTAAAAATGGCCAAATGGAAATCGGCCATTGGAAGCTGGTTGTTACAGCTCACGTCGTTATCGGTATGAGTTTGTTGGTACCATTTCCTTCTTCCTTTCTTTTTCTAATCCTCCTCCTCTCTGCTGCTAAGCTTCTCCTTCCCCATCGTCTTTCTCTGCCTTTTCATAAGGACACACGAAAACTACACTTGGCTTGGAAGGTGCTTGGACAGCAGCAGCTTTGAAAATTTGGATCAAGACTTTGAATGATACCCGAACCCTTCAGTGACCCTGAAGAGACGATGTGATGCAACCACTGTATGCCCAGCTCCGTCGATCTTCTTTGGAGACCTCATCCACCGCCCACCCATCTGTCCTGATACCCCACCAGAGAAGTGGTGACTCGCTGACACCAGAGAACAACATGGGTGGCTTATTAACCGATTCCTTGAATTATGCATAATATTGTGTCCTAGATTTAATAGATAAATCTGTGACTCTGTAGACTTCAAGGGACTTGTCTCCGTACACACCACTGGGCGTAAGAGGAGAATCTGGCCACCATCTGTATAACACCACACTGCTGTTCAACGCCAAAACCTTTTGCCACCCCTTCACTGCTTCAAAGCCGAAGCAATTTCATTACAGTGGAGGCCATGGGCAGAAGTTGTTAATTCTGTTTAATTCTTGAGCTGCCCTTGACATTCAGCAGAAAGACATGAGTGTACTGAAACAAATGTAAATAAGGTTAACACATCAAGAGAATTGCTCCTAAAATTGAAAAATGTAGTCATCTGCTGACAGCGATCTATTCTCTCCTCGCAGAGTCATAGCAGGGCCACTGTGACTATGGCTACGGTTGAGTCAGCATTTCCATTATCAGCTGCCATTTTCAAGGATTTATATCTTGGCCATTTTGAAAAAAAAAAAAAAAAAAAAAGAGTTCTTGGCTGAAATTTCCATACAAGCTCCTTGGGCCTGAGCACGCCTCTGCTCTCCACCTGGTACTATCAGCTGTTCCCGCACAGCACGAGTATGAAACACTCCAGCACTGAATTACTGGCCATCGAATCACTTTGCACAACCAGGACTGACAACTGAAGGGGCAAGAGATCAGCAAATCCGTCCCTGCGAAAACGCTGCCTTTGCTGACCACCACGGAAATCAGAAGCCTGCCAGAGCTGGAGAGTTGAGTTATCTTCCAGAAATTAAATCCGGCAAACGACTCCCCTACTGTGCCGGGTAGCACCGTCACAGAATCAGGCATGTTATAACCTGAAATCACAACTCTTGGGTTGGCAGTCAAAGATTTTCCCTTAAAGACAGCTCTTACGGGGTTTACTGGATGTTTGACTCCTACTCGCAGTAGACAGGCGGGCTGACAGCTCCTTTGCGATGCGGTATTCACAAAGCTATTACCAGGTTTTAGAAACTGTTTGTAACAAATTATTCAGCTACACAGGATAGATCTTCTGCAATGAAGACGTTATTCAGTGCCTATGAGTTCAGCCACGGGAAGAGGCACTTTTTATCCAAAGAGGGAGCAAAAGAGCGGTTGTGTGCACATCAGCTGGCTCGCTACCACCCTGCAGAAGCCGAGGGAAGTTTAGCTCAAGATTTATGTTAAGGTTCTCCATCTGGCACCAAGTCAGACCACAGACTCACTGAACTACATCAGCTGGGTGAATTCTGAGAGCCACCAAATAACACACTGGAAGATACACCCAGGGTTCACATTAATCACGGCTTTGCACTGCCAGCCTGGCTGCTGAAGGCAACTTCTAGTCATAGAGATGCTCACAGAGACCGTGAGTTAATTTGAGAAGTTAATTTTAAACTACTAATTCACATCCTACAAGCTGGTTGTGTGTAGTAGTAGCACGTAATAAATACAACTTAGAGTAGCTTAAATGAAACTGTCTTCACCAGGGCCAGTTCACTGAGAATGGGTTATTTTGGTCCTTCTCGATGTTACAAGAGCGTTACAACATGGCCTACTTGTGCCCAAGTCCCTCACACACATAGCGGCTAACCTGGGATGGAGAGAGCGTTTGTCCGTAGCCGTTTTCCCCGTCTCTCCCCGCACACATCAGCCAACCTGCGTCCTGGGGTACGGGGCTGCCGGAGCCTCCGCAAGCAGCGATGCCGCCTGCCCTGCCTGCCCTTCTGGGCATCCCCACGCTGGGGGAGTTTCGAGTCTTCCCACCTACGGGCTGTACTGGCACAGCTGAGGTCTCAGCACGTACTTTGATAAGAACTACTTTGTTTGGCTTTGTGTAAACACTGTTTTCTTTGTGCTATTTTTTCCCGGAGGAGAAGGTTTTATCCTATCAGTTCTCAAGCAGTAGCCCTGAGTTACTACATTTTGTTCGCCTCTTTCTTATGTTCTTTCCTGCCTTATGAAGCCTTCAGAACCACGTCCGTTCCTCCGTGCCGTGTGTTTCCTTCCCTCCTATCATCCATCACAGCTGTCACTCACCTTCTAATGACATTCAAATGGAAGTGCCATGCTGTCAGGCTAATCAATGCTAATAATATAATTTCAATGATCGACTAGTCTTCAGAGACTGTGTTTAGTTGTTTTGTACGTTAAAGAAATTGAAGAGAAACAAAGCTAAAAGCTGTAGACCTCAGAATGTAAAGGACGCACATGTAATTTCGACTAGAAAACACCTCACTGCAACTATTTATGTAAATATTGAGTGTGCCTCAATGAGAACTGTAATTCATCTTTTCTCTGGCTTTTCCTAGCTAGAACTAAATATTGCCATTGGGATATTTTTAAGTTACACAGAAGAATGAATTTAAGTCTCAATGGGAGGCTTCAACAGGGCGAAATACTTAAGCCCTTGTGTAACTTTAAAAGGACACGAATAGTCCCACTGAAGTCAATGGGATTTAATACGCACGCTTCAGAGCCAAGTTGAATCACGGCCTGAACAAATGTTGGTTTCGTCTTACGGAATTGTGTGACCTGATACCCTACTTCCAGCCGTAGCCCAGCTCTGCTGGCTGCTCTCCGTCGCGCACAGCCTCAACACTAAACCCAAACCCTGTCTCACTCGCAGCTTAACAGGACGCAATTTTTTAAAAGTCATATTCCCCAGACATCTTATCTTTTTACCTCCTCTATTAGAAGTAACACTAGATATGGCTATTATAAAATGAGATTCCAGGGAAAACTATTTGCCAGTCCATTTACTTTATGCACTTGTCAATCATTAATGTATCATCACTGTCATTATACACCGGGTCCTACTGTCTGTATCTGATAGTACCCTCCTGCAGGTTTTTTCTGTCACCAGCACGTCCCTGCACAGCAGCAGGAGGCGCAGCAAAGAATTAAAACATGAACACGCTGCTGTAAGGACATGAAACCTGCAGGAGCTCTGGGGATAGAAGTTGCAGCCTCAGGGATTTATATCTCCAGGGGTGGACACGGTCCTCATCTAACTGGGAGGGGTGTCAGTGGTCACGCCGGGAGCCTGTTCACCATCCCGGATGGTGCACGGGAGAGGGAGGGTAAGGACAGGGCACCACGCCACCCCCGTGGCAGTCAGGCTCCCGGCCACCGCAGCCACCGCGTGGGACCTCCCTCCGGCTCCGTGTCCCTGCCTCTGTCTCAGCCCGGGTGGCCACGAGGCAGGGCCAAGCGCTGGGGTCAGGAGAGAGGCTGCAGCACACCCACGTCGCTCCTGTGGCCCCTCTGCCTCCGGCGTCCTTCCTTCGACCACACGGACGCGGAGGAGGAGCGTGGGCCAGGGCGCTTGCTCCATACAACCCACTCAGGGGGGTCGAGCTGAGTCCAGACGCTTGTCGTCCAAATCACGATTTAGCCTCACATTCCAGCAGGTTTGAGTCTGTGGGCTACAAACACCTTTAAAAATGGGGAGGAGGAGATGAACTCTCTCCCAGGCAGAGGAAAAAAGAGGTCATTTAAATATTAAACTCTCCTTGTCTTTGAAAGGGTTAGATGTGCCCACCGTCGGATTTTTTCTGTAGGCGAAGTTTCTCTGTACCCTTCAAATCAGCAGCACCAGAGAGAGGTTTTACTGTGGACAACAGAGTCTCACAGCTGTGTCAGACAAGCAGCTTCATCCTTACCCTATATAGAAGGTTTTCCAAGCTTCTGTTACCAAAAAGGGAACAGGCAAGCTGCGCAAACCTGTTTGCTTGCCAATTTAAGGATTACAATTCAACTGAATGCTATGGCTCTGTACAACAAAGCAACTAAAATATTGACAAGGCTACTTCCAGGACTGATAGCGTTGCTAAAAAAGAACCACAGTAAATAGGGCAATTGACTGGAAGCTAAAATGGTGTATGCTTTCTGGGCTAAAAATGCCTTCAAAGATATTTATTAATTCATTATTCAATGATGACGTGCATAGTGCTGCGCACACTTAAACATGAGGCACTGCTGTAACTGCTTCTTGAAATTCTGATTTGCTTAAAATATTTAGTCCATTTTCATGCTAATTAAGGAGCAGTCAAGAAGGGAAGCCATAGATCTGTGAGAGGAAAAACAGATCTTCCCATTGAAATGAGACTTGCCCCTTTCACCCCTCCCGGCAGCCAAAATCTTACATGACCTTACAAACATTCTCATATATTTTAGCCATTTGAAGCAATCCCAGCTACAGGACAGATCACAGCCAGCACAGGTCAAGAGGTGAGGTATGTCAGCCATGGTCAAGAATCAGAGGTAAGATACAGAGTGCAATGCAACAGCTGTCTAAAGCAAATCAAGCTACTTGGAGCCTGCTGTGTTCCCAAGCTAGGCTCTTTTGCTACTTCAGTAGCGATAATTGTACATCTGGCAGCAAGGATTTGAGCACAGAAGCAGCTCTCCAGGCATTTCTCAATTGCAATTGTGACTGGAGGATGCCAGAGCTGGCTGACCAGCTGGGAAACAGCAGTTTTTGCCAACAGGATCAAAAGAGTAATCTTTCTGAACACTGTGATATTATTACTCTTGAGCTCCAGGTTGCGGGGGGTTAGGATTTTCAGCTCTCCATTGCATTTCTCCGTCTGTTTGCCATCCCACCCACCCTCTTCCTCAGGCAACAAATAGTCATCCACAAAGAGCCAGCCAGGGGAGAACAAGGGGCTGGCAGCTGCAACCCAATCCCAAATTTTGTGATTACAATTGGTTTTGGACCCCATCCAATAATTAAAGTAGCATTTGTTTAGACAGTGCATTTCTTAGGGTTTCCAAGGCTGTTCCAGACAAACGTCCCTCCTTGGCTGACAGAAGGAGGTTGACCACAGCATTGCAGCAGATCTCGCTGGAGGTTGCCAATCGTGGTACAACATGGGAACTGCAATCTAAAGGACCATGGTAGAGAGGAGACAGAGTTCCCATTTCATTTTACCTATCAATCAGGCTGAAAACAATTTTCAAAACATTGCCCAGAAAACATTGCCTAGAGAAACTAGTAAAACGGGTAAAACAAAAGAGAACGACGTCTGGGAGAGCCACAGCTGTGTTAGAGAGAGCATTGCCCTAGAAACTCTCTCTTTGCAAATACAAATTCCAGCATTTCACAGTTCAAGTGAAAGTGCAAGGACTACCCCGAGAGATTTTGCTGCAGTGAACTGGTACAGAGAGAGTCCAGAGAAGAGACAGGCAGTTGCATCTTCCTAGATGACTAGATTCCTAGAGCAATTTGCAAAGAATATGAAATGGATCTGGGTGACTCTTCCCACCTGCGCAAGTTTTATGAGCAAGTTCATTACTTCTTCCTGCTTTACTACTCTGTTTTCATTGAGAAGCACCGGCAGCACTTTGGTGATACCTAGTCCTCCACATGCAAAAAAGCAGAAAGGAGTCCTTCCAGAACAAGCCCTGACTCATCCTGGTGAGTCAGGCTATCATTCATTTCAGTTTGCCTGATAACTTTGAATCTCCAACTTTGGATGGGTGCACAGATCTTTTCATTGGCAAGGGCCAGAAGTTAACCCTCTACCCACTCATTAAAAACCATGATGACCTCTTAAAAATGGTGTGAACCAGGAGCTCTCGCTGCCTTTAGGAGCTATAACTGATTCCTGTCTTCACTGCGGTCTCTAGACAACCTTGAGCTTTGAAACTCCAGAACTCAAAAAATACTTAATATCTACAACTCATCATTTTAGTTCTGATTCTTCTCTCAGGTCTCCAAATAAATATCATGCGATCCACCAAAAAGCTGCCTGACTGCCACCCGCCAAAATTGACCCCACTCCGAATCTGAGGGATTTCACTGCACTTTCATTTTGCTGGTGCTGTTCTGCCAACTGAAATTTCTAGCTGCAAATTACATTTGAGAAGACGTGCAAGTATTTTAGGTGCACGATCAAAATGCTATATATGAGAAATTACAAAGTAGGAAAGGAATAGCTGGCCGTAAAGCATGGCTTCAGTGCTGAATTAAGAAGTCTAATGAAGTGACAGCTACCATCATGCCACACAGACATCTGATTCACTCCGCCAGCGAGTGCACTATTTCAAAGAAATATTTCTATGGTATTTATCTTAGCCTATTCATCAGCTCCCATCAAATCAAGAGCGGCCCCGCATTACGGCTTCTCTATCCTTAAAAAAAAGCTGTAAAAACTGAAAGGCTGAAGAGATGAAAGTTGCATTACGGATAATGCAAAAATATACACTAATTATCTATGTAGGGAGAACTTCCACTGCAGTGTTGAAAGCAGTGGTCTGCATATACCAAGCAGTGAGTAACACGCGGTATGATGCAATAGGCATGTGGGGAAAGCACTTTGCAACGTTTTAATAAATATTTTCCTATTAAAGTATGATCCTGATTTTTAAAATGATCTGACTAGTACGGTTAATCGGATGCTAGAGGAAACGTCTGCGCTCGTCCTCCTGGTGTTCCCAGCATACCCTGACTCTGCCGTGCCTCCGAGTCAGCGCAGGCATGCTGGTGCTTAGCGTGTTGGCGGCGTGTCTACCCCAACGTGCCTTCCTGTGCCCTTGAAGGGAATTACGCTTTTGACTCCTATTCACCAAGAAGGTTGAGCTTTTGCAGAGGATACAGGACTCTGCTGCCCTTTTTCCTGGAACCGGCATTTTGTTTGTGCCGTAATGAGTCTGTTGAACTGCAAATCCAGCTGATTACCTGCGATATGAAGGCATTGACAGTACTCTTCTATAAAGCCTCACCTATGAGTCCGAGTCTAGTCCCACAGCAAGACGAAGCTTGCACAGACATCAGCAGCAGTTATGGCAGGTCCTCTGCCTATTTCCACAGCAGCCCTTGGTAGGCAGCCCTGGCACAGCTTTATACAGAATGACGAATAAAATTTAGGGACTCACCTTTCCCAAATTATCAAAAATTCACATTTCCAGGTCTTTACCTACAGCCTCAAACCTCTCCCCAACCAGGTGTATGCTAGTCCACAGCTCCAAGAGTTGATGCTTCTCTTTCTCTGGAATAGGGAAAGGAGGAGGGAGGGGAAAAGCTAAAGGAATCCAGGACGTACGTAGGAAATGTAAGCAAAATTGGAGATTTTTGCCTAGAGAATTCTTCCTCATATCAGTCTATCTGTAGTAGCTGGTCCCTAAATTTATTATCCTCCTACTCATCCTCTGTTTTGGACAAGGACCAGCCCAACCAAGTCTGCTGTCTTGGGGGACTTCCCATGCATTTTCTTGATGGGCATTAGATAAGCCTCACATTATTTCCTTCTCCTACCTGTGGTGGCTGGTGGAGGTGAGGGCTTAGTTTGTGGCCAGCACTACATGATTTTTACATTTAGAAGTACTGAGGTGAGTCACTAGATTCAGAGGTGTTGAAATGAGATGCAGAGAAGCATTTGCCTTAAGAATTTGATGGAGCAAGGCATTATTCCCTTTCAAGTATGAGAAAAGCAGGTGGGTTTTGAAGTCTGCTCTTCTAATGGAGGAAAAGGTGCTGGAATCTGGCTGTTTTGAATCAGAGAGAATAAAACAGACAGTAAAAATGAGTGTGGATGAATGATTGGCTTGTCTCTCTGCTACATAAAAATACCATTAGCTCATTTCATGTGCCACATGTTATTTACTGACTAGGTTGCTGAGAAGCCTGTGTTCGCCACCCCGAATGCTGCTGCTGAATGCACAAATGCTTTTTTCCAGAGGGTAGCTTGAGGCAGGAGTGGCTCTCCCCAGCAGCAGCTAACGCTGTTATTGGGGTCAGGGCTCTATTTAACCTGCAGTGGCAGCAGGCAAACAGCTTCTACCAGCACATGAAACCCTTCCCCAAACAGCCTCAGACCACAACACGGTAGAGGTGTTAATAGCTCTGAGGCAAAACCTTGCCCTGTTCATGTAAGAGTGGTTGCCCCACCAGCCCTAGGACCTTTTAGCAGCCTAGGTATGAACTTGGGCAAACCTGCAAATCTCAGTCCTTTGCCCCTGACAGACCCCACATTGCCATCAGGAGTCAAGAAAACAGGGAGCCTTGTAGTCATGCCAGACACACGATTGCTTCTGAAGGTCCAAGAGCAAGACCAAGAGCTGCTATGTTCACCCAAGCCGTTCCCAGCAGGTAAGCTGGGCTGTGAACAAAACCAGCTCCCCGAGATGAGGTTTCTGGTTGACCCACTGCTCTGACAGGTAGGCTGGGAGGAACAGAGAACAGGTAGAGAAAAAAAATTATACCGTGAACACCCCAGTAGACCCAAGTCCCAGCAGAACTCAACATCTGTCCAGTTCTCCAGTAAATGCCATGTCAGCTGTCTGTGGATTTTCCTATCAACCAAACAGGGACAGGATCACGCCCTGTTCTACCCAAGGGATGGCAGAGACCATCCCTTACCAAGGGTACATACAGCAGTTGCCATTTGGTTAGACATGGCAGTGCTAGAAGCCTTAAGCTGCACCTTTCGGAGCTGAAGATGCTCTTCCAGAGTGGGAGGGATAGAACTTTTCTATCTCAGGACAAGGGGAGACAACACGCCTCCTCAAGACTATGCATAAGACTCCAGCCAGAACGGAGCCCAAAGCCCTTCCTCCTGCGTCACAGACAAAAAAAAAAGGATCCAGCTGAAAAACATTATTCAGTAAATAAGACAGGCAGCGGGGATTCAGTGTGAATTTCAAGACTGACCTAGGCTGGCTGAGAAGCAATGTATTTAATTATTGAGAAACCAAGACAAGGCTGATTCTGCTGCAGTCCAGCCTGGCTGTCTCCCTGCAGCTGCGTCTGGGCTGCCGAGGGAGGCGGGAGTGGGGGCTCGGCGCTGGGTCCCGCCGGAGCCCTGCGCCTCCTGGGCACGGACCCTCCAGACGAGCCTGCACGTACAGGAGGCATCCAGAAAAGCTGGCGCGCCTGCTGTCTGCCGCCACGCATACCATCAGACAGCTATTCGGGGAGACGCAGTTTTGCATGATGGTTTCGACATCACCGCATCAACATCCTCATTACAGAAACTGCTCTTGGTTTGCTCCAGCCCCCACATGCTCAGGCTGGGGCCAGGGCCTCCAGGCAGCGGCTGGGGATGCAAACGAGCCAGCAACAGCGACCGTCAGCACCATTTCACCGGGAGCTTCACATCCTCCTCCTGGTTGTCATTTCTGATTTTGCAGCCCTCTGGCCCAGACCATTTGCATCCGTTGTCTCTGCAGAGTAAGGACACAGCCAAGATTTTCGTCACAGGACTTTGCACACTCGGAAAGCCAGCTTCTTCCAATGTCTTGGTAGCGCAGGAGGAAACTTAGCAGACTCTTGCCTTGCTGTTCATTACTGAAAGGCAGCGGTCACCCGGGGTCAGAGCTGACCAGCTCATTTAAGAGCACAGACAATAAGATGAGGCTTCATGTAAGGGGCAACGGAGGCACTGCTCAGTTCGATGGCTAGCCTTGCAATTCAGAATCAGAGACATCTCCCCACAGAAGGTAACCTGTTTCCTCCCTAACCACCCAGGAGGTGTGGAGAGATGCAGAAAGTGAAGCAAATCTCATTGCATATGGGAATTTACAGCGTAGAAGCAATGTCAAGCCTAACTCCAATATTCACCCACGTTAAGGCAGAATAGAGGTCAACCAGCAATCCAGCCTCAACCAAAGCAAGATCTCTTGGAAACCAGGCTCCTGGCTCCAGTACCACAGACATATTTATTTATAGAAACAGAAAGTTTTAGGCTTTTCAGAACATTTCTCAGTAAATAGGACCTTGGGTTCCACTGTGTGATAAGGGAACATAAGGAATAAAAATAGGTAGAGAGCCCTCGGGGAAAGAAAGAAAAGTGAACATTAAATCTGTTTGGGAAAATGCTTTTCCTGTAAAATAATCTCTTTCAAGCACATTGGCAGCAGTTTGTTCAGCAAAAACCAGCAACCTCAGGAATGGACAATTTTTGGAAAGATAATTAAACAAGAGGTCAAAACACGTCTGGGGAAGCAGCTATGGCGATTACTTAGCCTCGATGCTCAACAGTAGCTGAGACACAAATTTATACAGCACCCTTTTGGGCAGTTTAGGCTTCCATTTTCCTATTCCAGTGGCTCAACTGCTTCTAAACTAGCTAATATCTAACCTACAATGAAACAGCCTTATCTCCTTGTAGCTAGACTAAAAAGACAACCCGAAAGGCTTCCCAAACTGTGGGAAGCTGACACTCCAAAACCTAACCAGGCCTTTGACCTCCCCCCATTTTGATCCAGGCTATCTTTAGGTGATATTATTTAGCCTGAGAAACCAGACTCGGCCACCTTGATGCCCATCGAGTTTCCATCTGTAGTGAGGGAAGCCAGCTAGCTGTAGTGCCCTTCCATGACTTTTGGCATGGAAAAGCATGGCTTTCTGTGCCCAGGCAGTTTAACGGAGGGGAGACAGACTAGAGTGGAGAAACATGGAGCCCAACAAATGGAGAGACGCCCCAAGAGCACAGGAAACAGCACCGGTTCTGGCCTCCATCGGCAGACTCTCAGCCACTTCTAGACATCAGCCACTTGCAAACTCAATGCTGACCTTGCTTTGAGCAAGAGGTTGGTCTAGATGACTTCCTCAGGTCCCTGTCCACAAGATCGCTCTCCCTTATGGTTACAAAGAGCCCACATGGCATTGCAAAAATGCCCAAAGAGGAGGAAAACCACCAGCAGGAGGGTGCTCAGCAGCAATTTGCTGTTTGCTAAGTGGAAAGTGGGAGATGGCTCAGGACCCCCAAGTCAGGTCATTACTGAATGAACTTGTAGGGAGATGCATCCTCCAGCCCCATGGGAAGGAGCCGGCTGCTCTGCCCATGCTGCCTGTCAACGGCACAGCACCGGCACTGGAGAAGGTATGAGGAGAGCTCCTGCTCGCTTCTCCTGATGCAAGGGATGAAGAGTCAAAGCTAGTTGAGGAGCAACGAGGAAAATGATAGGTGGGAAATAGGAACTAGCACAAGGGGATAAATCAGCAGTCACACTGCCTTCACCACTCGGTAATTAGTCCTGCTGCCCTGAGATAGCTAAATCACTGAAACAACAGTGGGTCCATTTGGGACCCTATTTGGAGGCCTCAGGGCTGGTTTTTGTGGCTCTTCATGGAGGTGTAATAATACAACACCTTGCTGTATCGCATAGAGAGATCTACTTTGAATCACTCCAAGCTATCAAGCCAGAGCTGAGCCTTCACATTTGCCTTATTCCCACAAAACATTCAGCTTCCCCTCCTCGCAACAGTTACATACATCAGAGCTTTGATCTCAAGGGGAATGAGCATAAGATGCTTCCCCTGACGGTTAATAATGAAGGCTTAGGTGGGAGCACTGGGCATCAGGTAATGCTAGCTGCTAAATGGGCTGCCTCCTGTAGAGGCAGTAGACCGAAATACTTGACCTCGTCTTCCCCAAGGCACCTGCCATTAGTCCTGGATGCATGGCTTGCTCTGTGTTGCCAATCAAGAAGATAAAACCATGAAGACCAGCCTCTGCAGAGCAGCAAAGTGAAGTGGTGTTATGCCAAGAAAGGCAGGCAGGATGATTCAGAGTTGCCTTTAAATTACAGGCTTCCTTCAAAGCGGCAGCCATCTGCGGTCACACAAGCTGCAAGTCAAGCGCCTAGGGGAGACAACTCAGTTTCTTTACTAAATGAAGTGGAAGAGGCACCTTACTCACTCTCACCCGCTCTAATTGCTACTGTTTCCATCAATTTTTAGGCCTGAATGTTGAATAAGAAATAGAGTTCTTAATTTGAAACCATCCTCGGTTCTTCACTCTGTGCAAAGTCAATGGGGAAAAAAGAAAAAAAAAATCTAATCTAAAGCTTTGATCCTACAGATTCCTGGAGATGCTCATCACCTTCCGCAGAGACCCATGTGGTGGAATGGGTTTCTGTCTCCATGATGCTGCTGAAGCCACACAATTTCCCCCAGACTGTTGCATCTCAGGTGTTCAGAAAGAAGTGGGCCAACCTCTGGGACTGAATTCAGAGGGCTCTTGGGACTCCTCCCTTGGTACAGGATGAAAAAATTGCTTTAAACCTCCAGCCTAATCTGCATAGCTGGGGCCATAAGTCTTCCCAATACATCATTTTTGAATTCCACATCAATACTAAATGCATCTAAAATTCTTCAGCAATGGTACTTGACCATGACCTCCGTTATTGTTCCAATGACCATTCACTCGTATTTCTTTTGTGAAGATGCTTCTCGTCAACTTACAGGATCTCATATGAGCTTTATCTGCTATATTGAAAAGGTTCCCCTTACAACCTTTTGTTCCAGATGTGGAAAGTTAAGACTTGCCTTGGTTAACACGAAACTGTTATTCAAAGAGCTAAGCAAATTGCTCAGCTTTCTCACAATAAGGCATGTTAATCAATGCTTTGGTAAATCTTCTGAGAGGGGGCTCTGATTAACCCCAACCCTTTTTGAACCACTGACCTAGACAGACTCTTCATATAGCAATTATATTAGCACAGAGGCAATATCCCCTTCCCAGGCTATATGCGCTCAAGAACCGCCCTAATGTTTTAGCTATAGGTGAACTCACATTCAGCACGGTTTTTCACTGGCCATCCTTTGCCATCTCCCCATGGCACTGTCCCGACCTGTGAGCTGGAATCTCATTGCCAGTGCCATTTCCAGTCAGCTGGTAAGTATCATGGGAATGGAGAGAAAGATGAGCCCTGGAGAGCACCCACAGTACCAGCAGCTGACAGGGATCATTTTGAGGACCATTAGTTAGGCAGTTTTAAATCCATCTAATACACACAATATTCATTTTCGCGCTCTCTAGTTACTTAATTTGAAGGGCTCTGCGGTACTGAATTATGTGTCATGCAGAAGTCTATGTATATTCTGTTGTATCAACCCAAGTGTTTTCATCAACCAAGCTTGTAATCTCACCCCCAAAATACTACATCAAGCTCCTTCAACAAGATTATATTTCCCTTAACCCACAGTGGTAGGAACAAAGGAAATTTTTCCTCCTACAATTCACTATTCAGTCTAATTCTTTGAGGTTTCTTTCAGATAACATCAACAGTCCATAAAATTTGTGATTCTCTGCATACATTCAAAATCCAGCTAGTTTAGTCACTGTTTTATTTGCATTAGCTTGAAGCATAAACACCAAAGACTTAAAAGCATCCCTATTCAGAGCAGGTAAAAAAAAATAAAAAGGGACAGAAAAAGAAAACAGCAACAAAAAAAACCCTCCTTCCCTCTGCATCTAACAGGCAAGCCTAAATTCACTTTTATTTCAAAGCACTGGCTGTTTTCTGCTATTAAATGTACCACAGAGGCTACAGGATAGAAGACTACAGAGATCTGCCATAACACTATTCTGTCTAATGTAAAAGGAAGAAACGGCTGAGGCTCCTGACAGATTCTTCACACATTTAAGCATCAGCAGAATGAGGATGCATCAGATTTGCAGGATGGTAAAAACAATGGAGAGGAGCGATGCTTACTTGTGGCTCTGCAGAAGGGCTTTAGTTTTACATTTCCTTTTATTAGAAAGAATTCATCAACAACAAGATATGCTTAACGTTAATCACGTATGTCAGATTCTGCAGAACATTTACATATCTTCGGGTCTGTGTGAAAATGCTACAGAAAGACCCCCACTGGAATAAGTCTTTGATCAGGCTGTGATGTTGTTTCTGCTCCTAGAGGTGAATCAGCAACCGGCTCAGCTCACGGAGCTTTTATTTCTACAGCTGAGGACCAAAGGCCTCAAAGATACACAATCAGCTCCTCTAAAAGATCAGAAGTAAAGGACTGAGGGGCTCTGAGGCTGCAAAATCAATGAGATATGTTCCCATTTTGCTTCTGTTTCATTTTGCAGATCACCTTCAGGGACTTGGACCACTTCTACAATTGGCAGTGGGTCTTTCCACCCAAGAAGCTCTTCCTCTAATGAGCGCAGGGCAGAAGCCTGGATAAACCTTGCACTTTGTGGTCACAGATAGAGTCGTGTCCCCTCCTGCCCCAGTCCCAGGTTGCCTACTGTCCCATCCAGTTGCTTTTAACAGGTTTTGTTTTAAAGGTGTTTTGGACCGCTTCTTCCCCACCTGCCCCCCAACCCTGCTGCTGCTGGGCAGTTTCCAAACTCTTCCCTTACTCTGAGGTGAGGAATTTGTCTCTAAATTCTATCCCAAATTTATTTATGACTGCTTTATACTCTTCTGTTTTTACATCACTGTTCCTTTCTTCCTGCAGGACACAAAATTTAGATTAAAAAAAAGCCAAACAGCAACAACAAATCCCAACAAGATCTTGTCTCAATCTTGTAGAGTATCATCTCCAGCCTGCAAGGTATGTGCACACTGGCAAGAAGTAGATTTGCTCTTTTCCGTGGGTATGCATTTTGTAGTTTTTAAGAGGAAACCAAAGGGGAAAACTGATATGGATAAGAAAAATAAAAGTCTGCGCCAAGCTCAGCTTGCTTAGGCTTCTACAGAACCTGTGCTG
The DNA here is from genome assembly GCA_009819775.1 of Phoenicopterus ruber ruber. Classification (NCBI taxonomy): domain Eukaryota; kingdom Metazoa; phylum Chordata; class Aves; order Phoenicopteriformes; family Phoenicopteridae; genus Phoenicopterus; species Phoenicopterus ruber. Next base: position 16,941,916 of record CM020226.1, read on the forward strand.
GGAAAAAGGTGTTACTCAGATTTAACTCTGAATAAATTACCTTCTGGAAGGCTTAAATTCTTCCTCCCGCTGAAGAGAGAGCTTTCCCCTTCCCCAGGCAGGACGCTGCTCGGTGGTGTGGGGTTTGCAGGAAGCCGCCTGCAGAAGGAATCCGCGCCCAGCCCTCTCCCTGCCGGGGAGCACACAGGGAGCGGTCTCCCCCCGGGAGACAGGACCAGGACTACAGGAATTGTGACTGCAGGACTTCCCACACTGTCTAATTGGGAGCGAGTAGACATCCCAGTTCGATGTGGGTAATTGATATTTAAACCTCCTGGAGGTGGGACGCGGCGCATGAGCTTCAGGGCTACAGCAGGTTTCCCTACAATGCACTTCTTTCCCAAATCACTTATTTCACTTCTGGTATGTTTTATCTTTAGTGGCACACATTGCAGTTTGTTTGCTTCTGATGAGTTTGTCTCTGTTTAGAGCAACAATGAAGACACAAATGGCATTTAGAACTTTCACTAGACAGATTAGAGGCATTAATTAAAACTCATTTGATTTCAGGCACGATAATTTGTTTTCCTTCATTCTGCCATCCACAGTTTTGGTGCCACCTTATCTTTTGCAAGGAAGCCTGACTGCAGCGGCCCTTTTAGCTGAGGGCTCAGTTACCAACAATCTATTGTCTTCTGGCACGAGAGAGGGGGAAGCTGGGCCATTTAGAAGACACTTCTAATTACCTGAGACAAGACAGAGGGGGTGGCTTCACAGGCTGAACTAGCAGACTCGGGAGGGAGGGTTGAACACAACATTGCGCAAACCAAGTGGCTCAGCTGAAGACAAGGTGTATTACCTAGCTTCATATTTGCTTATCGATGAAATTAAACACTTGTTGGAAAGTCCTGCCTCATTTAATGGATAATATTTCCTTTCATTAAGTTTTTATTGCTCCGTCTCCTAGAGAGTTTCCCTGACAATCCGGTTTATATAGGGTAGCTTTAATGCACGATGGGAGCACACCATGCCCTGTACAGACCCTCCAAAAACACTACTGGTCTTATCATCATGGGGTTAGCCTGAAAGAAGAGTCAGGGAGCTGGATTAGCTCTCCGGAAAACTAGAGATCTCTATCCTGGCTCTGGCACGTTTTCATTGCCCCACCATGGGCAGTCTCCATCTCCCCTTCCTCTTCTCTGAGGGTTCTTGGTGGAGAGGTTTCCTCTCCCTGTACACTGGTACAGATGACCACTGTGAAGACCCTATTTCCACTGAATCCTGCATGCATTACTGGGGTGCACACACACACACAAATTCAGGACTTTCCCATAAGAATAACTTCTTAAACATTCACTACCATGTGATTAAAACCTAGCATGGTCCTTCTAGCTACGGTTAACCCAAAAATCTTTACAGAATGTAACTTTGCGGAGATTTACAAATGAGACAATTTTCTACCATGAGCTAATTTTCTTTGGGAACTTGCATTTTAAATGAAGGTTTTCACTATTCCCCTCTTCCCAGGAGGTACCAGGCACCTCCCCAGGCAAAGCAATGCCAGCTCCATGTACACTCACCATTCAGGGGGTTCTTTTCCAGCTGACAACTTCATGCAGATTATATTTGAAATCCTATTCAATAATCACATCTTTCTTCAACACTGTTCACTACTGTGTAGACAATTATTTTAAAGATTTTAAGCTTTTTTCTTTTTTTAAGAAAGAAAAAGCACAGGTAGTTTGATCAGTGCATGGGGAGACAAAGTTTCCTCAGATTTCCCAAACCTCAAGTTATCATCCTCTGAGATTACAGCAGGCTGTTTCCTACACAGCTAAAGCAAGGGAAAAACAACTTAAAATAGAACAATAAGCACCCAAGGGCCCCACATCTGCAAATGAAGAACACGAAGCACATGAAGAACTCAGTTTAGGGAGCAACTTGGTGGATCTGCCCAGAGAAATACCACCATTGCTCCTGCAGGGTCAAGCCGTGAGAAAGAACCACAACATTTGTAGGGCAAAGGAGGTTTAAGGGAGGAAACAAAACCGTTTCTAGCTGTACTACATAGAAGACAAAAGTGCCGATCATTTTTCCAAACGCTGTAATCTGACTTGAAGGGCTTCTTTAGAAATGGCATTTGCTCTTCATTTTTTAATCAAATGGATTGTTTTCCTCCTTAGAACAGGGCTGAGCCTTTTAACATTGCTGCAGAATAGAGACACTGCTAATAAATATTTAAAGACTCAAAGCTTTAAGTGAAAAGAAGGATTTATTGGATAATATTTCACTTTCCTTAAACTGTTTGTTCACCATTAAAATTGAAAATTTTAATTTTATGGTGATTGCTCAGAGCTGATGTTCAGACACTTCCCCAAGAAACCCGAGAGCCAGGAAGGTAGTCTATAAATAACTGCCTTGGAAATAAACTTCGGTGAATTGGACATAACCCAGATCAGATTTTCAAGTGTGTTGTAAATTACCCACAGCCAGAGCATAGGTCAAAAATATTTACTAGCATTGAGCTTCGTCCCTCAGATTCACCTCCCAGGAGTATTTTAAACACAGAGCAGACAATAGAGAGGCCTGAGATTCAGTTTTGCTTGCCTTCGGCCCCAGGGGGTTATTTATTCCTGTGCTGACACAGCAGTATTGTCTCCTGGCCTTGCACTAGTGCAAACGTCCATAACAACCAGAAGCATCATCTGAATTTTCTGTTATATTAATACTGAAAAGATTGCTTGTGATTAAGGACTGCTCACGATTAAGCTGACTTGAAAAGTACTATGATAGCCTTCGAGAAATGCAGGAGAGCAGAATTATATGGGAGGAGAGAAGGGAGAAGGGAGACGGGAGACGGGAGATGGGAGGGAGGGGTTGCACCATCACTCTCCCAAAGAGGAGACAGAGGGAGCTGACAGATCTCCTCCTTAAAAGAAGCGGAGTCGTGGCTAAGTGGGATAACACATGCTATTTTAGGCGCCATTTTGTACCACGGTCATTCAGGTCCCGCACGGGCTGTCCCTGTCGGTGGAGGGTGACCCGGCAGCACTGCTGGGGCTCCTGGGGAGGTTGACTCCAGTCACTTGTGCAAGGCACAAATAGACTCGTTGGCTTTCACGGATTAGTGTCTGAACCCGCCCTGAAGTCTCTACTCTATGAGTACATCTCTCCATTCCTTTTTTCCAGGCTGCAAGTAATTAAGGTTGTTGATTTATAAAGTCCCACCTCCCCGATCTCTATCTACTGTGCCCATTGTGGAGCTCTCCCTGGGGACACACAGTCCCTTCGCGTGTGCCTGGCAAGTTCCCAGCGTGCTTCAGACACCACAGCAAACTAACCAGAGAAAGTATTAGAAGAAAAAAGAAGCGGAGACCATTCGGAGGTGGTGACCTGGCTAAACTGCCGAGGGGAGGACAGGTCCTCACAGGTTCACTGCACAAACTGCCAACGGGGTTGGCATGATGATTGTGAAGTCCTGCCAGTTGGTTTGCTTACTAGCCTGGTTTTATCCAAGGACTCCTGGTTTTCTCCAAGGACTGAGACAGCCAGTGCTATCATGCCACCAGACTCCCACTCACAGAGCTTTGTAGCAAGGTGGCCCATTAGGAGATGGCCAAACCCACAGCCCCATTCCAGTCAATCAAACTGTGCAGTCATGAAGGGGTGGCAGAGTTTGGCCCTAAATCTACAAGAAGATCAAGATGAGGTCAGTACTTGAGCAACATGAATTGTGTTCCCGTCCTGCATTCCTTGCACGGTGCAACCTTAGCTGGAAAGCTCAAAGCCTTGAAGAGAAGAAACACTCAGGCCCATATGCATTTATAGGAAAAGCATATGTAGCATTTACCTGTCGAATTAGGATTCATAGCTGGGAGCTGTGATGCTTTTTAGAAGGAGCACACGTCACAAACCCTTCATGTTTCCATGAGCTTGACACAGCTTTCAAGATAAAAAGCTGATGTGAAGAAGCATCCATCAAAACCCCTTGGGAGATGCCTTTTGTGATTCCTAAGATAATCCTCTGCAGTTTGAAATTACGATCTAAGCCTGAGCTGTGGAACTCATGCATTTTTTCAGAGACGCGCCTAATTTAGAAAGAGTGTGTCATATATTAGACTTCGCATCTTTTAACTGGCTGTATTGCCATGCGTGTGAGATATTTCACTTGATTTAAGAAGTTTACAATATGCTTCAACTCAAACAGTGTATTCATAATTAGTCATACAACCTTAATTGCAAAGAGGTCTAGCCAGACCAAGACAGAGAATTTTCCTAAGGTAGGATAGGGATGCTGCTTTTTAAGATTACTTTGTATTAGTTTAAATGCAAAACTCTCAGGACATCTACAGTAAAGTTTAAATCAGCAACTTCAACTAAAAGTTCAACCAGCGCAAATCTGATGAAGCACCATTGCATTCTGTACAGTCACCTCGGGTTCCAGCCCTCATCTGCCCCTTTGCATCCTACTGCCCATCCATCCTCTTACTATCAAGGCTCCCAACATCTTCTGAACAAAGCACAGGCCTGACGCAGCAACTCTACAGGCACCAAACACGTATGGACACTGAGGTGTCATTTTCCCATTGCACTTGGAGCACAGGTGTGTACATCCCCTGTGGAGTCAACACAGAGGCACTTCAAAGCCCAGCCATACCCTCAGCCTCTGACCTTTTGGGTCTCTGAGCCTCTAGAAGTACCTCTTCCCTGCAACTATAGAGTCTGGGGTTCCAGACTTGGCAATTCAAGTGAAAAGATTAAATTCAGAAAGATGAACCCAAGCTTCTGTGCCTTCTTAGCACCAGAGACTGGAAAGCCCACCTGCAAACAGTCATGGCAGGTCTTTATGTCAGCAGGTTCCTTCCTCCATCAGGGAGGTGACTCCACTGTACACCAGTGAAAATCACCCCTCTAAAGCAACCACTGGGTACACAACTACCATCCTTCTTGAATTTTCAAAATAGCGCCCAAGGAGTGCAGAGGAGTTTGGCTGGTTCTCTTGGTGACTTCGGCTGCAAATTAACCTTCATAGCAGAGCGCTGTTGGCTTTGTTAGAGCTGGCAAGTCAGAGCATCCAACCATCCGTTCGTGAATGCTGCTAGCTAGAAAAGCACACCAGGGCACTAGGTCAGGGGAACAGAAGAGAAAACCCAAGTAGGTCAGACCCACTAGAAAGGCCAATTCAGTCTTAACTATTCATCACATCGTACTCTTCTGACGGTCCTGGGATTTCAAGAGAAAAATTGCAGTGGAACCAGAGAGGTGGTTTCATCCATCGTGTGTGTTGATGTGAGCAGATAGGGGAGACTGTGAGGTCCCTTTCTCTGAATACATGTCAACTACTGACTGCCTCATGCAGTAGGTTCAAGAGTTATTGGGAGAGCTCTCGGCTTTTCCAGTTCCCTCCTGAGTCAATCAGCTGGAAGGGGTGTTCTAGGACCATATTTATTAAGCAGTGGACAAGCTTCAAGTGCCATTGCTTCAAGTACCTATGACTCAGGGAGCTGGCTAGTGGTATCAGTTAGGGATACACAGATTAGAAATAGCCTTATCTCTTCTCTGCATATCCTCCCCTTAGATTTTAATGTTAATACGACAGACAGTTTGGTCCCTGAAGGGCAAGAAGGCAAATGATAAAGGTAGTGGAAAGAAAAGGAGGTAGAAAAGGCAAATAGAGCACAAGGATGCCCTGGTACAAGGAGAAGGTAGAAACTTCAGATGGAATATGGTTAAGGCAAAGAAAATTAATAAGGGCATAGTCAGAAATGTTGACATAGAAAACAGGCAAAGGAAGAACACTGGATGTTATTACGTTATGCTCAGTATGGAGTTAAGTGCAAGGGCTTTGACTATGGTGGGTTTGGATGTGCTGGTTGAGGCTCATTTCACCCCAATTTTAACTATCCAAAAATAAAGTTTGACATACAGCATAAACTGTTAATCAAGGCTCTTTTTCTAGTCAACAGGAAGGGAGAGCAAGAGAGAGATACCCCCCTCCTCCAACAACAGGGATCAGAGCTAGGCGGGATGAATCTTCTCCCGTGAGTGAAGAAGGAAACAAGCTCCCTCTGCTTCGCTGGATGCCGCTGGCTGGAGCGAACCTGTCTCTGTTAACAGGGTCCTGGTGCAGGAGTATTTCTTTAGGACACTACGCTACTAATACCATCAGCAGATGGGAGCAACGGGTTTGCTGGAGGAGAGAGAAACATCTTTCAGAGATCTGTTTCAAAGCAACCTCCAGAACTGAAGTTCACATCAGCAAGCCTGGGGCAGGATGAACCCCTATCCCATACACAGCGGCAAGCCAGCTTTTGAGCTTATATTTAATTTACTTCTTGCTCTGTACTATGGTGTTTGAGCTTGGTGATCTACCTGACCCATCAAAACCTGCAAGAGCTGCTGCCTTCTCCAAGCTTTGTTTCATTGCCTTATCCAGAGTTTGAAGCGGAGATGGCAAAGTCTAAATTTAGAATAACTTGCAGCACGGTGCATCTAACCGTGCTTGCTCTCCGCTTTCTGAAAAGACAATGACCAAACCAAATCCAGATTCCCTTTTAATCTGGCCTATTTTAAATCAAACTGGGAAAAAAAAAAGATATTAAAGCTGCTACTGTGAAACGTGCTGCTCCATGAATTAGTAACTGCGTTTACCTTCTACATTGGGAATTTTTTGTCTGTGGTGTTGTTTCTTACTGCCACTCAACATGAGGAGCTTTGATTCGAATGAGACTATTTCAAAGCACTTTTACACCCATGTAGAGTCAGGGGCTTATTTACTTTCTGACAGTTACCTACTTCCCGTAAATATTTCACAGCCACAGGATCTCCCAGATGAAAGCAGAGTTTGCTCTGTGCTCCTGTTCAGGAGCCTAATTAAAAACGGAACAAAATGGGAGGGACAGAGCTTAAGTGCTAACTGCGGTGGCTGTGTCTGGAGGGAATTCAGCAAGGGGAGCCTGTTTCTTGGCTCAAGTATTGAAGCCCCTGCATAAAAGCAGAAGAAAAATGCCCAGCACGGGCACTGAAAGCCCTGAGATGGATAGGGGGAGTGGGGGGAGGCTTTCAGAGATGGGATAGCTATGAGCCAGCACTGCCCCTGCACAAACCGTATGCTGCCGTCACTGAAGAGCTGGTCCCGGTTGCCATTTCACATCACCAAACCCAGCCACCTCCTTTCTGCCTGAGTACCCCTCCCAGAGCACAGGTTTGAAGTCAGCAGCAGCATCTCCCTGCGCCTGCGGCCCCACCAGCCCAGAGCCACCGCCACGGGGACAAGGCTTCTGCATCCCTCCCGTGAAGGCTGAGGGCATTTCCTCACCTGGGGTGGGTCACCAACGCCACTGACGTCCAAGTACACCTTAGTAGCTTCAGCGGCTATGGCACTTCTAACAGAATCGGTACCTTCTCCAGTGCGTTAATGACTACCACAGAACGATAGGCACTGCGAAGGACTCCATGGCTGTGCTGCCTCTGTCTTTGGATAACTTCCCACAACCATTGCTCCAGAAAAAGCCAGGGACTTCAAAGTAATCAAATAAAGAAGAAAAAAAGAAATAGAGATCAAGCATTACTTTCCCTATTTTTTTCAGAAATAGCTTGTTTGCTGTTGGTTAAGGAAAGATTACTTACCATAGCTGTCTAGAGGACGAGGGCAAATTGCAATTTGCTTAAGGTTTTGAGCAAGGATTTTTTGCTTAAAAGAGTGCATTTGGAGACAAGGGAGATTATGAACAATCCTTTAACAAGATCCTCAAGCCATCAGGCTGTTTAACATTATTGATCAGTGCAGCCAGAGCACATTTAAAAAAAAAAATAAAATCTATCAGATTAAAATGGAAATAGCTTTCTTGTCCTGACTTCTCATAAACTTCATTTCACTTCGCAGCGGAAAGCTTCTCCGAAAGACGGGCAGTGCCCAGGCCCGAGGTGGTGGCCCTGCCGGGAACACGCTGCCCCGCACCCCTGCCAGCTCCCGCTGCCTTTGACACAAACGCACACCCAGCAGCCACGTGTGTGTGATGGTTCTGTTCCAGCAAAAAAGGGGGTATTTCGACACAAAAAGCCCCAAACCTAACGCCTCGAACCAGAAGAGACGTCTCCTAACGGCTCATTGCTACAGAAAGCCTTTTTAATAGGAAGGAACATGACTTGGTTGTGTATTTTAAATAGTCGTCTTTTGAGAACATAGAACACTAAGGCAAAATAAACCCAGATCCGATATTTAATTGATGTCACCCTCCTAAACAGCAAAGCTTTCATCTCCAAAGTGCCCATGGTGGGGATCACAATTCTGGGGATTTTGTTTGCAAAATAAATAAAAAGAAACACTTTGCTTTCAATTTAGCACCCCAGAAGTTGACAATAGTAGTAAACAATAGAAATTATTTGTATTAATAGCCTTGTTTATTCTAATGATGTTGGCATTTTCTGCAAAGATTAATTAGCTATAATGTTGTGAATACTATTACAAGTGAAATATGCACCATAAACCAAAAATAATTTGACTGACCTATGTTCTAAAGTAAAATATTTACAGTAATGAGATTCTAATTATCCTTTGTTATGGCAGGCCATTCTCTACACTCCTCTTTATTGATAGGAGACGTATTGTTTCAGCATTTTAGCTCAATTTGTTTTCTCACATTTGCATTTTCTTATGCACGGAAAGTGAGAGATGATCATTACCTTCTTCAGTTTGCATCCAATTTACATCAACAGCACATTACCTCATCCTAACCCATTTATCTACCACAGAAATTTGGTAACAAAAGCTACTGTCAGAGATGAATAAAGATCATTTCAAACGGACCAAGAAGAAACAAGATGAATTATAGGTTTCAGGACCTTTTGTTTGCTCAAGAAAGGGAAAATAAAGGATTTTTTCCACCTAGGCAACAGGGATCTCGCGCAGCCGTAACTCACATTCAGCATCTCATATTTACCTGTAGCTGATCGGTCCTTTCTGCATACAAAAGTAACCCCAAATACCCATGCAACCATAAACGTATCGCTCATTTGCTGCATGAAGGAACATTTTTAATTTTTTGGACTGAGAGCACAGAATTTATGGTTCATAAGCTCAAGCAAACACTTTAACAACCACCCAAAGGCTGTTGTAGCCTCATAGCAACTAACAGCTCTCCGGCCTGCGAGACAGAGGCACAGCCAGCGCAGGACGGACCCTGCGCCTCACCGATGGCGTGAGCCTGCTTGTGAGCACTCGCGGCGCCGTGCAGCGTGCTGTGGGGTTCTCTGGCACTGACGATAGCCATATATCCATCTTGCTTTGCTGGGAACCAGTAAAACCTGCCAGCTCCTCTCTTCTAGCTTTTCTGCTTTAACAAGCCATCAGAGCCTACTGGCCTCTTGCTGCTCTTCTCTCAACCATGGTGTTAGAGCTAATACCAAAAGGCACCAGCACCACGCTCAGAAATGGAGTTCTGCTTTAAAACGCCTCTGCCCGAGACCCTCTTGTTGCTGGGCAGAGCACTGCAAGCCCCAGATGCGCATGGGTGCGACGATGGATTTCGGTTCTGCACGGGGCAGTGAGGGGAGCAGCAGCAACTGGGAAGCAGGTTGTGAGGAACAGGTCATTGGCGGAAAGCCCTCAAGCCCTCCCCAGAGTGGGATGAATGATTTTGGCCTACTTTCCCTACAACTCCTCAAGGAAGGAGGCGGGAGGGAGATTTTTGACCTTTCCGGAAGTGAATGTTTCATTTTTTTTTTTACAATGTTCGGTATTTTCCCAAAAGCAATTACTCACCTTGAAATAGCTCTTCATATTAAGGGAAAGTCAGAAGGGAAGAAATGGGTTTTAAAAGTTGTAAGTAACCCACCATTAAATATGAATGTTTTCATATGAAAACCCACTCTTTCTTTTCTGTACGAAAACCTGCTTTTTTCCTATTTCATTTCCCCCGTCTTCCCTCCCTCTCAATCTACTCTTTGGCCAGTGTGGATGAGGAGCAGCCTGTGAACCTGCCCTGGGCAAAGGCTGCCCTGCAGCCAGGAGCCTGCACACTCCCTGCTCCAGAGCTGGCATCTTATCAGCACGTCCCTACCCCAGCCCACTGTCCAAGCCACCAAGTAGCAGGTTCCTTCCTGTGGCCTCAAGTACAGGACCTAGGAAACTCCATGGCGTTCCCAGGGTTTGCCCCAGCAGATCTGGATAATGGGCCAAGAGTCTCACCTCACTTCAGCCAGGTTTTTAATTAGACAACCCGTGTGAGACCACGCAGTGCTGGCTGACACAGCCCTGCTCCAAGGGTACCTGGTCCCCAAGAAGAAGCGTCATCTGTAGGGTCGTCTTCAAGGGAATTGTGCCGGCTCTTTTGGACGAAATGTGGACCAGGCTGAAGCCTTTGAAAATGCTACTGTGGACTTTTATAAGGCGAACAACATCACCTGGATAGGAGTGGGAAATCCAGTGCATTAAAGAGGTTCACTGAAGCTGAACTAATTTATTCTTGTGCCATGCTCACCCCCCAAACATGGCAGTAATATCCTACAGGGCAGGCGATGAGCCCAAGGACCGCAACTACCTAGCAGGTTTCGTGTACACGGACGTGCCCTCTCATGCAACACCCGTGCTGCCATTGCAAGCCTCACCAATAGCACATCTGGGGACCTTAAATTAAAGGGTTACCCAGAATAAATAAACAAGCACTTGCACTTTGGAACTATTGACTGAGCTCCACCACCTGAACAATTTGTTAGTGAGAGGTTTGGGCAGTGGGAAGAAGATGGCAAATATCCCCCTCGTACTCTCCGTTTGTCTTCTGGGATCTTGTCTTGGTGCCGAAAGTACAGGTGGGTTCATTTGAAACCTAGCAAGTCCTTCACTTCTGGGTGTGGGGGGTTACCGGCACAGGTGACGGGACAGTTTGTCACTTGACGGTGGGACAGCTTGTGCAGTCTCATAAGAGACAAGAGCTCAGAGGGATTGCTGCATTTCATAGCTCCTCTCTTTAAAGCTCTGGTTCTTTTCTTGGGAATGAAATAATAGTTTTTATGCTGATTGTATGCAGAATGTGTCACAGGGATTAACTTTAAGAATGGGATTTTTCTTAAATTTTTTGCAGCTTTTAAGCTTTCAGAGCTTGATTCAGCCATTTTAGAACGCACACACCCACACACAGAAGGAAAAAAAGGGGAGAGCGTTGCTGGTGGAGTAGCATCCACACCTCTTCGTGTGCCATCACTTTGTCCTGGAGTACAAACAAGTGCTCACATCCGTAAAACAGTCATTGGATTTGCCACTGCGAGAATTGTTTAAAGCCAAACCCAGCGTGAATTTAACAAAGACTGTAAGATGCAGCCAAAATCGGAGACAAGATAGAGTAGTTGATGGATGTGGGCAATCACACATAGTAACGCAGGCTGTTGCTTGATTTATCTGTGGCAGCAACAGTTCCAGCAGGGGCTGGTTCACATCCAGCGTGAGTACTTGTTTGGTACAAGGCTGGCCTTTCTTCTTTCATTAAAACATTGCAAGGGACAGGTTAAAAAAAAAAAAAGGCCTCTTTCCAACATGTTTGTTTAGCAATGAAAAGTGAGCAGAACCTCATGTTGGTACCACCACCCACCCAGGTGTACCTCCTAGAAAATACTGTACTCAGCTGGCAGGACAGGTCTGCTCCCACAGGCCCTTGGCCCAGAGACCCATCTCACTCTCTCCAATGCTGGTTCAGAAGTTGGTAAGTCATGTGTGAGTATACTCTTGGTGTGAGGATGGTTTCCAGCCAGGGTGAGCATCATGCCTGTGACCCCCTGGGGCCTGCAACCTTCAGTTCAAATCAAGTTTTGCTTGTAAAGCAGCGTGTGGGGTCAGTAAGCAACTGAGAAAGCCTAGAGGGATCTGAGGGAGGCAAAGCTGCGCTCATTAAAATGAGTTCTCTCCATTAAATGGGTTAATTATGGCAGGTGCCTGGCACATCCCACCAGGAAGAGCTGAAGGATTGGGTCTAACGCAGCTGCCTCACATGGGGCTGTGCCCACATCGAGTTCCCTGGGCACTAAGCACAGGCAGAGCCCAACAGCGTTACAAAACCAAGGAAGGCTCCTCCATCGTTCTCGCCTGAGCCTTTTCTGCCCGGCGTGGGGACAAGCTGGAGGCTGCAGCCCATGCCATGGGGAGAAGGGCTGTGCCCCCCCGGTGCCTCCATGCTCTCAGCCCCTCGCTCAGCTGGGGCAGCTCACTTGGGGGTGTACGTTCATGTCCCACACGTAAACCACAACCCTGCGGCTGGGAGGGGACCGGCCACCCCACGGGGGCTGCAGCGTTTGAGACAAGCCTGGCTTCTTCAGAGGTCAGTGCTTTACCCATCAATATCTACTGCCAAACGATTAGATTAAGGTCAGGATTTTAAGGCACTCCTTTTCGTTTTTAACCAAAACACCCTAGCACGAGGAAGGCAGAGGTGCAAGCTTGCTGCACAATGATTAAAAGCATTGCAAAAACAATTACTTCAGTCTCTTGCAGAGAGATCTTTAGGTGAAGGGGCTGGTTACACCGTCAATGGCGTGGTGTAAATCAGAGCACTGTGCCTGGGGCTCGTGCGAGTTCAACAAAACCAATCCTCTGTGGGTTTGGAGAGGCTGGGATCTGCTCTGGATCGAGAGCAGAAGTTAGCCATGAAAAGGGACGAGCGGCTGGTACTTGCCCCCCACTCTCCTCTCTGCCTGCCTGGTTGAGCTCATGCTGTCCTTAACCCTCAGAAGGGCCAGGCCCACAGGTGCCTGAACCCCCTCCAGCACAGAGCCCCCAGATAAGGGTCTGTGTCCAGGATGGCCACCAGCAGCTCCAAGAAGAGCTGCTCTACCGTGCCATCTGGTGACAAAAAGGGACATGGCTGCGAGCACTAAGGGACAGAGGAGATTGAGGAGAGGCTGGGGAGACAAAGCAGGAAGCTCCTCTGGGTGAATAATGTCTTGTTTAGAGCGGTGGGATGGGGGAAGAGTGCTCGGCAGAGGCGAGGGTCTCCGAGAGGCAGGTCAGGAGCAAACCCTGCTGAGCAGCTGCCGCAGGGAGGGTGCTGCTGCTGGCCCTGCCAATGGGACGCGTAGCCCTGCCAGGAGAGCATTCACGGTAGCACCATGATGGGACTGTGCGCCCTTGTGCCCTTCACCAGGCAGCCACCATGGGAAGGCTGGTGGCCACCGCAGACGTCCCGCCTAGCCTGGGGGTCCCTGCAGCGCCAGCAGCTCTCTGCTGGTGGTTCCTGCCCAGGAGCTCGGCCAGCAAGTTGAAGGTGGATGCACACCACCTCGTTGACGCGACCTGGCCCAGGGGGTGAGGAGGGCTCATGTCACCCCTCCTGCCGGCAGGAAACGGTGGTACCCAGGCGCACGGGCAAGGGCGAGGCGCAGGGAGAGAAGAAAATTGCCTCTGGCTTCCAAGGGCTGCAGCTACTTGCAGAGGCAAATGGCCTTTCACAGCCCAAACAGGGAGAGATGGTTAAAGCAGGACAATTTCTGTGTCCAGACAAGACCTCACCAAGCAGCAGCATGAAAAACACTATTATTTTCCCCTCTCAAATAGCTTATTCCAGTCTGTGCATCTATGATAGGAGATACACTATCTGCTTTAGGGTATTTTAAGCATCAAACTTCAGTGCTCCTAACCACCCTCTCGGCATCAGTCATTTCTGTCTATCGACTGCTTTCACTCTTGGTTCTCCAGATTTGATCCTCTGGCTTGCACTTAAGTTAGACCCCAAAGAAACCTCAAGTAGATGATAACACTCCTGAAACGTCCCCGGCCATGGGGCAGCGGGAGGGTGAAGGCATGAAAAGGGCTTGCTTTCTGGGCAAGCAGAGCCCTGACAGCCCATCCCAGCTGCATCACACGGCGGTGCGTGCTCCTCTCTAGCCCCTCTTTCTTTTCAAATTGCAGTCTTCATCGAGAACAAAGAGGCGAGCTCGGTTCTGCATCGGCAAAAGCGAGCCAATTCAAACAGACTGGAAGAGGTTATTCCTGGGAACCTCGAGAGGGAATGCATAGAAGAAAAATGTAGCTTTGAAGAAGCCCGAGAAGTGTTTGAAAACACAGAGAAAACAGTGAGTATCGCTGCTGCAAAATGGCAACACCCTATTCCCCCCCAACCCGCACCTCTACGAGCCTTCAGGTGAGGCACGGGAGGGAAGGAGGAGTGATCAGCAAGGGGAAAACCTGCAGGGGCCAAGGGCAGCATCTATCGTGTTTTATTCTCATTTGTGATCCATCAGTTGGGCTGGGGAACTGCTTTAAACGTTTGTTGGTCACCACTGGGGTTATGGAGGTGGTTGTTTTCCTGCAAGTTGCTTTAGCTTTGGAGTCATCCCTTTACTACTTCAGTCAGGCAGTGCCCAGAAATTAGAAATCAAAGGAAACTTTTTTTTTTTGCCTTTGCAGATGGAGTTTTGGAAAACATACATTGGTAAGAGCTGCTTTTTTCATGTTCAAATGCATAATATTCATCTCTCGGTGCATAAGTAGCAGATGTTTATTGAAACAAACGTATTCCAGCATTCAGAAACTGTGTTATGACAGACCTAGTCAGAGCCATGCACCCTAAATCCTGCATCCACCCAGCCTGGGCCTGTCCCGTTTGTATACAAATTGCAAGCCAAAAAAAGAAAAAAAAAATTACTTAACATTTTCTTTGTTCAAGCACCTTTTTTTGAGCAAACTTCAAAAACCTCACAGAACAAAACCATTTCACACAGACCATTGGAGTCATTGAGCCCAGGTCACACTCTGGGCTTCTCGTTTCAGCCGTGGTGTAGAGTAAACACGGCAGCAATAATTAACACTCCTTCAGCAAACAGCAAATGCTCTGTTCTCAAGCAGAGATCTCCAGATAAGGCACAGCCTCGTGCAAGCACAGCGTGAATCCCTAGAAATGCCATATTAAAGTGGAACCTCAACACGATCATAGCAAACAGCTGTTTGCAATTCACACCAGTGGTCCCAAACCCTTGCTTCTCCACCATTTTCTTTCCACCGTCTATTTTTTCCCTTTCAGCCTCCATCCCCGACGACTCCTCAGTCCCTTACCAAAAAGATTTCAATGCCCACTAAAACATCTGAAACTAATTTTAAGGACATTTCAATAAATGAACTGCTTTGTAGATTGGCGGAGCGCCCAGAACATCTCACTAAAAAGCCTTAAATAATTCAGATTATTCAGTCCAGACTACAAAATAAAAAAGGTACATTTGCATTGTAGGACTGTCCTCTGAAAAACCAACTGATGAACCTCAACACTGCGTTTGTTTCCCTGCCACTATGACCAGTTAGCTCTTCAAAAATAATGAATGCCATATATTCCCCCGTCATCCAGAGCGCCTGGATGCTGTTCTGCTTACAAGCTGCTGTTCCCAACGCGTGCAGCCCACAGGAGCTCACCCCTTGCACAGAACCCAATGGCACCAAGCCCTGGCTGCCCTCACCAGCCAGCAACAACAGCCGCGATCCGCACCTTACGTGCAAACCCCGACATCATGCCTTGGACAAGACAAAACCGTTTTGTCCCTGTTTGCAATCTGCTTTTTGCGTTCCGGCCCGTTCCTGGAAGCGCCGTTAACAGCCACACTTGCTGGCAGGACACAAACGCATCAAGACCTTCCCCTTCCTCCTTGCCTTCACATAACCATTTCAAAGCACACTTCCCTGTAATTTAACCTCACTGACGTACTCTTCCAAAGCGTTAGATCGCAAATTTTGCAATACTGGGTATTTTTATTAAAGCCTCAGCTTCTCAGCTGCAGGCAACTGTGAAAATAAAAGCCCTGACATGTAAAGAAAAATCCAGACCAGTTAATAGTAGTATGAGACTCAGAAAGAAAGAGCAATGACCAGGGCTCTCAATCCTAATACACAGAGAGGTCTCTAAACCCAAGTGGACAGGCCCAAACCTTCAGAGAACAAAGACAGCAGTGTTAAAACAATGCAGATTAGCAAATCCTAACCACTCTTGAGGAAGCAAACCTTCTAACCTTGTCTGTCTAGCGTAGCCAAGACACGAGGTCCTGTTGAGATGTTGCATCCTCCTGAAGAGGAGTTCTGCTGAAACAAGCACAATTAACCCACACGGGACAGGGTGCCTCATTAGGACCCTGGGTAAAGCACTGCTGCTGATGTTACCCCAGCGCTGACGTTGCCTGTCGTGCACTTGGGTGCCAGGATCTGACTTATTTTCCATTACAAAGAAGGAAGGTGTGCAGTCTCTTGCTCGTCTTTAATATGAGGCTTGCACAGAGCAAGGCTCCAGCGCTTGGTCGGCACCAGCCGTGGTGGATGCTCATGTTTGTTAATTCTCCTGTCTTCTCTCCCAGATGGAGATCAGTGCGACCCCAACCCATGCAAAAACGGAGCCGTTTGCAAGGACGCAGTAAGTTCCTATGTGTGCTGGTGCCCAGCTGGGTACGAAGGCAGAAACTGTGAGATAGGTACGTACTGGGGGCTCGTCCTCCATGAAATCCCATCGGATCAAAGTGGGCATAAGAGCTTCTAGAGGGCTGTTTCAGACACATTTTGCCTTGCTGTAAGGCACTGCATGAATGTGCAAATTCAGCCTGTTGGCAATGGGGTTACAGGGGACGTGCTTGGGGATATAGGAGCGGATGTCTCTGTCCTCTCCTGTCCTTGGTGGAGCCCCAGCTCGACCTCCGCTGAGCACCGAGATGCCTGCTCTTACGCAGGGTTCAACAGAGACTCAGGCTCAAGGTCTTTTGTTCAGCGCGCTGCGGCTGCCAGCGCAAATGTTGACAGAGAGACCTTCCTTTATCTCCCCAGCACAAGCCTTTCCGGGGCTGCTCGTCAATCAGGGACGACGTGCTCACCCGCTGAAAGCAACAGTTTTCCACCGACCCCGATGGGGCCCCCATGCTCTCACTCCTCCTCTCCATTTCTCACGCCAGGCTGGGCAGCAGGTGCTGAGCAGGGCAGGATTATCGCAACCTCCTCTCAACGGCACTCTGCTAAATTCATAATTATAATTATCACCAGCAACCTTGATTCTGAAGGCAAACAAAAGGCAAATATTTTCCTGATGGGTTGAGGAGTTTATGAAAACCAAACAGCTGATAATTTAAGCAAGAGGGATATTCAGCTCTTATATTTATAATATAATCAGGGGCTGTGCGACTCGCATAATGTGCTAGACTCACTGCACTAATAAAAGATTCTCTTTCTAGTTGTGCTTCTGCTCTGGCAAGAGAGGAGTGTACGTTAAAAAGAGCATTTCAAAGCTGCATCAAATTTAAATAGTCTCATTGCAGATTTCTCGTGGAAGTGAGACAGGAACAAAAATAGAGCTAGAAGTGAGGCGTGAAAAGGAGCTCTGTAAAAATAGTAAATGATGGCATTAAAATGGCTACAGGAAGGGAGGTGTCCTTGAGGAAGTAGGAGTGGAGTTAATCTGCTGTGAAGTTATTTGAAAACTCACTGAGAATTAAAAGGGCGCCTGCGGATTAGTGGGTTCCCAGCTCCAAGAGATGGTGTTCCCACCACAGAGGAGCGTGAGGTGGGGTGGGAGAAGACACGTGCAAGACAGAGGAATCTTGCCGTGCCTCAGGTTGGGACCCGTTTCATCAAATGTCCTGCTGAAATGGGTCTTCCACGCCAGGCTGCGATGATTTATTGGTATGTCAGGAAGAACATATGGCTTTGCTTGAGGTTTTAAATTCGGAGCCCAGCAATAATCCCAGGACAAAGCCCTCCTTGGGTTCAGAGTTTGCTCCCATTTGATACATGGTGTTCTCGGCTAGCATCTGCACCGGGGCTGGATTGCCGTAAGCACGGGGGGAGGAAAGGAGCACAACAGTGGGGAAATCACGTGGCTTGTAACCAAATATTTGCAGGAGTCCTTTACAGTCAGGCTGCCAAATTTCAGACAGCACGCAGTTGTTGGAGGCAGGAGGCTGCGCCAGGGCTCGGCGGGACCTCTCATGGGGCCGTTCCTCAACCTGCCTTCTCGAAGAGGTGCCCGGCGCTCCTTCGTTACGAGCAGGGATGTGAATTGGAAGAAGGACACTCTCCTTGCAAACAAGCATCCATTTTCCATAGTTTGGAACAACCAGAGTGGGTTATAGGCTGAGTCCGAAGGCCCAAGTCCCAACAAATCTCCGACCAGTTGTATTTCAAAAGAGCTTTCACAGTTTCATTTTAATTTCTTTCAGACTTCACGTGTGCTATTAAAAATGGAGGCTGCAAGCACTTTTGCAGGCATGACCCGCCGCAGAAAGTTGTGTGTTCCTGTGCCGCTGGCTATAGACTTCATGAAGATGGAAAGTCCTGTGAACCTACAGGTTAACTTTTAAAATGTTTTTAAGAGATTTGGGTGAAAGTTTCCAAGGTCTTGTCCTGGATTTAGATATATGAATCTCATAGAATTACAGTATCCTGTTGCAAATGCAAAGAGCCTGATCCTGCACCTTCCCAAAAGGAGATGTGGGGTCAGGCTTGAAGGATGCAATTTAAATACCCTTTTTTTAGCCTAGGTGGGTGGAGAAGGAGGGTAGCTGTCAGAGAATTTGTTCACAAGGCAAATGCCCATTTCAGATGGCTGCTCGCACAGGCGCCTCTCCCACTTGCAGCCATCTTATACCTCTAGATATGGATCAGTAGTTTTCTGGAGGCAGAAATGTGATGTTCAGCTACACCAGCATACACGCTGGTGTCCATCCAGCTGGAGATCGCTCCCATGTTCTTCCAATAGGAGATACTATTTAGTTACTGACCCTACATCGAGGCTGCTCTGGGCTTTTTCAGAACAAAAGACAATCTTTCTTGCTGTAAATCCTCCTGATGGTTCATTTCATGGTTGGCCATCATGCAATGTCTTATAATTACCTGAGTTGGGTGGAAACAAGTGAAGCTTTGTGGCAGTGCTCTCCTCCCGACAGCGTGCATCTGCACACGAAGACCCTCAAAAGGAACTAGACTCTGTGGCTTCGCTGTGGTATGGAGTGGGGCGGAGGGGAAATGCACTGTTTGAGGTTGGAACTTCATAAAGGGCTAAAGAATAGCTGGTTCTGGTTATATTCCCCAACTTTACCCCACTCCTAGGCTGTTACAATATCTCTAACTACACCGACACGTGCAATCCCAGCCCATCGCAACACAGCAAGTTAATTGGGCATGAACGTCTCAGAAGCACATCTGGCAGAGGAAAGAGGAGATTGAGTAGAGAAATATTTTGTCCTCTAAGGTCAATTTAACATTTGATGCTATCATCTTTCTAACACCTGAGAGCAGCAGATTGGCACACCTAAGCTAGCGTGCAGGCACTGCACAGGCGAGTTAGTTTCTGAAGGTCTGACAGGTACAGCCAGGAACACTTTGAGCTCCTGAAAGTGCTGACTTTCAGCAATCAGCATAGGAAGTGTCTTAGGCCAGGAGTCCTTCTGTTAATGGAGATCATTAAGAGCTCAGGCCTGTGTTGCCCAATGTGCTGTATCACTTTCACTGGACCAGAAAGTTTTACTGTTAGCGATAAGATCTTCTTCCAGGTTGGGTAATTGCCCTTTCTGCAAAAGCTTAGCTTTTGTTGGCTCTGAAACCTTCATTTCCTAGCCTAACCTCACAGGTAGCACTTTCCATCACTCAACACTTACTGAAGCCCTGTTCCTAAAGCGGGCTGTTTAAAAAAAAAAATATCTGAAATCTCGGTAGGCCACACTTACATCTGATTTTACACTAATGTTTGTTTGCACAGTGCTGTCAAAGGCTTTTCAGATGAAAGACAATGCCTGGTGCTATTTACTATTTTGACTGCCACTATCAGCAGGAATTCAGCACACACTGCGTAGGAGAGAAATGGGAAGAGCTTGTCTGAAATGAGCCTACAGATGAGATCTTCATTAACAGGGAAAATCTACAACTCGAGAAAGAGTTTATTAATGTTTTCCTCACCTTGGTGCCAAGCAGGATTATCTGTACAATTGGCAGATATTATTTCCTGCCCTCTCCCAGCTGGACTTTTATTGTACTGGAGTTACTTGCTGTAGAAATGTCAGCCAAGCGCCCGGCTGCCTACCACAGCAAGCGTCCCAGGTATGCGCCTCAGCATCCTGCGAAATACAGGCACAGCTGCACCGGCCCGTCAGACGTGCGCTCCCTCTCACAAGCTTTCTTCCTTCTAAAAGCTGTTCAGATGTCATTTCTAAAGCCCAGAAACAGGTTATGCTTTTGCTACTCTTACGCGTTACCTGCGCTGAGGCTCAAAGGCACAGGCATCTTTGCACAGAGAAGGCACGGTGGGCCCACGGCCCTGCGTCTCCCGTGTCAGCCCCAAAACAGGGTGCTGAGACGAGGCAGCATTTGCCTCCTCATCTGCTGCTTCGATCGCTGTGACTCTCAGCGTGACGCACAGCCAGTTGTAACCGTGACTGTTTCTCTCCCAGTGCCGTATCCCTGCGGGAGGATCACGGCTCCTGAAGCGAAGAGCAAGCTCACCCGAGCCATAAACACCTTTGAGCACTGGAACGCCACCACCGACGACCACGATGATGCTCCTGATGAGGTGCTTGACAACATCACGGACACCAGCACCGCCACCACCACGAAAATCACACCGATAATTAAGACGGGCACCCGTGTCGTCGGTGGATCAGAGAGCACGAGGGGCGAGGTGCCGTGGCAGGTACTGGCTATTTCTGCAGCTCTCCTGTAACCCCAGCAATCGCTCTGGCTATTCATTTCCCTCTGAATGCAGGATCAGCTTACTTCTACATACCCAAAGCCCGTCTCTGAGGTTAGTTTAGCAATAGATCTCAAGCCTAACAGGAACACAGCTTCTTTCTGCGCGCAGTTTTATGCCACAGGAACAAAACTTGCCTGGCTGGGGGTCTACTCTGGCAAAAAAGCTAGAAGTCAGTGTCTCAGCAGCTTTATCACAAAGGATCCGGTTTTGAGCTATAGCAACAGATTCCCCAACAGTCCATGAATTTACCAAGATTAAGCCGAAGGCTGAGGGAAGGGAGCTTTGCAAGGCACAACTTTGCAAGGAGCAATGCAGCTCATTTTTTGGCTCCATCAGTTTCAACAGATCCATGACAATTTACACCGACAAAGGATCTGTCCTTGTATGACATCTACCAAATCCGGCTGCTCTTTCTTTATCCAATTTATGACATCCTAGTCATCTCTACCTCACCAAAAGTGACATCACGGGTGAAGGGGCGGCTGCAGAGAAACCTCCTCCAACCCACCGCTCTGCAAATACTTTTAAACTGTTGTCAAAAGGAAAGTTAGCTCCTAGCTTGGATCTTTTTCAAAGTCATCTACTGCCCTTAAATTCTACTTTAGCTTCAGCGAGAGCAGAAATCTCAGTGGCTGAGAGTGCAAAATAATAAGTTCAGATGAGGTTTTAGGAATGGCAAATCTCTTTCTGTTGCAAGCTCTGGCACACACCGACACTCCTGGTGTCAATGAAAAGTTGCCCACGCAGGGACGTAAGTGCCCGTTCACGCAGATCAGCCGATCCCTCCACGTCTGCGGAGGGAGCGAAGCAGCGAGCAGGATGTGTGGAGACAGGCCAGGAACAGGCACTTGCCCTCCATTTCAGAGCTAAAAAAAGCCAGTAGTGTGTTGGGGACATACACGGCCACCAGAAGCAGCAGCAGGAGGTTTGTTGGGAGGAGATGCTTTGTGTCTGAAAGGAAGAGGCCGTACCGCTGCCCTAGCCACGCCGAGCTTTCTGGCACAGCCTTTCGTGGGACAAACCATAGGTGATGCTGGCACCTACCACGCGTTTGCAGAGTCAAGAGGAGACCCAGAACGTTAAAGATGAGAAATCAGTATCCATAAGGAAAGTAAATTCACGCACTACAAGCCCACCAAGTCTGGCTAGTTGGCTGTGCTCATGGAGACCTTCACCTCACCAGGCACCCTCTGAAACAGTCTCGGTTGCCCGTTTGCCAGCTGGCAACCGCAGATGCTCAGCCCGCTGGCGAGCCCCGGGGGGTGCTACGTCCCACGGGGGCTTGGGGGTGCTTGTGGGGCTCAGATCCCAGTGAAGGGCCTTACAAACCACGTCACTCTCTTGTCTCTGGCTGCTCCGCGGGCAGTCTGGCACCCACAGACACGCGTGGGCGCCGGGCGCGGCGGCGACAGCCACCACCAGCAGCCTGCGCTGCCCTCGTGTGGCCGCCGGCCGGGAGCCGCGGGTGGGGGCAGGCACGGCCCGGGGCGCCTGGAGCAGAGCCCACGCAGGGCACCGGGGATGGGGACCCCTGCGAGTGTGGAGGCACCCTGGTTCATCACCGTGAGCGAGCTGCGTCCTCTTCGTTGCGGATACTGAGCTCCTTAAAACGCAGCCGCCTCAGCCTAACGAGGCACCAAACGAGTAAATACGTGGAAAGCAGGAGGCAGAGAGCTGGGGACGAGCCACGTCCCATGAACGAACGAAATGGGTGAATTATAAAGAAATCCTTCTTTTAAACACAGTCCACCGAGCCAGCTGATCCATTCAATCAGAAGCTTTAGCATAAGGGATGTCCTGGCTTGTGCCCCGTAAGTGCCGAGGCAGTTAGATGCCCAAATGAAATGGGTAGTTAAGGTTTCATCCCTACTTAACTAGTTAAGATCTAGTCACTGACAAAACGCTTTTAGGAGGGACATGCGGAAGTGCTTGTATTTCGGATGCTCTGAGTTTTATGCTGAGGGTTATGTTCGGGGCTGTCTGCCCGCCCAGCCTGGCAGCAAAGGGAGGAGAAGTGCCACGGGGCACCAACACGCGTGTGGGGCGGAGTTGGCCACCCCCTGTGACAGAGCGGGGGACGGAGGGACAGAGACGCCCTGAGGAGCAGCATCTCTGGCAGCACTGGGCCCTTACAACCTAAGTCCTGTAGCCAAACAAACCCCCTGCGTCCCACTCTTCTTCCCCCCTGATTTACACAAACCCACGGGTGTGATTTCCTTCTGCCCCCGCAGGTTCATCTGGTGAACAGCAACGGCGTGGGCTTCTGCGGCGCGTCCATCATCAACGAGAAATGGGTAGTGACGGCGGCGCACTGCCTGCGGCCGGGCGACGACGTCACTGCCGTGGCAGGTGAGCACCTCGGGTGGCATCAGGTCAGCGCAGGCGGGGGGCGTGGGACAGGCCTTGCCCTGGGGGGGCACAGGGCATCGCACGGGACCCCGGGACCCACGCCGCCACGCCGGGCAGCAGCGCGGCATGAGCTGCTTTAGGGCACCGAGGCCCCAGTTGCATTCTGCAGATCGCAGCGTTTCGGCAGCCTGGTCGCTGCAGGTACCAGCCCCTCCGGTGGGAGCAGTGAGCTGGGTCTGGCCTTGGCCCCAAAGCCACGGAGCTGCTGGACCGCGTCACAAACACGGCTCAACCCGACTGCAGGCAATCATCTCCCTGAGCCAAAGGGAACCCCAAGCTGCTTAAAAACCTGGAGGGCTCCAGTCAAGATGCTGCTTTATGAGCTGGTGTGATGTATTTTTATCTCTGCTGGCCATGTAGGACCTCACTAGGGATTTCTGCTCGTCTTGGGGGTCACACTAAGTTTTCACACAGCTCTCAGAGAATGGATTTGTGTGGCTGGTGCAGGAGGGGCACCAGCAACCTGACTAACTCCTTACAAGGAGATGACTACTTTTGCGTCTAACTTCTTTAGAAGTAAATAGAATTTATGGATTGAAGCAGAGAAATTGGACTGGCACATGGGAAAGCGCGCTTTTACAGCAGGGTCTCTGGGGGGTTAGGCAGGGGCAGCGTGGCCAGACTGCGCAGCAAGTGATGCCGCTACTTTGCAAAACAAATGTGTTTCTGCTTGTAAAATGGTGTTTCCCCCTGACTCTCGGTACCCAGCTGTTCCAGGCAGCCTGCTGATAACCCAGCGCGGGGCCTTGGCAAGCATCGCGGTGCCACCTTTACAGCTGTGGCAGAACCATCTTCCCCAGATTATTTGTTTCTCCCCGTCTGACTATCCAGTACAGGAGGGTTACACTGATATCGTTAGTAATTGCTACAAGCAGGGTTTCTGTTTAAACACTACGAAATGTATTACTGACAAAAAATGACATTCTACCTGAGCCTTGGAGCACTGAGTTTGTATCTACAGAAACAAGCTCATCATGAGGGCTCCAGCTGCACCTTCATCGTCCATGTTAATGCCCCTGGGTGTGCCTGGCTGGGCCCTGGAGACCGAGTGCTGTGGGGCTGGGCACCACCTGCCCGGTGCTGGCAGGATGAGGCTCGCAGCTTGCACACAGCATTTTTTGCTATCTATCTACTTTCAGGCAGTTTTGCTTGAGAGCCCAGCACAAAGCCCAGCCTTGTACTCACTAACGTGAGAAAGTACAAAATGCCCAGCGCAAAACCAGTCTCCCTCCAGAAAAGCACGTTTCCACCTGGACAGAGGGTTTGCATTTGCTGCATCTGCACGCAGACTGCCTCTCCTTTCAGGCTCTCTCCCGCAATTCACACACCCCTCCGCTTAGGGTACGTTATCAGCCAGCTCCCCTCCTGCTACCTTCACACTGCTCTGCAGCACTGCTGGCTTTCCAGGGCAGGATTTTGGACAGGCAGCAAGTCAAGAAAGCAAAACATGATTCTGTAGGGCTTCAGGGACTATTGGATTTGTGCCTGCACCCCGCATGGGCAACATCTGAGTCCTTCAAGTCCCTTCATACTAAACGTTCGGCTTTGTATATAGCATCCTAGGAGGCCCAAAAATCGATAGCAGGGGGTGGAAGAAGCATTCCCCTCCCCTGTCCTTCTTTGCCTCTCCACTTTCAGCCCTGAAGCACGTTTTCAGGTCCCCAGCAATAGTAAGCAGCCGTAGCATAAGAAAAACCTTCTGAAAGTCTCCCCCACATCTCTCTTACATCTACACTGGAGAAACACAGCCTGAGAAGAAGCTGACATTCACACTCTGCTGCAAAAAACCCCTCACAGAGCACATCAGCAGCACCAGCCACCAAACCCGCCTCCGTCAGGCGCCAGCATTAACGTGAACACAGAAAGCTGCCTCACCTCTCTCGCGGGGCTCCGTGCTGCTCCTCGCAGGCAGACGCAGCAGAGGCAGGACGCTGCCAGGGCCAGGAGCGCTGCAGATACAGTTTAGGGGAGATCGTCTGTTCTGGAGATTACAGCAAAGCATGTAGAAATACCGCAGCAGGGGTTAAACGCACCCTGCGCCTCTTGGGCTGCGAGAAAGCAAGCGGGAAAAGTCATCCTGCTCAGGAGCCTTCAGCACAGCCAGTTCCCAGGCAGGAGAGGGGATTCAGCTACAGACAGACCCAGACGCTGCCTGTTTGGCGACCTGAGACCACAGAACATTTTCCCTTCCCTCTACCTGTTACACAAGGCGGGAGGGGAGGTAACAGGCTGCCAGCTGCTCAATCCCGGGAGCCCGGAGCTGCCGGCAGCACCCTGCAATCGCAAGCAGCTGAGCCTCGTGCAGGCAGCGGGGACCCGGGCGCACCTGGGAGCATCGGGGGGGTGGCATTTCGTAGCCCCCTGTGCCCCATTCTTCCCTGAGCAGTTCTGGAAAAGGGAAGGTCAGGTTCATATTCACTAACATATGATTTATTTTAAGCAATTATTTTCAATTCTAGAGGCTTTCCCCCTTTGATGTGAGGCAACATCCCCTTACATCTCTTTGAGGGTGCTAAATCCTGAGAACAGCCACATTGCTACTAACCTTGGGAAAAGCACGTGGGCCTTTGGCACGCGATCAGCCGGTGCATGCCTGGTGTCACATCTGGGGGTTCAGGTCCTGCCGGCTGCGGGGATCGAGGAGGTGCTGCCGTGGGGGAACCTCCAATGCCCTTTGACAAGGAGCAAGCAGCCTTGCCGGCACCAGGCTCGGAGCAGCCCGAGGGCCGGGGTGTGCAGCACTCATCCCTTTGCAACCACCCGGCTGGGGTGGCATTGCATCGGGATGGCATCGTCAGGGCATGGTCGCTGGTCTGGCCACGGAGCCCAAGCCACGCTTGTCTCTGCAGGTGAATACAACACCAATGAGGATGACAGCACAGAGCAGTGGCGTAAAGTGGTGAAAATCCTTCCCCACCCCACGTACAACGCCACGATCAACAAGCACCACAACGACATCGCCCTCCTGGAGCTGGACCAGCCGCTCAGCTTCAACAGCTACGTCACCCCCATCTGCATCGGGAGCCGGGAGTTCACCAACACCCTGCTGAAGCACGGGACGGGGACGGTGAGCGGCTGGGGCAGCACGCTCTTCCGCGGCCGGCCGGCCACCATCCTCCAGGTCCTCAAGGTGCCCTTCGTCGACCGGCCGACCTGCCTCAAGAGCACCTCCACCACCATCCTGCAGAACATGTTCTGCGCGGGCTTCCCGGCCGGGGGCAGTGACACCTGCGGGGGGGACAGCGGAGGTCCCTACACCACCGAGATTGAGGGCACCTGGTTTCTCACGGGGATCACCAGCTGGGGCGAGGAATGTGCCAAGCCGGGTAAATACGGCATCTACACCAGGGTCTCCAAGTACCTGAAGTGGATAAAGGAAATCACGAGGCTCACCTAACCCACGGGAGGTGACGCTGTGCTGGGGGATGGACTGCTTGGCTGAAGAGAGACCGTGGCAATCTACGTGGTTCTCGGAAATCGTTGTGTTTTAATAAACATTTCTAAATGAACTAATTTCTGCTCTTGGAAGGCAAAAGTTGAGAGAACGCAGTGGAAATGTGGAAATAAGGAAATAAAAAGCCCTTTTAATTACCCACGACTGCATTCCTGAACGCACCGGCACTGCTGAGGTGGTGTAAGTCCCCAGGTCCCGAGTGCAGAGGCTGGGGTGGATGAGCTGGGGCACGGCTCACACATGCCCCGGGCCAGCGTGCCACCGGCATCGCCCACGGCTGCCGCACAGCACCGGGGGCAAGGGGAGCCCAGCAGGCACTGGGTGCCTCAGGCACCGGCGTCCAGCATCATCCCTGTAGCAGGAGCCCACGAGGGAGGTGAACACGCAAAGCCTTGCACCCGCAGCAGCCTCGGCCAGACGTTTTCACATGAGCCAGGCTGAGACGGATCACGGGCAGCAGGAAATGCTCCTCCTGCTTTAGCATGGCATAAAATGGGCTGTATAACTGACCTAAAATCTGTATAAAACTCATCTAAATGTAGTGGCAGGCTTGATGGTAATGATTTCTGCAGAGCCTTGTTAGGATTATAAAGAGAACTGCTTAGTGCTCATTACCTGTCCTGGTCTCCATATTAATCATGTTAAATTAGAGGCTGCGGCCATGGGCGCTGCTGGTGGTGATGGAGACGGAGCATTGCCCTCCTCAAATGCGCTTGCGGGATGTCCCCTGAGAACAGGCGGCGTGGGACACCCCGGCGTCTGGTCTGCGCGGGTGGGAGAAACCTTGCTGGGAGGTGCCTGCCCCGTGCCCGGGTGGGCGCTGGCACCGAGGCACGGGGAAGGGGAGGTGGCATCCCGGGGAAAGGCTACGCTGGGCAGAGGTCCTTGCCGGGCTGCCTCCAGCGGGCTTAATTCGGTTCCCAACTTCAAGGGAAGGGAGTAATCCCAGAGGAAGGGATGTTTACCTCTGATCAGTGCTGGTTCGTCTCGTATCTCCTCCCACGGACAACTCCAGGGGTGCACAGGGAAAGAGCGCGGCCTCTGGGAAGCGCACCCTGCGATGCCTGGCACAGGCAGCTCGCGCACGGGCTTTTCCACGCTGCAGGCACCGCGTGCAGGACCACGGCACGTCCCCCGCGGCAGAACCCCGCTGACGGGGGTCTCCTCCCTCCCGCCGGGTGAGCTGTGCCCCCAGGACCACCTCTCCCCCCACACCACCTACAGAAGGGCTGCTGATGCCCACGCGGCCCCCGTGCCCCCACGCGGGAGCACAGCCCCGCGGCCCCCAGCCCGGGGGCCCCTCCTGGCAGCGCTGCCCGGTGCTGGGATGCCGGGGGGGCTGGTGATGGAGACGCCCTGAGCCAGGGCAGGATCGCAATAGCTGCTATTCCAGACGTCAGTATGAGCGCTGAGGTGCCTCTCCCAATTTCATTGCCGCTACATCCAGCAAGAAGCTAATCGGATCATCTGCCATTGCTTATTTTAAAATCAAAATGCATGTGAGAAGGTTATATTTGTTCCAAATAAATTAAATAAAACCAACACTGTGAGAATTATTATTGTTTTTTCTCTAGAATTATAGCAGAGGTGTCTTTGGACAGAATTGCATAGCCTCCTATGAATTTATTTAACAAGGTTTTAATCTTTAAATATAGATTTAACACATTTTTTTACAGGTACATATACAATATAGTTCATTTAAACTTGCAGTCAGAGAAAAATCTCTACTGTAATTTATACATATACATGAAGAGCCTAGTTCAACAGCATACTTAAGGTAACATACCATGTCGTGTGCAAAGTTTCAAATGTTAAAAATCTCAGACTGTACATTCAGATCTGCTGAACTTATCAACCTCATAAATTAATAAAAGCTTAGATTTAAAACTATGGAAGACGTAAAAGATTAAAACCATTGAATATGCAATGTGTGCTATGTTTGAGACAAATATTTACAGTTGTACCTCAAAACGTGTACTGTTACCACAAGAATTGTTACCACTATGAGCAGCCCCGACAGTAACTTAAGAGACTCCTACTTTTCCACCTAGCAAGTGCGTTGTGACCGATCTTAAAGTCGATGGAAATAACCTTCAGTGACTTAAAACCTCTCAGCTACGATTGCCAGTGGTCTGGGATCTTTCTAGGTCTTGCAGCGTTGCTCAGTCCAGACTCAGCTGGCCACGTTTTTGAGGGTGTGCAGGGGTTACCTGCAATACTGGCCACCCAAACCGGAGAAATGCCCACCGGCGTGGCGGGGAACCCCCCAGGCAACCACAGCCATCACGTAGTTCAACAATTCCTCCGTACAAAAACGGTCACCAAAAAAAAAATACCCCAGTAGGTTTTAACTTAACAACTTGGGACTGCGTCTAAGAATCCATGGTTCACAAATCAAAGTCAGATCATAAAGGTCCCCCTTTAGTCCACGGTATAAAACGTTTCATTTTGACGGGACAGAGCAAATTCACTACGGCATGCACACTATTACCCTGCTCTCAACGCAGTCAGGTGCTCTTTGCACACATCTGCTTAAAAGTCAAACCACCTGTACCTATGTTCTACAAAAGCAAAAGTAGACAAAGAAACACAAAATTAAATCATGAGCGTTCAATACTCTTTTTTCTTTCTCAAAAATTCAATAGGTACATTATTGTTAAAG
The DNA here is from genome assembly GCA_009819775.1 of Phoenicopterus ruber ruber. Lineage (NCBI taxonomy): Eukaryota > Metazoa > Chordata > Aves > Phoenicopteriformes > Phoenicopteridae > Phoenicopterus > Phoenicopterus ruber. The sequence continues at coordinate 16,971,107 of CM020226.1, forward strand.
ATGCTGAAAAGTACAGTCTTATCACAAGAACATCCTCAGTGCAAACATGGACATTTAACTTTGATTTATGGCACGTGTTCCAAAAGTACATACGTTTAATGTAAACTTCAACACTTGCTAGATACAGGTTTCAGCCTCGGGACGCTTTGGGACCCTAAGTGATTGGCGACAACCCTGAGTTGTCAGTTTGGCCTGATCCAAACCTCACTGAAATCAGTGGGACTGACTGCAACGGCTGGAGTCAGACCCTGAGTGCAAAAAGAGGATCTTGAGCGTTATTGCATCTTCGCGTGTGAGTCAGCCAGAGGATGCTCTTACAGAACATTACATTCACATAGCTGAAGTAGATGTTTAAGAAAAATCCATCCATAAAATCAATTAAGCAGGACATACAGCTTCTTGGTTTGGTTTGGGTTTGTTTGGTTTTTTTTTTTTGGTTTACCAAAACTCAACTCTTTTATTTGCAATCAACAGTTGTCAGCTAATAAGTAGGTAAAGCCTTCAACCTGTAGAGGAAACTTCAAGCATCTAAACAAAGTGTCAGGAAACTGTAGTGTACTTCTCTGATGAAACGTGATGGATGTCATGGAAAAACAGCAGGTAAAAATAATAAAATACTGTACTTTCCATAGGAGAAAAAAAAAGAAAGAGCAGAGAATGGCTTCCTTTATGACTATGAGAAGCTGCTTAGGACCCCAGTCCCGTTCAGTGCAGATGAAGCTGTGGAGGTCTGTGAATGTGATGAATAGTACAGGACAACTCCAACTATTGTGCTATTTCTCTGTAACACTTAGTTGAAAGCTTCCAAAGAGCATCGAAAATAGGATGCTGCTAGTTCACCCTTAATTCAAGGGGAACTAAACTTTCTCGTGTTACACAGGGCAGCATCTATAAAGTAATGAAGAATGATGTTAATATTAAAGCATCTTATTCCAAGAAATACATTGTTCCCTGTAATCATGTAACATTTGTATAACATAAAAGAAAAATAAGTGCACTCCTGCAATTCTCCCTAAAAGCCGAACTCCCACTAGCTTCAGTGAGAGCCTTGTCTAAGGCAGGACCACAGGGTTTGGCTCATTTCCATCATCTATCTCTCGATTATCACAGCGTGGCCAGCTGATATCTTCTCTAGACTCCTTATTTTGTCAGGCTCAAAACGGTTTTCTACAGCGTTACAAAACAGCTGTTCTGTGAAGCTGGCTGCCATCGCAGGTTGTACAAGGGGACCCTGCTTTACGTTTCAAAGGCCAAAAAGAAATCAATGTTACCTTTAATGGACCCTGCATAAATAGCAAAGCCTGCGGCTGCGATCATTAAAGTGCATGAGTAATAGTGCAAACAGCTGCGCCGCAAAACTACCCGTGGCATTTTAAACAGAGCTTAGCCAAAACTTGCGCATTTCGGCTAACGTGCTTACGCCAGCCGGCAAGAGCTCAAGAGTTCAGCCACCTGCGATACTCTTATCGGGCAGATTCAAAGCACGTGGCCCACGGAGCCGCGCAAAGGGCAGCCTCAAGCTCACGGCAGCCGAGAGGACGATCCCCACCGCCCCGGCCAGCGGGAGCAGAGGACACGCAAGCTCGGTCCGTCGGGCTCTACCAGCCGGAGAAAGCTTTACTCAGCTTTATCGCGTGAAGGGCACACACAGGGGATCCCCTTAAGGCTTGGAAGGGATAATTTGGCAAGTGGGGTGTTAAAACAAACTAGGAGAGGGTCTGGCATGTAGAATAGGCGCCTGCGCCCTCCTTAAACCAAGCGGGTGCGTGCGCCTGCCCTGGCAGGGAGCAGCCTTCCGCGCCGGCTCTGAATGCTCCTTGCCGTTGGGCTCAAGTCGAATTCTGCCGTGTAACTTTTCTGCTGTTTAAAAGAACTTGAAAGTTGTAGCAATATTTCTTTTATACATATAATAAGTAAGGGCATTTATCACTGCTCCCATTTTTCGTTTGAATCCCTTTTTTTATTCAGGCTACTCTATTTCATGCTCTCTCTAAAAGAGATCAGTCTCACGAAACCTCCACGCAGCAAGTGGAAATTGGACACTCGCCCTTCTCCCTGCCCAGCTTTTAAATGCTTTGGCCCCATTTTGCTCTGATATGAAAATTTGGGAGCACACAACATGTTTCCTTTCGCTTGCATCTGTTTACCACTGCTGCGAGAAAAGAAGAGCAGGGACAGAGCGTAACCTCGATGAGAGGGGAGGCTGCGGTGCTGCTGGACACGGGCGCTGTGCCACTGAAGTGAAAACGAGTCACGCATCTACTTTGGGTTACGGCAAGGACCTCATTCCTGCCGTCCCCGCTCTCCGTTTGCCATGAAGCGGGTGCTGCAGCGCAGCTGAGAGGCGAGACGCCTTTCCCTACGCTGGCACAGACGCTGCCAGTGCTGTAAATGGTGATCTTTGGCGGGTTAGCAACCACGGGCCTCCCAGAAATGTTTTGTCTCCTGCCCCACTGTGGAAGAGGAGTTGGGATTGCAACACTGCAGCCCTCACCTGCCCCAAGACGTGTGTCTTGCACAAGGGAAATGAAGAGAGAACCTTGCACCTCCTAGTTAATGCACGTAAAAGTCAAGCCAGCTGCCCAGCAGTGCCTGACCGCTTTAGCCAGGCAGCTTCAACTAGCAACGCACAGGTACATCTCAGCAGTAGCTATTTTCTGAATATTGCTGCTTCTGAGCAGTCCTCTCCAAACCTTTTCCATTTTGAGATCTGCGCGTTATCACCTGCGATATGAAACTATTTCTACAGCACACACATAAAAAAATCCACTATGGATTTGCATAGGAGACAGAATAAATCTATTCAGAAGAAAGCAGCAAGGACTAATCTCAGAAATTACAGCTAGAGGCACATCAGAGGGAAAACTGGTTTTCAAAACGACCTCCAAGCCAGCCATCTTCCTCCCAAAAAGCCTCCTGGCTTATATCCTGGCCAAGATTTACAAAAAGTTTAATAAGATTTCCCCCACGCACATTGTTGCAAAAGAAGATTTGGACCAAAATACTTGCTTTATCAACAGTTACATGGCAGTGCCAATAGTAACCACTCACCTATAAGGAAAATCACCTATGCAACCATGTCAGGAAAGGAAAAAAAATCATCTGTGGATTCGTTTGGATGTTGCAAGTTCAGCTTTGCGCATTGGCTCTCCCTCGGAGGCCGGGTGCAGGGGGACGGCGGATTTGCAAAGCTGGCAATGGTAGGGGAGCGGGGCGTTTACCCAATACCCATCTGGTAACTTAAAGTGGGCAGAAAGAAGTTCCCTGTAATTTCATTACAATTTGTACTGGTCCAACACTGGAACAATTGGCAGGAGGGGAGAGGAACAGCTTGTAAGCGTGCAGGTATCAGCCATCCTGTGGTGGGAGGTTTTCGTTATGGCCACAGTGTAAATCTAAGCAAAAAATGTTAAGGTAAGGGAGCCATTTCATCTATGCAGCTAAAGGCTTTGCACTGTGGGGAAAAAAAAAAAAAACCACAACCAAAAAAACCACCCCCCACAAAAAAAAACCAACCAACAAAAAAACCTAATCTCAGATTTGTATGAAACCTGGTTATGAAATTCTGTGATTGGAGATATATTTTTAGTTATTGTGGGGACCTGGAGCCGAGCAGTAACAGCGGCACAGCCCCCGCGAAGGGCAGGACTGCCTCTGTTAATCAAGTTCAGCCTGCTTACGTGCAAAACAGCATTTCAGCACAAGCTAATAATATGTGAGGGTTACGGTGTTCCCTCCTGTCCCTACTTCGCTCTGCAAGGCTGGCTGCCTAATTCTCCCTCTGCTATATTGGAGCAAGAGCTCCATCTTCTGAAGAAGCAGACAACAGCCCAATCCAGACCACGTCCCAGAGCGGTCAGTGCTATCAAGGCACCCGCAGTATAAAATGAGGGTCCACAGAGGGAATGGAAGTGCTAAATGCAAAGGTACTGTTTGAAAATCAGTTTTCAGAGTGCAAGTACGTCATGGCTGTAAGGACACGTCACTGAAAAGCTCTAGGAATAGCTCTAGGAAATGGCAAGAAAACATCCTACAACGTTGCCTGAAGTGCATGTGAAATTAGAACCATGCCTAGAGACTGCATACACCATCAGCAACGGCGGGAGAGAACAGAGTTCATCTTAACAGGGAAAATAAAGCCTCAGTGCTGCGACTAGACGCCGGCAACACGACTGCAAAGCATCGGGGCAGTGGTGTGAGACTTACAGGAGGAGCTTTCTGTGGTTTCGCCTTGTGAAATTCTCCTTAGTTTGTACTCAGCAACTTTGTAAGCCAGCCTGGAGCTGCAAGTCTCTAGGCTTTGGGGGATACGACCACTGACGAAGCAAACCAGTGCTCAAAGTGTGCCGGCACCCTATTTTCAGGATGTATTTATGGCTGGAGAAACCTCCTGCACCGGCTGTGGTCCGGGACCCGGCGAGATGCGACAACCAGACTCGCTGAGAAGCCAACACACGGTGCTCCAGGGTGGGAGCACGCCCAGGGGAGCCCTCTCAGCTGTGCTGCTAGCCCACTACGCGCTACCCCTTACGTCACGTCAGAAAACCTCCGACCCGTGAAATCTGACTGCCCTGCAACAAAGGGGATAAAAAAACACTCTTCTGTATAGGAAGGATTGCACTGACATATACTGGAAAACCATCAAGAGCTGACTGGAATTTTAAGCCTTTCAGAAGGCTTCCTTCATGTTCATCAAAACAATAGATTTTGACAAAAAGGAAGTATTTAAAAAGAAATCCACTTGCAAAATTTGTTTCATGTGATCATAACTGGTGGATTCTTATTTTTTTTTTTTTAATGGACTAAATTTATGTGGGTTCCCTGAGCTGCTCCCATCGCAAACCCTGGTCTCCCGTTTCCAGCGGACAGCATGGTGATGAGGCAACACGTGGAGCGGTGATGCTGCGTACACGGCAAGGGCGACAGGCTGCTCTTAAGGCATTTTCTTGTGTCATTTGTTATGCTTCCCTATCTATTTCTATGTACATTTATGAGAATGAGAAATATTATTTTTGAGACTAGAAGCCTTCTGCTGAAACCTGGTAACCTGTTTATAAGCTTTAATTCTAACAGTGGATTAACAAGCAGGCAGCAACGAGGGCAAGAGCGAGGCTGCAGAAATAAAGTATTGCCTTGAGAGTGCTGGGGGTCAGGCCGCGACGTCTTTTGCAGCGGGAGGAGATTGTGCCTAGGTACCTCCTATCGCACGGGGGTTGAGCTACAGCAGCGAGTAGGCAGAACAGTCATGGGAATCCCTGATCAGACTCCGTCTCTTCTCCCCGATCTTCTACCCAGTGCTCTTGCAAAGAAATCTACGTTTTTAAGTGCTTGGTTTCAATTTACTAGTGCCTAAAGTCACAGAAATGTCTTAAGGTGTTAACAAACAAAAAAAAAGCTTAATTTACTACTTTTGCAGGCTTTTTGTAGTAGCTGCTTGCTTTTTTTTTTTCCTGCAGAGGCATACGCAGCCAGATTTAGTACATCAAGTGTAATGCAAATGGCTTAAAAGACCTGATTGGAGTTATGAAATATTTCTGCTAGGCGCGCTATATGATACCTGCGACTTTGGCATTCCGAAATCTGCAGTCACCGACTACTATCTGCAGACTGTGGACAGGAATCCAGCCTTCTTTTCTTCTGTTTAGGTTTTTCACCAACCTTTGAATGACAACAGTATTAGGGAAAGAAACAAACCAACCCAGGAGCAGTTTGATACGGGCACACTCTGCACAACTCCTGGTGCAACCGACGATTTGTTCAAACCAGGGAAGCATTTTAACAGGAGCTGGGCATGCATTTAAAGTATTATTCCCACCTAAATTTAGGAACCTAATTAGAAAACCCAAATTGGGAGCACAGTTGCCTTGGGCCCTTCTCCAGTCAATGGAGAGGAACAGGGCTCTCCAGAGCACGAGTTATCCTGCCCAAGACCTGCATCACTCTCCAGAGGTGCCAGTTTCCCTCCATTGACTACTGATGGAGCCAAGGGAATTACTGTCCTCAATCCTCTGCTACTCAGCTAGACTGGTAGGATGAATTTAGTCAGGATACTATAAGTAAATTCAAGCCGAGATGTAGGCAGCTGGAAATACTGATGCTCATAAATGACATTTCTCTGTCTCGCTCATGCAGTGAAATACGCTCTAACATATAAGTTTGGTGTGATAAATCTTTGCCTGGCACTGGCCGAAACCGCTGTGAGAGGTGGTGAGCACTCAGCAATACCGAGATGCTTCACATCTTGCTTTTGCTAACAACAAACTGAATTTCCCTTGAAGTGCAAGGGCTGTAGATGTCAGCCAGGAATCCTCCATGGGGCATTTGTGTCTGTGGATTTACAGGCTAGTGCGTGCACAAATCTGATGGGGGTTCCTGCTAATATCACCCTTTCCACAGCCCAAACAAGGCTTTAGTGTGCTGCGCTCTCTCCTACCGAGGCCCCTGATGAGAGCTAGTGAGAAATCAACCTGGGGAAGAAAGACAGCCAGAAATCTCAGCCAAATTGCTGCAAAAATCAGAAGAGGGCACGCTGCCCTCCGAGACAAGGAGACTAATGGTTCAACAGGCAGGAGGCCGGGTATGGCGATTTCCCAGGCAATGCTCCCGGCTGCAAGGAGAGAACCAGCCGTGAAGCGTTATCTTGCGAGCCACAGCTTTAAATACAACAGAAAGCTGGTCCCCAGCCATTAACCAGTTAACACTCGTACAGCTGTTTGAGGGAGCAAGATGTCTCGCAATTACTCAATATTGCTATTAATTAGCCCAGAGGAACAAAGCCAACAGCTGAGCTGGGGTGGGCAAAGAGCTCTCACTTGAAGCATCATCTGAAGCGGGAAGAGCATGGCAAGAGGGGCGGTGAAGATGTTGGTAAAACACCGCTCGCCCGGACACCCGTGGCAAGGGAAGTCCTGACATGGTTTCCCAGGCCAAGCCAGCGCGCGTGGCCTCTAGCCTTGGCAAGGGAATGAATTCTCCCGCTTTCTGGAACAGTCTATAACTTAATCAGAAGCTGCAACAAGTGCATCACCAGGCAGGAGAGGTTGCACAGGACTGCCTTGCAGGCTCTGAGAGACAAGGAAAAGTAATCCTAAAATACCTACCACTGTCCCTCACCATCTTCATGCAAAAGCTGAATTTCATCCCCATTTTTCACCAGCAGGTCCTCTGATCCTCTCCTCTTGCAGTCTGCAAGGGCTTTATATTTTCCTGGAGACTGTGGTAGTAAGAAAAAATTATCTTATTTAGCTACATTTCATATCACACATATCACATTTCTGACTGCCGCAGGGAACGTGACAGAGCCCTATCAGCTACCTTAATTAGAATTATTTCAAGAAACTGTGGCTGAGACATCTCCTCATTCCCCAAAACTGAGATATGGAAAATCTGAGAGACATGGACAAGATACATCCATTATCCAGTGAAGCAAAACAAAGCGAGGTGACCAAAACGAGCAGCACTCCGAGCTTTGGGACTACTGCATCTCTGTACTAACCAGCTGGTTCCCGTCCTCCTCCTCGGTGTCCGAGCAGTTGGAGAGGTACTGGTTACCCGACCACTCCTCCAGCCCCTCGCAGATTTCCAGGGACTGTGACATTCCCGGCCAGCCTGCAAGACAGTGTGCAGCTCAGGTTGGGGGTACCCCAGCACCCGCAAAGCGAGCCCCGAAGGAAGGGGAAGGGTCCGTACTTCTGTGGGGCTTGTTCTGGGGGGACAGGAGCCCACTGTCCAGCATCACCGGGCTGGTGCGCTCCGAGTCGTTCTCTTCTGAGCTTATGGAGGCTCTCTGCTGCTTTCTGAATGATTTAAAAAAAAACCCAAAGGAAATCAATCTTAGTTTTACTTCATGAATGAATCATAGAATCATAGAATCATAGAATTGTTCTGGTTGGAAGAGACCTCCAAGATCATCGGGTCCAACCATTAACCTATCACTACCAAGTCCCCCACTAAATCATATCCCTTAGGGCCTCATCTAAACGCCTTTTGAATACCCCCAGAGATGGGGACTCCACCACCTCCCTGGGCAGCCTGTTCCAATGCCCGACAACCCTTTCGGTAAAGAAGTTTTTACGAATGTCCAATCGAAACCTCCCCTGGCGCAACTTGAGGCCATTTCCTCTTGTTTTGTTGTCTGTTACTAGGGAGAAGAGACCAACCCCCATCTCTCTACAACCTCCTTTCAGGTAGTTGTAGAGAGCAATAAGGTCTCCCCTCAGCCTCCTTTTCTCCAGGCTAAACATCCCCAGTTCCCTCAGCCGCTCCTCATAGGACTTGTGTTCCAGACCCTTCACCAGCCTCGTTGCCCGTCTCTGGACACGCTCCAGCACCTCAATGTCTTTCTTGGAGTGAGGGGCCCAGAACTGAACACAGTACTCGAGGTGCGGCCTCACCAGGGCCGAGTACAGGGGGACAATCACCTCCCTACTCCTGCTGGCCACACTATTTCTGATACAAGCCAGGATGCCGTTGGCCTTCTTGGCCACCTGGGCACACTGCTGGCTCATATTCAGCCGCTGTCGCCCAATGCCCCCAGGTCCTTTCCTGCCGGGCACTTTCCAGCTGCTCCCCCCCAAGCCTGTAGCGCTGCCTGGGGTTGTTGTGACCCAAGTGCAGGACCCAGCACTTGGCCTTGTTGAACCTCATGCCATTGGCCTCGGCCCATCGATCCAGCCTGTCCAGGTCCCGCTGTAGCGCCTGCCTGCCCTCCAGCAGATCAACTCTCCCGCCCAGCTTGGTGTCATCTGCAAACTTACTTCTAAATGTATGTTTCTATACAGGTTAAGGACTTCAGAGCTTGGTTTGAATTTTTGGGGAGGGGAAATAAAGTTGCTGCAGCGTCTCCTTCCCTGAGTTTGAGCACCATCTTTGAGCTTCGTCCCCGTTTGCAGAGGAGCTGCAGCTCAGGCTGTGCTGCCAGGAGAGCGCCTGAGGGTGCCTGCCCAGACCCTGTCCCCAGACCACCACCACCACGTCCCTCCTGCCACCGACCGCGGGTCTCAGACAGAAATGGGGTGGGGGGAATAGCACAGAGCCAGGATACGGCCAGAAGGCACCGGGTGCCCGGCGACGGAGGGTACTGGGGAGAGCCCCCGACGCGGCTCCGGGGACTCACCCATCACTCAGCTGGGAGGAGAGCGGGAGCTGGTCTGTGCACGAGCCAGGCTGCTGCTTCTCCACTGCGGGGAGGTCAAACACCAGCTTAAAATCCATTTTTTTATTAGTAACCGTCACACTTGAAGTATTATTTTAAAAGTTAGACCTTTTGCACAACCTTAGTGATTTCTGTTTAGAGAAAAACAGACCGAGGGCCTCTTGCAAAGCACAGGCTTAGTTATGATTAAGATGGTATGTTAGCACAAATCCAATAGCGAGCATGCCACTGAAGACCGTAATATGCTTAAAACTAGGCATCTGCTATGTATCTTGTTGAATTAGGCCTACGATAACAAATGTGAAATAATCCCCAAGGTAATGACAAAAAAAAAAAAAAAAGTACTTCTGTAATTCATTTTCACATAAGCACCTGGCCTTTACTGCTCTGAATCGCGTTATTTCCCTGTAATGCAAGACCTCACTCCAGTATTTTGCTACTAGGGCTCTTCTGAAAATCAATTCTCTGGTGAGAATTAGTGGACTTGAAGATTAGCAATGTGAAAATAGGAAAGGTTCTGCTGCAGAGCGAATGCCACAGACAAATTGGTCAAACGTACCTTTTATAAGCTCCTGCTGCTTGAACAAAATTTTTCTTATTTCATTCAACCATGCCATCTTCAAATCTACTGTTTGGGCCTGGAAGAAGAGAAAACTATCTGAATTTCAAATTGAGAATCCGCCATTATAATGTACGAATAAAATCTTACTTTTTTATGCCGTAATTTATCCGAAATCTCCTTTTACCCAAAGCCACCCCTAAATTTTAAACGTTCTTGGTCTTTTAAAATTGATGATCCCCACTTCATCCAGGCAAAACACAGCGGAACTTGTGGAGCCATCACTGCAACGCAAGGAGCGCAGGCAAAAGCACACATGTGCGTGCATCTTATCTCTTTTACAAAATACCTGAAGGACCAAATCTGCCTTTTGAATATGTGTACACTTGGCTACATACATCTGCTTTCTGAATTTAAGTTGGCTACTGTGGTGTAACATGGAGGAAAAAAAGCTAGGCAGAAGACTAATTTAAAAAAATAATTAAAAAAAATCAATCAACAATATTTTCACAACGGGTTTTCCTGTGATCACCTCGTTAGGCAAACATCTCACCTCCATAAATTTCTGTTCAAAATGCTATAAAAGGAAAAAAAACATTAGGAAGAAATCAGGTCAATTGGGCTACTGTTTTGTAGATGAGTGGAAAGACTCCTGGAAATAGCACCACGGCGGCCGAGCCTTCGCTCTGGGAGCAGTTCTGACCTCTAATTGTAGAGGAGCACATGGGGCCCGAGTCCATGAAAGCACGAGGCCCATTTCCCAGCTCAATTCACATGAGCTATTAAGCACAGGAAAGTCTTTTTTTCAACTACGGGTCTATTTGAGATTTCATCTAGAATGAAAGGTTCTATTTCCAAGGAGCAATTCTGTCTCCACTTTAAGACGACTCTTACAGTTCTGGACTGGACACCGAGGACCAGCCACTGGGACAGCTCTGCAAACGAAGACATGGGCAAAGAGGAAGAAGAAATTCAGGTTAAATGTCTGATAATCCCATAAAGATCAATGGGAGACATTTCCTTAACGCCGTTATGAGGATGTACAAATATCCAGATTTTTGAAGCTACAAACCTGCACGACATAGACCTCTTCTCGCCCACTATACCAGATCTCAAATTTCCGATGATCTCCTTTCACATTCTCAGTTATCCCAACTGCGTTCATCTGCAAATCCAAAAGTACCAAAAAATTAAACATACTACAAATCTCTCCCTCTTCCCTAGGGATCCAGACATTTTGCAGCACGTTAAACAAACCTGCTTTCACCCAATTTAACACTTTTCATCAACTTTAATTTCAGTAGCAACTGAAAGTCATTATCTGATTTATCCCCCCTGACTTTCCGCCAGCTTGCTGTATTTGCAAAAGCTTTCCGAAACCAATCGATGGACCTTAGGGGACTTTTCATTTGGGAATCAGTGGAACTAACTGAAAAGTCATCTCATACCTCTTTCAGCATGAAATTTCTCAGATGAGGCCTATGAAGCTTTATAAATGCACAGCACGTTATTTTTCTACATGCTTTATTTCTGCCATATTATTCTTTATTTACTCGCCAAATTCTGCCTTTCATTCTTTCAGCAATCTTTAAATCCATCTCAGAAGCCCTTAGCGCCTTTAGGAGTTTCAGTTCTACATCTTTCGGTCCCTGACCATCCCTGTAGCTGAGACATCATCCCACGGTTTCCAAAAGAAGGGTTAATTTTTGGATATACAGCCTGAGCTGCCATAAACCTGGCTTTCAGGCAGCACGCAGACTCCAGGCTAGACGTGGCTGAATGCGGCCGTCCCCAGGTACCCGTCATCACAGACCGCTTTTGGTAACTTGGATGGAAATGCCAAAGGCCCAAAGAATTCAGGATCTGCACAACATGACCCGACTGAATCCGTAGCTCAAACCAGGATCAGAGACCAAGAAACTCCTCAGCCACAGGAGACCTCTGACGCACCTGCTGACCGTGCCAGAAAGCTGGAAAATGCTTTAATGCCTGGTGTCGCACGAACCTGGTATCTTCTCACTTAAAGCACAGTTTGCTAGCAACTTATGGCTGATTAACGGCTGGTCAGAAACAGCTAAAGTCCGAACACTTCCACGTTTTGAAACAGATCTAATAGTAATGGTACCATCTATTATAAATTATTGACACAGATTGCATTAGATAAATCAGTATAAATACAAAAAAGGCCTTAGAAAGAACATCTGTTTAACATTGCTGCTGTCCTTCGTTAATATGTGCATCCTCAGAGCTTTTGGTCTGAATGACTACGGGGATTTACAGATTAGGTCACCTGGGCAAGCCTTCTGTTCCTAGTTACTTTTTCAAACGTTAGCACCCATTTTCAGTGACTACGAACAGCCGCGGGAAAGAAGAAACAAGTTGCTAATTAGCTTTCCTTGTTTCCTCACTGCTACGAACAGCAGAGTGCTTCTGAACTTTGGAGAACGCGTTTGCCTCCTGGTGCAGAAAGGCCCATCCCTGGACAGCAGTCAGTATTTCCTGGTTTTATTTTATTTTAAAAATTTTAATTCTTTTAAAAAATTATTTTATCCTGTGCAGTATAGTGCCATAAAGCCTTAGGAAGGCAGATCAGGCTCCATTCTGATTTTATGAAAACGTAAAAAACTTAAAAAAAAAAAATAAATTAGGAAAGAAGTTGAAAGGGCAGCCTGGAGAGTGCCTCATCCATGTTCTGCAACATCCAGTTCTGCCCATCTCCTCTGGCACAACAATTTATACAGAAGCTCCTACAAAACTGCCCAGGCATCAAGACATTAGAAATTGTAGATGATCTACTACGAGGATGCGAAGCAAACTGCCAGGAACAGACGTATTTAAGGTCTGTTCATTCACGTTAGTGGATCTGGAAATGCTGTTTCCTCCCCCTGACCGGGATTTACCATCCCAGCTGTTGGCTCACCGCGATGCAGACGGAGGTGGGTTCGGGTAAAGCTCCGGGACGGTGTTCATCCGCATCGCCTTCCGCGGCGGTACGAGGCAGACTGATTGACCTGGCAGTGCAGGGAGCCGGGAACCTGCAGCCTCTAAGTTCCTCAGTCTCAGCTGAAGAGGTATTTGCCACTGGATATTTTACATAGTATGTAAAACATTATCCTGAGGGGTTCTTTCGTTTGGCTGTTTGTTTTACAGATGGCCAGTTACACCGCTTCTACCCAATAGTTCGCCTTAACTCTGAACCCTCAGAAAACATTCTTGCAAAGAAAAATAATCTCCTGATACGATCACGAATCAAATAAATGTCAAGCTCCAGAAACAGGATTTCGCCCCCAGGACAGCAATTCTGAAAATGTACGTGTGCGGATGTAATCCCGCAGCATCCGTGGATTCTCTAACCCCAACCTCTCAGCGTGGCAGCACAAACAGCCAGAAAATGAGCTCTCTTGAGGCAAAGAAAAACCCTGGCCACGTTGCCTGGACTCCTGAACACGGATTTTCTCCTCCGAGCAGGCTTTCCCCACACCACCTCTTCAGCTCTTTCAAAAGCACGTACGGTAAAACAAGTACTACAGGGAAAACAAGCTCTCCAGCAAGAAAATGCTGCTGCTTGGGAAAAACATTTAAGTACCTAAACATATGGCCTGGGATTTGGTTTTAATCCACAATTTGTAACATGCACTGGAGCTGAACACACTTATCTACTTTTACATGGCTTTCTGAATACTCGTGGCATCTCTCTCTCCAGATTCCGCCGAGATCAGGGACCTGCAGCACCTGGGCCTGAAGGCTCTGCCTCCAAATGCCCATTTTTTCTCCATTCTAAGATACACCCATATTGGGTTTTTATTTATCAAGAAAAACAAGGCAGAGTACTGAGACAAAACGCTGATGTTAGAAGTGCTCATCACACGCAGTATGCCAGAAGGTCTCTTTTAGAGAAGCAGTTTGGGATTTTTATTGATAATAGTTGGCGTTTATAGGCTTGGGACAGTTGTTTATGTCCCTCATACCTTGCCATGGGCTACTATCTTCATCTGATAACCGTACTTTTAGCTGCAGTTAGAGCCTGCCAAAGGAGAAAGGCATGAGGGAGGAAGAAGAGTTACCTCCACATCCTCCTGGCTGGGGAACAGGGCTCAGGAGCAGCCAGCAGACCCCAGCCCAAGGCACCTCCCTGGGGACCAGGGGCGTGAAGAACCCCCTTGCTCTCCTAGGTGGGCTGGAGAAGATGCGAAGGGCCACCCCAGTTTCATGCCCTCGCCCCCGCTCCTGGAAAGCGGACCAGGGGAGGGGGGAAGGCACGTTCGCATCCCTGGGACTTGCTTGCACCACCGTTTCCCTGGCAGATGCCATCACATATGTGACTCTGAGTCCATAAGGTCTCCCAGCTGCTGCTTCAGCTATGGGGGTCCTCACAGCTTATAATGGCCAACAGCCTTTCATGGGCACGGCACTTCCATACGGGGCATTACAACCCTTAATAGCAGAAAACAAGCCACTGTGTTAGAGAAAAAATATTCTCTGGGTCTGCAGAGTTATTGGTTTACAATATACATGGCAAGGGCCCCAACTAAAAAGTCCTTACTTTCAAAAAGTGCTTAAAACTGTAAGATGAGGTTTTGTCATATCCGTCTCCATGCTCCTCTCGCTTCTTGCAGAAGACCAAGGCTTTCTCGTACAGGAACAGATGCCTCTGCATTGGCTTGAACCTGGCAAGATCCTTCATTTTTGTTGGACCTTTTCGGTGTCCTGTCCAAACACTGAAAGACCCTTGCATCAATACTTTCCCCAGTTCGCTCAGGTCACCCTGGTGAGAATATGACAAATAAAAAAAAGAAAGAAAAAGACGTCAATTAAAATGTAAGAGAACTGTCCAAACAATGACGGGCGATGGGGCCAGCCCTGTTCCAAGGCAGGTCACTCTAAGAATAGGTCTTCCTGGAAGGATCAGATGATCTTTTGGGAGCGACGGCATGGTGCCAGGAGGGAAGCAGAGGTCTCGGACGCAGGGCTGCAGCTAGTCTATGTAAAGGGACACAAGTCAGTAACTGGAAGAACCAGGAAGATCGGAAAACTCCTCAAGCTCCTGTCCAGGTCAAGGGCTCTGGCTACTTCAGTGGGAGAGGGCAGATGAGATTTGAGCCTGAACTGAAGTCTCTGGACTTCTCAAGAAGGCCAGGACTGGCACCAGCACCTTAGAAAGCCAACCCCTCACCCTTCCCTGAAGCCCTAGGACAGACAACCACTTCAATGGCCAAGGATCAAAATCAGCCTCAGAGAGTATTCAATTAAATGTTGAACGAGAAACGCTATGAAGACACCTCAGGTGAACTATAAGGTGAGCCATGAGAGAACTAAGGTGCTTGCTGGAAAAATACTCTTGAAAACCACAAGGTGGCAAGTGTGGGCATGATGCGACTCAGCACGTCCTTTGGATGCGGATATTTTCCAAAATTCTGAAATCAGATGGAAGACTGCCACCTGTAAGAGCTCCCCGATCCCATTCACTTCGTAGCTCTTCTAGTATAGTTTTTAGCTCACGCATTCTGGGACACTATCCATTCCCAATGCATCATCCGGCCTTGTGCAAGGTCTCTCATTACCCAAATCTACTCACATCATATCCTGTTATTGAAATCTGATGCATAGAGTCATTGACTGACTTTAGCAAATCCAACATTGCAACCAGAGCTTCTTGAAGTTCCTGAACTCCATCACAGCTCGTGCTGTACTTTAGCAACTCCTGAAAATAGAAATGGAAGAGCACGTGTTTGCACTTGAACAAAGCAGACTTTTCCATCTCACCCAAAGTTTCCAACGCCCAAGAGCAACCTGCACTGCCTGAGTTTCTTTTTTCATATGTCACGGGATAAAAGACTCGCTCTAAACCACAGTCAGTATGAGGTGTGGAACGGATCACTGAAGCATGGCCCTTTTTTCTGGGTTTCCTTAGGGGCGGTGTCAGGTTATAGAGCGGCATCACGCTCATCTGAGTTCTTTGTGTTGTGTTTTCCTGCTTGGTAAGAAATGGAAAATAAGGCTCAGGTTTTCCATCAGCTGCCAATATGTCACATATGCCTTCAAATGAGGTTGCAGCAGATGATTGTCTTCAGACTGGCAGACACAAGGAACAGATTTTACAAAATCCAGAGCCTTCAAGTCAATACGCAGAAGACAGAGTTGGGAATTATACCATTGATATAAAATTACTTTCCTTTCAGCCCTCCTCTGCCCACTTACAGCTTCTTGTGTAACTCATCCCTCATTCAAGAAGCTGGAAGGTTGGGTTCAGAAGCCACCACCTCACTGTTGTTCACACTCTGTAAAGTGGGAATAACAGCACTGCCCTGCCTCAGACGGGGGACACAAGAATAAATGCATTAAAGATTACAGGCACTGTAACAACCTGAGGAGAAGAAGAGATGCATCGATACAATATATTTCATTCATCATGCTCTTATGATCATCTCTAGTTCAGTTTTCTTTTAGAAGGGCTTCTGTCATTTTGCATCTCTGAACAGATTCAGTCTTTGTCCTCTTAAAAAATGGCTTGTTAAAAGCAATTCTTTTTTCAGGTATGCAAATTTTCATCTTCACTGAAAGTCACTGTGGAGGGCCAAGATAAGCAATACATAATCTAAGGCTTGGTGCTGATTTACAGGTAACCTTTAATTGAAAAATAAAACAAACTGAAAAACAAATCTATCTCCTGATGTCCTTTCAAAGCAGAATATGAAATACCTTCAGAAGTAACTGGTATTTTGTCAGGCGCTGCACTGGTTTGAGCAAATAGGAATCCAGCCCGAGTTTGTGCTCTAATTTTCTTTGGCATTCCTGGAACAAAGAATTCACATTAGTAAGTTCTGCACCAAAGAATTCACATTCGTAAGTTCTGCACCAACTATAAGTAGTTATTCCAACAGCACGACTAGTATGGTTTGATGACTTCGAAGATTTCATGTAAAAATATCATATGGTGCGTATAACTAAAGAAATTTTATAAAAACACGTAAAAATAATATAATGAATGGATCTGCCTTAAACTCCCTGTGTACAAGAAACTCCAACTGCTGTTTTTGTGAGGCTTCCATGCAACGGTAAACAGAACAAGCTGCAAAATCATGGGCTGCTGAGGAGGGCGCTTAGGACAAGCGAGTGCCCCAGGACGATGCCTGCCTCGGTAGGAACAACCAGCTCACCTGGAAGAAGGTGCTTTCGGAGCACTGCCGCCACAGGGACTCCGACCGGGGCTTGTTCTGGCAGTACTTCTCATACATCTGGAAATCCTCTCGCTGTAAGGGAAGCCGAAAGGCAAGTCACACACAGGCGCGCAAACCTGCTGGGCAGCCAAATAAGTCAACACCCAGACTGTAAGTTTGCTTTTATCTCTGCTGCCAACCTTAATATCTAAAAGTCACAGAGTTTGGGTAAAAACCCCACTGCTGGGAATCACAGCAGACTGCAGCGTAGTCACGACTGCTGCTCTCCCCCATCTGCTGCTGGCCACGCACCTACGCTCCCTGCCTTGCTGTTGGTATTGCGGATCAGAAGCATCTTACTCAACTGACATAACCGAGATGTTGCAGAGTGCGACAAACAGGGAGAAACATTGGCCTTCAAGTCTGCTTTATATGTGAAAATGAGTCACCCACCCTGTCTAGGAAACAAAATCCCACTCTCTCGGGTGCTCCCAGGCAGCTTTCCAGACTGTGCAGGAAAATTCTGCAAGAGACGGGGGAAGAGACAAAATGCAGCGGTGAGCAAGGTACAGCTTGGGTATTTACTCGTTATAGGAAATCCGTCTGGTAAAAAGGGGAACAGAGGCAGCATCGTACTTGTTGTGGAAGTCGTATATCTCGGGCATGTTTCCGAAGAGGACGTCCTTCCTGTTCCTCAGCACGGGAGGCATGAGGATGAGCATGGCGGGGTTATCCATCTCGGCTCTGTAGCCCTGTGGGATTCAAAAGGGGCTCATCACTCAGTTGGTAAGGCCTTGGCTTGGCATCTCCTCGAAGGCAGGTGAAAAAGGGACGTGAACAGACTTTCAATACAATCTGCTTTGTTTCAAAGGGCAACATCCCTTTCCTCTCCTTATTTTTGTCCCTAAACCCCTGTCTTTCAGTCCCTGGGCACGTGGGGTTGTGGTGCAGCAGGGGACGGCTTGGGACCAGCACCGCAGAGACGCTCTCTGTGCACTGAAGGCAAATTGCAGCCGCTTTCTCCTCGCTATGGCCTGACTGCGGGAGAGGCCCCGGAGGAATACTTGTCTGGGTTGGACACATCTGCTGCTATGACCGTGGGACACAGGAGTCACAAACGTGTTTGTATGGGGTATGCAGTTACAACCTCACGAGAACCAGTGCACGAGGTGACTTGTTACAAAGCAGAAATGGCTTGAGATCAAATACCAAAAATCAACGGGCTTTTTGCTCTTGTACAAGACCCACTGAGCACCAGGGTCTCGCTCTCCTCGATCCCTCAGGATTTCTGTCCTCTGTGGCTCCACTTGCCTCTTGTAATCACAGCCTCCCAAGCAGGGAGGAGCTGGAAGGGACACCACTGCACTACGAATTGTTGGGTGGAACTAGGAAATAATGCAAAGCTCCCCTCGATAAAAATCACATCACTGCACCAATGCAAAACCATTCGCCAGATGTGATAAACATCCTAACTGTAGGGTAGGGAGAAGGCACAGCAGGAGGTCAGGACCATCGCTGCAAAGACGACATCAAGACGGCCATTAGCCACAGCTCAAGCTGGCCACGCTAGTCACCGAGCGTTGCACAGAACTGACGTCCCTTTAACAGAAGCAGCAAAAATGTTTGCAAAAATGTATTCAGTACGTACAGCATATCTTCTTTGGCTTTCCAAATTAACCTCTCACACTCACTATGGTTGGAATCGGTATTCCTTATACTACGCGGGCATTTTGTAGTTGATTGAGGATGCAGTAGAAGATAAATATCTGGAAAATTAGTCATTTATATTAAACCACTGCAAGCAGGCTTCCCTCTTGAAAGGAAATACTCTTTTCAGAAAGCTTAAGTCTATCTGTCCATTTTTCTCTGTCTAGACTTGACAGGCACAGTAATAAATCTGCATACCTGCCAACCGCTTTACCATACAGAGTGTGGTTTAACAAAAAAAAACCAATCAGTGCAGGGCAATTACATGTAACTACCTGCAGTCCAACAGATTTATGTCCTGCTTGCTCCTCGGTGAGAGAAATGGAAGGAGGAAGAGGTATTTAACAGCCAACGTGTTTTGGCCATCACCAAGAGTTATTTTGGAACAAAGCAGAAGTGTCTAAAATGGCAGCATGAGAAATTATTACCTGGTTTCTAAAGAAATGTGCTTTATATGTTCATGAACCCCACAGTCTTGAGACAGAATCCTCCCAAGGATAAAACACAAGCTTCTTTCTTTTGTCTCCGAAAGGTAAAAGAAATTAGGGAACAGTTAAAAATACCAGCTTTTTGTACATTTTTTCCAAGCACTGATAAAACTAATTACCAGTGCTTTTGTGTACAAACAGAAGGCTTCTCCCTCATTCTAGATGAAAAGCTCATCCTGACACCAACTGTTCCTGCAGATGCCTCCAACAAAGAAAAGCTAGGGAGAAAACGTGAACATTCATGACTAGCTTGGGATCTGACAGTCTGGTACGAACCTGCCCCATCACATTTTTGCTTAGTTTGACAGAGTGGCAGGTGCCCTTTTGTACAAGTCGCCAGGGAACACTAATGAGGAACCTGAAGAAGTCACTCACCGTCAAAACAGTGAAGAGCTCCTCTACGTACACTCTCTCAGTTTCTATAAGCTCATTTATGACATGGCTGAAATAAAGACATAAATAGAAGGATATTATTTTTATGTCTGTAAAAAAACACAGGCAGGCAGTGTCATTCAGCTAGCCCGAAACACAGTGCGATCTCATTAACAACCAACACAGGGATGATAAACCAGGTAAAAACACGAGAGGTGACACCCAGGTCAGGCTGGAGGAACACATGGATGGGGCAAGGACTGGCCAGAAATAAACATCATTTTGAGTGGTGTAAACAGGGTGAAAGCTTACCCTTTTAGTATATCTAAGTTGTCGTCACTGTCTGAAATAAAAGACTGCAAGGAATTCCGTTTTTCCTGATAGTCGTGCATTACTTCGATCTGGAAGAGAGATGGGATGCACTGGGAAGAGCTGCAGGGAGGTCACTGCGGAGGCGGGACGAGCCCAGCCCCTGGTGTCGGTGTGGGAACTCTTTCGGGAAGGATGAAACACGCTTCCTTTTTAGAAAACCTTTGTGACACAAAACTTTAAAAGGGCATAGCGTATAATGGGTAGCCAAATATTCCCAGAAATTACTCTGCTACATAAAATACTGGTAACATAATTCATCAGTGCAGAGACCAGAGAACAGTTTCCACAGGGGAAATATCTGCCGATGTGGAGTTTTCCTAATAGGCATCACTGTTACGCAAAGAACAAGTTCAGGGGGTAACACACAGGAAAACAATATCTGTGACTTGGAAAAACAATCCAAGATAGATCTCAGGTGCTGGACTAATCCAACTAAACCATACGGATACGAAAGGTTTGGGTTTTAAAAAAAAAAAAAGGGGGAAAAAAAAAAGAGCATCTTCAAATCCAAAGTCTATGTACAATCAATTTTTAGAAGGGTTTCAGTTCTTCAATGTATAAAACTCATTCAGATTTCATGAATAATTTTTACCTTGAGAGAACTTGGAGTTTTTCTTGATGTTTTCTTCCCAGGGAGAGAGAGATCAAATGAAAATTTCAAACTGGAATTAAAATCCACACCTTGGGTAGAAAAAAACCATAATTACGTAATGTACATCTATAGTGAAGGAGATGGTTCAGAGAGAAACTAGGAAGTCACAAAGAAAAACGGGATACATTTTAAGAATGAATACTCAGTTAGCTGATACTACAAGCAAACTGACAAAATAAAGGGTATCTCAAACAACAATACTGAACACCAAACAACACATGTCACACAGATGGTCATAAAGGCCATAAAGTAAAAAGTAATCAGAAAAATCAAAATGTCCATTAAGTGAATACTGTAATCAAAACCTAACAAAGCCTGTGGAGCCTGTGCAAACAATAGGAAACAATAAAATCAAATAAACTACCAAAAGGAACATCACCTACTGGGATACTGTTTTAAAGTCCTTTTATGAACGTAGGGCAAGATGCTCAGCTGGTATAAACTGTTTCTCCACCTTGGCAGAATTTACTGATAATGTCAGTAAATAATTACAAGTTGTAATACTCCGGGTTACAGAAGTAATCTGGAAGCTTAAAAATACAACATCCATCTCCCCAGCGAGTTATACGGCATCTTTCAAACACTTGTTACTCCTGAATTAGATTGGACATTCGTAAAAATTTCTTCACCGAAAGGGTTGTCGGGCATTGGAACAGGCTGCCCAGGGAGGTGGTGGAGTCCCCATCTCTGGAGGTATTCAAAAGGCGTTTAGATGAGGCCCTAAGGGATACGATTTAGTGGGGGACTTGGTAGTGATAGGTTAATGGTTGGACCCGATGATCTTGGAGGTCTCTTCCAACCAGAACAATTCTATGATTCTATGAATTGTCAATATGACAATTCTTCACCCAAAGGGTCTTTTCCCCCGAGATGAAAGGCAATAATGAATTCCTCCAGCTCTGTGCGGGGACTGTCACAGAGGCGCGACCCGGCACAGGACGGAGGAGCAGGCAGCAGGGACGGCAGGGGACCAGCGATGACCCATTTCGGCGGTGGCAAGGCATGGCTCCGGCCTTGGCGACGGCACCACGTGCCAGGCTGCAGCCCCAGCGGCTGCACCAAACTGAGATGGACCAAAAGTAAACACGTTCTGATGTGCAATATTCATCTTATTTACAAACAGAAAAAAGAAGCCAGCAAAGTTAAAAAAAAAAGTGGACTAATGAACTATCTTTCCATTAGGGTGCAAAAAGTTCTTGCAGCACGTGTGGATACAACAGCAGCTGTGTCTAGAGCGAAGGTTTGAACAGTGCTGACGCTGACGAGCCACCTTTCGTGAAGCAGAAGATGCAGGGGGAACAATGGATGCAGAGGAGCGCAAACCCGCGCGGAGAGCAGCCGCCCCACCTTCCGACGGGGCTGCTGCAAGAGAAAGCCATTACGTATTATCACACCAACGAGGCCTTAGACCTCCCCGTGCAAACACGCCAAATGAGGAAGGAGAGAGACCCCGATGCTGGAGAGCAGATCAGGGGCGTGCGTGGGGTACGGCCCATCACGGACAGGAAGACCCAAAAGAAAGGGGGAGCTGCCAGTGGTCCTGCTGGGAGGAAGGGATCACGGATCGGAGTGAGGGGAGAGGTGGTCACCAGCTGCAGCTCGGTGGTTTCTTGCAAGAGTGACTTTACTCCAGCACTCCGGCTCCGCCACAGCCTGCCGTACCGCTTCCACGCACCTTGCCATGCTTTACGGCTCAGGATAGGATAGGTTTACTCTTTTTTCCCCCCAAAAAAGTGGTTTCAAAATTAGAACCACATTTATCAGACAGGCTTCAAATCCAGGCCAAAGATGAAAGAGGAAGCGCCTGTCCTCAGACAGAAAAAGAAGGGTGGGGGAACAAAAGAAAGAAAGAAAGAGAGGACAAAAGTAACGTGCTCAGAGGTGGTTTGGTTTCAATCCACGGCATAAAACCCGTCCGTCTCAAAGCACTCCCGGCGGAGCCCAGCGTGCGTCTTTGACACCGCACATCACACCAGCAGGCCTGCAGCATTTTGATGTTTTGTGTCAAACAGAGGCCTTATTAAAAAGCTCTCTTGGCATGATCTATCCAAAGGGAAGCCTTTTGTCTTTCCCCGCTTGCTGGCTACGCTCATTTCAACACACTTGATCATCTCTTTCAGGAAGAGGATTAAGGGAGGATACCTGCGCTTTGCAGGAGACCGAGCGCCTTTGCTAGAAAAACGTGCATCCCATAAAGGCATCAAATAAGTCCAGCAGATTGATGATGGTCTCACAACATCCCACGGAGGTGGGCACCCATTTACCCCTACTCTTTAAGTCAAGAATTCCTCCTTAATGCTTTCCTGTTCCTAGAAAGCTGGAAAAGTTACATTAAGTAACAGGGGTGATACTCTAGTTTAAAGACTCGGAGCTTTTTTTCTGATTGAGGAAAGGCGTTCAGAGGGCAGCGTGGTCTAGTGAAGCCACCATCGGCCTGGGGAAAAGGAAATTTGGGATTTATTTGCTGCACTGGCCTGCACTTTGAGTAGCTTAATCCCCCTCACCGCATCTAGCTTCATTCCCACCCCTCCACCAGCTTGGTTATTTACACTAACTCCCCGAATTGGAGCCACTTTTACTGTTTGTATGACGCCTGCTACAGTTCACCATAACCAATATTCATTAACTCATCATAAAATATTTTGTGTTAAAACACATCTCAAATGTTTAATTGCTTCATGCAGTCAGATCACTGAATTCAATATTCCCGCATAACATAGCATGTTCCTGGTTTAAAACACGTGGACATTACTTTGGAATACGTTTTAATTCTGATACATACAGGGCCGGCAAAGATGGAAGTTTTAATGTTATCATTTAAAGCTAACATTGTGCCACATCCCATTACCAAAATCAGGGCAGAACATTCAGTGACCTCAGTTCAACCAGAATTTGTATCTTTATGGGCATTAATTATTCCACAACTGGGATTTAAGGAAGACAACCTCACGGAATCAAAGGGAGTTAAGCATCCAGCTTCTCATTTTTGTTCATGAGATTTGAGCTCCTCGTTTCTCCAATCTCCTTTGCAAACATCAGTCTAATTTCATGTCAGCTCCAGCTCAAGACAGTTATGCAGACTGCCGCAGAGAATAGCTATGCTAATAAATTTATAAACCTTGTCCTTTTTCCCCGTAGTACTAATTCACCAGTTTCCAGCCCAGTAGGATGCTAGTAAAGCAGAACTGGAAGCACGTGCTGTTTACAGCTGTCTTTTTTCACTGAGTAGGAAGTGAAAACAAATACCAAGCGACCGGCCCCATCTTCGCACAGGTATGGGAAGCTAGACACAAAAATTGGAAAGACAATAAATCGTCTCATATACATTTATAGCATTACACAACAACTCTCTAGCCAGCCAGGTCTAGTTGGTTTCTCAATACCGCCCTTAGCCTTACTCTTCCTGCCTCAAAGCAATATTATCATCTGAAAATACCATAAACTTAAAATATTTTACCATGTTTAGGAGAGAATAATGGTGATTTTGATCTTGGTGGATTTTCTGGCCGAGGAGCTACTAATTGGACGGGCCGCACATGTTTATCCAACAGCTTCTTGAAGCAAGACTGCCGATTCTCAAACATGCTTCGAACGTTTTCAAGCTTGACCTGCACTGACTGTATCTGGCACTGTAGAGAGTGAAAAAGACTCCCGTGATCAAATAACTACCATTATTTTGCATTTTGACCCAAAACAGAGGACTATAAAGCCAACAGCACTGCAACACAGTCCGGTCTTGCTTTTCACTTGTGTAACATGGAACTGGACTTGCTTACCTTCAATTCAGATGTTAAGACTGACTCAAAATCGTAGTGTAGGGCTTGGGGATCATAGTTTAAGTAGGCTGAAGAGCTTTCAAGAAATCTTTCTATGTCCTGGAGAGCTTTCTGAGCGCCTTCTTTAGACTGGCACTTATCCATCTGCTGGTTAGCGAGCAGGTACGCACCTTCATCACAGCATTGCAGAGCCTGGTAGCAGCACAGGGCAAACACGGGGAGCGAGAGCGTCAGTGGCACCCCTACTGAATCAAGGTTCCCATGAGGAATATCATTTACTGGATCTGTATTTTCAACATGGAGCTAAATAGTACTCCTAAAGACCTCAGCAGCTATTGCATTTTGATTAGAAAGTAGAAAGGCCACATTTTTTCTGGAGGGTGACTGCAGTCCTCAACATACTCAGCCAAGTTGTGCTCCCACTTGTCCCTGGATAAAACCAGTGGTATAACTGAGGCAGAAGCACTATGTAGCGCACAGCTGAACCAAACAATACGCAGGTATTTATTTATTCAACTCAGAAAGCTGAAGGGGGCACTACAGAGTTTATAATGAGACAGGCGGGTTTCTTGAGATAAACGCCTGGCTCAGCGCAGACCTGAACTGCGAGGAACGATCAAATTAATTGCATTCATGTTTCTTTTTTTTTTAAAAAAAAAAAAAAAAAGATTTTAAATTTCAGTTTAAAGTTGTACATTTAACATGCACAGGTAATAGCTGACCGCCAGGCTGGGGTTCAGTCGGCACTCACACACTGTGGTGTGCACAGGCGTGAGAAGATGCTGCAGCCAAGAATGCCAGAGGACCTCCAGCGCTGGGAATGGGAAGGAAAGCCGTGGAGAGCGGGACCACGGTGTGCTCCAGCAGAGCCCATGGGCTAGATCACCAGCCCCAACCAGGACTGCAAGGAGCCCAGGAGAGGACACTGCCCTGCAGCTGAGAGGCTGCCGAGGAATCGTCCGTCCCCACAGATTAACGCAATATCGAAGTGGAGCACACAGAGGAAAAAAAAAAAGTTCCCTAGTCCCCCAAACCAGAAATGGAACAGGGTCAAACTTCGCTGCTTCTCTTAATGGCCTCAAGCATATTACAGTCGTGTGCCTTCTGGTCTAATTAGCGTGAATATCCCTAAATGAATTTTTGATGCTGATGAAGATATCAAAGAGCATTGGAGCCACATGACTCCACTTCCATGCTAGCACACAGCAGCTGCGCCTATCTACCAATCTGTCACCTTATTTTACAGTCAGCTATGTTCATTCTTAATAAATCGCTAAGAAAAAAAGGGCTGGAGTTTATCTGAAAGCATTACCTCTGTTGTACAGGGTATGAAAACCTTGAAAGTCAATTAATACCTGGATGCAGCGTGAAAGCATGACCAACAGCAGCAGCTGAACTTTGGTGTTCTGCATTGCCCCCTGGAGATGCCCACTTCTTCCTGCTGACTATTCACAGCACCAGCAGGTATCTGTTTGCTCACTTAACCAGCTAAGGGAGGGGTGAAGCACTCCTCCAGCCTCCGGGGAACACTTTCCTAGCATGAACTGCTGAAGCAAAGCTGCAAATTTCAGACACTTCCAGCTAAGAAGTGGAGAGGCTAATCCCATGGAGAAGCTAACTAGCTACTTCTCAGGGCACTGCATCTCTGAACTCTACCTGCTGAAGGCGAGTATGAAGATCCAAGGTCTTCTGCAGTCGCATCTGCTTCCTTTTGATCTCATCAGACAAGACATCAGAATGGTGCCGCAGCTCGTTGCATTGCTGGCAGATTAAGTTGAGTGCGTAGTGATGATTTGCTGCTAGCTGGTGTCCATGTAGTATCACCACCTGAGCCTTCCCTATCAGATCCTTCAGTGAAAGGAAGAGAATGGATTGCACGCTTACCAAAATATCTACATATAACAACACACACTTTCTCGTCTTACCAGATTTCAGGTACGCAAGGAGATGACTGCCATTAGGAGTAGCCAGAATGGGTGGCTTATGCAGGATAAAATGGCACCCATCATCTGGGAAAAAACCCTTTTGCTATCCAAAAGGAGGATGAAGAAGAAAAGAGTATTGCACCAAACTAGCAATGCTGTGAACGGCTGCTGGCAGCGTATTGCTGCCGTCTCCAGGAACTGCACTCGAAAAAAAAAGCAGCTGATGTCCAGTTTAGGCACACTATGCTCACAGGCATGAAAGGGAATTTGAGCAGTTAAAGTTTCTCGTGAAAACAAACCAGGCTCTTTGCATCAGAGCTTGGTGCAAAGAACATGCTATCTTATCTGCGTATCTCGGTCAGTGTAATGGTTACGTCTTCTCCAGGGCTGACTTTCTGCTGAGACTGCTCCCCTGTTGCACCCTGTCTGCCTGGCTTTTTGTTCCTCCTCCCTCTCTCCACAAACATTTCTTCCAAACGGCCAAAAAGCCTTAGACCTTTCCCCTAGGACTCTTATTTTCAAAGAAGCCTCTGGGGTTTGTGTCTAGATCCCTCAGGATTTCTCCACTGACCCCGGCCCACTTGCCAAGCACATCCCTTTACAGAAGTCACATCCTCAGTTGGGCTCCTGTGAATCATCTCTCTTCGCTCTTCTTGCCGCTACATCTCTTAGTCTTCATCCATATGTTATGTTCAAATCACAGACACGTCAAGACAGCAACTTTTTTGCCTCTCCATGTGCCTGGTAACAAGTCTCTGCCTATTAGCACTGCTAAAGCACTTAACATATAAATAATTCTTCTTCCAGCTCATTAACTCCCACGCCTCCCCTGTGTTCAGACATTTATCTGTTCTGGATTTTCATGGTGGCTCAGCAATTTATTTTAACTATGATAATTAAATACCCTGTTCCTGGCTTTCAGAGTGATCACAGCGCTGCTGCGCAGAGCAAAGACATATGAAATCAATCCTTTTGTGCAGCCACTTACCAAGGAATTAAACCAGAATCAGGTAATTTCAGAAAACACCTCCTACCCCAAATACAGAACGTGCCTCTTTTGTTTCGTTAATGCCTCTTTCTGTGAAGGATTACCTCACCTGAGCCATACCATCGAAATGACCCAAGTCCTTGAGCCTCTGTTTAACTTGGGGGACACTCTCGCCAGTGTCGGGCAGCTCCGCTTGCTGACCCATTAAAAATTCAATGGCATTCTTGACCTAGACACAAAGAAGAAGACTGCTGCAAAAGGATACAAAGCACAGGCAGAAAATCATTCTCAGACCAAAATTAATCACGCTTTCGCTAAGACTGCTAAATCCAATAATAAAACTAGTGTCCAAGAACTAATTTCTAAATTCAAAGATGCTTCTCTCAGCAAAATCCGTGCGACTGCAGGGCAGTGATACCTAAAGCAGCTCTGAATGAGGCAGCACAGTGGTCTCCCCGCGCTAGCTAGCCCTGCCAGCATCGAGGAGCAGCAGCATAAATTAAACACTCTCAAAACAAAAAGCATAAAAACCTCTCTCCTCTCCCCTCCTTTTCATCTCCCATTCTTCCTTCTGCCAACAGAAGTGCATCTGATCATACCTCTTGAAACCTTTGCTCAAATTTCCACAGTTGTAAATATTGCTCCATTTTTAACTGATGTTTTTCCCAGAAGCCATCAAAAGCCGTCTCCATCTCACGCAGCTGACCAAGTAACCTTGAGCACAGAAAAAGGACAGGATTGGAACAATTTGCAAATAGAGGACAAGCAGAGATCACCTACTCAGGTCTTCTGGACCCAAGCTCTCAGGAGAAGTCAACGGACATGTATATATGACTTGTGAAGATCTCGGAGAGAATTTCAATGAAATCATCACTGCAGATGACAGCACCTGTGTGAAGCAGTTGTTGCTATCTCCATTTATCTGAATAAAACCTGAGAGCCTGGCACAGGAGAACCCTGCAGCTGCTCCACAGCCTCATCGTGTCAGTGGGGGGAAAAATCAGAGCAGGACAAGGTCATTTGACAGAAGTCACCCAGCAATTCGATGGGTCTGGAGCAAAACTCTGGTATCTTTGTCTTTACCTGTTTGATAGGTGACCTAAACAACACATCTACGCTTAAATAACTTGAGTGTTTCCACTCAAAAATCAGGGAAATTAGGAACATAGTGCACTCACCGATTCACAGTCTCCCAGTCCCCAGGCCTCTCGTGGTGTTGGTCCTGGCTGCATTCCCCGGCGTCAGGCTCTTCAAAACTGCTCAAAAGCAAGTTTCCCTCTTTTGTGACTGCTGTAATTTCTTCCTGTATAATGCAAAACATTTCTGATTCAGACTACTTTTTGTGAGGTAAGGATAAGTCATTTCGTGTTTCTCCTGCCTTAGTTTCCCTGTATGAAATGAAGCACCAGGATCCATCAGACCAAAGGACTCCCAGCAGATGTTTTAGCCCCCTTAACGTGGGGTTAGCCCCTGGAGCTGGAGGGGGCTGAACCATGGACTGGTCCCCAGGCTGGGTGGAAACTGGCACGCGTGAAAACTTCAGGCCACGAGATGATTCAAGAGGCAGGAGGACATCACTACCACGGGTCTCTCCTGGTGAGCAGGTGGGTTTGTATTAGATATCTATCTACAAGTTCCTGTATTCAAACAAGTCCTTCTGCAGCTTGGAGGCTGTGCTTCTCCATCAAGGTCGTCGCAGGAGGTTGTAGGAAGAGCATCCCGCAGTGGGACAAAGCTGGGACTGAGACTGCATGGTACCACTTGCTAGAGCCTCGACATATAGAGGCAAGTCAGCACTTTCAATGTAACCTCCACTCGGGGAAAATTTCAGCCCTTGGTGTGTTCATTAGCATCAGCTGAGGAGCTTTGTGCTGTGTTGGGCTCAGCCTCAAAGCAAACAGGTGCATTTAGTCAATTATTGTCAGAAAAAAAGAGACCAAACACAGAGGTAAGAAGGAAGGAGAAAAGGGATGTGGCTGATGAACCAAGTTGGAAGAAGCCCTGAAGGAAAGACCTGTGTGTGGGTCAAGAGCCCATCCCAGAAGATGGCCAGATTGCAAGAGAAACAATGGCAAAACCACTTTAGGGAGAAGATTCAGAAAGCACAGACTTGCTTAAACATCTGCCTGCCCCAGACAGCTCACAGCAACCCAAACGTAACAGCATCTTCAGGGCAGCAGCCCAGGAGCAGACAGACACGGCCACAGGAGCTTCTCCTCTCCCACACACAAAGTGTCCACTGCCGGTTTGCATCCCTATCGCTAAAACATGATGGAAGATGACCACAAGGCAAAAAGCCCATCTCCTTTTGATACTACCACATCCAGGAGACTCAAAAGGGAAGAGGAATTATGCAGCGTGCTGTAGACCGCAGGTGGCTGTTATTTCATCCTCTTACATCTCACTCTCCAGAGTCCTGTGTTCCCCTTTTGATTCAAAGCCTTTCATTATACGTATGACAAAGTCGTCCGACTGTCAAACAGGTGTTAACTTGATTTTTTCCCATTCGGTATATCAAAGAGGTTAATTTCTTAGTTACTCTGTTCAATTAATTTCTGTCATTTTTTCATTGTGTTTGCAACCAGCTTCTGTTCAGTATCACAGCTACATAAATTATTCTGATGGACTCATTATTTGAATTCAGGAATCAGCTGTACCAATCTCGGGGTTGTCACGAGAGAGACAAGGATCCCATGTCTTGCTGTCACCACAATCTGTGCGCAGTTTCTCATCTGCTTTCATCTTTCATGGTCTTAGAAGGAACAAAAGAAAAAAGCCAACGGACTTCATTTCAGTTAAAAGGCAACGAGTGGTTTTGATATTTGAAATTAATAGACGAGGCATTAAAAGCAACAGCTGCCTCGTACTGAGTGCTGCTGTGCTTTATATGCAAATGAAAGCACATGACGTGTTTTATTTCTCCGCAGAGGAAAGTGTGTATTACTGACCGCTTTATATACAGGACCACAGCGTGTAGCCGATATCTGCCCCCTATACTTTGGCTATAGTCCTAGGCATGAAGTTTAAGCCAGTAAGTCATATCGCAATATATGTAGCTGCTGTTTTATGCTACAGCTCTCTTCATTTTCAAAGAAGAAATAAAGGACTACTGGCAGTATCTATAACGAGACTTTCTATACATACGCACGCACATTTATGCCCCCACGCAGCACACTTTGGATGTCACTTTGCGTATTTCTTACAGGCAGCCTTCTGGGAACTCACTGTCACGTGAACGACAAAGGATTATAAATGAAAATAGATACACTTCTTTCTTTGACTTATGGAAACGAATCCTGTCATGAAGCAAAGGAGCTCGTTCTTCAGCCGCACGGCACGGCTATTGGCACGGGAATCCCTTCTGCAGTGAGGGCTTGGGGACAGGCCTGTGCTGTCCCCAGACAGATGCGGGAGCAGTAAAGACAACAGCTTGATACAGCAGCACCTGCCTGCACTAAAGCTTCCACTAACTCCTATAATGGTATTAATCACAAGTAGTTGAAAAAAAAAATCTTAAAATCTTAAAGAAACAAATGTTGTTTAAGACAAAATACGGAGGCTCACATGAAGACAGGGATCGCATCATGAATGCTCTGCACCACGCGCTCGCACAAAGTCTTCACCTTAGATGCTCTCCGGCACAGTTCCCTCAAGCCCCCCCGAGGAAGCTGCATCAGGCGGAGGGACCTGGGGACAAACCATCCCTCCAGACCTGCTGATGATCTTTGCGTGCAGCTTCCTCCAGCCTTTGGGGGTGAAGCGGAGGGAACCCCGCCGGGGGCACGAACCCACAGGCGCCGCAGCCTCCCACCCGCCCTGCTGCCAGCGAGACGTGCGAAGCCCGCGGGAGGAGCGCACTGCAGACACCAACTTCTGCAGCCAGCAAGGAGGCGGCAGCTGAGACGGTTTGCAGGATGCTGGCAGGGTACTTCACTTGAGGGGATGGCAAATGTAAGGGTAACATACAGAAATAGTCATGCTGTGTTTTATTTTGTCTGTCAACACATACACACGCATGGGAGGGAAGGAGGAGTGGGCACCAAACAAACAAGCAGCCGAAGCCCAGAAATCCCATCTTGCCACGCAAACAGTGGTTGGAAACATCTGGCGGAGTTGCTGATGAGACATACCTTGAGCTGGTAGTACTTCTCCGTGCGCAGTGCCAGGATGCGCTCGATTGAATACATGTCGTCCGGTAGCTCGGTCTCCGCCAGCTCCGTGCCAAAGGATTGTAACATCTGCGCAATTTCCTTCACGGTTAGTGCAAAACTCTCTATCGCCTGGTGGGAGACGATAATTGCAATCAGCTTGGGATTCGGGATATTCCTACACCTCGTTAAGAGTGCACGAAGAGCCAAGGCTGAGATCTGCAGGGGAGCCCAACAGCTTGCTCTGAGAGAGGTGGGTGGGATGTCCCCTGCAGACGGAGCTGACGTGTGCTGCGGTGCGTTAGCTACTGGCCACCAACACGTGGCCAGGTGGCTTTTAGCGCAGACTGAATCCACCACAGGGACTCAAATAAGGATAGCATTGGGCAGAGACACCTCATGCTTTGTTTTCTGCTGCCTGTTCTTGTGCACTCTGACATATTTCCTATCACATATTGGAGGTCTACAGCAGAAGTCACCATAGGATCATCTCATATATTCCTGTAATTCCTCTTCTATTATTCTTCTCCTCTGGTTAACCCACACTAGGAACCACCTCCAGGCAGGAGGGCTTTGGAGATGTATTTGGCTTCTTGGTGATGGATGTTTCCAGCTTCGCAGGCCTGAATGGCGGGTTACAAGGCAGCCTGGCATCACGGTCGCCTCATCCGCAGCTTCACCAAGAGGGCAAGGGAGGGAGCTAAGCAGCGTGCCGGAGACACAGTGGAGACAGTGGGATGGAAACCAGTGCTGTTGGTACCTCCCCAGCACATCCCAGACAGCCACTGGAAGCTCTGGACGCCAGACAGCTCCCACACCTCAGGGCAATGTAGGGCTCTCCTGGCCCCGCTCACAGCTCCGGCTCTGCTTTTGAGAATGGGGTAATATAAATGCGATCAGTTACATTTATTTTCTTTAAACAGCGTGTGTTTTCCATGGAAAATTCAGGAAACGTTTTATGAGCACACTACAAAGGAATTTTGAGAGAGGTTTTTCATATAGACACTTATCTACCATATGCAGCTCTGGTCTAGAAACTATCCTTTTCTTAGATTAACATTTTTTGTCATTCATTTTGTCATTTTTGTCTCCAAGTGTGAAAGCTATGTCATTATCACTTTAACACATCATGCAAAAGAACAAAACTAAGAGCCAAAAATTTAAAAAATTCATAAAGGTGGCAGCACGTCAGTGTAAACCCGCACAAAGTTAATGGCACAAGCAATAGCTCGAGTTATTCCAGCTACAGTGTCTTGTGCTTTTGTCTTTATACCAAGCTCCACATCTGCTGGTGTGGACGATGTTGCAGGGCAAGGGGCACTAGGATGTCTGGTACATTCTTCATTAGCGCTTTGATTTGTTGGGAAGGTAACTGGGAATCCAACCTGCCATTAAGCTGGGAGACAAAGTCCCAGTGAAAACTAAGAGTGTACAGGAAGCACAGAAACACACAGCAAGGCACAGCTCAGGGAATTAAATGCCTGATTCCTGGCAATATTAAAGGAAAATTCTTGCAAAGAAAAAAAAAATAAAAGGAAATTTTCTGAATTCTCTGCCTTCGGTCAGTGCGCAGAGAGCAGTCTCATCGCCCTGGTTCCCAAACACATTTGTGATATTAATCACATGAAGCAACCATTATAAAAAAAAAGCCTATTTTGTATCTACTATTGAGGGAATTTTAATGAAGACTTAAGAAGAGAGATCTTTCAGGAGCAGTTTCAAAAGGAGCCTGAGGGAGTTAATCATCCAGCTCCCGTAAAAACCCATCAAGTGCCTAACACCACTTGACTCCTTTGCAAATCCGATCGAGGAAATGTAGTTGGCTTCAGGGGTTACTTCCAGCTACCCGTTGCTCATTGCCTCACAGAAAACCTTCCTCAATCGATCCCAACACCCAAGAGCCCAGTGCTCAGCGCCGGTACGTACAGTCCTGAAGATGACCCACTCGCTGTGGCAGTACTCCAGGGTGCCTCCAAACTCCGGGGTTAATTGCTGTTCATCGATGTACGTCAGCAGGTCGCTAACCGAGCTCAGCATAACAACCTGCAAACAAGGCAACGCCGACAGCTGGTTGATCACCACTTCTACCCAGATCAAGCCTACAAATCTTTTATGTATCTAAAAATTGGGGTTTTCTCTAAATACTGTTCGACAGCATGGCTTTCTTCTTATGCTAATGGCTTAACATGGCTTTTATTTGATGTATTTGACCACTTTTGTAAGCCAACCCTGATCTCCCAGGTGCTTTCTTCCTTAAATGCAAAGCGCAGTGAGATGCTGCAGTCTGTGACTGCAGACCAGAGCGGAAAGCAAAGGCAATGCAGGTTTTTGCAAGGGATGACCAGTAATCTGGGAAAATATATAAATTTTAATGCATCGTGAAGCATTAGCAGAAAGCACATTATTTCCTAAAGGAAAACATGAGTTTGTTTTGTGAGTTTGTAATTGTCTCAATTCCATAAAGGTACTTTTCCTCTCTTAATTATTCTCATTACATCCTATAATCAAGGTGGCTTTAGAAGTCTTGGAAACTTTGACTTGAGAATATAAAACCAGTTGCTGTTTTAGAAACAAATACCAACGTGATGTTGGTACGGAGTTTACACTGAGATTAAAAAGGAGATTATGGGTGGAATTCGTAGCAAAAGCTTCAGTAGATGTGTCTTTTGATTTTTCAGACATTAAACAAATTCCTGAGCATGGTTTTATCCTCCAGAGGTGCCTGCAGAGTGCGACACCGCCACCCTCCCGACCCGAGGCGCACGGGCAGCCTCCGATCCCGCACGGGCACAACACCTCTGAACGCTCGTACCGGTAACTTGAGTAGGAAATCCTCCTGACTGAACCGAAACCCAATGTCAGTGAAGGTGCGCTGGAAAAACCCCGTGGGACGAAGAACCATCACTAAGTGCAGGTTCCCTGGGAAAGACGCCTGCAAGGAAGCAGAGACGACATTCAACCTGGGGACGCGGCAGGTCCGACAACAGCTTTCAAATGCCTTTAAAAAGGGGGAAATAGTTCAGATCTCAGTATTTTTTTCTGATTGCCCTGATAGCCTTTTCTTATTTGCAAAACAGGAGAGAGACACTGTAAGTGGTTTAGAGACACAGGACATAACTGCGGGAGGATTGTCCAGTCCCGCTTCCCTTTGGAACTGGCAGGAGCTCAGCCACGCACCTTGGAGGGCCACTTATTATAAACTTTAATACTATATATTGCGTTCAGCATTATAACTCGGGGAATGAAATTACGACTTAGCAGGGAACAGAGGGTTGGAACATCGAGGGGAATAACAGACAGATTGGGGAAGCAAAATTTATTGCCAAACTCGCTAATCATCCCATAACTGCATCAAGCATACTCTTCGTGTCCCTGGTAATTACCAGGCAACATTTAATTTGTGGTAAGAATTTGGAATTTCCTGTCTACACTGCTGGAGCCTTTTTACAAGCATATGGTTGGCAGGTGCGTTTTTAAATAGATCTGCGAAAAGGGTGCTTGAGAATGAAAAAGAATTTTTAAGAAAGTAGGAGTCACATCATTAAATTATGGATAAGTGCATGATGCAAAGAATTGAGTTAATTAAGACACACGATTTTCTCTCAGATCCTGCCAGGCCAGGTTACATTTCTCCATATATTCCTCCTTATATTATCCTCCTCCACCATCCTCCAAGAAAGATGATAGTAGTACCTATACCGAGGGTGAGAGTGATGAACGTTTAGGTATTTTGCACTGCAGGGCACTTTTAATCTATGCCTTCAAATCAAAGACTGCTCCCACAAACATGCATTAGTGTTGTTCAAAAAAGCCATGATTTACAGTTGAGATCTGACATCCATGAACTGCGTTGTAACTCATTTGCTATGTTTTCTTGCATAGGAAAGGTCAGGTTGTGCCTTCCATTGCCCACAACTCCACTTAGAAATGGCCAGTGACTTTTAGAATCAAATAAGCCACAGAAATTCAATATATTGATCTGACGTTATTTTAAGTAGGAGCAGAAAAAAAATAAAGACATGAATGTGAATGAAGTGCCAAATTCATACCCTTTGGAAGCCAACAAGAACGGTGCCAGGGACAGAGATTTGGCGTTAGAAACAAGAGCAAACCATTGAATAACGGAGACGTTTGTGCTGGCTCCAGGCCCTGGGTGCTGCACCTCCGTTACACAGCGCCCGGTTAGCACACAGCGTCTCCGAAATGGCCGCCAGCCGCAGCGATGGCTGCAGCCGCGGGAGACCCAAGGAACCAACTTCCAACGCCATCAAACCCGCAGACAGGTCAAAGGTCTAAACCTGGCCACGGAGTCACCAGGCCTTCGCAGCTCTGAGACACGTCTTGCCCAAGAAAGTGTGGGTGAGAGGCTGCAGGAGACCCAGGTTCAGCTCCCTCCTTCGATGCCTGTTTAATTAGCTCTACAAGGAAGATCAGCTCTCCTGCAAGACAACCACAGGCAGGCCCTCCAACAGCCCAGCTACCAGACACAGCTCTGTCTGCAGAGAAGCCCACCTCAGAGACCTTGCTCAGCTCAGCATTTTTAACTTGACCTTCCCATATTACTAGAAAGAAAATCATCCACAGGCTACTGGACACCTCCAAGGAGCTGGAGTGGTTCCTTACTTTGAGATGGAGAAGAATCTCTGCCTGGGATGCAGAAAACCTTCACTGAGGAAAGCATCACCAGAACTGGCACAGGCTTCTAGACATTTTGAATGAACTGAAAATTTACAGCATTAATATTTCACTGGAAAGTCTCTGGCAAGCTCAACACTCATCCTCCAGCACGTCCCAGAGAAGCTGGCTGCCTCTCCCACCTCACCACGCTGGCTCTCCGTCGGACACAGTAAACGCTGCTATTGCTCCTTCCAGGCCTGTTGGCTGACCTGACTAGTCCTTGACACTCTTCATGCCCCAGCACATCCCACAGCACTAGGACATCCCAGGAAGAGACCTGTCAGTCTGCGTTCATGGCAATGTTGTGCCCATCCCTGCAGAGCTGTGAGTCCATCATGTGTCATTCCCTCACGCCCACCCTTATGTCTGTGTTTGCCTCATTTTACATCCTGGTCATTTCCCAGCGGGCATTTCTCTGCAGACAGGACAACAATAGCATCCCCCAACAAGGTTTCAAAGATATCACCAAGGAGCCACCGCGAGCTGCAAACCTCAAAGGACAGGACGTTTTCGCTCCAAGACAGGCCCCGCACCCCTGGTGTTAATGGCTCACACTGACTTGAACCCAAGCGTTGTGAGGCCAATGGTCTTACAGTGCTTTAAAGGAGCTCAGAGGATGCAATTTTAGGTCCTACTGCATGGTTATGAGTCCATTGTAGGTGAATCCCATGGTGAAGTCCCACAGAGTTTGGGGAAAGTTACCGTTCCCAGCTCAGAAACACAACAGTGTGTTCAGGTCGCTGAACTTCAGGCTCCGGCTTTGACCCCCTCCTGAAAAATGCATCAGCAATAACCTTGAGGAGAACAACCAGCCAGAGATGCATCCTCCCTTGGTCTTATCTCATTGTCCCCCTCCGTCTCCTGCCCCCTTTAACCCTGTTCGGCACTTCAAGCAGAGATGAGTCTGCTTTGCCCTCTCCTACTCCTTCAAGTCCTTTTCGACATGCACCCTTCGTGCGCAGAGCAGACTCCCTAGAGGAAGGGCCTGGGTCTCCCAACCACATCACCCAACGGGAAGCTGTAGACTTTGAATGTCTTCTCCTATGAGCCCTTGGGCAGGAAACCCACAGCTCCAGGAAGATGGACCATCGATCAGGGGGCAAGCAGAGCTGCCTGCCACAACGACACTGCAATAGCGATGAGGGGTGAAACGCCTCTCCGAGAGCCAAGGTGCCTTTGGACACCTTTGGTTTCATGAAGGCAGGACGCCAACATGTTCCACACAACATACAAGAAGAGACCATCACCTGGCACTCAAATCCTTCTGCCACAGCGGCAAATTCTTCTTCGATACAACTTCACGTCCCATACACACACAGCTGTATCCCGCTAGCTCCTTGATATGTTTCACTGCAGAGGTAGCTGCGTTTCCAGGACAGGTGATCTCATTTCCATTCGGTTTAGAAAGCATTTGGGGATTTTTCCGCTGATCTTATACGTATAAGATCAAGGTCAGCACTTATGAGTAGCTAAACAAACAAACAATACAGCTTTGCAAATGATACCTAATATATTTCAAGCATGGAAAAAAACAAACAAGCCAAAAAATAAGCTTGCAGAAAGCCACCAAACTAAAGGAGGGGAGACATAGACTAGACCTAAGGAAGAAGTTTTTCACAGTGAGGGTGGTGAGGCCCTGGCACAGGTTGCCCAGAGAGGTGGGAGATGCCCCATCCCTGGAAACATTCCAGGTCAGGCTGGACGGGGCTCTGGGCAACCTGATCTAGTTGGGGATGTCCCTGCTCATTGCAGGGGGGTTGGACTAGATGGCCTTGAAAGGTCCCTTCCAACCCAAACCATTCTATGATTCTAAACCATGCCCTGTGCTCTCTTACAGACTTAAGAGAAAGGATGAAATGTTAAAAATAGATATTTTATATATATGGAAAGATCAATAATTCCTCCGGGATAACATTCCTGAAGGGACTATACCTTTTTTAATCACTGCTACAATTCTAGTGCTTCTAAGGGCTGAAGTGTAGAGAAGTTACCTGCAAACTGAACTCTAATGACACTGAAGGTACTGCTGGAAAAAAGCCCTTCTCCACAATATATTCAAGAAAGCAAAGACAAAAAGGTCCTTAATCTTGCCTTATGTTTTATCTTATTATTTATAATACTACAAAGAATCTTGTGCATTTGACTAACTTGGGTTTCTGTAATAAGACACCTAAAAGAACCCCCTAAAGCCTTTGTCCTCTGCTGTTCCTCTGCAGCATATCAGGAAAGGCAGAAAACTATCGGCGCAATTCCACTAAATCAGGCAGTTGGCAACGTTTCACTACTATTAACTCTCTCACTGACCAAAGCCCATGCTCAGAACATTCCCCCCCTTCTGAGGACACAAATGTGTACCTTAAGGCCCCAGTTCAGCCACTTGTTTAAATGCACACTCGAC
The DNA here is from genome assembly GCA_009819775.1 of Phoenicopterus ruber ruber. Classification (NCBI taxonomy): domain Eukaryota; kingdom Metazoa; phylum Chordata; class Aves; order Phoenicopteriformes; family Phoenicopteridae; genus Phoenicopterus; species Phoenicopterus ruber. The sequence continues at coordinate 17,009,480 of CM020226.1, forward strand.
TGTAACCCCGTAGATAGCCCTGATATAATCCATATAGACAAACTGGGCTAATAAAGCACAAGAAAGGGCATGCACCGAAAGCATCACAGCTATCACCTCCTCAGTGAATATCTCATCCTGACGCACTTAATGTGATTTTTCCTAATTTTAGGAATTCAATTTTCAGAGAATATGCTTCCCTACAGTTCACTGGGACATTCACGCGGTTGGAAATCAATAAACATAAAGAAAAAGTAGTATCTGCCAGTAAGTTTGTTTCTGAATGACGCAGCCTGAGGCAGGTGGTCCTGATAGAGGTGCTGAAGTTAATGACTTTCTGCTGTCCCTTAAAGGAAAAGTCAGACAACGAAATGCGGGGACTGCTAATTCGAGCTTTCGCTTCCCCCAGAGCCCAAATGAAACTCCCAAGCGCTCTGCTACCTTTATTGTAGCCGGCTGCATAATTAACCCCCGAAGATGCTGAGATGCCCTCGCAGAGAGCGGGCCCTGGGTGGAATCTGGGCACCGGCACCGGCGCTCTCTCCCCGCGGGAGCGGCAGACGAAGCCTCTCCCAGGGCGGTGCAGGGATGCGCGATGCCCAACGCCCGCCGGAACGGCCCGGCTGCTCCCGCGCGGAAGATGTTACTAAAAATACCCCCCGCGCCGCGCAGCTGAACCGCTCCGGTCAATATTCCCGCTCCCCCCGGTACAGAAAGGCCTCTCGCCTCCGCGGCGCGGCCCCCCGCCCCCCCCCGCCTCCCCCCCCCCCCCGCTCTCGGGCGCTGCAGCGCGGCGGGCCCGGCGCCTTACCGCAGTCCTGCCGGCCCGCCGCCCGGCCCGCCGCCCGCCCGCCTCGGCCATGGCCGGGAGGGGACGGGACGGGACGGGGATGGGGATGGGGACGGGGATGGGGATGGGGACCGCCGCGCTCGGCCCGCTCCCGGGGCGTGCAGGCAGCCCCGCCGGCTCCCGGCTCCCAGCCCCGCTCGCCTTCCCAGCGCCGGGTTTGGTTTTAAGGTGGAATGCCAAAAATCATCCTGCAGACGGGGCCAGCTCTTTCCTTCGAGGACCGGGCTCTCAGCTTAGAGCTTTTACCCTTCCCTTTCCTCCCCACCGCCCCCCCCCCCCCCCCGCCGCGATTATCTCAAAGGCGCATTTTAAAGTTGTTCAGGATTTTGGGGGGGGGGCGGAAGGAAAGATGCTCCTGCCAAAACCCGAGGCTTGACCCTGGCAGTAGGGCCTCGCTCCCCAAAGCGAGCAGTACCAGCGTGAGCCTGGTTTCCCCGTGCAATTAGAGACATACACAAAGAGTTAAACAAAAATCTGTACGGTCTGATACCAAATTTTTCTGGATCAGATGCACCACCGCAGAGCTGCCATTGCATATACATATGCTGAAAAAATAGGACACACTGTGTATTTCAAATTCAGCTTATTTGCACTTCTTTATTCCAAAATTATACAAAGATCGGGGGGGGGGGGGGGGGGGAGATTTTTTTATTGCAGCACGGCTTATGGTTTATGATTGGAAAGAAAACAAGATTTCATCTTTTGTGTTAGCTGCACAAAGGCAAGTCCAGTCAAACGCCTCCTGGACACAAAACCAGCCCTTTAGGGCCAGACCCTCTTTTTAAGGCAAGATTCCCAAGTCTTAAGATTCAGCGGACACAGGTTTCCTGCTTCTCAGTCCTCTTTGCACAGAGCACCTCCGCAGTAGTTACGTGGACAGCCCTGATACTACAGGCAAAGTCACTTCTCTACATGGACAGGCAGCGCATACAGGTACACAAATAGGTGTATGCTCAAAGGTCACAAAATAATTAAATTTTCTTATTAAACACAAAATGAATGACTCTTCTGTAGAAGCTACAAATGAGGACAGGATTTTTTCACATCTGAAACTTCCAAACTATGCAAAGCAGCTACATCATCCTTAGAGGATGCTCTTAGCACTAGCACCCGTTCAAACGCTGGCAGCAGAATTGAATTTTGATGATCGCTTTAAAGAACTACTTTTTAAGTGCTGCTTCTTCTCTAATGGTACGGTAACCATACTTGGAAATTCAGTTTATAACATTCAGGAAAACCAGAACCCAAAATATTGACAGTGGTATCTTATGCACGTTGCAAAAAGGTGCATAACCCTCTCTTCCTTCTACTGGAGGCCGATCGGGAAAATGCCAGCAAATCCAGACATTTTTAACGCCAGGTTCAGCTGCACCAGTAATAACTACTTAAAACAGCCAAAGATCTAACTTCATCAGATCTCAGCAGAATCAGGCAAGAGCTTGCTTTCTCAGTACATACTGCTTGCTTCATTCTCTATCAGGCGGATCAATGCCTTTCACTGTTCCATGATCATAAGCAGAAACAAAGGCAATAATAATGCGCCCAGAATATTTTCACTGACTTACCCACGTGGCACGGTCTGGTCGGGAAAGCATTTATCAATTAGCTCCTACCTATCCACGCACCAAAAACATGACTTTCCCACACCTGCACGCACTACTGTAATACCATCTCCTGGTTTCACAAGACACAACGCATTGTCGAGTTGCAAAAAGCTTACTTTTGAGATATGTTCAGAATCTAAAGACAGCGCATGAACATGTGTAATAATAGATATTTAAAATACATGAATGCATACGTACACATTTAAAATAGACTTTTCCACTCATGCCCACACAGAAATGTTTGTGAAGCCTGTTTTAAGAACCTAACACTTCCAGTCACTGACAACTAGGTAAAATATATAATATATATTATTTGCACTTCTTTATTCCAAAATTATACAAAGATCAGGGGAAAAAGAGATTTTTTTTTTATTGCAGCACGGCTTATGGTTTATGATTGGAAAGAAATCAAGATTTCATCAAATGTTTGCGAAGCCTGTTTTAAGAATCTAACACTTTCAGTCACTGACAACTAGGTAAAATATATAAAATATATTTCCAGTCCTGCAATGTACCTTTTAGACTGACACTAATAACCAGTGTCTAGAAAGCCAAATTCTCCGCCCATCAAAAGCATAGAACATGGCACAAAACACATTTGAACCACTACAAAAAAGTACAAAAACAAGCAAATGGATCAGTTAATGCTCAAACAGCTCATTTACGCACTCAAATGGGGCATAGAGCTATGACTGAATTAATTATAGGGCCATAAAACAAAATACTACCTAGAGAGACAGCACAAGCATCATTGCTCCTGGTTCCCAGTGTTTTCTGAAAGTGATACATAATGGGCACGATGACTTAGTACATTAAAAGAAATTAACATTAAAAGGACTTACTGCTATTTTTTGGAGAGTCATCTTGACCGATGTCCAAGTGTCCAATCTTCTATCCAGGATTAGGATAAATTTGGTGTCAGACTCATGTTGACTATGAGGTAAGAAAATACCAAGTAATCAGATAACATTTGGAGGGAACATGACTTTGTTCCCCCAAAAAACCCCAAACCCAAGAACACAGAATGCAAACCACCTTTTGACATTTCCACAACTGCTGAAATTCCATTTGAAAATATTTCCCTGAGCCGCCTCCAGCAAGAAATTTGGGAAGCCCACCTTACGGTTAGCCCAGGGTTATGCATCACCTTTGAAATAGGCATTGCGTGGGAGGTGGAGACAAGAGATTGCCCTTGAAACCCGCCTCGGGTTGGGGAAGGACTTTGGGGGGGTCAGAGGCAGCTGCGCTGCTGCCGAGCAGCTCGGGGCGGCCACCAGCCTCCACCAGCCGCTGCCGCGAGATGCACGGCCCTGCCCTCACCGCTGAGCTCTTCCCTCTCAGGGAGCTTGTTACCCGCCTGCCCAGGTCAGAGCAACCAAGCGATGACTCCTGGCTTGTGTTGGCACAGGACAACAGAGGTGACACTAACCCAGGGAAGGGTGACACCAGCCTGGCAGGGGGAGAAGGGGAGCTGGTGCTCAAAGAGCCTGTCGGGGCTTCCCCAGCACCTCCCGAGGCCCCGCTTGCGAGGCAGCGATCGCTAGGAGGCAATTTCCAGCACGCTCTGGTTCACTTTGCAAGCGCAGGCTTCCTGACATCCCTTTTGACACCCAAATCCTTTAAGTTGCTTTGAAATCCCCAGTCTGACCAAGCAAGCCAGCAGTACCGGGGATGCCCGGTCTGGCAGGTGAGCTCCTGTCTGTCATTCACACATTGCCTTCCCAGGCTGGCCGGGCGCAGCTCAACCAGGCTCAACCCCTGACAACACACACTCCAGGGCACTCCGAGTTACATTCTGGCATCGTGTCTGCACACAGGTAAGGGTATGCCAGCTTGTAACCAAGTCCTGTGATGTGAGTGTATTTACAGGATAGTTAGATAATATTTACAATATTTATTTTGCGGATGCTGAAACAGGATAGGCACATCCCACGCCACCCTATCCGGGCGTCTCGGTGCTGCGGAGAGGCTCCCAGTACACGTGCTGGGTGCCCAGAGCTGGGTCAGGTATGTGCACCGGGCATGGCCCCGTGCAGGCAGCCCACCGCAAGCACCGTCCTCGGTAATTCTTGTGTTTGGCAAGCGAAAACACGTGGCGGGTTACTCAGAAGTATCGCATGGCAGACAACACTTGGCAACCTCACTACAGAAAAAAAGACACTTGAAGCCAGCGCAGGAGCTTTCATTCAATGCACGTCTTGCTGCTCTGGTCTGTGATAGCCACACCTTTGGCATATATATTTAAAAGGAATTAGCAGCTGCGCTAAGAGAAAAAAAAAATCCCTTTGGCTCCTAATAACAATTGACTGAAGATACGTAGAGATACAGAGCTCCCAAGGCGTCCTATGAACACATCTCACGGATCTCTAGCGTCACGCCCAAAGTGCAAAGGTTTCGTGTGTATTTGTACATTGCCGCCGCGGCGAACCAGCAAAGAGCAGAGAAAATGAGCCGCAGATTTTACACGTGGGTCGTACACAGAACTTCTGCATGTAATAAAGTCTGAGGTTACACGCTGTGATCTGGATCAGGCACGACTTTTCAGCCAACACCTTTTTTAGCTAAAATAGTTTTGGCAACATGAGACGATTTCTGTCAGCTCTGTTCACCCCCACCACAAGTTAAATGACCCGGGAGGGTGGGAGGGGGGCAAAACGAGCCTTTTGTTTGAGGTAAAAATAAAACCCTTTGGTTTTTCAGCACACCCTAAAACTTTAAAAGGTAGGTCTCTGTCCTATGAAAAACAATTCCCCAACTCCCCACGGTATTTCCCAACAGGCTGCAACTGAAAAAAAAAACCAAAACTTTACACAGCACCGCCATCATCGTAATAAAACGTGAAGAAAAACCTCAGATCCAAGTAATTTAGAAAAGGCAGCCAGACGGTAGCGATTGTCAGTTAATAAAAGTACGGCAAAGTATGCCATTTACTCAGGACAAGGTTATATATGAGAGTAGCCTCTCAGCATGTTCATTTACTTTTATCAGTTCCCTTACAGGCACAAAGAAGAAAGTTCCCAGCTGTCCAAAAGCCTTGAAACCTACTGTGGGAAATTTTTAATTTATTCTGGGGCTAGTGGAGCAAGTCTGCGACTATTTGCAACCCAGGCCTTGCAGGTTTATCAGATTTCCAGTCCTGCGATGTACCTTTTAGGCTGACAATAAAAATAAATCAATGCTTTCTCACCAAGGCTGCATCCAGCAGCAGGAAGATGGAGATAGATAAGCGGATCAAGGATTATTTCTTTCTGGGTGCTTCTCGTCACTTTTTTTTCTTACTCTTAATTTTGTATGTGTTGCAGGACGCAGCAGACTAAAAATAAAGACTTGGGATGTTTTGCAGGAGGACTTGAAATCAGATCCCGGAGTCTGCAGTCGTGAGATTTATCACAGGCCTGAGAGACTCCTTGGGGCTGGTGGGATCAGAGCAGGACCCGCTGCGTAATATTTAAATTCAGAGGTATTTATAGCCAACAGCACCCTTCGCTGCTTCATTACCCTGTGTCATCAGCCATGGCTCCAAATCACTTTGTACTTCCCAATGTAAGGGGAACAAGCAAAGCTCGTCTAAATACCGAAAAGCTGGATAGTCAAACAAGATCACTCTTGGGGTCTCCTTTCTGCAAATACTGGGACCTGTCACACTTACCTGCGCCTCTCCTTCAAGCGCACCATCGCGCAGGGCTGTCCTGCAAAGCCAGCCTGAAGGCAGGCAGGCAGGCAGGCAGGCAGGCAGGCCCTCGGCAGGCAGGCAGGCAGGGAGGCAGGGACCGCGTGCAATTTGACGTGGGTGCGCCTGGCGTGAAAGGTAGGGACCTGCGACTTATTGTTCTGTACAGCTCTTCCATACGAGCACTTTCTGCAGCTGCCTCCTGCCTGCAGCACGGTGCCCAGGAATCCTAAAGTAAAATTAACTGGCCTACGAGACCCACCTTCCTCCTGGCTCTGTTATTAATGCGCTCACCTTGCTGAGCAAAGAGTGGCTTACAGCATCCATCGCCTTTATCTAACAATTACTTCCAGGAGTAAAATGCTTCATGAAATTCAGCTTCCCAAAATACTACAAACCTGACGTCCCATGAGGTTTCCTCAGGCTGGTATCAGCAGGACGAGACGTAGCCCTTGCTGCCGATTGCACAGGAAAGGCACCGTGCACGTGGTTTTGATATGCCCATACCCATCTATAGGTATGTGGTAGGGAGGTGTCGGCGCATCCACGGCTAACTCTGACACGCAGGTCAAGTATTTACCTCTTTTAGGGACTTTCTGGCCCAAAGTCTGAGCTCTGAGCCCATGACGTGATGCCGCTGAGGGACGCGTACCCCGGGGTACCACACGCCTTCCACCCTCACCTACGTGATGCTTTTCCTTGCTCCCCAACACCGCAGCCTTTACGACTCCGAAGTGTTAAAAAGCACATGTTTTTAAGCCAGCCGGGTATTGAGGCAGGCTGTTATGGTGGTAGGAGGAGCAGAGAAGCATGATTAAAGTGGTTTTACAAATAACATGCTGAACGTGCTTGAATCACCAGCAAGCTCGCAGCTCTCATTAGTTTCTTGATTGAGTTTGACCTACTACAGGGACAGCAAGACTGCTCATCATGCTAATGCCAGGGTGTTTACAGTCATATGAAATAAGAAGCCCTGGAGAAACGGGGCAGAGCTGGAAGCGCAGTTGCACAGACACGGGCTGCCCGCACAGCACGAAGGAGAAAACCCTCCAGCCGGCACACACCGCGGCGCGCTCCTGTCCGTGCCGGGACGGTGCTCTGTGGGCCAGGAGCCCGCGAAACTTCAGAGTCCATCCAAAAAGGGGATAAAGGAACCAGAGGCCCTTTTTTTTTTTTTCCTGCAGAGGTGGCTAAACACACGGTCCTTCTTCCGAGGCAGGCGCTGATGGAAAGCTCCCATCTAGCTGCTGTCAACCTGCTCTCCCTGCAGGAAGAAATTTGCCAAAACAGGCATTATTCAAGGAAATGAAGCATTCCAGGTAACTGAGTCACCCGGCTCAGCAGCAAGAAATAGGAGGGCCATTAATCTAAGTACACAGCCCTGTATGTGGCACAGGTAGACTGTCAGCCGCTTAACCCCGAGACGCAGGCGGGTAATGGGAGCTGCGGCACGCTGCTGAGCCATCGCCTGTAATGGGGACCCCAAACGGTTTGTTCCTGTAATTAGCCTCTTCCTCCGGTTACATTTCTCTTTTTCCACGGTAATGACTCTCTATTTGTACATGTCAAAATATTTTTCTGCAGTGGCACGGCATATTTAAGCGATGACACATGTCAAAGCTTAAGGAAAGCTTGCTGTTAATTAGAAACTTAATAAACTAAATTTATGGTACATGCAGGCTGACAAGTCACAGGGATGATGTCCACTTTTTACTCTGCAGTTACTGGCACATTAAATACCACGCCTGGACACCGTAAGGGCTTGCGTTGTTCATCTTCTCCCTCTCACCTGCTCTGAGAGCTGACGATGCCCCACGCGTGGCATTACCCTGGAGATCCCCCGCCTGGCCCAGGCAGGACCGACACCTCTGCCCACCGCAGCCCAGACCTAGAAGGGAGCCACGTACCTTGGGACGGACGTTAGGTACGTTAAGACTTTAGATACGATCTCCTCGGGCACCTCGTTGAAGCGAGCGTTGTCGGGGAGGGTGATAATCCAAGCCTTGTCCTTCCCTCGGCCACCTAGAATGAAGACAAGGATGCTTCCCTGGGCGCCCTTTCGAGGAGGGCCAGCAGCAAAGCCCAGGTCCGCCAGTCAGGCCAGAAAACACGCTGCCATCATTACAGAGGGTTTTTTACATCACCAGAAGAGCAAAACTGGGTCAAATCCTGCCTCCAATTTCAAGCACAACACACACGCGCAGGTGGTAGAAACAAACGTACTAAGTACCAGATATTTCCTTTCTTTACCGAGCGTACTTTACACGGGACAGCAAAAGAAGTCAGAAATACAAGGACAAATCAGCACGCTGGTCTGGAACCTCCAGAAATACATTTCAAAGCAAAACGCTTGTTAATGCGATGAGTGTTTGAAGGTAAGAATATTTTACAGCATGGCTTGAGACAGAAACCTAATACGTTCTTTCAGACTGCCTCAATGTTTTATTAACAACATTTCTAATGGCACTGGAGACTACCTGATGGATAATATCCCGTGTGAAGTATCATTTTGCCAAATAGCGCGGAAGTTCGTCTGGAGTATTTAATTACTGCACAGAGAGAGACCCTGGAGAAGTTCACCGTACTCACCAGAAAGAAAAGCAAACTCTTTCATCAAATCATCACTGATGTCCTTTGCGCAGATGGGTGCTGCAGTTTCTGGAAAAAAAGCAAAAGCAGCAGTCAAAAAGGAAGCAAAAAGCCAAAGCAAACACGTTTATCAACGTGTTAACCCAAAGGTGGGACTTGAACCAAACGCAGCTTCCCTGAATTATATACGAAATTTTGTAACAAAGGATATATGGTTCTCCTGGAAACTAATGTTTCTAATGACTCTAACAGGGCAAACGCCGTAAGTCAGTGGCAAATATATCCTATCAAATGTACTAAGGCAGAACTGCCTGGGAGCTTGAGTGCTCTCCCCTCAACAGGGTATATCCAATATTCATTTCTATATTTTGGAGTTACTGATTTTACTCCCCTGTTCTGCAAAGTCCCCCAGTGCCTCCCAGCCGTGGCAATGTAATGGGCCGAGGTTTCCGCTGGGCACGGCAGCGTTCGAGGCTGCCGTGCTGGGAACAAGGTTGGGTTTCCAGACTCTTATAGTCTTCAATTTTGAGCAAATAAGCTTCTGAAATCATGTTTTCATCTGGCACGGGGCCACATGCACTGGAAAGGCTGTTGTTCTTACGTCCGGTTATTAGATTTCTTTTTAATTAAATAATGGGAGAGGCTGTTTTAATGCCATATTTAGCACACTGACCATTTCAGTGGCAATGAAGCACATCGGAAGAATATACATAAATTTACCTTTCGCTGGGAGAAGGAAACAAAAAACAGACTCAATAAATACAGGAGAAGCTTATAGCTGGCAGACATTTTTCTGGATTATCTATAAATGG